>WIUZ02000004.1:0-1280084 GCA_015956445.1 Thelephora terrestris | reverse complement strand
AGCTGTGTGAACCGATTAGAACCCTCTTCCGAAAGGGCACAGTGGTTACCTCACCCGGGTGGACCCCAAAATATAGCGCTCTCAGATGATTCACGATTAGTAAGCGCGTTACGGAGCAAAGAATTGCTCCCAGTGAGATGACTCTGGCCCACGAAATCGTCAAGGGTCTGCGGTCTGAGTCTCTCTGCAAGGGGTACATGTGACCGCGTCTCTGCGGTCGTTTTCCCTCGTTTTGGATTGGGTGTTTGCATGGAGGCCTTCCTTTTCAGCGGTGTGGGCGTTGGAGGATGCTCCACCCTGCTAGGACCACTCATCTCGAATATAGGAGCTATTGGCGTACCCTTGGCCTGGGCAACAACCAAATTGGCCTTGCATCCCGAATCAAGATGCTTATTGATGTTCTTTTCGAGAACGCGGCCATTACAGACTGGACTGTTGGTGTGTAAGAACGAGGATGACTAGCGGAAAAATATCAGACCATGAGACTGGCGAGTCTCATGGATTCAGCTAAGAGATTCTATCCTCAACAAATCTTCACCTACCCTCTGGCATTGCGGTCGAGTTTGCGTAATCGTGGTGGCGAACGGAGTTCTTAAATTTGAAATTGCCACGGGTGACGAAGGTCCGGCGAATCAGACGCGCGTGGGTGTCACACAGAGAGGGGAAGGTCTTGTGCAACACGAAAACATGGGATTGCAACAGAGGTAAGAGTACAAATCTTCGTTTTTCCGTGATAATAACCACCCCGACCGACAGGTGCGAAAAAAGTCGGAGTGACAGGCTCGTAAAGAGGGTCCAAGAACGAGCCAGGTAACTTCTTGATCGTGCGGACAGATCAAGGACGCATGTCAAAGCCATGCGCCTTTCACTCGCCGCAAATCGCAAATCGCCCATTATCATTTGTTCATTCTGTACGAAGTAATGTGGGTCAGGGGTTGTGAGAGATCGTGGAAGGGTTGCAGCGTACTGGAACGAGCTCTCATCTTTCTTCTTTTCCTGCGGAGACGGCGCGATCTCTTCTTTTTCCACTTTTCACGCATTCTGTGAACTAGAGATGAGCGATTGTAGATAACCACGAACGGAACTCACATTTCAGATGTGGAATGCGGCTTAAGGGGAGAGTCGATCTCACAGGGTGCCGTTTTGATGGATGCGGCAACTCCCATGCAGCTATACAGTTATACCCCGCACTGTTCCCACGTTTGCAACGCCAGGATCGATGTGTAGAGTGTGATACTATAGAGGATACAGTAGATTCAAGTCCGGAAACGGTCGAGAGCACTTGGTAGTCTGTCTTCCTGCACACCCTTCGCCAGATCTCTGGTTTTCTTCCGTTGTTCTCTTTCTCTCTGCAGCTTCTCTTTGAGTGCCACCTTGAAGATAAGCGGTAAGCACGGGCAACGAAGAGACTAAGAGATGGGACATACCGCTTTTGGATCGATCACATTCTTCCGCTGTTTCCTGAGGTACCTCTTCATTGCCTTGTTCTTCCCGCGCATCCGCTTCTTCTCCTTCTCCTCCTTCCGCGAAGCGTTGCCTTCTTTACCTTCACCTCCATCCTCCTCTTCCGAGACTTCCTCAGTTTCGTCAGCCCGGCCCTGGAGCTTCAGTCTATGTTGTCTTGGAAGTCGGGCAAATGGAATATCCAGTTTACCATTGACATCTGTCGTCAACTTTGTCGGAGGCGCTAACGACCCTACAAACTCCGGATCGAGAGTGATCATGTCCGGTTGTACCTAAGCGCCGTGCGTAAGTATAAGCGAGGGGGGTAGACAAATCCCATCGCGAATACCTTGTCCAGCAGGCCCTTGACCTCCCTCTCGCGCCTCATTCTCTTGTTCTCGAATGGATCAGCTTCAGAACTGTCGAAATTGGGTTCTCCAGAGCCAGGGACGAGTATGCTCGAGAGGCCCTTAGAGTGACCGATCGTAAGGGTATCTTGGAAAGGACAGAATCTGGCGGATGTAAGTGGCCTGTGAGGGATTGGGTGCGTCATGTAGAGCGGCGGGCTTGTTGTCCCAGCAAAGAATTGTTGGATAGCCGGTTTGTTATACACCTGGGGAACCGGGAGTTAATGAAACACTCTGAACCCGAAGCGGAAACGCTCACATTCACAGACCCACCGGAGGCGACGGCCAGCGCACCCTTTTGACTCCATTCGAGTTCCGCAGATCCTCCCCTGGTGGCCCACTGCCTGACCGCACCCTTCCAATTTCGACAATCCCACACTTTTACTGTACCATCATGACCGGCGGTTGCCATGTACCTTCCTGCCGTACTCGGGTCAACGGAGACGCTGACGACTGGACCGAGATGCGCCAGCAACCGCACGGCCGCATGGGGTAAATTTGGCGTCCATAGTGTTACGGTGCCATTCTGATGTCCAAGGTGTATCACAGCGTTGTGCAGGTTTTGTGTCATAGTGGTGCATCCCCCCAGTTTCGTGCGGTGTTCGGCCAAGATCTGTCCTGTTGAAGTGTCCTGGTATTTCAGGTATCCCGTTTGGCCCTTTTCACGATATCAGCACACAGACGACGAATGTAGGAATGCACTTACGACGCTAGCGAGCAGCCAGTGGTAGGGGAGAAATTCAAGGCGCGTTGGCTCGATGTGTGACTTCAACCGATGGAGCTCTACGCCGTCCCGATCGTAAATGAAGACGTATTTCGATTGTGCGACCGCGAAATGGGATTGATCATGCAAGAACCTGGATGGACATGTTCAATCAAACCAAGCTTGAGAGTGAGCGTTTGATGCACAAACGTGATATCACGGCAGGTCTCACGGAGTTGTAATTCAGAATGTAGTGTTCCTGTCTGCCAGTCGAAGGTAGCCACATGACCTTTGAGACCAACAATAGCGAGATGCCTAATGGGTGAGCGAACATTAGGAAGATTGAATGCTGGATTGAATGGGGTTGCATATACCTGCCATTCCGCGTGTACCTTGATCGGTAAGGACCGCCATCTAGCTTCCACTCTCGCCGACTCTTTGCAGCCTCCTGACCTGCAGACTCGGCGATCTCATCCTGTCCCACTCTCCAAGTCCTATCCAGCTCCCCCTCAGCCTCCATGGCGCCAGAATCCTCGTGCTCTAATAAGAATGCGGCATCCTCTAACAGCGCTTTTGATCGCGCACTGTGCGCAGATTGGCTAGAAAGCTGCGCCCGGAGCTTCTTGTCCGAGATGTGGGAATACTTCTTTGCCTCTTCAGGAGGGGGCGAGCCCGGCCGGAGCGATTTTGGAAGGGAGGTGTGATGGAGAACGGATTTGGCGGTTGAGTCGAGTTCGACATCCTTCCCCGTGTGTTTTTTGGAGTGGGGTCCATCGCCGTTGAACCTCCGTCTCTTGTGCGGTCGTATGGCCTCCGCTTTCGCGAACAGGGCATCCATAGTGGGACAAAGAACGGGATGGCTGAGGCTTCGCCGGAGGAAGAAATTTACGAGCTTGAGCCGATCAATAAATTTCCCACACTAGCCCGCGCCTCGATCCGCCTCGCCCCACACAATGGATGGACTCGGGCCCCAGGCTCGTTTCATACCGCATAATTCCAACTTCGCCGAGACAGATCTCGAATCGACCCGGAGACACTTGATTAAGCGGCTGAAGAGCGAGGTCGCTCGAGTTCACAGGCATGAGTCCCAGAGCTTCCACCCAAGCGTATACGTCGAGACATCAGGTAACCGTTGTGGAGGTGTGGCGAAGGTTTTCTCATCGATAGGTTTCCAGGGCTCGTGCTCATGGATTGGCGGGTGGCCGGCCTTGACCTGCCGGATATTCCTCCCGTCGAACTCGAGGCTTCCGCTCGACAAGCCTGTGCACGCATGGTTCGTTGCGTCTCCCTAAAGCCACCTAAAGACGCATCGAGGGTCTCTTTCATGGAGACACACGTCGGCTGTGCTGCGGTCCTCATTGTTCAACATCTAACCCGGCCAGAAGGAGAGAAACCGCTCCTCGATTATCACGGTTATCAGCGCTGTGTATCCGTCCTTCGTTCAGCAGTCAAACTGGCGCTGTACCGGCCGGTCCAGTCAGAAAATGTACCTTTAACGCCGTATGACGGCTGCGAGGTCCTCTACGGTCGCGCAGGGCTGCTCTATGCCCTCCTATTCTTGCGTTCGAACGTAACGGCAGAGATTTATTCGGACGCCCCACCAGCAGAAGAGATCAAAACTCTGACCTCATTCGATACGTTGCGGAAGCTTGTGGATGACGTCATTGACCGCGGGACGATGGGGGCTGACGCAACGCGACCACCTGGTGTGGCACCGTCCTCGTGGTCGCCACTGATGTGGTGCTGGCACCACAAGTTATACTTGGGAGCAGCACACGGCGTTGGTATGTCGAGATTTGTGATTACGCCGGATTCGGTTTCATAATCAGATAACAGCGGGAATACTTCAAATGATCGTTTCATGTCCATTGGACACAATTGCCGCGCACATTCCCATTGTCTTGCAAACGGTGGAATGGCTGCTGCGTGTACAGTGCGAAGATGGGAACTGGTCGCCCAAAGCGAGTGAAGAACCCCCAACTGAGAAACAGGAGCTACTCCAGTGAGAGTTTGCTTCCACACGCGACGGTCGTCTGCTAATCACAGAGCGACTGGTGTGCACTTAGATGGTGTCACGGAGCCCCAGGATTGGTGATTTTATTCTCAACAATCCTCAAGCGGGCAGCCGAGCTCTCCGTCTCTCCCGGGTTTCAAACGAGATTAAAGTCCGCAGTCGCCCGAGCATCGGATCTGGTTTATAGGGAAGGGTTCCTTAAGAAGGGTGTAGGACTTTGTCACGGAGTCTCGGGGAGTGTTTTCACTCTTCTCGCTGCGTCGGACGTTCTTGATGGTCGCGGCAAGGACTCGCTACCAGAACGATTCTACCAGGCCGTTCATCTGGCTGTCCTCGGCTCTCACTGGCATGGAATGACGCGTCAGGGAGAGCTACGACGGCCAGATGCGCCTTACAGCCTTTACGAAGGACTTTCTGGACTGTGTTGCGCGTATGCAGCCATCTTGGAGAGGATCAGCTCGGATGGAGAGTGGCGTGGACTGGGATCCGTGTTTAGAGGGATGCCTGGTTACGATGATGTTATGATCCAGATTAACTGATTCACACGAGGGCCTCGAGAATGCGGAGATCTTTTCTTGTATCTTGAAATTGTACGATTTATTCTGTCCCTGGATCGCGCTTCAATGCAAGCGCTATTATGTGTATATGTTATGCTGCGAAGCCTCTTCACCCTGTATACCCTCCCCCAATTTCACCGGATGTGACCACATGAGACACGTCGGTGAGGTGAAGAGATCATATCAGCCATTCGTAACCTCCTCCATGGAAGCATCAGGCACATGGGTGAAGATAAATAATGTACCGGCCGGGCGCATCACTCATTTGTTGACCATTGGAAAGTCGCAAGCCTTGTTGATGCTGACTCGCGAGTTTCAGGAACCGAAGGCGTGCGGTAACCACAACATCGGCAAGGTAAGAGGGTGTGGGAAGATTACTCGGGGAGAGCGAGATTATTGCTTACGAGCGGAGGAACAGGGTTGGCCAATAGCGGTCTCGGGATATATTTATCCTTCGGTCAGACGCGTAAATGTCAACCTCTGGCAAGGAAGGTAAATCGGTACTCGAGCTTCTTACTTGAGTAAGGGGTGTTCGCGTAATGGTTTCAACGTTTCGGCCGGTGAACGAGTGGGTTCAGAGCAGCTTGAAGGCGATGGAATGACAGCCTTTTACTTACCGTGAAGAAATCAGGCCGTTCAGGAGGAAGAGAAGGGGAAAGACAGGCCGAGAGAGACTGGGACGGCATCTGATGGATGGACGCGGTGCCGATGATCCGCCTGGCGGTTTCCAAGAGGAATTGATGAATTGCCCAAGGGTGAGTCCTGCTGATCCGTCGCGAGTGCAGCGCAGCCTGGGCGGTGCCTGGCGCGCGACTGTGGACGACCTGGACGCCTCTGGGCAGGTGAATCGATACTAGGGAATATATTTTGTAGCGAAGAATAAGCGAGGTGGAAGAGCGAGAGTAATGAAGATTGCCTTCGACCGGAAAAGAAACCACATGTCGAGCGTGAATTACATAATAAGGTTCCATACAAAAACGGCAATTTGTGGACTGCCTCCTCAACCTCTCTTTCTCCCTCACCACGCTCCTTTCTCTCCAACAACCACCTGTCCTCTGACTCTCAGGGGGCCCCAAGTTTCCCCTTTTATATCCTCTCTCTTAATAATTTTCATCGGAATACCGACCCATGTATTCCAGCCTCTCCTTGCTGGCCCTCGGGCTGGCTTCTTCCGTCGCAGCGCAGCAACCTGGCACAATCGCCACCAAGGGGGACTCGTTAGTGTCCGCCATGATGGTCAGTGTCTTCGTGCATCCTTCCCTTCAGTTCCTCACTATCTATGCCCATGACAGATGTTCCTCGCTAATGAAGAAAAGGTTTACATCCTCGACAAGGCCGAGGGTAACAGTCAACAAATAAACGGTCATCCTGCTTGGGGTTCCATTTGGTGAGCACCTGACCCCCGCGTAAATATCTCCAGGTGTCCTAATTCTTATTGGGACAGGGATATCGCCTCCAACAAGGCAAACGTTCTTGAAGTTTACTCCAACACTTTCTGTTCCTCCGGAATGCATCTTCCCAACGGCTCTTTCACCACCTTCGGGGGTAATGGTGCTGTCAGCCCCGGTGGAAACCTCGGCTCTGTTCTAAACCCTGGCGGAGGCTCAGCTTCGTATGACGCGACCTATCAGGATTACGACGGTACCCGTGCCATTCGTATCATCAACCCGTGCACCGGCTCCAATTCAGACATCGTCTCAAATCCCGCCTGTGGCTGGTGGGAGAATGCCAACGTGTTGCAGATGCAGAAGTCACGATGGTATTCGTCGGCAGAGCCCCTCGCCAACGGTACAATCACCTTGATCGGTGGTTTCGTCAACGGTGGTTACATCAATAGGAACTACCCCAACACTGACCCCGCAACCGAAGGAGGTGCTGCTGAGCCAACTGTCGAGTTTTTCCCATCCACCGGCCCCGCTAAGCAGATGCAGTTTATGGTCGATACATCTGGTCTCAACTCTTACGCTCACGCCTTCATGATGCCATCCGGAAACATGTTCATTCAGGCCAACGTTTCCGCCATGTTATGGAATCCTGACACTTTCGCCGAGAACCGCCTTCCCGATATGCCCAACGGCGTCATTCGAGTCTACCCCGCATCCGGAGGTGTCGCCATGCTTCCGTTGACCCCGGCAAACAACTATAACCCCACCATCCTCTTCTGCGGTGGTAGCGACATGCCAGAATATGACTGGGGTAACTACTCCTGGCCGTTTGTTGACACCTGGGCCGTTCCCGCTTCCAAGGACTGCCAACGCATCACCCCCGAGCCACTCGATGGATCCAGTCCCACTTGGGTGCAGGATGACGATTTGTTAGAGTCCCGCACGATGGGTCAGCTCATCAGCCTTCCCGACGGAACTATTCTCGTCGTTAACGGTGGTCTCAACGGTACCGCTGGATACGCTGAAAGGACTCTCACCACTCCCACATACGCACAGATGCCATACGGAATGTCTTTGGCTGCTGGGCCTGTTGGTCGTCCCAGTATCTATAACCCTAACGCTGCCAAGGGCTCTCGATGGAGTTCGCAAGGTCTTTCAACCTCAAGCATCCCCCGCTTGTACCACTCCTCGGCCATGCTCCTCCCCGATGGCTCAGTCATGATTGCTGGCTCCAACCCCAACGTTGACGTCAACCTCACAACCATTTACCCCACCACCTACCAGGTTGAATATTTCTATCCCCCCTACTACTCATCCAACCGTCCTGTCCCTACTGGTATCCCTCAGACCCTTACTTATGGCGGCAATCACTTCGATATCACCATCCCTGCCTCTTCCTATTCTGGATCCGGCAACACTGCTGCCCAGAACACGATGATCATGGTCATCCGTCCAGGTTGGACTACTCACGCCATGAACATGGGCCAACGTTCCCTCCAATTGAACAACACATACACTGTTAACAAGGACGGTTCAATCGTGTACCATGTTGCTCAGATGCCCCCCAACGCCAACATTTTCCAACCCGGACCCGCGTTTGTCTTCGTGACTGTCAACGGCATACCCAGCAACGGAACCTATGTCATTGTCGGCAGCGGCAACATCGAGACGCAAACCATGAACCCTGTCGATACCCTTCCTGCCAACGTTCTCGATAGTTCTGCCAACGGAAGCGGTTCATCTAACAACTCTAGCAGTAATCACACTGGTAGCAACGGTGCCCCGTCCTTGTCTCACGGTGCCATTGGTGGAATCGTCGCTACTGCGATTGCTGTCCTGGCCATTTTCGGTACGATCCTCGGTTTCTTTTTTGTGCGGCGCCGTCGCGTCGTGACACAAAGGCACACCTCTGGAACTCTCCTTCCGCATGAGACTGGTCCGAGTGTTGGTGACGACGCGGAGGCCTCAAAATCCTTGCGTCAACGAGATACTGACTCCGCTTCTTTTGCCCCCTTGCAGCGCAGTGATATGACACAATGGGGCCAAAGCAGAGATAATCTCGTGTTACCTTCACTATACCCCGGCGGAACTTCAAGTGGAGAGTTCGACCCTTACGACCTGCAAGGTGACCACAATGCTAGCACGGTCGGACTAACAAGATTCCGATGAGTTTTGGACATTTGGCGGACATTGACATTAATATTACTGCTACTTTATTTCCTCTCAGATCTCTCGCATTTATTCAGCATCGTTGTGCCCGGGACTTTGACGAAAGTTTCATGACTTTTTTGACTCACTCTTGTGACTTTTCCTTTTTGCATTGACCATCTTTTCTACCGCCGACTCTCCAGCTCCTCGTAGTGAATAACACTTGATCATACGTTTGTCTTTGCTTTTAGATCTTACCCCATTGTAGTCTTGTATAGGAAATGCAAGCTGGATCACGGACTGCCTCGTCACACTGTACGGTCTGCCTGAAGCCTGGTCAACATGACCACAATTCCTGTTTCAAGCAACGGAGACACTAGCCACACAATTGTTTACACAGACAACAAGGTGTCGATGCTCTCTAGGAGAACGCTCTTGCCCTTCAGCTCCTTGTCCCGAATGCTCTTACGAACCTCTTCCGCGAACCACATCCGCAACAACGCCTTCTCCTCGCCTGTGCCCTCTGCGCTGGTTCGACTACACAACTCAGCAATGACAAATGCACCGTTCCCCTGCGCCATAGCCACAGTCACATCTGGACCGACGACAACCAGGAACGCCGAGGCAAAGCTCGAAGGGGAAAAAGAAGACGAAGCTTTCGTGATGGATTTCGAGGAGTGATCGAAGTGTCCACCTTGCAAGAGCGTTTTGTACAGTCTCGCAACATGAGAGGAGTCGATCGGATGCGATGGGGAGGGATAGGGGGCTGCGATCAATTCGAGCAAGGTTTGAATGGCCGCAGTCTGGTCTAAAAATGAAACAAGCGAAGGCGAGGGACGATCAGATGTTGTTCGGTGCGAACGCCCAGGGGCTAACGGCGAATGAAAAAAAGCTCCGGAAGCACGTACCGCCATCTGTTTGAAGTAATATCTCGAGGACGAGCAAGCTTCCACCGGTGTCTAACGCTACCTCTTTTCCATGTCTCGCGACAAACTCGAGGAGAGGCTCTGAGGCGGCCTTCCGAATCTCTGTGACTCGCACGGAATCATCCTTCTTGCTGGTCTGGGCCTTCGTTGCGTCCGTTTCTGCCATGGTAGCGATTTGGGCTGGAGTGAAATACCGTCGGCTGCGCGGGGCGATCAGGTACAACAGCGATCGACGGCCATGCGTAGACTTCCAGATAGTCGGAGCGGCAGCCGTCAATTCAGAGACAAGGGACTTGGACACCAGCTTCGTATCGCTTGAAGACGTGGCACCAACGTGAGGAAATTGAGGGCGAGGTGGAAGTAAAGGGGCTCACTCGATTATATCGAAGGCGGAGAAAAGAACCAACTGTGCATGCTCTTCTTGGCTCATGCGTTCCACATAGGGTTTGATCCCCTTGACGATTTGTTTTCGGTCCTAGTAACAACAAAGTAGCATGAGCGCTGAACGTTCCTACCGAACCCCAGTCACCTTTGCTGAGCCTCGAGCGATGAATTCACGAACGAGCCGTGAACCATCTTTCGTGTGCACCATTTCTGCGAGGACGTCCTGACACCTGAAGGTCTGGGTTAGAGATCAAGGACACAAGAGGTGTCGGAGACCATACGCTTCGAAGATATCTTTCCACGATTTTTCCCGTTCGGCCTCGTTCTCGAGTTCAGCCAAACTTGACAAGTACTCCCACAGTGCTCTGTGAACGACGGCGTGCGTTACCGAACCTTTTTCTGGATTGTTCAATCTATGGTGGATCAGAAATCTCATATGGACCACGTTAATAAAGAGCTCACATCGTCATGATGGTTTCTTTTGTCGCATTTAGAATTCTTGTCCGTTGTTCGGGCGTAGCATCTTCCAAAACACCTTTGAGGCCCTTCTTCGCTTTCTCCTTATCCGCGTCGCTCCCGATAGTGCTCGAGAAAAATAGTGCGGCCTCCTTTCCATAGAAGTCCCTGACCAGGAGAGAGCGCTCATAGGCGTTGGCGTAGAGTTCGAAAGCGTCGGCAATGACCGTCGAGGCTTCCCGGTGTAGTAGGAGGCGTAAGACACGACCGCGTAGTTCTCCAAGGATTGAAGTACGTTGGGAGGGGCAGTACCGGATCAACTTGGTCACTAAAAACTAGTCCATTCAGGCTTGGTGCTCCACTGCTTTGTAGGCGCGTAGGAACGTACCTTGGAATATTTGCTCTCTGACAGTTCCTTGAACGACCCCTTGAGCTCTGTAGCAATCTCATTCCGTTCGGAAGGTCCGCCCCAGCGGACGATAGTCTGAATGATCCTACTGGCATCGTGTTTGAAGACGATATCCTTGACATGACCCCGGACAGTGTTCATTAGATCGGTGATATGTTTCTTCCGCCCCGAGCCCATGTTTTTCTGCCGGGCAAGGCTCCATATGCGCTTAGCGTCTTGGAGAAGCGCAGCATGAGGTTTTGAAGCCTTTCGTTGGTCAAGAAGAATTTTCTGCGCTTTGTGCGCCTCCCTTGCAGCTGGACGGTTCGATCAATCAGCATTCCGCTCAGTTTCAGAACGTTAAACCCGACACTCACCATTGGGGTCTTTAACCTGAACATCTAGCTTCCCTTCGCCGTCATCTGCTAATTCCGCGTTCTCTTCCTCTGACGAACCCTCGCCTTCTCCATCAGAACTGATGTCCGAGTCCTGGGTTCGCAGAAGAGTTACGGGTTTACTGCGCTTCACAGCATCAGGCTTCTCATCTTTTTTGCGCGGTTTTTCAGAGTGTACTCTTTTCGATTTTGGCCCTATTTGCGAGGGAGCAGCTCGCTTTTTTGATGGCCTTCCCCCAGAGGTCATGGAACAGACTAGGTGAGGAAATTTTCGGATCGGGACATATTTCCCGCGGTCGCTCATTCCTTTGCCTGCCACAGGGAGCCGTCGGTTGTAGGTTGCATCCACTAGACTACGAAAATATATTGTTGCATACTCAAATCAAGTGCCGTCGCAGATGGGGCCGGGAAGCCGAACCGTTCATTCCCATCACCTTGCCTTCCGCAACACAGCTAGTTCCATCATGGAGAGGGCCGGTCTTTCCTGGCCATTTATTATAGCACCGGAACGTCGTTACCAAACACGGTGAGGGCTCCCAAGAAATCCCACCGCCCAATGTCCAGGCCTTTCACTTCGCGTTAACCAATCAGGTGCGACCAATCAATGTATTCACCAGCTCGTTGAATCAGGCGTTGATTTCGGATCCAGGATTTTGGATACAGTATAACAACTTGCTGTTGCCATGTTATCCATGATCTTATAGCTCTTCACACCTACTACCTCCTCTGGCATGGATTCCCTTCAGCCCTCTTTCTTCTCGTCCTCAGCTTTCAAACAACTCAGGGTCGCTATTGTAGGAGGCGGCATCGGTGGTCTATCCGCTGCTGTTGCGCTTCGACGGGCAGGTCACGTTGGTTCGTCTCCACGGGATGAAACTGTGAATAGTCTATCTGAAAGTTTGGCTCCGCCTTGCAGTCGAGATCTTCGAACGTAGGACCTCCGACGTTGAAGTCAGTTCCTTCCTTGCCTGTGCTGCTAATGGTATGTTCTGCGGTCATCACCAACACTCGACGCTCACAATTCTGCGCGCCCTCTTGTTAAAGGTAGCAAATGGCTCCGAGAATGGGAAGTTGACATCTCAATGATGAAACCCTTTATCGCCCAGAAGTACGTCATCCGCGACTGGGAGACCGGCCATATCCTCAAACAGTTCGAATTGGACGACTACGAAGCTACTTGGGGTAGCATGCACTACATCTTCCACCGTAAAGATCTGCACAAAGGTCTCCTTCACGCTGCGACCTCCGAGGAAGGAAAGGGCACGCCGTGCAAGTTCTTCATCAATTACAGGTGTGACAGACCACTTGCCGTATACATCAGGGCACTGAGTTCCGAATCAGCTGCGAGAGCGTCGATTACGAGGCTGGCGTCATCACTTTCACAAACGGCAGGACGGTCACCGCCGACCTTATCGTTGGTGCAGATGGCATCAGGGTGAAGGTCTTTCTTGATCAACTTCGACGGTTGGCTGAAACGGACCCTTTAAGTCTGTTGTCCGCGATCAGATTGGTATCACGCCGAATGCGCGCCCGGCAGCGCAAACCTGCTACAGGGGTTACGTTCGCGCTGAGGAAATCAAGCATCTCGGTCTCGCCAGTCGCAAATATGAGTCTGTTGTGTGAGTCTAATGCAGAGTGCGAGGTTTTATTTCTTCTGAGATCGTTTGTAGGCAAGTTTGGGGAGGGACACCAGGGAAGAACGGTCGTAGCAATTACTACAAGACCGTCATGAGCCCGTGTTCCGGGGGAGATGTCGTGGCGATATATTGTGGGTGACCACCCACCTCATCTTTCCGTGATAGCTGGATCTCTGCCTCCAGGCTTCATGCCCGCGGAGTTGACAAACCACCACCGAGAAGAATTCAAGTTCGAGGAGGTGCCGGTGGAAGAAGTCCTTCAAGGCAACTATAGCGATTTGGACCCAGACTGTGCCAGTTTGATCAAGCACTGTGTCGACCGCATGCCTTGGAGATTGTATGTTCACCAACCGTACGAGTATTGGCACAAGGGTAAGGCATGCATTCTGGGTGATGCCGCCCACCCGATGCCGGTCAGTAATATCCACCCGTTCATCCCCCGAATCTTGTTCTTAGATCATGTGGGAAAAGCCGCATCAAGCCCAAGGGGCCTGTCAGGCCATCGAGGACGCTGCTGCACTCGGCATCATCTTTTCCAATAAGTATAACTTCACCAACAGCGTGGAGGCCGGAGTTTCTTTCTATGAGAAGATCAGGAAATATAGAGCCACGAGGGTTCAGCAGGCTAGTATAAGAGGGGGTGAGAACACGGACGAACGAATTGGATTCGCACGCCTGCCGCCTCATGATATGGCCCTTGCGGTCACTATGGGCAAGCTCACGGGTAAGCGCCTGTTTCCTACCTCGTGCGGAGATCACCGACACACTCCTTCACAGCCAACGAGATAAACTTTTACAACATGCAAAACCATATCGCTGCTGAAGTTGGCAGCAGGCTTTCTTTGGGGACGAAACATGTACCTTCCCGACTTTGATCATTATCGACAGCGTCTCGGTACAATAGACTTGTACTGAAAAACAAAGGGCGCAACTTACGACACCATTCGAACTAGCCTGTGTTTTGGAAGTAATGTTATTGCTGTCATCTTTCTCCGCGCACTCTCTGAATGTATAAAAAAAAGTACATAGTACAGGTTTATATCGCCCACGGTGCGGTAGGAAAACAACCATTTGAATGTTCGACATCCAGATAAACCAGACAACAAGGCGTGGTGATACGACGGTCGGTTTAGGTGCAGGGATCCACTATTGACTTGATCAGCAAGGAGTCCGAACGAAAGTTCATGTTGTGGGCTGCTTCTGGCCATGGAATAGTCAGTTCACGGTCATCGTCAGGCCCCCTGATGATGCGGGAAACAATCTTTTCCTCAACGGTCACCATAGTATCGGAAAATTGTGAGCGGAGAAGGCTGTCGCCTTTCTGCCACGTGAGTTGGACGATGAAGTAGAGGGTATATCTGGTAGTCAAAATTCGAGAGGAGGTTTACTTAGGCTGAAGTGGAGGAGTGCCATCAGATACAGTACGACGTTCCTTGAAGCGCTGGTCGGACTGTAGCGCGTGCGGATCACCGCCGCGTTCTCTGCCCCACTGGGATGTGTGTGCATGTCAGCACTTGGCGGGATCCCGCGTGTCGTGGGACGTGTTTCCGGGCAAGCAGCACCAGTGGGGCCGACCGATCAATACATTCTTCAGCGCGATGATTAAGGCGCAATGTCAGATCCGAGGAACGCGAATCCAGTATAACAAGCCTATCGCCAGGCTCTCTACAATCTCATAGCCCTTCACAGCTATTAATCCCACTTCTATGGATTCTCCTCACCCCTCTTCCTTTCCGCCCTCGACTTTCAAACAACTCAAGGTTGCTATTGTAGGGGGTGGCATCGGTGGTCTCTCTGCTGCCATTGCGCTCCGACGGGCAGGTCATGTCGGTTCGTCCCCACGGGATGAAAGTGTGGATAGTCTATCTGAAAGTTTGGTTTGGCCATGCAGTCGAGATCTTCGAACGCAGGACCTCCGACGTTGAAGTCAGTTCCTTCCTTGCCTGTGCTGCTAATGGTATGTTCTGCGGTCGCTATCAACGCTCGACACTCACAAGTTCGTGCGCCCTCTTGTTCAAGGTAGCCAGTGGCTCCGGGAATGGGAAGTCAACATTTCGATGATGAAACCCGTTATTCATCAAAAGTTCGTCGGCCGTGACTGGGAGACTGGTCAAATCCTCAAACAGTTTGACCTGGGTGACTACGAAGCTGCTTGGGGTAGCGTGCATTATATGTTCCACCGTAAAGATCTGCACAAAGGCCTCCTTCACGCTGCAACTTCCGAGGAAGGAAAAGGCACGCCGTGCAAGTTCGTCGTCAATCACACGTGCGACCGTCCACTCGCCGTATATACCAGGGTACTGAGTTCCATTTTAGCTGTGAGAGCGTCGATTACGAGGCTGGCGCTATCACTTTCACAAACGGCAGGACGGTCACCGCTGACCTTGTCGTCGGCGCAGATGGCATCAGGGTGAACATAGCATTCATTCGACTTCGACGGTTAGCTGAAACGGTCTCTTCAAGTCTGTTGTTCGTGAGCAGATTGGTATCACGCCGGATGTGCGTGCGGCAGCGCAGACCTGCTACAGGGGTTACATTCGCACTGAGGAAATCAAACGACTCGGTCTTGCCGGCCACACATATGAGCCTGTTGTGTGAGTACACTACAGAGTGCGAGGTTTCATCTCTCCTGAGATCGATTGCAGCCAAGTTTGGGGAGGGACAGAAGGGAAGAATGGACGCAGCAATTACTACAAGATCGTCATGGGTCCATGCTCTGGGGGAGATGTCGTGGCATTTTTCTGTATGTATCCAATTCACTTCCATCGTTTCGTGATAGCTGGATCTTTACTTTCAGGTTTCATGCCCTCGGAGTCGACAAATCACCACAAAGAAGGGTTCGAGTTCAAGGAGGTGCCAGTGGAAGAAATCCTACAGGGAAACTGTGGCGAATTGGACCCCGAATGTGCTAATGTGATCAAACACTCCGTCGACCGCATGCCTTGGAGATTGTACGTTCACCAACCATACGAGCATTGGCACAAGGATAAGGCATGCATTCTGGGTGATGCTGCTCACCCAATGCTGGTCAGTCATACCCACCCGTTCTTTTCCCGGATGTGTTCTTAGATTCCGTGGCAAATAGCCGCATCAAGCCCAAGGGGCCTGTCAGGCCATCGAGGACGCTGCTGCACTCGGCATCATCTTTTCCGACAAGTATAGCTTCACTGGCGACGTAGAGGCCGGAGTTTCTTTCTACGAGAAGATCAGGAAAAATAGAGCCACTAGGGTTCAGCAGTCCAGCATAAGAGCGGGAGAGAACATAAGCGAGCGGATTGGATTCGCGCGTCTGTCACCTCATGAGATGGCCCTCGCGGCCGCCACGGGCAAGGTTACGGGTGAGCGCCACCTTTTTTTGTACTGAGGGAGGGCGCTGATGTCCTCCCCTCTAGCCAACGAGATAAACTTGTACAAGATGCACGACCACATTGCTGCTGAAGTGGCAGCAAGCTTTCTTTCAGGAGGAGACATGTCCCTTCCTGACATTGACTAAGCAATACCTACGCACACCCCACACTGCTATACAAACCCTTCCGACAATCTAGTAGCTTACGGCCCACGTCTTGGTACGATAACCCAGTACTGGGAACAAAGCGTGCATGTTATGTTATTTGGATTGGCGTATAATTTGCAAGTTATCTATCGTCTTTCTCCGCTTACCATATGGGCGTAGCAAAATGTGTATAGCGCAGACCCATATCCCACGCGATGCGGGATGGGAACAAACATTTGAACGATTAAGGCTCTGATCTCATCGACATTTATGATCGGCACCTGTCCCACCTCACTCGGGTTATCTCAGCCACCATGTCGTTCAGTGAATCTCAAGACATTAATACCGCTACAGTCGTGTAGGTTCCCGCCATAAAACTGCATATCCGAGGCTCAATTGACTCCAGGAGCCATCAACCAGACAACAAGACGCGGCGATATGACCGTCAGCTGAGGTGCGAGGGTCCACAATTGGCTTGATCAGCAAGGAGTTTGAGCGACAGTTAAGGTTGTGGGCTGCTTCTGGTCAAGCGGCACTGGAATCGTCAAAAGTTCTGGTCATTTCTGCCTCAGCCACGTCTACCTCGATTCTGAAGAACCTTGTTCTGCCGGGGATCGGCCAGTTCACGATCATCGACGACAAAACCGTCACTCCTGAGGATGCGGGAAACAACTTCTTCCTCAACGGTAGTAATAGTATCGGAAAATCACGAGCGGAGGAGGCCGTCGTCTGTTTGGGCGAGTTGAACGATGGAGTGGAGGGTATATCGGATACGTCGAACTTCGAGAGGAGGTTCAACTCAGATCCGACCTTCCTTGCCGCTTACACCATAGTCATCGCCCACAACCTCCACCCAACCTTGCTCGATAAAGTTGCAGAATTTCTGTGGACGGATCCCTCGCTACCCACCCTGATCATTGTCCGGTCGGCTGGATTCTTAGCAGAGTTCTTCATTCAATTCCACGAACATCATGGTGTGTTATCAATCCAATAGTACACGCGCATATTCTTATCCGGGTCTAGTTATCGAGACACACTCCGAAAACATGCCATCACTCCGCATTGACAAACCGTTCCCCAGCCTTCTGCAACACGCAGTGTCCTTGGATTTAGCCAGTATGGACCCTACTGACCACGGACACGTCCCATACGTCGTCATTCTTGTGCGTGCGATGGAGGCGTGGAAGTCTTCGGTAGGTGGTGAGGGATATAATCGTGCGGCTCGCCGACTGAGTCACTCCCCCGCAGCATGGTGGAAAGGTACCAAAAACATCTCAAGAAAAGCGAGCTTTCGAGCAAACGATTCGAGACATGAGGGTCAAAGTAGACGAAGAAAACTTCGACGAGGCTGTGTCCCAAGCATACCGTTGCTGGACAGAGACAAACGTCCCCTCAGATATTGCCGCCCTTCTTTCCGACCCGGTCTTATCCCAACTCTCTCTAGACTCACCTCAGTTCTACCACCTCTTGGAGGCTCTCAGACAATTTACTCTCCAGCCTCCTCACACCCTCCCACTCACGTCTACCCTGCCGGATATGAAGGCCGACACAACCAACTACATCCACCTTCAAAAACTCTATAAAGCAAAAGCTGAAGAGGACAAGAAGATTTTCCGCGGTCTGGTGAGGGTTCCAGTGGATGAGGCAGTTGTAGACCTTTTCGTCAGGAACGCCCACCATTTGAAGCTCATGAGGGGGATCAAATGGGGACAACTAGACAAAAACCCTGCCGCCCTTGGTATGTCGAAATAGGTAACATATTGCGTCTTTTTCTGATCCCCTTCTTCTTGCAGTTTCCGCCATCACCGAGGCTCCTGAATTTGCCTCAATCCACCTCGCTTTTTCAGCTTTGTCGTCATACATCGTGAAAAAGGGGCAGAGTTCCGACCCGCTCGCACCAACGGAAGAAGAGCTACTTACTGAGGTACAAGGGTTGCTGGGGGATGCCCAAATCCTAGAGCCGGGGGAGACTGCTCTCAAGAATGCCGTTGGAGAGCTGTAAGCTGGAACGTCCACTCGGAATCCAACCTAACTGACTGCTGACTAGTGCTCGTACCCCCACCGCCGACGTTCCAAACACCGCTGCCTTCATGGGAGGTGTAATTGCACAAGAGACAATCAAGATGATCACGAAACAGTATGTTCCTCAGAAGGGCTACTGTACCATAGACCTCGTAGACAGCAAGACCGGAGTGGTACCAGGATGAAGAGGTATAATGTGCGGAGTACTAGATGACAGACAAGGTCATTGTTGAGGAATATACGAGTGTACTTTACATTATCGAGGGGTAGATAAAATAAGAGACAGCAACGAGATAGTGCGGGTGCGACAATGAACAACGACGAACGACAACGATAAGCAAGAAACTACAGGTAAGAGATAGAGAGAGACTCAAGTAGAATCGTTTATAAGATCTCTCAGAAGATTACGACCTTTCAAGAGGCCGCCCTGGTCGGAGAAATTTGCGACCTTGGACTTTTTGCTGGGTCTACGCGGAGTATTCTCCGGGCTGCGGGTTGGCGAGATATCCCCAACGGCCCGTTTGAACGGTCGGTTGGGTTTCTTGGAGGACAGGGACGGATGAACACGATGCGCATCTTTTTCCAGAGCCAGAACCCATTTCTTCTCGTCCATGATACCGAAGAACTTTCCGAGGAGTTCGTCACCCTGGAGAGTCTTGCGCGAACCGATAATAACCAACTTCGACCGGGCGCGAGTCAACGAGACGTTGAGTCGTCTCCAATCCTTCATGAGGTCTCCAATCTGGGTATTACGCGTTTTAAATAAGCCAACTGCGAGGTGCAAAACCCGAGCACGTACCTGCCCCTCGATATTTGACCGGACCATCGAGATAATGATACAATCCTTATCCCTCCCCTGACTCCGGTCGGCAGTCAAGATCTCGATCCCCTTGCGATCGATTAACAGGTGAGAAAGTAGCTTGATCTGTTGCCTGTATAGAGTGACGACACCAATTTGCTCTTCTCTGATGCCACAGCCGATGAGCGTCTCGGCAAATTGGTACACTAGTTCGGCTTCGACCTGGTTCTGCACGAGGTCACCGACACGGGTGTCGTAGCCGGGCACCTGGTCCGTGTCTACGAACACGGCTTTGGCACTGGTAATACTTCAGACCTACCCGGCGCGGGATTCAAGGGCTGGGGGGACACACCTAGGACTGAGCAGATATTCGAGCCAGCATGAAACCCTATCACACTTGTCGTCCGGCTTGAGGTGGATATCATCAATAAACTGATGACTTGGGATCTCCAAACACCTCTTCGCGACCTCCTCAGATCCACACACCAACCTCCCCTTGTAGATGAGCGTGTTGGACAAGTGCATGATATCCTCATTCATCCGATACTGATGGGTGAGGTCGACAACATGGTCTTCATGCTTTTCCGAGAGAAGGCGGAAGAGGGAGACTTCAAGTCCGGCTTTCCTGGCAGCTCGGCACCGGACCAGCGGCGATAACTGGTAGTGGTCACCAACTAGGATGAACTTATCTGCGAATCTCAGTGGGCCAAGGCAGGTGGGGAGTGTTATTTGCGAGGCTTCGTCGACGATGCAGTAGTCGAATCTCCGTCTGGACAACAGAGCACTATCAAATTCGCGTTAAGAAAGTTTTGGCGCCAATGCAATCTCGCTTGCACTTACTGGTCAGTCGAGAGACAGGTACCCGCGACAACCGGAGGAGTCATGACCTGGTGCTCGAGCTGCTCCATAGTCGTAGCCGTGCCCATCGCTGACAGAGTGTAGCAAACGACGTCAGGGTGTATCTAACGTGCAAGCACTTGAGTCCACACTCCTATCACTGCCGCTGCACTGACGCACCTTGTCCAGATTCCCGATTCTCAGAATACCGAAATCCGCATCAACCTTCAATTTCAACAGGATGTTGTCCACAGCCGAATGTGTATAGCTGGTCAAGAATACGGTCTTGCCCAGATTCACCAACGTCTTGATCAGTGCAACAATCACAGTAGTTTTCCCAGTGCCTGGCATTCCTAAAACAAGCGCGTAGTCCTCTGCATCCAAAACCCTTTCCATAGCGAGTCTCTGGCTTGAATTAAGGGGTTTCGAAATCTCGAGGAGGGCAGGGGCTTGGTGTGGGCTGTCGAGGAGTTCATCGTATTGCGTGTTGAAGACAGGCGGTCTGAGATCCACTATGAGTTCCAAAAGTCTTGCATCCCCTTCGGCGTAGAAAAGAGCAGCGAGGTTGTACCTCATTCTTGCCAGCCCGGTGGACAACTCGTCCTTGTCAATCCTGAATTCCACGACGTCATCGTACAAGGCTTTTCCTCCTGATCTCAAACGCGTCCTATCGGCGAGGTCCTGGGGGTCAAGCTTATGGTCAACCCCAATGGTAACTTCCTCGGGAGTGAGCCCAGTGATGTACCCTTTGGCGATAGCCAACAGATCCGGTTCGACTGATACAGCGATGGCGTCTCCAACGGACATGTGTCCGTTTAATAGAGAGTCAGAGGCTTGAAAACCCGATTTTGAAAGCATTGGAAGATGGAAATCTCTCTTCGTGAACCGGTACGAGAACGAGTGGATCTTTCCCGGATCGTTCAATTCCGGCTTGATGGGTTTGTAGGATTCATCCATGATCATGGAGCTGAAGCACCTTCCGTGAGCTTCACGTTCCTCGGCGCCCATTGTCCACAACTCCTTCTTGAACCGATAGAGGTCTTGTTCCTCGAGTGAAATGAGGGCTTCCCACTTGCGGAAAAACTCGCACTGTGACTCGGTCAGATGCCCCGTTTTCTTTTCATAAAGTCCATGGATCGGGGAAGTGGTGTCTTCAACCCGTTCCACCGCCTGGACGAGGCCAAGGTCAGTCTACACGGTCACATAGTACACTCAAATCCTCGCCCACCTTGCGGTAAAGCATGCATGTGTCCAGCCCGTAGCACATCGAGCAAGTGCGCTCGTCCTCAATAACATCTGGCAGATGCTCGGTGGTAGGTTCGAATTTGCACACTTCGACCTTCTTCGTCAGATCCTTCGCTTTCTTCGCCATATGATAGACGATATCGTTCCTCGCCACGATGAGAGCCTGGATCTCGTTCCTCGAGGGGGTGACCTTTATGGGTTCCTCGCTCTGGGTGTAGTACAACAACCCCTCGTCGACCTGGTAGCCGTATCGCTCACTCATGAGGAGGGTGTAAAGCATAGTCTGTGCACGATACTGGATGCCTCTGTATCGTTCATCGCCCGTCTTTATCTCGAAAGGCATTGGACCGGAGAAGGTTTTCTTTTTGACCTGGCCGCGATCGCTAACCGGGGCTTCTTGACTCTCGATAACGGCTGTTATCGAAGCGTCTAGTTTACCCTTGAGGCCATGGGCGGGAGACCAGATTTCCTCCTCGACGTCGAGGACTTGGGAAATCGCAACTAGCGACCTTTCGTTGTTCTTAGCACGGGCTACATCCACGCCTGCATCTGGCTAAAACTTTCATCAAGACCTGTCCGTGAACCAGCGATCGAAGGTTCACCCTACCTTGGGCGTCTTTCCAATATACCGTTTTGAGAATTCCTTGAGCCCGCTGGCACGGTTCTTAACCTCTTCTGTGGCTTCTTCGATAGTCTTTTCGATCCTTAACAGGTCCAAGAGGCTGCCCTGAATAACCTCTTCAATCTCGTCGTCGATGTACTTCTGGTCCCAACGATTCTCGCTCAGACAAGACTCCACGACTTCGTGGAGAATGTGTCCCCACAACGAGGAGGGTCTGGTGTTGGATGTCGAACGAACAAGGTTACTGATGAGTGGCCTGCGAGGGCACACTGCACTATCGGAGAGCGTCGTCGCGCTGATGAGGTAATCTGGGTGGTGGATGAGGAGGTTTTCCTTGGAACTGATGGTTATGGAAGGGGTCCCTGTGATAGAACCATCCCAATCCCCAATGATATTTACGACATCGCCTAGAAGACAGGTTTAGGGATATGTTGAAAGTCAAGCTTTCGAATCTCGTACCCTTTTCGAGCAATGTGTCTGACCACACATCACGGAGGACAACAATCCTGCGCTCCTCCGTCTCGGCCACTTCTACAATGACTTTCTGGAAATCTGCATCAGCCACAATTGCGAGAAAAGAGTAGCATCGTATGGAAGATAATCCGTGGGGACGACCAGTCCCAGATTTCTTAGGTAGCGACCTCACAAAGGGTCCGGAACCTTGGCTCGTGCATTGGAAGCCAATACAACTCGCTCAGTCCCCGGAGTATTCCCTACGAGGCCAAGAATATAAAAAAGGAGACAGGGTAACCCGCTCACCTGTACTGGGTGGTCCAGATAATCATATCTGGTGATTTCCACGACTATACACCTCGTATAACGTTTTGTGTACGGAAGCGGGGTGATCGCCAATTGACCACCACCTCCCGCGATACCCCTGAGGTTCTTAGGCTTCACAGGAGTGAACTTCTTGGACTTGGACGGTGATTTGAGTTTCCTAGGGGTCGTGATTATATCATTGTCGTCGTCTGTGTCCCAGTTGTCCCAGTCGATATTCTCCGCTCCTTCAAGTAGCGCTTTGTAATCCACATCCTCGTCGTCAACGACGAGCGTTTTGACTGAATCATTGGTCTGAGTGCTGCTGCCCGACTCAGCAGAGATGGTCCGGGCAGGAGGCGAGGCGAATGAGCGAGGGAGTTTGGCGACAGAGCGCCCTCCGATGAGCGTGGTTTGAGTTTCTACTTGAGTTTGTGATTGAGTCTGCAGCTGGGCGTCGGGCTGGGCGTCGAACTGGGTCTCTGAGACTTGAGACCAGTCAATCCCGTCGTCGAAAGCGAGAAAGAGGTCGACGGATTCCTCCTTCTTAACGAGCGACCTCCGTGGTGGCATGCCTGGAAGATACTCGATACACTGTAGCCGAAGCGCCGACTCAACGCGTGACGTAACCTGACGTAACGCGCTTCACCCGCCCGAAGTTTACCCTGATTCGACCGGCTTTAGCTCAACTTGACTTATCTGCACTCACATGCTCGCCCGGAAATGTCGCGTTCGGCCAGTCTCGAAGAGGGCATTCACCACCCCTCGTTTCTTCTCTCTAAACCGTGACCGCAAGAGGTCAGAATCGATCTCCGACGCAGAATGGGAGGTTCGGACAGGTAAGCCATGTCCGCGGCCTCGCCGCATTTCACCTGAAGGAAGCTACCCTCGTAGAATACATCTTATAGGAAGGGCCATAACCGTCCTCACGGAGACTTTACCCCACTTCTTCTCTACTGGACTGGTACTCTCGATTGACAAATCAAAACTGCCTGACATCATGGACGCCTCGCTACATAGCACCCGCAACGGAACCGGAGTACGCAGTGTCGTCGAGGGAGTCGGCAGCCTTATTACCGGAAGGGCGCGAACAGAATTGGTACATGATTCCGAAGCCGATGAGCTGGAAACGCATGGGGACAACGAGCCGATATACAGTTCCAAGATTCAGCTTTTCTATACTCCAAAAGGCTTTGAGAGGTCGCTGCACATCCAGGGTGAGTAAACTACATCGAGTTCCACCATAACAACACCCACGGATCATATTTACCCAGGTGCACCGCTATACATAACGTCTTCAGTATTCGTCCGACACACGCTTAACGCCCTCTACTCCGATCTCAAAGTCGATTTGCTCAACGCCCGAACAACACCATCACCACCGTCTTCTTCTTCCACCTCACCAAGTTCGCTCGGCAAAGCTCGTGACAGGTCGCTATCGATGCGAATAGGCGTTTCCGGGCTTGCGAGAGTGAGCGGAGCCAAAACCGAATGGGAAGTCGATTACACGTACAACTTTTCGCCCGCGACTGGGCTCATCCTCATCCATACTATAAATTCGATTCACCCCGCTCCTCACGAGTCAGTCTACGAGGCATTTAGATTAGGGTTCGGAAGACTTGGCCTTGGATTCAATCCACAACCAGGAGCTGATGCGCAAGGAACCATTTGCAGAGGGTCAACACCACGGAAGGTCAACGATATGGATTCATGACAGTTGTGTATAGATATTGTATAGTAGTGCCCTGTATTATACTGACTTCGCACCTCACCACTCCATCAATAAAATTTCGAAGAGATGGATTCACCAAGAACTGTCGATGTGATTCAAGAGGGGTATAGTAGGACACCACAGTTTACAGGGAGATAAGTTATGCGCCTAAAGCTCATCGCAGTAAGGCAAATCGTCATCATCGTTGTCACCGTCATCGCCACTGCCACTGTCGGGCGAGGACGAAGGAGTAGGGGCAGGAGTGGAAGGAGGAGGAGCAGGGACGGCCGGGGTAGCACCGGAAGGCATGGGAGGTGGGGTACCGACCGGAGGCGGGACGATGACTGAGCTTGCAACGCAAAGTACCTCGCCAATGTAGATGTTGGAGCAATCGGGGAGGATCTGAGGGTTGTTCTCATGGATAAGAGTGGTGTTCACGTTCTGAGCAGCAGCGATAGCATCACAGGTATCACCCTTTTTGACGGCTATCAGGTGAAGTGAGTGACAGAAGCGGTGCGAGTCATGGGAGGAACGCACTGTAAACGGTGGTGCAATCTTCGCCCTGGTATCCCAAGCAGATGGACTCGTTGGGAACGAGGTTCGTGCATTGCGGGTTAAGGATACCCTGGTTAATAACGGCCAGCTGGTACCTGTAATGGACAATGAATGAGGTCAAAGGGGTGCCGAGATGATTCGCGAGAAGCAAAGGATATTTACGTGGAGACGCCTTGAGAAGCAGAGATTTTGTCACAGTAGTCTCCTGCCTGTACAGTGTATTGGCGAACGCACGGTCCAGCGGCGACGACTATGGAGCGAGAATTTAATACTTAGCGGGAACGGGCGGTCCAGGCTACTTACCGGATACGATGGCTGCAACGATGAGGGTGCGGAAGAACATATTCAGGAAGGATAAAGGAGGGTGATAAGGCAAAGAACGAAAAGACTGGAGTAGTCTGGAGCTGGGGATGGTGGTCGTGGTATGAGAAAGAAAAAAGACAGAGGACTCGGTTCGCCTGAAATCATTCGAACGCGGGTTACATAATCATACCCTTGTCGTTGCCATGCCCTCTTGAATGAAACAGGCAATGGCTGCTCGAAAAAAATTCCCTTTGCCAGCAATATTGAATGTGGGCCACCGCTCTGGACCCGCGCGGCCACACGTTTTGCCGGCGACTGGTTGGCGAACAACGCTCAGCTGCCCGCCAAGCTTCCTTGCTGGCAACCGTTGCTATCAGATCACAACCGATTTTTGTCAACTCGTCCAGGGATCCTCTGCTAGACACAACCCCGGACTAGGCTGGAGTCTAGCTTCGAATTTGAGGCCAGGTAAGACCCAGTTCATGAAGGGAGGGCGGACCCTTCTGTATTGCTCCAGGGGCACGCCCACCACTGGCGATCAAGGAACATTTGCCTCGCCTGTTGATCTGATCAGATCAAGCGTCAAGTCCTTGGGCTTTTCCCAAGATTGCTGCGCAATGACGCCTAAAGGCACGTACGTCTGCATCCTTCTCTACCCCAACTCGCCAGGAATGCCAGCTGCGCTTCCGTTGACAAACCCACGCTTTCCGCAGCACACCCTCTACGACTATCGAGAGGCTTGACCGTTCTCCCACATACGTCGAGTTCCTCAACAACTACCTGATCAATAATAGACCAGTATTGATCGGAAAAGACCTGGTAGAATCATGGCCTGCGTTTCATCTTTGGACAGACGACGGTGACAAAAATAACATCGATTGGAATCACCTTGTCAACGCATACGGCTCTCAGACTGTTCCCGTTACCAACTGTCGCGCGCCATCAACGGACTCATGTCCAGAGGAAATTTCCCTCAGCAAGGTCGTGAAAGGATGGCTGGGCGCTCAACACGATATCACGGATAAAAATTACCCGTTGCTGTACGTCAAGGACTGGCATCTCGCTCGTTGGGTCTCCCGCGACCCTTCGACCCAACCATTCTACACCACGCCTTATCTGTTTGCCGATGACTGGTTGAACCACCACTATTGCACGTTCACCTATGACGACTTCCGGTTCGTCTACGTTGGAGTCCAAGGCACATCCACGCCGTTCCATAAAGACGTCTACGATTCATACTCTTGGTCGACAAACGTTGTCGGAAAAAAGCTGTGGACATTCTGGACGCCTGAGGACGAAGCTAGAAAGCAGGCGGGGATGAAACTGGTTCAAGGGGCAGGAGAGACCGTCTTCGTGTTTGTCACATCCCTTTCTTCGCTGCCAAATCTAACGGTCGGACTTGCTCCTAAAGCCCTAGCGGTTGGTTCCATACCGTCGAGAACCTCACCGCTTGCATCTCCATCAATCACAACTGGTGTAACTCGGTCAACCTCCCCTCGATGTACGATGCGATCTGCTCTAGGATCGTGGACGTTGAACGAGAGCTCGCAGACGTCAGACAACTGTTGTCTTCTAACGCCAAGAACAATGAGTGGGAGGTTGAATGGATGGACATAGTACAGGATGTCCTGGAGAAGGACGCAGGTTGGAAGTGAGCGCGACACCCATTCAAAATCATTGATCTTTCTTTGTCGTCAATGGCTGACGTTCCTTGGCTTGGCTTAGCTGGGCGACTTTTTGGCACATGGTCCTTCATGGGCTTGAAGGGTCGATAAAGGCACATTCTGGTGACGTGGCTGCATCCAGTTCCGCTTTCCCGTTTGCACCAAGAAACCTTCAACCGCCTCTCGTCTCTGTCGTCGAGAACGTCAAATACTGCACAGAAGCGTTCAACCGGCGACAGCAGGAACAATCGAGATATGAATTGCATTTGAAAATAAGACACAAGGTCCCCGGAGAAGAGGATCTTGAAACCGTCAGGGTTGTGTTCGATAGAATCCAACACGTGTTAAACGGGTGTATTATTGGGAAGTAAAGTAGGATTTGGAAGGATATGAACATGTCTGAGAGACGTTTCGTAATCTACTGGTATGTCTGTCCACGTTGATTATCATCTGTGGCTTGAGCTTGCCGCTTAGGTGGCAGTTCAGGAGGGAGATCTCGTTTCATCCTCTGTTGAATGGGAGTGAGTGATCAGATCTGTGACATAGAAGTCCAACCTACCTCGGGGCCAGCATTCTGGGGAGTGCGGTGAAACAAGCCACCCCTTCCATTGGCAGCAGGACCCATCTGTGTGTTCTGGTCGACCGCAGGTTGTTGTTGTCCATAGCCCTGGACTGCAGGTTGACCGTGCCCGTCTTCGGTTCCGTACTCACTATCCACGCGACTGCCGCGTGAATAGAAGTCGTCCTGACTTGCACCCCCGTGACCAGTTCCAGCGGTGCGAGCACTTCCGAAGGTGGCGGGGGTAGAGTTTGGCATGCGACTAAGCTCTTCACGATACACATCGGGGTCGGCATACCCGTAGATATGAGCCATACCCGTTTCGGCTTCCGTGCGACCACGGTGTGCGAGGTCGGCGTGACGAGATTTGCTCTCGGCTGAGCCAGAGAAGGTCAGATCGTCGATTGCTCCGAGCATTCGACCGCGAATGCTCTCGCCGATGCCATGAGCGGTCTCGAAGATACCCCTGCGGACAATCGATGCGTTAGGTCAGGTTTATGGTAGGTCGGTCGATAGATATGGGACTCGCTTGATTCTGGTACCTACGCCCGCTTTTTTGGGGGATGGATTTGGTTGATTGCGATTCGGTGAATATGTTTGATTGCGATTCGGTGGATTTGTTTGACTGCGAGTCGACATGATGGTCCGTTGTTTGGTTGAGGGAAGAAGATGGAGTCTTGTGGGGTGCTTTTTATCCTGGACGAAGTGGACCTCTCTCCATGACGAGGAGGGTTGACGTCCAGGTGACTTCACTTGGGGACAGGCTAGCGGTTGGTGGCCCCACTGCACCCAGTGGAGCAGTGGTTGGTGACGTCCGTGTGGCCATCCGATCGCCGTTAGTCGCCCTCATGGCATTGAATACCTTCCGTGCGAATCCCAGCGTCATTCTGAATGGTGGAAGAACCACGCCCACGAGGGCTTTGGTGAATACGACGGCCATACCCAAAGCGCAGTCGGTGCAGTAGAAATGCCGATGGGAAGTAGTTGCCCCGAACGGAATGGGATCATTGGGATGGGATCATGAGTTTGATCCGCTTCCGCTCCCCTCGTCACGCTCCTTGGCACGAGGCACGGACAGAGCATCCCCCGAGCCACCCTCCCCCCGATCTGAATTTGAGGCTGGATTCCAGCCTAGGCACGGAAGTCTTTGCGGTAGATACGTTCTGATGCACAGAAAGACTTGGATGTATTTTGACCACCGCTCCGGATTAGCCCGATGCTTTGCGTCGCAGCTTGGTTGGGAAACGAACAGGGGCCTTTGGACGACCAGGTCGTTGAAGGACCCTGACCTGGTTCTCTCAGTTTCTCCACCATCGTCCATCTTTCTCGCTTGCCTGTGCTACTGCAATTGGCTGTGCTCTTCGTCGGCTGTGTTCTTGATTTTCTCTCTCGAACTTGCACGGGCAGCACAGGACACATCCATTTCTATTCGCCTAACCGAAGTCACTCCTTGAAATTTCCGGGCGCAACCCACACATTCCTTATCATTCACTCTCTTTTTCAATATCCCTACATCATCCGACTACTTCTTCCACATTGAACTGGTCAGTGTTTCGGATCGGCTCCTTCCCATTGGAGCTGTATACCGTTTTCCCGGAAAGCTCATATCTTCCTTCCAATTTGGTCCAGGCAACTCTAGTACACACTATGAGAACCCCAGCTAATTCTGCGACTCCTCTATTGGCCCCGTCACCGTCTGGGCCTGGCGCCGTTCCACTACCTCCGACATCTCTGTTCGCTTCCCACGAACCCGAACTCCGAATGCACAGAAACCCTCGCGTCGCATCTGTCACTTTTCTAGGTGAAACCTATTGGAAATCTAGGGCGTCCGAGCTCGTCTCTCTCGAGGTCGCCAGTCAGACGCCAACCATCACCAAACGAGGCTTCGATCACATGTATCACAAATCTCATGGCTATCGTCTTACCGGTGGGAGTCGTTACTTTGGAAATGCCTCTAACCTCGTCCGGAAATCCCAATGTGATACTCTACCGCATGCCCCCACCTGGCTGGATTCTGACGCAGTGCCACCGCCACCCATCATGTTTGTTTCACCCGGTCAACGGGAGAAGCATGATAGCGCTATCGCCATCGATATCTGCAGCGACAGCGCGAAGAATGTCCTCAAGGCTGCGCCATTGATACCCCTGGAGGAGGCTCAACGACGCGAGGTTTCGAGGAGGAATTGTGCTGCCAATCGTGCTGCCAACCGTCTGTCGGAGAAAGAGGTTCGGGTCGAACGTGAGGTCAGTCGATTGAAGCGCGAGGTCGCTGAGATTGCTTGGAACAAGGCACAAGCAAAGCGCGGGGAGGAGGAAAGTATTACTCGTACAGCGAAAGAAGGCCAGGAGAAGGTACTCGAGGTTGTGGAGGGTCAGATGCGAGAAGCGGGACCGACGCTCAGGGGTGCCGTGGCTGCGAGGGAAGATGGGCTGGTAGTGGCACCTACGAACTGGATCGTCCCTTTGATCAGCTTGGACGAAGCCCGACACACCGAGAAGGCCAAGCGTGATGCGAAATCCACCAAATGTACCGTCCCTCTGTCGTCGCCTTCGCCTTCAGCTGCTGCTCCCGTCGATTCACTTATGGTCAACGCTGGGGGCGGGAATACTGCAAAGCTTGAGTTGATCAGCCTAGAGGAGGCCAAGAAGCGCGATCGGACCCGCCGTCTCGAGGAGGATGCTATCAAGTCTCGTGGTCGGATGCTGGCTCATGCTGGAACTGGTCTCAGTCACGTGTCGTTGATCCCTCTAGCGGAGGCTCGCAACCAAGAGGCTCTTCGAAGGAATGGAAGCTCCCAAGGTCGAGACAAGCTCAAGACACTGAATTCTACGTGTTGGTCGCGCAAGCCGAACTGTCTGGTACCGTCCTCCCTTGCCATCGAGAGGGGCAGTGGAGATCAACATCCTTTGCGGAAAGATGCTTCTACTCCCAAGGAAAAGGCTCGCTGGCTTACAATGATGTCCGGTGCTGGAAACTTGTGGACTGAATCAGATGCTGTCTCTGCCTACCCTTATCATTCGTACACCAACGGGTACTACCCCTGATTTTCTTCCGTTCAACTGGCACTTCTTATCTTCTTATCTTTCGGCTTCTTTGGAAGGCTTAAATATCCGTTTCAGCCTGGTTGTCTGGACAGCCACCAACGGACGCTTTGTACTTCTTACTTGGACATTGTAGGGGAAATTTAATTTTTAATTGAAATGCGGTTGATCATGCCGAATAGGTGATAATCAGATTTCCAGGGATGCAGTGCGTAGCCTCGTACGTACGAGCATTGATTACAAGGCATTACTGTGTTGAGGGTGTGAGATAAGAAGCCAGGATGATAACCAGAGCCCCTCGGAGTGGCTGAATGCACATCAGACATTTTCGAAGTCGATCACAGATACGATCAATCACTAGTCGATTGTCTTTACCACGAGGTCGGCTGAGCGAGAACGGGCGAGATGTGTTTCCGGGTCCCACTCTAGCAGCGTATGTCGACCCAACGGGCTGGAGGACGTTGCATGTGGAAGGGAATTGGCAGATCGGGGATGGAATCATGTGCTCGAGATCCCGCTCCGGGAAGTGTCAGTTAGTGCAGCCGGGTTCAGAGAATTCAAATGCACATGGCCGGATCGGGCGCTTCTACTTACTGTATCATTCATTTCAACACCCACCTTCCCGTATGGCACCTGCCGCATGCAACGAATTCTTCGCGCCGTATTTATTCATTTCACTCCACCAGCCACAATGGCTCTTCTCTGTGCCCTCCCCCCTTCCTCTCGGAGCATCCCCCGCGCACTTTGGTTGTAAAGACCTCCTTAAAATACCCCATCCCGTTGAATATCTCCCCGTCCTCGAACCCCAGCAGGGATGTCTGACGACAACGAGAACAAAGACTACGAGAAAAGGTCCAACGAACATCATGACGTCGACCCCAATGTCGAGAAAGAGCTTGTGGGCCCAGACAGCGAGCTTCATCGTGGATTGAAGAATCGCCACGCTCAAATGATCTCGTGAGTGCCACCTACGGTGCATCCTCTTCGTTAGGTTGACCGGGAATGATAGCATCGGCGGTGTCATCGGCACTGGTCTCTTCTTGGGAACTGCAAAATCTCTCGCTGCTGGAGGTCCTCTGGGCCTCCTGCTCGGATACCTCATCGTGTCATCGGCTTGTGTCTCGGTCATGTTGTGTCTGGGAGAGTTGACCACACTCCTTCCGGTCCCTGGCGGTCAAATCACGCTCGCTGGGCGGTTTATTGACCCCGCTATGGCTTTTGCTATGGGGTAAGGCGATCGCAGGTCTCCATTACGGGATAACGCCGTTCTGACCCGGTTCTATTCTTAGCTGGAACTATTGGTACTCTTGGGTCGTCACTCTTCCCGCTGAATTGTCCGCCGCCGCCGTTCTCATTAACTGTACGCTAGCCTCTTACTTCGCCACCAACATTCGATACTGATGAACGCTTGTAGACTGGAACGACACAATCAACAACGCCGCTTGGATTACCATAATTGGCGTTGTCGTTGTCCTTATCAACTTTATGGGCACCCGCGCCTTCGGGGAATGCGAATTTTGGTTCGCATCCGTCAAGGTCATCACCATCATTGGTCTCATCATCCTCGGTCTCGTTATCGACCTTGGTGGTGCTCCGGACCATGACCGTCTTGGATTCCGCTATTGGGTATGTTTTGTATCCTGTCTTGATCTAGCAAGAGAATAACCGGGTTTGTTTGTCCCAGCATAACCCTGGCGCTCTCACCCAATACCATGGTATTACTGGTTCTACGGGCCGTTTCGCTGGTTTCTGGTCTGTTCTGATCGGTGCCGCCTACGCGTTCCTGGGAACTGAGATCCTCGGAATGACCGCGGCCGAAACTCGCAACCCGACCAAGAACATCCCGAAGGCCGTTCGCGGTGTCTGGGTCCGTATCCTCCTGTTCTATATCCTCGGTGTCTTCATTCTCGGTTTGATATGCCCGTACAACGACCCACGCCTCGTCACCGATACCGGTAACGCCGCTTCCTCTGCCTGGGTCATTGCCATTCAGAGGTCCGGAATCAAGGTCCTTCCCCACATCGCCAATGCCTGCTTCTTGAGTATGTCAACCTTGCTCTGATGCGCACAGATTCTAACCATCGACCATTGTAGCCTCTGCTTGGTCCGCCGGCTCCTCAGATTTGTACACATCCTCCCGCGCATTGTACGGTCTCGCCAGTACCGGTCAGGCCCCCAAGATCTTCGCTCGCACCAACTCCAGAGGAACGCCCATTTACTCGTTGGCCCTTTGCGCCATCCTCGGCGCCCTATCCTACATGGGGGTCTCCGCGTCGTCGAGCACAGTCTTCAATTGGTTCTCCAACATGAGCGCCGTATCTGGAATGTTCAACTGGCTCGGTATTTGCCTCACTGGTATCCGGTTCAGACAGGGTTTGAAGGCACAGGGAATCAAACCCGAGAACCTTCCGTATTACAGCAAACTTACCCCATATGCCGCTTGGTGGGGTCTGATGTGGACGGTCGTTATCATCATCTTCGCCGACTGGGAGGTCTTCCTCAAGGGCAACTGGGACCACGCGTCTTTCATCACCAACTACTTCCCGATCCCATTCTTCTTCATCATGTACTTCGGATACAAGTTCTGGCACAAGACCAAGTGGATCGCCGCTTCCGAGATGGACTTCGTCACCGGCATCACCAGTTGGAAGGAGCAGTGAAGCGGTCGATTTTACCAACCCGGTCTTTGGTTATCCTTTCCCTTGTCGGATATCCCATGGAGCTTATCTATAATGTATTGCTAAGTTTACGTTTTGTTGGCACTCGCTCTTCACCAAAAAAATGTTATGAAAGGTGCAGTGTAGTTTGACTGGTTTCCCAATCTTAAAGTCGAGACACATCAGTGAATCATTGGGTGACTGAGCGACTCTGTCCGTAGGGTTTACGCTGGGTACGCATAAAGCCAATGAATGCCAAACCCGTACAGGGATGCTGTCAGGACCCAACAATTCTGCAGGGTCAGGAACCCCGCGATAGAGTCTCTTATTCTACGGTTATTGTGCGGTTTAGAAGCACCGTCTCGAATGGTAAAGTCCATCCCCCTGACCCTCGAGCCAGGGGTGATATATTGGTATTCGATATTCAAAACGTTCCCACGATTCATACATCTTTTACAGGTAAGGTCCTCCGGCTGGTCAGGTGACTTTGTCCGTTTGCTCAGGAAATCCGGGGGCGCTGCAAACGTGGGAAACCTTGTTTCCCTCATCATCCCCTCGGCGCCCGCTCCCATCAATGATAGAATACTTCCGTGGGATCCGGACGGCGGAGATTCCTCAATTGGCCCCACTGGGAGTGCCTTCAAGAATATCTCAATAAACAGGGTCTAGAGCACCTGATTTCATGGGAATTAACGGGGTTGAAGCGGTGGTCAGTGGTGGTAATCCTCTCTCTCTTTCGATAGGTTCCAATTAACGAGCCCATCGCTATGCCCTCCACCAGCGCAGTGTCAAGCTTCAAACCCTTCAAGCACAATGTTTCTCCCCCGATAGCACTTGATCACAGACGGCACTGGAGCAGTGCAAGCGCGCACCGATGTTGCTTGCACTCGGTCGAGCGATTGACATCGGACTGTTGACCGAACCCTTCGCCACCGATTTTTCCCTGACTACCGAAGTGCCCTCACCACTTGGACACGCGGTTGAAGTGGGGTTAGAGGTGGTGACATTCAGCATCTTTGCAGCTATTCAGTCGGCTCCATGCTCAGGAGGCGAGAAAACTGTTGACCTTTCTGAAGCGCATGGACAGGGACAACCAGGCTCTAGGCGGACGCGTTGTGCGGGGTCTTACACAGATGGTGGCGGCATCCGTCGCTCTTCCAGCTCCGCCGAGACCGACGAGAATGTTCAATACCCCAGCCACAACGTTCCTGGTATCCCAACACAGTATCTAACCCCGGTCATGCCGTACAAGCCACCTACTCCAAGTTCTGCATATTGGGAATGAATGTGCATAACACAGTCTCGGAGGGGTAACTCAATTACCCGGTCGCGCGGGGGAGTGTGGGCCGGGTACATGCCCAAACCGGTTCAGATGCTTCCCCGTATCAACTTCCGGCATGGCGACTTCCAAATACAACGGACTGGTCAGCGCGTGTGCGTGCATATTTATTGATAACACTCCATCCGCAAAAATCGTCGTTCTTTGTGTTCACTCTTCCTCTCAGAGCACCTCCTCACACTTTGGTTCTGAAGCCGTCTCTGGCCTTCCAAAGCACGGCTTTGACGCAACCCATCTCAACCGTTTTTCGAATACCCTCCCGTTCTTGAACCCCAGCAGGGATGTCTGACGAAGACGAGAAAAGATCCATCGCAAACACGGACCCCAATGTAGAGAAGGAGCTCGTGAGCCCCGACAGCGAACTTCATCGTGGATTGAAGAATCGCCATGCCCAAATGATCTCGTGAGTGCCACACAAAATACCCCCTCCAGGCTCCCTGTTAGACTGACTGGCGATCAACACACTTGCAGTATCGGCGGTGTCATCGGCACCGGTCTCTTTTTGGGCACTGCAAAATCTCTCGCTGCTGGTGGCCCTCTGGGTCTCCTGCTCGGATACCTCATTGTATCCTCTGCCTGTGTCTCGGTCATGCTGTGCCTGGGAGAGTTGACCACACTCCTCCCGGTTCCCGGCGGTCAAATTACGCTTGCTGGGCGATTCGTTGACCCCGCTATGGCTTTTGCTATGGGGTAAGTGTCCGCAACTCTCCATCGCGGGATAACACTAATGTTTTACCCATAGGTGGAATTATTGGTACTCTTGGGTTGTTGCCCTTCCCTCTGAATTGTCTGCCACCGCCATCCTCATTAATTGTACGTTTTGGTTCTAATTCGGCCGTTCAATCAGCATCGTGAAAGTCAATACTGATATCGCTTATGACCGCTTATAGACTGGGACAACAAAGTCAATAATGCGGCTTGGATTACCATGACTGGTGTCGTCGTTATCGTCATCAACTTTTTGGGCACCCGCGCCTTCGGAGAATGCGAATTTTGGTTCGCATCCGTCAAGGTCATCACCATAATTGGTCTCATCATCCTCGGGCTCGTTATCGACCTTGGTGGTGCTCCGGACCATGACCGTCTTGGATTCCGCTATTGGGTACGCTTTATATCTCATTGTGTCCCAATCTGATAACCAAGTTTGCTTGTCCCAGCATAACCCTGGGGCTCTCACCCAATACCACGATATCCCGGGTGCTACCGGCCGTTTCGCTGGTTTCTGGTCTGTTCTGATCGGTGCTGCCTACGCATTTCTCGGTACTGAGATTCTCGGAATGACCGCTGCCGAAACCCATAATCCGACCAAGAACATCCCGATCGCGGTTCGTGGCGTCTGGGTCCGTATCCTCCTCTTCTATATCCTCGGCGTCTTCATGCTCGGTTTGATATGCCCATATAACGACCCAGGCCTTGTCACCGATACAGGTAACGCCGCCTCCTCGGCCTGGGTCATTGCCATCCAGAGGTCCGGAATCAAGGTCCTTCCCCACATCGCTAACGCCTGCTTCTTGAGTATGTCCTCCTTGCTCTGATGCGAACAGATTCTGACCATCGACTGTTATAGCCTCTGCTTGGTCTGCCGGCTCTTCCGATCTGTACACCTCCTCCCGCGCCTTATACGGTCTCGCCAAGACCGGTCAGGCCCCCAAGATCTTCGCTCGCACCAACTCCAGAGGAACGCCCATCTTCTCGTTGGCCCTTTGCGCCATTCTTGGCGCCCTGTCCTACATGGGTGTTTCCGAGTCGTCGAGCACAGTCTTCAACTGGTTCTCCAACATGAGCGCGGTGTCTGGGATGTTCAACTGGCTCGGTATCTGTCTCACCGGTATCCGTTTCAGACAAGGGTTGAAGGCGCAAGGAATCAGCCTTGAGAGCCTCCCATGGCACAGCAAGCTCACCCCATACGCCGCTTGGTGGGGTCTGACGTGGACGGTCGTCATCATCATCTTCGCCGACTGGGGGGTTTTCCTCAAGGGCAACTGGAACACCGCCTCTTTCATCACCAACTACTTCCCGATCCCATTCTTCTTCATCATGTACTTCGGATACAAGTTCTGGCACAAGACCAAGTGGATCGCCGCTTCCGAGATGGACTTCGTCACCGGCATCACCAGTTGGAAGGAGCAGTGAAGCGGTCGATTTTACCAACCCGGTCTTTGGTTATCCTTTCCCTTGTCGGATATCCCATGGAGCTTATCTATAATGTATTGCTAAGTTTACGTTTTGTTGGCACTCGCTCTTCACCAAAAAAATGTTATGAAAGGTGCAGTGTAGTTTGACTGGTTTCCCAATCTTAAAGTCGAGACACATCAGTGAATCATTGGGTGACTGAGCGACTCTGTCCGTAGGGTTTACGCTGGGTACGCATAAAGCCAATGAATGCCAAACCCGTACAGGGATGCTGTCAGGACCCAACAATTCTGCAGGGTCAGGAACCCCGCGATAGAGTCTCTTATTCTACGGTTATTGTGCGGTTTAGAAGCACCGTCTCGAATGGTAAAGTCCATCCCCCTGACCCTCGAGCCAGGGGTGATATATTGGTATTCGATATTCAAAACGTTCCCACGATTCATACATCTTTTACAGGTAAGGTCCTCCGGCTGGTCAGGTGACTTTGTCCGTTTGCTCAGGAAATCCGGGGGCGCTGCAAACGTGGGAAACCTTGTTTCCCTCATCATCCCCTCGGCGCCCGCTCCCATCAATGATAGAATACTTCCGTGGGATCCGGACGGCGGAGATTCCTCAATTGGCCCCACTGGGAGTGCCTTCAAGAATATCTCAATAAACAGGGTCTAGAGCACCTGATTTCATGGGAATTAACGGGGTTGAAGCGGTGGTCAGTGGTGGTAATCCTCTCTCTCTTTCGATAGGTTCCAATTAACGAGCCCATCGCTATGCCCTCCACCAGCGCAGTGTCAAGCTTCAAACCCTTCAAGCACAATGTTTCTCCCCCGATAGCACTTGATCACAGACGGCACTGGAGCAGTGCAAGCGCGCACCGATGTTGCTTGCACTCGGTCGAGCGATTGACATCGGACTGTTGACCGAACCCTTCGCCACCGATTTTTCCCTGACTACCGAAGTGCCCTCACCACTTGGACACGCGGTTGAAGTGGGGTTAGAGGTGGTGACATTCAGCATCTTTGCAGCTATTCAGTCGGCTCCATGCTCAGGAGGCGAGAAAACTGTTGACCTTTCTGAAGCGCATGGACAGGGACAACCAGGCTCTAGGCGGACGCGTTGTGCGGGGTCTTACACAGATGGTGGCGGCATCCGTCGCTCTTCCAGCTCCGCCGAGACCGACGAGAATGTTCAATACCCCAGCCACAACGTTCCTGGTATCCCAACACAGTATCTAACCCCGGTCATGCCGTACAAGCCACCTACTCCAAGTTCTGCATATTGGGAATGAATGTGCATAACACAGTCTCGGAGGGGTAACTCAATTACCCGGTCGCGCGGGGGAGTGTGGGCCGGGTACATGCCCAAACCGGTTCAGATGCTTCCCCGTATCAACTTCCGGCATGGCGACTTCCAAATACAACGGACTGGTCAGCGCGTGTGCGTGCATATTTATTGATAACACTCCATCCGCAAAAATCGTCGTTCTTTGTGTTCACTCTTCCTCTCAGAGCACCTCCTCACACTTTGGTTCTGAAGCCGTCTCTGGCCTTCCAAAGCACGGCTTTGACGCAACCCATCTCAACCGTTTTTCGAATACCCTCCCGTTCTTGAACCCCAGCAGGGATGTCTGACGAAGACGAGAAAAGATCCATCGCAAACACGGACCCCAATGTAGAGAAGGAGCTCGTGAGCCCCGACAGCGAACTTCATCGTGGATTGAAGAATCGCCATGCCCAAATGATCTCGTGAGTGCCACACAAAATACCCCCTCCAGGCTCCCTGTTAGACTGACTGGCGATCAACACACTTGCAGTATCGGCGGTGTCATCGGCACCGGTCTCTTTTTGGGCACTGCAAAATCTCTCGCTGCTGGTGGCCCTCTGGGTCTCCTGCTCGGATACCTCATTGTATCCTCTGCCTGTGTCTCGGTCATGCTGTGCCTGGGAGAGTTGACCACACTCCTCCCGGTTCCCGGCGGTCAAATTACGCTTGCTGGGCGATTCGTTGACCCCGCTATGGCTTTTGCTATGGGGTAAGTGTCCGCAACTCTCCATCGCGGGATAACACTAATGTTTTACCCATAGGTGGAATTATTGGTACTCTTGGGTTGTTGCCCTTCCCTCTGAATTGTCTGCCACCGCCATCCTCATTAATTGTACGTTTTGGTTCTAATTCGGCCGTTCAATCAGCATCGTGAAAGTCAATACTGATATCGCTTATGACCGCTTATAGACTGGGACAACAAAGTCAATAATGCGGCTTGGATTACCATGACTGGTGTCGTCGTTATCGTCATCAACTTTTTGGGCACCCGCGCCTTCGGAGAATGCGAATTTTGGTTCGCATCCGTCAAGGTCATCACCATAATTGGTCTCATCATCCTCGGGCTCGTTATCGACCTTGGTGGTGCTCCGGACCATGACCGTCTTGGATTCCGCTATTGGGTACGCTTTATATCTCATTGTGTCCCAATCTGATAACCAAGTTTGCTTGTCCCAGCATAACCCTGGGGCTCTCACCCAATACCACGATATCCCGGGTGCTACCGGCCGTTTCGCTGGTTTCTGGTCTGTTCTGATCGGTGCTGCCTACGCATTTCTCGGTACTGAGATTCTCGGAATGACCGCTGCCGAAACCCATAATCCGACCAAGAACATCCCGATCGCGGTTCGTGGCGTCTGGGTCCGTATCCTCCTCTTCTATATCCTCGGCGTCTTCATGCTCGGTTTGATATGCCCATATAACGACCCAGGCCTTGTCACCGATACAGGTAACGCCGCCTCCTCGGCCTGGGTCATTGCCATCCAGAGGTCCGGAATCAAGGTCCTTCCCCACATCGCTAACGCCTGCTTCTTGAGTATGTCCTCCTTGCTCTGATGCGAACAGATTCTGACCATCGACTGTTATAGCCTCTGCTTGGTCTGCCGGCTCTTCCGATCTGTACACCTCCTCCCGCGCCTTATACGGTCTCGCCAAGACCGGTCAGGCCCCCAAGATCTTCGCTCGCACCAACTCCAGAGGAACGCCCATCTTCTCGTTGGCCCTTTGCGCCATTCTTGGCGCCCTGTCCTACATGGGTGTTTCCGAGTCGTCGAGCACAGTCTTCAACTGGTTCTCCAACATGAGCGCGGTGTCTGGGATGTTCAACTGGCTCGGTATCTGTCTCACCGGTATCCGTTTCAGACAAGGGTTGAAGGCGCAAGGAATCAGCCTTGAGAGCCTCCCATGGCACAGCAAGCTCACCCCATACGCCGCTTGGTGGGGTCTGACGTGGACGGTCGTCATCATCATCTTCGCCGACTGGGGGGTTTTCCTCAAGGGCAACTGGAACACCGCCTCTTTCATAACCAACTACTTCCCGATCCCATTCTTCTTCATCATGTTCTTCGGATACAAGTTCTGGTACAAGACAAAGTGGATCCCCGCCTCCGAGATGGACTTCGTTACGGGAGTCACCAGCTGGAAGAACAGATGAAGCGGTACATTTTACCAAACCATTCTCCGCCTGTTCTTATGAGTGTATCTTCCTACGCCTGTGGCTTATTTTTTTTGTTGCACGTTGTATTATTAAAGCTCACGCTCACCCTTTCATCGGAAATTGGTATAAGGGTGTTTTAGTGTTTACATCAGTCTGTACATTTGCCTGGTATCGTGAGTGATCCCACGGAAGCAACCCAAGCCGACTCTGGTATCGTTGATATGACAGTGTCGCGCATGTCATTGATGTCGATGAGGTTGGCTTCCGTTTAGAAGATGGTTCCTGCGCAGAAACCAATGTGTGGATAGTCGATAACAATTATAGATGTATGGTACCATGCGTGAAGAAAATCCGATGCTGCAAGAGGAAATGTATGCTCAATCCAAGTGGGAACGTTCCAAACCTGCCTAATCGTCGTCCTCAATGACGATCACATCACTCGAGTTCGAGCTCGGCCCAGCCTGATTCAATCCCGAATCGTCCCTATTCCGCTTCTCCTGCCTACCTGAATCACCGTGGGGTTCCTCGCGTTTCCGTTTGAGGTTGGTGGGTGCAGATTGTGAGGAACTATTACTTGAATCTCCCTCCCTATCGGACTCGATGACGATGGTATCGTTGGGGGTTTCCATGACACCTGGTGTGGAGGTTTGCGAGGATGGTACTGACGATGTTCGAGACCTCGATCGAGACCGAACGGATTCGAACAAACGCTGGGCGTCGAGCACAGGAATGGTAAAAAATCGTGAATTCGATCCTGCTGGGCCAGGGCCCACGCTGGATGGGGGAGGCGACGTTGATGGCGGTGGGGCCCCGGGACGTGCATATAACTCTGTCCAGTGTCTCGCGGTGTTATCATGCTGTTTCTTATTCCTCACGTATTCCGTAGCAATCGATGGAACTATCGATGCGATGACAAATGACGTGTCAGAAATCCATCCAAGTGACTGCGGATGTGGGCTGATTGCCTTACCAAGCGGATCCTCTAAAAATGAGGCGCAGGGATGGAATCTCGGTCAGAAGGCAGGGAGGTGATATAAATATTGATCGCTCACGGGGATTGGGGTCCATAAGCAATGACGAGAGGGATAACACAACTTTAAATATCGAAAGGGCTGGTGACCATTGGTTCTTGAGAATATCAATGCAGACAGCGCCACGATCAGAAATGTTCATGTGGTATATCCTGTGCAAGAAATGGGCTGAGTGCGCAAGTCTGAGAAACGGCATGCGTGCGTACCGGGTCACGAAGTGGATTTTGGGAGCCGAGAATCTAGCGGACATAGCGAAATGAGAGCTGAGGCCCAGTGAGGATCGTTGCGACGCACGGGTAGTCATGTGGAAGGTGTATCTCCATACGAAAAAGCCCCCCTTCGTATGGACTGCCTTCCTGGCCAGGTACGGAGGCTTTCCAGAGGAAGAGGTTGTCTGTGGCCTCGATCGTCATCCCTCCTAAATCCTCCTTCCTGATATCTGCTATTTCTTTGTGGATGCGCTTCAACGCCATCTGCGCGGCGTTGGCGAGTCAGCCCATCTTCCAGAGAACGAGAGGAGGACGCACCCCCGAAGGTGGTTTGGGAGCCATTGGGTTTCTGTGAGGTAATTGTCAGTGTGAGGGACAGGGCTGGCAGCCGTGTGGCCCTGTGGAACTTGGTTCCCTGATCTCACGTGGGTCTCGGGCAGTATTTCTCACGGTTTCAACGCCCGTGGACCTGCGAATCAAGATCACCGAAGCTAACCTATCGCTGTAATTCCCCCACCAGATAGAGAGCTCAGTTTTGCACTCGCAAAGCGAGGCATTCATCCTGTATTTGGAGCGTTATATACCACATTCATATCGAGGGGCATATAGTAGCCCTACACCACACTGTAAAAAGTGTAGGTCTTCTGCTGATGAAGTCGAGGAACAGGTCACAAACCTCTTAACTCGGTGAAGGATATAGTCTGGAAGGACTTGACGTAATCTAGACACGCATACCATATATTTACATACTTTTTAAGCTTCATTTCTATCCTGTATGATGTACGTGGATACACGCTCGGGCTATATACATGCACATATAGAGACTTTCAAAGAGTGACTGTCCGTGGGATGTATGTACACTCAAACCTAGATGAGTATTTGTGGACTGTTGAGGAAGGCAAGGGACCCCGACCACTCTGGAGGGTCAGGAACACCGCGGATCTCGCGGCTAGTGGCACCCTTCTGCAACAGATACTATATATATTCCTGCTGTAATCTAGTCCTGTGGACAGTCACTCGATAGTACTCAAATATAAATCGATGACGAGTCACTGCAAGTCACAGCCACGGCTCGAGGCAACTGTATAAAGTGGCCGGGGCGGAGCACCTCTCCTCGATCACTTTCCCTACCCTTCCCCGCACACACAGACGTCTTCCCCATAAACTCAATGATTCCTCGAATATCCTTGTGAATCCCTTCTCCACATCGTCTGCGTAACCTATTCTTCATTTATCCACCCCTTTCGACCACACAACGCATTGATATCCAAACCGACGACCGATGTTCGGTGAAGATGACTCGGAAAGCCCGCGGGTAGCCAGCCCCTGGGACCCATTCCTCGCTTCTCCTACCTCTCGATCTGTGTCGAGCCTCGAACTGTCATCATCCCTCGCTTCGTGCACTCCGGGGTCCGCCCCAGCATTCCCTAGAGGCATTCCCAAGCTGGTTCCGGAAGCCGAGCAGGTAATGAACTTGATCCTCATTGATCGGTGGATGCTCCGTATTCACCTTCTTTGGCGCAAATTCTCAGGGTAATATCGAATACAAGCTCAAGCTCATAAACCCTACGCCGGCTCGGTTCGCCCGCCTCGTCACTCAACTCAAATGGCGCCTCCTTGAGGGCGGCGGCCAGGCTTGCTACGAGCTCGGAGTAACCGATGACGGCCTCCTCATCGGGCTCTCCCGCAGATACCTGGAGCAATCCCTCGAGACGTTGGAAATGATGGCAGGAGAGATCGGAGCCAGTGTCGTAGTTGTGAAAGAGATTGAAGTCCCCAGAGAACTCGCGGGACTCAACGAAAAACTCGCCGCCAAATATATCGACTTCGACACCGGCGAAGTCAAGAGGGCCGACAGAAGCCCTTCCTCTCTCACCCCACCTGGATATTCCATCACCTCCTCTACATGCACCAGTACCGAGTCGGAGTCGGAACAAGATTCCGCGCCCGAAACAATCTTTTCGGTAGACCCAGAGGTGGTGGTAACCTCGTCATCGACCATCGACCTCGAAATCTCTTCAGTATATAAGCCCCGGCCGATGCGCGCCCACGCCAGCTTTGTGAGCGCTCATGCAGAGACCGTCAAGCATAGGGGACACCACAGCAGGAAGAAGCACAAGCAGAAGCATTGTATGGCCTCGTATATCATCCCAACCCCCGATGGTCCCCCCTCCATCCCAACAAAGCAGCAGACGAAGCAAGCTTGGCGTCAGCAGGCCAAGGACAGACGTAACGATGCACGGCGTGCAACCCCCAATATCACGCAGGAGACTGTACAAAGCGCTGCTGACTCACTCATCCCAGCCCTTGATGGTCTCCATGTCTCCATTGATCCTTCATCAACCCTCCCCACCGACGGCGATGCTCAAGCGGCCGCGGAACAATCAGACCCTGTTGACGACGGACCAAGGTTCATCGTCGAGGCGTTAGTAGTCCGCAAGCTCTCTTTGGAAGAAGCATTCCTCGACTTCGGCGGTTTCGGGTTCGAGGCCTAGCTGGGAGCAACACACCCTGGATTCCCCTTTCTAGATTTCATGCACCCAATGGAACAGAGCTTACTTCCCCTCTTTAACCGAGGCCCAATCAAGCAATTGGTTTTAGGCGGGGTTGAAGGGCAGTTGAGGAATTGTGATCAGAATGAATCTTTGCCTTTGCAATCAAGTCCAGATTTACAAATCAACGGTTTAGTTTCAAAGTTACGAGAAGCGACAGCAGACGACGAGAACAATTGCAAGCAAATATGTAGTACAACAACAGCAAGCGCGATATAGTCGAAAGGGGGAGCAAAGAAAGCATCAACGTCCATGATAGCGGTAAAACCCTCACGCATTTACCATCCGCCTGGCTCAGGGCTGGAGGGCCATAAAGTGAGCTCATCGATCCTCGGAACATGATTAGCCCAGTGACTCACCCAAACTTGGTACCTTCCGTAGGTTCTATCAGTGGCCGTTGGTTCCAGTCTGCAGTGTTTCGAAAGACCGTGTTGCCCCACCACCGCTGAATGCTATTCGCTGCGATTGAACCGTTCAGTGGATACTGTAAGCTGCATACATATTGAGCAAATTTGCGGACGATGAGCCAATCAAAAACCCACCAGAAGTAGACCAACACGACGCTGATCGCAGTGCCGGCATCCAGGGCGGCAGATAACACATCTGTGTATGCACAGGAGTCAGTGTTTCCAATTCGGAGGAAGTGGTCGGGCGGAAACACACAGTTGTACTTAGCCCAAAAGGTGAAGCGTCTCCGCCTTATCAAATACTGGAACACGAATCCAACCATCGTCCAGGGGATATAATTTAGAGCAGTCGCGGGTGGGATGAGACCAACGCCACCGAATAGGACTCTGAATGATACAAGGCTTTAGTTAGCTTTAGGCCCAGAGGGTTTTCCGGGCCATTTAAGCTTACGGGAAGCTGAGGGGAAGTATCACGTTGTTGGATTATATCCGCGAAGGCAGCGTGCGGGTGAACGTACTTGATATAAGTGATCCAGGACCTGGGATATCGTTTGCTGAGTGCCCATCCAATCACAGGGCAGACTGCCCCAATTAGAAAAAACCAAAGCAGCCCTGGGAGCCAGCGAGTGAAGATCAATCGTGAAGTGAGAGGTCAGCTGAAGCGTACCACTGCAATGCCGATTAGCGAGACAAACTCTGCGACAGGGCCAGGAACGTACTAATAAATTTGACCATGCGAAAATTGTAGGGCGGGACCGATGACACCCCACTGAGGGAGGATTTTAGAGGCGTTTTATTGAGTACGAGCGAAAATTGTGCGCACCACCACCGACGCGGTGGCGAATACCTGCGTAGAATTACACGTGAACTGGTCCTTCTGGTCAGATGAGCACATGTTCCTGGAAACAGGCATCAGGGGTTTTCTGTGATGAACAGCAAAGAACTAACGGGATATTTTGGAACATCCTTCGGTGATAAGTTAACTCAAGAAGTTACGAAGAGGTTGAAAAGGGCATTACCACGATTGGACACCGAGTTGTACAGTTCCAGCGACGATGATTGACGATATTTGGCTGAAAAATATGACTCGTGGTGGAACCTTCATGTAGTGCCCCAGCTTGAAGTCCGCGGTGAAGGCCATTGCTAATTTATGACGGTTAAACGGGGTTTTTTGAAAAGGGAAAGAGGAGAGCACGAGAATCACCTTGGCTGACAGAAATGTAGGTGAATGTCTGCATAGATTTTAGCGTTGATTGATTAATAAAAGAACATGACCGGTGGCACCTTAAAGCTATCCAAAGATGGCACGCATGAGTAGTGATAGGAGAATTTGAGATGGAAATGTACATCATCATTGCAACTGGTCTTCCTGGTAACATGTAGCCGATGATCAACTCGCTCACGACGCTGAAAGGGATCGTTAGTTGACCGTCAGCGGAGGACAAATTTACAAAGGTCGCACTTGAGACCAACTTGTCGATTAGTGATGGCCAAAATCATCCCTAAAAGAATGTTAGAAAAATCGAGTGCGGGATCCCGCCCTTACCTATTGGCACGATGTATACGATGGCTGGGCGTGGCGTTAGCCGCAGATACTGATGAATGGTGATCTTACCTACCTATCAGCAACCCGACTATTAATGCCCATATTGGGAGATGAGTGGGCCACAGTTGAACACTGATACAGGCGAAGGCAAAGTTTACTGCAAAAAGGGTTGCATACCACCATTCAGGGACCTGACGATAGTTAGACATCAATTTGGCGTGTATATCAGGCTGTTCCCTCAAAGAACGTCGAAGGTGAACTCGGATAGGCTTCCAGAAGTGTAAGACTGAGTGCACGATAGTAGCCGTGATGGAGGCGAAGGAAAGTCCATACGCTATCGCAAACGGAGTGCTGGGAGCGGGTGTCATCGAAAATAGATGAGCACATCCGAGGATAGGTACGCACGAGAGGAATAGAGGGCTGTAAGCTTTATACTTTTCGAGGTTGAAAGTTCCATCCTGATTCAAGATGCGGTGAACATCATACACTGCGCCAGTATTGTCGTAAGGCTGCCACGACATCACTAGTGGAAGGAATTGGCGAAATGCGGGATAGCAAATCTGTCGTACATACAAGGGAGTCGCTTGCCATACCACGTATCTGTGTACTAAGGCCAGATGTCAGCCATGATCCCGTTGGGGGGCCATGAGGTACACACGTAGATGGCGGGGATCAAAACCCCTGCAAAAGGAATCGCTCAGGGCCCGGGCGAGATACTGGGGTTGACCGCACTCACAGAAGAACAGAATAAAACCCGCGGCGACATTTGCCTCCGACCACCCTGCACTCCAGGATTAACGTGGTGCAGCTGGGAGAGAAAGATACGCACAGGGTGTCACAAGACTAGGGAAGATGATCAGCAACGCGGATACAGCAAGGCGAGTGCACACTTACGGACTGCCGATATAAGCGATCTCATTCCAGTCAAAAGTGAACAGAGAAAAGCCAAGGCCTCCGCGGAAACTAGGAAATAGTCATGAGACGGTCGAATTTGTAAAGCTCACGGGACACTAACCCAAATATTTGATTAACGACCTAGGGCTGCCTCAGTGTTGTAGGTGGAGTCGAGGGGGGTCGCACTCACCGTGTTATCGGGGGCAATCCAACAAACCCAATTGAACATGCTGAAGGTGTCACGTTAAACCCAGAATTGAGGACTTAAATAAATGAGATTACCCCAAGGCCTGGAACAGATAACCGGGGACGAGGTCTGCGAGGCATTCAGTCAGGGGCTGTGGTCGCAAGGATCTGACGAGAGCGCTCACACCAAAGCGCCGCGCTAAGAAACGCGTACGTGAAAAACCGTTCTCGACTCGGTCCAGTTTCATCAGCAGCAAGATACTTTTGCGAATGAAGGGTATTGAATAAAGCGCAGATAACAAGGGTGTTTGGCCAAACTGGGAGTTCTTTTAGCATCTCGCTTTGGCCAAAAAGTGCGTTCCTCACTCATCGAGGGAGGTGCAACCAACAGCTGTCGTGCGATTCCACCAGCCGATAACCCAATCATTTGGGTTGACATGACCAGCAACCATTGATCTGCTAACAATGAGGATCGAACAAAAAAGCCAGGACGCCCTTCCCTCTTACACGTGAAGCTCCAGGTTTCTTTATATAACACCCGTTGTACGGCGATGATGTCAGTCTGTAGAGATCAGCCATCAGCGGAAGAAAACCAGATTCCCATGTGATTTCTCTCACCGCATAGGCAGATCCTGATCCGACACCGGCCATGATCGTGACCAGTACCTGGCAGACGCTGAGAAAGCGCGCGGATGGAAACGAACGATACGCACATGTTCTTTAATGGTGAAGGGTCCTGGATTCAGTGAGACACCTAGAACTGTGACCTTAGGCATAAAACGAGCCCAAAGTCTGCCCATTGGATATGAAACCAATTGGGCAACAAGCTTGTGAACTAGTTCGTCAGTGAACCCTTGCACGATGGGTCGTGAGACGTACCCCTCCCACAGTAACCGTTGGGTATCGGAAGAAGAAAAATTGGTTGACTCCAGACAACACTACAGACCAAAACAAACCTATAACCCACGCTCGAAGAGTATTTACTTGACCATCTCGTAAGTTGTTGTGATAGAGAGAAGGGAGAGTTTGAGAGACTGACCGGGCATTTCTGGATCGTCGAAATTTGCCACGGCAGATCGTACCTCTGGGTATGGAGATTCTGCGCGGCGGCCCAGTCAATAGAAAGACAGAAGACTTGGATTGGGGAGCGAACCATCGTAAATGGTATCTTCGTCAAAGTTCGGGTCAAACGTGGGGTCGTAATCATCATATCTTCCAGAATAGGGCGATTCCTGGGGGAAATCACAGTGAGGGTGTTGGAATGGACCAGGGGGCACCAATGAGATTGAATTACGGTGCGCGGCGCTTCTAAAGACTCTGATAAGAAGTAAATTGGCGGTCAATCTGCATCACATTCGCATCCCGCACCAAACGATTTCTCAGGTTCGGGGGGCGCGAATTCTGTAGCAGAACTGGAGCCATTTGTCGCAGTGTGGTTATTGTCTGTCATCTCAAGGGAGAGGACGAGCTGGCAGAACAGGCGACCAGCAGAGTTTCGGCTACCGCGCCCGCGACGTCTGGTTTGTCAAGAGGTTGTATAAGGTGATATAGCCTGCTCTCCGGCAAGCTGGATGTCAAGCGAGAGTAACCGGCGGGAATGAGGTGAATGCGTCGGAATATGAACCTGTGGACCCGCGATCAGATTCCGGGGATGTAGAACCGGGTTGAATAGAGAAAGCTGTCAGACCTCTGTGGAATTCAGGAGGTCTCGAGACGGAGGATCGGAGGGTGGCTGAGGGAGAGAACCAAGGATCGGCTGCAGCAGGGAATTCGAACGAGGGGGGTGATGGGGAGGGCGGGAAATCGGGAGTGGAAGCGGTGCCTTGATCTGTCGAATGTTTGGTGGGAAATGTTTGGGCTAAACATATCCTTTTGGCGCCCTTTGGTGGGTGGACTTTTGGTGGAAAAAACGTTCGGATTATCGTCGTTAAGTACATTACGAAAAATGTGAATATGGGTCTGCCCCACGGAACGGTAATTTACGAACCGCTTGGCTCATCGGAGTGGCGGAGACACTCCAGAGGCTCAGAGCAAGCGAAATGTCAGGCTCGGAGCGGAAGGATGTAATTTCAATTTCGCTGATTAACAGCACGTTGCCGTGCTCATGAGCCTCGGCCGCCCCCGTGCCTGGAAGTCTCGCGCTTACGCAAATCGGATTCAACCCAAAGCCTCCCACATCCGTTTCGCCAGGTTCTCCATTGATTCGAGCCATTGCGCACCAGCGACACCATCTTCTTGCTTGTTCCACAGTGCGTAGGGTACCCCTCGGTCTCCACTGGCACTCACGCCGGGGACGAGCGGCAATTCAGCAAGCGTAGGAATCCCGGCGCGATCCGCTAAACGCCGATAACCATCAGCTGTTCCGAAGAGCCTGAACGGAATTGTGGATCCAGGGGGAATAAGATATCCTTGGTTCAAAACCATCCCAGTAATCTGCAGTGAATGAAGGCGAAAAAAGATGTATCAGGCCTGGTTCTGAAAAGGGTTCGTTGAAGAAGTTATTCTTACTGGCATCGAGACCTTGCGAAACATGGCGATGCCCTTTTGAACATCAGCCAGCGCTACGTCTTGGGGCGTAGATACGATGATTGCCCCTACCTCGCCATCAGCGAGAACAATGGTAAATTGCAGGTCAACTTTGCTCACCGTCTACATTCACCAGTTGTCCAAGGGTCAATGGGACATCGCCAGTGCCTGGGGGCATATCGATCACAAGTGCATCAAGCTCTGATCCACTAGAATCACGCCAGTCGACGTCAAACAGTAGCTGCTGAGTTGCTTTCTGTACCATGAGGCCACGCCATACAATGGCTACATCCTCCCCTTCCATGCCCTCTTTTCGGGGCATGAGGAAGCCCATAGACATGCAGGGAATTCCATGATTCATCAATGGGACCAACGCGCCATCTACAAATCCTCAGCTTCTTGAAGCAGGCAGGCCAAGACAACGTACTGTTTGTTAATTCGGGCTCTTCCCTGTGGTTTAAGCCCATCAGAGTAGGAATCGAGGGGCCAAATATATCCAGGTCAAGTATCCCTACCCTTTTGGAACCACTCTTGGCCATTGCTAGCGCAAGATTGACTATGCAAAAACTGGAGCTGGTGCTATCTTCCAGAAGGTGTGTGACTGACCTGCAACCGTGCTCTTCCCGACTCCGCCTTTTCCGCTCGCTACGACGACGGTCTTTTTTACATTTGGGATAGGGCGTTTCTGTGGAAGTCCGCCACGTCTAGGCATCTCTGGTGGTTTTGTACGCGTTCGGGGTAGACCCTGTGTATAGCGGAGATCTCACTGAGCTTTTGCCGTCCGCTGGTTGACATTGCTTACCAGAGGGTTTTCATGCCGGAGGGAGGGGAATACGTGAAACCTCCGTCTCAATGTGACTGACATCATTGAGGGTTTCAGCCGAAAAGTTCCCACGCTTTCAACGCCTTGTCGTAAAGATATCACAATCCGCCAACAATACCATACAGTTATCAAATACAGGATTCCAACGCAAAGCACACGATATGCGTAATTATGCCGTTCTCAGCACCCCCCCTCCCGTGCCTATAGGCCACTGAGTAATGTGGGCTGGGTGCTGCCTAGGCATAATTTCATATAGATAGCGATGGAGTGGAGACCGGCTCGCATTGAACGCTAAATAGAGCCCTTTCCTGACTCGGTTTTGTTGTGCTAGGGTAAGGATGAGGGATTTCTCCTGTAACTTGAAAACTGAAGTACTCACCCGTTTATCACCGGACCTCCTCCAAATAACCTTGTATGATGAGGTGTTCAATGTCCGCCCGTCTCACCATAAATCTCTGACCCTTGCGGAAGTCGATACTCCCTAGCTCTGTCTGAATGACTCCGCAATCCCTGATCACCTTCACCAAGACATTGAGGTCCTTAGGCGGTTCCGTGATTCCTGCCATGATGTCCAACTCATCAGAAAATTCAGATCGAAATTCCATGACTTCGGAATTGTATGTCTTGAGAAAGTCGACTTCGAGGGGTGAAAGTTTGCTGCGTATATCCGGCGATGAGAGAAGATGGGGAAGGGCGCCACCCACTGCCCAATACATGTCTTTTAACCTCTCGATCCGATGGTTATGATATGCCAGTAGGCACCGCTTGTTTCGTAAGATGGCGGTTTGGTAGATGAGGAGGGCTGGTGCTTCTCCAGTAAATTCTGGGGATCCTGCCACTTGGGACTGGATGAAAGCCTCGAGTTGGCGTTGTTCGCGAATGATCTGTCGGACGAGAGGGTCGTTGTACTTGAAAAGAGTGTCTGACGATGTCGACCGACGTGATTCCGTGACCAGTTGTGTTGCCAAGTCACAGAACTGCTTGTGTTCTGCCATTGCACGTAAAGTGGATCAGAAGGAGGGAGTGATCGTGAGAATCGCGTCCACCCCCACAACGCTCGACGGTCATGCCAGAGAGTGCGGCGAAAGCCACCTCGTCTACAGGAGGGAGGAAAGCTTCGCGTACGAGCACCCTAACATCGAATTGTCAGCCTCCGACGAAGAAGCTCAAGTCATTATCCGTTGCGTAGCCCTATTGCTCTTCCGCCGCGTGCTTAATTAACGTGCTTCAGGTTGTAGTTTACAGTCCCGCCTAGTTTCGCGTTCGACAAATCGCCGAAAGGGATCGACTCTTCGCCGCCCCAGCCAATCTCACAGCCTACTCCACCGTTGGTCAATAATAAGCGGAAGGGGAAACAGAAAGAAGCTTCAGACTCGTCGCTTGATGGTACGTGGGTGTCATGCGGATCGGTGATGATACCCTGACGTCCTTTCAGCGGATGGGCTGTGGGTTGACAGGTATGAACCGCTCACAACGGTATGTGTCTCCTGCGCTGCAATTACCTCTGAGCCCCAATGTCCCATAGGAACAGTTAGTGGTCCACTCTAAGAAGGTCGATGATGTCCGCCACTGGCTTGTGGAAGCGTTGGACGGAGGAAGGCTCCGCAAGTACCGCGTGAGTCTCACGACGCATTGCGAGTTTTCTTCGTGGCTAATGGTGGTACAGCGTATCCTTGCTCTCACTGGACCGGCCGGGTCTGGTAAGACGGCCACCATCAAGGTACTTGCAAGAGAACTCGGCTTCGAACTGATGGAGTGGAAGAACTCGACGTCAACCCCATACGGAGGCATGTACCCACTTTTGGATGCCTCGTTCACCCACTTCATTCATGGCACTCCGTCAGATCTAGACATTGTCCCTCAGCTCGACAAGTTTCAAGAATTCTTGAATCGTGCTTCTACATCAAGGTCAGTGTTTGGGGAGACCTCATCCGGGCAGACCACAAGACAGGCAATTCTCCTCGAGGATCTACCGAATATTCACCATGCCGACACTCGAGACAAGTTCCATGACGCTCTCCGACTATTCGTACAACGGCAGACTTCACGGGACGGAGAATATATTCCGCTCGTGGTTATCATGAGCGACCTTGGCACAAGAGGAGAACTAGAAGATAATGTAGGGTACAGTTCGTTCCGAGGGCGGAACGAAGTCCTTGGAATCAGGACCGCTTTACCCGCCGACCTTCTCTCGGCCCCTTATGTTACCCAGATCAGGTGAGCGATGCGAGAAGTGAACAAGCGGGCGGATAACTGAACTCGTGAAGCTTCAACCCAGTCGCCCCGACCTTAATGATAAAAGTCTTGCAGGCCATAGCCGATCAGCGCTTTCAAGGCAGCCATTCGCCCCGCCCGACAAAGAAAGTTCTCGACATGATCGTGACATGTTCGCGGGGTGACGTGAGAGGTGCGATTATGGAATTGCAATTATCCTCCCTTGCAAGCAAGCCTACCAAGAAGGGCAAGAGCAATGGCTCGAATGATTCTGTTGCACTCCTCAAGTTAGCGAGCCAGAGAGAACAGAGTATGGCATTGTTCCACCTGATTGGAAAAGTCCTGTATAACAAACGTATGTCACTTCTTGTTTGGAGCCTAGGCACCGTAATGTACGTTCATAGGCAAGGGAGATCCACCGAGTTCTTCGGCAACGAAGCGGGACAGGGAACAGCTCCGATTGCTCGAACAAAGCATTCCGAACCCAGAGAAACTTCCGTCTCACCTGAAGCTACACAACCGTAAGGCATCCCTGGTCGACGTCAATGTGGGTTTGTCGACCGTTATGGAGTGTGTTAGGCTAACGGTCCTTGGTAGACTCTCTATGCAGACTCTCCGATCGACTCATCCTTGTTTTCCTTATACTTGCACCAAAACTACACACAGTATTGTGAAAAGCTCGAAGAGTGCGGTGGCATTGCGGAGTGGGCGAGTTGGATTGACTATAGTGGGCCGGAAGAGGTTTGCACATCCTTAATTCCTGTTGGTGGACAAATAAAAACCATCTATTCCAGTGGTTTCAAGCCAACCCGCACAGGTTTCATCTTCTTACGCTCGGGACACTGCACTCGCTGCCCATTCCTGTACCACGGCGCTCGCAAAAGATGTTTAAACCAGAGTTTTTTGAGCAGCTAAAGAGAACACGGGAGGCGTCCAATGCAGCGTGGGATGTTTCGGAATGGTTTAGTAGGGTACGTGTTGGTACCATCTTCTGGGTAAAGGAGCGACTGATGTCTACCTTAGGAGATGCCGCAAGTGTGCGGGAAATGGAATAAAGATGATCTTGTGTGTGAAGCCGGAGTGATACTGAACATTCCATCTTCCCGTACGTGAACAATCAATTTGTACATCCTAAACCTCTCTTATACGGGTAGCGCGAGCAGTACACCCGAAGCCGCCTCAGTCACACGACCTATTTTCGAGACTAATCTTCGATGAAGGCGAACACCTTCCCTCTCGTTTGGAAGAAGACGACCCACCATCTCAGCACGATTTTCACGAAGATGAATTTGCCAACCGAGAAACCGAGATAACTGACGAGGTTGCAGATGGCGGCTGGCTAGAAGGAGATGATATAGAGGATTTCTAGATTTACAGTACAACGATTTTTCCAAAGCAAAGTGGTTGAGTGAACGCTCACAGTTCGGAGCAGCTCGTGAACCACGCATTGGCTGAGGTGACCGGATATAGAATTAGGCGCCTGCACCACAATCTGTTGTCTCTCTTCCAATATCTTGCCCCGAACCCCTACTACGACAACGCTACTATGGCTTCGCGACCTATGAACGATGAGGAGGTCCTCACCGAAATGAATAAGATGGTCCGTTTGAACCCGGTGGCTCGGTCGTTTCCTTCAATCTCACCCCTCCCTTTCGTCAAACTACCAGGTCGCGTTCATTAAGCAGGAGGCACTCGAGAAGGCCCGGGAAGTCAGGGTCAAAGCCGACGAAGAGTTCTCTATCGAAAAGGTTGTTGGCCTAGTTCGATGAAACTGGTGATTAACCGAATCTGCTCCGGTCCATAGGCAAAACTCGTCAAGCAGGCACAGCAGGCCATAAATGCTCAGTACGAAAAGAAACGAAAAGGGGCAGAGGTTTCACAGAAGATGTATGTTCGCATCGTGTTGATTCCGATGCGGCTGAAATCGAGGCCATCTCCAGTGCCCATTCCACCTTGACCAACAAATCCCGCTTGAGAATTCTGCATCTGCGCGAGCAACACTTGCAAGATCTCTTCCAGGCAGCCCGTGAACAACTTGCGACGCTCGCCTCGTCTTCGCAATACGTGCAGTTCCTACAGGGCATTATCGCTCAAGGGTTCCTCCAGCTTCTTGAGGCGGAGGTTAGCATCCATGTGCGAGAAGCAGACGCAGCTGCCGCCAAAGATGCCGCAGCTGCGGCTTCGAACCAATACACTGAGATCAGCGGTCGTCGGGTGAAGTACGAGCTCGTCTCTTCATTGAGTCCGGATCTGTATGCCAAATCAACCACTTATCCGATTTCCGCGCTCACGCTTTGTGTGTAGTGCTGGTGGCATAAAGCTTGTGAGCGGCAACAAACGAATCACACTGGACAACTCTCTCGATGAAAGGTTGCGGTTATTGGAGGATAGGGTGCGCTGTTCGTTTCGACCACATTCATCGTCCCTCATCTTTTGTCGTAGATGTTGCCCGAGATCAGGTATGAATTATACGGAAAGAACGAGAACAGGAGGTTCCAGACATAGATGTAGGATGTCCCACAAAATCCCCAGAGAACACGAAACCCGTTCCATTGTACTCCAACCGTGGCGTGATCTCCAAGATACCTCACTTCCCTGCGGTAAAAATGCGATCTTATCGCTAACGACGATTCGCAGTCCAGCGCACCGCTGCATTGAACGAGATGACTATTCAGAATCATGATTTCATCCATCATGTGGGTCTGTCATCCGTGAATCATCCGAGTTGCTCATATCAGTGTTCTTGGACCCCGCCCGGAAGAAGAGAGGTCTGTCAATCATACGGCCAGATCAAGCTCCTTCTGTTCTTGAAACACGAATAAGCCCAGTCAGCACCATTCAACCGTCACCTCGGTCGGGTATACCCATGGGATACTTTTGAGGCGGGGCACCACTCTACTGGAACGGAAATGATCTTCCAGCTTGGCTCATTCTCCTGATCACGTACTTGCATCCGGAGCTAAGCTTTGGAGCCTTCTGGGTGCGAATGTTCCCAGACTTTCCGGTTCTCATCTCGTGCTAGTCCGCGCATTCATATCTCAGCTACTCTGTTATGGACGGCCCCTGGTTTACCTTCGTGGTCTTCGCGCTAGGCGTTCTTGTCGCTGATGACACTCAGTCAGAGCGCAGGTCGCAACCGGACGGCGTATGCAAACAATGCTGGTGACAAAGGTCCCAAAGAAATGTCGTCGAAAATAACGCCGGTGTCATCAGAAAACATAAACTTTCATTTGATTCAACGCCTTTGCAGCTGCACCTCCGGCTACAAAAGGAACTTCAGGGAGCCTCAAGTTCATTTCTGGCGTTACGGTAATTTAAATTCACGGCAACTCCGTTGGAAGGACCCTTCGCCGGCAACCATGATCTTCACGCCCGCATGTATCACACAGTCCAAGTACATAGTTTCATCGCAACGTACCAGTTCGGAACAAAAGTAGAAGATGCGAGTACTAGTTCCGCAGGTCCCAGCCACCAGAACAGCTAGCTCATTGCCCAAGCACGCAGCTTGCGGGCCATTGCCGCTGGATCTGCAACAGGTGTTCGAATAAGAATTTGAAACAGCGAACGGTTAGGATCCGAATGGGCTCGGGAGGCCAAGTTCTTTGTTGTCCTGTGCCCTGTGCACCGGGTCGGTTTTGTGAGTCTTCAGCCTTACACCCCACCCAAGTCGCATATGCTGGGCACTGAGACCTGGAGGCTTGACCGGTGGCCTTGTGTAATAACGGGGGCTCGGTAGTTGAATTCCGAGCCACGAGCATGCTTCAAAGTTTTAAAGCTTGGCCAATACGTTTTGACTCTTTGTGGGATGCATTGAATCCCATCAACTGCGTGACTCGGGCAATCCCTGTCACGCCGCCCGCTTGCTGCATTGTTGGGGGTTTTCCGGTGGCCTGGGGTACTGTAGGGGTAGCGTTGGAAATACACGAAGGAGAGCGTGATCTCCCGCTGTAATGATTCGAGGAGGTCTGTATTGGCACACAGCCTGGATTGGGGTGGGAGATCGTTAGCGACAGTTGTGACGATGGCGACGTGCGCGTTTTAACTTGAACTTGTTTGCCGACACTGGAAGCCGTGGAGACAGCAGCCTAGCCTTGTTCCTTGAACGACGGTGAGGGCTTGAGTATCTTTCTCCCAAGCTTATTCGACTCGAAGGATCCCCACCACCTCGAAGTCGGGGCGGAAAGCATCATCGTGGTTCCATCACGCCAAAGTTTTTGCTCACTGTTGTCTCAAGTTCAACCCCGCTTCCAGAGCGACGCGTCCTTTCTTTACTCTTTCGTATTCCCCTTCTTCTCAACCTCTCTTCTTCTTTTTCTTTGCGACGCTTCACTCGCCTGCGGATCCAAGGTTCGCTCAACTGTAACAACGCTCTTGTCCGCCTCGTGCGTGCCACATGTCCGGTTTACCATCATCATCCTCAACTTCAGGCCCGAGCAACGCTGGGTTGTCAACATCGGAAGTAAATGGAGAAAAAAACAACGTGGTCATCAAGGTCGGGATGGTTGGGGATTCACAGATCGGAAAGACGAGCTTGATGGTGAAATATGTGGAAGGAAGCTTCGACGAGGATTACATCCAAACTTTAGGTACGTACCGCTCACAGATGGACTTCCATGAGTGCCTCGGGGATCCTGAAAGGGTGTCGTTCTTCGTAGGCGTTAATTTCATGGAAAAGACCATCTCCGTACGACGAACCACTATCACGTTTTCAATCTGGGATTTAGGCGGGCAGAGAGAGTTCGTCAACATGCTGCCCTTGGTCTGCAACGATGCAGTCGCTATCCTCTTCATGTTCGATCTGTCAAGGAAATCAACACTGAACTCGGTCAAGGAATGGTATCGACAAGCTAGGGGGTTCAACAAGGTAGGCAATAATTGGCTTGAGTGTAGTTCGTGCCCTCATCCTTTACCATAGACCGCTATCCCATTCCTGATTGGAACCAAGTACGACACCTTTGCCACGTTTCCGAGGGACGAGCAGGAGGAGATCACAAAACAGGTGAGGGTCAACAAACACATGTGCGAGGTCGCTTTGCTCAACTCCAGACATAAAGGCGAAACGCTTTGCCAAGGCTATGCATGCCTCCCTTATATTCTGTTCCACCCAAGCCTCGATCAACGTGCAAAAGATTTTCAAGATCGTGCTCGCCAAAGCTTTCGATTTGAAATGTGTCATTCCCGAGATCGAGGGCATTGGAGAGCCTGTCTTGCTTTATGTTGATGTCTGAACGAGGTCGTCAGGGCTGGTAGGACGCGGCTTTGGTGGGTAATTGGATATAGAGGTGCCTCAGAGGCAGGCTGCCCGATTTAAAGGTACGCCGGTTGGGAATTGGGATTTGTCATTCCCCCGCGTCTTCGTTACTTCCGCACGCTTATATTTCCCAGGTTGCTCCAGCGTATCGTCGACTGCTCCTTGCTTAACTTCTTCTAACTTTTCTTCGCTCCGGGGGTAAAGAAGACCCTTGAATTACCCAGAGAATACCCCACCACGGACCGTTTCTTATCTATCCGTATTTGTTGTTCCGACATGGCTCCCTTTTGGCTAATTTACTTCCCTTACATCTCCGCCTGGTCAGCAAACCATGGTGGACAAATCACTCGCCCACGCTCCTTAATTAATACAATGCTGCTATGCTCTTCCACATTAAACACTTCATTTCGGCCTCTTGACTTTTTGTTGTGATTTCACTCACCCCCGCCATTCCACTCCAAGTCCCATGGTCATCCTGTCACCATCGCTGTTTACAGGCCTTGTGTCTTCCACCGTTTCCGTAACTGTTTTCTAATGCAAACATGCTATCGTTTATTGATATCCGAAGGAGAAGTGCCAGGAAGTGCCTCACGTATCCGACATCGGAAAATCACAAGCTTCAGATGCGCCAACAACTTCACAACGTCGACTGCAAGTGATCGGGAAATTGGCGTTCGTCTTCATTCCTCCATCGACCAGGGCTAAGATGCAGATAACGGGGCTCTTCGCGTCAGATTCCCCAGTATACGCTGCAGCACCCATGATCAACCAATCCGACCTGGCCTTTCGCGTCTTGACGAGACGATACGGAGCGACCCTGACATACACACAGATGCTCCATCCGGACAAACTGCTTTATGATCAAGGCTACCTCGAACATCACATTCTCAACATGGACCCTACTAGTAATCTGAGTGGCTTGGGCACGGGTTACTGCGGAGATCTGCATTTGGCCAAACCGGTCGTGGCTCAAGTGTGCGGAAACGACGTCCAGAAGATTGTTGAGGCATGCAAGAAGATCGTGGGTCATTGCGATGCCATAGGTCCGTTCTTTGTTCTCCCAATGTGTGATGATTTAAAATAAGAGGTATATGGATAAGCCGGTTAGATCTGAACCTGGGGTGCCCTCTTAAATCTGCCCGGGATGAGCATTACGGCGCTTACTTGCTGGGACAAAAAGATTGGCCATTGGTTGAAAGTATCGGTGCGTACCAGCCAGGAGTGTTTTGAAGGTTGCGTTCTCAACCCGAAGTGCAACGTAGTATCGGCCCTCTCGCACACGTTTCCCATACCAATCTCAACTAAGATACGGTTGTGTAACCCAATGGAACAGACCTTGCCTCTCGCGAAACGGCTCGCCCTGGCTGGGAGTTCGTGGGTTGCCCTGCATGCCCGGTTCGGTGCGTCCACGCGAAAAAGGCGACACGGCCCCGCACACCTGAGCCAGGTGAAACTGTTGAAAGAGGGCCTCCAAGTCCCTGTAATTAGCAATGGGAACGTGAGGGCATACGAGGACGTGATGCGAAACCTAGAGTTCACAGGCGCTAATGGAATAATGGTTGGTGAGACGTTGCTGGGGAACCCTTGGTATGCCTTGACTATCACTCTCGGACTTTATGTGGGGAGTAACCCGAGATTAAGCTTATTCGCTGGTATCACACCAGACCCGGTCCAAATATCATTGGAATACCTAGAGGTCTGCAGAGGATGCCCGGAGGGGAGTGTGGATTTGGAGATCGCAAAGAAACACGTCAAACACTTCATCGATTTTCAGTGGTGAGTGGGCTTGTTTATTGCTAGGCCCCGCCTGACGCTGTTGAAAGCTCCCGACGAACATGGTTGTCAAAATTTCTGCGCGCATTGACGGCTTGTCGCACAATCGAAGAGGTCGACAAGCTGTTGAGGGTGAAAACACAGAGGTGGCGCAGGAAGCCGCTGATACCTCAAGATGCAGATGATGTCGAAGGGGAGGACGAAGAAGAGGAAGAGGGGGGGAGGGTTCCGAGCGATGAATATGGTAACCTGGCTCTGCTAGCATAATGTGTCGTGTAACAGACATGCCATTAGTACCCTAATCAATAAGATATTTACGCTTGAAGAAGGCTCTGAGGTGTAGAATTTGCCAGATCCCGAGACCGATGAGCGCCGCAAGAGTGAACCAAGCAAAACTTTGTACTCGTTGGTTGGTCGAAACTATTTCTGGCCGTTAGCCCACAACGAGGGCGAACTAGGGAATTGCGTCCATACCGTTCGTGTTTGCGAAACGCTCCTCGCGCTTCTTGAGGTACCCCATCTCATCCACAATTTCTTTCACCAAACCTTCCAACCTTCGCATCTCTGTTTCAAGGCCCGATAGAGACTCCTGGTTTGCGATGGCACTGTTACACGTCGTTCAGACATGAATCATTCCGTCAGGTAGAATCGACTGACTTGTAATCGATGGCGTCAGCACCGATATCCACGTCCAAGTCAATCGTTCGAAATTTGTCTTTGACTTGGGAGTCTGGGACGCCTACCCCGGCGTTAGAACACCAAAACCACAATGTGGAGAGGAATGCAGCACCGACCCTGTTCGAGGTAATTGTAGAAACAGACACCAACTTCGCCCTCTGCGTGAGTGGTAACAGCAAGCCTAGTCTCAGCCTTGATACCCTTTTTCCTTAGGTAGACATTTTTCTGGGGACTGGAGTCGACAATTTCGATGTCTGTCCGTTGGTTGGGACCAGGGCCGATGTTTGCTGTGACAATTACGAGCGTGTTATCGTGTGCTGGGTTCCAGAAACATTTCTTCTGTGGCCACCTGTAGGCTTGGAGATTGAATTTAACGGCAAAAGACGGTAAGACGGAATACAAGAGAAGGAGGAGGAGAGAAACCCGGAAGAGACACGACATGGAGGATGTGGGGGAGACCGATGATGATGCGCTTGCCACAAACGCGTGAATCTGTACAATAAATCCGAGATTATTTGGACACTATGTTTTACGCCTTCGGTGTAACGCACAGAACCCTGATACATTGGAGGTAGCAAATACATAAATTGCGGCAGAGGCAAGTGGAAGTGAGGCTGGCGCCATCCAGGCCGTGTCTTTGCGGTGAACACACGTGCCACGGCTCTTCACTGACTCCGAACGCGTCGCTATCGTGTCACCGTCATCGTCGTCGCTGCAGAACAATTTACTGGCCGCAAATCGGTTGGCGACCAGATACGAGTCCACCTGCCTTTTCTTCTCAGCCACTAGCATCACCAGAAAATCCGAAGTAGACAATCGGGCGGCGCCAGGTCGGAAGTCGAAAACTACTATTTCGGAGTCGCAACTTTCAAGTCACAGCTGAAGTAAATTCCACCTGATTTCCTTGCCCTTAACCATCATAATCTAACCATGGTTTTCAGAGTCCATATCGATGTCTGCCAACGGCGAGCAGGCCGCGGCCCACAAGCAACAGCAGTCGCCGCCAGCACCAATGCAACCACCTTCACAAAGTTCTGAACACATCCATCCTCCAGCCTTCGTCCAACTTGCACCGCACCCAGGCGCATATGCGCTCCCTCCTGGCGCCTTCTCTCCAGTTTTTTTTGGCCATCCCAATCCAGAGGGAATGGTTAATCATGATCCAAACGTTCCGCAATATATGCCTTACACGCAGATGATGTACGTCTATCCACCCCCAATTCCCGGTCAAGGTAATATCTTTTGGCATTTGGTGCTTGATTTTGATCCTAATCCCATGCACAGCACCCCCATTTCCTCACCCAGGAGTCCCCCAACCCACTGCTGTAGGCAAACAAAAACGGAAGCAAGTCAAAATGGCCGTACGTGTCTAGTCTTGACCCCCACCTTGCCTTACTAAGCCAATCCGTTTCGGTCCAGTGTACAAACTGCGCTTCAGCTTGCAAGAAATGTGATGATGGCAGGCCTTGTCAGCGGTGTATAAGATCAAACCTCGCTTCAACCTGCAAAGATGGCGTTCGGAAAGAGCGGAAAAGGGGTATCAAGCGTGGACCTTATAAACGAAGGAACAAGCCTCCTTCCGATGACGAGGCGGATGTTCCGCGAGGTCTGTTCCATCTTCTGCCTTCGCCCTATCGTCCTGACTCAACTCCCCTCCAGAGCAAGCCTCCATTCCACCTACCCTTCCCGAAGGATATTTCCCTTATTTCTTGCCACCACCTGGCTATTTTCAAGGCGCGGAGGGCCAGAATGGAGCTCCTCCAGTTCAAGTCCCATTTTACCCGTACCATCATCCGTTGACCCCTTTTCCCTATTCTGCCGGGATACCTATGCCATTCATGCAACCACTTTCCGGCCAACCGGGGCCATCTCATAACCCCATCGAAGCACCTCAACCCCCTAGCGCGAAAGGGAAGAGACAGAGGAGCTCAACTGATGAACTCTCGACTTCGAAGAAATCGAAAACCGATGATCAGCGGGCGAGCGGCACCCCTGATAGCGAAGGAAACGATGTCACCCCATCTGGGACAGAGCCCGCAGCCCAGCCATCGGAGCCACCTTCGAGTGACCGATAGCAAGACTTAACTTACCGTCCTTCTCGATGCTTGGGCGCTCTTCTTCGACCGTGTTCTGGCTTTCTACATGCTTTCAACGACCCTTAATCACTGTACCTATGTTCTACTACTGTTCCATGGTTAATTACCGTGAAGAATAACGCATATGATCGTTTTCCGTACATTTTCAGGATCGGCTTTCACCGAGCGAAGTACAACCTAAACCTCCACGACCCTCAAGCCGTTGACTACACTTCTGGTCCTTCACAGCCTTTCTCTTCTCTGCCTTGACTTCTCGCTGTCGGTGACCATGGATTGTGTTGACAAGTCCTCCAAGACCGTGCTCACGGATATTACAAACATCGCTTCCGGTGCTCAACCATTCAACTCCATTATCGACTACCTGTTGCCTATCCGTTCAACCACTTCTCCTCCCTCAGAACCTCTCCCAAGCTTTGAAAGACCGGCTACGCCGCTGGGCGTGCGCGCGCTGGATATGGAAGACTTGGAACCGGACCAGGATCTTGCATCGGCTTGTTCTCGCATCGTTTCTGAGAGTTGGGAAGGACTTTCGGAAGCTCTGCAGAGTGCTAAAGATTCACTGCGGCCTCCAGCCCCTGGCTCGTCGACCCCTCAGGCGATAACCCCTCCGACTCTACCTTCCATGGTTCAGGATCGCATAATAACTCCTAGACGAAAATCTGTTCGGAAATCCCCCAAGCAATCAGTTACCACCCCTGCGCCAACCTCAGTCAAATTCCGATACCATGGACACTCTAAAAGCGCTCTTGCGGATTATAAATACTTCTGGAACTCTCGTTGCGAAGACTGGATGAGATACGAGGTTGAACTGGAGGAGGCTTCTTTTACTGCTTACGACGGAATAAGGAAGGTGGACCTTGAGAAGGATAGGAAATCTGCCCCAGCTTCACGTTGCCCCCGTTTCCGTCGAAATGGCAAGACAGAACGCGAGCAGCAGGCGGACGAAGCGGAATCCGCAACAGCTGGATACCGGGGGAAATACGTCCCCGACTTGACAGCGCCAGTATATCCTCGAACGGGCGATCTGGCGCTTCTGCATCACCCAGCTGTCCTGGAGACGGAACTTCTCTTTGTCAGTTTCCCCTTGCACAAAATCCATCAAATATTCTTCGCCTTCAGCCTGGATCAGAGGTTCGAACAATGTCAGGTTGGGACAAGCGACAAAGGATCACAACAGGATCTCGTAGAGGACGAGCCAACTGTTGAGGGCAAGACGACTGAGGACTCTTCTTTCTGGTCTGAGGATACGCTGGTTGAAGACAAGGAATTCCTCTTATACCATGACGATAGGAAATCAAATGGGAGGTACCCTGAGGTTGGCTTATGGGAGGTGGACTGGGCGACGAAGTGGGAAGTCCTGACGAATCTGTTCAAGGAACACGAGATGGAACACCGAGGCAAGATCGAAGGCGCAGACGGTCTAGAAGGCAAATGCTTTGAGACGCTGGGATCGTACAGAGCTGCATTGGCCGACGACACCGTCATAGTAGGCTTTTTAAACGAGAGGGACGATCAGTTCACGAGGACGGGGGCTGAGCCTGATTTGTTCGATTTCGAGGATGTCGTGGTTTGTTAGAATCATATTTACCCTAAGCTTAGCTATACCCCTAGTTTTGTTCGCCAATTCCCGACAGGGTTCGTGTAAAAGTGCGATTCAGGGGGTCCGATCGTTTCCACACTTTTCTCCTTGACATCGATGTGGCCTCCGCCCTGTCGGTGGCAGGAAGTCTACTCATTCGAGTCCCACCAACGCATTTGGGGGTTACATTAAGCCTTGCGTCTCATGGTCCACTGGCACACATATAATCACTCGCAGTGCACTTCGACCCGCGATTGTAATGACGCCATCACCGAACTCCCACCAGAGTTCACGGCTGGTGTCTTCGACTTGTACTGGCCATACATGTCGTGACATTTGTGGGTGCACATAATAGGTGCTTATTGCCTTTGGAGTTTGTGACAATATGTAAGGCTTAAACAGTGTACCTTCCGTGTTGTGAAGGACAGGGTAGCCGGCACCTGAGAATGATTCTTTCAATTTTTGGGAACCCTATTTGTCGTCATTCGACGGCTTTTGTCCGGATACCGCCCCGAGATTGATGAGATGCCTCTCATACGATCGCTAGGGGCAACCAAGGACTGCATGGTTTCGATGCTTGAACCTCATCAGCACCGTTTGGAGGCAGGCAGCAGACTCTGTCGCTCTCTCATGGGAACCCAGCCACGCATCATTGCAACGATAGGGCAGATACGTTGGAGTATCTGCGTTGTTGGCTCCTGAGCGCGTACCCCAGTTTCCATACAGCATTTTCCCGGATTCTAAGTCCACAGGCATCCGATGTCGATACCGGGGTCCCTACGGCGACTTCAGGACGATATCCGTGGCTCGCGTTGATGCGAGCTATATCACCTGCGCATCTCTGTTCCATTGGGAAATTCTGGTGGAACTTACTGTGGTATGTTGGTCGCTTGATCCCCATTGCCGACTGCCCGGACAGGTTTCGATAGGGAAATAGAACTCGGTGGGGCGCGCCCGCTGCTGAAACTATTTCTACTCGATATTGTGGTCTACAGACCCGGAATGTGTTGCTTTGAACTCTGGTGCCACGAGGGGTGATGGAATCGAGGTTCATGCATGTTCTATAATTTTTGGAACCTTCCCGCACCGTTCACCGGTGCTTTTCCTGGAATTCGGTCAAGTCCGTGATGTTCCGTGGTTGTCTGTGTGTAGTTGTTCCTATGTATGGCATTCTGGCTGACTTCCCCGCTGATGTAGATGGGCACCTGGAGCCTCGTCAAACCCAGGTCCACAAGAAGTCTCCCTCCACTGGCGCTGGAGTCCCATCGACACCATCAATGGCACAAACCATAAACTCTGTCGTTCGGACTGGGCGATCTATCCATTCATAGCGATGTGGTTTGGGCAGAGCCGTATCGTTGAACCTCAAAGGCCCCCCAGCCGAACGCACACCTGACTTAAGGGCTGTTCGCTGTGGGCGGCGGTTGTTGTGTACTTTCACTGGACCCCGTTCCAAGGGTGTCTCAAGGAGTGTACCTCGGTCTTCCCTGTGGTCGACTGTACCAACCGTTCGCTGGTGTGCCATTTCCCTGACACTGGTGTGCTGGTCGCTCATCTGCCCGGGGCGCGAGATTGTCGGTGCCAGCGTTGCTAGCGCGCTTGGCGAATATTCGACTGCGTCACTAGACCCTGAGGAAGTGGATTCGTGTCTGGTGTTACGAGGGACGAGGTTGTCGGAGTTTGGATGGCCCCGTATAATTTTTGGAACCCTTCACACCATTCGTTGGTGTCCCTCCCACGCCTTGCCCCTAGTTTCTTTAACATCTTATAATGTAATTTGTAGTAGTTTTGATTTTCTGGCTCATCGATGATATGGGTCAGTCCCAATCCCGGGTCTCGTAGGTGATCGATGATCGGGCACACGGGTGAGTGCGCTGTACACTATCCGGGATCCACCATTTGACCGTATCGGCTGTCGGACACCGCGACTGACCACTCCGGGAAACAGACAGCAACCTGTGTACATCCTTGAACCACAGCCGCCATGATAACAACGAATCCACTTAAACTCCTCCGCCTCGCTTTCGAGATTGCGGCCCTCATGACGTACCACGTACCACGGTGGCTGGTTTCCGGGATGCAGATCTGGTTGTATGAGGATAGGAAGGGGAATTGGACTTTGGTTCGACAGCTGCGTGTCCAAATGAAGCGGTACATGCCTGGCCTCCGTCAGAGGTGAGTGTAATCCACATTTGTGGCGCGGGAAAGCCTAACCTGTTCACAGAGTCGGACTCCCTGACCAATCGTTCCCAGATCATACCGCTGCCCAGGGTCCGGGCGGAATTTGGATTCCCGCCATCCCAGACGATTTCATCGTCGGCGAGATCGGTACGCTCGCTCACGATCGAAACATCGCATCGATCCCTCTCCCAGGCTACTGGATCCACAAGGACAGGGAACTACCATTCGAAACCTCACCCGAATCAGGGGAGAAGATCTTTTACCTCCTCCACGGCGGGGGTTATGTTGTCGAAACCGCACATCCGGACGGTGTGGTTAGTGGGATTTTGAAGGATTTCCTCCGGAATTCTTCAAGCCCGTTGCTTCGTCGAACGTTTGGTGTCGAGTACCGTCTCAGTAAACCGGGAGAACCGGGGAAAGGATCTGTGTTTCCGTTCCCAGCTGCGCTTATCGATGCGTTGGCGGGTTATCTATACCTGGTCAAGCTCGGGTTTCCGGAGGAGGACATTATAGTTGTCGGGGATTCCGCTGGTGGGAACCTGGCACTTGCTCTCACCAGGTATCTCGTAATGAACAAAGACCAACAACCGAAACTCCCCAAAGTCCCAGGCGCACTTGTCCTCCTCTCACCGAGCACAGACATTAGCGAACAGTTCCTCGACAACCCTGGTCCCGTATCCTCTCAAACTATTAATGCCGAACGTGATTGGCTTGTGCCGATCAACGGCGGCGCGATACGTTCGGGTGCGATGGTGTTCCTCGGAGGACGCCCAGAGCACGTCAAGTTGGCCTACCGCGACCCATACGTCTCACCCGCGAGCCCCATTCTTCTGGGCTTAACCCCCGACTCTCTGACTCGAACTATATCATTCAAAGGGTTTCCAAGAACGTTCATCGATAATGGAAGGTTCGAAACCTTCTACGATCAGATCCTCCGATTGGGGGATGCGATGATAGAGGATTTGGGGGAGGATGTGGTCTTTTACAACGAGGTCGACGGAGCCACGCACGATTATTTGGCTATTGATTGGTGCGATCCCGATAGGACGGAAACGTCGAAGAAAATTTTGAAGTGGTTGGAGTTATAGAGAACTGTGTTGATGATAGGATAGCTCACGGTGGATTGTTCAATTCGATTTCCCCTATTGTCCGTGCCAGGTCCCCTGAGGTAGAGCCCTCCTTCTCTGAACTAGAGGCTGGGTTCCGGCCTACACCGTGGGACGGGAGAATTGATAGGACACCTACTCACCGAGCGCGACTCGGGAGCTGCGCTATTTCCTGGTGCTACCCTCCGGACCCCAGAAACACAATGTCCAGTCCCCTATTCTGAATCACAGTCTTGGAATTTACGTATAGTATGTACTCTGGAGGACAGTAACATGGGACAACTACCTGCTAAAAACACGCTCGGCTCGCGAGATACACAATAAATAGTTCCAGGCCATAAAATCACGTCTGAAAATGTACAACGTGTAGCACATAATAACGGGGTTCCAGCGGGTATAGGTTGTCACCGTCCTACTCGAACCGAATGAGGCCCCCCGCATCCAGGAATTTGGGAAGGAATTGTGGCCCGGCCAGAATCCTAAAAGGATCGATCTTGCTCGATAATTCGAGGCTAAGGACCACGTCGAGGACAAGGGTTACCGGGCCCCTGGCCCCCTTGGCCAGCCTACACAATTGGAGGTCGACCTCCTTCCACCCGGAAGAATCCCTAAGAGAAAGGACATCCGAGTCCCTTGTCTCCTCATTCACATCGACGCGGATTGTCGATAGGTTCGGTGCAGAGCCTATGAGGGGGAAGTAATGATAGACCATGGGCTCTACGTCGTCCCAATCCCCAATCCAGAACTCAAAGGTGTGTAGCTCTGGGAAGTATATTGGGTTTACTTGGGCATCGTTGATGCCACGGTCTGCTGGAAGATATAGTGTCAGCCATGAGAGCCCTGAGAAATGGGTTAAAGGTACCTTCGAAAAATAGGGTTTGCAAAGTGGGAGCGCAAGCGGATACGATCTGGTTTCCCTCTCCGCTAAAAGCGCAAACCAGGCGGTGGAGTTGAAGCGGGACCATTAGGAGACATGGAAGAAACTCTTGGAGAGTGTTGATTCCAGTTACTAAGCTTCCTCGGAAATGGGTGACATCCCCGAGGTGCCGTTTCAGCGCGCGATCGTCCTCGGTCACGATGACGGCTTGACAGTCATCGCTGATGGAAACATTGTCGAGGAGCGGGAACAGATAGAGGATTGACTGAAACGCGTTGGGGGATAACGAACACGCCTCGAGGTTGAGGGTCTTCAATGTATTCCCGAACAGACCAAACCATTTCGGGATAAGTTCGATGTGGCGAATGCCAGAGTGGATGTGAAACCCTCTGAGGTTCAGGCACTCGAGACGGTCGAACGCGGCGAGATTGCGTTCGAGTTGGGCGAGGGTATTCGGGGAGAACCGCCAAGTGAGGTTATCGCAGAGAGTGAGCGTACGCACGTAGGATGAGATGCCGTTCGTAGGGTCCATCTCTGAAGCCCATTCCAAAAGGTGGTTAAAGGAGGGGATGATGATGGATTGGAGGAGGTATCGCTGGCTGCGACAAGACCACGATCTTGCGGTGAGCGAGCAGGATTGCAAGTCCTGCATCTTGGTGTTACTCTCGCGGGTGGCAACGAGATCTATGACCCTGTCTACAAGCTCTTGGGGAAGCCTTGGTGTCATCTTGAGGTTTATTGGTGACCTGAAGGAGCCAGGCGGGAGCCGGGGGCCCTTAAGTAGCGTAGCCAGTGGGGTCGGAGCCGGCGCCATTTGGGCACTGAGCCTGAGTGTCCAAGCAAGCAAAGGGCTTGACTACGATGACACTACTGGTGGGAGTAGCGTAGATACGCCATTATAAGGAGAGGCCGACGCTAGGAACCGAGCAGTCCGATTGAAAGCCGCATCAATGGGGGGTAGGGCGACATTGATTTCCATTGATTCCCATGACAGCATGCCAGCCCATGCCTAGATACACCAAAGGCCGACGTCCGGCCTCGTGGCCTCTACAAACAACAGTGAAATGGCACGCCGCAAGACGTCTTTGCGGTCGTTCGGGGACGTGCAGCCAGACAAAGAGAGCACGGCCTTGAAGAGACTGAGGCGGCGGAATGTTCACGCCGGAAATGGTGAGGATGGCACGAGTCAGGGTGTCCCGTCAAGAAGTCACTGGCAACCGGCGAGAAAGGTCTACAACCCCCAAGGCCTATTAGGCCTAAAACACCGCGACGTTCGGGGACGTATGCCCATACAGTACTCCTAGGAGCCCTTGGGCCCTCAAGGCCTCAAGGCCTCACTGCGCAGGTGGCGTCCGGAAGGTTCCGGTCATGATGCATTAGTAATTGATCGGCCATCACCTTATTTTCAGGTACGCTCAAGGGCCAATCAGGCTCCTCCCATGATCTTATTTGCTCGCACGGATGAGCTAGAATTCCCGGGTGATGCATTGATGTCTGGCACTTACGACGACGGTATATAGACCAAGCGGTTAGGTGGCTGGAACGGGGCCCCACTCAGTGACTCACGCCCCACATCTCCAACGCTGTTCGGAAGTGTGGGATAGTCTGTCCAGTTGATGTCCAGGCCACGGCGCTCCCGTCGTTTTCCTCCTGCGGAACCTAACGTATTTGATGGCGACACCGCCGTTAAGCCTCATCTCGACTCTGGGAAGGGCAACCCGGTCAAAGGAGATGGTTTGAGCGCAGATGACGTAGTGAATGCTTGGAAGAAAGCCGGGGAGGCCAACGGTCGTGTTGATTTTGTTTAATTGGTATGTGATCATTTCAATCACCCCCTTGTCCAACTGCCCCACACGCCGGTGCCACAGGCGGAACACTGAAGATCACACGAGCCCACGGAGCCGTTATTGAGCCCCGCAACATATGTACTCAACGTCCTTTGCAACGTTCCGCCCCTTGAGCAAGAACCTAAGTTCGTCTTTGTCAGTCCTACGAGTCTGACTGAGGCCTCCCACGAAAACCTCCCCATCCTCTTCAAGCCTGACTCCTACAAATGCCCCACGCCGACGAGTTAGGTTTAGAGCGAATCCTGCATCATTCCGATGGAAAGCCTTGGGCTGATCCTGAACTCGAACCCGAGGTCATGAATGGAGGCGCTGGCGGCGTGGATCGGAAGTACCGGCCCGGACTTCCCGCCGCTGACTTGTTAGAGAGCTGAATTGTCGTCAGACCCGTGTTGCTAATCGACGGAAGTGCGAGGCCGATAAACCGGACAAGAAAGGCCAACCATACGAGATCGTCAAGGGAGATGGTTACAAGGCTTATATCGTCTCTGTGGCGGACATTGCGCGGCATATATACTGTGGCGGGCGAGTACACCACCGCGTCGAAGGTTCTTATTAAACCATTCGAATCTTTAGCCATACATCAAGGGCCTCCGACTATCGATTCGTGGATTCGTGTAGTATTTTAGCGGGCTACACGCTCATCTTCATAGCGATAGATGGATGTGAACGATACCCCTCGACAATGATATCCTCACTCTCGAATTTGTCAATTACCTCGACTTTCCTCCTCCACTTGATCGTAGGGAATGGATAAGGCTGCCTTTCCAGCTGAATCTGCAGCGCGTCGACGTGATCCCGGTATACATGCGCGTCGCCAAGTTGGACGATGAGTTCGCGTGCCTCAGTATTGGTGACATGTGCGATCATATGTGTGAGAAGTGCGTATGAGGCGATGTTGAAGGGAATTCCAAGGCCGAGGTCTGCGGATCTTTGGAACATGAGGCATGAGAGCCCCGGTTTCTGATCCGGTTCCTGGGGAAGGTGGACATAAAACTGGCATATCATATGGCAGGGTGGTAAAGCCATGAGGGGCATCGCTGCATATAACGTCAGCAAACCTTCTGTGTTCGTCATGGATGTACTTCACCTGCTGGGTTCCAAGCACTCAAGATTATCCTGCGATCTGTAGGATCTTCTTTGATCTTACGGATGCATTCCATGAGCTGATCAACGCCTTGTCCTGTGTAATCGGTATCGCAGGTCTGGTATTCAGCACCAAAATGCCTCCACTGGAAACCGTAAACAGGTCCAAGATCCCCTTCGCGTCGGTGACCGAGCCCGCGCTTCTCCAGAAATTCCTTGGAACCATTCCCATCCCAGATCTTGACACCCTTGTTCGAAAGGATCTTCGAGTCTGTCTCGCCTCGGATAAACCATAGAAGTTCTTCGACTATTCCCCGTAAGAAGGTGCGTTTTGAGGTGAGGAGAGGTAGCGTTGAGTCCTTGAGCGAAAACCGAAGGGATGGAGGCGCAAATACAGAGATCGTGCCCGTTCCTGTTCTATCTGAACGCGATTCTCCCGTGGCTAAAACGGTTTTGATGAGATTGAGGTACTGGTGCTCATCGTGCTCCCTTTCTGTAGACATTTCGCGTCGAAATTGTCTTCGACAGAGGGTCGCGGTTGAATTAATGATGGTCACGTGCACGAGACTGGTCGCTCCCGCCGCCGCCCTGAGTCGATTCGATCAAAAATTACCCATTTGTAAGCCGTCCCACCGGTCCCTCTTTCCTATACCTCGAAACCGCCCAACCATGGAATTTGTTCAGTCTGCTCCGATACACAGAGTCTTGTGTGCTGATTGCGGTACACCAATCGTGCCGAACGGCGCCAATCTTTGTGTGGCCTGCCTTCGAAACACGATCGATATCACAGAAGGGATTCCGAAGCAGTCGTCTGTGGCTTTTTGCAAAAACTGCGAGCGATTTTTGTCTCCGCCTTTGACATGGACGATTGCGAGGCCGGAATCGCAGGAACTGCTCGCGATCTGCTTGAAGAAGTTGAAGGGGTTGAACAAAGTACGGTTAACGGAAGCGCATTTTATTTGGACTGAGCCCCATTCTAAACGATTGCGGGTGTCTATGACCATACAAAAAGAGGTGCGAGACTATATGCGTTGCTTCTACATGGGATCATATATATTGTTTTCCAGGTCTTGACTGCCACAATCCTTGAACAGATCTTCGAGATCGAGTTCCTCGTCCAATACACACAATGTCCGGACTGCACACGAATCGCTGCCAAAAACACTTGGAGGGCCCTCGTCCAGGTCCGACAGAAAGTCCAGCACAAGCGAACTTTCCTGTTCCTCGAGCAACTGATTCTTAAGCATGGCGCTCAAAAAGACACCATCTCCGTGAAGGAAGTGAGGGATGGGTTGGACTTCTTCTACAGTCAGAAGAGTCACGCTGTGAAAATGACCGAGTTTTTGACTGGAAGCGTCCCCGTTCGGTGGGCCTTTCCCTGATAACAGTTTCGAGCGTAGCTAAATTTCTCTTATCCGGGTAGATCCAAAGCTTCGGAACAGCTGTTGTCCTCCGATACTCATTCCAACACCGCCACCTTCAAGCACACTTTCTCAGTAGAGATCGCTCCCATCTGCAAGGACGATCTCGTCTGTATACCCCCCAAACAAGCCCGTTCATTGGGCAACATCAGTCCTCTGACCATCTGCACTCGGGTGGGTAACTCAATACACCTTATCGATCCCCAAACTCTGCAGTTATGTGAGGTCAACGCCCCGGTCTACTGGAGGGTCCCGTTCTTCTCCTTAGCATCTGTCACAGATCTTGTCGAATTCACCGTCCTCGACATCGAACCCTCTGGTCCCACGAAAGGGAAGTGGGTTCTAGCGGACGCCCAGGTCGCACTCTCCGGTGCGTTCAGGTCGTCAGGGAACAATGGCGACGACGTCGAGATGGACTACGAACTCGCATCCTCGGCGAATCAGATCTTCCACACTCGCACTCATCTCGGTGCTATCCTACAACCCGGTGATGTGGTCATGGGGTACCACCTGACCAATACGAACTTCAATTCGGATGATTTTGCTCAACTATCTTCCGACCGAATACCCGACATTGTACTCGTGAAGAAAGCGTATCCAAACAGGAGGAAGAAGAATAAAACGAGGAATTGGAAATTGCGTAGTATCGCTAAGGAGGCGGGTGAAGATGGAGAGACGAGCGGAGCGAGGGGCGTCGTCGGACGGACGGGAGGAAGGGACAGCAAGAAGGTCGACCTAGATTACGAAATTTTCTTGCGCGACCTTGAGGAAGACCTCGAGATGAGAGGAGCGGTCAACCTTTACAAGATCCAGAAGGACGAGGGTGCCGAGACGGCCGAGATTGCTTCGAGGTTGGCGGGCGGGAAACAGAGAGCCAAGGGTCAACTCGATCCTGACGTGCAGATGACCGACGGCGTTCAGGAGGTCGACGAAGAGGAGGCTGATTTCCCAGAGGTCAAGCTGGACGAGCTCTTGGAGGAATTCGACGAGATGACTTTACAAGACAACGAGGTCCACCCACATAGCACGTAGGAAAACAGATTTTATTTCATCGGGTCTCGGTTGTCTTTGAGGCCTCTACGCCTTTGATCAGATGGGTTAATCGTGTTTCAAGATAGGTGTGAACTCAGCAATAGGCACAAGATACCGAAAGAACCAAAGCCCAAAGAAGGAAAATACTATGTTACAAAGGACAAGACCCTAGAAATACAGCAGTATTTTATGCAAAGGCGACGGCAAAGCTATCTTCGTTCAAAGTTGTAACCTGACGACGGGCTCATGCGACGTTCATTGACACTCGTTGAGCGAGATCTGCCAAACCGACCAGACGAAGAGGATGTTGAAGAGGATGCTCGGCGATGTCGCTTCATGCGTGCGGGGTCTACATTCGGTATACTTGCGGCGACTGCAAAGAGGGAGAGGACTGATAATCGCGTTGAGTGATGCCTTTGGTCGCTAGCGGGGGAAAGTCATACCGTCAACGGTAGATACAATCCCAGATAAAGGTTCTAGGATGTTCCCGGCTTTCTGGGAATTCGGGTTGTCGTCCGTCACGAACAGCCGATGTGCGTTAGCTGTGAAAGGTAAGTGAAATTACAGTATAAGAGGGATCGAACCTACTCGCTAATAATTTCTCGATCGCGTAGGCCAAGGTATTCGATGGAACCACACTGTACACTGCGAGTTTGATGATTAGTTGGTCGTTGCAAAGCGAACTTACACCATACCTGGGTACTTGTCCGCACCATCAGTAGCGCCATCTGGTTCCTGGAACAGAACTTCAGGCATGCTGACCCTTCAACTAGGTTTGTGGCAATACCTTGATCTTGGTCACGAGCTGGTGGACGGGCATGGAGAGGACTTGACTGTTCTCGGATGGGACAACAATCTGGGTCCGGCCTCAGCGAAATGCACGATGAGAGTCATTGCTGGGAAGCGTACCTTCGCTATGTCAGTGACACTGATCGCACTCAATAACCGGTCATCGTCTTCGACGGTGACTGCGACGCTGCTGACGCCTTCGTCGCTCATTAATGACATCGCGTCCAACACGGTGGATGTGGCTGTAACAGCTACCACTGACGAGTAAAGGTACAAAGACGGTAGCGGCAACGAGCTGAGAGTGTTTGAGAGGTAACGTAGGAATGTGGAGTCTTTCTGGGCTTGTGAGGCAAACCAAGCGAGTGCCCCTCTGTCAGTCACAACGCCAAGGAATTCGTTTAGGCCAGCCGGTGACTTGACAAGTACTGGTCAAAATCAGTCTGCTATCCAGGCCACCGTGGGGTAAGATTCTGCACCTTTATGAGCCCCTCCAGCAAAGAGTGCAAGTAAATCAACGAGGTCAGCATCATGGGGGAGGGCGTGCAACGGATTTTTGTCGGAGAGATCTATGGTACTGGATCAGGAAAATCGGAAATTGAATTGTTGAAGTTGTTCTCACTGCTGACAAGCTGTACGGGAACATGACCTGCAGTAGCAGCGGCGATGATCTTTTCAGCCCTATTAGGATCGGCGGGGTCCTCCCGTTTGGTGGGCTTATGCCGTGTAGCGGCGAGTACTAAGAACGCATTGACGTCGGCGTGCTTAGAAGGGGTAAGAAGGGATAGCGGAGTGAATATGGCGAATACGTACGTCGAATAAACCGAGGTAGGAGGAATCTTTTGCTTGTATGGCCAAACAGGGGGCGCCAGATGATAAGAGGGTCTAAGGAGCTGATGTGAACCCAAGAGCGATATACGTAGCAGTCACAAAGCCGACACACATCGCAGGCAACCTCTACGCTTTCGTCTGCATCAATTGCCACGACTGGGGATTCGACGAGATCTATGGGAATGTGTGGGAACCAATCCGAATATGTATAAGAGGCTTGCTGTGTTAGACATATGATCCGGACCTTGAGCTGTTACCTGCTTCCAGGCTTTGACCCATTCGTCCGTGTCCGTATTGCTGGCGGCGACGAAAACGAGAGGAGACACGCTGCGGTTACTGAGGGTGCTGGACACGGATGCTCGCCTGATATGGGCCATGGCACTTGGTAGGAGGGAGTTGGCGGGTAAGAGTGGGTAGCGCGAGTCTAAGGGTACAGTAGTGACCTCGGCCACTTGGAAACTCTGGGTATTTATACAAGCGATTGCCACTCCATAGGTTAAAATACGCTCTGTAAATTGTACGTCGGCGTTACGTCTCACGCACCTCTTGACGTCCGCGACAATATGAGCATCACCGCAGATATTCCGCCTTATGAACTCACCGAACTTGTCCCAGATTTCTTGAAGGCCTATTGTAAACCCATTCATCTCTTACTCCGTGTCTAGAACCTGACCTAGTTTGGATGCATAGGCGAAGCATCTGAATGTCAGATCGTGTGTTCCCAAGCTCTAGGTACGCACAGGCATCTGCTGGTGACTTGGTGAACGTCTGAGGTCTCCAGGCCCCGAGATTTACGTTGGATGTTCCAACGGCCAGCTCTTACGTTTTGGCCTTCAGGCCGATTCCCCCGACCAGGTCAGTTTAGTGAAGAGGAGATCACCCATGCTCACCCGAGAGAATTGCAGATGGAAACGCATTCCATCCTTGGTACACAAGCGTTGCCTACCCCAAAACCTATCGAGGATATCACACTCGTGCCATGTGTCGCGCGTATTTTGGTGCTGTCAGGTCAGCCCCGCGGAACTGGGCGGGTTCCTCACCAACTTACTTATTCCATTTCATTCTGGCAGACGGCCAACTTCACTTCTTCACATTGCCCGAGCTCAACATTTTGCCAATACCGCCTATACGAAACGTGCAAGCGGTAATCGTAGACCAACAGGCGCTTTCACGACCCTTCCTGCATTCACCAATTCATACCGTAGAAGCGGTCGAGTTTTGTGTTATCAAGAAGACGGGGCTCGGCCTTTTCTCTTTACGGGAAAAGCTGGTCTTCTACAAGGTGATCCATATTCAGCCCTGAACGAGCAGCGTGTTCAATGGGGTACAACAGGATTTTCCCTTGGCCGGTTGTAGACCTGGTGCACGTCGAACTGGGCCGCTACTTTTTGTTGCCGACAAAGGGAATTTCAATCTTCTAGACCTCAAGAGAGGAACTCTGTTGCCCGTGATGCCTCTCTCGCACGCTGGTGTGGTCCCAGCAAAACCTATAATCACCGTGATAGGCAGCAATGAATTCCTTATCGTTTCGAATGTGGATGACCGCGGGCTTGCTGTCTTCATTTCTGGAAGTGGTGACCCCGTTCGTGGAACCTTTGAGTACTCAAAATACCCCGTTTCCGTCTGTGAGTCCTTATGCGAGTGGATCTTTACGATATTTTTGCCTCACGTTCTTTACCGCTTCAGCGTACGACGACCCCTATCTGGTGGCCCTCATGCCGGACCAGAGTCTCGAGATACGTGACATCGAGACGCAGTCGGTTAAACAGGTTGTTCCTGCCCCTGAACCGTCTTCTGAGCATCCAAACGGGCCGCGACGAGGTTTCTCTTGGAATCCACAGGGCCACATGGTCCCTTCCACCCAGCTCAAGGATGTTTTGCAACTTGTACCTGTACCTTTAATTAGGTAGACGATTAGCGTACACGATATTTTTGATCGAGTTGTGAATTGGATGGATCGGGCGTCTGTTTTCATGAGTAAATGCCAGCCTTTCCGCACTCCAATGTTCTCCTCGTCTCCTCGGACGCGGTTCACTCTCTGCTACCACCGACACTAATATCTCAAATCGGGGCGTTACTCGAGCTGAACAAGGTTGACCGGGCTGTCGCATTAGCTGAACAACATCGGAGGAGGCTGAACGGTGATCCCAACGCAATTGACCGTGTAGAGGTACGACAAAATGCTAAAGCTCCATCTGCATCCTCACGTGGCACAGGCTCAGGAACTACGTTTTGTCTACCAACGGATAGGTTTCTTTTGCCTCCAGAACACCTCGTTCGAAGATGCTGGCAAGCACCTCCGCACAGGAGACCTCGACCCTCGAATCCTCATCAGCTACTTCCCTGATCTCAGAGGGTCTTTGTTTAAGCCGGGAGACTCGGTGAAAATGTTTGCAGGCATTGCGAAATATCTTCCGATGGCTCAGTCCGTCGAAGAGATTGGTGAGTGCCCTTCGCGCGCGAAACCTTAACCCCCCTTCCGATTTAACACCAAACTCTCCTCCTCCTTCCTCTACCCGTTCCTATCCAAATGTGTGGCCCCCACTACACTTTTTCGTCTCGGTTCACGTCATTCCCGCTCCATGCGCTCCCTGTTCCATGGTCGGCACCGGGACTGACGTCTAGTTGTGGGAAACATAGTCAAGAACTACTCTCCGTACATGATACCAGACACAAAGTCCGCTCCTCCTACTGCGGAACTCAATAGGATACTCCAATCCGCCGCTTACGACATGCTGGAAAGTTTCCTGAAACGCCATCGGGAGAAACGTGCATCAGGTCGATCTCCAAGTCACGAACTCGATGCTGTAAGTGTGCCCGCAGGTCGAGGCGTACATTCCGGATTTGAATTTATGAAGTGCTATCGGACCAGATTGTTGACACGGTGTATGCGAAACTGCTGGCTCGTCAAGAGAATGCCACAACGTTGTACGCGCTCATTGAGGAACCCAACAATATCATACTCGAAGAAGTGGAGCCGGATCTCCTAAATCAGGGGAAATACAATGCACTGTGCCAACTCTACGATCGTGCCGGTGCAGTAGAGAAGCAGCTGGATCTGTGGTCTAAGTATGTCGCGCACCTTTCATGCTCAGACTCTGGGCTAACTGCATCTGTGGAAACAGGATTACAGACGGTCAATGGAGCGACAGTGATATCCCAGATCCCCTCACAAACATGTTTGTACTTCTGGGGAAGCAACGAGATCGACGGTTGATTCAGAAGTGGGCTATGTGGCTCACCTCAAAGGATTCTGCGCGAGCGGTGAAGGTATGACGATTTGATGCTGTCTCTACTGCCAATTGACCTGGACGGGTTTTCTTCAGCTGATTACGTCTATGGACGGGGGAAAGCGTTCGAAGCCAGAAGACAACATTGAGATGTTGGAACAGTTACGAGCGGTTGACCCTTCGGCGGCTTCTCGTTTCTTGGAACACTTGATTCTTCAAAAACGATCAGACGTGAGCGCGTGAGACTGACTATGGCCTTATGCGAAGTGCTAATCGTCTGGGTTCTAGGACCGGCGGCTGCATGTTGAGTTTGCAAACCTGTGTCTGGATCAGATGTTCAATTACATCGCCGACGAAGCTGTCTCAAAACTCTGGAGGGCGAAAGGTCAGAATCTGATGACGCCTATTTCCTCCTCTGCTGACTAGGGACTAGTCTCCGGGTATCAGAAATCTAGTGCCCAGACTTCATTCCTTTCCTATTTCGTTTCGACGACGCCGGACTCGGAGCACAAGCGGGTTCGACTGAAAACGATTTTGTTCCTCCAAGCATCTACTCTCCTGGACCTGGAGGCTATCCTATCGAGATTAAAAGATCACTCAGGTATCCTACCCTTGGAGATGGCTCTGATAGAGGGGAAGGTACCCGTTATATGCATTTACCCTGCTATCGTGCTAAACAGCGCATTTCGTAGCTTGGCAACCACCACTCTGCACTCACGATTCTTGTCGACAAGCTACACGATGAACCCTCGGCCGAGGCATACTGCACGCTTGGGGGGCAGGTTGTTTCCCCCGTGCTCGCCAAAACGATCGGAGAGAGCTGTGACCTAAAAGAGTGGACTTCTCTCCTCGAACCCCAAACAAAGGAAACAGGGAGGGGGAAGTCGTTGTCAACGGCCGTGACGGACGTGAGGGCAACGCCGGTGAATGCAGACGAAAACATGAAGAAGGAATTGGTCACGATACTACTCAAAGTTTACATGAGCAGCAGGTACATGTCTCGATTTGTCACAATGGGCTCGATGCTTAGTTTCTCGAAACAGTGGGCCGTCAATCGACAAGGCTTCTAGGTTACTTGACACTCAAGCAATGAATTTGGATGCCTTGGAGGTATTCAAGTAGATGTATGGAACTTTGGGTGTGTCACTTACCCGCGTGCTGGTTTAGATTATTACGATGGTTCCGCTGGACTGGCCTGTGAACGCCGTTTCAACGTTCTTGTCAAGGTCGTTACGAAGGTTGCTACACTCACAACACGAGGGTATGATCATCAAGAATCTCAGTGCGGGACAGAACCTTGAGGCAAGCCGACCTACTGACCCCCGAGACGACCGGTTATTAATGACTCCTTCGCAGGTTGCGGATAGAACGTGGGCAATCATCCGAGAAGAAGGGGCAGTTGTCGAGGAAGCCCTGGAAGACGGGGATAGCGGCAGTTCCTTGGAAAAGTTAGATGAAGGAATTGAAGCCGTCATCTCGCCTGCTGGCGCAGATGTCGGTACATCCTTCGACGAGAAGTCTGGTGGTTTGCACGGCTACCAAGCGGACGTTGCCGAAGTGTATCCCGATGACCATCCTACAGAAGACAAAGATGGATAAGGCTCGATAGTGTACGATCTACCCATAGAATATCGGCTACAGTATGGTGACCAGATATCTTGGATTTTTTTGAGTGGGAAGTCATAGGCTGACACGGAGTTGCCAGAAGAGAGGTACAGACAGGTAGGTACGACAAAGGGAGGGGGGGTCTACAAACGTCCATGGGGTGGATTCTAAACAGGCCCTTAAATACCCTGTGACTTGATACAAGAAAAGTGAAACGGATTCTAAGGAGAAAGGAAGAGCTCGAGGGACATAGAACTACTTAGCATGTCCATTAACGGAGCCGTTCTGTCCATTCTCTTGAACCTTCTCCTCGGCCGCTTCTTTCGCTTCCTGACCACGGGATGAAATGACCTTCAGAATCTCTTGTACACGACAGGTAGCGGCATCAAGGAGGGGTTGGACCTTTTGCTGAACCGTTTCCTTGACCTTGCCGGCTTTCTCGTTGAAGGGGGCGTCTGAGGAGATGATACTGCTGAGTTCGTGGATGGAGGTGGTCAAACCGTCTGAGATGTCCTTGAGGCTGCTCTGAACCTGAGATGGGAGTTGGTAAGTGCTGGTCTGAATCTTCTTCAGTTCACAAAGCATGGTGTCGCTAAGCTCGTGAACCTTGGACTGAGCGAGATTATAGGAGGAGGAAGCTGTCTCGATGATCTTTTGAGCGGTGACCGAGGCCCGGTTCCTGTGGATCGATCATATGCGTGCGATGACAAATCGAGATAAGAGTCTTGACGTACACTAAGGCGTTCTGACTCTCGATCTGTTTGAATTGCTCAACGGAGTAACGGGCCAATTGCTCGCGAAGATCACGAGATAAGGCGTAGGCGCGTTGATACTGAAAGTCGGCCGTTGGTGAATTGATATCCTGGTCACCGTTCTTGGTGTGCAGCTTCTTGACGGCATCCTCGACGATATCAACGATTGGTGTGAATTTCTTGTGATGGGCAAGTCAGCTGCAGAAAGAAGCAAGAGATCAGTAGCGAGAGTACCTGATCAATCGCATGGGCCGCCGAGTACGCAGGAGTGCGGACTCGGTCATCCAAGGCCTTGTTGGCGGTATGGTAGGCATGTTCCCTACGCTGCATGACCTCTTTCTTCAGTTCCTCGGAGGTGATAGTGAATGGGGTGGGACAATATGATTGGACGGCGTCAAGACTTTTGTTGGCGAGGCCATCAGCCCGGATCAAGACAGGGGCCAGGCGGATTTGGATCGATTCGGAAATGTGATAGACGGACTTGCCCAAGTTTTGAGCAGTGGCATAGGGTGCGCTAGTGTATTGGTTGCCGCACAAAACGGCGTGAATAGTCGTCAAAGACTCGTTCACAAGCGGGATGGAGGCTACGCGGGAGAAGATTGTGAGGTTGGGTGGTTGTTGAGGAGAGGTGGAGTTGTCGGGAGTGGGGGAAGTGGAAGATTCTGTCGAGGACATTGCGAGAGGAGATGGTGATGGTTGGGAGGAAAGAGAGGGAGATGGGAAGAGATTTTGGGAGAGAGGGGGGTCGGATTAAAATACAAACCGTTTTATTGGGTTCAACATTGGGGTTCCAAAATTTCGCATGTGATTCAACTCTCAGGTTAGGTAATCAGATAGCTGAAGTAGGTCGTCTGGTTTGTTATCGTGGTATGAGCAGATATAGTCCACTTTCCTAGTCCTCAGAAGCCCTTGAGGTCTCCTTCTTCTCGTCAGGTTCAAGCGAGTGTGAGGGATTCGAGCGAGAACTGGGGGCACAAGGTTGGGTCGGATCCGCATCAAACGGCGGGCTGGTCACGGACTTTCAACAGCCGATGTGGAGCGTCGAATCGTCAGCCAAGGCTTGAGTGTCTCCAATATGAGAGTACCAAATTCTGATTAGCATACTGAGCGGCCGATCCGACCCCCTAGGGAGCTCTGTCCGCGTTGAGGGTCCTCGCTTCATTTCCGATATTTAGCCTCGTCTCCTGTAATAAAAATACAGCCAGCTTCGGTCAGACAGCGGCCTCAGCTGCCTCTATTGCAACCTTAAACCGCCCCAAAAGATCTTCCTTGCTCTCGATCCCCACGCTGACCCTTACCAGTCCCTCTTCAACGCCGTATTCCGCTGCCCACTCCAATTCGGTGTAATGAGCTATCACCGTGTACGGACATGCTAGCGAGAAGTTTGTTCCCAGGCTAGGCCCCTTATTAATCGGAAGCGAATCGAAGAATGCCCTGGAGGCGGCATCCGAATGGAACGTGAGAGAGAGAAGTCCCCCGAATCCCCCAGTCGGGACCCCATCTGGTCCTTTCTTCCTACACTTATCGTAGTTTTCTCGAGAGGTCCACTTTGGATAGAATACACCCTTTATCGCACCACCGGATTGGGAACGTGATTGGAGCAAGTCGCACACTGCTTCCGTGTTTTCGTCCGTCTCCTTGATACGTCGGACAAAGTCGCGAGAATTGCGCTCCATGTACAAAGCATCCTCGCCGTAGTACATGTCTTCATAAGTTGACGAGAGCTCGTCCTTCAGGGCGCGGTAATATCTCCCCCGTGGGTTCAAAACAAGGCTGCGGCAAGTCAGATTTTCCATGTGAATAATATCGCGGTTTGTGATCCACCGACCTTCCTCCCATCACGTTCGCGTATCCACTGAATACCTTTGTTAAACTGCTGACCACGATGTCCGCGTAGGGCATCACCTCCACGTTGACAAAATTCCCGATAGTCTCGTCGACGATTATCAGGAATTCGTACTTGTCTGCCAGGTCACGTAACCGTTGGAGGTTCGGCGAGCGTAAAAGAGGGTTGCTCGGAAACTCGGTGATGAGACACATAATCGGCGGACAGCCAGGGTTCTTCTTAGACTCTGCCTCGAGTAAGACCTCGAGTGAATCAATATCTTCGTCGTGGCCAAACCCAAAGAAGTGACAGCCTGGACCCCATTTCTCCAGAACCTTGACGGAATCTACGTAAAGCCACCTATCCCAGACGTCAGTTGTGACCTCATACAACGTCCACATCAGAGGAATACAAACCCAAACGCAACGCTTTTTGCTGCCGGTCTCACGGCAGTTATAGTTTGATGAGCATTCCAAATAGCGGCCATCCCGGTTGGGTAGAGGTACACATCATCTTCTGTCACGCCATCGCCGCGAGTACTGGGTTTCAACTCTGAGTCGGTAGATCCGACCACGTCCCAAACAGCGGGTTCGTCTCGCAGGAGGACGCCAGCGATCCTACGACGTAATGCCCGTTTTGCAAAGGTGCTCGCGTCCTGGGAAAGGTTTCGGCCGTATCGTTCCTCCAGGTACGTCGAATGATCGTCGGTAAGAACCTCATTGGGGGCACCGGAAAACGACCGTTGTTTTTCCCTCACAGAGTACCTGTGAGAGAATTTTGGTTTGGTATAAACGGTAGGGGAAGCCGGTACGGCCTCTTCCGGAAGGAGAGATAGACAATGCTCGGCGAGGCGGCTAGAAATGCCCATCCCCGTGTGCTGCCAGAAAGGTCTCACATATTGGATTTTGTCCGCGGGGAACAGAACGATGTGTAGCTCCGCGCCGAGTTTCGATGAAGGGACACAGGTCTCTTTGTCCTTTTCATCGGAGTGGAGGAGAAACTGGGCGATGCGAACGGAAAACCGCAGATTATCCTTGGCGGCTTGTTGGATGATAAAAGCGCGGCAATGGTTCGCGACGGTCGAGGTGGGGAATAGTAAACATTCTTCGCCGGAAACTCCAAACCTTTGCTCGCATATGCTGGCCAGCTAAAGCAAAATTTGATCAGCAGAAAGATAAGATAACGTTCGTACACTGGGTGAATTGTGAATGAGCGTGGCTGCACCGCATACCTTTTGGATGCTTCTGTGAATAAAGAATCTAGGGTATCCTGTGACCATTGAGTCGACCACCCGTTTCTCGCCCTCCTCGTACCCGACATTGTCCTTCCACGTTGGGAGAGAGACGGAGATCGCGTGTGAGGTGAACGGCGGGACAGGCGAGCCAAGAACTGCAGTGGTCAACGTTTTGGTCGACATCGTATGTGCGACTCGAGGTTGTGACTCGGGGCCGGAGGGGGTGCGGGTGACATGCTCCAGTGGCAGTGTGGTGTCCGGATAAAGCTGCCGCGGCAACGGATCCGTCGTTCCGACAGCCAGCCAACCAGATCCTCCGACTTTGCCGACCCACATCATCCTTCCTGACCATACATCATGCCCCACCTGGACTGGGATCGGCTCAGACGAACGAGCCTAAACCCAGGAGGTTTTGGAAACGAACGTGTGACGATATGGTGAGCAACGTATTGCAAGGGACGCGTAGTTGATGCATGTGGCTGAGCGTAACAGGCCACAAGTTCTCAATGCTTCGACCTCGACGACACCCAACTCTCCCGAGCCTCTAATGAACGGTGAAACTGTCGCCAATGAAAAAGGAGAGTCGCTATCTCACCGGGACGAACGTCAAATCATGCTGGATACCGACAGAAGTTTCGTCCACTACCCGTCAGGTGAAGCACCATCCCATATGGGGCGGGCGAAGCGGAATGCTCATACCAGTTTGAAGGAGAGAGCGACGAGGTCAAGGAGGAAATGAAGACAAGGCTCAACGAGCTCATAGTGTCGATTTTCAGAAAGCGACCAACTCTGAATTACTACCAGGTGCGGTATCTACCATCCGGAGAGCGAGTTGTGCTAAACTTGAGGATATAGGGGTACCATGATATCATCAGCGTGTTGTTCCTGACATTACCGCCTGAAATTCAGTCAGCGTCCGTGGAGAAATTGAGCATTCATCGACTTCGAGACTCAATGGGCCCTGGCCTGGAACCCCTGATAGGACTCCTCCAGTTTGTGCACCGCCTTAGTGCCCGCATCCTGTTTGAATTAATAGGCCGTGTTTAGGCTTCTCAAGAACTTACTGAGGCTGATTGACCCCGAATATGCACAGCTTCTCGAACGGTTGGTGGCCCGCTTTGTTGTTTAAGAGGAGAGCCTAAACAACGTGTAAAGGAACATCCCAACGCCTTACTACGCTCTCTCCAACTTGTTAACATTATTTTCCCATGACATGCCGACACTGGCCCTCATTCAGCATACCTTTGACTATCTGCTTGTCAGGCCGCCAGTCGCTTGCGTTTACGTCGCCGCAGCAGTAGGTTTATCTTTACGCCATCTGCCTTATGTCTCACTTGCGCGTGCAGATAATTCTATCACGGAAGGAGGAAGTCACATGGCTTGAAACCGTAGGCGAAGAAGGAATGCTTCATTCCATCTTGAGTAGTCTGCCCATCCTTTACGAGGAAGGGGAGGAAGGCGACCCACAGCTTCCTATATCGGACGCAGAAGGCACCCAAGTGACTAAGACGGAGGATACAACGGCAGCAGTGAATGAGAAACTCAAGGTTGACGCCCTCCCGAACGGCGAACCCACTCCGAAGCCTGAAGAACCCTCGGTCGTAGAACTGGCTGTGGACGCACCACCGTCGACTCCACCTCCGGTAGATGTCAATGAGCAAATTCGATCCCTTACAACGGACTCCCTCTCGATATTTTCCGACGTCTCTAGGAAACTTTCTACCCCCTCACTCGACACATCAACGGTGGGATCGGATAGAACAGCACTGGACGACGAAACACTGGTAGTCAAGCCCCCTGCCTTCACCGAGAACGACATCACCCTGGTTGACGAGCCGGTTACAAAGGTCGAAGCTGAAGAGTCCAAGTTGCCACCGACATCGACTTCTACACCTCCGTCAGAACCTGAGCCTGAGGTCGAGGACCCATGGCCAGATACCCCCGGTCAACCCGCTAGAGCTCGAATGTCCCTTTCCTCCCTCTTGCGTCAAGCCGACGATCTCTTTACTCGGTTCCCTCCTTCCCACCCGAAACTGGATCTGGAAAAGATTATGGGGCCCAGGAGCGTGGTCTTTACCTGGACGGAACCCTTGTCATCTCTCCCTCCCGACGACGAATTGGAGCAATACGTGAAGACGCCTCAGCTCGTCGTCCTTCCGTATGTCGACCCGGTAGAGGAGGCTCTGATGAAGGAAAGGCAGGAGAGGGAGCTGCAGATGAGGAAAGTTGCGAGGAGGGGGAAGCTGAGGAAGGTCATATTCGCTAGGGCGAACGTGCAGAAGAAGACCATGTTTGTTGGAGCCGTATTCGCCTTAGGGATTGCCATGGCGGTGTATGGGATCCGTCCTCTAGGAGATGCGGGTAGGTGGCACCATAGGAACGACTTGAAGAAGTTGTTGAGGTACGTCGGGGGATTGTTGCTTGCGGGCGGGGACAAGTTTGTCGGGAGACTTTTCGGACATTAGCCACACATAATACCCCATCATTAGCTCCACTCGCCATCTTCCCCCGTCAACCTCTCCGCTACCTTATGTATATTCCAGCATTCATATCTATTCGATGATGTTCGCTTTCCACTTTTCATAGATACGAACTTGTATTGAGCAATGTAATTATTTTACATACAGTAACGCGATTCGGGTGCCTGCCCTCCTACAATGACCAGGGATGGCCTGGCGGAAAAAGAGTGACAACAAATGGGAATGAACGGGATGTTAAAACGAGTGTAACACGGCGGAGAGAAGAAGGGGATAGAGCGAGGCTTGGATACGAGGCAAGAGAGTGGGAACGAAACAACTCGTGTGTACATGTACACGTGAAGTCGCGGTGGTGTCTGAAAGAACGGGACACACTAGTAGTTCGGTTTATATACTGGAGGTACGTCAACAACCTGTTGTTGAGAGCCAGAGCCGGGGGGTCGTTCGACGTCGAGCCTCACCCCGCCATCTTCGTGTTGGCGAATCTCTGGGTTGTACACGATGAAACCGCCCTTTTCTGATTGCTGAGGGGTGGCTTGGGTAGGTGGAGGCCCCGGCACAGCGTCCGGGAGTGGTGAAGACGGGTTCATAGCGACCCTGTCACCCGATAGGTATGCCAACGAGGCGTGCGATTCAGCACTCTCGAGAGAATTTCGGCGTTCTGGGACTGCAAGCCTATCCGATGAAGTGTATGGATTTTGTTCGAATCCGATGGATGGAGAATGAGGGTTCTGAAGGTAATCCTGTTGACCAACGGAGATCGGATATCCATACTGAGTACCCCCGTGTTGTGAGCCTGGGTGGTTCATCCCACCATAACCTAAGCCAGTACCGACACCCGCGATATTCTCTGACGATGCACTATAGCCTGGCCCGAGGGGGTAGTGGTTTGAGAAGTGGTATATTGGTGTAGAAGGTTGGCTTTGATTCTGATAACCGTAGTCCGATGGTGGGTATACGGGGCTTGGGAGATACATGTCTGTGTTGGAACTCCCGTAGCCAAAGGGGGTATGGGGGCTGGGCGCATACGCGCTCGTGAAGGGTGTGATGGGAGCACCAGGGCCGGCCTTTCCAGATGCTGGGGGATCTACAGGACACTCGAGGTGAGTTTGCGATGGGGGGGAGTTGGATCGCAATCTTACCAAAAGCATTGTTTTTCTCTAATGAATCCTCGCCAGCGAGTTGTTTTGCACGCTTCCGATAGTACAACAAGCCGAAGATGAGAGTGATGATTAGGACTAACACCCCAATCGCAGCCCCTGCGACGGCTGGTGCAGGTATTGAAGATTTGCTGCTTGGGTTGATCTGGTCGGGGGTGTTAGTAGTCGTCCCACTGCCTGTTGGAATCGGTGTTGGAGTATCGGGGTTGGGCGCTTGAGATGTAGTAAGTGTTACAGTATGAGAAGTGAACGTGGGTTGTAATGAGAGTGTGGTTGAGGGAAGGAGCGATGAGGAAGTCGAAGATGAAGCGGGGCTGGGGTCTATGTAGACAAGAAAGTCAATCCATAATTCGCCGGAGCCCGTGTTGGTAACTAGCAACGTATGCTCTGCATCGGCGAGTGTCGGAGAATGGAAAAACAGTTGCTGATACACGAATGTGCTCTCTTTTCCCGCAGCGAAGACTGAAGGGGTGGAACCATCGATGGTATACGTAGAGGTGGGGGTATCTGTTCCGATGGTTCCATACACTGATACAGATGTACCTGTTGTCAGGCGGCGACATCAGCACAAGGAAGGTGAAACAGCATCGATAACTCGCCTCGGAAACTATATTGTAGAGTAGCCCCCTTCTGTGTGGTACCATGAGTTGTGACGTTGTACTCACTCGAGACTCCACCTCTAAAATTTCGCGTTTGTTTTGGTAGAGATGTGAAGTGCGCTCGAGACGAACCTGACCCAAGAGCCGCTGTAGACGAGAGCGGGATTTGTGTCGTCGATAACGACAGTGGAGGCATTGGTGGGGATTGTAGCCATCGCTCTAGGCTGAGGGGAGGGAGGGGAGGGTATAAGAGTTGGCCGGAAACCAGGGTATAATTTTGCCTTGCAACGGTGGCTGTGCCTACGCAGTCGCTACAGTCGAGTCGGGACCTGACAGGCGTTCTATTTACGTACCACCGATCACCCACCTCCACACGACTACGACCAAGGCTCTCAAAAACCACAGATATCTTTACCTTGAAGATAGCAGGATATGTGCTCCAGGAGTGAAGTCAAGCATCTTCATCCAAGCTTTGGAAACGGGGTTTTTTTTTTTCATGAGTCCTCGAATTTATATGAGAACTTGAAACCAGCCGTGGGTTGGCAAGCTCAGATTTCTGCGCATGAATACAGGATATCTGGTTCAATACCTTAGAAAAATCGACTTTCTTCAGTTTCTAGAACGCTACCGCGGTTACCGCCCGTCCTCTGTATCGCAAAGGGAGAAGGCACGGGGTGTGCAAGTGAAACTCACGTGACGAACGCGTATGAGATAGAAACGAACCAGCTTACATAAGCAACACGCTTCAAGCACGTTCACTCTCCTATCGCACTGGTGTTAGGCCTCAAGAAAAAGAAAAGTGAACGCTACGATGTCAAGATTAGCCCCAGTACAGCAGAAACGATACCCTCTTACCGACGTCAACGATGGCCGTAGGGCCAATCACCACCAACAGCCACCTTCCCCGCCCCCACCACAAAAAGAGGAACTGGTGGCAGACAAACCGAAGCGGTCCAACTCTCCGCCTTTGCCTCGACAGAACGCCAAAGTTACACCTCCATCTCCACCGAAGATTATCATAGACCAACAACGCAATGCGCAATACGTTCGCATCGGCCTCCTGGGCGAGGGCGGTTTCGCTCGAGTATACGAAGTCAAGGACTTTCGTGGCGCGCGACAAGCGTGTAAGGTAGTCACCAAATCATCTCTCAAAACCAAGAAGGCTAAAACCAAGGTAATGGCGCATATACCCTGAGATTCACTTTCACCTACTGAACATATTGTTCATATAGCTTTACGCAGAAATCAAGATTCACAAGTCGCTCTCTCATCCCAACATCGTTCTTTTCAAAGACTGTTTCGAAGACGAAGATAATGTCTACATGACTCTTGAGTTGTGTCCCAACCGTTCTCTGATGGACATGTTACGTCGCCGACGTCGCTTCACCGACCCAGAGGTCCGATTCCTTATGGTACAGCTCATAGGAGCTTGCCGCTATATGCATACCAATCAGGTCATTCACCGCGACCTTAAACTCGGAAATTTGTTTTTGGATGCCGGTATGAACGTCAAGGTCGGCGATTTCGGGCTTGCTGCTCTGATCGAGAACCCCGGTGAACGCAAGAAGACTATCTGTGGCACACCGAACTACATTGCTCCAGAGGTGCTCTTCGACACCGCAAACGGTCATAGCTTCGAAGTGGACACCTGGTCCATCGGCGTTATTTTGTACACACTAGTTATTGGTCGTCCCCCATTCCAAACGAAGGAGGTCAAGGCCATCTACAAGTAAGCAGCACCCTCTATTTCGTATATGCCCTCGACTGACCGTACTTCTAGGCGTATCCGTGATAATGAATACGAGTTCCCGAACGATAGTTCCATCTCCATACACGTCCAGGAACTCATCCAACAGATCCTCACCCCCGATCCTTCCAAGCGTCCTACCCTTCACCAAATTGTTGACCATCAATTCTTTACTGAAGGCACCGTGCCTTCTCGCCTTCCTTCCACTGCCCATGATTCTGTTCCCGATTTCAGTCATATCTCTCGAACCGCATCCAAAGTAAACCTCGCCAACTTACGCGCTAAAGCCCTCTTGGATGACGACAACACAAAAATTGCCGTCCCCAGTGCAGTTGACTCCAAAAGTCAAGCCAGCACCACCACCACGGCGAACACATCTACTCTCGCTCAACAGGAGAAAGAGTTCCTCAAAGCCGTCCAACCCGGTAGCCCAATTTCCGCTCTCCTTAGCTCGGCCAGGCAACCACTCGTTATGAGCACTAATAACAATCGCGAATCCTCTCTCATTCGGAAACTTCAGGCCGCACGTCTGGAACAGAAGGCCGCGAGACAAAAGTCGCCCGTTCGCCCAGCAGCATGCAATATGCCTGGTGCGTTGGGTGACATTAATGAAGAAGTTGATGAAGTAGAGGAGGTCGCCGCAGAATTAAGGAAGAAGGAGCTCGAATCTCAGAAGGCTAGAATTGTGGCGCAGATGGTCCCAGGGGGCACCGCGGGCAACCTTCACGAGCAGGAGAACGATCCGCAAGCGCCGGACTCTCCACCGAGGTTCAAAGACAGGGCGAAGACGAAGGACACACGAGGAACTCGGGAGCCTAAGAACGTCAAGCACCCTGCCCGTCCCAGTACGTGCAAGCCCTCACCATTGGCGCGCGCCTTAACTAACATGCCCCTCGCTGTAGCTGTTCTGACGAGTTCCAGCACGGGATCAACCGCGGGCTTAACTTCGTTTGAGGCTGCGGCACACACGTTGACGCTTGCCTTCGAGGCTCTATCTGTGGGCAAACTGTTCCGTGATCCACAGCAGGATCGTTCCCTTTCCGAGGCCAAGGTGTTTATCGTCTCGTGGGTTGACTTTAGTCATAAATACGGGATGGGATACGCCTTAACCGACGGGTCTGTCGGTGTTCGCTACAATGATAGCACGAGTATAATCGTATCCCCAGACAAAGCGTATGTGGCCTCCCTGAGCGTGCTTGTGCAATTTCTGACAGTGCTACAGCCACCTTGACTACGTTACTCCGAGGCGACAAGGAGCTGTCTATGTTCGGAAGAACCATAGCGCTGAAGATGTACCCGAAGAGCTCGCAGAGAAGATGTACCTGCTTAACCATTTCGAGAGTTACATCATGAACCGTCTGTACGGCGACTACGATTACACTTACGAGGATCATCTCAAGACTACTGGGATGGACTTCGTGCAGAAGTACCTGCGGATGAAACATGTGGTTGTCTTCATGATGAGTTCGGACGTCATCCAGGTTCGTCGTAATCGAGTTGTTCGTGTGAACCCGTTGTTGACAAGCCGTAGTTCAACTTTTACGACCACTCCAAGGTCATTCTCTCGTCCCAGGCACTAGCCATCTCGCATATCGATAAACACCATAACCTCACAACCTGGACGTTGAGCGAGGTCATGATGATTGAGTTGCGAGGGGTCCATAGCTTGGACCAGGAGACGGCGAAGACGCACCAACGACTATTGCAAAAACTAAAATACTGCAAGGAGGTCCTGGTGTCTATCCGTAACGAGAGCGCTCTCCAACACATGCAGGGACAGCCACAACTGCCGGTTGGCGCGGAGCGCGAGTCGAAGGGGTTGAAGGTGTCCGCGCGGTGAGGTGGTGAGGTCCGGAGTGATCATCGGCGGCCAGTCTGGGAGTCGTCGGAAAGGACGCTAGGTCCTATATCTCTACCTCGATCTACTGTTAGGGTGATCGCCGCCTGTGTTTCTCGTTATACCCTCCATGCACGTTTCGCTATTATCTGCATTCCTTTGGCTGTACCATAGAGATCAAGATCACATTGCTATCGAGTTTCCGATTCACATTCTTTGCCTCGTGTGATCCTTCCTTTGCCGGTGTGACGGTGAATGAACGTAGGAGTAGCAAGAACCGAGGAATCGGGGGTCTTTATAGGTCCCAGGCGGTATCGGGTGACCTCAGGTTTCTTTCGACGTGACTGAGGGGGTGTTCAGACGTTCACATGTGACGAGGTCGTTCTTTGGATCCGTATCCTTGGAACCTTTGTTACATCTAGGGTCTTCACTGAGACGGGCGCTCTGATTTGTCACTTTGCCCTTCATTTTCTCACCCTGACCTGCTGCCCGCATACGGATCCTGATTGACTCGTTTTTGAGCAAACGATCTGGCGATAATCAGCTTTCCTCTCCCCTTCACACTCCGACGTATTGAGCCACACAAAAGGGGGATGACCTCACACGTACGTACACGGGCGGGGGTAAGGAACCGCTTTTTGAACCCTTTCGGAAGAACCTACTGCTCGCGATCAAAGGGAACAAAGCAAGGAGGAATGCAGGCGGGAAATGCCGAGAGGCACACTTCCGCACCTTAAACGTTCTCCTTTCACTGGCTCGTTTTTTTTCCCGCATCCTCATGCAACCCTCGAATTTTCATCTGGCGCTTGTTTCTTGCTTTGTGGGCCGTCTAACACGGGGGAACACCATCCTTCCGCTTTTCTCTTGCGATGAGCACCCGTACCTCGTGCGAACACCCTACGTAGGTGATCACTCCCTGATCTTGAGCCACTCAGATGTTCCCCCTCGTCCTTGCCCTACCCACGCCTCCTTGGTATTTAAGTTGAGAGGCAAAGGCACGGTCACTCGTCCGTCTCCTCATCTGCCCGTCTCCTATTGTTTTCCCTCCCGCTACCAGAACCTCACCTCTCTCGAGCCTCGCACTCCCGCTTCTTCCGACCCTTGTTTGCCAAAGGTAGATCCGGAACACCGAAACAGGCCCAGACGTTCCCCCTTCACTACCGTACCACAATGAATTTTCAATCTCCATCTCGTGTCCCCACCTCTTTGGGTATCTACCACTCTCGACGAGAGACATCGGTTTCGCCTACCAACTCGTCTGTCTGGAGTATGCCCGTTACCCCTGTCGACAGCCCGACCGCTTATCGCGTCCACGCTTACGAACCATACCCGTCTTCTTTGTCAGACGCTAGGCATTTGCCGTATCCGTCTCCCCCTACGCCCTACACCTACTACCCCAAGCCCAACGTTACCCTACCGCCGTTCTCGACCCTTCTACCCAAGGAAGATAGATCGCTGCAGCTTTTCCAACGGGCGCCGAACCATCATATTAGACCCCCCACTCCCGATGCCGGTACCCCAATCTTCCACCAACACGATTTTACCGGCAGAGCCTCGTCGTCGTCATTGAGGAGACCTCCCAGTGCGCTCTCGTTGGAATTGCCTTATGCAAAGAGACGGAAGGCGGATCCAGAGTCCGATCAATATTTGGGTAGGTTGGAGGGAAACAAGGCGAGGTGCATGTTCCTGTTGGAAAACGATCCAGACGCAGGAGGGGAGTCTGGATGCTGTGCCTACGTGGCTAGGAGCGACATGGTCCGCAGACATATACGTGCCGTGCACCTGAAGCTCAAGTACGTCGCTTCATCTAACCTCGCCGGCCTTCTGTTTTACGTGCCAACCCCTAAACTTGTGTTTCATCTTCAAGGAACAACGTATGCAGATTCTGCAAGAGGGGCTTCGCAAGCAAGGGGACCCTCGAGACGCACGAAACACTCCAGTGAGCACAGTTCCCTTTTAATCTTTTTGACTCAAGCGCGACCTTGTCAATAACGCGAGGTTCCTTTTTCGTTTCACAACAGCACCGGGGAACAACCTCACAAGTGCCCGGAATGTGAGAAAACGTTCAACGACCCCTCGAAACGCCACAACCACCGGGTCAACGTTCACGGATATGTGCCGAAACAAATCAGACCGTCCGACCATCCCGCGAGACTATCCAAACGCAAGGCCCCTCGTGACACTGATTTCGTCCAATCCTCTGCTCCCTTTGCCCAATGAGTGAGACCAACCACAGCACCTTGTATACAATAAGTCTCATCCATCGCACGGACGATAAGCACCTCCTCTTCGCCCTATATCCTTGATCGTTTCCCTCTTTTTATTTTACGCCCTTTCACGATGCCTATGTATCCGTAATTATAGCCCAATGTGTCCTCCAAGTACTGCTCTGGTTCACCACCCTTGGAAACGTTACTACCCGCACCCTCCTAATCGCAGTTCCAGATCACGTAATGTATTATCTTCCCTTGTCTGACTCCCTCAAGATCGGCTTGTGTTAATATTTTCCCTGTCCTCGTGAGCGACAGGTTCTATTCCCCGCGATTCGAGCTCGACGACCTATTGACAAGTATCCAGCCTTTGGTTATCTACCGGTAATGACAGGCTCCTCATAAATTGCTTCGCCCCATCCAAATTCCCTGGGCAGGAGTGGTGAACTTACTCGGTGGAACACAATGTCCATTGTAGTCGTTTGTAATCCTTTTGCCTTGTTCGTATGTACGTACAACAAATATTCAAGACTAACAAAGAGCAGGTGTTTCTACTGTGAGAAGATGAGAAGCCCTTGTATATCGAAGCAAATCACCATCAGCCGAATTCGGAATCAGTTTGTGCTGCGGGTATCTCGCACAGTGTGTGGGGGGAGGGAGGGAATAGGCATAAGGGAAGGGTGATCAAAACCGAGGGTCGCGAAAGGGAGTGATACCTGCTGCGCAAATTAAAAAATTCTATTATGGAAAATGCTAGGTGAGATAGGGCGGAGGTCCAGCGAGCTAAGCAGTGGGACGAGACGGGTGGCGAGCCAAAACGGCACCCGTGTGAGCAGCCTGGATACTGCTGAATCGCTGCAATTCCTCAGGCTTGACAGAGATCTTTCCACCAAAGCCAACCTTGCGGGCGGCCCTCTTGATGAAGGACACACGGTTAGAGTACAGTGACTCGTGAATGGAGGCGGCACGGGAGGTGGTCTTGACCAAGGGAATGCCAGTGGCTCCAAGGGTGGCCTCTTCGGCGGTGCGTCGTTCACGACGCTGGCGAATGTACTTGATGACGGTGGCTTTCATAGCAAACTTGACGAGATCGAGGGGGAGGAACCAGATGATGTTCTAAAATGACGGTGAGTGATTTACAAGGTCAGCGAGAGAGAGAAAGACATACCCAGACCCAAACGATTCCAATCCAAGCACCAGAAATGGCGCGAATCTTGGTGAAGCCCCAGTCGCCGTACGCGGCTATAATGGAAGAAACGAGCTGGGCAACGCAGAAGGCGAAGAACAAGGCAGCAGAGGGACGCTCCATGAAGAAGAAACCGTGGGACCGAGTCACAAAAATAAGAGCCTGCGAGATGATGGCAACCTGGAGGTAGACGATCATGTGGAGCATACGATCGTTGGCAGCTGGGACGCCTGGCGCGTTTTCGAGGTGGACGCCAAACTTATCCTGGAAGAAGGTGGTCTCCAAGATGACGATGACGAGGACAACGGTGGATAGGGTGAGGTACAAGCCGTAAGCAACGGCAAAAGCGAAGATCTCAGCGAGATCCCAGCTATCCGGAGTCATCGAGGGCAAAACGCGATCAACCGAGAGGGTCATGATGGTACCGTCATTGAGAAGGGCAATCACCAAAACCATGAAGGGAGGGAAGTTGAATTTGTAGGCGAAGGCAAGGATGGCGAAACAGACGACGATACGGATGGTGACAGCGCAGGCGTAGATCGAATAGTTCCTCATACGTTGGAAGATGACACGGGACCCACGGATGGCGTGAACAATGGTGGAGAGACCTGGCTCGGTCAAGACAATATCTGCGGCACCACGGGCAGCGTCGGTAGCACCCTCTACGGCGATCCCGACATTGGCGCGGGACAAGGCGGGAGCATCGTTGGCACCATCACCCGTCATGGCGCAAAGGTGGCCGAGACCTTGGAGGCGCTTCACGATTTCGTACTTGTGTTCGGGGAAGACACCAGCAAAGCCATCGGCGTCCAGAATCATCTCGTCGAGGGAAGCGTGCTTGCTGCCAGGAGCGGGACCGTCCTTCAAGACCTTTGCGGGGTACATGTGGTCACCCAGGCCAAGACGACGACCGGTTTCCTTCGCGATAGCGAGTTGATCACCAGTAACCATTTTGACCCTGACACCGAGAGCAATGGCATCGTCGATGGTTTGCTTGGTATCCTCACGGGGAGGATCGAAGATGGGGAGGAGACCGATAAGCTCGAAACCGTTGCCTTCCGCCTCATGATCATCGCCATCAACCTCCTCGAAAGCAACAGCCAAGGCACGGAGACCACGCATTGCAAATTCCTCGACGTCTGCCTCAAGCTTGTTCTCAATGTCTTCGGTTTTGTTACGGGAGCAGAGCTCGACGATGATGCCGGTCATGCCCTTGGTGACGCGCTTGAGCTGGCCGGTAGACTCCTCACGGTATGTGCACTCGGTACGCTTGTCGACGGGGTTGAACGGTTTGAAGTCGAGGATCTTGACACCAGCATGAGCTTTGGAGGGTTCAGGGAGAGAACCGACGACACAGGTGTCGATGGCATCCTGGTTTTCGGTACGAGAAGCGTAGGCAGCCAACTTGATGATGTCCTCCAAAGAGAAGGGACCATAGGTCCTGATGGTGGAACGATCGATGGTGAGCTTGTTGGTGGTGAGGGTACCAGTCTTGTCCGAGCAGAGGATGGTGACGGCGGCCAACTCCTCGATTGCAGTGATACGGGTGACGATGGCCTTGTATTTGGCTAGTTGTTGAGCACCGACGGCGAGGGTGACGGAGAGGACGGTGGGCATGGCGATGGGGATACCGCCGATCAAAAGGACGAGGATGTTGTCGAGACCATCACGGTAACTGTAGTGGTAGGCAGGGTAGAGGACAACAATCTCGAGAACGACGAAGATACCGATTGTTACGAGACAGAAGGAGCCGATCTGAGCGAGAATCTTTTGCAAATGACCGGTGGTGTCGTCGTCCTGACCGACCAAGGAGGCTGCGCGACCAAAGAAAGTGTTGGCACCAGTAGAGATGACGACACCCTCAGCTTCGCCCTGTTTACAGGTGGAGCCGCTAAGATGAGAAGAGGAAAAAGGGATGAGCCAAGAGAGATAACGAAGAGGATTGGAAGGGAAGAACTGACGAGAAGCATTGATCGCCAAGCTTTTTGCTCTGAGGAAGAGATTCACCAGTCAAAGCGGCTTGATCAATGGAGACGTTGATCGCTTCTGTGAGACGGCAATCGGCGGGAACGATGTCTCCGATTTTAAACGAAATCATGTCTCCTGGAACCAATTCCGAAGATTCTATTTCTCGCCAAGATCCAGAGCGCTTCACCTTGGCCTTGGGCGCAAGTGAGTCCATGAGTGCCTTGACAGCGTTTCCAGCATTCCTTTCCTCGTAGAATCCGATAGCAGAGTTGGCGAACAGGAGCAGAACGATACCAACGAAATCTTCCCAGTCCGGTGGACGTCCTCCACCGTTCGAAAGAGCAATGGCGACCAGGGCAGCAGCTTCCATGACCCACGAGAGCGGGTTCCACATGAAACTGAGGAACTGTAGCCCAGACTACGTGAGCAGGTGTCCGAGAAGATTGGAACAGACGACGAACCTGGAGGAATGCATTCTGTTCTTCCGACTCTAGCTTGTTTGGACCGAAGATGCCAAGACGACGGGCAGCTTCCTCATCGCTAAGACCTTCCTCCGTGCATTCGAGAAGTTTAAACACATCCTCGATTACGATGGTCTCCAAGTCAACCTTCTCCTTGTCGTACAGGTCTTCGGCCTTGAGTTCAATCTGTGGGTGGGAATCGAGGTCAGCATTTCAACACGTAAAACGCTTTATTGGCTTGATTTCACCTTGGACATGTCCACATTGGCGTCTGTGTTTGAAAACGGAGAATGAGCGTCTGTTCGGGGCAGATATGGAGGATAACGGATACGCACGAGTTGCCTTTACCTCTTCGTGTCCGAAATCCTTGTACTCTCTTTTCCTTGGGGCGGTAGGTGTCTGTACTTCCTCAGAGATTTCTCCTTGGGTGGAGCCTGCCTCTTTCTTTTCTGTGTCCGACATGGTGAGACCGTGGGTGGAAGCTAGATTGGGGGGAGGGGGGAAAGACCCTTCGACAGCCGTTGAAGAGCTGACAAGGAAGAGAAGGGCCTCAGATGGGAGGGGACGAGACGGAAGGTGGTAGAGGAGAAGGAAATCGGGAGGAGCGGGCAAAATCTCCAACCCTTTTTATTCGTTCGCGTTTCGGATACGAGGGATCAGCGTGACAAACAAGGACAAATAAAGTGAGGGATGAGAGCATTGTTCAAGAAGCCGAGGGTTCTGATTGGAGGTCGGGGAGTTCGCTCCGACCATCGCTTGGGATGCGGCGGTAAGTTGCAATGGCCCTGACGACCTCCCGCACTACCGGGGGGTCTAGTCGTAATGGAGTTGACGCCGGCCTGCCCCGAGCTGCAGTGCCCACCGCGGCCGGCCATTTGCCGTATTCTAAACTACATGAAGTTCGCTCAAGGGGTTGTTCTATTCATATCTAGCCAGTAGCCAAAATCCTGGACACCGATTAGGAACAACTCGGAGCGGGCACTTGCTGTTTGACATCCAATGCTTACCGTCCCATTCGCCCTCCTTGTCCCGCTCGAGTCCCACGACGATGTCGACATGGGACTCCTTCATCCAGACCCCCGCTGTCCGTCGCTTCCACCCCACAGTGCTAGACCAAAAATAAACGGCCGGCAGATATAAAAAGTGCAAATTTCAAATGTTCGTCGCGTTGTCGATTCCATAAGTTATGTATCGTAACACTATATCATCGCCCTAGCATCCAATCAGATCCACTAAGTAACTCCCACCATCAATCGTCCCCTTCCAACATTCCACCGACCTCTTCCTCCTCCTCTTCCGATTCGTCCATAATAGAATCACCCGCTCCCGGGGTTTCCTCTCCGACATCCTCGGCCTCTTCCCGCTTCACCGGACTCCGGTACCTCGTGCTGCCATGCCGTTAGCCACGGAATCTGCACGTCTCGGCCGTTCTAAACTCACCTCTTTCCCCTGGCCACCGGCGTGGTCTCGCCATCGTCGTCATCAGATGAGATCTCAATCACCGTTCGAGGTTTCTGCGTCCTATCATAATCGCACGGTCAGTTCAACCGTGATCGACTCAGCCAGGACCGTAGAACGGGGTAAATCCGGTCCATTTATAAAAGAGGGCAATGGAACGAAACCAAGCTATAATGGACTCACGCTGCCCTCGTCGGCGCTGACCGTGTGCGTGCTGCGTTCGTCTTTCGAACTGGCGTCTTGTCATAATCTATCTCCGAGTCCTCGTCCGAGTTCGATAGCCGCGGTTTCCTGCGCACCGACGGAAGAACTCGAATCAGTCTCCGCAGGGTCATCTGTTACAACAAAGAACTTACTTCGATTTCCCGCCAAGTCTGCCACGTCCGGACTTGGCAGTCGAAGCTCGCCCTCCATCCGTGTCATCGCCGCTTCCCCCCGTTGTAGTCGTGGTCACGCTCGTTGATCGCCTTGGGGTTCTTTGTCAGACCTCGGGTTAATCTTGGGACAAGTATGAACCTACCTCTTCTTGCCCTTGGCCACAGGCGCGGGTAATTCGGGATCCGGCTCCTCCTCCGGTATGATGTCATCAAGAAACTCGAACAGGTCCTTGAGATATTCCAACTTTCGGTAGTCTTCCTCGCTAAAGCTTTCAAGCTGGGCAGAGTATTTGTTACTGATAGTCGCGTCGAATTTTGCCAAGGCGTTCTTCGCAACTGCTTCGCGTGGGGACCGACGCTGCGAACGCTCGTGAGGAAATTCTACTGCACCGAGCGTTCATCATATGCTTACAGATTGCACATTATAGATCAGGAGTTTCAGCGTCTTGATGTTATTTTCGTCCACAGAATCAGGGAGGTGGAGCTTGCCCAATAACTGACATAAAATTTTCTTGTTCTCACCTTCATTCCCGACAAATGATGTCATCGATAAAAACAGCTGGGAGAGATCACCACCTTACGTACGTGAAAGCTTGTCATCAAACAAGACTTTGACGATATCTGCAGCGAGATCGATGTGAACTCTGTCGTCTTTCTTGCGACCGGGGACTTCTCTGCTCAACTCGTTAATATGTGTGCACGACCGTAGGAGAACAGCACATACACCGCCTTGTCTGGGTCCGTCCAGTCCACGAGCATCGAGCCAAGTTGGAGCGGGCTGACCATAGTCTGACCCTCGTCGAGCCCTGCGTACATCTCCGTGATCTGGGAAAACAGGGGCAAAAACAGCTATTCTAAAGGTAATTCAAACAGCTCAGCTTCAACGAATGGTCGGATTAGCTTGCCTCTTTCATCTTCCTCTGGTTCTCCGAGTTTGAATAGCAGTAAACCGGGAAGAAATACGATAAACATTGTCGAAGTTCGAGATTGTCGTTGGTCTCTGGGGTGACATACAACAAGAAAATCGTCTCGAGCGCCTGGGTACACAAAGAGTTAACCGTGTCCAGCGGTGAGGAGCATGCGTTTGGAACGTACGTTTGTGTTCGTGATCATCCCAGAAAGCAATAGCTTGGCCAGTCCGATGCAGACGCACGCGTGTATTTCCGCATTCTCGTCGGCTTTCAAGACGCTCAAGAGGTATTCGACGATTTTATCGGACTAAGGTAGGAGCAAGATCAGCGCCACTTTCGCTTCGGGTCGGAGGGAATCCCGGGCTTACATTATCCCCGCTCCCAGCGGAAAGAAAGTCAGACTCGTGCACCATGAGCACATCGAACACGACTTGTAAAAGCCTCAGCTTGAATTGAGTTGGCGCGCCAGCTATTTGATTGAGAAACAGCTGGAGCGATCGGGCGGCCATTTTCTGCAACCGAAATCCTTATTTGAGCGCGGATTCGAGGGTTCGATATGGGGACATCAACACACCCTTGCGATGAGGCAACATAGTCCGAGACAAATCAACCCTTTCTCACGAAGGTATTGCTCCTTGTTGCGGACTGCGGGGACGATAAGCTCGCTTAATACCCCCTCGAGGGTTGAGTTCTCTTCAAAGGTCTAATAATATCAACTGTGTCAGAATTAGACCGGGAACGGGAACGATAACAGCGCACGCCGTTGACACGTTCAAGCATTCCGATGCATAGCGAGAGGCATCGCATATCCATCGCATCGCGTTGCGACTGCTCTTGGGCAGTCACAGCCACTTTCTTCTTGTGGGCGCCAGATGAGCTCGCTACGCTCTGGTCGCCATCTTCTCCCATTGGCTGCAATACGGCTTCTGTCAGCTGACGCACCAAGAAGGGAGGGACCAATACTTACGACCACTTCGTCGTCAGACTCTTCAGTGTCTCGCAACTCATGAATAACCTCCACAACGACCATGATTAAATCCCGCTCGCTGTCAGACAACTTCCGCAGCACATCCAAACAGCGAGAAGCCAGTCCTTCTGGAAGCGCTTGATGGGCTATCATTGCCCTCACCAGTTGAAACATCTTCCTGCGCCCAATCTCATCCGCGTAGTCCAGATTTACGGCAAGCTTCAGCAACTCCGTAAGAATGAACTCTTGGCTCATCCTTTCTTCCTCTCCGCGAGCTCGATCCTCCTCTCGTTCATCCAGACGGATCGTTTCTTCATCCAGTTCAATTTTAACTAGGTCCATTAGGTTGTTGTATCGTTCTTGAATGCGGAAAGCCATTGCGGTTACGACGGGCAACGTGGTATCCAACCGCCCGTCATTCTTCGCCGCTACGCATTGATCGACGAAGACGCGAGCTAAAAATGTCTTCTCTGGTGTCAGGCTCTCCCAGAAGGTGTCTCCAAGTTCGAGATTTTCAAAAATCTCGGCGCGAGTTTTGAACACACTCATGAGGGCCTCCTCCGCGATAGTGACTTCTTGAAGGTCGAATAGCTTTAGGAATAATAGCATGGTTTGTTCGAGTTCCTGGGCGGGAGTCTCGTTCTTCACGATCTGGTTAGGGTCACGCATGACATCGACCCAGGTCCCAACAAGATTCGCTGCGGCTGCCCGGACCGATGGCTCTCTGTCTCCAAGACCGTGCCTTATAACCATCTCCCTGTGTTCGATGGACAGGAAACGAGGATGTGCATTTCCCACTGACTTGCTATCCTCTCCCTCCCCTATGTTGCAATTCCGTTCCAGGACCGTCGAATAGGCATGTTTTCTGACGTTGCTGTCGAGATCTCTAGTTCGAGTGAGAAGGTGGGGTATCGTGTCCGCGGTGACATGTATATTGACTAGAGCTGCGCGACGAACTTCGGGGGAGGTATCATACTTGAGGACATCGACGAGGGCGTCCAGGAGTGGAGTTTCGCCTTCAGCAACATCATCAGGCTCCTCCGTAGTGAGTAGTTTGGCAAGAGACGCAGCAGATATGGCTCGTATATGGGGTTCTTTGTCGTGGAGCCGGCCCAGCAAAGCTCCTCGCATTTCCTGGTATAGTCCCTCACTTTGGCTGGTTAACGCTTATAAAGGTAGCATGAAATAGTTGACATACTCCATAAGGCCAACGTGGGGCAACATCTCTCCAACGATTTGGACAGCCCGGTACCGAATCGTTTTGTCCTTGGCTACGAAAGCTTGGAGGAGGTGACGGAACACTCTTGCCATGAAACGGTCGGCAATGGTATCTTCATCCTCGTCCCTGCCTTCTCTTCGAACCTCCTCTTCGGCTGTTGGCCCGTGCGATCAATTCCAGCCCGGGTACAGGTCAAGTGAGAACACACTTTTTTCGACCAGGACTTTGATATACGCCCCTAGGAACTTAGCGATGCGATCTGCGACAGCTTGTCCCTTCTTGACAAGCAAAACACGGCTTATCATATCGCAGATATTTTCCTCAAAGAACCGTTCCCCAACGAGTTTCTCCCCATTACCGCTGCTGGATGATTGTCTGAGTTCGGAGGCTGTGATATGGAGTTTGTAAAGGGCCACGCAGTTCTTCTGGTGGTTAGCAATGGATGACTGTGCTTGATCGAATATCTTTGGTAGGGTTGTCTCGACGGTATCTCTGAGGGAAGTAGCTGGGGCGGGCATGTTGGAGTTGAGCCTTGTTCGCCTCCAGACGCGACGCGTCGCGGTATCTCTGATCGGGAAATGATCACGTGCAGTGGCCCGTAATGTCCCCCATGCAACGAGGCTCAGGGCGGGCAGCAGCAAGTTCCCTATCTGCAGCCATCTGTCCGCTCCCTCCAGATGTCCTGCTCCGCAAACAGTGAAACCCCCTATTTATCCCACCCCAGAACTCATCATGCACAGGTGACTTTGGTCCTCCCAGAGCCATCTGCCCGAGTTCGCAAGCCGAGTATTGGCAGATCCGGCCTGAATCCTGCCGTTTATGACCCTCCGTCCCCCAGAGGTCGCAGGGTTGAAACGCAGGGTCCACCCATGGGGCGACAAAGCTTACATCCACAACTTGATGGTGAGTTCTCTGCGTTTCACAAAGGTGATACTGTCTCGTCCATTAACCTTCCCTTCCGTTTCGTTGCAGTCGACATGCCCATTCCTGACTTCCCGCCGCCGTCGTTCCAGGAGGCAATAACGGCACCTGTTTACCGCATGCGGGAGATTACAGCGTCGGAGACCTCGTTTTCGTCCTACCATTCCATACACTCCGTCCAGAGGTCGCCATCTGTCGAATCATATCCGACCACCTCCGCATCATCCCCGGCTTCGCAGTACGAAGATGCGTACGAAGCGGATGCACCGGATGCCAGCCACCTCCTTTCGTCATTCCCCGCCTCAGACACCGGAAGTCCTGTTGGACACTCTCCGGCAGAGTGGGAGGTTGAACGCCAGCGCGGTGTCCCCCTCGAGGAACGGGTGCGGCGTGAGCGAGATAGGAAAGCACAGGCTGAGACGACTCACCCCAGCGCCGACCCCCCGAAACCTACCTCTCGAGCCGAGGCTTGTTCTCATTGCGGAACCGCACCCAAATCACCAGCCGATGACCGACGAAAGGCAGAGACAGTCCCTCGACGCAGAGGAATTTTGCGACATAGACACTCCCAGTCCTTTTCTTCAGCCTCCGTTCCCTCTACACCAATTCGCAGCCGACCACGTACCTCCCTCAAGTCTACATCCAGTTCGCACAGGAAGTCCAGGAGCGTGTCTCCCCGTCCTTCTTTGGCGACCTCAATGTCCACATCTAACTCGTTGAGCCTGATGAGTCGCAAACTTTTTGCTCAGTCTAACAAAGGTAAAGACAAATCAACTGCGGACGAACCCCTGGAGTCCTGGGAGGTATTGGACACCGGCCCTCTTCCTGTCCCTGAGGTTGACATTCCTCAGCCGCCTACCTCTCGCGTTCGGAGGACATTGTCAAGGATGAGCCTCTCCGCCCTGGCAGCAATCAATACCCAAACGGATGCCGGGAGGAACGGGTCGATCGAACCTTATTCCCTAGAACTCCCCCTCCCCTCTGCCGCGACCGAGAAATCAAGGCTTAAGCGGTTGGAAACCCAGGTACCAACGCAAACTCTGCCCTCATCCCTCCAGTACGACCGATCACCCGCCGCTTTCACACTCCCGCCGGCCAGGGCCAGTTCCCCTCTAACGGCTAAGATATCGTCACCGTCAACTGATGTACCCCCTCCCACTCCCACTATGCGCATGGCAGCATCTACTTCTGATATAAGCCCCACGCGTCCGGCTGTTTTGATCAACTCTAGACAAACTTACACTTCTCCTTTGATTTCTTCTCCCGTCGCAATGCGCCTAGGTGTGCGTCAGCGCGTAAAGAGTATCAGTGTTCACACAGGCCACCCCTCCACCATTGCTTTTCCGAGGGTACCGATCCCGGCAGATCGGCGGGCCACCACGAATTCAAACCTTAGGAAGTATGCGTCCCGGACAACCGACCCTTCTTCTCCACTCTCTGTGCTGAACTCGTTCCCTGATGTTCCGCCGATCAAAACTCACTTCGAGAAGCCAACGAAGAACCGTGACGTCCACATATCCTCCCTTTCTACCATTCGATTGCCACCCTCTCCTTTGGAACCGGAACCTCCCACTCCCGTTAGGCATCATTATCCAGGTCGCCCACTCCCTACTCCTCCGGCAGGAGTTCCCCCATCTCCATCTGCGTACGAATCTTTACTTCTCCCGCGACCTGCGGCGTCTTCACGTTTTGCGCTCACTCTGAACGTTCCAAATGGAATGAGTGACACGATGGTCACCGAAAGGAGCATTGCCACCTCTTCAGGTTTAACTTACTTCACCGATCGCCCGACAAGTCCCCTCTCGAGTGTGTCTGGATCCTCGATTATTGAGACAATCAACGGAACAGATGGCGAGACTCTGTGCAGCGGGTCTCCGGATCTAGACATTTTGATTTCTCGATTTGATTCGACCGGAGGCACATACCAGGTGAGCTTGCTCCAATTCCAGGATCCCCCACTCTCTATAACATGTTGCATAGGAATCTATCCCTATTTCTGAAGTGATCAGAGGGGGCGAAAGGCCTGGTACGGCAAGACCACTCGGCCATCCCGGTGACTCGGAGAATTCCCCGCTTGTGGGCCAGATCGAGGTTGAAAGACGCAGGAAGCTCAAAGATGGGAGAGTGAAACTTAAACTCCGTCTCATGGGCGTGTCAGTAGAAAATTGCGGTATCTGTTTCATGCAGTTCAAGGAGAAGGAGTTGGGAGCCTTGACTCCGAAGTGTCGCCACCCGTGAGTACACCCATACCGCCCGAAAGGCCCCTCAACTAATTTATTCCAAAGTTATCACGAGAAGTGCCTCAAGACATGGTTGCAGCGCAACCCCACCTGTCCATCGTGCAGAGCCTCTCTCGATCCATTGTAGCTTTCATTTATGCCACATCGTTCCTTTCAAGACTTTTGTATGACTTCCCTGATGTAGCCTCTTCTGTCTCCCTCTGTCGTGTACAGGTTACACATGAGGTACCAGACCCAGGATGTTTTTCGGTGTATCCTTCGTAGATTTTGCATGTATGCTCTCCCTAGCCGGCTAGGCAGGAATTACTCCGACTACAATTCATCCCTGACTCTTTCACCCCCGTCTACCTCCTTTTTTTCCACGTCCTCGGGCGACGTTTCAAGGATACCAGAAGCTGCACTTGCAAGGACGTTGGAGTCGGCTGCCGCAATATCAGATTGCAACCGTCCTTCCTTCGATAGCCGCTGCGCGAATTTCGCTATCTCTCCATCGTATTCCTCCCATTCTGGGATCTGGCGAGCCCGTGAAAGCTTTGGCTCCTTCTGTGAACATCAAAATGTGATGATAAAGTCTGTGTCGAGTTTAAGATGATCAGAAACACGTACAGTCAATGGATTTTGACACAGATCGATTGTTTTAGCGCGGTGTAAACGATCTTTGCTGCCTGCACGTTACGGATTGACGTGAGGCACATTGATAGGGGATCGCGCGACTTACACCAGGTTTCACACTAGTGAACGCACGTGTGAGCGTTCAGCAATCAAGGGCGTTTCAAGGTGATGCTCACCCATAGCCAATCCTCTGGAAGGGAAAATATGGGGACCTCGCGCTGTAAGTTATTGGGGAGATCCTGGTCAAGGTTGGCAAGCGAGTTAGGGTCCGCGGAAAGCTGCTGGTAATGCCCACGCAATATATCCCCAGCGGCCATCTGATACCCAGGTGATCAAATCGCGGTTAACTTTTGACAAAAAGCACACACTGACCTGACGGAATCGAACCAGGTCCACGACGTAAAGCGCACTGGAGAAGGGTCAGGGAGGATGCCTCGGTGAAATATTGAAAGGTGTCCACTAGCCTGATGTGATAGGGCAAGCCACTGAGGAACTGAGCCCAATACCCAGTCTTCCAAAAGCGGAAGCCTTCCATCTCGACGTTGTCATCTCCCATCGGCGTATAGCCATATGGTGCACCATGAAGGTCAAGATCCACCAACTCCTTCAGGTCTGTACGGACGATTTGATCTGCGTCAACGAAAATGACTTTCTTCAGGTCCATAGGGAACAGCACATCAAGGAACAAGATCTTGTAAGCCCAGATGATTCGCTGTTTCTCTTTCTGAGCACGCAGCCACGAAGGCCACTTGTAAGTGACGAGTTCGTATTGAAACCCGTATTCTTGCGCGAAATGTGGGATAAATTCCTGATGACCGGTCACAGTCCTGTTTCCGGCTATCGCAGAAAAAAACACCCACAAGGAACGATGGAGATAAGAAGTTTTCGATAAACCAGAATTTGACCGTGTTGTTGGTGTTCCGAAGAACACTTAGAATCATGATTGAAGCGAATCGCTGGAAGAGCCTGAGCGCGATAATCATAAAGGAAAGTCTTCGAAGCCTACTTCATAGAGCAAGCCCGAAGCAACCGTGAAAATGTTGATGTCTGCCTGGGTCTCAGCGCTTATCATATCTTTCGACTCGCCTTTTGATGTCGATGAGCTGAAGCCCGAGAACCTGAGAGGAAATCAGCCCATATCGATGGCTTCCCGGGGAAGAGGACCTACCAAGAACCGACACGATCCACGATGGATGGCCCAGATGATTGGCGCACCGCTTCCGGCGGCGGTAAAACATCTTCCTTCTCCATACCAGGAATTCTCGCCATACGCGGGTACAGGGTCAATCCATCAAAGCTCGTGAGCGTAATCTCACTTCCGACCTCATCCACGCTCGGGCTGTTCCAACCATCGTTTCCCGCACTTTCCATGGTAAAAACTTCTCGCCCGCGACCGGGACGGATTTCCAGTTGGAACACTCCAGGTTTAGCTCTAAATTGTAGGTATCCTAGATTTGCTACCACCTGGGTATCTGCAATGACAGTCGAGCTGTTGGTTGTTAGCTGCAATTGCAGTCCACGCGGAGGGGAAGACGTGAGCGTTTCCCTCGCATGGCCTTCGATGACGAGATAATCAAGACCGAAAATTGCGTGGATGCCCCCGGCACGATCTTTTAGCGGAATCGTGTACAACTGTATGTTATCGAGGTCGTGGGGTGCCTCTCGCGGGCGGACTAACCAAGCCTGTGGAACGTCTGTCGCGAGGGTATAGATTGGGTCCAATGGCAGCCCAGTGAACAGAGCATGGGACTCAGCCTCTTGCCTACAAAGTTCAGCAAGTCGCAAGATGTCCCTCAGAAGGATGCACTTACCCATCGTGATCGTACACCGCAGACGATCTGAGGTTATAGCGATAGAATCGTTTGAGCGGGACCTGAAGCCATCTGCGTCACAGCGTCACGAGGTGAAAGGATATCAGAAGGCTTACCTCCGTATACATTTTTGGATGGATCCTCAAATCCACAGAGACTCCGGGTATATTCAGCAACCAAAGAAGTAAGCTCGACCACTTCTGGGCAGATTCGCTAAGAGGATCCAAAATCACACCGAAGTTGAAGATCGCTGTGGAATTTTCTCCAAATGTGAAACGGCTTGGGAAACAGTCAGTGGACAGTGTCCTGATTGGTAGGGCCCGACTCACGTGTGGTCTCCCTCGAGAAGATGGTATCCTCGCCGACGGAGGCGGGGTTGCGCATTCATCAAGGCGGATTGGTCTGGGTCCGGAAGTTGGATGGTGGAGATGACCGAGGCGGTCATCGCAACGATGTCGGCATATGTGTCCCTATCCACCAGTTGCATAGCCGGGTATACGGATTCCAAGGCGTCGATAACCGGCTGCGTGCGTTTCTTCAACTCAAGCGAGGCCAAGCTCTTCAGGTCGTCAGCGACAATGTCACCTCTCGAGAACGGCCCAACGATCTGGAAAAGGGTTCGAACACGTGTTTCAACCCTCATGAAAATCTCTGGCTTACGCGACCGTTTACAATCAAAGCCTGCTGCCCGGGACGGAGCCCAATCTCACGGGCGACGAGACTCGAGGAGAAGACGTAGTCACGATACCGTTCCCAGGCACCCTCCTTGGGACAATTTTCCTTTGTGAGCTTGTTGATCACGGATTCTCGCGTAAGGACGGCCTGTGATTCGTTCTCTGTAGAAGATGGCGGCGCCAGCCCAACCGCGGTCAAGAGGTCGGACAGGGATGTGCTGGCGAAAAGCCCCTGGGTATGCAGACAAGACAAAACACCAGAGACTGTGGGCTGCACAGCATCCAAGTCGTCGATGTTGGCAGGGTTATGCAAAAAGGAAATCCGAATGGGGGAGTCGGGATCCTTAGGCTAGCGTCAGCATGCGGAAGAGCGGGAAAAAGGTTGACAAGAGTAATATACCAGAGACTCGACAACCTCCCTGAGCAGATCCAGACCATCTTCGGTGTCAAAGTCAGCAACAACATAGCTTGTGATCAGGGGGGTATCCTTAAGTCCCGCTATCCAAAGCCCTTCAGCAGACGGCCCCAAATCTAATTTAAGAGAAGTCTCACGCCACTGCAAGTACGAGCCTGCTTCTGCCTTGAAGCCGGTGGTCTCGAAGAGTCGAGGGAGTGAGGCGAGTTGTGTGTTACTTAGCGTGCCAGACGGGTAAACCAGTTTGTTCCTGCGCCTATGGCTCCCTGGAAGGTCATAGAAATAAACTGTAATGTCGGGGATATCATTCGAGAGAGTGCCCAGATGAAGCTGAACGACTGTGGGTGGCTTGTAAATGTACCGGTGGTCAAAGACGCACCTGCTCTTGAATATACTGGATCTGGGATCCGATTTCGACTTGCAGATGTTGTAAGATTTGCTACAACATGGTATTGAGCAAAGTATCCATGCGGTAAGGATGGGTCTGTGTGACGTACCCCGCTCATCTCGACCGGTTTACCATTGATGAAAACTTCGCCGTCGGGGGTGGAGCCATGGCTGATTCCCAATCTCTTGGTATACTGCTGTATCTTTTCTAACGGAATGTCCGTGCCTTTAGTCGTGATGACATCGAAGTCAGTCTCCACCTTATCCTTCAAGGGCTTCTCCTCCATAAGGAACTTTCTGAATTCCTGCCTGAGGGCATCCCAATCAAGGGCGGTTTGCTGGAGATTCGCGTAGGCCACCTGGAACCGTGGCTCAGAATTCTCACCCCCGACAGGATCGACTTTTAGGGATACTCACACGTCTGAGGAACATCAAGGTCGTTTGAGTTCCATAAGCATCATTGAGCCAATAAAGCAGCCTTGCCATCTTCAAGGAGCTCTCCGTCTCGATCATTGGCACGAGTCCAAACCTGAATGGGTACCCCCGGTTGATGAGATTCATGAGAGTAACGGAGACGAATCCCAGAGTGTTCGGGTTCGTGATATCGAGAACGGTGATGACATTGAAGATATTCCTCTTGATACTGTGGAACTCCCGAGGGTGCATTGGCCGAAGCAGCTATGGAACGTTTGCATGAGCTACGAAGATCGTTATTTCCTGTACGCTCACCATCTGTATGTTATCGCTCCAGGGCGCATACATTTGGTCCTTCTCAAGGTCGTTCCACCAGATGATGACATCGCCGCCTTCCTCGCGGTCGCTTGCATCGAAGATACCGTCGACGGTCCCTGTCTCTCGCTGAGCAGCCAAGATTGATTCGTGAGAAACGAGGTCAACAGCTTGCTCCGCAGTCAGTCCCAGTGAAGTTAAACCGGACATGATGTCCCGTTCTTGTCTGAGGATCTTCAACAGCCTTCCATTTGCGTGAGACCCCGTACGTTTTAGGAGAACGCAAACGACATACGATAGTGGGTTGATCTGGGTTTCTTGTATTTGAAGACCGTTGAGCCAGATGGCGTTGACACCTGGTTGGACTATCCGTGCATTCCTTGCGATCTCTTCCTTGAGCTCCTCTTTGGGAACGACGCGTCTGGCGACAGACGAAGCGTATTTGGGGAAATTCTGAGACAGTTGTTCTAGTGCCGCCAACGCACTCCCAGAGTCCGAGAGTAACTGTGCTGCCTGTATGCCAATTCCTACCCCCGACCCTAGTCAGGTACTTGGAGCCAATGAAGAACTTACACAAACCTGCAAGCTCATCCGCGGTCAACGGCCTCGAGTGATCCGCGGATTCCTTCGCCGGATAGGCTTGGAGTAACTCCAAAATCAAGTCTTCTGATGAAGGAAGTCCTTCAGCAGAGGGATCGACAGTATCCTTGTCAGAGTTGGCCCCTGTATGCGTTCAGAAACCACAAAACCGTCACGAACACGTTTTCATACCCAGATTCCGATCGTCCAAGGCGAGGTAATCAGTCTTCTTTAAATCCAGCGCAACACCATAACCGGACAAAGTTGCCTTCTTCTCGAAACCTCTCTCCTTTGGCGCCACATACCGAAGCACGTACTCTATCCGAGGTGACTCCGAGGTAGCGAGTTTGTAAAGATGCGAGTGAAGATCTCGGAAGTTGGTAGAGTCTATCGAGGCGTAGAGGATTGCTGTGCGATGTGGCCGCTTCAGACTCTTGCCTGGGGGATATACGTGATCAAACGGGAGGTTGTGGGGTCTAGGAAATATACTGAGTAATGGAAATGATTAGTCGGCAGGACTACAGTGCATTGGGATATGACGTACGGATGAGTGGTTGCTTCATCGATAGTGTCTACGTCCGCAAGCCTCTCCAACGTCTCCAGGTCACAAACAACTTGACCATACCAGTCAACCCAAGATCTACAGTCTTCCCCGAGATCTTTATTCCCGTGGTGATCAGTGTAATATTGGTAGAATGCCTCGATCTTGGGGGTTGCGGTATGGAGCGCTAAGTTGATGTCTGCGAACGCTAGTGAACCGGCTTTCGGGAGCAGGCCCAACCTCGCGGTAGTCTCCACAACAAGCCCATGGATGGCCTCAGCGGTGAGAGTATGAGCTGACGGAGGAGTGTTTGGATCGGTCACAGTATCCAATAGAGGGAAGAAGGCGTGCTCGTTTTCGATGGAAACAGATTCTCTGAGCAAGGTGAGTCAGAAATCAATGGGTTAAGGGTACACTACACACAGAATTTCGAGGAGCGGGGGAGATGCAGGCCAGGAGGTCTCAATTGTGACCTTGACAGGTGGGGACAGCACCGCTGCACCGGCGAGATATACAGGTGCTGCATAGAGGAGGACTCGTAAGAGCCTCATAGTTGGCCCAGTCATGTAACGCTGGCCTCCTAGTAGAGAGAAAGTGCGCTAGAGGTTGAAAGCACGCTAGAGTCGCGGTAGGTCGCGGTGAACGCGCCGCTGTTGATGTCAATCTGCCACGTACAGCTACTCTCGATCACGTCAGGCACCGGGAAGCACAAATTCACAGGAAGCCGGTTACACCTCGATATAACCTTGATAACAAATGGCTGTAGGTTTCCTACAAATTTCCACGGACACAGAAGAAACCGAAAGGATAGGACAGATCCGTTCCATCCGGCTCTGGAATTTTGTTTGCGATTACCTGCAGACGCACCTCCTCCGGATCAAACGTATGTATTCGGTTCACGACAAGACTGGCCAACATGTAGAAATCCTAACATTTGATTGGAGCGAGCATATGATTGTCAGTCCTAGTCACAGAAAACACGATGTAGACATGGGAACCTGCATCGGCAGGGTATGAGTGACCGGAGAGCTTAAATGAATGGCTGCGCATCCGCATGGGATGCAACACAATACAGGGTTAGAGGAATAGGCTCCTCTAGGGACATAGGGACAGGAGAGGGGGAAGTGGGGTACAGATGACTCTAATAGTTCGCTTTTTCCTTTGCCCGCTCCATCGCTGATATAGGAGGTGAAACATTCAGCTGAAGACATGGAGAGGTGAAGAAGCGACTCACGGTTGTAATGCAACAGCTTTTCGATGAGGTCGACGTGAGTGAGGACCATTCGCCTACAACAGTATCTCTTAAGCTGAAGCTTGTCGAGAGCCTCACTGTAATGCGATTCAGATACGAAAAGAGCGTAAAGCATAACATGCGCACCCTTCGGTGATGTTGTTGGAAAGCAAATCAAGGTACGCGTTCCATTTGTCGCCGATAACTTTTCCACACGAGAAACAACGGACTGGGATGATCTATCGAGGAAAGTGAGAGACTGGAAAGCCGAGAGTGTAGTAAGACGAACCATGGCTGGCAAAATGAGTTTTCCCCCTCGAGATCGGACCTGGCGATGATGGAATAGCCGAGGGCCTTTCCGTGAACCAAATCCGGAAGTGATCCATTCCAACACCCAGTTGCATCCGACTCTACCACTCACTTTACTTTCCCGCCTCTTGCTCTCCGCCGTAAGTGTCCGCAATCCTCTTATACTCTTTTTTACATTATATAAACCGCTCTCAGACCGTATTCATAATTTACTACAGCCCCGGGGAATTCTCTGCAAGGCGGTTCACAACTTCAATGGCCGCTCTTGCCGTCCCTCGGACGACCTCTCCCATCCTCGACTCCCAGCGGACAAGTATAATCTCTACATCTGCTTCTTCCTTTCAGACTGCCCAATCCCACACCCCAAGTTCACCATCTGCATCTTCGTCCACCTCAACATTGCCCGCACCCGCCCAGCATGAGCGCGCAAACTCCTCGTTGCCTATCCTTCATTCGCCCCAAGAAGTTCACCTGCTCACCGTTACCGATGATGCGGTTCAACTCGACTCCAGCACTTCACCAGAATCACTTCTCCATAAAGTCAGTCGATCGCTCCTGTCAACATCCACTGGATCTAGCCAAACTCCCAAACCGGACCTATCCCAGGCCGCTTTATTAGTCCAGTCGGGGCACGCTTCAAACAGGTTTGGTCCTCCCCCTCCATCCCCACCAGCAAGCGACGAGCACGCTGCGGACGAGGATATTTCTCCCAAGTCGACGCTCAAAGTCGAGGCAAAGACACCCGCTGTCACGTTTGGGACCTCATTACGTGAGCGTCAGCCCTCATCAACCTCAACATCATCCTATGATGTCCCCTCCAAAAAACCAGCCCCAATACTACATCGCGCGTCAACGGAGACCAAAGCGTCCATATCTTCACGTCTTGCGCTCTCCACAAACCCAACTACTCCCCGATTCGTTCCAGCGCAACCGGCAGATTCGCCCCTATCTGGTTCTTTCCATGCGACCGAGGCGTCCACATCCTCCCAGCCCATGAAAACCAAGGTTTCAAATGAAGCTTACCTCCGTCCTCCTCAAATCCGACCGAAACGCCGTAACACTATCGGAACCACCGCCCCGATACACACTTTCCCTTGCGATGATATTCACGCTGAGGGAGAGCTTGCAAACGAGATTCAGCAACAGCAGGAGCAGCTCATTAGGGAACGACAGACAAAGCGAGCTAAAGCCCAGCAACAAGAAGCTGCGTCCAGGGACCCCGAGAAGCCTTTGGTCGGGCAGTGGATCAAGGAAGGCCACCAGAATTATGTGCTCATGTACAACATGTTGACTGGGATTCGAACCGCGGTGCGTTACAACGAGGCGTAAAGTTTCCTTGCATCGTGATTCTCACCCGTACTTTAGGTATCTCGATGCCAGGCAAAAGTGAACCGAGAAATCACCCCAGAAGACTACACAGCTGCTCATAAATATTCATTTGACATGTAAGTTCAAACGTTACACTCAACTGGATCATTCAGAGACCTAATTATTTCTCAGCCTCGGGAACGAACTCACGCCATCAGTAAAGTATGATTTCAAGTTCAAGGATTATGCACCGTGGGTGTTCCGAAACCTCCGAGAGCAGAGCTTCCACCTTGACCCTGCGGATTACCTCCTTTCACTGACGGAGAAGTACATTCTCTCGGAACTCGGGTCTCCTGGGAAGTCTGGCTCGTTCTTCTATTTTTCCCGCGACTACCGGTTCATTATCAAAACGATACACCACAGCGAACACAAATTCATTCGCAAGATCTTGAAAGACTACCACGAATACGTTCGCAAGAACCCGCACACGCTGCTATCACGTTTTTACGGTCTCCATCGCGTCAAGCTGCCGCGAGGGAGGAAGATCCACTTCGTTATCATGAACAACCTTTTCCCAATGCACAAAGATATTCACGAAACGTACGACCTAAAGGGTAGCACAGTCGGTCGACTCTACCCTGAGGATGTGGCCGCCGAAAAGCAGAACAAGGTCACACTCAAGGATCTCAATTGGATTAACAGAGGAAAACGACTAGAGTTGGGGCCAGAGAAGCGAGCGCTCCTTACCGAACAACTCAAACGAGACGCAGAGTTCCTGAAAATGGTATACGTTATGGATTACAGCCTTCTCGTTGGCGTACACAACATGGTGCGGGGCAACCGAGATAATTTGAGGCGGAATACCCTTAAAGTAGTCAGCGTGGTGAGCCGTCGTTCAACATTTTGACTCCAGAATTTTATCATTGAATCCTCTTCACATCTAGCCCGATATATCTCGAGGAACGTCCCAATCGAAATCGATCCGTTCACCAGGCGCACTGAGGCGAGCCATGCGGCAGACCGGCCCCGAGCGCCTTGACACGAGCACCGATCACCTCCCGGACTCTGAGACAGAGGACGAACGGCAACACTTTCTCTTCTACCAGGACGACGGCGGTCTGAGAGCCACTGATGAAGGCAATGATGCCATGGACACCATTTACTACCTTGGGATCATCGACATCTGCACACCGTACAGCACATTGAAACGGGCAGAACACATATGGAAAGGCCTACATGCAGATCGGGTGCGTTCCACGTTGCACTTTCTTCGCTCATATCTTTTCTGACAGTACTCTAATCCTACCCAGCACAAAATAAGCCCTGTGGAGCCTGGCGAGTATTCGGGACGTTTCGTCTCTTTCCTCATGGCGGTTATGCGCGATGGAGAAGGTGGCGAGCGCTTCAGGGACTAATTGAGCACTACCAAGAATTTCCTGGATCTACGACACATCTTCCGTCCTAATCATGTTCATCGCGAAATCACCATCTGCTCCACGTGTATAGTTTGCTCACAAGGTCTTGGGTTTTCGGGTTTTCATGGACATTCATTTTCACGTGCCTTTCCAAGCGGACTCCAATTCCTCCCTCTGTTTTATAGGATACAACCATAAAACCATTCTGTAGATACCTCTTTGCGTTTCCCTCATGCGTTACTTCATTTGGTATCCTTTCTATTCCTTTTATTGGCGAGAGCCTGCCTCTTCCGCCTCCACTCTCATTGTTCCTGGGTTTGGCTCCGCCCTTTGGTGCATCTGTTTTACTGTCGCGGTCCGCTTTTTTCTTGGTACCGTCGACACGCACGCTCCTTTCATTCCTTCGTCCCCCCTTCCCTCACTCATCGATCGCTTAGATTAATCGACACTGATTCAGTGCTTTTCAGTAGTCCCATCCTCTTCCGTCCCATTGTTTCTATTATTGCAAGCTATAGATTACATATATCTGACGTAGTGACGTGTTACCATCACAAGCATGCATTATGCCCCCTCTGCGATAAAAAAATCTACGTTAAACAGTGAACTCGAGTGCGGCTGGGGCCGCTACTCCGAAGCGTAAAGAGACTCCCCGTCATCGTCCCCACGTTGTCGAGTGGGCTCTGGCTCCGGTTCTGGGGTAACTTGTTTCCTCTTTCGCGTTGCTTGTGCTGGTACGGTATTGACAACGAATTCCAATGACGAACAGGTGGATCCACTCACTTCGTTTCGAAGCTCGTTTCTTTGCGGAAGCCTTCTTCTTTCCGACACGAGCTTCCAGAGCAATGTCATCTTCGCCCTGTGTCTTGTGTTGTTCAAGAAGCTACACGGATATCGCAGATTAATTCTCCCTCGAAAAACGCCGAAAAAACCTAACACGTGGGAAAGGAATAACGACTTACTGCCTCAAACTCGTTCAACTCCGCATCAGGTTTGTTGGCCGACTTATTCGCGCGGGCTTTCCCAAGGATTTCCTGAAACTTTGCGAACACGGCGGGCTCGTGCAGCTTGTCGCGGTAGAATTGGAGTCCTTCGATCAACTTCTTTACGGACCTATCCGATTTGAAAGGTAGAAGAGATAGACAGAAGGCGATGTCTCGCCATTGACGAGGCTCGTCAGTGAGGTGGAAGCGTTGGCAGAGCTTTTCCACGATGTTCTCGGCTTGTTTCTCCTGAGCGTGGATGAGTACCTGGCCGCAAACCTAGAGGAGAGTCTGACGCACCTTCTCGATGAACGTGAATATGTACTTCATCGTACTCTGGAAGTTTTCCTCGTCCACTGCATACTCGCCACTAGACAAATGGCTGATAACTGTAGGTTCGTTAGAGTGTGTACCATCGCACGCCACCGACGCCACCTACCATCCGGAAGGTTGTTGTAGATCGCGTTGTCCTTCGTCGATAGTTCAGTGAAGAATAATTTGGCGAGGTCCGAGATTTTGGGATCCTGATCCTCCAGACACTTCGCCATCTCGCCTAGCTGCCCCTTAACTTTGATCATTCCGTTCAAGATTAGATGTGTCAGAACCATGAGCGTGTTTTTCTTAACGACGAGGCTGGTGTCGGAAAGACCCTTGTATAATTCATTGCTGTTGTCGTCGAAAATGCTGCTGAAGCAGACGGCCACGTCTCCGAGAGCGATCACGATGTTGCTGCGGATGTTAGGGTCTTTGGAAGTCTTCAGTAGATTGAACAGTATCGGATGCCATTCGTCGCAGTACTGGGAGCTGACGCAAAGGAATTTGCTGAGTGAAAGGACCGCCGCCCCGCGAAGAGTTTTGTTCTGTTCGGGGAAGAGAGATAAGTCAGACTGCACGAGAAACCTATCAGTCTTTCTCTGACCTTGAACCTCCCCGGGTTTCTGCATATATGCGCGAGCATCGGTCCGTACACGGCCAACAGTGAGTTCTCCCCGTACAGCAATTCTGTCTCCCTGGCGGCCGCGAGCCGATCACCGATGTCATCTTCTGCATTACCAACCACTTGCTCAAGCTCCCCGCCAGCCTCAGAAGACTGTGTTGGACTCGCATGTCTAGCCTTCTTTTCTTCTGAACATGATTATTCAGGGGGCAGTCCACAGAGGGAGGGGAATACTTTCACCTACCAGCCTCGAGGACACCCTTTTGCCTCTTCAATTCTCTTTCCACGAGCTCCAGGTAGGCGATATGCTTAATTGCGACGTGTCCCACCACGAACAGGAGCTGGCTCAGCTCAAAGCTATCCCCCTGGTCCCCTCCGATGCTGCAGTTTTGCCCGCCTCCTTGGGTGCTTTCGGGTTCTGGCTGAGGGGTCGGCTCCTCGTCCTCGTTCATTTGATCCGGATCATCCGTGCTGGAGTTGGGAGGATCAGTGGGGGCAGCGTCCTTCTTCCCGAATGCCCGTTTGGTGAGGTTCCTGATGATGGCGTCACAGAGCTGATCGGGTTTCTCTGCAAGGGCATAGATTGTGTTGATCGCCTGTTCAGCCATTCCGAACCAATCGGCTGAACGGCAAGGATGCTCAATTGCTTGCTGCAGCCTGCGGAAAATCACGTCGCTCATTGGGAAGCGCTTGTTTTGATCCACAAGTGAGCCTGGGAGGTTCCCTCAGTCGAAGGAAGTTTTAATGGCATATGGTCTACTGACCTTTGACCTTCTTCGCACTTCCGTTCAGCCTTCCAAGGGCAATGCATGTGTACTTGGCCAATGTCATATCCGCCTGCAACGCTCTTCTCAGCCGAGATTTGACCCAGGTTAAGTCGATAAACTCACCTTCCCACGATTACCGAGACCAATCTTTATGAGATCCTCGCGACGTGTTTCGACAATCTTCGGGTTGGCCACTGCCAACATGCCGAGGAGCATGACTGCACCCCGTCTCTGCTGCTTCGGCAACTCCCTGGCAGGGTTTGAATAAGCTAGGGCAGACACAGGGCCCGTGTGAGACCCGTATTCTAGCACCTGTTGCACTATACTTACTGTAAACTTGCCACAACTTGTTGATGACATCTACGTGAACTTGTCCCGACTCCATGAGAATCCGCAACATCTCTTCAAGGCTCGTCAACTCAGCGAGAGTGGCACCGTACGTAAGCCTGAAAGTCGTTGAGTTGTGAAAATGAACAGAAGGCCGGAAATACGCTTACTGTATCATGTTCTTCGCGATGCGGTTTACATTCTCCTGAGGCCCGAGATCCGCAATTGGATCGAAGTACAAATTTTTGTAGCATTCTAGCAGCCGGGAACGAATCCCTTTGAGCTCCTTTCCATCCTCAGACATGGAACTGTTGTCTTTGGCCCAAATGAGGTGGAGCATCTTTTTTATACCTTCCTAGAGATCAATCTGGTTAATATGAAGCCAAAACGGAGAGGGAGAATCTACCTCAGCGCCCTCAAATTTGTACTCATGTATAATCCTGAAGAATTCCATTGCTTCCAGGACCTCGGTCTTGTGAGTAGAACCCAAGAGTTGACCAGCGATCGGAATGGCATTTTCAATTTGTTGGATGAAGTTCAACGCTTCGGAGTAGTACTTCTTGCGCAGCTTGAGGGATAACATTTCGTTACCATCCAGCGCGGCCAGAGCGGCTTGTTCATTTGTTAGGGCTTCGATATTTAACTCGGACTTGCGGCGTTTCGTCGACTTGTTCCCCTTTGATTTCGGTTTGGGGGTCGCCTCACCGTCCTCCATGTCGACATCCTCGTCGGTATCCTGCTCTTCCGTGAGGGCTTCATCGTCGACATCCATGTCATCCTCGCTCCTTGAGATGGTCAACTTCATCAGTACAACAACAAGCGACCCACTCACTTTTTCTTGTGCTTGGCCTTGTGGTTCTTCCTTGGCGCCAACGATTCATCATCCTCGTCCTCGTCCCCGTCGCCATCTTCATCTTCGTCTTCATCTTCGCCATCCTCGGCTGCAGGTTTCCTAGCCTCTGCAGCATCCTCTGCATCCTCCACAGCCTTTCCTACAATGTCCTCCATTTTCTTCAGTTCTTTCGAGACGTTGTCGTAATGCTCCTCCCAATCTTTCCGCGCCATCAAACCCCCATGCATTAGGCCATAAGGATGAGTAATGACCAATTGAGAAAGGAGAGTGAGAGCGTTTTTCCTGACGGTCGCAACTTTGTCTTCGAGCATACCGACGGCGAGTTTGCTCATGTCCAGCCGCTGTTTTGGGAATTTTGCGGGAAGATCGCAGAGCTTCGTGAGTACCGTGAGGTCCTTTGTCCGGACGTATGACGAAAGATCCCGAGTGCGTTCGTTGAGGATGTCGAAGAAGACGTCGACTTGTTTTTGTACGGACTGGTCGTCGTTCCCGAGTTCGGTTGAATTGATCAAGTCACGAATGAGGTATCCGATGATATCGACGATTGCAATTCGCATAGGGTAAGACTGCGGGTGATATTAATTGGCTTGGATAACCGGTCATTTCAAAGGCTTACTTCCGAGTCCAAGTGCACTTGCAAAACAGCCATTTGTCGGAGTACTGTCCGAGGAATTGTCTCAGCAAGCTTGACCAAGAATTTCGAAATGACTCGGGATTCCTTGTTTTCTTGCGACTTAAATGTCATCTTGGCAATTTCACGGAGGATTTCGTCAGTAAGCTGGACGTGGTCAAATTCCTTCGCAAGGACATTCAGAAGCTCGGCCATAGGTTCTGCGAGATGCTCGTAATACTGAAGGGCCTGGATGATTCGAGTCTGCGCAGCAAGGACGTGTGCATGGTGCTTTACCGCAAGGCAGAGGGCCTTGTAAACACCCATCCGGATAGGCTCTGACTTCATGTGCTGCTCGGACTCCATGACATGGTAGACTGGTCGTGTGACACATCTGTGTGGGAGTGAGAGATATGGATAGGGATGTATTCAATAGAGCGTACGTGACAAATGCATCCAAATCACTCGTCGAGGTCCATACTCGCTTAGTTTTGAGCCGAAGCGCCCGGGAGACTAGAGCTAGGATCGCCGGTATCTGGTCAGTCCAAGACCATTGTTCCACTGCTTTCTTGCTTTGGCCTCTCCCGCCAGTCGCTTTCCCAGCACCTCCTCTGCCTCCCCTTCCACGCCGGCCCTTAGTCGGAGGAGGGACTGAGACGATATCTTCGCCTTCCGTCGGTTTCCCTTCGTCCGCAATGGAAACGAACCATTGTAGTAAGAAACAGTACATTTCAAGGGGTAACCGGTGAGACATTGCGGTTTGTTGGTCCTCCGATTCAATGTCGTGCATAGCTGCATCAACTTGTGCGGCAAGGCCCGAAGAGATAGAATCCAACATCTTGTTCATTACTGAGCCTTTGAGGTGTGAATGGTGTTTGAGTAAACTCCGGTATGTATCGAACGTGGCAGGATCTGTGATGTTTTCTGAGGATTCGGCGACTATCGCCACCACTCCTTTTAAGATTGTCAATGGGGAGGCGAGAAACAAAAGGAGAACCACACACCATCCAGTAAATCGTGAATTCCTCCCTCTTCCATTGCCTCGACATCGTGTTCCTGTCCGATTTCATAAGTTCCATCTTGCAGGGCCTGGACTTCTTCGCGAAGTTCGAAAGAGCTCATGATTGTGCCTCCCAATGTAAGATCAGAATAATTGAGCTCCTCCAATGGCACAGGCTGGTCAGATGATCTTGGACACTAAACCTGAAAGACGCGCTCAGACTTGGTGTTGCAAGATGTTGAGATGAAAGGTAAACTGATCACGTGAGTGTGCCACCGACGCGTCTGCCACCCAAATTCATTCATTGATTCAATATTAACCGACTACCATCGATCCCGCACCTGCCTCCTCAACATCCTACATGCCACCGAAGGCTTCGACGTCTAAACGTCCGGCCAGTACTCGGACGGTCAAAACAACGAAAAAGACGGAAGATGTCGAGGATCTAGCCCACCAGCTTGCCTCCAAACTTACGATTTCAAAACAGAAACAGAAACAAAAGGCAACACTAGAGTCTCCTCCGCGGGACGACCCTAATACTAGCATGCGGGCCATAAACGCCGCTTCTCAGAAGCTCTCTGCTCTTATGAAGACCGGCTTGACTGTAGTCAAAGATAGCGGAGTAAGCAAGCAAGTGCAGGAGGCGACTACCTGCGCAAGGGACATCAAGAAGAACCTCAGTACCCTACGGAAAGCTGTGGCCTCTTCCCCGTTGGATCTAGAACGTGCTGCATTAAGTGCTGTCGGGAAACTCCTGGCGCTTCAGCTGGTGCGTCCTTGAGGAACCTCCGCACGTGTACCAATCCACTCATCGATCTCCAGGTTGACCAGGCCTTGGATATGCTACTCGACATGTACCATCCACTACTTTCATGCTACTCCCACGACCCTACTGCCCGGCACACGATGGTACCATCGACACCTGTCGCAGGGGGACTTCTCTCCAGCAAACACCTCTTCCACCTCCCTCTTCCCATTTCTCCACTCGATGAGGTTACCATGAAGCTGATATCGACATTCCTTCTCTACTCAGTGATTACGCTGTCGGCAATGTTTTCAACTCATGCCCCGGAGCTAGAAGAAACTTCTGCTTACTTGGCAGAGTACGGGAACTTTGACGTTTGGTTCCAGAGGTGCTCAGATCTACCTTACGAATACCGGGACTCTCTTTGTACACGAGCATACTCAGCACTCAGCAAATCCCTCGAAGCTGATGCTTCTCCCTCCCCCTGTCTTACCATCAAATTTTATTCCCTCCGTTGTTTGTTGCCCACTTCTTCAGGCGTAATCAAGCCGGATACCTTTTGGGATCAAGCCAGGAAGTTTGCTTTGGCGTGCATGAAGTCTACACGCGACAGCGAGTTAGAAACGGCTAATAGGGTACTGTCTGAATCTTCACGGTTGATCACCGATGTGAAGCGAAGGGCAGACAAAGACAGTTTCCTGAAAGCAAGCTCCTTCCTCAAGTTCTGTGACTATCTCTCCAAGATGGCTGCACAGGTATTTGCGTTGATCACAAGTATGTGCTGTGTTGTTGAATTTGTAGACAGGGAATGCGACCGCCCTCGAGGCGATCTCTGCCCTTATGCCTTCATCTCATGCTGGTTCAACACCTGCGCTACCTTGTGGGGCGACTGATGGAGGGCTTGTTGACGCCACTCGGCTCTGCACAGACCTTGCATACCAAACTGTGCTGTTCCAGAAACAACTCAACGATGGGGCAGTAAATGGTTTCGGTGTGTTGTCTACCTTGTGAACAGCCCAATGTTCTTACTCTGGTTTAGAAACTGTGATCGTACAAGAGATCCTGAAACAATCCATCCCCTGGCTCGTCTCTGCGGTGCAGAAGACTAACGGTGATACGAAACAATTCGGGATTAAGGTCGTGCAAGCAGTGGAAAAATTCCGGCGATTGATCATCCAGGTGAAGAACGTAAAACGCGATTTAATCACCACCAAGACACTTGCACAACTGCTACACGACGTGACTGCATGTTTCAATTCCGCCTTCGAGCAGGTATGGAGGCATATCGCGTCCCTCTGTCACTGCTCTGAATCCAGATCATAGTCTGGGGATGAAGAATTCCGCTCTGCTGTCCTCGACACACTTTTGGTGTTATCGAAAAGTCGATTGACTATAGAGGACCCGACGACATACCCTCATGCTTATGACGATTTGGAATGGGCGCGCAGGACTGCAACCGCGTCACCAGTGCCTCCTTCTGATGTGAGATCAGAGTACCTTCGTTGTATTTCTGGGGCATGCCATACGATTGGAGCGACGCTCTGTCAAGCGGAACGATTTGGTGGAGCCGCACGATTCTTACAACAAGCATGTGAACTTGGCGCCAACGCTATTTCTGGGGCACGCCTTCAGGATGATGGCCGTGACAGACAGCGGATTTCTCTCCTGCAGAATTTGTACAGAAGGTGGGAAATGCTGGGAGTGTGTTATCTCAAGATAGGGGATCGCAAGGTTCGTAACCTGGCTTCTCATTATCGGCACTCGTCCTGAACTGGTTTAGAATGCGCATCAAGCGTTCGTGAAGAGCATACAAGCGTTCCAATTCGAGACGGAGGAGTTCTCCGCCGCCGTTGCAAGCACACTACCGCAGTTACTTTTTGATGACGAGAGGTATAAACCGCTCGGTAACCTCATCGACCGCGTGACGTGTATTGCCACCTATGAACTCCTCAGATCACCTGGAGAAATTTCTCTAAAGGCGGAAATGGAGCGCCTGGACCTCAACCCAGAGCTTTCTCGGGTAATCGTTGGCGCCATTCTAGAAAGACAGCTCGACGCGCTTGGAAGGAACATTTGGAAAGATGGCGCTCGATCGTTAGCCAAGTGTTTGCTAGACGAGCTGTCATCGCTCTACGAGGACGCGTGGCCAGTACGGAAAATGAGAATTCTCGTACGGCGCCTAGAGTTCTCATATTTCTCAGTCGTGGCTGATCCGGATTGGGATGTAACTGAAACCCTCGCGGAGGTGGACAGACTGTCCAGGATTAAGGTCTTTCTATATTCATCGATCCGTGCTTGGGACCTTACTCAAAACGTGCATAATGCAGGAGTTTGGTACTGATTCTGGGCAATCTCAGTACGTAAGACAGTACCTCACAGCAGGACACCTTTGGGCAGCCCTCCACATCCATCGCAGTCGCGATGATCAATCAGGCGGAACAATCCAACAACACACAGACAACGCGTACAGAATTCTGAAGAGCTTGCTTGCGCTCCCGTCGGCTGAGCCCGCTCACTCATCACCCCCCAAACCAGTTGTCACAAGGACCACACGTACTGCGCCTTCGAAGGGTCGCGCTGCCCCAAGATCACGAAAACCACCAGCCACTCCAAAGAATAGAAAAGGTCAGTAATTGTGGATAATTCTTCGCACATTAGTGTTGACATGAGAACGCGCCCAGTGACAAGATCTGTCGCGGAAGTCCCGAAACCGACGAGGCTGTCGTCGGAACCGTCGATAAAGCCGGCGATACCTTATGATCGACAACATCAACTGATTGACGTCCTTTGTTCGTATGAGCTTCTGGGTCCCAATGTCTAAAACTTACTATATTTGGAAGATATGGCATGCCACCTTCTGGGGCTACTCGGACACGTCATTTCCAAGGTTCAACTCCTGACTGTTACACGGAAGTTAATGGAGCGGGTGGGAGAGTTGGATGAAGGTGACTAACCGTATGCTCGCTTTTCGCTTCACCTGGCTAACCGAATTAGTCTACATTTGGGTCTGCGTAGATCTTGCACACGAATATGTCAAACTTGGGCGGCTAGAGAAAGCCAGCTCGGTTTACAACAGCACGCTCCCGGTAGTGCAAAATGCTGATATTCCTACATCCGAAGAAGCTAGGGTGTTCTTCTACCTTCGATTTGCCGAATCGCTCGCCATGGCTGGAAGCATTCTCCAAGGGTGAATATTGAAAATTCTTTGTGACGGTCACCACAATGTCCAACCCATGTTTCATTCAGATCAACAATCTACTGCGAAGCTCGTAAACTGTCACAGGGCATGTCACCGGAAGATAAGACCTTACCGACGTCCCAACGGATTCGACACCGACTGGGAAAGTTGGAGAGGGCAGCAATGGCCGCGAACACGTTCGCAATGATACAATATTACAATGTCAGGATCTTCCTTATCGCGTGTCCTTCGGTCCTGACATTCAAGACAGGATGAACCAGCCGTATCACTGACTGCTCTCCTCCAAGCATTGCGGTTGTACAATCGAGCGATCGAGACTGCGGCTCGTCTCCACCCACAGCAGTCCGTCAAATCGGATACAGATGAAGATAACCCGTTCGAAGAGCCTTCCGCAAATCATCAAACAATTACGAAGCAAAAGCCTTCGTATTCACGAAGGAACGCAATGGAAGGACTCGAATGGAGAATCTGTGACGGGCTGCTTAGTACATTATTCGCTCTCGCACAGTCTTACTTTGCCCGCGGCTCCGCTCGAGAAGCCGAGTACTTCGCACAGCAGGCTCAAGACCTCGCGGACGCGATAAACACACCAACAATGGTCAGCCGTGCCCTCGCCAGGAAGGGCGAGATATACCTGCATACAAACCGACTCGACGAGGGGAGGGAATGCCTCATGCAGGCGATGGAATTTGTGGACGCCAGAGCCCTCGCCGGCGTCGCCGATCTCAAGCGCCTGCGTGCCGATTACGACATGCGGGACGCAAACCCCGAAGCCGCACAGGAATTGTATGAGCAGAGCATTGGGATGCTCAACGAGCTGCAAACACTTTTCGCTGCGATGGATGGGTCGCCTACAAGGTCGGACGTCGGACCTCGTCCTGATAGTCCTTCTCTTACACTGAATCATGACAGCCAACGGAAGTCGGACGTCGCTACGCGTAGGATTTCCAAGGCTATCGAGGGTGGAGATGCTGTTCTTCCTTTCCTTTTGGCATCAGTTCTAAGACAGCAAAGTAAGCTTTCCTTCCGCTCTGGCCCGTTACGCTCGTTGAGACCCTCGCGTAGTTTTGTTGTCAAAAGATGAAGGGTCAACAGAAGAGTCCAAGGCGCTGTTGGGCAAGTACATGGCTCTCCAGACTTCGACTGAGCCCCAGGTCGCCGAGAATGGTCTCCTCGCCAAACTAACCCTCAGCGACGCGTACTCTCGATTCACGGCGGATATGTTCCTTTCTTCCTTGGCAGAATCTGGTGCGTAGTTTGCGCAAAGTTCGGGGCTGCCCGATTCTCAAATGTGTCCGGCAGTGCTCTCCCTACCTCTGGGGATGGTCGGGGAAGCCACTTCTCCGCTGAGTTCCAGCATGCTCGAGATTCTTGGACTCCTCCAGAACGCGGAAAAACTTTTCTTGTCGGACTTGTCATTGATTGCAAGACGCGGGCACGTCTTCCAGGTTCGGGAAGCGGCTTTATCATTGGCTCTCATCAGAACGTTCCAAGGGTCATTGGGGAAAGGCGGAGTTGATGGACCAGTTGTGGCTTCCCGCCTGCTTGGTACGCTTAAATTTTGTGCCATCCATAGGAGGTGCTCACTGAAGCACTAGATGCTTCTTCCGCCATTACGCTGGGAAGGGAGATGCTGGAAGCGATAAAGTCAAAGTTCCCTGACGCTTCCCACGACGATCTGGTGTGGCCGATTCTGAGCCCGAATGGCTCCGCCTTGCCCCCACCAATCCCCGCAAAACTCCAAGTGAATAAGGGCGAGCCAGATTTCGACGAGGAGCATCGAGACTACTGGAAAGGAGTGAATGACAATCACTCCACCGCAAAATTCGACCCGGAACTCCTTTCTCGGAGCATTGTGGAACGGCTCCCGCACAACTGGACTGTCGTCACTATCAGTGTCTCTGAGGACCACAGAACGCTTTTCGTGTCTAGACAACGTCCTCACCGCCAGCCGCTGTTGTTCAGCATACCCCTGGAAGGACGGAGGGAGGGAGAGGAAGAAGCCATCACATTCCAAGGCGCACTAGGCGAGTTTTCGGAGATTATCCGCCTCAGTGACGAGACGACGAGGTCGGCGGAACAGGTCACAAAAACCGATCGACGACAGAGATGCAATTGGTGGGCCGAACGAACCAAGTTGGACACTCGGCTTCGTGAATTGCTGGATAACATCGAGTTCTGTTGGTTCGGGGCGTTCAAGGTAACTCTTGGGGTTTTTGGCTGATTGAACCTGTGTCTCACGGATTACCAGACGATCCTCTCCCCAGCGGTGGATATTCCGAAGGAGGTCTTATCGAACTTCCGTGCGCGTCTAGAAGGCTTGTTCCAACGCGCGTTGGTTTCAATGGACAAGAAGCAGTTAAACGCCGTCAAACTCGATGATTCCCTGCTGGAATGCTTCATCTCCCTCTCTCCAAAGTGTCGGTCGGAGGAGCTGGAGGACCTCGTTTACTTTGTCCTGGATTTGTACCAGTTCAGCGGGGTTTCCGTCGCGATCGCGGAAGTGGATATCGACCAGGTCACCATCGACCTTCGTACGGCGCTGGAAGAGCTAGCGGCGTCTTCGCAGGGTTTAATTAAGCTGATACCCGACAACCACATGTTCCTGATTCTGGATAAGAACATCCAGGGCCTACCCTGGGAATCCATGCCCATCCTACGGGGGGAAAGCATAAGCAGGATCCCGGACATGATATTCTTGTTGGACAGGCTCGACCTGGCGGATCGCGACCGCGACGAGAGAGACAAGGGCCCGGGCGCCGACCGGGCTCGTGTAGATCCCCGGAAGACGTTTTATGTGCTGAACCCCGCTGGCGATCTACAAGGTACTGAAGGCAGGTTCAAGGATTGGTTGAAAGAAATGAAGGGGGTGGGCTGGAGAGGGCTGACGTCTCAAGCACCAAGCGAGCAACAATTCCTAAATGCTCTCCAGACCCAGGATCTCGTGTTGTGGGTCGCCTTTTCGTCCCCTCATCGGACAAAGCTGACCGCTGAACTAGATATTTTGGGCACGGCGGCGGCGAACAGTACATTCGCTCACACAAGATCAGAAACTTGCCCCGTTGTGCGGCCACGATGCTCTGGGGATGTTCTTCTGGCGCCATGAGGGACATGGGAGAATTTGACCGTGTCGGGACGCCGTACAATTATATGGTGGCCGGATGGTAAGCGTACATTCCCAGCGTTCTACTGCAGTATCTGATGGATGGTATAGTCCCACACTGGTTGCCAACATCTGGGATGTAACAGATCGCGACATCGACAAGTTCGCCCAATCGACATTCGACAAACTGAGGGTGACGAGAACGGACGCCGATCGTTGGAATGATGCAAGTGAAATCTCCGTCGTGGCCGCGGTTGCACAGTCAAGAGATTCGTGTAAACTCAAGTATCTCACGGGCGCCGCTCCAGTAGTGTACGGCATCCCATTCTATCTGTAGATCCGTTTTGGACGAGGAATTGTCAAGGTAGAGCGAGCAGACCGTGTGGAGTAGAACGGGGATGTGCAGCCGAGATGATGTGAGAAGCTTCCTGGTTTTGGTGTGCAACTCGACTGTGTGGGTCTGCTATATGGGGATCTGTTGTGTTGAATACCTCGAAGAGCGAGAATGCTTACGATGAACAACGCGAATCAGTCGTTGATTCTGATATAGCAACAAGACGAGGAACGTTGATTTGGGGTTTGATGTAGACATGAGTAGGCCTGATGGTGAAAATCTTGCTCTACGCAAAACTTGAATTTCCATCATCCGGGACGGACTACAATGCGGGATCTTTAAGGGGATTCGAAGACTCCTTATTGCTTGGTGGCGCAATTGCTTACACGTACATCGAATACGCGATGTTAAACTCCTGCTTTCATCCGCATCAGGTTTTCGCATTGTACGGGGATCAATATGGTGGCCAGATGCTATTCCTTGAAGCTACCGCTCGTGGATCAAAGGGAATTTAGATAACGGCTATCCACAGAGCCTGTGATGCGGACTCCTCCCACTGGCATCGCAATCGACAAGGGCAGCAACTGGAGAAGAGCTCACGCTAGTGAGAGGCCTAGACCAAGTTCACGAACTAGACTGTGAGACACCTCGCACGTTCCCCCGCCCTTAGGATGCCTCGCGACGGGAGCGGAGGCATGGGCGAGCGTTAGCTGAGTCCACTCTAGCCAAACATGGTCTCATGGGTTGCTTCTTAGCTACAGTCAACGTTGGTCGCCCATTCCGTCAGCGGAGAACGTTTCCATGATGGGGTGAGGAACAGCGCGCCTCAAAACTGAAGAAGGATCAGGTGACGAAGAATGCCCCCGTTGCCGCTGGAACACGGAACACTCGACATACGGTAGTGTGTATATGACGCACAGCGAGAGCTGGTGCTTCCGCGAGACCGAGTGAGGATAAATGAAGTATTACGAGGGCCATCCCAGCTTCGAGTGACGTGAGGCGTAGTAAACAGTAGGAGTGAGGGACAACAAAGGTACGGCCACATAGGGATGGTCGCTTGTTCGGGAGGCTGAGCAGGAAGCTTGGAGTTGCCTAATCGGGAACAAGACGATGATCGAAAAAGGGAGAGAGAGTTCTGCGATGTGCATTGTGCTTGAAGAGGAAGCGATCGAAAGACAATGTCTCCTCCTCATCCAGCCAGCCCATGCGAGCCGCAAATTCGCTAGAAATGGGAACCAGACTGAGCAAGGCGTGTTCCTGGAACTATCTTTGGCAGATTTCCAGACCCACCGCTTCATAAACTCCGAAGGCAGCCGCTTGGGTGGAATTGATTCCATAATCGATATTCGCATCTTTGGCGTTGGGAGCCTAACGGCACCTATCCTCCAATTCAAACAGCTCGGCGACTACAAATACTCGACCCGCTCCCCCTTTGTTTTCCTCGGTCCCTTCATCCACTTCACCCACTGTCACTGAATAACCACATCTCATCCCGTTCCGTCTCTCATCGCATCGCTAGATATCATGGATATGGATCTTGGTCTCATCCTCGGCCCTATCGTTCTGGCCGTGGTCTTCAACGTATTCACCCTCCGTTTCGTTCATTTCCCGCACCCGGTTTACACTTTCATCAACAGGGTGCCGTGTACGGAACGTGTGTCATTCAGTGGTACAACTACTACACCTCGGGGTACAAGGACCCATGGTATACCCGGTACGCGCGCTATCTTGACATCGGTGGGGAAAAACTCACAAGTATCCCCAGGCTCCTCGTCGCGTGGGTCGTCTTCTTGGACACCTTCCACACGGCCGCCGCCACGTATATGTTATGGGATTTCGTGGTGCCGAACTTCGGAAAGCCCGAGGTCTTCGTCCATCTCCCCTGGTAAGTCTGTTGTGCCCTCATCAAGTTAGTCCTCATGCGATCCGACACCTGACAGGCCATACCCGACCACCCCCATATTCAGTACGTAATTTCGATTCGAACTCACCTATTTCCAAAATCTTACTGATTTCGCGCCCACAGTCGTAAGCGTGACCGTTCGGACTTGATCATCCCCCGTATTGATGTTTTTTTCCTCCGATTCCCGGATCTTTAGTGCCTGTAAGTTGCCAATGATCCTTCGTTCCCGCATCTTTCTCAACGAACGCCTTGCCTGTAGTGCGTCTGTACCTATCCAGATCTTCCTGGCTTACCGGATCAAGGGTTTATCACACTCCTGGCTGCTTTTCCTTGGCCTCGCAGCTCTCTCACTGGCGCAGGGCGCCTGTGGTATCGCAGGAGGCATTCTTGCTACGATCAACCCTGAGTAAGCGGTTTCGTTCCTATCGGATTATCATCATAATCAATTATCTTCCAAGTCCTATACACTTCGCTGCCCTTCTCCCACTTGCCAACTCCTGGATCTCGATTGCTGTCTTTGTCGATGTCGCTGTCACGTACGTCGTCAAGCTCCTACTGCAGATAATCCGTTCTCATATACCTCTCAGACTGTCGCTCTTCTACTACCTCCGAAGAAGTAAGACTGGCTTCAAGAGTAAGTCTTTTGCAATTACCTATCAGGCGGCCATTTGCTCACCCAAGTTTTCAGGGACAGACAACGTTATCGAACGTCTGATCCGGACTGCAATCGAGACCGCCTCGATTGGTGCTGTCTTCTGTGTATGTGGTCTTCCGTTTTCCGCACGATCATACATTTACGGTTTCCACGAACAGATTATCGATGTCATCGTGTTCACAACACGGATCAATACCAATCTCCACTTCTTCTTTGCTTTACCACAAGGCCGCATTTACACGTGAGTATCCACCCAGGTTGTATTTGCCTTCCCCACTCACTTTGCCCCACCAGTAACACGCTCATGATGGTGCGAACATTCTAAAGCACATGGAAGAGTTCATTAATAACACATCCTTCACCAGACGCTTAACTCGCGCGCCAACTTGCGCGAGGAGATGAACTCAACCGGCGTCCACAGTTTTAATGTGACCGTACGTCTCTCCTGGCCGCTGTCGTCGCACGATCCAACTGAACCGGATATCTTAATCACACAGGGTAGCGGCTCGGGAAACATGAGGCGGAAGACAGAAGTCAGCATTGGCATTACCCAGTCCATCCAGATGGACAGGATCCCGTCCGCCAACGGTCAAGACCAAGAATCCTACGATGAGCGCAAAATCGCGACCGTCGCATAATGCGGACGGAGGATGACGCTTTCATCTCATCGTACGGACCTATATATCACGTCTACAGTTTGTTGTCTCGCGCTTTCGTTGTATCCATAGTCCTAGTGTTCCCAGTGTGAAGTTTGGGGTTAGACTGCCTGATGTTCACGCGTCGGTAGAAGGGTTTTCATTATCGTCGTTCGCATTGTCTCTTGTCAAAACACGTCTTCGTCGTTCGCTTGTTTCCCCCTCGTTTTTTGTCCATGTCCTGTAGACTTCTATGACTCTCTTGAATCTGACATATCATGAACGTCACAAATGAGGCCGTAAGGCACTGCCCCACAGGAACATTTAACAAAGCACAACCTCTTGAATACTAGCCGCTCTATGACGTGACTGCTAAATTAAAAAGTGCTTTTCTGCCACAGTCAACTTAAGCCTCTCGAGCTCGAAGGCGGTTCATAACTCAAGCGGCCTAAGTCTGTTGCACTGCAATAAACATGCAACCGTGGCATCTGTATACGAAATCCCTCCCAACACCACCGCCTTATGCGTGACCAGGAACCGGAAGGTTTTTCATCTGGGTTTCACAGCGTCGCGTCTCACAACTGCTATTGGTTTCCTGTCGCGCTTGTTATATCCTCGGCGCCGCCCACCGTCGCTGTGCTTTGGCATCAGCAAGTCGTAAAAAGTCTAATTTGGCTTGTAACGCTTCGATTCAGCGTTGGCCGAGCTGAACCGTGCATTACGATGAAGTACGTTATAGTCGTCTGTTCAACGTTCAGTGTTAATAACGTTAATGAGCTAAGGCTCCCCGGTTGTAATTCATTGTCCATGCTGGATTCGTATCCTGTTTGTTGCCCGCTAGACGTTTACTTGGGCGTTATTTGCGGCGGTCGCCGCTGGTCCGGGACCGGGCCCTCCTCCCCTCCAAAAGCCTAGTTCCTCACTCTACAATGCAGTCGCATAGTGCAACCTTCGTATACTAGTCAAAGCACGGGTCACTCACCCCAGCCTTCCCTTTCCAGTTTCCCCACTCAGTCAAAACACGCGCCATTCATCCCGGCCTCTCCATTCCCCATACTATCGAAGCCGCACTGTGCGTACTGGTTAATCGCTCTCCCCACTTCCCATGGGCTCACTGGACTCCAATCTCCCGGGCCTGAGCCACCGCATTTCTCTCACCCCCAGCGACCCCGACACCCCGTTCTTCACTACGCCACAGGTTACCCACCTCGTGGAACCTTCTTCTTTCTGGGGTCTATTACGACGTCTCGAATTACCCGCACGCCGCCCGCATCATCTTCGAGGACGGCACCGCCACAGATGTCTCTCCTGAAGAGGTAAATTCCCGCCGCATGCCACTGTCAAAATTGCATTCGATTATACCCCTTTGATAATGCCCATCCGGTCGAATTCGTCCCTGACGATCATCGGGAGGGGGTTGATTCAGTCACACTTCTGGCGAGAGGGGCCTAGTAGATCTCAGGAAATGACCATCCTCAAGTCGAACATATGCATAAATATTCGCCCGGAGACCTTCAAGAACCAGGATAAGAGGTGCCTAGCTACGTGCGATAAAAACACGGCGTGGAGGGAGGGAATAAGAAGGATAATTTGTTCGTCTGCTGGGGATCCACTGCCACATTAACGAGCACACGCGGCATAAGAGGCGAGGTTGGTCAAAGTCAAATATAAAACAAGAGCAAACATCAAATAGGTATTACGGGTGGCCTCAACAAGCATAACTCACGACCGTCCGAGTTATTATAAAGCGCGAGCCAGTTTTCGCGAGTTGATGTGCCTCAAGCAACAACGGTATCCAAGTTCTCCACTCCTACATATTGAGGCATGCCAAAAGAATGCTTGTGCGGAATGAAGCGGACGACCCTGCACTTGACGACCTTTATTCCATCATATTCGCTAGCCTCCAGAATCTTTTTTGCGGCAGAAATGCGTTGAGCAGGGGGGTCTTTGCCCACGGCGAGTCTGAGCTGAAATTCGATCACCGCTAACCTCTTGAAACTTCCGAGCAACAAGATGTCTGGGGACGCGCCCCCGCGCTAGAGATGAGAAGAGTGAGTTCACCACAGGTCGTCGATGAAGAGTCCCGGATCGTTTGCGTACGATGAAAGAGAACTCTCGCATGTTGGGATTCTTCTTTGCTAGGCCTGGTAGATCGGTTGTGAGGAACGAAATCTCAATGAGGGGGAGGACTTTGCTAACGCTTAAGCACCGCCGACGAAGGGCATGTGCCTGATATCCTCTCCACCTTGGGGCACTTGGACGCGATGGTACCAAGTATCTGACTGCCGTCGCCTACATTGCAAGTGACATCCTCGACATTTGGACACGATCCCAGCATGTGGTGGGCAGTTGTAGGCAGCACAAAGGTCCGGATAGAGGGTATCTTCACTCCTTCAAACACCCTCTTGAGCTTTGTCGACATCTCGTGGTGAACATGGCATAGTTCCAAAGTGTGGAGGTTTGGCAGGGAATGGAGACAATTTGCGAAGGCGGGGAGAATAGTGTCCATTCGGTAGCGCGTGATGGTGACAGACATGACACTGTGGACGGGAACTTGTGAGACGTGGTAAGACCAAGGAACTGATAATTTCTGACCGAACGTGCGTTGCCAATGGGGGATTCTTCAACAATATGTGGCATTTGCTTTCCAGCTTGTTCCCAAGGGAAATATACCAAGCAGCGCGCCCAGGTGCAACGCACGCTTCCACTCTCTCCCACAACCACGACAAGAACTTTCGGCGAAGGGTGCGGCACGCTTGGGTTATAGCTCGGAGCGCGTGAAACCGTTGGGCATATTCACCCGGAAGGAAGGTTTGACCCCACACCACTTGGAGACCGGAGGAGTTGAAGTCATAACGGAAGGCGAACACCGGGAAGTAAGAGAGGATCTCCAAGAAGGTTTCATCTGGAAGTTTAAAGACTGTTTTTGACGCGTTAGCGCCACCCGCCCGCCCCCCCACGCGGAGTGACGGGGAACTCACTTGCACTTGTCTGAGCAATTTCTGGAAGCGATGCCTCCACGACGGGGGCCATCGCAGTGGTGTGAACCTTCTTCGATACGCGACGTCGAGACATCGTAGAAGGGGAAGTGCAGGGTGTTGCGGCTAACAATGGTACGCGTGAAGCTTGGAGGATCGCGGTTACATATACCCATGACGATGGGCGTGAGTCATTTCAGGATTGACCCGCCCGTCCCAAGCACATAGGCTCAGTATTTGGGGGTGACTCAGAAACGCAAAGTAGACAAGTCATACATGTAAAACAAACAAGTGGCTACACAGCTGTAATTCACTTCTGTGCGAATTGACCACTGCTTAGCGCCTAGCCTCAGGGTCCACACCTGATATCATTCACGAGGTCGTACCAGTGCCCTCAACATAACTCACTCCCACCACCAGAATTCTTGCGAAATTTACCCATGGCATAAGCATGAGTTGCTGGTGGCCATAAGGACCGAGAATCTAACGTGAGAGCGAGGTTTCAAACCCACCGAAGGTCAAGATCTCGGATGAAGGCGATCAAACGGCAAACAAAATTCGCTGGCGATACGGTCACCAGCCACACCTTTCCTAAAAACAAAGGCCGACGCAACGAACTGCACTAGTATGGAATCGGACAAGGTGAACCCAACCATGAGACTGCGATGCCTTGGGGCGAGCCGGGCGGTCAAAGTGATTGGGAAGGTGACGCGCTAGTTCAGTGATTCATGTTCCTCACCAACATCCCCCAAAGCAATTATGCATGGCTCGCGCCTCCTGCCACTCTGATCTGTGTACCGGCCGATCCCCCGTAGACCCTACTCCCCTCATCGTTGCATCTAGTTATTTACTCCCGAGATCGCCACCGAAAGATGAGGTATAGGTGCGCTTATTTCTTTCACCGTGGTTCCCGCGTAACAGCTTGAATACCGATGGTCGTAGCTTCCCAGGTAGTTGCCTTGTGCACTACCCTCTACTCCTTTTGCTCTAGGTCGATTGTGACGTGCCATCTGTGGATTTGCAACGTACTAGGTAAGGCTAAGCGATGATTAGCTCATGTGTTCCTGGGCGCCGCATCCTCCAGGGACGTGTCGTTATAGGGACCTCAAAACCAATACAAAAAGGCTGCCCCACCATGATAACGAGGCGCCGGTCGCCCATATTCGAAGGGTGCGGCCTCAAGGCATCGCCCAATCAGAGCCACAACTACAAATTCTTATCTCTGATTGCTTCACATCCTGACTGAACTCCCCCTCTGAATGACCGCGGGTCTGGGGCAGGCCGTATAGGCAACACCCACGCCCGAACCGGGACTCGTTCGTGGGGCGGAAGAGCTAAAAACCACCATACGACAACGTGGGCGGCAACATAGCAATTGCTGCCCGCTGCCCGTCACCCTCAAGACTGAGGAGAAAAAACACCCGTTACACCAGCGTGTTAGGTCACCCACCATATCTATGCCACCGCATTTGCACGATACCCTCCCCCCCTCAGGACAGCACAAAGACCGATGCATGTGTGGTTGGAGGAGTGTGGTACGTCAACAAGTATACAAAAACTAGGGACTGAGAGGGAGTTGGAGTCCAAACCGAAACTGAAACGACGTGCGAGGTGGAAATTCGCAATGTGAGCCAGGCCCGCATTTGTACCCCGTCGCACCTTCGCCGCCCATGTGGCAGGCTCCACCAAACATCTCTGACAACAGATTTTGGCCTGTCCCACGCGGCGAACAGTGGATTCCAGATTATGCGGTGGCAATCGCAGTGAAACGTATCCATAATTCCTCGTATGTACTAGTTTACCCCCGGGCCCCGCGATATGTTGTATAATCCAATGACAGCTGTTTTCAAAACGATAGACCGTTTTCCGTAGGATACAGCCCCAAATTCTTGTTTACCTTTTGATGGTATTGGGGCTCGGCATCCCGGCATGATGCACAGTGCCGGGTCAAGTCCCTCAACGTAACTCACTCACCCTCCCAGAAAAATTGTAATACATCCCTGACATTGACCACGGGTAGTTAGCGACCCTGAGGACCAAGAGTCAAAGGGACTGCGGGAATTTACGAACTACTGGAGGCCTGTGTACAACCGGCAGGTGCCGCGATGCCAGTTGCCATGCCCCAATACCATCAAAAGGTAAACAAGAATTTGGGGCTGTATCCTACGGAAAACGGTCTATCGTTTTGAAAACAGCTGGAACGAATCTAATGCTCGCTGTGTCTTAGTCGTATATCTCAGGACATCAAGCATCAGGCCCAATCCCTCATCAGTTCACCGAGTAGCACCTATGGATCACAAAGTGATACGGCGCAGCGCTGAGGCGCGTTTCCTGGCTGTGTCCCGCGAGCGTTATCCTGCGGCCCTGATGTGCGTTGAATGGAAGTTGATCGGATGGGGCGGTGTATTGGAGGTTTTCTGATTCGTTCAGTTCAACTTTGTACATATGACTCAAGTCGCGATGCAACTCCAGAACGTCCGCGATCTCTGCATTCCTCGGAACCCCAAGTGGGTTTTTCGCATAGATCGCCGTGGTTCGGAACCCGGACCGTGCGCCCGTTCCGCGCCGTCACACTCGATCACTCCACGCAGGGTTTACGAGTTCACGACCTTCTCCCACATCTACTCATTGGTATACTTCGCTATGGAAAATGTGAACTTGGAAGCAACACGCCGTTCTGTGGGTCTCGCGCGGTCGTAAAAACCTCGTAAGTCCCTTTTGGACACGGTGAATGTTGGACGCGTACCCTGGTAGACTGTATGTTGACCGGGCAGGGTTTAGACCGCGATTTACGGTCCGTTGATCCTTTGACATACTGGCAGGGAATCCGAGTCCTGCGAGTCAACGGACCAGCTAAAGGCCGATGCTTCCATAATGAGCGGTAAGGCATCTCAGAGCACCTGTGGCCGGCAGTTTGGTAGAAAAGCGGAATCAGGGATCAGCCATAGAATCTAGGACCACACATTTCAATAGTAGCAGGGGGAGGGGTTAGTCGGAATTGGGCATGTTCTGACCTTTCACAGGAATGGCGAAGCTAAGGTCCGGACCCACGCAGTCGGAAAGTTTCCACGGGTAACTTCCGTGAAGGGCGCGCGTGCCAACCTTTGCCCTTTTCGTAAGTCACACGTCAGTTTGAACACAGGACCCATTTCTGATGTGTCCGGTATATTCTCCTTTTGGAGTAATCCTTGTTTAAATCTGACGTACAGCTCGCCCTCAGGAAAAAAGCCTCCTTGCTTGTCACAAGGCAGACAGGGGGTTGCTTATCACATTTGCCTCCGCGTTTCTACAGAGGCAGAACGCGGATCTTACGAACGGCCGGGTGGAAAAATTCATCTCCTTCGGTCGCAGTAAGCAATCCCGTAAAATGAATAGGTGGATTGCCCAGGCCCATGCATTCACTCTACTTCCCCCTGGTTGGAACGTCAAGGAGTCTATCCGTCGCTTCTCGCGCCGTCCCAAACTCTTCTGGAAACCGCCAGACGCGAGTCACTCGCGATCGGTCGTCCGGCCAATTATTCTGGCTAACGCTGAGGAAGCACTTTCACCACGCTGGTATGCGCCACAGTCAGGTGGGCGCAGTCCGCAGAGAGTGACACCCACAGCATCTTTACTTCTTCTCCTACAAAACAAAACGCACGGTCGCAGTTCTCTTGCGTGACTGCGTGTCTGCGCGATAGGCATGTACTTCTCGGTGGAGTTTTCGTGGATCAGCGCTTCAGCTGTGGCATATAACAGTGGATTCTCCCGCCAAAGCACTTCTTCATGTGCTCACTCACTGGCTATTGGCCAAGCAGATGTGCTCGGCTTGGGCAAGTCAGATGCTTCTCTCCTTCCTGCTCAATTATTGACTTCTTTCTCTCCTAAGGGCATATCGGCTGTCGTGTGTAGGTATCCATAAGAGCGAGTAACCTCAGCCAACCCCGATAGAAATCGCACCAAACTGTGAATTCCCCTTGGCCATGCACCAGAACCGTCCTACTTTGGCCTGACGCGTTCTGCATAGCACTGGCGCTACAATCGGGGTCCTCGACGTTATGACTTCTGTCAACCGCTCACAGCATATCATTCGCACACCAAGTATGAAACCACAAGTCGCAGTCACCCTTCTCCGGCGTCACAAATCCTCCAAACGCCGCATTTTTGTCTCAAAGGGGCCGAGAGAATCGCAAGAAAACACCCTTCCACAAAACCAAACGAGCGGCCCCTGACCGTCCCCGCAAAAGAAACTTCGCGCCGTCCGGCTCGAGCATCCGAAGGTGGGCGTTCGATTTACCCCCTACCAGTAGTACTTAGTATCCTTCAGTCGTCAGTAACGGTTTTACCCCTATTGAATGGGATCTATCAATACTTCGGGGGAAGCATCGAGCACCCGAATTTGCAACGCTATCCCACACCGGGTGAATCACATAAAACCGCGCGAACGTTCACGCGATTCACCGAGGCCTGCCTGGGTCCAACTAGGATTCTCGGGTGTGACGTTGCAACAAGTCGAGGCCGATTACGGTTATTCTCCGGTATGAGTCCCTGGTCAAGTTCGCCTGGATGAGTAATTGTGACGATGTCCTCCCCTGGTGTGGTTAATTTCGGTAATACGTTAACTCGACGGAATGCCATTGTTGACATCCTCGATTAATTGTGGTTGCGCCTGTGCTCATCGGCTATGCGCACTCCCCAGGGCAGGGCCAGTACCCTCGTTCCTGCATTCCCACAAGTGCAGCTAGCTCACGCGAATCGGCTTACACGCCGCCCGACTCTAGACATTCTGCGTATCACCGATCAACTGATTGGACCGCCAGCTCAATTGATCGTTTACGGCAACTGTATGGTCAAATCCTTGTTCGCCCCATTTTTTTTGATTCCATGTCGACACCCGCAATGAGCTAGGAACCAGTTATCTCAGGGCCAGGAACCGGGCCTGTGTCCTACCTACCGTTCAACTGAGGCTAATGAGGATGAAAAAGGCAAATGAAGGACGGGTGGACATGGTGATGGGAACGTCGAGAGCAAGAACGTCCACGTGTTGAACAGGTGAACGATGGCGGTGTTATTTCGGCACGGAGGTACGGAAGAGATTGACTTCCCATGAGTGCATTCAATCAGCTCGGCGACTGTGCCGGGATGGTGGCGGATGATGGAATACGACGATCACGAGAGACGTGAGAGGGGGAGAAGAATCAGAGGCCCTGCCAACGATACAGTCCCTACGGAGGAGATCAGAAAGAGGTTGGCGAACTCCTGGTGTACGCGTACAGAGGCATCCTTGGCGATGATCTTGCGATTGGCCAGAGCCAAAAAACACTTGTGGACTCTCGCTTGGTTCAGCTCTGGCGGCCGTGCAAGATCGCTTGCTGTGCGCGTCCACATCAGACAAGGGAGGGGTGTAGACTGACGAAGACTGCTCACCCTTGTACGCTTTTTCCGGATTGTCCATCAAGGACTCTATCACCATTTCGATCTGCTTCCTCAGAGTCTGTGGCGCATGAGAAATGGAAGCGAAGAGGGTCGAGTGAGAAAGGAAACTGGACTGCTTACATGGTCGGATCCGCGGTATTCTAGAGGGAGCGAGTTTACCACTTTCTCGATTTCCAACTGTTTCCCGTGTCAGGTCTTTCAGGACCAGAATGAGAGAAAATGAATTGTTACCCCACGCTCCCGTTTCTCCTTCGCGGTTAGCTTTTTCTTCCTCTTGACCGTTTTGGCAGTCGTGTTTACCGCTTGCGTGGATTGGCCGATCGATGTCGAATCTTGGTCATGGTCTGATTGTTCCGTAGCCGTGTTCTGCTGGGGTGGATCTGGTGGACGGGGGGTCGCAGCCCTCAGAGCAGCTTGAGCCGCAAGCGCTTCTTGCTCTGAAGAAAAAGGGGGTCAATTGGGGACCTACAGCGGAAAGATGGCGGACGGGTCACCTGCTCGCTCTTGCGCGAGTAGAAAAGATGCCGGGACTGGGGCCTAGACGGATGGGGTTGAGCGCGTGTTTTGAATCAATTAAGGGAGAAGTCCACTTGTGTCCAATCAAGCGTTAACGAAGCCATATTCTGAACGTAAAGCCAGCTCGCAAACGACTCGTTGAACCTTGTCAGCGAACTTTCCAGGTTCCGTAACCCCTGCGTGTGGCTCTGCAGCGTTTGCATCTCCTCCGTCAGCTCAGCCAGCGCAGGAGTGAGGAACCCCAGTCCATGCGGGGCATCTGGATAGCTGCTGGAGCGAGATAAGGCCCGAAGCGACCCCTGGCTTATGCGCTTGATGGGCGTCCGGTGTTGAGACATGCTCGTGACCTGCAGACCATCGCCGACACGTGGCTCAGCAGCCCGGAAGTAAAGTTATTGATTTCCCAACATTAAATATTTGCACGTTTTTCTCTCTTCCCCTCTCGCTCATCTTTCTCCGTCACAGAGCGAGGAGGAAAACCGGGGTGAGAGAACATTGGCTGAATATTGAAAAATGCCGAGGACGGTCTCGAAGGGTCAGCCAAGGTCACTGAAACGAAACGAAAATGAAATTTGCGAAAAGGGAGATCGGACGCTTTTCGAATTACAGTCCCATTCGACTTTTATAGTCTCCCCGGTAAACAATACCTTCCTTGTTCTCCCTCCCGCGTCCTTCCCTCCCTACTCCCCCCCCTCCATCCCTTCCCAGATGGACCCCCCTACGCGTATCCGGAGGACAATCCGTGCATGTCTCCAGTGTAGGAACAGGAAACAGCGATGTGATGGCCCATACACTGTTCCATGCCAGCGCTGTAAATCGGCTGGCCGCGAGTGCTCGTTCGAAACAGAGGCTGTCCCGGAATCCCCCCGTTTTCATCCCTACAACGGAGATCGCAATTTTAGTCCCCACGCCCTGCTCGAGGTCCAGCGAGAGTACGTTTGAATCCCCCACTTACCCCAATTTCCTTGACGATCGACTTACCGGCATCTCAGGCTCACAGAAACAAAGCGGCGCCTCAAAATCGTGGAAACCAAGCTAGGCATCGTGGCAGAGAAAGCCCCCAAATACGAGGATGACCTGCCTACCTCCGAAACCCTATCCGTAGACGTAAGGTAAGCTCGGTTCTCACCCTCTATTAATCCACCACGCTTCTCAATCACCTGCCTCCCACTCCTCCATCAAGCCCTCAATCTTGGCGAGATGACAATTCCCCTCCCTCCGCCGTCCAAGAGGCGTCAACTCGCGCCGAATCACCACCACGCAAGACCGTCAACTCGATTGCCCTATCAGCACCGATGGCAACCCTACGCAATCTCGCCTCCCACCCAGAGGGTTCAACAAACAACAGCCAAGCTACGATGAGCGGTTCCACCACCCCAGAACCGAGCCTAGAGCTCCCTCCCTCTGTCATATCTTCTTTTGACCCCATCAAACGGGGTACAATCACCGTAGAGGAGGCCCATAAACTCTTCACCATGTATGTTGGTCCAATCTCACCTCCAACATCCTGGCTGATCGGGCGCTTTTAGTTATTTCGAGAATAACTACCCCCTTGCGCCATTCTTATGCGCAAGGACACAGCGGAACGCTATGCACGTCCGGAGTACTAGTGTTCTTCTCTTCATGTCTGTCTGTTGCATCGGAGCTCGATATTGGAACTAGTAAGCGGACAGAAATTCCCAGTTGATCTGTCGTTAATCATTCCTTGGACCCCCCAGTGATAACATTTCATCCCCCCAAAGTTGGCTTCATCCCAAATACTCTGAGCTCGTCTCGTTGCTCGATAATTGCATATCTGCACTCCTACTCCGACCTTCCCCAACGGACATCAATCTGGAGGCGGTTCAATCCATGCTTCTTTACACCCAATGGATGCCGCTCCAAGTTCCGGAACCTTCCACCGGGCAGTTACCATGGAGCAGATTTTCCGACGCTTCTGCCTGGACGATGATGGGTGTTGCCATCAGGTTTTCGACTTATCTGAATCTAGATCGCTCTGTGCTCTTGCCATTCGCATCACGAGATGTCAATATATCAGACGCCGACATGCGCACGATGAGGGTTTGGCTGAACCTTGTTTCCGTCGATTACTAGTAAGGTCTCGTTTTTGGCACTTGTTTCTTCCCTCCTCACCCCTCTCCAAGCTTGACCTTAACTGCGGCACTGCCTGTACAAACGGACCCTATCGAAGCTGCCAAGGTCGCGCGCGATTTCGGAAATCATCCTTGTGCCCAACCTGGCGATATCCGATTAGCTGGTCTAACTGAGCTCGTCGCTATTCTTCACGAAGCCGCCAAGTCATGTGGCGATTTTACTCTCAGAAGGATCGACGACAAATCGCTCAGGCGATGCAACGAGAAGCTCAACCAATGGGAAAGGTATTCGCTTCTCTGCGTTCGCTTGTATTTGGCGCCCTCAATTGTTTGTTCTCCGCAGCACGTGGGGTGCTATGATGTGCCAACCCCCAGAGCGAAGGCCTCCCCAGACGTCAAATCACGACCAAGCCGCATGGCCTACTCAGATGCCCCTAACAGCCGTCAGATGGTACAGAATGGCCATTAACAGTATTCATCTAGGAACTACGATGACGCGCTGGTTGACCACCGCTGGCGCTCCACCCCCAATATCACTCGCACCCAGCCTGGAAGCGGCAGCAAACATGATATTTTATCTGTCTGCGGAGGCCGAGACTGGTTACCCTCCTGGTGTTATCATGAAGTCGGCGCCCCCGCGGCAATTCAACATCAACTCGCCGGCGATGGTCATGTTGCGGTTCGCCATCGATCCTTACTGGGCGTGTCACGCTTTTGCCGCCGTCTTCCTTGCACTGTTGTACGACCGTGGCGCTATCGACGGTCAGTTACGTTTCCTAAACGTCATATCCGTCAATCCTTGAATTGATATCACAGATGACCTCAACATACGAGAATGGCATGGTCGGCCGACAGCACCTCCCAGACAGTTATCATTATTGTTGAGGCTTGAATACCTCGCTGCCAATATTTTTGACACAATTTGCGGTCCTTCAATTATTCACCCCGCGGCACACTACCGGAAGATTGTCCAGAACGTCGTGCAATGTCTCACTTCCACCTCGTACAACCCTCAAGGAGAGTCGTGTACCACGGGTTCGAGTGACGTCGAGGGTATTTTCACATCACTGCTCGATGGTGGCTTTGATTGGACAGTCTGTGGGTGCCCCAATCATTTGCCTGCGATAGCCTTGACTGATGTGTCCCATAAATCAATAGTTAGGGATGCAGCCGCATTCCAGAACCAGCCCTCTAGCAGCAACGGCGAATTCCAGAGCTTTTCCCTACACCCCTCGGTCCACACCCACTCGCAAACCCCTCTTTTGCATCTCGCTGCCCAGCCTTCACAGTGGCCAAACTCCCGGCCATAGCTCTCGTTTTGTCACTTTTCGTCCCTTTCTCCTGCATAGCATTCGCGTCTTGCTTTCCATCGCTTTCGTTCATTTCCCTTGTCCCAATGTTTGCAACTCCTCTTCACTCTGCACCCGCAAGTCAGACCCTCCCCACGCTCCCTCCGTTCGACATATATCGCATAGCCTCTTTTTTCAATTTTGATCATCGACGTTGTTATTGTTATCAAAACCGCCCTCCCCGACAGTACTTTACATACGCTTACAATGTTTTCTCTCGTGTGATCCCCCCCCCACCCCCCCTGGAACCCATTGTGTCTTTAATTTCTTGTATCTCGTACGCCCTCTTCGCTTCATTCTTGTGTTTCCATGTTGTGTGTGTGTGTGTTCATGCGCGTGATCACCTCTTTGCGCTGCCGGTTTACCCGAAACAGAACTTTTTTGGTGACGCTTCTCGATTCATTTGATCACCTGCCGCAGCCGGAGCGCTCTTCCATTCACTACGTCGGGGTTCAGGTTTCCCTGCCCAACGCCCACGCATCTGCTAACGTAGCAACAACCTACTCGACGGTCCCCCCTGGTCTAAGATTCTTCGACTGGGTCGAGAACTCCAGCTCATATCCTTACGAAGATAAGTTGCTGCCTAGGTACGCTTGCAGCACGTGTACTATAGGACCACAGCTTTCCTGCCGTGATTGTGATCAACAACTGTTGCAAGGGGTACAAAATTGGGGGGCTAGAGATACAAACGACAAAGGTAATCATAGAGAGTACAGGAAGAGTATTTCCCCATGGGCATGAAGTCCATCAGGACCTCGCGTGAACGATCAACGTTCAACGTCAACATTGGGTCCAGAGTCGATATCCTGCATCGACGACCGACCTGACGTCCTTCCAAAGCTTACCGACATCAGAGGAGACAGTAGTATGGTGGTCCGACATCAAGTCGTCAGAGTCAAACCCGCCAGGCATAGCATGTGCACGGCGGGGAGAACGCGTCGCGGGATGAGGAATGGTGTAGGGTTTTGACCTGCCCAACCTCTTTCGACGGGGAGAGACGTTTTTCCTCGTTTGGTTCTTTTCAGATGGCTGCTGATGTTCGACTTCCTTCATCTTCTCGCCCTCCCGCAGGAAGTCCCACCAAGACCACGCTTGCTCTTCCTTAGCTTGAGCTGCCTTTTGCTGACCAGCAAGGGCACGGGCCTCAGCCTCGACTTTCTTCCGACGGGAAACCTCCTGTAAGCGTGCGAGGTAAGGGGCGGCGATCCGGTCCATCTCCTTTTGGCGTTCGATTTCTAGGATGCGCCAACGGGAGAGACGTGTGGGTGGGCGGTACCCCAATAGCAAGGAGTCCTCGAATTGTGGGGCTTGAGGAACGAACGTCTGCCAGTGGTAGGTCGTAGGGAGAACAGGAGGGTTGTAAGAGGCGCTTGTATCCTGTCGTTTGGGGTTCGGGCGAGGGTTGGTAGTGAGAATGGGGAGGGACTGGGAGAGTACTGGGAAGGCGACAGGCTGCACAGTGTCTTGTACAGGTGCGGACGCGGATAGACTAGACAATGGTTCAGTCAACGTCATCCAAACTTGGAATAGAGGAAGTGGCTTACATGGGTAGTGTAGTCGGGTATGTGGGTGGGAGGAGCATCGGGTATTGAGGATATGCGGTGCCGTGTTCGACGCTTTGACTACGCAGGCGCATTAGAATCAAAGAAGCGCAGAAGAGGATAATCAACCCCTCACATTTGTTGAGGAAGCTGGAACGAGGCCTGCTCCTGCGGTAAACAATACGAACTAGGGTTCGTGCTGCGAACGTAAAGGTTAGCACTGGACGCGATGAAACGTTGACGACCGACGCACCTGGTAGATGGAGGTTTATAAGAAGTGGCCGGATGGGGGAATGTGGCCGAGTTGGTAAGCTCGGTTAGAAGCAGGGGTTCCTGATTCGTGGGAGGCCTGAACAGAGGGTAAGTACCTAAACATACAAAGACCCACGAGATATGCTCACGGGGTGACATATGGCTCCGAGTGTTGTTGGTATGTGTGAGGTTGGTTCGATGGGGAGAAGTTCGCAGCGACTTCTCCGTAGACAAAAGGGAGGAAGGGGGCAGGAGCGAGTGGCAGAGTAATGGGGGCAGGAGGGGGGAAGTGGTTGACTGGTTCACAGAAGACGACGAGGGTATCCTCACAGTCCATCTCGTCGCTAGCTGCAGGCGATCGTATAGCCACCAGCTTAGGCTCGGGCTCTGGCTCGTCTTCGACTTGAATCGGTTCGTCTGAGGCTTGCTGAACGCTCTTGGCCTCGACTGGGCTATACGAGGGTCGTTCCGACTCTTCGGGGATCGAAGGCAACGCAAATGGGTCATCCAGCTTCGACCTCAGCTGGAGGGAATTAGACCGCCTCCTGCGATTGGAAGCTTCGGCTATCTTATCAAAAAGCGAGGGGAGGGGCGTCATGTCGATGAGAGCCCTTGCGTTGGTGGATAGAGGAGTGTGTGGGGTGAGGTAGGCCTTGTTGAGATGTGTGGCCGATGCAGAACGCGTGAGGGCTGGCATTTTTGGTCCTGAGCTGAGGTAAAGGAGAACCTTGGACTTGAGATTGTTGAGATTGTTGACGGGAGAGTGGGTAGACTTGTACGTGGAAAGGCGGGAAGGTCGTCGTGAGAGAGCGCGTCGGGGTGCGGAAGAGGTGGTGGTGGTCCTGAACTGAGAACGTCGCGTCAGCTAAAATCTAAGAAAAACAGAAGCGAAGCATGGCCTACTCTTGGACGGGTGTGTTTGGTCGCACGGGCAAAACACTGTCATAAACAACCCTGCGAAAAAGTGAAAATGGCGACTCTTCCACAAACCAAGTATACTCCAGGTGCAACTGTTTGCGCTTCTTGTGAAACTTAGGTTCCTCCCTCGTGGTTCAGCGTCTCGCCGAGACCTTGCACTCACAGATATCATTCTAATTTTGGGATAGGGTTACCGCCTCTGTTTTCTTGTCTGAAGATATTCCCTGGGAACCTCCATCTGACGAGCACTGATGAGGATGTTGTCCACATGTGCTATAGCCCAATATGTGTCTCATACCTGGCGAGATCTATCTGACCATCACGAATGACTGCTCAGCGCGAAGACTGTGACGGGGCAGTTGTGCGAGGATGCATGGGTTCCCTTGCCCTTGATGAACGCACCAGTCGCCGCCACGCCCCCGTCAAAGCGCAGAGCGTTTTGCTGGCACTCTCTGCCGTGTATATGATTCCTGCCACGGCATTACTGGGTTGCATGGCCATCCAAGAACGCCAGATCACGGGGAGGGTTTTGCTAGTTACACGCATCCAGAGCCATGCCTCGCATTGAAGATAGCCGAATCTCCATCCGACGCGCGTCGTTGCTTTCGTATATGTCCCCGTGTCCGAGGATTGTCAGAGTTGGAGAATGGAGGAGCCCACGGCGTTTGCAAATTTGATTACCTAATCGGCTGACGAGTAGACACGTTTACAAGCGTGATTCCAAGACTTGTACGGCTTCAAACACACGACTACCTCCATCTTCCTCTGCAACCATGATGAACTTTGAAGACGTCGAAGACCGTGATGGTACGCGTACCGAAAACCTGGGCGGAGAATAGCCCTGCTAACATTCAAACCCAGGCATCCGATTGTCACTGAACGTTTGGCCATCCTCTCGAATTGAAGCAACCAGGACCGTTGTCCCAATCTCTGCACTGTACACACCTCTCAAGCATAGAGAAGATCTTCCTCCAGTCCTTTACGACCCCGTTGCATGCAAGCCTCCATGTAGGGCCATTTTGAATCCATACTGGTGCGTCATGACCCAGTTCACTGCATCGTGGCTCGTCTGATGATATGCATACAGTCAGATCGATATTCGGGGGAAACTTTGGATTTGCCCGTTCTGTCTCCAACGAAACGGGTTCCCGCCTCATTACAAGGATATTTCCAACACCAACCTACCTGCAGAACTTTTGCCAAAGTACACGACTATCGAATACACGTTGAGCCGACCAGCCCAAGTCCCTCCCATCTTCCTGTTTGTCGTGGACACGTGTCTTGATGAGCCTGACCTCAAGGCTCTGCGAGATGCCATCGTCGTCAGTCTCAGCCTCCTTCCGCCATTCGCACTTGTAGGATTGATTACCTACGGGACCATGGTAAGTATTCCTCGCGTTAAACACGGGAAGGTCCTCACTACAGTCATAGACACAAGTCCACGAAATCGGCTACCCAGAATGCAACAAGTCTTATGTTTTCCGAGGAGGGAAGGAATACTCTCCAAAACAAATTCAAGAGATGCTAGGGCTTAGTGGACAGAACCGCGCCGCCCCTCGGCCAGGTCAACCGGCACCCACGCAGGCTTTCGGGGCTGCGCGCTTCCTATTGCCCGTCCAACAGGTCGAATTCCAGCTCACCGGTATCTTGGAGTCTCTTTCCCGTGATCCATGGCCAGTTGCGAACGATAAGCGTCCCTTGAGGTGTACCGGAAACGCCGTCAGCGTTGCCGTTGGCCTTCTGGAGGTGAGTCATGAACATTGCAGTTCTTCTGTCTCTAATCCCTGGCCTGCAAGACTACTTATCCCAACACCGGTGCGCGAATCATGGTGTTCTCTGGAGGTCCTTGCACGGAGGGCCCCGGGATGGTTGTCAACAACGAACTGAAGGAACCCATCCGGTCCCACCACGACATAGATCGTGACAGTGCGAAACACTTCAAACGTGCCTCGAAGGTAATGCAATACCACATTCCTGTTTCTAAATAAATGCCGATCCGTCTTGTAGTTCTATGAAGCTCTCGCTAAACGAGTGTCTACTAATGGTCACGTCGTCGACCTCTTCGCTGGCTGTCTCGACCAAGTCGGACTTCTCGAAATGAAGTCGTTACCCAACTCTACGAACGGCGTCATGGTCCTCTCGGATGCCTTCACGACCTCTATTTTCAAACAAAGCTTCCTCCGCGTGTTTACAAAAGACGAACAGGGCCACTTGGAGATGGGCTTCAACGCGACGTTTGACGTCCAGGCAAGCCTTCCAACTCCCGGAACTACCCGGAATCATTTCTTACTTTTCTATAGACTACAAAGGAACTCAAAGTTTCAGGGTTGATTGGACATGCCACGTCCGCCAACAAAAAGTCAGCTTGTGTCGGTGAAACGGAGATCGGCATCGGCCAGACGTCAGCGTGGAACATCAATGTCATCACGCCTAGAAGCTCCGCTGCCGTATACTTTGAGGTTGTGACACCTGCCGGCCAGCCATTACAACCGGGGTCTCGAGGTCTCATCCAGTTCGTCACGCATTATCAACATTCCTCAGGAGAGATGAGGTTACGAGTCACCACCGTCGCTCGAAATTTCGCCGAGGCTGGGTCACCTAACATCGCCGCTTCGTTCGACCAGGAGGCTGCTGCGGTGCTGATGTCGAGGATTGCCGTTTTCAAGGCAGAGATCGATGATTCTCCTGACGTCTTGAGGTGGTTGGATAGGATGCTGATCCGCTTGTGCCAGAAATTTGCGGATTACCGGAAAGAAGATCCCACCAGCTTCTCGCTTGCAGATAACTTCAGCATTTATCCTCAATTCATGTTCCACTTGCGAAGAAGTCAATTCTTGCAGGTATTCAACAACAGTCCAGATGAGACTGCCTTCTATCGGTTAGTCAAATGTCGTTGTCCATGTTCTCGCTGATAGTGACTTCCGTCTAGACACGTAATGAACGAGGAAGACGTCAATAACTCTCTTATCATGATCCAACCAACCCTTATGTCGTACACGTTCGATATCCCTGCCCAACCCGTCTTGCTTGACAGTGTGTCTATTAAACCAGACGTAATTTTGCTGTTGGATACCTTCTTCTACATCCTGATCTTCCACGGAGAGACGATCGCGCAGTGGAGGAAGGCTGGATATCACGAGCAGGAGGGTTACGAAAATTTCAAGGAGTTACTTGAGGCTCCCGTCGCTGATGCCCAGGTATGTCTCCCCCCTCCCTGATTTCTCTGTAATCTAACCCGAGTATTTTCAGGACTTGCTGGCTGAGCGACAGCCGATCCCACGTTATATCGTCTGCGACCAGGGTGGAAGTCAAGCTCGTTTCCTCCTGTCGAAGCTGAATCCCTCGACAACGCACATGTCCACAAGCATGTACGGTTCTGCGCCCGGAGCTAATAGCGGGCAGGCCATTTTCACGGACGACGTCAGCTTGCAGGTGTTTATGGAGCACTTGAAACGACTGGTACGAGTTTATGTGGCAGCGGCCGTCGTCCGACTAACTTGCTCTTTTCTCAGGCTGTTGGGGCTCAGACGAACTAAGTTCCTATGTTTTATACTTACCCTACGCTGTTTTGAAAGGACATATTCGTTCACCCGGTTTACATAGAATATACGTTCCGTGCGAGATGCCAAGCAGCCTGAATCATCGATTGTAGCAACCTAGGAACTTCGTTATCTAAGGCCGTTTACCACGGAAGTTTACCGGTAACCAATGACCAAGACCCCGAAAGTGCCACATTTATCGTCAATTCCATTGGCTAAGAACCACATATCCCTGACTGATCTTGGACATCCTCCCAATCTCAGTGGGTCTGTATTGCTATAACGGGGAATATTAGGACAATCGCAAAATACACTACAAAAAGGCCGTGGGATACATCGAAATAAGGAAATATAGGCGAAAAAGGTGAAGGCGGAAACGAAATCAGGGAATGAGGGCGACACGACTCTTCAGTTTTCCGGTGGCCAAATCCTGGAGGACCTCCATACACTCTTCCAGTGACCTCTCCTCAACTTGAGGCTTGACCTTTCCTGCAGCGACGGCACTCAACACCTCCTTGAGCTCCGACTTGGTGCCCCAGGCACTCATTTTGATGGTAACATTCTTCATTGCGACGGCGACAAGGGGGAGGGGGATTTCGCGGACCGAAAGACCGATGACCTGAATGAGACCACCGATTCTAACCCGTTGTAGCGAGCTTCCAAAAGTCTCTGCGTTTCCGACCACGTCAACGACGGTGTCAAAGACGAAGCTGTGCTCCTTGATGAGATCATCGAGTTCTTCGGGCTTGCAGGCGTAGTCAGCTCCGACCGCTAAGGCGGCCTTAACGCTGACGTCTCGGACATCAGTGACAACGACGGTCTTAACGCCGATGACGTTTTTTGCGATCTGGATGGCATTGAGACCGAGACCTCCTGCGCCGATAACGAGGACGGTTTGGTCTGGTGTGAGTTTGGCGCATGAGACGAGGGAGTGGTAGGGGGTTAGAACGGCGTCTGTGGAGATGGCGGCAACCGATGGCTTCACGGTCTCCTGATCGGCAGGAATCTCGACGAGGTTCCTGGTAGAGACGGAAACGTGGGAGGCAAAGAAACCGTCGCCACCAAATCCGAGATAGGGGTGGTTAAGGCAGGCGTTGTCGAGACCATGCAAGCAGGCACCACAAGATTTGGTGTAGCAAGCGTTGGTGCCGAGTAAAGCGACATAAGAGCCGGGCTCGAAGTCGGTGACGTCTGAACCGACCGATACGACGACGCCGGCACCCTCGTGACCGAGAACGAAGGGGTTTGGCATGGCGAACATTCCCTTCTGGAAATCGGCATCCAAAATGCTGCAGTCGGAATGGCAGACACCGGCAGCGAGGATCTTAACGAGACACTCGTCAGGGCCAGGGGCGGGAATTGGGATCACCTGGCGGGCAACGGATGCACCACCGGTGGCTTGGGGGATAAAGCGGAAGGCGACCATCTCTCCATTAGTGGGTTGAGTTTGGGAAGCCATCGTGGATATCTGGCGGAACCGGATGTCAGCGTTCACAATAACACATGGAAACATTAGGCAAATGAACGTACAGGAGATGGAGTGATCGAGAATGGAAGAGAGTAGGAGAGGTAAAGATGAAGGTGCTGGTGACCTGCAGAAAGGTGTGGCCTCCAAGGCGACTTAAATATGAATCTGCCCTCCAGGGGGCGCCATTCATGGAGGTAAGGTTCGAACCCACGAAACACCGGAAGCACAGTCGCTAAGTTGGAATGCATTCTCTCGGTTACCTGAGGGAAGAATCTCCATCCAACGCATCGGAGATCTGATGCACATGACGAGGCCATTGAACCAGATAAGGATTAGTTTCTCGACGGCTTTCAACATTCAACGTACTTTTAAATAACTGCAACAACCGACTGTCAACTAACTCCTCGCGGTTGTAAGTCGGATCTGAAGGTCCCAGAGAACTCGCTTCACAAAAATTGAAGCAGCATTCGATTCCTACCAAAGTATTTTATTTGGTTGGTGGTTAAGAGTGAAGCACTGATGGAACCCCACCTTACGAAAAGGCCGAGCGGCGCGACTGGCAATCACGCCCTTGCCAAATCAGGCACAAAGGAAGATTAATCACCCACCACGGTCCTAAAGAGTAAACGCGTGTGCGATACGTAAAGCGATTAATATCTGGTACCAGGTTCGCATCAACGGGACAGGGGTGAAAGGCGTCTCCAGCCTGATCAAACTTTGTGTACCCTTAGAGGTCCACAGTTGGTCGCAGGGTCTTTGCAATCTCGCGTACTTCCTCCTCGAAGTCTTCCTGAGTGAGATCTACGTATCACGACACGTGGAGTTCGCTTGTTGGTAACGATGACTTACGTTCTTCGCATATTCCTCACAAAGGGGTGTGACCTGCCTCCAGGCCCATTGATACTTCGTCATGATAAGATCCCTCTTACTCTTGAGCTCGCCTTTGTCCGGTGTGGTGTCCTCCAGCATGAGAAATTGACAGATATGGTATTGATGGATTTTGTCTCGGACGGCGAGGAAGTCCGTCACGGTCATTGGGAAGATAGCCTGAGCTCGGCGTCGTTGTTCGGCCTCATTTGCTTCCACCTTCGCGAGTTTCTCCCGCAATGGAATTACAGCTCGTAGATAGGACTGCTGCAATGTTTGCGACCGGGAAATACTTGTTCCTCGGAAGGTCGAAGCGGCGAGCTGTTGCAACGGCGATTAGATGGAATAGAAACGAAGAGGAGAGCTCGCCTGCCTTCTCCAAATCCCGCTCACCACCTAATGCGAGCTCGTCGTATGCGAGAGCAGAGTCGAGGGCCTTCTGGTAATACGCGCTGTGCTCCTCCCTAATCAGGTCTGACATATCCTTGTTGTAAATTGCCTTCTTCCGCGCGATTTCCCCCTTCACATAATCCGACGTGTCCTCTACTGCATCGGCGGCTTCTTTCATCCCCTTGATGCTTTGGGAGAAGATAAGCATAACCACGGCCAAGAATGTTCGAAGCGCGGTGGCCAGACACACCCTACATATTCTCCTCTCGATGACAACACGCGTTCCATCATTGCGCGGGCTTCCATGGGGTCAGAAACACCTTGAGACCTCTGACGGGGCGGGCCCATGTCCCGGCGAGCTTGTTGGTATGCCATTCAGGTGAAAACCGCTTTGTTCCAATCTGGTAGGAGACTGGACGAGGAAGTGCAGGGAATGTCTTAGCATTGTGTTCGTGAAGCGAGCGGGTCTCCCGTAGCGTACTTTAAGAACCTTCTCGAAAAGAGAGAAACGTGACGAAAGGAAGACGCAACCGGAAACGAAGAGAAGAACGAGGAGAGACGTAAAGGCGCGAAAGCTGACCACAACTACCGTACGGAATGGTTACCGCAGGACTTGGTTCTTGCATGTCAACGATGAAGAAGGGGGATTGAAAACGTCGGCAATAAAGCAAAATCAAAATGGGATAAACAAAGTATAAAGAGAAGCGTGCTATTGCTACATGTTCGTTGGTCCGAGATACAAATACACCGATGTGGGGAAAACAAAATAAAGTCCCATAGATTTACGAAAAATCAACAGCAAGAATGGGCCGGGGTCCCGCCTGTTTACCCCGCAGTGAAATACGGGTCCTGCCGCGTAGGGAATCGATTACACGACCGCCTCGCATATGTGAGGGCGCATACAAGGCCTTTCGGATCGCGGTAACGACGTCGAATGTCGTGATATATGGTGATGATGTGGTGGGCGTGACTACGATCTCCTTGGTGTTGAGATCCCGCGGTAGGATCAACACCAATGAGTACGTGGACTGGTCAATGGCTGGATTGAGTAGGCATCTGTCGCTCAACGGGCTGTAGTCCTTGGAAGCATCGTATTGCCCGTATACGAGAGAAGCGTCGATAGGCTGACGGGGACTGGGTGGGAGGGAAGAGGGTGGACTAGTGGGGGTGACAGGCAGCCACTTGGGTGTCCCTGGTAATGTGGGGGAGGGTGTTGGGTAGGGGTTGAAGTGACGATTGTATCCATCCGCTGCCGGAAGTTGTGGATGATTCCATGGTGGGGATGGATATGGAGACACAGAAGGTAGGTCGACGTTGCCTATGTAAGGTGTTGGTGGCATGCTGTTATAGGTGTTATAGCAAGAGCTATGGAACATGCAAGTGAGTCTGGTTGTGGTGGCTTGGAAGGATGAGAACCGGGGGGTTATGCTGAACTTGGCTGAATGCCGCTCCCCTTTATGCACCGGGCAATGAGTCAGGCCAAGGACATCCACCGTAGGCGCGGGAATTTGCACTGTCAACGGCGGTGGGGCACAGCTCGACCACAATGTTCAGATGGGGCTTATCCAATCCTCCATGACTCGGGATCCTAGGATTAAGTCGTCGTTGATTGAATCATGCGGTGTCAACCAGTGGCCGATCCCGCAGCCCACGCGGAGCAAACAAGCGAATGGGAGACATTGGATGAGACCAGTTGCGGCAAAAGTTGTTCAAAACGCATCAGTCGAAGCCTAGGACGGATGTAACGAGTATTCGGAAGCGCAGCCTCAAATCCCGCAAGCTATAAGCATTTGATCTGTCTGTCGGCGCGCGGCTGTGTCGAGGTGTTATCAATTCTGATTTCGGCACACCCTTCGCGGAAAAATAACTTGGTTACCTGCGAGCAAGGCGACGCGTCCAACTACTAGGACTGCCGAAAATAAGTAGCTCACTGCCTTCCTAACACAGGAAGGAATGGTGAGAGAAGGTCGAAAGGACGCTGGGCCGGCGGTGCCCAACCCTTGGCCCAATACTTTTCTCGTGGTGAGCACCACCTAAAAGTCGAACCATAACACGTTCGCGGACTACGGCCAGTGCAAGCCACGCAATCCGGCGCTCACCTCGCAGGAGTCGAACTCGGATAGCCTCGCTGCCGCGGACTGACGTGACTCTATGCCGGATGACTCTGGTGAAAATTCCATGCCTAAAATTCAGTCACCCTGGCCTAAGATTAGAATTTCGGCCGGGCAACGATTTGAGTCGGCGTTGGCACTAAACATGGGCGCTCACCTGAAAACCGACGTAAACCGACCTAGTTTCAGTAGGTGACCGAATTTCAGTCGCTCTAGTTTCTCCGGTGGAAGTGCCCGGCACCGTTTGTGACCAATAGGTTATCGAGATATCCATCGGCACAGAATCCGTTGTGGTCCCACGTGCTAAACAGGATCCCTGACTTTCACCGACACCCAACTCCTTCGCATCCTCAGTGGCCAGCGGGCGCGGCGGGGACATCCCAATTCTAATCAAAACGACTGAAAATATTTCCGTGTCTCAAGGTAAAATCCAACCCCTCCACCTACTAAGCTTCGGGTAGGATCGATTGAATCCGCCACACTTTTACCAACCGCAACTTTCTTCGTAGCTTTGCACAATCAACCATGGATCTGGACCTGGATGGCTTTGACGTGAGCCTTATCGGTGTCGATGACCCTTCCTTTGAGGAGGATACCGTCACAACTGGACCCGAGGATTTCCTGTCTGCCATCCAATATATAGACAATCACTGGTACGGTGAACGAAATCGACGAGGAAGACAGATGGACCTCATTGGTGATTACGCCGGGACAGAGCCTTTCGTTCTCGATGGTAAGAGTCATTCACCATCAACGGCTTGAGATCGACTGATTGGTGGGTTTACAGGCGAGGCCTTACTGCAGGAGGTCTTGGACGATCCTCTTCTGGGAATCGCCCGTCCCTCAGGTAGTGTCCCATACAAAACCCTATCCCTGAACTAATTGTATCACGATAGATGTCTCCTATCAGATTCTGCACGCAAAGTACCTCCTCGAGCGCTTGCTCCAAAAATTCGTCACGAGGTCTGCAAACTTCGACATCGTCTTCTTCCAAGGTAATTGCCGCCTCCGTCTACGGTTGGAAACGCGATTGACGTGCCTCAAGCCACCCGTCATTTAACCCAGAAAACCGGTGACACTCCATGGGTCGTGTGCTCGCGGCGGCTGGCAAGACGACAACTATTCGACCACCTGACGACCCACTTGACAAGTGTGTCCGAAGTCTTCTGCTTCTCCGGTCCGGATGATCCGGAATGGGCTCGCTACATACTTGACCGCAGGGTAAGCTTTGACATCCCGACGAAGCCAAGTTTCTGAACCAACCTAACAGCCCATGTTCGTGATGACGAACGATGGAGGACCTGTCTCTGACAATCGAGAAACAGCTGCTCCTGCCCTGTGCCAACGTGCTTTTATTTTCGAAGTGATGGCGCGTTCGATACCGATTGCTCTGCTTCATGGTGCAATATTTCGTGACTCAAAAGTAGGCAATTCCCCCCCAAGTTGCCAAACTCCTGACCCCCGTTTTGCGTAGATCGTCACATTCATCTTTGAGCAAGGGTTAATTCTCGACTCTCGGGGCCTTCTAGGCAGCAAGTTCTGGGCTTGCATCGAGAAGACTTATACATATCTCGAAATGCGGGAGCGACAAACCAATTTCGGCAATCCTATCTCCCCATTGAGACTGCATCTGGGAGCTCCTTCCTCTCGCGAATCTCTCTGGACATGCCTCCAGGAAGCTTCCGGCGAGATGGAGTACCCGGGTCTTTTATGGTGTTTCATACTTCATTGCGAGGCGCTCCCTCTTATATCTCTTCGAAACCGGGCCATCGGGAGCCAAAGATGCAACCAAGATCTGGATGCTCACTTACAAGGGCAATTTCTACCAAAGATGTTCTCCCTCATCGACTCGTACCTTGCGGAGCAGAAACTTGACCTCGACATAGATGGAAATGTGTTTGTCGCCTTCCTTGGAACCCTACTATCCGACGCTTCATTGTCGTTGCCCCGGCGACTCGGCGACTCGTTGTCGCAGATTGCGGCCTCGATCAAGTCACCCTCGGACGACCCACTTCATCTTGACGCCCTCAAATCTAGATTTCCTGTTCAACTTTCGCGCTCCCAACCCCGCCCTCTGGCCGCTGTTCCAAAAAAGCTTCTTCCCTTCCATCACGATACCTTTGACGAGCGGTTTTCTCTCATCAGCCTTTCACCCAACGAGGTGGAAAAGGCCACACAATATGGTGCACTCGAGTTTGGGAGGGACACGGCGTTTAACGATAAATTTCACTGGCACAATACCAAACGTCACCTCCTTCCCAAACACCTCGGTGGAGAACAGGCGAAACCAACTGACGAGAGGCAGCGGATGAAACTGATGAGGCGTCATCAACAGTTTATATCTCGGCTCACTGCCGATGCAGCCACATTAACTGGGGCTCTGGGCGCACGCTTCAATCGCCTTACCATCGTCGCGGGGAGAACGGATGAGACTCAAGGAAAAGGCACTAAGCATCCTGTGCGGTCCACTCTTCTTCTTCTCTCCATCGGGGGACTGATGGCGTTTTGTAGGTCAAAGGGAACAAAAAACCAGGGAAGAAAGAGAAACCCATGTCATCGACAGAGAAGCTTCGTGCGGAGATTGCGGCAAAGAAGTCGAAGCAGGACGCGGATGAGCATCTGGAGTGGTGGGAGGGCCGGCTCAAGGAACTCTCTGGTTCCGATCTAGACAAAAACCTGACGACATTGACCGCGCTTGAGCGCAATCCTCGAACCACTGGAGGCTGGTTGCGGGATGAGGTCACGCTGTATCGTCTCCACCTAATCATCCTAAAGTGGATCGCTCAGGTTCACGACCAAGAAACTGATGCAGTCCGTGATCACTACACAGTGGCCATCATGCGCATTGTGAAAGGGTTATTGGAATCCGAGCGCCTAACCCTCACAATTCACCAGGTGATTACCACCGTACTCACGGTCCTCGGATTCGAAAGATTTGTTACACCTCCCCCGGAAAGTCAATCGGATCGGCCCCTGTGCTTCAAGTTCGTGAAACTCGTCCGGTCAAAGTCTGGCCGCCCCTTGTACGACTTCATGCGCATCACCGAAGATCCCATTACTTGGCAGCTCCGACTCTTTGGGGAGTATATGGATCGCAGCATGGACTCAAAGCCGGACCCTCGTGTATCGTTTTCTCCAGACGCTTGGCAACGTGAGGTACTAGATTGTCTCGACAGGAACGATTCGATTCTCGTTGTGGGTGAGTGCTCATGTCGAGTATAGGCGTACCCTTCTCACGAGCCGAGTCGTGAAGCCCCAACCAGTGCCGGAAAGACCTTCATTTCGTTCTATGCGATGGAGCAGGTTCTGCGGGCATCTGATGATGGCGTTCTCGTGTACGTTGCTCCGACGAAAGCCCTGGTTACACAAGTTGCCGCAGAGATCTACGCGCGTTTCAGTAAAGACGTTAAAAACGGCAAGGCTTTACCATCCCTCCAACGATCAATAGAAACTTAATTTGGGACAGGTTCTCTATGGGCAATACACACCCGCGACTACCGTATCAATGATCCACAGAAGTGTCAGATCTTGGTGACTGTCCCGGAAATGTTATCGATCATGATGTTGTCTCCACCGTTGGCGCGGACTTGGTTGCCGAGGATGAAGAGGTCGTTATTTTCGTGACTCCACCTCCATTCGCCGCGAGCTAAACCTTTTGGTCAGGATCATCTTGGATGAGATTCATACCATTGGGCAGGAGGGTGGTGGTGCAACTTGGGAACAGATATTGCTTCTGGCCCCGTGCCCAATAATGTATGTCACTCATCTTAACCCCGAGGATGTTTCCTGATCGAGAAGTTGCATTCAGTGGCCTATCTGCGACAGTCGGAGATCCAGAAAAGTTCAATCAATGGCTTGGTTCGGTGCAAGAAGCGCATGGGTTCAAACACACATTCATCCATCATCCTCACCGCTACTCGCACCTCCGCAAGTTTTACTATTTGCTTCATAACTCTGCAGGATCGATTGGGACCTTCAAAGGACTAGGAAAGCACGTCTCTTCGGAACGGATGAGATTTTTACATCCAATTTCCGTCCTCTCGTTTGGGTCAAGGACACTCCCAACAGACCTTGCGCTTGAGGCGCGAGATGCACTCATGCTATATCAGGCCTTGGAGGGATTGCCGAACGTCCTTACCCCAGAGGAGCGCGAACGATTGCGACCGCAGAACTTTCTCTCGTCTTCCAAGCCACTCCGCCAAGAAGATATCATCGGATATGAATCTGAGCTCAAGCGCGTGGTTCGTACGTTGATGGACACCACAAACTCGGGAGTAGATCAAGACCCCCCTCTTCTGGCCCTTACAAGGCGTCTTACAGACCCGCGCATCGGGCAAGCGGACGACGCAAAGTTGAACATGCTTCCGGATCGCGAAGTCTTTTTGCAAAACCTACTGGGACTACTTGGTGATCTCCATGCTCAGGGTGATTTAGTGAGTGAATTGCGCCAGAGTTGATATCCGTACCTCTCATCACCCCTGCTCGGCCCCTGATATATGATAGCCCGCACTTCTCTTCAGCTTCGACCGCATTGCCTGCGATGAGGCAGTCTACAGTCTACTCGACGAGCTCGAGAAGGCTGAGGAACAGTGGCGAGCTACGTCTTCCGAGTGGGCAGAGAAAATGCGTGCGTACGAGTCCTGGCTGGCCGGAGCAAAGCTCCGTGAGAAACAGAAGGAACGTGCTGCGAAACAACGGCCGGCCGAAGAGGATGCCCCACGAGGTGCTGCATCAGATACTTCATGGGAGGCATCGTTCGACCCCTCGGAACCGTCCAAGGATTTCAGCTTCGCTGGAAACTTTGTCAGCGTTTCGAAGGAAAGCGTCGAATATGAGATCTCTCGTCTCGGGAAATGGAGTGGGGTAGACCCACGAGCCCTTGCGGCTCTGAAGAGGGGAATCGGTATTCACCACGCTGGTATGAACAAAGGATACCGTGCGTTGGTCGAAAGGTACCTGAATGGCGGTGCTGGCCGGAAAAGTCTTCTCACCGTAGTTTCTCTAGCTGGTTCCGTCAGGGTTACCTACGTGTGGTCGTCAGTACAAGTATGTCCCCCAACAACTCTGAAGGAAGCGTTTATTGACTTTCATGTTAGGTACTCTGGCACTCGGTATGCAATCACCGTGTTCATGGTTAACGAGTAATACCGAGCCTCTATCACAGGGATAAACGCCCCAACGAAAACATCAGTCTTTATGGGTGACTCACCATTTCTCACGGCACTGATGGTGGGTAGTAATTACAAAAGTTGCAGCCCCTCTCTCACGGTATTCTAGTACCGACAATGCGCGGGGCGAGCGGGTCGGAGGGGTTACGACCTACTCGGGAAAGTGGTGTTCTACGGGATCAGCTTCGACAGGGTTCAACGAATCATCCTGTCGAAACTTCCCTCACTCACCGGCGGATTCCCCTTGACTTCGACCTTGGTGTTAAGATTGCTTAATCTTATGCACGGAGCAGACTCCGCGCCAGCGACTGTTAAAGCCGTTCAGTCGCTCTTCCAGATGCCTCGGGTCATTTGGGATTCACAAGAGGGGGAGCACCAACTTTTGCATCATTTGCGGTTCTCGATCGAGTACCTCCGTCGTGCGCGCCTGATCGACCGCGAGGGGAGGCCTATGAACTTGTTTGGGATCGCGGCGCACCTCTACTATACGGAACCAAGCAATCTCGCCCTGGTCACACTCCTTAGGGCAGGCGTCATCCACGAGATATGTTCGAACAAGAGTATGATCAAGGCGAAGCGAGAACTGATCGTATTGTTTTGTCACCTCTTTGGGAGACGCGAACTTCCGTCCATCTACACGTCCAAGGAGAACTTAGAGAAGGTTTTGCGTCTCACTAAATCAGCTTCTAGAGTAATACTCCCGCCGTTGGACTCCAAGGCCCGAACTGCCCTTTCGGACCACGAGAAACAGATACTCGAAATCTTCACCTCATATGCCTCTACTTTCGCAATCCAAAACTCAGATCATCTTGGAGAGGATGACGCGTTGCCGCTGTCGAGGCTCAAGTACGCGGGATCGGGGCATGGGGTTGGCGGCACATTACAACGATACTTGGAACAGAACACCACTCCTGTGGTCGTTCGATCTCTGTTCGTTGCCAATTCTGGTCACGGAGATGTCTTCCACAGCATCTCGGAATTGGCAGCCACCTCACGTTCTGGCATTTACCTCAACGAACACACTATACCTTCTATGGAGCGTTTCATCGCGTCTCGAGAAGGATATAAGAGTAGCTTCGCGCTGAACGCTTATCTCTACGATTTCTATATACACGGACAAGTCTCGACACTTGCAATCGCAAATGGCATCAGAAAGGGTGATATATGGTGAGAATCTGCGCTCGTCTCTGTTTGGGTTGCTTTCTAAAATTGACCTCAGGTACCTGTTGGACGACTTCACGCTTTCGCTAACAACCGTTCGAGGCGCCCTCGAGCAACTACTCACAAAGGCGTCGAAGGAGGCTGTGGTCGATCCCGAAGATGAAATACTGGATGTTGACAGCGGGTTTGGAGAACCGGACGAGGATGATACGCAAGGAAAAAATGATCCTAAGTTCTCACGACCACAGGGAGTCACGGACAGAGACTGGCGGGTGTACGAAGTGCTCGATGAGATGCTTAGGGAGCTGCAGGAGAAGTTCCGAGCAATGTGGGCATAGCACAGTGTGCTGCAGGTGGGAGATATCGTATACTTCGCCAGAAAATCCCATCACATTAGGGGTGTTTTTGACGTACAACAATGAGAGAAAGCATGACAGAGCGATGTAAAACACGAAGGCGACATCAACCAACGGGGGAAGAGCTCAAGCAGAGTCATAATTGAATGTCAGACCGACGTTATCATGATGGGCGCGTTGGATGATCTACTTCTTGTGCGCGGCTTTGGCGGCAGCAACCTTCTCTTTTCGTTCCGCGAGTCGTTTGGCCAAAATAGCGTCGTACTCAGCTTTCTGCTCCTTCTGGGCCTGGAAATGGCGCTTCTTGAGCGAAAGCAGATGGCGGCGGCGTTGCAGGCGCTGTGGAGTCACCAATCTCTGGATCTTGGGGCTAGGGAGAGTAGATTAGTTAGGGGAGACCAGTAGGTGTGAATCTGACACTTACGCCTTGAAGTAAGGCCGGGCATTTTCCTTCTTCGCGCTCTTAACCTCTCGTCGCACAACATACTTCCTAACGTCGTCCTCCTTTGACAGGTTGAAGAATTTTCGGACCTTAGTCGCCCTCTTGGGACCAAGGCGCTTGGGGAGAGCGACATCGGTCAACCCTTCAATGTCCTTCTCACCCTGCTTGATGATAACCAACGATAGAACGGCAATATCGGGGCCGACAATGCATCCACGAACGGACTTTCGTTTACGCTCGCCAGTTCGTCGAGTACGGTAGCAAGAATGACCATCGGAAAGGAGGAGGCGGACACGGTATGGGACAAGAACACCCTGCTTCATAGGGAAACCTTGTTTGTCGTTACCGCCAGTAATGCGGAAGATGTAGCCCTTCCATTCGTCGCCAATGGAATCGGCTGGGACTTCCTGTGAGATCTTCTTTTCGTAGAAGATACGGCTAGATCGTCAGTTAGAAATGGGGAGCATTTCGACATGCCTCTGAAACGTACAATCTCTTTTCATCGTCGATGTCGAGAAGCTTTTGAGCTCCAGTCGCAGGGTCTCAAGAAATGATATCAGGACAAACGATCCATGGATATGTACCGAGTGCAACTTACTGGCGATGTTGAGCTTCATACTTGTGGGACCGAGGAATTAACGAAATGTTCAGTAGAGACTATGAGGTAGTGTGGCTTGTGATCGGCTGTACAGTACGGGGCAATTCCCGAATCACCCTTCCGCCTCCCGGTCGATAGCAGCGTCCACCACTTGTATCTCCCCGACACGATAAAAATTGTGCGTACGACGCAGGACCATATCTCTCGATATTTTAGGGGTTCATGAGTTTGACAATGTTTGGTTTTGCTCAGAATCACCATGGGTCGTATGCACGCTCCGGGAAAGGGCATTGGTATCGATCTGCAGGACTTGTCATGATGCAACAGCGTACTCACGAACCTCCTTAGCGTCCTCGGCACTTCCGTATCGCCGTACGCCCCCCACATGGCTCAAGACCACTCCCGACGATGTCGTTGAGCACATCTGCAAACTCGCCCGTAAGGGTTTGAAACCATCTCAAATCGGTGTTACTCTCCGTGATTCGCACGGCATTCCGCAAGTGCGGTTTGTTACTGGTAACAAGATCCTTCGTATCCTTAAATCAAGCGGTCAGTGCCTGTGGCGTGATATCACTCTCAGCATCCCTTGATTCCAAATTAGGTCTCGCTCCCTCCATCCCTGAGGATCTCTACCACCTCATAAAGAAGGCTGTCGCCGTTCGCAAGCACCTCGAAACCAACAGGAAGGACAAAGACTCCAAGTTTCGTTTGATCTTGATCGAGTCCCGCATTCACCGCCTTGCCCGCTACTACAAGACCAAGCAACAGATCCCACCAACGTTTAAATACGACTCAGCCACCGCCTCGACACTTGTTACCTGAACGGGCCCTGGTTGGCTCTTAGCCAGGCGTTTGTTTGTATCGTGGGTATTTAGATAGTAGCAATGGCCATACTCTATTGCCCCATATGTTGTTATTCTTTGCCAAAATGCGACAGGCTATGATTTGTATCCAAGGAATTCGGGGGGGATCGACTCGGGATTTTTTGCTTGTCGGGAGAACGAACTCCGCTCCAGCCGCGCCTGTCCGACATTTGACCAGGCCAATCTCTCGTCCGCGGCGGCGGCCACGCTTTCTTCCGCCATCTCCGTTCCTTTGCCTTCCCCGTCACCGACAAGTTTCCCGTAAACCAGCTCATGCGGTTCAATGGCGACCAAGTCGCGTAATGCCCCGCTCGCCCGGCTTTCTCGCATTGGTCTGGCGCTGGGTATTGGTTCTACTCCGGTGACAGGGAATAGCGATTCGCAAGGAGAAGACGACTCGTACATTCCTTATAATGGGCCTTACGAACCTCCCACTAGAAGTCAAGAAATTCGCGGTTATTGGGACAGCGGCGCACAAAATACCCCCGTCGACGCGCGCTCGTTTTCTCAATTTCTCCTAAGCGGAGGAAAGGCTCACAGCACTATCTCCAACAGCCGCAGATATTCGGACGCTTCGAGGGTGACGCTGTCTAACGTTATGACTGAACCTCGCCAGAAGTTCGGTCGCGTTCGCCAAAACAGTACACCCCCACCCAAAGCGACCTACGTCAGCTTGGATCAAGGCGGTGGCGTTGGAGACACTCCAGTTCCTGTCCATAGGTCAACGCAGAGTCACTCTAGGTCGTCTTCGAATGTGAGTCCTTAACCTTTCCCTGTATGACCACACGCATATACCCCGTTCCAGCGTCGCAACTCTGTTTTTCGAGCCTCGATGACAGATCTTCGCAAAAGCTTCTCCAAGAGCGGCAGTAAGCATCGAATGACGCGTTCGTCTGGGTCATCTTCCGACAACAACCCCGCGACATCATCGTATGTTTATACGCAAGCCCCTCGTCGTTCGAGGTCAAACAGTGTCGCGGCGGCACCGCGACACCCACATGCTACCTCTGCGCACCTCGGAAAAGCACCCGTCCAGGCGAACCCGCAGAATCTACGGAACGACATCGTCAATCGCCGTCCGAAGAAAATACCTGCGCACTTAAAACCTTCATCCCGCGCTTCCTTCTTGAAAGCATCCTCGTCCACACCTGACTTACGTTCTTCCTCCCAACCCGCTCTTTACGTAAAAACTAAGCCCCATTGGCTGTCCGCTGAAACCTGGTGCGATGCGTTCATGTTTCCCCGACCTCGCTTCCTACTGCGTCACCTGGAGGAAGACCCTACCACAACCGAACGTCGACTTGTGAGCCCTGCCGAAAGTGTTGTCTTCCCACAGGTAGAAGTCCCCTCGGAACCCAAGTCGTTGAAAAAATCAATGTCCGCGTCCGAACTTCGAACTCCCCGTTCTCCCAGGGTGATTTCCGCGCCTCATTCACCTTCTGCTCTGAGACCAAGGAGTTTCGCTTTGGACGATCTCGCATTGCCCAGCCCGATACCGTCTCTCATGACGTATGTATACACCTCGAACGGCGCGGATTGACTTTACTGACAGTTTGCAGCGTTCTAGCCGACAAGCAAAACCTTCAAACCGAACGTCAGATGTGGCGGGAGCGTGCTACCAATTCGCTTGGTAACAAACGCACTCGCTCATTGTCGAGGACTAGGTCCTTGGGGAAAACGAAAAAACCTTCCTACCGGCAACCTCCCATAGGAACCTTTGACTTTTTGAAGGAGAGGAGCTTGCTTGGTCACCAGGTCATCCCGTCTGCTGTTCACGCAAAGGCGAATTCATCCACAATTCCAACGCGAGTCGTTTCTGGGGAAGGCCAGATAACTCGTCCTTTTGCTTCTACGTTTCCTCTGTTGCGCTCCAAGTCGCATGGACACTCTAGGTCGGTTGGCACAATTCACAATCGTCACGGACATAGACGCGCGGGATCAGTTTCATCAATCTTGCATTGTGCCAAGTCCACCGCCACCGGACTTTGCGCTGAATCTGACGAAACGTCAAGTCCGGGCGTCTTGTACGCGTTCACTGAAAAAGGCGACGCCAATATCATCACCCTCTCGGAACGGCGACAAGGAACGATCTCCCCACAAAGTGTCGTTTTGACCCCCTGCTCTGTGGATCAGAAGCGGATATCTCCAGATCGTAGTTTCCTCGTGTCTCCTCGCCAGAGACCCCGCGTCTCTCCGCCTTTGTCGAGTAGGATTCAGTCCACCGAGGAAATTGGGATCGCCATATCTTCGCCGTTGCCCCCTGAAGAACACATGAACGATGAGCCGATCGCATTGTCAGCGCACCCATACGCACAAGGGTGGGACAACCACTACCGCGCGTCGGCAACGTCGACCCCGTCACCGGAGACGACACATTATAGACAGCCGATCGTCCACCCTTACGCGATCCACTCAGCGCATCCTGCGACTTTATCACAATGGGTTCATCGCGAACAAGCTGTCTCTCCTGCGAGAAGGATGTTTGCAGAGATCGCCCCAGGTCGCCTACGCGAAATTCACTCCGAGGAAATTCAATATTCCCCGTATATTGAAGACGCTCCCACAGACCTCACGACTTCGCGCACCACTTACCGACCAGGGGTCATCGAACGGCCACCCTTCGACACAACGTTGCATAGGGATAACGATGTCTTGCGAATGAGCGATGCGCTTGCCATGACTCTGGGGCGCAGCCGTCAAAGTCCGAGCACGGATAGCGGGGTCGGTACGAGCGAAGACCCTCATCCATACGGCCCTCAACCTGAGCGGACGGTATCAAGTCGGTTGAAAACATTCCCTTTACCCAAAGTAAACGAAGTTATGGATGTCGCGGATGATAGCGGTGACGAAGGCACCTTCCATAATCAGGGGCTGGAGCCACCTGCTAGCCTTCCCCGGACTCACAGTGACAACTCTGATCCTACATCACTGCATACCGTTTCCTCGGGTCAGGTCAATCCGTCTGTGTTTACTGGTCCATCGACGCCCATGCGGCGTATGGAGTCGAGTGGATCATCTCCTGGATTATCGCATGACTCATCTCCTCCGCTTACGCCAGGACAGATTGGAAGATTAGATGATTTGGAGCGCTTCCAAGATCTCTTTTATAACCCCTCAACCAGTCGACCTGAATTGCCTCCCGTCCCTGTTCCAGCAACGGAACACGAGGTTCAGCGGACCGCCATTAACTCTGTAAATCTGACGAGGAACAGGAGCCAGCTTACGACACTTGTACGCCAACTCAGTGAAGACCTGAATGAAATTCGCAACGAGGAGCGTGTCCCTGAGGACGACGCTCAACTCGAGGGCCAACACGATGGGGGGCTGAGTGACCCCGTGTCTTTGGCGCGTAGATCTTCATGGTCAGACGGTTCTTCGTCCGTTTTGGGGTCGACCCGTGTTTTCCTTTCCTCGCTCCCCCAACTCCACCCTTTGGATCAACCCTTTACACCATCGCGAGAGGACTTCCCCGAAGATGTAGAATCCGAAGCCTCGTCCCTCTCGGATAGAATCCCTGACGAGGATTATAACGAAATTACAGGTTGGTACTCTTGCCCGTTCAAAAACATCGAACTTAATTTCTCCCAAGAAACCTTACGTCTTGGCAACGTTGAGGCAGTTTCCACCCCGCCTCCGATCAACAGCCCGCGCCGCGAGTCTGGTTTGTTTTCTCAAAAAGAACGCTACATTGTCTCTGGCTGATTCACGGTCACAGGACACGTTGCTTTGGTTGACGATATTATTAACCCGACCGCAAGGCCGATACTTTCTTCTACCCTCGTGTTGCCATCCACTAGCCTTACTCGTTCGAGTCACCTTACGATAGACAGTGGCGGTTCACGCATCTCGGGATTATCTGCGTTCCCGAGGCCGCCATCTGAGCAGTCTGCTGACATCCTCGCCTCTTATTTTGTTGAGGAGAGGGATGACGATGATCTGCCCGAATTGATTTCCGCTGCTCTACAAAGCCCCGTCAGTACCACGGGTGAGAACCAGGGAGAGTGGACCACCCGTCCTCCCCCTTAAATTATCGTGTTGTTTTTGCGCCACCCCTTCCTTTTCGCACCCTCGCTTCTACCCTTGTATCGAGCTTTGGTACTCGTGCTTCTGTCATCTGGACCTGGATCTCACTAATCATATTGTACCCACTATCTTGCCGTAATCTATCTTGTTTTTTGTGGATCGAGCTTCAGACACCTGTTGGTGCCGTTCATCACGCTGTCCTTACGAAGACACCCCAGTTGTAGGGTAATTATTCGGCGTCGTGTTGTCTTTTGAGATGGCTTGGTCCCTGGAAACATCTAGCTGTGGTCGGCACAGCCTACGCCTGACACAAGAAGCGAGCTTTACCTGCCACCCCCTATCTTTATCCGACCGTCATCTTGGCTTTCATTTCTCTGTCCTCCATAGCACGCCGCAACGGCCTCATGCGCATGCCTCAAACTTACTTAATTCATTCCTCGAATCCTGGTCGCTTTTCGCGTCATAACTTCTTGGCAATGATCTCTCCCACGTCCCCGGCCACACAGCATGACCCTCTCCTCTGAGCCAAATTCAATGATCCTGTTGGAAACCGCTTGGACATGCGTCTTGGCTGGTTGGGTGAACGCCTCGCCCTTCCCTATCGCTCGCCAAGTATCGCGGAGGCGATGAGGACGGATCCTGTTGACTGTGGCGAGCGGTAAAGCAGCGGAAATAAGTACTGTAACATGGTTCCATCGCCTACATGTAGATTTTAACGAGAACATTCATCCAGAGAGTTCGAATGGAACGGATACCTGGTATGCAACGGGAAAATCTCGGCGTTAGAAGAACTCGGGCATGAGTGAGATTCTCACTGGGCCTGACGACTGAGTGAACCCGACCGTGCGTTGTACAGAGTGTTCACCAGCATTCTTCTATCTTCGACTGCTCCTAGGCATGGGTTAGTGCGGGAACTCAAAGGACCATCCGCACCATCAAGCGCGGACCTGAGACCTTTCAGTCTTGGACGCGAACGCAGCATCATCACGAAGCGATTGACTTCTCCTTCCTTGAGTCTCTTTGACCGCGACAGAGCTCGGCTATAAGATCTTGAGACGCAGTGGCCTTGAACTCGGAGGACTGCTTCTCTTGGCAGTCACCCGAACGCCCTAGGTGTCCTTGGCGATTACTCTTCTTCAGCACATCCATTATAAATCTGCCAACCATGTTTACACGTTCTCCAGCCTTCTGCGCCTTCGTTGGCTTCTCCCTTAGCACTCTTTGACATGTTCAGCAAGACTTTTTCGCTTTACGCCGTCCTTGCGACTGCGACACTCTCCACGGTCGTCGCCTCCCCCACCCTTGCCGCCCGGGGCAATTCTCACCGCAGTGGCACTCGTACCTTGGCCGACGCCGCTGATGAATACCCCCAACTGCTCCCCCTCGAGGAGGGAAATTCCAGATTCCGCCAAAGCATCGCAGAATCTGATCACCCTGATCTCCTCTGGGACCTTACCGTGAATGGTCAGCATCCCGAATTTCTTTTCCTTGGGTGCAGGTAAGGTCTTATCGCTGTTTGCTGGAGTGCGATTTTCACTAAAACCCGATCTCCCCCACAGCGACTCCCGAGTTTCTGAAGGGACTATCTTCTCTCCCCCACCTGGCGTCTTCTTCACTGAACGTAACATCGCGAACCAATACGGTGGTGAAGACCTCAACGCCATCGCCATCCTCGCGTACGGTGTGACCGAACTCAGAGTTGGTCACATCATTGTCATGGGCCATTACGGCTGTGGAGGTGTTCAAGCTTCCATCCTCAACAAGCCCGACCATCTCGACAGAGCCGGAGAAGCAGTTCAAGCTTGGATCGGCCCAATCAGAACGTTGTACTACAACTCTACCCGGTGAGCACGGAGGCATGCAATCGAAAGCTCATCAAAACTGACCACCTTCATCACCACGTCTACGCTCACCTTCCATTCTCTGACCTGCATATTCCTTGGCAATCGGTCTTGTCCTCAGCGATGAAATAGTCAAGCTTCGGGAGTACCGTGCGGCAAATCCTGATGCTGGACCCCCCCAGTTCAATGACTCCGGGTTCCGTGCTCTCGTCGAAGAGAACGTCAAAAACACAGTGTGGGGTATATCTCAAGATCCCATCATTTACGACGTGAGTAGCTCTCCTTATCCACCGTCTTCCTCCATTTTGCTTGGTCCAAGGAATTTCTTGGCCTCTTTTTCTGCGCCGATCGACGATCCTGATCCCGCCCGCTAACATGGTTTTTCCTCCATTCCCTCCATTATATCAGCATTGGCAAGCTTTCTTGGCGGAGCAAAACAATGGTACACTCAAACGCGCATCTGAATCCAGCCCTCCTCTCAAGCCCGTATACATTCATGGTAAGCACCAACGCATGGTCGAATACCCTCAATCATACCTAACCATCTCTAGGCTTCGTCTACGACATTTCCTCTGGAGAGATCTACGATCTTAACGTTTCTCAGGGCCCTCCCGGATGGAACGCTGACTGGAGCAAGTGCAAGCGTAACTTGATCACCGCCATCCGCCACGGCAACACCAATCCTGACGATGTCGAGGACTGTTGAAGGACAGACAAAGCCTTTTTGGAATCGATTCTTTTTTCGACTATTTATTGTGGACGATCTTTTTTGGGCGATTTGACCATGGACTTTCCGTATGGCTATTGATTGTACATACTAATACGCATGGGATCTTGAGGGATTTGTCCCAACTCTGTCCGCTAGGTCGGGTCATGAGGCTGTTCTCTAAATTGCACATCGTGGCTTGTCGTTCGAGCAACACCACGGGAGTCGGGAAGACCGTCACTTTACCTACCTCAAGGTCATCGCGCAGTCGTCTCTATGATCCTTTTGAAACGGTCCTGTGCAGTGCGAGCCTTCATGGCTTGCTTTTAGCGAATTAATAGCCTACACGGGTAACTACGTACTTTTCGAACGAATGCTCTAGCTCTAGCAGGTATATCATACATTTTCACATCCGCTCCAACGGCTTGATACTTAACAATCTCAGCGCGGCGCCCAAAACATCACGAGCTGTAAGGTATAACCACAGCCTTGCCTGAGCCTTGGCCTTATCTTGCTCTCCCTTCACAATCACAACATCCCACGCGCTCGAAATCGCATGACTCAGCTTGAAGCAGAAAGTCACAACGGTGCTCGGTTCGTGGTTTTTGATGGCAGTCTTCACGACATCAGGGTATGAGCCGAGAAGGAAGGCAATCTCTCGGGCATGTGGCTCTGTGAGCAGGGTACAGTCAATATCTGAGGGCGATGGAAGGGGGAGGAGGTCGGGGTTCTTTCGTTCGATGGATGATAGTCGGACGTGGGCATATTGGAGGTATGGGCCGGTGTCGCCCTCAAAGGAGGTCATACGATCCCAGCTGAATGTGTAGTTGCCGATACTAAGGATAGAACATGAGGAATGGAGAGATATATCATGGGTGAGCTAACATACCGCTTGGCGGACATGTCCTGGATCTTGATACCGGTAATCGCAGTTTCCTGGGCAACAGTCTCGGGGTCCTCGACGGCGGCATACTTTGCTTCATTCTTTTTCATCTGTTCATGCATGACCGACTGGGCCTCCTTGATAATCTGCTCCAAGAATACGACTGTGCCCTTCCGGGTGCTCATGCCGTGAACGAGACCGAAGTTAACGTGTTCAAGACGGTTGGCCCAGGGGAGGTCCAAGAGTTCGAGGGCTTTGAAAAACTGTGCCGTGTGGAGGTCTTGTGCAGAGGCGATGACGTAGATCATTTTGTCGAATTGATACTTTTCGTATCGCTGCATGGCGCCAGCGATGTCGCGAGTGAGGTAGATGGAAGTACCGTCTGAAATTGAAAGTTCGTAAACCAAATAGACGAAAAGAGAAACGGAGACCAACCTCGTTTCCGAACGACGGCTTTTCCAAGTTTGTACTTTTCAAGGTCGATAAGTTTAGCACCATCGACCTCGGCAAGGAGGCCCTTCTCTTCAAGCTTCTGGAAAGCTAAGGTCTGATATTCCGGCTTGACCTCGCTCTCTCCGGTATAAACGTCGAAGTGAACGTTTAACCTCGCATACTCTTCCTCGTATTTCTTGATCGAGAGTTCTCGCCATACCCTCCAGTTCTTGAGGGCGGACTCATCACCGTCCTCCATGCGCTTGAACCAAGCGGCAGCTTCTTCCTTTACTTTTGGGTCATTTTCTGCGTCGGCATTAACCTTGACGTAGACCTCGAAGAGGTGTTTGATGGCGTCCTCTCTGAGCCTTTCCTCGTTACCGTATTTCTGGAAGCCAGTGGCGATGAGGCCAAACTAGGACGGAGGATAAGACCGAGACAAATGCAGTTTGATGTACGAGAATCACCTGGGTACCCCAGTCCCCAAGGTAGTTCATTGAAATGACCTCCCACCCATTGGCCCTGTAGAGGTTTGTGAGGTATGACCCGATGATGGTCGATCGAAGGTGTCCAACGTGGAAGTTCTTGGCGATATTGGGTGAGGAGTACTCTATGACGACTTTCTTTCCCTTTCCCGAGTCATTGCGTCCGTATTCTGGTTGGCCAGTGGGCGATTTCTTGGTCAAGTCGTGGATTTGGGTCAAGACTCGCTCAAACAGAGCGGGTGTTCGACACGTGAAGTGAAGGAAAGCCTTTTCTTGCCGGACGGACTCGACCCATTCATCTGGTTTGAACTAGAGATAACGGAGATTACTGAACGAACGGTGCGTATAGATGAGCGGCGAGAGATTAGGCGGGGGCACTCACGTTTTCGACGACTTTCCTTCCCAGGTCATCAGGTTTTCCCGGCAACCTGAAACGAGGTATGGCGATGGTAAAGTCTTCCCCCTTCTTTCCATAATCAACCCCAGTGTAGACCTGCTCTGGGGTCAAGGGCGGAAGAGCATCTGCGACCTGACGGGCGATCGCGGCCCGGAAAGAGTCGAAAATACACCGAGACGGGTCGGTTCCAGGGATGTGGGGGAGTGTCGACATTTTTCTGATTGCCAGCCGAGAACGACGAAGGACGGTCGAAAAGATTAGAAAAGCCACGGCGGGAAAAGCACGAGTCAATCGAAAGCAAATGCGGATCAGGTGGAAAAAGTTCAACGAAAACGTGACTCGATCGCGTCCCACCTCATCTTTCACCACCACGACGCGCGTCCAACTGGACCAGTATGCCAGGGAATTTACCCACTTCGAGCCGCGATCCTCTTGATGTATATTTCGCACCAAATCACCGTTACTCACGACCGTGGATTCAAAATGGGGCATTTCGAGAAAAGGTAATCAGCCGCAAGCCAACGAACACTCAAAACAGGGTTGCACGTGCTAGTCACATACCACTCTCCAATGACGCGCCACAACCAACCGCTTAAGGTACTACAACTCTTTGGGTAGGCCTTTGGCGCCCCATTTGTCTACACGCAGTACCGGCTTACCTTCCATCAGGAGGGAGATTTCGCATAAATGCAGTGTTCCGCTGTATCGAGGTTGGTTATCTGCTACATGAGCTGCTTGTCGTCAGGAAGTTCTCGATAGAACCCTCGAATTTTCTGCTAGATTTGGGGGCCGGCCTCTCGTCGTCACCAGACCATGCATGAATCGCCCTGCCGAAGCTTTCCAGTTCGCATGGAGTCCGGATACCCCGGATGACCTGATTGTCGGGGAGTCGCGCGCGGGAGCTGCCGAGGTTTCGTCCATTCAAATTGCAAGTTACCGGATCCATGGTGATCGTGACTTGACAGTCGAGGGGCCATTCAAGCCAAGAGAAGAGATTCCCTGTTACGCCTGTAGTGGAGGGTAAGTTTCTCTCACTACGCACCCAGACAACCAGATGGACTCCTTGAGCATTGCTCAACTACCATAATATGTTATACATCACATATGGTGAGTCCGTTGAGCGCCATCTTCCCTGTCCCAGCGCAAAGGCCGCTCATCCGTTCCCAGCCGCCCTCTATACCTTGGCCTCGCTAACCATGGCTTCAAGGAGGTGTCATACTCTGCGGTGACTCCGCTCGTAGTAACCTCGCTCTCAATTTCACGAACCCCAAGTGCGCTTGTCCTCATTTCTCCTTGGGTCAAGACGAGTGAATCACCCGACGCGGACCCCTAGGTCAGCAACACAGGCCGCCGCATGCAACTACGGATCACCGGCCAAGAGCAAGATGACGATACACACCATTGAGGCCTTCATCAGAAACAATCCCGATGAGATCGCAAACGCAAAGCATCCTGTCTACTGGTCGCCTGCCGGTCAATCATCCTTAGCGGGCTTCGAAGACGTGCGAGATTTCGCTCAGGGTCTTTCCCCGGACTTGTTCAGATGTCGGTGGATCTGTAACCGGATGAAACGATTGGCGGTTGCGATGCAAGAGAATCTAGGGAAGGAAAGGCTCGCATCGAATGAATGTCCCGGGAGGTATGTACGGATACATTTCATTTGAACGGTTCGAACCGGAGAGGACCGAGGACATGAGGCAGATCGCCGCGTGGCTTGGAGCCTTGACGATGCACGCCATGAGCGGATCGAACCTCCGTTTAAAGTTATGGTTCGTCAGTGGAGCATTGACTTCACCGCCCATGTCCCGGTTTTTTTTTTTTTTTGACAATGTCGTTACGGTGTCTTCTCAATGTGACCTTGATAGGGATCAATTGGTCATGACCGCTCTAGCGAATCAGAGGCCTCGTCAATCCGGTCATTCAAAGAATGATGGGGCGTTCCAGAACATTGCTCTACAAGAGTGCCGAACGCTCGGACATCGAAAAGAAACGGGCTTTGTTCCATTTGGTTAGGGTACACTTGACAGGCGCTGCTTTTTTGGAATCGTTCGCGATTTATTCAGCAGGGAAGGCGCTACTCTAGCGTCGTCTCGTCACCTCCCCCCTCGTTGACGTTCTGCGAGAGATACTGATTAAGATTGATTGCACCCTTCCCCTCCAAACGAAAACGCCGGAAGTTTGACACGCCCACGCCTAGGTTCGAGAAGGTCTAATACCCGGTCAGCTGTTCCATCCGGCAAACTGGTTGAACCTCCGGGGGCATATCGTGATTTGAACGAGATCTAACCCCTGACTACCATCAGAAGCTAAGGGGAGACAGCGTCAGCGTTTTTTTTACTGGTATTTCCCTCCTTTTTTTCTCAGTTCAAACGATCATATGACAAATGTTTACTCACTCGTGCCTATCGAGTGCATGACATCGAAAACGGAAGATTGGCTCGGGTGCGAGAGGTCAATCGTGGTGGTCCTTGCTAGGACCCTGCAACGGATAGCAGTGAACTTTGCGGCGATCCTTTCACCTCACCTCTGGTGCGTGCAAGGGTCCATGCCCTCCGGGTCAAGACAGTTAGGGGATGTTGAGTGGGGTGAACCTTACCAGGTCTGATCCTCGAGGATCTATCCCATCTACCCGCGGAATAACGATTTCCGTGGGACCCTTCGCATGCTCTGACCCTCCCCGGGCGGAACAGCAAACTTGACCCCACCAAAGCTCCCAGTCCGAATGACATCGGCGGAGCGACGAGATATGTGAGACAAGCGGGTTCAACTAAACACGTGAACATCTCGACCGAAAGAGGGAATGAACATTGAAGGTGTCGACATCGTCCGGATAGCGCAGAAGCCAGAAGTCACCGGTGCGATAGATATAGCTAGGAAAGAAAAAAGAGAAAAAAGGTTCGGGTCGCGGGGACTTGGTTCCTCGGTTCCCCGCTAAGCCCTCGGCGACCGGTTAATATCAGAGTTAGGTTGCCAGATGTTCGATGCATAGTTTGTACGTAGTACGAAAAGCTCATATGGCCTCGTAAAGCGCACTAGCACCAAGGCCCGGTAAGCAAACCGGACAACGTGTCCAATGACAAGCTTGGGCCCGGCTCACAATCAACTAAGACGAATCGACAAACTCTAGTTGCGGGTAGATCACCGGAATCGGTGGATGATCAAAATACCCCCCATCAAGGGTCGCAAAGTGACCTCAGTCTAACTCGCTCTCGACTGATTATCGCTGTATCAGAAAAGGAAAGGAAATCAAAAATAATAATCGGGGCGAACCTTCAGCTTCAGACCGGACGAGGCTCTCGTGCATATAATCATGGGCGATAAAACGAAAGTTCGGGGAGCATTGTACGGCGCTTGTGGCTGAGGGGAAGCCGTCTTCCATCTGAGTTTGCTGGCTGAGACAGGCGAGCAAAGGAGACTTCCGCTTGGGTGCAACGCTCGGTGTCTGAAGGTGAATAATAGCGGTCAATGTCAGTGAAGCTGTCAATCGAACTCTCAGCACAACAACCGGGGTGGAACATCGTTATCAGTTACCAATCGTGCTGGAACGTGGGCGGGCAGCTTGCACAGATCAAGGTTAATTGTCCTCTAGAACACCGGACTCCCCAGCCCGGCCAAATCTCGCCAGCTGTCGTAACGAAAGCAATTAGATCGCCAACTTCGAAACCGAGCTAGTCCTCTAAAAGAGAGGGGGCCCTGGCCTGACCATCGCGCCCAACCGCGGTCCTTTTGGTTAAGGTTTCTGCCATCTTCAAGGGTGGAGCCGCCTCACGTTGGGAAAAAGGACGTGCGGACGTGTTCGGCCTAGCCCTATTCTGGAATTTGGAAAACAAGAAGAAAAGGCGAAACAAACGATCAGAACACCGGAAAGCCGACCGTAGGCATCCACGAGATAAGTCACCGCTGTTGGTGCTGCCCTTCTTCCCACCGACGGCTTGTATTTCTGGGTGACCGGTTCTTTGGCTCGAGGCACGCAGGAAATGAACCTGCACGGAGGGGAGGGGGTCCATTTCGAACTTTGCTTCCGCAGGGATCGGACATTCGTCTGCCCCCCCACTGGGTTACTGACTACTGAAGCACTGTACACTGAAATGAGACGTGTATATCATTCAGGGTTTCGTGTGTTTTCCTCGCACCTCGTGGCTATCAGCTCGAAGCCGCTTCGCACTTTGACGCCCACGTCCTTCTAAAATCACTGATCAGTACCTCAGCAGTTCCCTTCCGCGCGCCGGCCGCCACTCGCCCCCCGTGGCCATCTCCCAAGGCAGAATAGAAAACCAAGCGAACAGAGGTGGAACTCCCTGAAGAAGATCCGATCCGTCCAGCATCGTCGAACCCTGTAAGCGAAGCGAGATTTTGTGGATCAATGTCATGATTTTCAATCGCAGATCCTTCACGGTTTGCCTCATTTCCGGTAGTTCCTTAATCCCGAAGACATCGGAAGGGGAAGTAACACAGGGAGAAAGGTGGCAATGCGCACCTCAGCCTCTATCAAATTCTGTATAGTAGCTTGGACCCTGCCCCCCCATCACCAAATCTCAAAACACATTCATTCCTCGCTCAATAAATCATTCGCACTGAACACTGACGCACAGTTGGGGAGAAAACATGTACACAAGTGCGGGTCCACCGCCATAGAGTGAACGCCATCATCGCCCCGATGTCATTGAAGACCCTGTGTGCCCGGAGATGGCTCCAGCGGGGATTTCCCAATCGATCCCTTGGAAAAAGCGCCAGAGGTACGTACACACACACGTAGCGTCGTGTACACAATTCAACTAGGCTCTCCGGGGTAAAGGTCGAATATATTTTCGCTTGCGGATATATATATTTGCACGGCCTGGGATATTGGCACGCAGTGGCAAAGATAAGTGGTGTTCGATAATGCACAGTGTCGACGACACGCGTGATTCCTAACAGATGGAATTCAAAAGATGTATCAAAGTCAAGGCGCTCATACAAAGCGCCTCAAAGAGGGTCTAATCACGGGGCCACAACGTGATATAAAATGGCCCATCTTTGGGAAATCAGCGGAAAATAATATATATCGTGTGGATTATTCCGCTACCTCCGTAGCCCCGGACATGAGGGGGGAAGGGGGGGCCTCGAGCCATTCATATACGCACACCAGACGCTAGACCATGGCGTAACATTGTGTGTCATGGGGTACCGTTTTTTATTTTTCACAAGAGCGTCTCAGAAATAAGAGTGCTATTGACCGATCGAGTCGCAAAAAACCGGTCACTTTGTGAAGTCGGGAGCTGTGGAAAGTGCATGAAAAGGGCGTGTGCGGAACACGAGGCACGGACTGGTTCTACCGGTGTTCAAATTAATATGGCCAAATTGAAAAATCCCGCGAGCCCAGGAAAGAGAGGTGCACGCGCTCTGGTGTGTGGGCCAGGTAACCGGTCCGTCCCCAAGATCAAGATGTGGGTTTCGTACTGGAAACGGCGGACTTCCGGAAGCTCTTTTTGTCTTCGGTGTCCTCTATACCAGGCTGGCGAGAAAATGCCTCAAGGCAAATGTGACCGGGAAAAAAATACTACAGACGTACCAAGTCGATCTCCATCCGGATGATCCCTAATGGCAAAAGCACACACACGGCAAGAGAAGGGTGCGAGCACAAGGTGAGCGAGGGGGAAAAAAAAAAGAACGGAACAGTTCAAGATCGCCGGAGCAATTTGTCAGAACAAGGTCAAGAGAGCGGTGCCCCTGGGTCAGCTCTGATAGCCCAGAATAGACCGGCGGCGGATCTCGTGTGAGAAAGACAGGGCTCTCGGGCAGCTGGGGGGGGAACGGGAGCAAACCCAGATAATCTTTTTAGTCAACAGAAAGGTACACCCGTTAGCGTCCTTTTTCTCCTGGGTAGAACCGAGGGTCAACAAAGGCGTGAGGCATGTCGTTGATGGCTTCACCATCACGAGATTCGAGGTCCTTTACGAACACCCTCCCAAATGACCTCGAAAAGCCTCCGGTATATCCGGTGAATGCTCAGGGCGAGCGCTGCCATCAGAGTAGAGGCAAAGACGGCCGGAGGGGGGGGGTCACGGACACTCTAGAGGTCCACAAAAAAGCCCAATCTGGGAGTCGCTATCCATTGACAGCCTGAGAAGGGAAATTTCAAGTGGAACTGTGATTCGAGCCCTTTGCGATGGGACAAGAACTACATAAAAAGAATCAATCTGGCGGATTGCTTTGATCACGAGATATATGCTCAAGAAACCGCACCGGGGGATTGCATGCAGTTACGCGCTAAAATCCAAGTACACATTGGAAGCACGTAATCTTCACGCCCCCGGACCCCTCCCTCGCACGTACGAACGGGGGTGACAGAAGAAAAAAAAAAGCTGACCATGACGGATTTAGACCGGACTTTTGACGCCTCGAGGTACATATTGCCCTTCGGTGACATTGTCTACCCGCACCACACTCGGTGGGAGGGGCCTGGTTCCAGAACGATCGCTGAACGGATATTATTTTAATATGGCGGGCCAGGGCGACCTTGTTGTTCGGTGACCAAAACACACCACTTACATACACCCCGCAATCTAGCAGAAGACTTGACCGGATTTTCCTTGTTGTCTGTCCACTTGCGGCCAATCGTGATTTTTTCCTCGTTTTTATGTATTCAGTAGACAGGATGCGAATTTGAATTCGTAATCGAATATGACGGTCGCCGGAGAGGGTGATTACGCTAGAGCTCGAATTCACTTCTTCAGCCGAGATAGCGGTTGAGCGAATAACGGGAGCAAAGTCGTTTGGTCAAAGCGAAAGGAAGATGGACGCGAAGGGAGATGCAGTGGGGAGTAGTGGATTCGCATTGATCGTCACCGTCGCTACCGTCTACTGTAATGCCCTTCCCCCTCTTGACTCGGTGCCGCGGTCACAACAAGGAAGATTCGAAAAACCAAGACACCGTTTTTCTCCTACACAGGGTGTTAACTGAAAGCAATAATGAGGGGGTATAGCGAGACGAATGTGAGATGAGACCAAGAAAAGGAGACAGGGTGTGTCGCAAAACTGAACAGTCCGACTAAGACAAAACAATGATAACAGCTGATTGACCGACAAAGGCCTAAACTGGGTGAAGAACAACAAAAATGTACAACACATTGAGCGGGATGTGGGAAGGGTTTTTGTACACATGCTAATACAACTATACAACAGAAGATGTGAGGAAGGAACTGCGTGACCCACGCCAGCGCATCATGACCACATCATGTGCTCGTTGCTATAGCTGAACATCCCCGTGAAGAGCTCATTCTCGTTCCCGTTCTGCTGAGGAGGAGAGCAGAAGTCACCACTTTGTTCGGGAACGGACAGCTGGCCGTAGTCCGGGATGCTAAGTTCGACGGCTGGGATAGAGCTGAGGGCGTACTCGTCCGAAGAGCCGATCTCGTTGACGTTCTGCCACTCAGCGTTGCCCCAGCTGTACGAAGGATATTCCATGAACGATTGCTCGTAGCAGTTGCCGTCGACTTGGGGAGCGAAGCCGAGAGCACCATCGAGTGACTGAGTGTGGGAATAGCCAACGAGAGGAGAGAACGGGCCGTCCTCTGGTGATGAGGGAGACATGGGATCGAAAGTTGAAGCAGGGGACACGAGGCTGTTCGGCGAGAGGATAGAGTCCGTCTGAGGTATCGAGAGTGATGAGAGCGAGTTGTTCCTGGTGACGGGCACGTTCTGTCTGGGCAAGTCGAACATACCCTGGAACATTTCGTTGTTCTGGAATAAAGGAATGAGCGATCGGTATCAAAGAAGACGGAGGAATGAGCCGTACCTCGAGTTGTGGGTCATAAGGCGATTGTGAGAAAGGTGGAGGCATAAGGGTGTCGTCAGGAATGTAAGTCATCCTCGCAGGTCCGTTGCGATCGAGAGAGTGTTTGGGCAGAGGAGTCCGTTGAGAACGTAATGTCGGAGAAGGGGGACAAGAAGGCATATAGACGGTGGGAATATGAATCGTTTGATATGTGAGAGGAGGGGTCGGTGCAGAACGGGCACGGCCCTGACGATTCGATGAAGATGAAGAAGAGGAAGGGAGGGAGACTGGGAGGAGGCAAGAATAAGTCTCTGGATCGGTATCTTGCTCGCCTTCTGTCAAAGACTTCCTGCCCTTGCTCTTCTTGCCTTTTGAAGCCTTGGATCTCTGGGGACGGTAGACATAGTTAGGATACATTTGCTCGTGCTCCTTCTTTTTCTCTTTCGCAAGATTTTCCCAACGCTGCCTCTCTTCCTGCGAGAGACTCTTCCACTGTTGACTGATCAACTTTGACAGATCCGCCTGGCGCTGCTTCTTGGCGGGAGCGGCCAATCCAGTATCTTCGGAACCCTCAACGCCGTTACGTTCCTCGCAGCATTTCCTCCTGAACAAGATGAAAGCGTTCTCGGGACGCTTAATGTAATCCTCGTCGCCCTTCCGTGGCCGTCGCTCTACGGGATCACCACCGAGAGACTTTCGTCGCTTTGGTAAAGCTGGTGGCTGGGTTTGTCGCGTGTGCAGGGGTGAGAGGTGAATGGTGGAGGTGGGTGATGGGAGAGAAGACGAGTCTGAGTTGATGGAGGAAGTGGGAGACAATGGGCGAGGTGGGGGAGGGGTTAAGCTCAAGCTCAAGGCCTTGAGATCTGGCTCGAAGGGGGAACTTGAGGGGGAGGCGTAAGGATCGTTAGCGTTTATGGGGAACTGGAAAGCGCGCGGCGTTGGAGAAATGATCGTAACAGTGGGATGTGAGGTTGTCACCGAGGACACCTCGAGTTCTGGAAAGACACGCGGAAAGGGTGAGTTGATTACATCAGCCACGGTTTTAGGGGGACGTTCTTACGATGAGAGGCGTTGGTGTCGCGTGTACGGTAGGCAGGCATGATATGGGTGTGGGGGGGATATATCGGGAAGTTTGGGTGTGGGGGAGGAGGGTAAACGTGACAGCGGGGATGAACACAAGCACAACTCAAGAGGAAGGGCCTCTGCACGCAGAGACAAAGAGAGGAGAGGAGTAGGAGATGTTTCGTCGCGAAGTGCGAAGTTGAGGAAACAAACCTTGGGATGTTGATGACAAAAAAACGGGAGGAGGACAATACCACGAGCGATCTTTATACTCTCGCTGAGACTGGTCGAGATTAGATACATTCGCAGGGGCCAACAGGAATTTTCACCGGACGTCGTTTACTGAACTTCCGTTCGGTTTCGTTAAGCGCTTCTTCGCCAGATCTCAGATCTCCCCCAATTTCACATTCGATTCAACTGGACCGAACTGGTCCATCCCACTCTCCCTCTACCATTTTCAGCCCAAATATCCGTCAACAACGCTATTGTCTTAGCCAATCTAAGTCAGATGTCTCCTTCCCTATCCAGTTATTCCTCTTATTGTTCGGCACATAAATTATTCACGTCGTTATCTCCTCCGCCGGTTTCTCTCGTCACACCGGCCGTGATTCCGTGGTCACGACTTTCTCTGAGACGACCGATCGCACATTGACTCAACACCTTGCTTGGACCCACGTGAATCGCACCCCCATCCCGCGCCTCGATGCGTGGGCGTCATCCTCCCTCAAGGTTTCGACGTCAGGCATAAGCTCGGGCCTCACCTCACGTCCGTCGTTGCACACCCCAGCTTGTTCGCTTCATCATCCGTTAGTCTGTACGGGCGAGGCGGAAATGAAATAAATTGCTGATTATCCTTCAGATCCGGGATCATTGACCCGCCCTTATGGATCATCTGGGCAAGGGGGTACCGATATCTCGCAGAAAAAACACAACGTCCGTGACGGAACCCGCAACTCAATGTGCCCGCCACTTTGACGCGCCCAATGAGGTGGGAACAGCCTCTTGGGCCACATGCTCCGCTTGCGGATGTGGAACTTGATTACCTCGTCATAACTCTCTTACGGATCTTTGACCACATTTTGTCGTCATACGATTGCCATGGTTCGCACCTATACCTCTACTCGCGCCTTCCAAAACGTTTCCACAAGCAGCCCGAATAGCGGAAGACTCGTGTGGGTCAGTGACTCTCCTTCAACTTTCCAAAGCGAGGCTCCATGGATCCGGAGCGCATGTTCCGAACTGAGTGGGCGGGACAGGATCCTCCACTGATTGATCACCTGATTTCCTCACTCCCAGAGTGCCCGAGCGCGAAATACAAACTCACCGGACCTCCACCACCGGTTACTCAGATTCCATGTTGCTTCCGTTTATCCGACCCGGCCCTGTCGCGCTCCATGAGATGAGTAATTTCGAAAAAATTCGATTACATTTTCGCGTGCGGATGCTGTTCCTTGTGTGTAAGGTACCACGAACACGCACCCTTTTTATGACGCAAATTTTTCTCCGCCCACGCGGGAGGGGGAGTTGCGATTCCAGCGGTGGGAATAGGGCGCTCCCATTTGCCTCAGTAAATAGGAAATTTTTCAGTCACCGGACTTGTCAATCACTTTCCTTGTATCCACTGGGTCGGTCCTCCGCACACGTGGTATTTACTTAATGCGGAAATCCCAAAGAGGCAAGTGAGCTCTGATGGTCAGGAGTCTTTGCTGATTTCGCTTCCCTTCGGTTCGATGTTGCCACTTTCGGAACGATCCAATCATGAACCTAATCTCTGTTCGGTTACCCATTCCGCCAGTTTGGAACATCAGTCTCGCCGCTCGTCATAGATCTCCCTTTTCGCTGCCCGGCCCGAGTGGTTCGAGGGAACCAAAGCAAGATTCCGATCTCATTTTGTGTTTACCCGCCGTGCGCGATTCGGCGATTCGCACAAGGCGGGTGCAAAACCACCCAGGGTTTTGGTGGGAGATGAAAAATGCCGGGGGTCCACTACGGTCATCATATTCGGTCACTACAACCTCTGGAACACATCGACGCATGGCTACCCCATCATTTGCACTGTGGCCTTGAAGCACCGGCGGCTTCCAATTTTATAGAAGAACTAGGATCGAGGGTGCCTTCGACCTCGCGATTCTCAGCAGAACGGGGGCCGCTTCAGCGTTCATGATCCCATGCTCGTCTCTCTCTTCCCCTTTCGAAGGCTAATCAGTTTCTGCCACTAGACTTTCTCTATAACACCGAATCAGTTGTGATCCATGGTCCGGTCACCAACCTGACGGGACTCGACCCTCATTCTCCTCGGTCAAAACCCCGGAAATGCACGCCCGTTCGAGCCTCATTCAACCTCCCATCTTTCGATGTTAGATACACTACAAGGCACCATTCCCTACGGCGATTGCTACCCAGTCAGTCCATGTGCTCACCACCCCCCACCCCGCGGACAAGGGCCCAAAGGAAGTAAGACAACGCCGCCACGTGCTATCACGCGTCACGGTCTAGCCACCGGCGGGTACCTCACCTCGATCTCCTGAGCCGCTCTTTCGTTCCGCCGATCGCTACACTTGTTCCGAGACCCCCGTTTGTCCTCTCTCCACGACCAGCTTTGGCCTCACTCCGGGAGTTTTCTTTACCGCACCAACCATCAGCGGCGTGCCCTTTCTCGTGTATAGCATGAAACGAGAGCATTCCTTTGTGCAACCCGTACCTGACCCACCGCGGCCGACGAAGAAGGTCAAAGCGGAGACACCGCTTTCATCACCGTTTCCAAGCTTCGACCATCCTACGGCCCAAGAGTCGAGAGAGGTCATTCGTCTGCTCCACAGCGAGTTCCCAGAGACACAAGCTTATAGAAACGACCGCGCTGCCGAAAAATACCAGGCGTCCCCCTGCGGGGGCGTGACTGATGTCGTCGAGGCGCTCGTTGAGACTATTCTATCCCAGAACACGTCCGCTCGTAATTCCACCGCGGCCAAACGGAACCTTGATGCCGTTTTCGGACGAAATAACTTCGCGGCGATCGCTCAAGCACCCTGCTCTCAGGTCGTTGACGCCATCAGAACAGGGGGGCTGGCGAACAAGAAAGCTGCGACCATCCAGAAACTCCTTAATTCCATTCAGGCTAAACACGGCTCGTATTCATTACAGCATCTCACCGGGGAAGGATATTCGGACGAAGAGGTGATGGAAGAGTTGGTATCCTACGAAGGCGTCGGTCCAAAGACAGCGTCTTGCGTCCTCATGTTCTGTTTGGAACGCGAGTCCTTCCCTGTCGACACCCACGTATTTCGCCTCAGCAAACTTCTGGGTTGGGTACCGGCCAAAGCGAATCGCGTCTCCGCACAGGCTCACCTCGACGTGCGGATTCCAGGCGAATTAAAATACGGCTTGCACGTTCTCATGATCGCTCACGGCAGACGATGTTCGGGTTGCAAGAACCGCTCGCGAGGCGCTTGTTCTCTCAAAACTTACCGAATGGGGATGAGGGGCGAGGATATCGGCGGTGACGTCCATGGTCGTCCCAATTCTGAATCTCAAGGTCCGAGCGCGGGGGACAGGTGACGGATCGTGAGTAGTACATAGGTTAAAGGCGCTGTTCGACGCGCTCTCTGTGACGCTGTCGTTGATTGCTTCCCCAGATACGCGCTTCTCGGTCAATTCGAGTGATAATCAATCGTTCACCCGCCTGTACCTCTTCACTAGAAACATTTCAAGATACGGTCTTTCATCTCGCTTGTTACTCTGCTCCGGAGGTTGATCTACAGCCCGTATCTCCATGTTCCATCCGCGTCAACTGCGCATCTTGTTTGAGTGATATGTTTCAGTTTCGTCCTGTTTGCTGTCCGACCGTGCGTGCTCGAATACTGCCTGAATCGGAAACTCGACGGGCATCACATTGCAGCCGCCTCGTGCCCATCGATCCTCATGTTATCCTCCACTATTCCCAGTGGCTACTAAGCTGTACGCACTGCATCATCTGGATCAGACGCCGCCACGACAGAGCCGCCGTCCCTTCCTCTCTCCTTCCTTTTCCTAGTCTGTCATCTAATCCCGGTATCGGGGAAACCATGCAGAATATGCTCTCTGCCACACATCCCGAGAACGCCTGTTCGGGTCGATTCGTCGATCCGAACGTTCCCTGGGCTCCGTCTCCACGCCCTCAGCCATATTCCGAATTTAATCCGTACGAAAGCGAATCGACCAACTTGAACGCGATAGATCACCAGCATCGTCCTGAAGGTCCCGTGATTCCCATCTCTTGGGGACTTGAGGTTTCGCTCGCGAGCGACGACGGGACCGGTACCGCGACATCGATGAGAGGGGTCCGCGTTGCCCACAATGCCAAGGTTCCGTGCGATCCCTTTAACCGGAAGAAGAAAAGGTGGAGCTTGATGAAGAAGTTGAGACGATATCTTGGTACGACAGCTTTTCCCGCTCGATTGTCTCCGCAGTGATGAAAAAAGGTGGAAAAATCAAATAACTGATAATCGGGTCTCTCTCTTTTCGGTCTGGATCCGCGTGCGGGGAAACAAAAATCGACGCTTACAGGAAAGCGCAAACGAGCCTTGCATGAGAAGGAAAATTGGATGTTGTTGCCCAGCTCCTTGCCTCGGCCACACTTTTCGGGCCAGCAACCGGCGCCTTGCCAAGCGATGCGATTGGGCGTTCCTTTAACCGCTTGGAGAGAATACGGGTATTGGGCTCGACCAGTGATTGGTGGCGTGGAAGTGCGGAACAGCGACAGTGAGCTTTGCCCTGCATACCGTGCAGCAGTACGAGGCTAACCGCTCGTCAAAAACCCGGGTTCAGGTCCGCCACCCGACCACGTGCTTCGGGATGTGAACGCAGACGAAGTGTTCGGAAGCCTACGAGGAGCAAACGGCTCACCACATCCAGAAAACTGGGTGCCCGGGCTCTCTCACCCTTCGCTACCGCCCAAGCCTCAATACTGGAGAATGCCCGGGATGAACGAGGTGCCACCTGCACCTTGGGAATGCCAGCTTAACCCGTTTTTGGAACACACGCGCGCCGGCTTGCCGATCCTCTGCTTCGACATCAGGCTAGGTGAAGAGTCGATAATATTTGAGACTGGAGACGTACGCCATATGCCGGTGTCAAGCTCGAACCTCTATCAGCCAGCCACGTATCCTTTCGTGACTGAGGTGAGATTTAGATCTCCTGCGACCCCTTCCCGAGTGCTCAACGAACGCGCAGATGTGGATATCAGCAGTTGCCGATGACCCGTTTCCGGTGTTCCCGTGGCCAGTGCTAGTCAGGAACCCCAGAGGGGTGTTATGTATCGACGTGTTCCGGGCCGTGCACAAGAATTTCCAAGCGTATCTGACCAAGGACGAGGTTTCGAAGTTCAGCACATTCAAGCTCAGAATGGTAGAAGAGGCATGCAGTCAAAGAAGAGAGGGTCGGCTGATGGGACGAGAGTGGAACGATGATGAGGACGGACTGAGGCGGGTCGATTACCTGGTGGACCGGGTGATGTTTCGAGGTCTGGAACCGTCCAAAATCGGGGGTGGCTCGTGGGTGTTACACCTGGGCCCACCAGGACCGGAGGAGAGGTTCGATGCGCCGTACATGCCGCCGCCTCTGGACAGTTGCCCGACGCCGTTCTGAATGGTGGTTTGGATTCAAGTTGTCGCGTCCGCTTTTGGGTCGTATCTATAGGGTTCTTCTCCCTTTGTTTCTAACTTAACGGAGTCTGTACATATAATCAATCGCAAGACGAATGGTTTTCCTCTTTGAGTGGGCCACATGGGCCATTCGTACGTTGTTTGAATGCCCCATGGGTCACTGTAGTGACTCACGGAGTTGCACGTTCAAGCGAACATTTGGGTGGCCGCATTCCCCATACGTCCGAACAATGGGTTCAATTGCACGGTAAAATAGTGAACGTGCGAGTGGGTAGAAATATTTTGATAGCAGAAGGAAGGAATACGTTCTACCCCCGGAGCATGGCAATGAATTCTCGCGGACATAGTCGGACGATGCGGCGAGGGTCGTGAATATTTTTGCATAGGGCGGGGAGGAGATGACGAAACCTCCCATGATGGCCGCCGATCAAGCAAAGACGCGATCGTGCGACTTTGGTTCACGGGAAAATTCGTCCCATTTTATGCATTGAGTTGGATTCCTCAGGGTCGGGACCGCAAGATCCGTGGAAGCAAAAAGAAAAAACGAGTCGTTCGACCGTCGTCTCCTTTTTCGCGGGCTGATGCGACACGGACAGAGCCCAATGATGAAATACACTCCGTTGCTTTCTCGGGTCGCGCGTTCTCTCTCGGAAGTAAAGTCAGGGAGGGCTTATCACGACACACGACACACGGATCTGTGGGGCCGTTATCTCGCATAGATTGAGGTACGTAGGTGAAGGTAAAGCAAGCGTGATCAGATTACCTACGTGCTCGAGCGAATAAGGGTCAAGGGACATCCAGAGAGCGTGAATGAGAACCGGAAACAAAATCATTCAATACAAATTCATCGCCTAGCGGATGATTTAATTTCTCTTCTGGTCAAAGGGCGAATTGGATCCGTGGGCCGGCAAGACCGGCAACCCGCGTCCTCTTTCCTCGGATTCGACGCTCATCGACATCGACAACCTCCAACCTCTTCCGCGCGTTCTGCTACGCTGAAGATCCCCCCCGAGTCTCGCACGAAAAAACTCTCTCTGGAGAGTAATCGACCGCCAATCCTCGGATCCAACTCAGTCTGAGTGCCGATTGCCATTCTCGGCCGCCTCTTGCCTTTCATAGAACAAACGATTGTCGTGAGGGGAGAGTCTGCCCCTCGTTCCCCTCTTCTCGTTCCCCATCTCGCATACGAAAAAACACCCGCCGTTTCTCGCATCATGTCCGAACGCGAGTTCGTGCCGTCGGAGGAGATCGATGGTACGTCCTCAGCATGCATCATCTTCACTTTCGCTGAGCTGACCGCGTGTTCCGCGGGCTTGGTGGTTCAAGATGACTTGCCCCCATTGGTCGACAACCCGAATCCTTGTATGAGCTTCACCTTCGTTACAGAGCCTAGTCCAATGTCCTGTGACGAACCAATCTTTTCTGTGTCTGCGGGCCCCCCGCCGCCGCCGACGATGTTCATCATGTCGCCACCTTGTTCGCCTTCGCTTGGTCCAACCCGTAACAACTACAAAGACAAACGGAAGGATGCTTCGCACATCCCTCGTCCTCCCAATGCCTTCATACTGTTTCGGTCTTCGTTCATCAAGGCTCGGCACATCCCTGACAAGATCGAAGGAAATCATAGTAGTTTGTCCAAGATAATAGGTCTGCGCATGATTTGCTCCATCAGTTCGCCGCCACATACGATGCTGACCTTGATAACACGTAGGCCTCTACTGGAAATCTCTGCCAGACGATGAGCGGAAGGTTTGGGAGGCCAAGGCTGCTGCTGCCCTATCCGAGCACCGAAAGAAGTACCCCGACTGGAGGTTCAGGCCCGGGAATGCCCCGACCAAAGTCAAGGACGGAACTAAGAAACGAACCTCCAAGAGGGATCGCGGTGAGGCTGAACCTGAGGAGAAAAATCGCCAGAACCGGTGTGCGAAGATCGCGAGTTTTTTGGAAGAGGGCATTACTGGTGAGAAGTTGGAGAATGCAGTACGAGAATACGACCGTGAAGCAGGTCCGATTCTCAAGGACGAGACAAAGCTGTCTGCTACCCGGCGAACACGGAACTCCGAGCGACAGGAACGGCCTCAAGTGAAAAAAGAGGCCGAGACTGTACGTCTCAACCCAGGCACCGGACGTCCACGCTGCCACACGCTGTCTCCGCAGAGCAGCGTTCAGGTGCCTATGACGTGCATGTTCAAACGATCCTCATCTCTGCCGGCACCGCCGAAACGAACCCACGACATCGAGCCCATCTTCCTCAACGGAAGTGGATGCACTGTCGGAGCGGTCGCCTCACCTTCTGACTTCTCTTTTGGCGAGAACGCGTACGTTTATGAACCACAGCTCTCCTCGCCTGTTTCTGTACCTGCCTCGCCTACAGACGTCGGTCCAGGCCTCAACGTGAGTCCGCACTATTTTCATCACTAGCGTCGACTCAAGGTCATGCACTTCTAGACCTTTATGTACCCGGAAAACATGTTTGGGCTCCCCCCTCTCGAACCAGACGTCTACGACTGCGAGAGTCCAACCGGGTACAGCAGCACGGAACATGTGCAGACACCCAATTCCGTTTCAGTCGCCCTCCCTGACGATCCGTGGGCGTTCAGTCCTTGCAACCCCCCTGTCAATTCTGTGGAGCATCAACCGCCGAGTTTGTCAAATTATTCATCCCTGACCGGTTGGGCCGGTGACGCATTGTACCACACCTGTGTGCCCAATTACACAGCACCGGCCTTTGCTGACCTAAACACGAGCAGCCTAGGCTGGTTCCAAACGAGACAGCAGCCCTTCGTCGTCGGGGTTTGATGACCGTTGTCATATATCCCGTTAAGATGTGTACGTTACTCCAGGATCTCGATTCTTCCCTTCATAAATCCTTTTATCCGCTAGCTTTATCACTCCTGCCCGATTCTAGTATGTATGCCTCCTTCCTCGATTATGTGTCCGCTTTATGTACAAGCTGTTTGTTTATTCAACTGTTTTCCATGACTTCATGGCCTATGCGTCCCTCCTATCTTCTGTACGTCTTGTCTCAACTCATTTGTTTGGCGAATTAATATCTGTATATTTCTCGTTATCCGCTGATCGAATTCAAATGCCAGCAGGCAAAAACATCCGTTGGATACCTTACATCGTATGGCCGATGCTCTTTGGGGCGCATCTTACGTCTAGCGAACACGCCTGACGAACCGTGGCAGCAAGGACGGCGCCACCAACCGTTCACCGGCGTCTGCACACGGTCCAGTTGGGACGTGGCTTCCCTGAAAGGCGATATAACATTGATCCATCTCGGAGCAGCGAGTGCGCCGCTCCGGATTCCGTCTGGCTATCTGGCGGCGCAACGGTGCTCTTTGCTCACCGTTTTGCTTTGGCTCCTTCTCCCTCTTTGAACGTTGAGCTCAGACTCTCGCGAACACGAAGTCAATGGGGATCAATGACTGTACAGTACGGCAAAGCCCGCGCCACCTCCTCGTGTACAAACACCATCAAAAACCGTGTGTTCTAATCTTCCACAAGACGGGAGATGAACCGGGTCAAAGGGCATTTTTTTCCACTTCTCTTTTCGATCACCACGGTCGGACTCGTCACTCCACTCAGCACCGGAACGGAGCGGGTGCCGGGAGTATAAACATGGAATTAAATATCCTCAGGCGGCGATTATCATCAGAGGGCAGTATATTGCCATCTCTTCAGAGATAGCCCTGTCGAGTTCAGTGCTTTTCTAATGGCGCGTTTATCAAGATTACGTGCCGGTTCGGTTTATTATCTTTCCAACAGGGCCAGCGCAAACCGACGAGGGGAGGTTCACGAGACCCATCCCAGCCGTGCTCTCGGTTCTCACCCCCCAGCAAACTTTATCTCCCCATACTTTTCCTGAACTTTCCGCTGTTTCGTTCAAACTTTGTTCGTGCCACGGGTGGCCTCTCTTCCCATTCAGCCCGTATGTCCGCGCTCACGCGGTGATTGTCGGACTTATTGTCGGACACCACTCCTCTCTGACGAAACCGCCAGCTATAGAGGACGAGGGCTGGTGAGACGCATGGTTACTTGTGGCTGCCTTTGTGTCTCCTCGATGGTTTCGGTGGAGGCTTACTTTCTCGGCGTCACGTTTGCCGGCGTTGGCCCTTGGGGGGGGGGGGGGGAGCGTCCGGCAAGGTCTGCTCAGCCGTCACTCGTGCGCTGAACAAATCGTGGGTCGCTCGGAAATTGGGTAATCGTTTACAAAGGTCATTTTTCTCCCCCTCCTTCTTCCTCATTGAAGCTTCTTGACATCATTCGAGTTAATCCCTCCCACTGGGGTTTTTTTTGCCGATGATATATCCTTGGGGTCTGTGTCATGAATGGCGCGATACCCCAAATCAATGACACCCGCCCCCCTCCTTCGAAAAAGTCAATAGCTCTGGAGGTCCATACGTGCACCCATCTTCGCCAACAGACAGTTCTGGCCCTCCCTATGATTCTGATCCTTTGATCTTCTCTCTCGCGTTCGATGCTGTACACCAGGACCCCCGAATATAGGCGGCGAGGTTGGTTCTGGGCGGCGGTCGAAATGTCCGGACACCAATCTGAGAAAATTCGGGAAAATGTCCGGATGACGTTGATTTACGACCGAGCTCTCCCCAAAATGACCGATTTTGTCCGGACGGGATGCCAGTTCCGAATTTTTTCCGGGCCCTTCGGGCCTAGGCGCCCAAATTTCCGTAGTTTGAGCCCAAATTTGTCCGGACCCACGACCGACCTAGGTACTAATCTTGGGCCAAATTTGCCCGGACGGCAGGACCAAGCTCACCCCCTATATTCGGGGGTCCTTGTACACCCGTCCGGTTCGAACTGAATTCGCATTGAATGGGCTTGGTTAACCGGTATCTTGACTCTTTTGCGACCCAGGTCCTGGCTTGGGCCCCGTTTTCCTTCTTCTGGCAATTTTCATTCAATCGATCCCTCTCTCTCTCTCTGATAGGACAGCGTGGCTCACCGGTGAAAAAACCTATGGGACTTGACTTCCTGAACGGTCTTATTGTCTTTTTGCCTCCCCCATTCCTCGTTGGGAATGACTTGCTACTTCTGGTACGATCGATCTTCACGTTCCGCCCAGACCTATCGGAGGTCGCTCCTGGACGTTCCTCCCACCCCCCATACTTTGATGCTCTCAAGGACATGTCTATTCCTGCGCCCACCGTGGAAAGACGTTGCTATGGTGACGCTTAGGCCCATCCCATCCGTGTCAGTTTGGGTTTCGGTCTTATGAAATCTCGCGTTCTGATAGGTGTGCATATGTTAGGTTTGCGCCGTGCCCCCCCGCTGCGTCCTAGCCGTGCACGGGTGAATTCATTCCTGTGCGGCGTTTGGAGTGAAGGTTAGGATGCTTGGTCCGTCGGTCATGAAACTTTCTTGCCTCATGTTTTGGTGTATGAAGGCATATGGGGCATCCCACCCATTCAGTTCTCCTGTGATGGCTGTTGGGCTGCGGTTCTTTCAACCAGTTCTAGCTCACGACGTGCTTCACGGAATGTTCCTGTGCTCTTTGCCTTTCATTCATGAGACGTTCGAAGGCGGTGTGTGGCTGGGTGAGGGGGGGTCCTTGCTTCACCCGACGTGGACGATTCTCGATATTCGGACCACCCTCGTACGATCCGTGCTCGGACATATGTAATACGATTCCGCATGCGAACCCTACTCCTTTGCACAGTCCACTTCCCATGCATGGACCATAGATTCCTCTTCGCAACGGTTAGTGAAAAAATTGCGATCGATCTGTGCTTCCGTCGTTTGATGCGACAACTGTCCCCCACCCGTTTTTCCGAGGATCATCGTGGAGATTGGGCTACCATGCGAAAAAGAACATTTGCTGTACTGCGGCACCGGATGCCTTTCCCTCGTCTTCGCAGATCCGCCCAGTCCCAATGTAGGATGCGCAATCGAGCGAGTGTGTGAGGAAGGAAAAGGTGCTTCATAGCCTAGTATTTGACATCTACACCACAAACTCGCGTGCTTGCGAGCCGCGCAGTTTTACGATCCCCAAACTGGAGCTAGCGGGCAAAAGGGGCCCCTGATTTGAAGCCGAAGAATCTGATGTTTTATCAGCTCAGGTCAGATTGTCATTTCGTCGAAGAAGCAGACCAGAACACTCTAATTCGGATGCCGTAGTGTATTCACCACTCCCCCCTCTCGTACCCTCTCACCCGATGATCAATGTTGTTCGGGATTCGCAATTCTGTATCAGGGAGCATTGTCCATCCCAATCCGTCCGGACAGTAGGGAGGGACACTGTTTGATATGAAGCTGGAGATTGTTAATTGGACTCCCTAGTGGGAAACAGCGAAATCGGTTCCACGTTGTGCCTGATGCGGGTGTGGCTTTTAATGGATCAATAAATTACCCTCCCGTTACGCTAGCTCCTGACCGTACCACGCCTTGACGCCCATCTCACGCAAACACACGAGGCGTTCATGTTAATAGATAGACGGGAGCAGACTGTGCCATATGTTCGCCGAACGGGATTGCGTGAGCGATATCTCGAGGCTCAAAGTCTCATTGGGCCGGCTCGGACTGTACATCCGTTTGTATGAAAGGTCAAAATTTTCGTTGTATTGGCTTCGAGGGGCGGGTGCATTCATGAAACGGGTTATTGCCAGTGCATGGCACCATGTAAACCGTCACCAATGCAACCTTCGAGAAGCAATATCTAGCATGAGCTGGGTTTTCATGTGTTGAGTGGATGAAACGAGGCATGGGACGGTCGTCCGCAGTCGCTCCCAGGTTCTCCGATGCGATCAAGAGGCCCGGAATTTGAGTTGTGTGCAACCCATTGCCCAGGTCGGACTATTGGCACCTACACACCCACTGATGGGACACCCGAACGTCAACTCGGTCGGAAGGAGGTATTTGAAATGAAAAAAAGTACATCACCTTAGAAGGTGGTTTTGGGGGCAAGTGTTTAAATGTGATTAGCGTCCCCAAGGAAAGGTGACTCGCGTGACGAAGAGAACACCTTCTGTTCGCTTTCTTGGGTATGTATGTATGTATTCACGTATGGGTGACGGAATCATCGCATGATGAGTGTCCGCGAGAGAAGAGCGAATTGCAAGCGCAGACATTGATCAGCGCCGTGATGAGGAGCGAGAGTTGAGGGAAATCCTCAATGAGACGAATTGGGATGGATCGTGTATCAGTCGAGGCTGTTATTGAGGGAATCAACACGCACAGGACGGTAGGCATTGAGACGCCGGGGAGAGTCGGTGATCAGCGGTGTGTGGGTAAGAGGATCTTGCGTCCTGTATTTTTCCCGAGCAGCCAACGGGCGATATCAAAAACAAGAACATTCATTTCGCTTCCTGTTACCAGAGAGGGTGGGGAAATAGTGGAAGATAAGATAGTTGGGCCACGTGGTCCGGCGATCTTTACATGCTTTAAAGACCGTTTTTCGTCTGTAAGGGGTGGGGCGATTCCTTCGCCACCAGGACTTCTGCTGCGCCGACATACGATGTGAATCGGATACTGTGTGTCATTTGTATCTAAAGATAATGGTACGATTAATAGGCGTCCGCTGATGCCGCACTCGTGACCCACGGGGACTTCCTACCTTTGTAGAGTCAAGTTGTTGGGGCCAATCAGGGGCCATTGGTGATGATAAGGCGGAGCTGGCTTAGGTAGCTCTAATCCCATCTGTTTCTCTTGTGTTCTCGTGGCATCCGTTGACCCTGCTTCTGAATGTAGGTCTTGGAATGGCGGTGCTGACGTTCCAACTCACACGAGATCTCCCTGAAGTGAACCCTGAGCTGGCAATTCAGAAAGGGACTGACAGAGATCATCTTGCTCGGACGCCAGATGGTGAATTGCTCGTGGGGGATTTTCCTTTGGTCAGCTGCCATAAACTGAAACCACGGAGTCCCGGGTGGAATTCAAGAGCTCCACCTCTCCGAAACCCTAGCAGCCGCAATGAGTAAGCTCATGGGATGGAAGGTTGAGGACGGAGGTGAGTGGGCCACCGCAAGCGCCCTGATCTGGGCTTGCGGAGTCATCACGGATCAATCATTCCGCCAGTAAGCAATCTGAGTTTTTGCATAGAACGAAGAACGTTCTGCGATTCGCATGTCAGGATAACTCGCAGAGGTGAATGCTAGTCTATCTGAGCAGCCAGGGGCAAACCTCATCCCATAAAGCAGGGAGCGACCTTTGCCGGGCCACCTTTCGGTCGGAAAACACTTTCGGCCGAAAATCGATCAAGAGTTGCTGTCACTCCGCGATGGTAAAGAACATTCGGAACGCAACTTCCGCCCTTGCATGTAAGTTGCGATGACGCATCAAGCCAGAATGTATATAACGGGCATCTCCCAGGCACGGTGTGAGTTGTGTTTGTTTCCCCTTCTTCTGCATCCTTGCTGGAGGAATGGTAGGCCCCTCACGTCCCGACACGGCCCAAACGGACGCATCCACTCCGACTCTTATCCTCCCTCAGTACGAGGCGGAGAAGGTGCTCCAAATCCAAAGCAAAGCTGCCGATGATTCCAACCAAGACACCGAGCTGCAGTCACCGGTGGAAAAGGGGAATGTCCGAGAGGACGCGGAATGGCTGGAAAATCCAGCACACCCACGGAACTGGCGACCACGCAAGAAATGGTCAAACATGGCTATTGTGAGTGAATCTCCGTACTGTTCTCAAGGCATGGCGCTGGAAGGTCTGAGTCCATAAGGCCGGAGCGCCCTGCGCCTCGAGGCTTGAAGCTCGGCGGTATCTTACTCTCGTAATTTTAGGTTTCGTTCTACACCTTTTTGCCTCCGCTCACAAGTTCAATGATGGCGCCGGGTCTGCCACAAATCGCCGAACATTTTCACGAAACGAATCCGACGATTATCGGAATGTCCCTCAGTATCACATTGCTTGCTTGGGTGTTTTCTCCCCTGATAATCGCTCCGTTGAGCGAGGTGTACGGACGTGAGCACATGCTTCTCCGAGTCCCGGTCGCGTTTCGTGCTGACATTCCTCCAGGGAGATGGCTGTATCATATCAGTAATCTCTTGACCCTCGCTTTCACTCTCGGTTGTGCGTTTGCGCCCGCGATCGGAAGCTTCATCGGATTCAGGTTTCTTGGCGAGTCACAATCCCGTTCTAAACATCACATACGCTGAACAGTCAACAGCCGGCATATTTGGTGCAACCCCTCTAGCCCTTGGGGCTGGATCAGTGGCGGACCTGTTTGCGGAAAGAGATCGGGCATCTGCGATGGCTATGTAGGCATTGATACCATTCGCCTGTGCTGTTTTTGTTTTCTTTTGCTTATCCATCTCGTCACAGGTACACACTTGGGCCTCTGCTGGGCCCGATCATTGGTCCTGTCACAGGAGGGTGAGCGATCTACGGGTTATATAGTGTCCGCGAACTTGACAGCTCTCCTAGGTTTGTCGTGCAGAGTATTGGTTACAAATATGTGTTCATTAGTATGTGCCCGCTTTCCGCCCGCCATACGAGCTAACCCCTCCCCAGTCATCGCTGCGATAAGCGGACTTTTGGCCGTCCTGTCGATACCGTTTATGGATGAGACATACGCCCCAGTGCTTCGTATGAAATACGATATGGCCTCCGGCGACCCGGAGAGGGCTATGAACGCTCGCCGCCATCTTGGGCCAGAAGTTCAACTCGGCCAGTGGAAATTCCTGTGGAACAACCTTTCAAGGCCTGTCTTGCTTTTAACCCGCAGCTTCATCTGTTTCGTCCTTAGCCTGTATATGGCACTCATATATGGCATCTATTACCTGATGTTCGCCACATTTACCGGTACGTGTTTACTCCACTTCCATGTCCCCTGTTTCTCATGTCAACTCCACCAGAACTCTTCACAAAAACTTACGGGTTCGGAATTGGAACCTCTGGTCTTGCCTATCTCGGTCTCGGCGTCGGGTTCCTGATGGCTGCCGTCTTCAGTGCACGATTCTCGGACAAGGTCTACGCCCACTATCAAGCAAAATCCGATGGCGTTGGAAAGCCTGAGATGCGGATTCCTACCTTGATCGTCGGGTCTTTTTTCATCCCCGTTGGCCTTTTGTACGCCCGTCAGCTTCACCTATCAATGTCTCACAGTCGTTCACGATTTACACAGCTGGTATGGATGGTCTGCCGCTGCTAAACTCCATTGGATCATGCCCATCATTGGCACCGGGATCTTTGGCTTCGGCCTTATGACCTGTTTGTAAGGATCGCTTTGAGCTGTCTACTGGTGTGCTCACCGCTGACCCAACTCTCAGCCTTCCCATCACTTTATACCTTGTCGACTCGTTCACATACGCCGCCAGCGCCACATCTGCGACGACCGTATTCCGAAAGTACGCGCTCCCCGGCTCTACCTCCAAGTCTCACCGATCTGATCGATTTTCTTCGCAGTCTCTTGGGATTCGTCTTCCCATTGTTCGGAACGCAGATGTACGAAGCTCTGGGAATCGGACCTGGGAATTCCTTGTTGGCTGGCCTAGCCATTGTCATCGGCATTCCGTTCCCAATTTGGATTTGGTACAAGGGCGAGGAAATCAGGTCAAGGAACCCCCTCAACCGGTAATACGGAGTGTGCTTCTTGCCTGATTACATCTTTATCTCGTTGGCCCGAGTGTGGAGACCTCCAACTTTGTACAAATCGAAGTGGCATACCACGGTGAATACTGATAGATACTTTTAATTGCTCTCAACAATTCGCCAATCTTTGGCTGTTACAATAGTTAGTGAATTGATCGCTGGGTGCCTTATTCCTCGCGTGATGTTCAGCGCAACATCGGCGTGATCTGGGCCGATCTTTACGCTGAACGTTGACGACGTTGAACTTCAAGTGGAAGCGCGATCGAGGTGGACTTCTTGAATGTCGATCGTCTCGAAGGCCACCGTGGCTACGATTGGCCTCGCGTCGAAGCTGTTTCTGAACTGTGGGTATTGCTCATCTGTAAAAGTTGATGGCATACATCACCTCTTGAACGAGCTCGGTCGGAAGGATGGTAGTGGTGTGATTACCGGTGTGTTCATCTGCTCTCTGCCCTTTTCTCTCGTCTTACGGGACGACCCGCGCAGTGGCGAATCACCTCTCAACGTAGGACCCTTAAACCCCTGTTCCGATTCTTGAAATACTGATCTCGTGTGTTGGTTAGGCTAGACGATCCCGTGATGTGGGGTATCCTCCCAGCAGCGACGTACTTTGACTCCAAGGCGACGCGATGGTCCATGGGTGCTGCGGACATTTGCTTCACCAACCCGTGAGTTTTCCCACACCCAGACGCGTCGGGAGAGGTCGAAACTTCATGGAATGAATTCAAGTGTGCTCTCAGCGTTCTTCCGGAACGGCCAGGTCATAGAGACGTTCCGAGGGAAGGGTATCTGGCAACCCGCGGTCGACCTGGCTATCGAGAAGGTCAACAATGGCGGATGGGTGGGTTGTTTTTTTTTTTTTTCTTGCCCCACGGTGGCGGGCGATTTTTTCAGTTTTCTCACGAAATGTTTTGGATTTGTTGGATAGGTACACTTGTTTGGTGAAGGTAAAGTGTGCCAAACTCACACGTACGACTCGCACAGCGGTGTCGCCGAACTAAGGCGCTTCAAGTGGGGGGTGTGCGACTCTCCCCTTTGTCAAACGGTTAACCGTCACTCATTTTTCTTTTTTTCCAGAGGAAGGATTATCACTGAAGCAAAGTCACATCCAACGGTCATCCCGGTTTGGCTCACCGGATTTGACCAGCTGATGCCCTTAGGGAGGAAATTCCCGTTCAATTACCTACCCCGCGCTGGCGCAGACCTCTCGATTACTTTCGGGAAACCTATACCCGTAGAGGAGCTCCTCGAGGCAGCAAATTCAAAGGACTCCTCTGAGGACGTTATCCGGAGCAAACTCACCGCCGTCGTCAAGAACCGAGTGGAACTGTTGGGTAGATCTGTCTCGGGGCTGATGCTCGGACAGACACAGGCTCCACGGCCCTTGTAATCCAAATTTGCGGGAGCTAGAGTACATATTTATTCCTTAGATAACACACAAAGGTACATGACAAAGTATTCAGAAGTCTATCCGAATCTTGACTTCAGCTAAACGCTTGTCAAGGTGTTGAGTTACAATAGTCCGAAAAGTCCGCAAAGTGTGGATAGAGTCTTTGAAACAGTCTGCACACTTAGCCGCCTCAACTAAAGCTTTGTCCATCAACGACTCCAATTCCAGAATCAGAGCACTACAAGGTCGTTGACGAACTAGGGCTTTGAGTTCCTGGTAGAAGGTGTACCACCAACCCACGACTTGTAAGTGCTCCTCGCCTAACTCCAACGTGGTCCTGATGCACTTCTTACAAGATCCCACGATGGCGTCGTTCATCTTCGTCCTCCAAGTGAAGTCTTCCCTGGTCCAGGTCAGGTCAGACATCGCGTCATTAGCGACCTTGGAACATTGCCGCTGATACTCGATGAGGCGGAAGAGCGAACCAGCGGTAATATCTTCCAATGCAGAGCAGGGAAGGACTACCGACCCGAGCTCGAAGGAGTAGAGAATTGGACGGCGTAGCGACAGGTGAGCGGCAGCGGAGGCGACATCAGCGAGGTTGTTCTTGCACGCGATCATGAACACTCTGATTGGTTCCTTGCTCGCGCACAAGATGAGCTTTTTCCGCATGGCCGAGATGCACTTGGGCATGTCGTATTTGATCGCGGCCTCGACGACGCCCTCGATCTCCTGGACGTGTTTGAGATCAGGGTCTTCGTCAGGATAAACGAACCGAAGGAGGGTGTCGATGGTTTCGCTGGGCTCAGTGAATGGAACAATGTGTCCGGTACCCGAGCCATCCAATTGGGGACTTGCTTGAGGGAGGGAGAACATGTCCTTGAAGAATGGGGATGCCAAGGAAAGGATGACCCTATGCGCCCGGAACAAGACCTCATCCGAAGATTTTAGAGCCACATCACCGTCAGATGTCTCGTCGAATGGTGGCGACGCAGAGGAGGGGAATGGCGAGGGTGCTTTGGTACTCGGAAGGGACGAAGTAGCTTCTGTGCCCTTCCAAAGAAGTTTTGGTCGACGGTTCTTCTTGTTCTGGCTCCTCTTCTTCTCAACGTCCCAATAATAAGCCAACAACCTCCAATACGCTCCCGCGGTGATATATTCGATGTCACGATGGTACGTTTCCCAGAACGGTTTCCGGACGGCGTGATCAGCGGCCGTCCGGGCGGTGTTTTCTAGGTTGTTCCTGCATGCGATCGCATAGACTTGAAGCGGGTACTTTTCGGCGTAGGCGACCAAGCGCGTCTCCAATATTTCTCCAATGACCTGGATGTCGTAGTTTGTGGCAGCGTTGAGAACGTCTCTGATTTGACGAAGGGAACGTAGTTGCGGTCGGGGCACTGGGTAACAGAGTTTGAGCAGTGGCTCGATTGTATCGCTCTTTTCCGGTAGGCGAAGGACCTGTCTGCCGTCTGGGCCTGAAATAACGCCCATCCTGTTCGAGAGGATTTCGCTCAGTACCGGCGATGCTATGGAAAGCACGGGCGTGTGGACGCAGAAGTCAATTTCGTCGCTCGTCCTGATGATCAAGTCTGCATCGTCCCGGTCGAAAGGGCTCGAAGCGGTGCGCGTGAGGGTATCTGGCGTCGTGGACAAGGGTTCGAGCGGATCGTCAAGGGCTTCTGAGTCGCTCATGATCGTGGAGAGCAAACGGAGCCAGGAGATAGCACACGCATCAGAAGCGGGTCATAATATTATTGTGAGGGGAATGAGCAAGCCTATACCGGAAGCGGAAGGTTGTTCCCATCTCATCAACCCGACGGACTACGGTTTGCTGTCAGTCGTTCACTGCGCTCTTACAACTCTGTCCTTGTGTCTCTGCAGAGGTAAGGTTGTCTCGATTCTCGATGTCATTTTTGCTCAAATTCTATTCTCGAATTTGGCCTTGAACAGCGACATCGTGTAGCCATGAGCGTTCGGCGTACGGCTAGACATCTCATAGCGGCTCTCCAAGCTGCAGTGGCCAGACTAGACAAGTCATTATCTCCTCGAGACACCCTTCAAAAACTCCGTCAATACGAATTCACGCTTCCCGACACCGTCTACGTCTTCCATCTCATCAATGCCACCTTCTGGATCACTGTCATGCAATCGCCTGCGTTCCCCTCCAAGCTGTTGATACCCATCCTGTACACCATCGCTCTTGCTATACCCTTCACCTCCCAATTTTTCGTACCCGCAACGCCGGTGTTCGCGTGGCTGCTCACTTATTACTCAGCTCGTTTCGTGCCAGACGCGCTGCGTCCCCCGATCTCGGTAGTCACATTACCCACTTTGGAATCCGTCCTCTATGGTGCCAACGTCTCTGATATCCTCACCCGCTTCACGCATCCGGTCCTAGACATTATCGCATGGATACCGTACGGTGTTGTTCATTTCACCCTCCCGTTCGTCGTCGCCGCATTCCTGTGGCTATTCCGACCGAAGGAAGCCCTTCACCTGTTCGCTCGCGCCTTTGGGTATATGAACCTCATCGGCGTCCTCATCCAAATCGCGTTTCCGTGCGCTCCCCCATGGTATGAAGTTATCCACGGCCTCACCCCCGCGCATTACAAGATGCTTGGTTCTCCCGGCGGATTGGGGAGGATCGACGCGATTTTCGGCGGATCAGGATACACAAATGCGTTCTCCCACTCTCCCGTCATTTTCGGAGCATTCCCCTCCCTGCATGCTGGCTGCTCGACAATCGACGCTCTTTTCCTTTCCCATTTCTTCCCTCAAACCACCAAGTTCGTCTGGGCTTATATCGCAGTTCTGTACTGGTCAACGATGTATCTCACCCACCACTACCTCGTCGATGTTGTGGGAGGCGCGTGTCTAGCAGCTGCGACGTTCTATTATTTCCTTCCAGATGATCTTCGAGGGGCCAACGCTACAGCCCCACCCGGTGGCCTTCTCGGAATCGGTTACGGTGGCCGTCGATCCAAGTATGACATATACGAGCTGGACGATCCACGCAGGGGTCAGAGCAGGAAAGGGAACGGCATGGCGAATTACGAGGTTCCGGATGACTTCTCTGGGGGGGAGTCGGAAGAGGAGGGTATGGATATCACCTACAGGTCGCCGGTGGTTACCGACGGTACAGGGAACAATAGCTCTGGTGGAGGGACTTTCAGCAACCAACAGAAGCAATCGAGGAAGGGTCATAAGCACACTGCGAGTATCGCAAGCTTGATGAGAGTAGATGATAGGGTCGAGGACGGGTGGAGTCCGATAGGAAGTCCTTTTGCATTCCCCCCGACCCCGAACAGAGGGGAATAAATAGACTTTTACCCATTCGTTCTTTTGTTCTACGTACGCACAGGCTCGGACAAACCTGGAGGGCGGGGCTAAATTTCCAAGGCTTTACTATTGAGCGTGGACGTTACGTTCGACATATAATAATGATCAATGTCCAACATCCGCAAACGGTCACAATGCAATCTGCGCCTATATGCGTTTCAAACGCAATGAAGTTGTTGCGATGCACGCTTGCTGAGGTTGTCCGAGGGGTTGCAACAGTGCCACCAGCCTTTGTTTTGAAGATACCAGTCGCCACACTGTCAGCGGACTCAAGGCTCCAGAGAGAACACGCCGGCATTTCCCGGTGACCATCAGTGGACGTTTCTCTTGGCAATGAGCCAAGCGAGACCAAGATGACAGACACCTCAGCGTGCCACCGCCAGGCTTATACCCTGGCATCAAGCCATTTAAAATGAACGGCGTCTCAGGAAACGTTGCTGGAACAACTCTCCCTGCTACAATCACTCATGGCCACAAAATCTCCCTCCGAGAAGCCGTTGGGGATGGAAGAGGAGCTTGCCATCGCATCGGAGCGAGTCTCGACCGATGGAGACGGTCAGAACTTGCCCACCCACATCCAGTCTGACGATTCGACAAATGTCGGACTCGGGCAGGGTCGTTCTTTGACTTCGATTCGGAGAAATGCCTGGGCACGCTTCAACGGACACGGACGCAAACGCATAGGTTTTCTCCAAAGTGTCAAGGCCGTCGTTGCATCTTCTTGTGCGTTAGTTTCCATCGTTGTGGCCGTCCTTGGGCTCTCATTCGGATCCCAGACTTGAATGCCTTGTTACTTTTCCTTCCGTTTGCTTGGCTTTCCCACTTGAAACGCTGGGATCAAAACATGACTTTTGCATGTGTGTACCCTCCCCTCGGTCGAAGCTCGGTTTAATTTACTGATTGGGTCAGTATGTTTTGTTTCCATCATCCCTTTGGAAAAAATCTTCGATTGGTGTGGAGAGCAAATGGCGCTATACCTTGGATTGAGCCTGGGTGATCTGCTCATAATCACTCTTAACAATGCTGTCGAGGCCACCCTAGCGATCATCCTCCTACTGAAGTGCGAGTGAGTAAACAGAATGTGCTCTAGCGTTTACTTCCTGATTGCCTACAGGCTGAAAATCCTCCAGTCTACTATCATTGGTGTCATTGTCCTGCACTTGTTGCTCATCCCTGGCACTGCCTTTCTGATTGGAGGGTCAGGCATCTGGGAACAGCATCTTCACCCTCATCTGTCGCAGCTCAATAACTCTCTCTTGACAGTCGGGTGAGTAACCACCTTGCTACAAGCCGCCCTTGGACCGAGACATTCACTTAGAGCGATGAGCATCCTCCTGCCAACTGCCCTATTTTCGGCATTGGATGGCTCAACCCTCTCCTCGGAAGCTACAACGCTACCATCGGATGAGTTGCGCGCGAGTTTCCTCCACTTCAGCAGGGGCACCGCGGTTATTCTCCTTGTCATGTAGGTCATTGGGGTCACCGTTGGCCTAGGTCCGACTCTCACCGCAACAACAGCTACATCTGTTCTCGTATCTTCCTGACCAACCCACCGGGGGAGGACAATGCTCTCGAACTCCATCCAACGGCCCCCGAAGCGCTAAGGAACATGGAGCGCGAACTCAGGGAGGCGGAGCCGAAAGTCAACTCATGGGTTTGCCTTGGCACCATCATAATTACTATTGCGCTCATGGGCGTCACTGCCGAGTTCCTTGTGGATAGTCTTCAAAACGTGCGCGATAGTAGAAACATCACGGAGGAGTGCGTCCTGGGATACTGATATGCGATTTCACTGATTTATGTTTGTTTTAGATGGTTTGGCCTCATACTTTTGCCCCTCGTCAGTTTTGCTGCCGATGGTGCTGTCGCAGTGGTATGAAAATCACCCTTTCGATCAGTATATTCCACTGATCCCCGCCTAGGTTTACTTTCTGCGAACCAGCCTACAGTACTATTGGGGCAAGCCTCAAGTTCCTTCGGAGCTGGCGAAAGCTCGTGCAATCGATCTGAGCATCCAGTTTTCCCTTTTCTGGATGCCATTCTTCGTTCTCTTGGCTTGGTGGGTCAACAAACCCCTCCACATGCTTTTCGGTGTGTGTTGTACCCCCGAATAGGGATTGTCCGCCGAGTCGTTTTCCTCCCTAGACCTTTACGAAGTCGCGGTCCTCATTAGCAGCGCGTTTCTTGTCAACCACGTTATTGCGGATGCCAAGACTAATTGGGTGCGTCAAGCATATACCTTGATCCTCTCATCGACTAATGAACACGTTACCCCAAGGTCGAGGGCTTGATCATGATTGGGTTCTACATGATCATCGCCCTGTGGACCTGGTTCTATGTTGGTCAACCCGGGCAAAAGGTGATGCTCGCCTGTACAACAACCGTTGCTACAGCACTTGCAAATGAGGCGGCTGGGGGAGGTGCCACCAACGGACTTGTCACTGGTCTATTATGATTCCCTCTACTTGTCATTCCCTGGACCTGGACCTCTTTCCTCTTGAATGTTGTTCCATTTGTCGTCTTGGCCATCAACTGTACACCGTATTTGTTAAAAGTGTTACCCATGCAGTGTGTATATCATCTTCCGACATCCATAACAGTTACGAATTAGCATAGGATCTTGGTGACCTGCCTGAGTGTGACTAAGGTTCAAAGCCAGAAACGGGAATTAATGTGGTGGGTCCTCCGCCACAAGCGCGTTCAGATACCGCTACCACTACAACCACCACCACCCTCATCACCATAATCACAACCACCACCGCCATGCCCAGTCAAAACACGTTCCCGTGGGATAACCTCAAAGCCGAGACATTACGTTCGATCGTCAACGACCTTGGAATACCAGTTGCCCGCTCCCTTCGCAAAAGGGAAGGAATGGTCAACGTGTTGACCGCCGTGACGGAAAAAGGGCGTGAGTCGGTCTTGTCAAGCCATTTTGTTGGAAGGACTACGCGTCTTGTGTGTTTGGAGCATTTACTCATGCCGAACATGGGCAGTGGAGGAAACTATACAGGAGTACCAGGAGGTCGCTAGCAAGGAACAAGCCGAAGATAAAGCCGCCGCGCAGGAGAAGGCCTCTCGCAGCAGTGATGTCGGGCCTGTGAGGTCGAAAAGGAACGGCCGCCGGAGCGGTGGCGCGTTTCAAGGGGTCGTTTTGGCCCCTGGCTCCAGGAGAACCAGACGACCCTCCGCGAAAGCCAGGTCGTCACGGTGAGGAACCTGTTGTGAGTCCTTGGATTTCGTCAGGAAACGCGGGCGGCTGATACCTATTTTCAACTTGACGCAGTCTATATTGTGACAAGCATGGGTACAGACCAGCGTGTGTGTTTGTATTCTGAACTGTTTGTAATTCCGCTGTTCAATTGACTTGCGAATACCCTATTTCCGACTCTTCGAATCCTGCTTGCATTTGTACCAATCTCTTCAACATATCCCTTGGACGCCCCTCCTGCAGCGTATCTTTGAACCTGTCCTCTTTCATCCAGTTCAACCCGTGTTGAAGGATGTTACGAGCCCTTGTCGACCCTCCAGATGTTTCTCCCATGCATGCGTGCAACGTTGCCCTCTTCATTCTCGGGTTGTATGTCGCGCAATGGAGGATGTTTGAGTTGTAAAACACGGTCTCTCCGGCTAAACAAATTCCGCGTCAGCCCCGCCTGAGGGGATTATCAGACGCACATCTCAGGATGACTTGGATGGATCCTGGCATGTCCAGAGGGTTTTCGGGGGGCTCAGATGTGGATGATAGAGCTCTTTGGGCCTCCGTTCTTGGGCGTTCGTGCGATCCAGGGACAATGTAGAGGCACCGATCCTCATATAGGGCACTACTGATCGTGAGCTGTGACCAGCCTGGAGCTGTAGGCAATACCTACGTGTTCCATTGGATCTGTGACGCTGTGAGACGGACGGGTATCCCATGAGGAGGGCAGCCGTACTCACACCGTGGTGCCAGACGGCGAGAGTCTGCTGTTCCTCATCCTCAGAGGCGGTCTCCCGTATATCGTCACGGTGCCACCGCAGGGCAAAGTCGTGGGATTCGGGATTTACCAGCAGATTAAACAATTCTGGAGTATTGGTTGAGTTCGGGGAATAGGTTCTTGGCCCTTCAACACACCCATCTGCAGTTTATCTTCGCCACAGTTGAGCAGTCTGCAAACTGTTCGAACCAGAACCTCTGAAGTGTACCATTCCGCAAAGATGGGTTCTCCGAGATCTGGGTGCATGAGGTGTTGGACGCCCCAAGAATCAGGGTTGTTGTTATCGTACGGGGGGAACTGTTTCCCGACTGTCCTCCGATGCAGCCATTGTCCTGACCTAGTTTTGGCAATGACCCGCTCGGCAGCCTCTCGCAGCTGTGCGTGGAGCCCCGTGGGGATCAAGCCAGGGACAATGACATACCCTTGCTTGTCATAGAGGGATTCAATATCGTCGGCGATCATCGTGTTCGGAACTCAAACCGACGGATCTTCTTCCGGATATCCCCCCACGTCTCCCTCTCTACGATGCCACACGACTTCAACAATTCGCCTACTGCAGACATTATCCTGCGATCTGGTGGTCAGAAGGCAGTCGCTGAGTTTCGGGCTCACAGAGCGATCCTATCGATCGCATCTCCGGTTTTCGAGACCATGTTCTCGTTACCGCAACCGGGAGCGGAGAAATCTACCCCGGTCTGTGATTTATCCGAGGACGCGAACACCGTCGAGGCATTACTGAGGCTGATATACCCAGTAGAAGGGTAAGGTCTTCGCATAAATCAGCCATCGTACGAAATAACATGCGGATTGTGTTGGCAGCCCAAATCTGAGATCTCTTGACGAGCTCGCACCGGTATTGGATGCTGCGATGAAGTACGAGATTGCGGTCGCCCTGTCTCGTTTGCGTAAAATGCTTGTCCAGCCGGACCTCCTTGAGAAAGACCCTTTACAGGCTTACGCCATCGCCACGCGCTGGGGGTTCGAAGAGCAGATGAAGACAGCTTCCGGTTATACCCTTGGACTGGATATCATCAACTCCCCAACCGCTGACACCTTGAATGCTATCTCCACCGCTAATTACAGACGCCTCTTGATATTCCATTTGGAACGCGCTCAAGGTGCTCAGCGATTGTTGGACGATGTAGCTCCACGGAATCCCGTGTGTTCGGCCTGCCGGGCATACGTGGAGAAGTGGCACGAAGAATTCAAGAGGAAAGCGAGGGACGAGTTGTCTGTGCGTCCCACGTCGAAGATCGTGTGTTCGCTCGACTTCCTGGCACCAATTGTGGATGCGATCGAGGGTGGGGAATGCACTATGAACTCGTGTAGGAGGGGAGGGAGGAAACTTGAGACTTACAGGTTCTACCTCGAGGTTCTCAGGACGCGCATTGATATGTTGCCGAATACCATCTGAACCGGTGAGCGAAACCACAATGACGGTTCATCTCGGCAGCCACTTAATTTGTTCCTGGCCCCTCAGATGCGTTGAAGCGCGTCGCGGTCCCTCAATGTGTTTCCAGGTGTTTGTTTCACATAGTTTCTGTGCCTGTATTACTTCTGTGTGTTCGTCGAACGAACCTGTTTCTGATTCCAGGGTTACCTTTCTGTGACTTGTGACACGATCCTCCTCTTGAGACACAACCACCATGTTCCAGCTCCCTAAGACTCCTCATCGTCCTGCTGCTCAGAATAGGCTGCCTCCGTCTCCTCGTCGTAAACGACTCCTTAGCAAGCGCCCCAGCCACTCTCCGCCTCGTCTCAGAGGATCTAAAGTCTACCGACGTCGCGCTCCCAGATCCAGACCTGCTCCCGCTTATCTCGCTCAAGATGCATCACCTGCTGCTTACCCGGACGATTCTCCTGACGTGACTTATGAATTGACGAACCCTTCTTCTCCCTTGGATCGTTATAATCCCACCAGAAAAACTGCATATAAACAGCTCATGATTGACTATGTACCGTCTTCCTCGAAACTCCTCGGCTCTACTTCTGGCAATCACGGTCATTTCAAACCCACTCGCGCTTCGACAAGCTCTGTTTCTCAAATCGAGCGGGTCTCTATCCCAAAACGTACCAAGTTCGCGCCGCCGGAGGAAGTAGACGATGGCTTGTTCTTTTCTGGCGGTCCTACCACAAGTATGTCGCTCGGGCTGTTCGGTTATCCCAAACCCACCGGATCTTACTCAGGTCCTGTGAAAACTCCTACCTCGGAGCTTGCAAAAAAGCCCGCATATACGATACCACCTCTATCTTTTGCATTGGATTTGGACGTTCTAGATATGCCATCGCCCTATTATCGATTTCAAGCCGACTCGACCACTGACGACCTTCCGACGCATCTTCCTTGTCCGATGTATCCCACCTCCCTCGCTCGTGCTGATGGACCTGCTTTCGCTTACTACATCAACTGATCGTGTATTTCTGACTCTCTGAGCTTTCTGACGGTTTACCTCCGTATTTGCTATGGGTTGTTGATCGTAGATCCTGTATCCCTTCTTCCTTCGTGTTCTCCCGGGACACTTGTCCATTTTGGGGGTAGTGTTCCTGTCTGTTCCTGTAGCAATTTGTCTGGCTGATGTTTTCTGCCGCAATCATGTGAATCATTGCACCCGGCTTCTCCATTTAAATCGCTCGTCTCGCATCGTTCACCTTGGCAATCCACCACAGCAAGGAAACTACGATGGAGGAAGGCTTTATACAGTCAGCCTACCCCTCTACTCAAAGCTCGCTCACTGAACTTTTTGTCAGCCTTGGACCTTACTCTCGCACACTCACCCATACTCGATTCTCCATAACCCTTCGATCGGAGCTGGGAGAGTACCATTCCTTGATCTTGTTCAGACTCTCGTCTGCGAACCACAATGAATCAGAGAATATAAACGATGTGGCCTACAAACAATTGTACGCTATGGAGGCCGCCTGCCCGCACTTGGGGGCTGATATGTCCCACGCTGATATTGAGGAGTATTGCGGGGATGATGGGGAGGAGCCATCGACGGTTATCGTATGCCCGTGGCACAGGTAAAATTTCTTTTTGTCGTCTCCCTTCCAGGTTTCGCTAAACGCGACGTGATAGGTATGACTTTGACCTCGCTACTGGGAAGAGCGACACTGGGCTTCGAGCTTGCGTCTATGAGGTTCGTGTCAGACAGCCAGAGACAGCTGGGGAGGCGGAAGTTTGGGTTGAAGCGCCGCAAGGGGGCACCGGGTGGCACCTGGTGGATCTGCGACCAGTTTCCGAAGGTAGGTCTCCGCCTGAAGGCCTACTCGGGCGAGCTAATTGACACGTTCAGACTTCGCTGACCCCCCTCCGAACCCGGCCGATGAGGTTACTCCGTTGGCCCCACCGCGGGTCATCGAGCCCTCAGCCCCGCTGGAACCCGTTGTCCCTGAGGTTGATCCCCCTACGACCCTCGTCGAATGGGCCGTGCTTATCCTCAATACCCCACACCCTACTCTCAAGGTAAGTCTTCTTCCTCGCTATCGTCCTCGTGTCGCTTACGCATGACCCGAAACAGGTGGAGCGTACGCGACACGCGGTGAAACTCTTCCAAACCGGTGAACTCAAGTCGATAGGCCACAAATTGAAGAATGCACCGAAACCTCCAGATCTCCCGCCTAGGGACGAAGCCTACATTAATCATATGTCATATTCTCAAAAGGCCTCTGGACGAAAGAGCAAGGGCGCTACACTCCATGCTTTGGCAAACATTGAGCAATGGGCGTGAGTTTCCCTGCAAGGTTTGGACGATTTGACGTTTATTTACTCTTACACAGTATTGATCTTTCGTGAGCTCGTCTTCGGAAGGCGTGTTGATTGCGACCTTACCTATATCTGTCCCCCAGCTGGGATATTATTGCGCGTTACGGCCCCACGAACCAAGACTTACCTCACGCTTTCTTCTCGGATTGGGCTAGGATCGCATTGGACGAGTCAAAGCACTTTACCCTGCTCACGAAACGTCTAGCCGAGATTTCGCCCGGGACCCCCTACGGCTCGCTTGCCGTCCGCGCTGGTATATGGGAATCAGCTCAAGCCACTTTTCATTCGTTGCTATCGAGGCTTGCCATTATCCACCTCGTTCATGAGGCTAGGGGGCTCGACGTCAATCCAGCGACCGTGGAGAAGTTTCGTCGGACCGGCGACACGGACAGTGTGGCGATTTTGGAGATCATCCATATGGATGAGGTAACACATGTCACCGCCGGGCACAGATGGTTCAGTTGGATCTGCAAGAACAAGGGAATAGACCCGGTCCAGACGTTCAGGGAGGAAGTGCGGCGCGGATGGAGGGGTGACATCAGGGGTCCATTCAACGAGAAGGACAGGGCCAAGGCCGGGATGACGAAGGAGTTCTATGCTGATTTGAAGGGAGAGATGGGAGACGCTTCCAAGGTCGCGATTGGCTACGAATAAGCCGCCTCGTGAAATCCCAAAGGCCACGGTTTCGATTCTGTTCTAAATGTACGATACGCAGAGAGCATCCATACAGCTTGCCAGCTGTGTGCTGTGTGGTAGGGAAATATATCAGTTTTTGTCGCGATCTGAACGCATTCAGCTGGATCCGGATTCCCGCGGAAAAGCTGAAAGTATATATATAGACCCACCCGTTGCCACTGGCGAGAGAATCGAGAGATTCTCATTTGGAAGACGATCCGCCTTCGCTTCCCCTCGCCCTCCTCGGGGAGGATAAACTGTTAACCGGGTATATGGTCCGACGTCATACGAATTGCAAATGAAAATAACCACATCTAAATCAAGAATGGATCCACCGTCCTCGACCACACTTTTCCAGCACACTTCGTGTCTGACAACGATGAGCTATCCGCAGGGTTTTAGTTGCTGAAACCCTCCTCAACGTTGCTTACAAGGGCCAAGGCCAGCTTTGCTATCGGTCTGTTGAACCGAGGCCTCCCCGAGGGTGAACCCCTCCCTGGAATGATTCTTCGAACACAACCAAGCGTTCCTCAGGTTTTTCCTGACCGCTAGAAGGAGGCCTATGAACGCATGGACTCTGGGAGATTTTTTCTTGATTCACAACCAGCTATCTTACTCGTGTCGACAGTGGGCGCCGGTGGCGGTGGCGAAGGCGAGATGCTACCAAACCGCGTGCTTCCGAAAAACTGGTCAAACACACCCGGTCCCTCTTCTTGTGAAGGGGTACAAGAGTGCGCCATGTGTTCTTCCACTCTCGATGTATCTTCCCGCGCCTCCTTCTCGTTTCGGGCACCACGCCCACATCTTGGTCTAAAAATGAAGACTCTGTGTATCCGGCGAGGGTGTTTTTCTACGGGCTCCCAGACACCCTTTGCCCGCACCGGGTCCTGAGGATGAATGTGCCCCCCTACCCCTGCGTTAGGAGAGTTGTGCTCCGCCTCTCTTTGTCGCAGAAGTGCGTTGTGTTCTTCCAGCGCAGTACAACATTGTGATCCCCAACGGTACGGCCGCGGCAACGAGAACGTAAGTGCGATATCTGTTTTCATGTTCCCTTCAGCGATCCATGTCGATTGTACGAGGTAAAAGGTATGGTCTCTCGGGGACCTGGCGGCTCTGCGGAACCGGAACCATCCAAGTAACAGCTTCTGCTCTGAAATCGGGGATCTCTAATGTCAGCTTGTACTGGAGGGTGTCGGTAAAGAGGTCCTGTGTGTCGTGTTGTATGGTCGGGTGAAAATTCCAAGACCGATGTCATTCCTCTGTATGAAAGAACATTTAGATGGAAAACCGAAGTTGAATCTATAACATGGGAAGGAGGATTGGCGCCGAGAGCGCTGCTAGTGCTACGATCACGCAATTGACGATGAATAAAACGTAGCTACTAGGGGCCCTACATATAATAGGGGGCCAGGAAGTCGACCTCCCACTTCTACTTGATTGGTTCCTCTTATTTGCCCCCTCGTTTACCACCATGTCTATCACCGGGTTTTATAGGTAACTTTCGCTTTCCAATCCTCCAAGCCACGAGGTGCTGCCTTATCTTATCTGCCCGGCCGCAGGACGCCGGAGTTTGAAACCCTCCAGCTGCATGCTGGCCAAGAAATAGACTCGGCGACAAACGCCAGGGCTGCCCCCATATATGCGAGCACGAGTTTTGCATTCAATAGTTCAGAAGTATGTCGCTCCTGTCCCCTTAGAACGTCATCGGGGCCTAACCAGCGATGTGTTCAATCAGCATGGCGCAGATCTCTTCGCGATGAGGTTTAGAAGCTTCATCTCTTGCTCTCAGCTCTAATCCTAATCTTCTACGTCACCTTTAGAGCCGTCGGGAACGTGTACTCACGCATCGGGAACCCCACGACCGTTCGTAGTTATGGCAATGACGTGTCTTGCGGATCTGCCATACTGAAAACGTGCTTAGGAGGTTTTTGAGAAGAGGATTTCGGCACTCGAGAATGGTATCGCCGCAGTCGCTGCTTCTAGTGGACAATCTGCTCAATTCATGGCAATTTCTACCGTCGTACGTGCCTTCTCTCCTAAGGTGGAATGCGCTCCATTGGTAGTATCCTTCATCATCATTAGGCTGGTGCGGGTGACAACATAGTTTCGAGGTCAGTGCCTGTTCCAGTCACCTTTGTTACCATAGAGGCTAATTTTCCCCCCGGTAGCACTGCGTTATACGGAGGGGTAAGTCGCACATACTTCTAACTCAGTGGGTGTACTGATCCGGTCGACAGACATACAACCAATTCAAAGGTTGGTTCTTTGCCCCCCAAAATCCCGTTCCCTGCTAACAAACGTGCCACACAGTGTTCTTGAAGAAATTCGGCATCGGCGTGAAGTGGGTGAAAACAGATGACCCGGAAGAATTCAGGAAAGCGATCGATGAGAAGACCAAGGCAGTATACATCGAGTCCATCGGGAACCCAAAGTATAATGTTCCGAATATCGCCGAGATCGCCAAGGTAGGTGATCACATGGAGATTCTTCTGTCTGAGCCTCGACTGACATGAGAACGCTTAGGTTGCCCACGAAGTAGATATTCCCTTGATCGTCGACAACACTTTCGGCCTCGGTGGTAGGTCACTTTATGGATGTCAGACAAGACCCTGACGATGTTCGTCGAAAGGTTTCTTGATTCGACCGATCGACCATGGAGCGGATATCGTCGGTAAGGAACGATGGGCCCAGGAGATGAGATAAACCGCTCACCCCGGTCTAGTTCACAGTGCCACAAAGTGGATTGGTGGACATGGCACCACAATTGCTGGGGTGGTAATCAGCTCCGGTTCGCCGCACGGACATCACGTATGAAAGTAAACTTATTATCTTTCCAGGGAAGTTTGATTTCACAAGGGGAAAGTTCCCTTCATTCACGGAGCCGTCGGAAGGTTTCCATGGCCTCAAATTTAGCGAGACATTCGGGCCCCTGGCTTTTGTCGTGAAGCTGAGAATGGAGATCCTTCGCGATTTGGGGGCGTGCTTGAATCCGTTCGGGGCGTTCCTTCTTCTTCAGGGTCTCGAGACCCTCAGTCTTCGGGGAGAGAGGCACAGTGATAACGCATTAGCTCTAGCCCGGTGAGTTGACGTATCATACTAGCAGGGTGTGGGAAAGGTCTCATTCGAACATCAGATGGCTTGAACAACACCCGAAGGTTGCGTGGGTATCATATCTCGGCCTGCCATCCCATGCAAGCCACGAACTCGCAAAGAGCACGTTCCGGTCAGGGTACTTTGGTGGAATGCTGAGCTTCGGCATCAAAGGGAGCTCTGAAGACGGAAGCAGATTGGTGGACAATTTGATCCTCTCGTCTAACCTGGCCAACGTTGGTGATGCAAAAACATTAGTGATCCACCCTGCGACGACGACCCATCAACAATTGACCGCTGATGAGCAGCTGTTGTCTGGGGTGACCCCTGATTTGATTCGAGTATGTTCTGGAATCGAACAGTGATGGAGAGGAAGTGAGTGACGCTGACGCCTTTTTCCAGGTGTCAGTCGGGATCGAGAACATCAAAGACATCATTACGGATTTCGAAGAGGCATTCAAGGCAATTCCATAAACCGGTGTAGGGCAGTAGAGGACGTGTGGTCTACAGATGTGGACCTGGTGTACTAGTATCTCTATGAGTATGTTCTGTAGGGAAACACCGCCTCGGACCGAGGCCCAGTCACCCTGTACTGTGGCTGTGACTCTTTGAGTGATGGAATATGCTCGGGTAAGTCCGAAGAGGCTCGGCAGGGCTCGGCACGTTGTGGCCGTACACAATAGCACGTGGCATGGCAGACTGGTGCCAGTCCCGGCCGGTGCCTCGCATAACAACCAGCGCACCCACCAGCCAACGTTCTTTTCTTCCAACCCACCGGCCGCTGAAGAGCACTCCGGGTTTATCTTTGCACTCCTTATCCTCCTCATCCATTTCCGCGGCACGTCCCCTCAACGTATACGACCCTTCAAGCTCCACTGCCCAAGTGAGTACATTGTTTACCCGCCTCACACCCGTCCAAGCGTCCAAGCCCCTTTCTAGGTCAATTCGCCTCCTCACCTTCCTTCTGCATATAAAGCCACAGTTTATCCAGACGCCCCCGTCTGTCCAAGCCATTATCTCAGCTTCTCTCTTATTCTACGCTGCGATACGTTACGCGTTTCTCATATCCCCATCCCCCTCTCCTATCCAAACCGCCATGCCATCCACTGCCCCAGCATCCGATATCCCCAGGAGACAAGAACAACGGTTGGCTAAACAGAAGGAACAACTCACTGTCAACTCTATGCCCCAGAAGCACGATAGCCAACGCTCACGCCAACGGATGTACGAGATCCAGGCATACGCAGAAGAGCTGAGGCAACAGGAAGCCATGGCATTCTCCATGTCTGAGGTACGCTACCCTCAACGAGGTGGTCGCCGTTCCTTCCATCATTGCTGATCTTCTTTCGCGCTAGAACGAGCGACAGATACTGTTGCGATCATTTGCTTCTGTCAAATTCGAATTCAGTGACCTCGATGGCCAGACCTGGTCCCCGTCTTTGGCACGGCGAAGGTACTATCCTGTATGCACATCTCAATTTTCCCACCACCCTTGTTCCCGAGTTAGCTAACTTTCTCACCCAGAACACTCCCCTTCACACGAAACCTTACTCTCGTTCCCGGATGCAGTCCTCCGAGTCTGCTCCCTTTACCGTCCTCTCGAACAAAGAGATCTCTTCCCACCCAGAGGAGGCGAACCGACTGAAGCCTGCTGTTTCTTCACCCTCAATCATGGCGGATAGCTACCAGTCGCCCTTCACTGCCAATCAAGTGAAGAAGGAAGAATCAGAGGATCTTCCTTCCGAGGAAGGCTTGCTCTCCACCCCCACTCAGTCTCACTTCGAGTTGCCCCAGACAGTGGAGACACCAAAGGCGCCCTCCACGTTCTCAATCTTCTCCTACGATGTCCCACCGTCAAAACTCGATTCTAGAAGGAACTTCATCCGCAGTCAACCCTTCAGGCAGTGATTGCTCGTACATACACTTCACGCTCCCGCAATCGTCACGAAAACTTTCATGTTGCATATCAAGCATTATACCTTTCATACTTAATAGTTTCGCATCTTGCATTTTCTCCTTCTCGGGCACATTAGTTTCTGGTGGAAGGGTGTACCATAATTTCTCGCAATGCCTCTCAATTCCTTCGGTACTGACGTGCTTGGAGTCAGGATTTAATGTACGGTCTAGGGTAGTTACGACGTGTATTTGTTAGCCTTTTGCTTTATATTCCCCTTGTGTTCAGCGCGTCACCGCCCTCTCTTATATGACGCCCGACAGGCCCACGCACTGCACGACGCGAGGGGAATTGCGAGAAGCCCCGTGACGCAGCAGATAAAGATGCGGCTACTCCCCACCATTCCCAGAGAGCTGAGTGATCGCAGCCCTCATCTCAGCGGCGCCAAGATGTGGCGCGCAACAGCGATGGAATTTTTCCCTGCACCACTGCGGTGCGACTAGGCGCCTCGCCGAAGGCCCAGAGCTGATACTTCGAATGATATTTCTTTGAAGACGAACGCATATCAGGTATGGGCACGGCAAAGACTTCGCTGACGATAACTTGAAGCGTTGGCTTCTACTAAGCAGGGCGATTTTCTGCCTCAACGGATCAACTTGCTCAAGTGCAGGGTTTTCGAGAATCTAGTACGGCGCGTTAGCGCGATGCTAACCGCACTGGGTGCAGGGAAGGGTGGTTTCTCGGACATTTTCGAAACCATACTTTGAATAATGAAAATACGGTTTCGTTAATTTCTGAGAGACCGCCCTCCCTCGCATCCAGTGGTGACTTCGCGCAGCCCTACTACGCTCTACGCGTACCCTTGGTGTTTGGTGGGGTCCCTGACTTGGTATGAGTTCTTCTTCTCGCTTACCTCCTACGCGCACCGTTTATAACCTCGTCCCGCAATGTACAAAACCGGTCATTGGCTTCTTAGCCCAGAAGCCGTGGGTGATTTATCTCGCGAAGTTTTTTCGTCTAGTGCGGGTGGTTCAACGGTACTGGTCAGGGCCACGCCGATATGTTCTTGGAGCAATGCGAGATTCCGGGGAAGCCTCATGATATCAGAGGCAAGGGAACGCATCTCAACGTCTTCCGGTTTATTTACCCTCGCCATCTCAGGGGCAGGTTGAAGCGCGCAACTGTACGGCTCTGAGCTAGCGTAGGCTGGAGCCCAGCCTCAAACTCAAAGCAGGGGAGAAGGCGATAAGCTGGCGGTGATCTAGATAAGTCAACGACCTGGCACAACGATAGAGAAGAAGTTGCCGCATCGTGAAGGCTGTGAAGCGGTTCCTGGCTGACGAATCCGCACAGCGGAGGTCCTACGTGACCTCCCTTTCAAGAATGTTTGCGAAGCCAGGTCTACTTGATCCACTCTGTGATCCAGTGCTCGGTCGATGCTTCCGGCTGTACGAAGTTATCTGGTCTGCAGTCACAACATCAGTTCGAATAGATCTTTCTCACTTACAGTAACACACGGGTCGCCTTGAACATTCGTGAAGTTTTGGTAGATTCGTCATGATCCGAAGAAGGAAGACTTGGCTTCAAGTCGCAAAGAATATCTGATTGAAAGTAAAGTCCTGGCTCGGAGGCGGGGCTGTGCCTATGGAAGGGTTTCAACAACTCGCGGGAAACCACCTGGTGGATCGAAGCTAGCGACACGCCTCGGACACGCCCGTACCCGCGGCTCTCGTCGCAGAACTGTCGAGGAGGGGTCATTCTCTGTCTGGCATTGTTTAGCTCTGTTCAGGGACAGAGTCAGCACCGGTCAACACCAAACAATGCCAGAGCTCGCGGCGGCCTATGAACTTCGAGCTTCGGGTGAAAAGCTGAGCTTCTGTTCTCCTAAAGGAAGTTTTTGATGGCTCAAAGTCTGAGGCCTTGCGGTATCCATTCTTGTGCGGGCTTGGGTTTGGCTGCTCGAACGGGGTGATCTCCGTGACCAACGGATGGCATGGTCATTCCGATAGAGGAAAACCCTTCGGGGTCCACGGCCACGAAACCCCACGGTTATTCGGATTGCCGCCTCCTGATCGTTCGAAAAACAAGCAGGACGCGTACATATGGGCCCTCAGCACGGGCCTTGAAGAAGTTCATGTCCGTCACACATCTATACCCTTCATCCCCGGAGTATGGTGGAGTTCATAAGTTGACGATCATGAAGGTGGGCGCTGGTTTGTTGAAGTGTTGTTTGAACACGGACCCTCAGCACGTCATGCAAGTAGCCGTGTCATGGCTATGGAATGCTCGCTTTGTGCATACTGACAACAGCTATTTCTCAGCATGGGCAACGTACGACCTAGCCATGCATGTACTACCACGGCATTTATGGTCATCACAATTTGCGGGCCATGTGGTGAGTTTCATGGTGCCCTTTCGCCACTGCCTCCTGCGCGAGTCGGACCAGAGTCCATGGACACGTATAAAAGGGTTGGGGGCTCGAATGCCATTCTGCCTTGTCACTTTCCACGAATATCTTGCACCCGCTCGCCGCGACAGTATGTCGAACAACCCACCATCCTCAAAACGAATTCTGTCCAGGAGTGAGCTCCTCCGGGACTTCGACCAGTCGCACTACGCGGCTCAAGCCTTTCTCAGATCAGAGGTGTGCAACATTCATCTGTGCCAACACTCACTTTGACTGAAGGATCAACCCAGGGCGTAGAACAGAAGCTTAACGCTACCTTCCAAGGCATGAAGTGTTCGTTTGAAGATCTAGATGGTCTTCGTCGGCGCAAAAAAACCACGCAACCGCAGGTCGAAAAGCAGTCTCCACCTTCAGATCCTACGTCATTAGAAGCCAAAGAGTTCGAGTTTACTCTGGAACCTCTGTTTGGTTCTGAAGGAGGCCTCGGACAGGCATCGATCCTCGGAGGCGGGTGGATGAACGAGCCAATAGCAACCCCTACACGCCGCACGGGGGATCTCGACCGCTCACAACCCCGGTTGCCGCCACGCCAGCGAAAGCTTTCTCGCTCGTCACGTAGCTTCGAGGTCGACATTCCCTCCTCCCAGAGAGCCGAAGACCCCAATCCTTTCGCGTTCGTCTCCGTGACTTACGGAGAGGAAGAGGAATGGCATATAGAAGATAAAGAAGATCTTGCGGCGTCCATATGGCGATTCCCCTCCCCGAAGAACGAACAGAATAGGCCTGGGCCATTTGAAACTCTAGAACTTCCGCCTGAGGCCGATGACGACTGTCTCGACGATGGCTGGGAACTCATGGCGGTCGCTACCGAGCCGCCCCCTGGTATTCCTTCACCTCGTTCATGATTCCAACCACCGGAGAGCAGCTTCTAGTTTCTGGCGCAGCTCTAGGGCAGTCAGCCGGTTCTCTTCGTGTACATTTGTATGACGCTTTGTTGCTGCTCGTAGCGGACACCCAATGAGAATACTAGTACACCGACTCCGTTTACGGAGACACTCGGTTGATCCCCCTGACGAGGCTTGCTTCCTATGAGAACCAGGTAATACTGAGGAAGGCCTGCCTAGGGCCGCCACTGGTAGCGGCACAATCGTACCGGTCCCCTTCAACATGTGCCGTGCTTGGACAACGGTCAAACAAACAAACCCATTCATTACCTGATCTCCCAGGTTCATTAAAGCCCTCTAACACTAACCCATCCCTTTGTCTTGTGGATTCCAAATAATTGACCTTTGCATTGGCAGCCGTCGGATCAAATTGGTTGGAGGTAAAAACCACGTTTTCAATGAATAAATGGCCGATGATTAAGGAGCGAGTGGGCAAACTTATGACCGCTCCAACACGATGTGATTTCGAAATGAAGCATCAAGTTTTCCCGAGGGGTTCTCAGGAACCCTCAATTTGACAAGGTATCAAACTTGGACCAAACTTTCGCTGGTGAGATTTGGGGTCACCCAGACTAGGTTTGTTGCTGCGGGACACTGAGGTCTATAACCGCCCCAGATGAAGAACCATAGGATACGTACACGTGTGCAATATGTATAACAGAGGACGATAGAGGATATGAATCATGAGTCACGGATCTTTCGTTGGTGTTGTGTGGAAAGTTCCAGGATTCGGTCAACGGCCGCTCTTCTTCCCCCAGCTGCCCTGCACAAGCCGCTGACCTCCAAGGCTCTGGTCCTGTAGTCTTCAGCTTCGCGACCAGGGCCAGCCACGCGACGTAGAGCGGCGGCAAATTCGTCAGCGTCGATGTCTGGCGCGACGCCTTTGTTCCCGTAGATTCCTATTCTTCGATATTCTGCTCTGGTTGCGTTGTCGTATAGGTCGTACCACTGCGCTAGTATCACCTGTGGAAGTGCCGCCCTATAACCCGACCAAAGGGAAGAAGAAAGCAGTCAGCGCAAGGTCGAACGAGCCCCGATTTGTCTCGGGCTCACACGGGGAGTCAATTGATATCACGAAGACGCTTGGCAATTCTTTACTCACAATGCTGCCTCGAAGTATGAATTTGCCCCGCCGTGGTGAACGAACGCCATGACATTCCTGTGTGTCATGATGGAGAAGGGATCCACCGGTATCCAATCCACGATCTTGAATCGCTCCTTATCCTCGATCCCCGGGAGTAGTTCGTCGATAATGTCATTGAATGAGGAATCGCGTGGTAACTTCCACAGAACGCGCGTCTTTTGGTCCAATGCGATTAGGAAGCCCCGCAGTACGGCCCTCACCTGCGCTCGGGTGTACGTAAAGTGTGTGCCCATTGACATTAAGACCGTGGGTCCGGCATCCAACCAGTCCGACAGCTGAGGGTCTAGATCTCGCACTGGCAGGCCATCGAGGACGATGGGTCCGTATAAACGCAGATTACTTGGCTGCTTGAATGGGAAATCCAGGTCCACGATGTCTGGCGAGATGACCTCCGTCGCTTTACGTAGTGGGGTTTCGTGAGGTAATCGACCGAAGATTCCATGAGAGTTCCGGTATTTGACGAGCGCAGAAATCTCCCGAGCGGTGAGGTATGAATACAGCATTCGAAGTTTCATCTTGATGTTCTTCCAGATCTTTCTCAGGGGGATAGGGAAAGGTAAACCGCTCCCAAACCTAGTTTAAGAAAGTTTGAACGTTTGACATGGGAACTCGAGGATGATTGAATTGAAGGAGAATATAGGACGTACGCTGGGTAGTACCAAAAGAATTTGAGTCGCGGATGGTCCGTTCCGATAACATCAAGTGCCGACGACGGGTTACTCAGGATGTATGGGATGTCCAAGCATGTGGCGGCATCTCTCGCGGGATTGAAAAGGTAGTCAATTACGGACATGTCTGGATCTGTTGTCCGAATGATATCTGTGCAGTTTTGAACGATCTGTAAGTAATCTTAACTCCGCGGATTACTCAAGTGGGAACGTCAATATTAAAGGTAAGGTATACCTTCACATGACCAGGCTGTCACGATTGAACTCGCGATGTCGTAGGCCTTGTAGGATTTCGTCGTGGGAGAGTGGATCAGGTCCTCGTCCCTGATTCCTCTTTGCCGTAGAGCGGTGTTCATGTCCACGCCGTGAATGGTGTGGAAGGTGAGCGACGAGGAGGAGGGCTGGGACAATACGTTATTGCGAAGAGCGGCAACACGTTTCTCAAGTGCGGCAAATGACGCAACATGGACTTCCGTGTCAGGTCGAGATAGTAGTTCAGCTACAAGGGCGAGGATGGTATTGGCCTGACCGCTCTCTGAGTTGGTTACGAAGAGGATGACGGTGGGGGTGTCGTGAACCATCCCGTAACGTGAGAGACGACGTGGAGAGACGGGGGAGGTGTGAGGGAGATGGATGAAAACATAGGAGGGATTTATACCAGATTGACCCGAAGAATCGACGTAAGGATGCGGGCTGGTGTAGGGATGATTTGAGCATGCATCTGGGATATGGGGAGCGTATCACTTGATGCAATAGAAACATGGAATTCACAGAAGATTGTGAACCGAGATTTGGATGCTGTGATGGCCGCTCTCCGAGGACTCAAGTAGTCATAGACCAGGAACGTGGAAGCCGGCGCTGAACGTAGCGTGAACGCTGAGCGCTGAACGTGTAACGTTCTGAATAGCCAAGCGGCCGTCCTCTCTAGTACAAGCCAAAAGTCTTGGTTTTGCCACAGGCACGAAGCCGCCACGTGATTTCATAAACAGTGGTCGTCTATCTCAGTCTGAGTCTGGCGGAAGTTTCCCTTCCTTTCCGTTAGACGATTCGAATGAAAAATAACGCGCGAACCTGAACTCCCCCACGAACGCAGGCTGTCAGCGCACTTGGAAGGTAACAGCTTGCGATCCTAACAACTGTAAACAACCCATTCCCAAATGGACAACATGGATCAGCCTCCGTCAGCCACCAGCGCAGTTTACCCGCTGCAAGTCCGGTCGGACTCGTCCTCGAAACAACCCCGGAGATCGGCTTCCCAACATTCGCTTTCCCATCAACAGATGCAACAACTTCAAGACATAAAACCTACCTTACTTCCGAACAACACCCATCGGCAGAGATTCACATATAAAGACAAGTTTCAGGCTCTGAGGGACAGGTATGAACAAGTTTCCGCGGTGCGTGTACTATCTTCTCTTTCGTATTTTTGTACCCAGGCTGAACACGCTCGACAGACGAATGAAGCCCTACGGAAAGAGCTAAGCCTTGCAGAGGAGAAAATGCGCAAACTTGAGGCCGAGAACAAGTAATTCTGCCAGACCTTTCGTTTTGTCCGTTGTCTGACTAGTCCGCTCAAGCCTCCTGATAGACGGTATTGGGATTATCGCTCCGTTTAATGCTTCCCTTGAACCATCCTTAGCAACCCAGAATGTCGAACGGCCCTCCCCCCTCTCCCCACCGATATTACAGACGAACGGAATGTCAGATGATCGGGGAGGTCTAGTACAAACGGTGAATGGTCACAGTATGGTACGTCCTTTCCCCTCTAATCTTACCAGCATGGGCTCTTTAAGTGTTTCACTGTAGAGTTATCCGACAACAATGCATGTTACAGATTCACATTGATGTATTCGTCGCGCTCGCATGCTATATACTTGCTTGGGGATTCCTCTCCGCCACATACCCTCCGTCGGTGCGACAAACGGAGGCAGCGTGCCCTCATTTCCGGACGCTAGTTGCGCTAATGTTTCGTTCGTCAGGCTTATTACCGCCACCTTGAGGACAACACGCACAAGTAAGTTTGATGAGTGGCAAGACTTTTGTTCCTCCCGTGTCAAAGAAAAGGCTCATTGTGATCCGTCGTGGAAAGCTCTTTTGATCCCTTTCCGCTTTCTTTCACTTTCGTTGAAAGCTATGCCTACCTCAACGCTGGATATATATTCGCGTCATACGACCATACAAGGGACTTACCTCTTACCTTGCGCCCCAACTTCGTACGACCCTATCCTGTCTCGTATGTTAATCTTCCCTCGCTGACCGCCTGTGTGCTTTGCAGAGTGTCATCACTATAATCACAACCCTCATTTCTGTCGTTTCGACAACGACCTTTCCCCCCCGTTAAGGCACCCACTCTCATTCAACCTCGTTTTCCATTACCATCAACCTGTGATCCCTCGTTCTGGCCAACGCGACTATTCATCACGATGTCTTTCCCCCTAAAATTAACTGACATACCCTCATGCATGCGCATGTCCTTTAATTTTCCCTGGGAGGGCTCACCTGAGAAAGAGATCGTGAGTCTTGGGGTGCCATTCCCTTAATGGTCCTGACTTTTCGGGTTACAGCGTGACCCTCTTTCGTACGATCCCCCCGACGTCGCCTCTGACTTCCAAATCATTTACGGCGAAGGCGCAGCGGGGGACCTTTTCTTGCAAAAATCCTTTCCGCGGACTCCAACCAAAGGGGACAATCCTCTTCCAGTTCTCCAAGAGGATTCACCGCATGCAGAAACCTCTCCTATGGGTTTTGGACAAGAAGTCAGCCCCGGGTTGCAATTAAAGGCGGAGGGTCCCTCCACTCCATCACCCGGCCATGCAAACGTGAGCCCAGTCTGTTTTCTCTCTCATGTGTTTAACTAAATTATTGATAAGGGGGACCGAAAGTCCACGAAAAGCAACGCTCGTACGCGCCGTGTTCCGTATTACCGTCGTCCAGTGGACTCCCCTTTTGTTGGTCCCTCGTCCCTTCCCGAAAGCCACAGTCCCGCCTTCCATCCTCAGCGGCCTGGAAACCCACCTGTAAATTCACAGCCATCCCCTTCGAGACCTTCTCAAAACTTCTATCCAAATGCATCCCGGCGACTCGAGGCGTTTGCACACCGGTACTGTCGATACCCCGGTTGTGACAGTCGATTTTCTGATAAAAGGACGACGGAGAGACATAGACTGACTCATCTCAGCTTTGGTACCTATGTTTGTCCAAATCCTGCGTGCGATAGTCGCACGAAATCGCGGCCCCACTTTGCAAGCAGCTTTTCCCTTGGGCGGCATCTGAAACTGGCGACCCCCGGTTCACCATGCGCTGTGGGGAAAGGGCATAAACTATCGACATTCAAGCTGATGGACTCCGAGGACTTGATTCAACAAGTCTTGGTCCCCTTTGATCCTGCAATTCACACTCCTTTCTGATTTGATACCATTGCCTTTAACATTGCGATGACGCCCCCAGCGGGTGCCCGCTTTCCGGTTGATTCTTATACCCAGTTCATTCGTTTCGTTCACACTTGCCCGTTTCATCCCTTCGTCATAATCGTCTGTACTTCGCTTCAGCTGTGGACTGTTGCACCTGTTACTTTACCCGTTTGCCTTGGATTAGGGGTACCATAACTAGCATTTGCTGTCGTGGCACATTTCCAATGTACCCTGGTTTTCCGCTTGCCCTAATGAACTCGTCAACGGGTGGGTTCTCCTTCGCAAATACGCAGCGTTTATAAGGTGAGGGAGATAAGGCGAATATTTCGAACGGCGGCTTTGAAACTCGGCTGGAGGGCGATGTTAGACGCCGGCTGGTACACTGCAGACAATCTTCTCCTTCCAAGAACCGGGAGTGCCTTCAGTCCGCTCTCATCGCGTCCTCGACGACCACGACATCGACCGCTCCTGTACCTCCCCTGGGTATGGTAACTCACCCAACAGGTATTTCCCAGGTCAACGAAGAACACGCATCAACACCCACGCACGGGGGAACAGTAACCACCGGTCACGAATACGACATGGCAATCAGTGAAAAAACCGGAGGGGATCAACTCAAACCCTTTTCTGCGACCGTTCAGACGGCTCCGGCTCAAAAGCGGCCGGGAGCCTCGTCGCAAAGGCCACGACCGGTATCGATGCCACCCCAACCATATGGTCAATTAAACGGTCCCGCTCCCGCTGAGCGTGAGCGACAACCCGCCGAGGAAAACTCAAGACGACAGCAAACCAAAGACCAGTCGACCTCCCGCACCTCCAGGGGCTCGAGCAGGGTTTTGGGCGACTACACCCTCGGCAAGACCTTGGGCGCGGGGAGTATGGGGAAGGTCAAATTGGCTCAACACGCTAACAGTGAAGAGAAGGTGTGTTATCCATTCCAATTTCTGGTGCACATTGTTAACTTATGGACCGCCCCAGCTCGCTATCAAGATCCTCCCTCGTGTTATTCCAAACCCTAATCCAAGTTCTGACACTGCGGCAAAGGCAGCCGCCAAGGATGCTTCCAAAGAGGTTCGAACGCTTCGCGAGGCCGCCCTGTCCATGCTTCTCCACCACCCTTATATCTGCGGAATGCGGGAGATGATCGTTCATCAGCACCACTACTACATGGTCTTCGAATATGTCAACGGCGGCCAGATGCTAGACTACATCATCAGCCACGGTCGACTACGGGAACGCGTGGCGAGGAAGTTCGCGCGGCAAATCGGGAGCGCGCTCGAGTATTGTCACAAGAACAATGTCGTACATCGCGACCTCAAGATTGAGAACATCTTGATTTCGCAAACCGGGAACATCAAGATCATTGATTTTGGTCTTTCCAACTTGTACGATCCATCGAACCATCTAGGGACTTTCTGCGGATCCCTTTACTTTGCTGCTCCTGAGCTACTCAACGCGAAGGTGTATACCGGGCCCGAGGTGGATGTTTGGAGTTTTGGCGTCGTGCTTTACGTGCTGGTATGTGGAAAGGTCCCTTTCGATGACCAGAGCATGCCCGCATTGCACGCCAAGATCAAGCGGGGTTTGGTGGAATATCCAGTCTGGTTGAGCGCTGGTGAGTTCTACATCCTAAAGCCCACCCCACTTATTGATCTGGTCTGTGACAGAGTGCAAACATCTGCTGTCCCGCATGTTGGTGACGAACCCTCCCACTCGGGCAACTTTGGCGGAAGTAATGAATCACCCCTGGATGATCCGAGGCTTCCCAGGGCCTCCAGACCCACACCTCGTCCATCGAGAGCCGCTGCGGTCGGATGAACTGGACAGGAACGTCATCCGTGGGATGAAAGGTTTCGAGTTTGGGGCGGAGGAAGACATCGAGAAGAGACTCCTTGAGGTTTTAGATTCTGACGCGTACCATCGCGCTGTCCAGTACTGGGAGCGCAAGCGAGGCATCAGTAGTGGTCGGAATGGCGCCGTCAACGGCAAACACTGGGACTCTCCTTCCAACACCTCCCTTGGGTACGAGTCTGCCAAGTCCGACCTGACTGCGTCGCCGTCTAAGAAATCGAAGCGTTTCTCTGGATTTGATTTTTACCGCCGAAAACTATTTTCTCCGGCATCATCTCCCCCCACTACCCCGTCGGGTTCGCCCCCTACCTCTCAGTCACACCTCTCACTAGGTGATGCCCGTGAACCTGCGGATCCGACATATGGATTCCATCCCCTCATTTCGATCTATTTTTTGGCTAGGGAGAAGATGGAGAGAGAACGTGTTTATGGTCCAGGACACTTCGCCAGCTCCCAGCTATCCCTCGCGACAAACGCCGCCGCCAACAACAACGCAGGTGTCAAGGCAGAAGACGACTCGAAGCAGTCCACGAGCACTCCTTCCAAGCCCGCAGAACCGACTTCGACCACGAAGGCAGATTATAGCATGCCGCTGCCTCGGCTTCCTGCTCCAGAATCCTCACACTACTCTGGCATGTCTTACGAACCCACTGCTCCCACACCCTCTCCCGCAACGCAAGTCTTCCATCCACAGCCCAGATCCAGGGATTCTGCTGGTCTATCGGTCAAACAGTCCGATGGCATGGGCGATCTTGGGGTCCAACCGCCGGCATCTCCCAACAAAACCCCCATTCGAGCCCCGCAACCCTCGACGCACAAGAGGAGCCACAGCCTCAGCCAGCGCCAGAACGTCGCCCGCACATGGACAGGCATGTTTGGACCTCCAAATACCGTACGGGAGGAGCAACAGACCATGGACACCGGTGATCAACCTTTCATCCGAGAGCCTCCAAAGACCGCCGGCCCGGAAATCACTCGATTCTCAGAGAAGATGGATTTACCCCCTGCAGTCGATGAGTTTGGGGAGAACACCCCGAACCCTGTCGACGATAAGACGCTCGCTCCTCCAGTCAGTAGCTCACCACCCGTCTCCGCAAGCTCGACATTGGCGAGGAAGTTTGGTAGCCTCTTGGGTAAAGGAGACGAGACTAGGAGATCGGCCACCTTCAGCAAGAGGACCAGCATTTTAGGTAGTCTTGCCCTAAGACCTTCGACGGATGCTGATGGTACGAAGGAGAAGACGAGCGTGAGTGAGGATAGGAAAGTCAGCGTTGAAAGGGAGAATGAGGGGCCAGGATCTACTTCCTCTCCTATGTTGACCCAGAGCCAAAGCCAGCAGCTCCCCAGTGCCCATCGACGCGCGCACACTGTTCTTGACTCGCACGGGAGGGCAGGAAGACACGAGAGGAGAAGCAGTACTGGTGGTACCCTGTTATCTGGTGGGACGCTTGGCCGTCACCGTCGACCATCCACCGGCTTTAGCTCCGTCATCCGTCCATTCGGTGCCGAGAAGTCTTTCGGCAAAACAGAGGAGGTGGACGAGAACAACGCTAATGACGGGACAATGGAACATGGCGCTGTGAAAGCGAAGAACGGCAGGATTTCAAACGATGAGGAGATTCACGACGACAAAGACTTCAAGCCCGTTTTCCTGAAGGGACTGTTCAGGTGAGCCAAAGCCAAAACACTAAAAGCGAAAAGCGATCTAACGGTCACGGTGGTTAGTGTTGCCACGACATCGACAAAGAGCCCCAGTGCTCTGAAGAACGACATCCGACAAGTGTTGGATAGGATGCAAATCCGTTATCGCGAAACACGGACTGGGTTCGACTGTATTCACATGCCGTCGATTGATCTTTCTTCGTTCCCGGTGGATCAACAAAGCCGGCACAAACAACAAGGTTCGTCAGGTTCAGATGAAAGGACGAGCGCGGTTTCTCGGCGAGTTACGAAGCGGCCATCGAAGCTGTCCTTCAGAGTGAGGGGCAAGGATCGCGAAAAAGAGAAAGAAAAGGAGGGAGGGATTACCGCTGAGAAAGAGAAGGATCTCCCCAGTCGGCCCTCCGGTGCGACCACCCTCACTGCGACCCTGAGCAGCGAATCCTCGTCATTTTTCAATGTCGCTTCTCATAGCAACCCCACGGCTGACACAAATACTCGATCAGAGACGGACAGCACAGCAGCTACGGTGCAGGCCCCAGAGGACGCCCCAACTCCGGTCCCATCTTCTCCCCTCTCGGCTTTGAAAACTCTCCCACCCATCCCACGGGATTATGCCAGCTCACCCACACCCCCGCATGCTATGTATCACACCGGTGAGGTTGACGAAGATGTGTTCGAATCGATCGGGGCCAACAGGTTGGCTGTGCGTTTCGAGATTAATGTTGTCAAGGTGGGCATCTTGTTCGGTTGTGCCAGCGCAGATGATTGATGATCACATAGGTTCCATTATTGCCATTGCATGGTCTGCAATTCCGAAGAGCCAGCGGTGATGGGTGGCAATATCACATGCTCGCCCGCAGAGTTTTGACAGAGCTCAAGTTATGACCCATTTCCCGGCTGCAGGTCTCTCCCTCATATATGCTCTCTTGTCCGTTACGACTCGACCATTTGTGCATGAAGCGTCCCATTCCTTTCTTTGTTATTATGGATTGAATTTACTGCGCAGGTTGATTGCTCTCTGGTCCTCTCTAATCCCACATTTCACCCTGTATCATATCGTTTATGTTCAGTTTGGGTTGTCCTTCTCTTTCCTTGCCTCTTGGTCTTGCTTCACGAAGTCTTCATCGTAGGGTTATGCAGCTGCAACTGCATCTCGTCTTATTTTCTTCATTGGCCGTGTGTGGGTAGCGACACATAAAAGTTGTTACATCTTACTTACGACAGGTGACTAAAATAAGACATGGCTGGTACCCTTATCATCGGCTCAGGCTACCCTAGGGCCGATCTATTATGACCGGAAGATCGCGAGTGGTGAGTTGGTCCATAAATTGCGGCCTGTTGTTCCTGCCGCTACTCGGATTTCTTGGTGCCTTTGCTCGGCAACCATTCTACCGGGTGGGCATTATAAGCCGGCCAAGGGGGGATGATGACCTGGCAAGAATCTGTGAGAGGTTCATAGCGAATGAGCGATGACGTACGAGAGACAGGACGAGGACCAATCCTCCAAACAGGGCGAAAGTAGCCTGCAGGGACTGTAGGGCAAAACCTGCCAAGAACGAGAAGATCTAGGGTGCCTGGTCAGGGACTCCGGAGTGTGGGGGGAGGTATTTCGTACTGAGATGATCACGAGGGCATAGTGGGTCGCTTTCTCGGTTACCCGTTGCCCCTCAAAGTCCTGGGTAGTGTAGTCAGCATGCAGGCAGCCAGGGGGAGAATGCCGGATGAACTTGCGATGTTTTTATAGAAGACTTGGGAGAAGAGGTCAGTCATGAATCAGAGTTAGAGTGATGTCGATCGGCTAAGGGAGTTGAGGGGCCGGTTCAGCGGGAAGATTTGGCGTCTAGTGGGCAAAATACTCCTGATCATCGTTACTTAAATACCGGCGGCGGCCTTTTCGCCCTTTTAAACACTATACTTGTACTTCTACCGCAGAGCGCAGAGCGGTCTTTCGTCTATCTGTAGCCCTCCCCATCAGCAACGCGGCACGTCATATCCCAGAGCTCGGCTAGAGCACAGACATGTTCGGAGGGGATCAGCGCCGGTCCCGGAATGCACAATGGTCGACAGCTGGCAGCCAGCAGGACGGGGGTCAGCAGCCACCGACTCAACCGTCGTCTTCTAGCTCCGGAATAATTCCAGGAGCACCTGCGTTTTACGATCCCAGTGCGGTGGGTCCGCAGCCTCAGCCATCGCTAGGCGATCACCAGTGGTTGCACTCCACGGACCAGCAGTATGCTTCTGGTTTGGACACCGGTGCCTATAGCATCCCCTATCGGCAACAGCAATCTCAGTCGTCTGCTGCTATCCAGGAACCTTTCCCTCGACCTCAGCAACAGACCGCCGCCCAGCCTCAGCAGTTGCCTCAGGAGCAGGCAGTTCCTCACCATTTGAACCAATACAACTTTGTCGCCCCTCAGCATCAGCCTCCTCAGCAGACACACTTTTCCTTCGATCTGTCAGCTTCATTGGGTTATCGGTCCCCAGCTATCAATGAATCCTATCTGTACGGACAAGTGTCATCGAACCCCTCACATCTCGGCCAGAACGCGTCCCGGCTCGAGAACTACCCCTATTCGCAGCAGTTCCAGTTTTTCAATTCAACCCTGTCCGAGGCTGCGAATAACGCGACACCTTCATCCTCCTCTTCCGAACTACTTGCAAGCGCACTTCCTCGTGGTCCTTCCGTCTCGCCCGCGATCTCGGATCAGTCATCGCAGCGGAACACTAGTGAACCAACTCCACAACCCCTGCCCACTCCGTCAACCTCCGCCACGAAGCTTCCTGTTGCCGCTGTGGAATCGAGCGCTCAGAAGAAAACGGTTAAGGGTGGCAAGAAGCGAAAGGGCGTCAAGAGACCCAGGATAGGAGATGACTCTACCACAGATTCAGACGACGACGATGTCCTTGGCGGCGTGACCGACTTTTCGATCCATCTCACGCAACCGCCACGTGGACCAAATTTTAGATTCCCTACTAGACTGTAAGCCACTCTTTCAGCTATATCCCCGGAACTCCCGTGCGAGGTCTACATCATTGCCTCGTTGCACGGGCGTCCCTTCCGGACCTTGTCTATTGCCGGAGCCACCCCCTCCCACCCTCCCTTACGCCGATCCGATCGCTAATTCCCTTACCTCTCCGACAGTCCGGGAGCATGTACGCATTGCAAGAAGCTCAAGGCGAGTGCCTCCGCAGCCATATCGAGGCCCGATTAACGTCAACTAACGCGAACTTCGATCCCGGATTTGCACCGCTTCAGATGAAGTGCGATTTTCCGAAGCACGAAAACATCTGTAGACGGTGTAAGACAGGGGGACACCGCTGCGTGGTAGAGGGTAGGAAGCCTCGGAGCGCCCCAAAGTAGGTTTTGTCCCCGACCTCTCCTATTGCTCACGGGATCGTGCATCCCATATAAAGGGTCGACCTTAGCGTCTTCCGCTGCATCAGTACCGGAGATGTCCAGACCTTCATCACCTTCCTCTTCCAACGACGACGAGCTGTTAACTGTCCCTTCATCTAGCAAACGGGAATATCTCCTTGCACAGATCAAGCAGAAGGATGTTATAATCGAGTCCCTCCTCAAACAGGTATGTTCTGTGATACTTTACTCCTCTATCTCTTGATGATAGCTCTCCTTAGTTGCACAACCCGTACGGCGCAACACCATTGGCGATCGCTGCGTATCAGAGTTCCACATCCCCCTCCGACGAGAACAAAGAAAGCATCGTTGAATGGTTGGAGAAACTGACGGCCAGTTTCAACTCTGATGTTAAGGCCGCCGGGGGGACCATGAAATCACACTCGTTCACGTTCACCTCACCTGTGAAAGACACCGCCTCCGATACAGATTCCGATGGTGATGGCGTCACAACTGTACCGGGAGAAGGTGCCCAGGGCGACCTCAACAGCGACGACGAGGATGGCAGTGATTCAAACATTGCGGATAAGGCGGCCGGGGCCCTTCCCGATGTCACCGTGCCCATCGGCCTGATTGCGAACTTGAGCCTGTCAAATGGTAGAAGTTCTACAAAAAAGAACCACAACGACGACGAAGACCTCGTGGGTTACTGAGAATCGCTTATAATCTGTGGCCACTGACAAACTATACCTGAAGGGTTACGCAAATCCAAAATATTTCAATAAAGGTGAGTTTGGGTGCTCCGCTCCTACCATTTTCCCGGTTTCCTCATTTGTTGATCCCGCCACTCTCCAGGCGCCGCCACAGATCTGGGTCTCCGAGCCTCGCTGATTGAACAACATACACCCCCTGAAATTCTGGTTCACGGGTTGGTAACGCCCACAGATGTGGAGAAGCTGTTTTCCATGTGAGTGTCCACTTATCTGGAACGTTCTATGCCACCCAACATTCTTTATTGCTGATCCCAATCTCTAGATTCTACACCAAGCTAAATGTAGGTACCAGGGACGCTCCATGCAGTTTGTTGCTCATAAGGGCCCTTCGATAGCCCCACGTGTCCTTATTGGATCCCTCCTTGCACACGCCGGCTAGCACTTTCGCTAGATGCCCATTCCTGTTCACGGTTGGTACGTCAATTCCTCTTAGTGCTATGTCTCAGTGCCACGAAACTAACCGGTGATGATGTAGTGTGCGCTGTTTCGTCCCGGTACTATAGGGAGAAGTCCGAGGTATATCCGATAGCGATGCATTTCGCGAGGCACGCGGCCGCCAATGCGCTCATAGACGGCTGGAAATCTGTGGAACTATGTCAGGCGTATATCCTCCTCAACACCTACGGTGTGCCCGCTAAACGTTGGGAGGAAGATCGCAGTTGGCTCTATATCGGCCTCGCGATTAGGTTTGTCAGATAGCATGTCAGATTTGGCACGTACTGATCCTTCCGCTGTCAGAATTGCCACGGATCTCAATCTGTTCCTGCCACAATCGAAGAAAGTGGCTAACGAGAGCGAAGAGAGGGAGGCGCTGAACAAAACGAGAACGTGGCTAATTTGTCACAATTTAGACCGCTCTACTGCCACACAGTTCGGCAAGCCCCCCTCCATCAAGGAGGACTCGTGAGCAATTTCTCTACCTTTACACAGCCTTCACTCACAGGGTTCGCAGGGTTATCAGGAAGTCGGCGGATTGGTATAAGAGGTCAAAGTTCAATGATCGCGTAAGGAGATTTGTGGAGCACAACGCACATAGACTCACGCTGCACTCTCACGTAGTATGACATCGGCCTATGCGGCTACACCAGTCTCATGAGAATCATGGCCAAGTTCCACGAGGAGCTATTCTCGGACCCTGACTCGGCCACCGGCTTGAACAAGGTGACGATTGATGAGTTGGACATCCGCCGCATCGTGGCTTACGATACCCGTCTTTGGCAGTCCATCGACTTCAAGGCAGTTACCCAATATCACGATGACAAATTGACCATGTTCAACGATGAATGGAAAGTGAAGTTTGCCGAGAGTGATACCGGCGGTAAGTGGAGCCTTCTGTACATCATTTTAGGTCCCCTGATCCATTCTTCATCAAACTCGACAGAACCCTCATACGCATTCAGATGTTCTCTGCTTCCCTTGTACGTGTGCGACAGACGACTGGCATTTTAGAAAAGCTCACTCTATTCCCTCTTTTCTTTAAGCCTCGTGAACTACTCAAGACTCGTGATGCACTCGTTCGGTTTTCAATGCGCCTTTGAGAAACGCGTTGAGGCGGATCTGCGACACTTTTACGCGAAGTGTTTTGGCGCCGCTGTCTCCGTAATCAGGATCATGATCGAAAATTTGGCCCCAAGTGGTTTCATGCTATACTCTCCGGATGGTGAGGCATTACCTCTTGTCCGTGTATTCCGGAGTCTGACGTCTTGACAGGTCACTTCGTCTTCACCTCCTTCGCATCCGCGTTTTTGCTCAAGGTGAATACCCGGTCAATCACGTGTGGAATCCTTCGCCCTAACGCTACCCTCGCTCTAGCTCCTACGGCCCGAATTTTCTTGGCTTGTGGAACCTGAGGACAAGACGAAGATTTTCGACTACATCGGAAGACTCATCCAAATTCTGAATTCCCCTGATGTCGCCATCGATAAAAAGCACGCCCCGAAGCTGCACGCTAAGTTCCTTGCTGGGTTGCTCATGAGGCAACACCAGGACTCGAACCGGGACTCGCTTTCCCAGGCGCCCCTCCCACCGAGCAAACAAACCGGAGGCGGTGACCACACTTCGTACGAGGGGCACCCACAACCTTCCAGCACCTCGACTCAGCACTTTGGTCAGGGTCAGGGTACCACAGAGAGCACTTCGATGCCACAAGGCCGCTTTGGCGATGTTTCGTATGTGTCGGACCCGAACCTGTCCTCCCAGCCCGGCATTTCCTACACGCACGAAATGCCACGGTACCAACCCCAGACATCGGCTGGCGTCGCTGCTGCACAGGATAGCGCTGTGAATTTTATGGCTTGCCTTTCGGAGGAAGACATGCTCGCGACCTTGCGAGCGATCGGGAACCCTAACTGGTGGTCGAACGGGATGATGCCTGGGTATGCTGCCTCTCCTGTCAACGGTGGTATGTTTATTGAATTCTTCATTTACAAACAGCTTCTCTTGGCCGAGCCCAAGTTCGACCGGCTCTCCAGAGTGCAGCGGGAATATTCCTGCTCCTTGCTTTTCTTCGAGCTCATCTCTGTCCGGCGCAACCGGGTTTGGTGGGGGGTTTGACAGCTATTCATCCTCTCAAATCGCACCTATCTCACTCCGTTAGAGTGATTTCGTCTCCTTTCCGCGTCTCGGCTACGGTATCCCGATTGTTATCCCCTGCTTCGTATATAATGGATCGTTAGGTTAGTGTACACACATATCTATGCGTTGGAATTGTCCACCACTTCTTGTTTGCGACGAATAAAAACCGCTTGAGCACAACCCTCCACACCCTCCTGGTGGATACGTGTAAGAGTTTCTAATACAACGATAGAGAATACATCGGAGAAAATATCCAACTGTTTTTTCCGATGTATGATGCAGGCAAAGAAAAGTAATATAGAAAAGTTTCGTCCTCAGACTATGATACATCCCCTATCTCCGTCACCCTTCAAACCCATCGCAGATTTCTCGGCCAGGATGGCGTTCCGGATCCGTAGATCTTCTACCTCTCTCTCAAGATCATCCCGTACAGCCTTTTCCTCGTGCCTGAGCTTCACCGAGAGGGGGAGGTAGGAATTAACCTCGACCCATGCGCTGATCCGGCCCTGTAACACAGCGCGAGAAGTGTCGTCGACAAACGATTCGACGTGTGGCCAACGCTCCCCCGCTTCGACTCTACAATCTGCAGGACAAATGCGACTGAGGAAGAAGGCGACAGATTGCGGCTCCCCGATGCTTGAAATTCCAACGTTAAGGTCGGTGAGTTTGGTGAAGGGACGCGGTATTTCAGAGGCCGATGGGAGGTCTGTCTCCGTCGCGTCCAAGTACAGTCCAAGTTCCCGGAGGTTGGGACAGTTCTTTGCGAAAGGAAGAAGAGCGCGGAGTGACAGATTTGATCGCGTTCCTAACGCTGACCCAAGGATCACTGGCTCCTTGTTGAGGTCGATTACTTCGAGGGCGGGCCACCTGCTGGTCAGTGTCTCTAGGTCGTCTAGCGTTAGGCAGAGTGGGCTGGGGTACATCAGCACGAAAGTGTCCAGATGTGGACAGTCGAAGAGAGGCTTGAGAGTGTCCAACGTCAGGACCTCGAACTCTGGCTCCGCCCCGCTCCATTGGGTGCTCATGATCGGACCTGGAAGTGCTTCCATGTAGATCCTCTCGATCAGCGGGAAATTCTCTCCGACCGCGGAAAAGTATTCGTGGACGGATGCCTCGTTTTTCACGGAGATTGCGTGGAGGTAGAGAGACGTCAGATTCTTCGCGGCGGGAGCAAGCGTGTCAATCAATACTGGTATAAGTTTTGAAAGATGTGCACTGAGGGACAGGTCCCAAAGTTTCGGGAATCCATCCTTGGGTATATGGGGGTCGAAATTTGCTACGTCCGCTTTGTCCCCGATACCTTGGCCTTGCAAGTATTGGAATTCGATGACACCAATGTCGGGTAACTTCGTGAGGGTCTCCAGCATGCTACCCGTGACGTGGTAAAGGGGTAATACGACCTTTTCTAGGCACGGAAGTTCACTGAGGAGACGTGCCAAATCCTTTTCGATGGATGAGGCGGAGCGCGAGGTTCGTAGGTCCAGAACCGTCAGATGTGGCATGCGCGCCGGGATGTTATCGAAGAAGGGGCGGAGAGGCTCGGGTTCATCGTCCAACCTGAAGTTGAACCGACGAACTGACTCGTTCATGAACAAGACTGCGAACCTTCTCTGGTTAGGGAAGGCGGTGATGTATGTGAGCTCTCGAAGGCGCGGGAGCAGGCTGAGAGTCGTCCTGGTTTCTGATATCTCCGCGAGAGCGGCGGTAGATATCTTGGGTACATGCCCAAGATCCGCGTAGGTGAACTTGCGAACGCGAGGAGCGTATATCATAAATCGAGACCAATCCTTTGGTTCGAGTTTCCTCTCGAAGCACTGATAAACGTGGTAAGTTATTTGGGTTTGATTCGAACTACGGCGACAACGCTTACACCAGCAACGGTTATCGGCGCCAGGATCGATAGCAGTTGTCTAGGGCCGGAAACTTCCCACCACAGCTTGTCCCGAGCCACCTCGGACCATGCCTTACAGACAACCGCGTTGCATGCATTGGAACTCAGATCAAGATGATCAAAAATGAGGCAGAGGAGCTCTGGGATAAAGCAGACGCGTTGCACGACGGATTGGAACATGGGAATTGTCTGAAATGTCGGTGTGCCACTGGGCGGGTGGCGGAAGAAAGATGGGTTGTCTCGGGGCACGTGCCAGTTCGCGATCGAATGACAATCGCGTGGGCTTTTCACAGCGCTACGACCAATTGACGCATGTGGGATAAGCTTGGGATAAGCGGATACAAAATCTATAGAGAAGAACATATTGGACGTGTGGCGAAGTTAACTCGGTATGTACGATGGCCACGTCGAATGCTTCACAAACGTCGTAACTAAGGCTCAAATGGTTGCAGGAAACTATACGGTGCAACAGCTTCTATGCATCGTGGAGTCATGTCCACCTTTTCCCCCTCATTTCTATCGAAGCGATAACCCCAAGGCCAAGTGGGGATGTAACAAATTTCCTGCACGATCGAATGCGGGCTTAGTTACCTCGTCAGAAGGATAAGTCAATGACTGACCTCAGGCCCGCAGATAGGCTCGCACTTGAGCCACATTGACCAGTCTAGCCAGTCCATGAGCTGTTCAATATCAGACTGCCACTTCCCCAAGAGCCGTTGAAGAGCATTTAAGCCAGTCTCCCCCGAATCAAACGCATCCTTCCAGATGTCGCCCAGGACACCGCAGATTCGGAATAGAACCGCTTCTACGGCCACTTTTATTAGCTTTTCCTGAGGCGTCAGCAGAGTGGAGGGAGCCCAGGCGGTATGTGTGGAGGCGCAATGCTTCACGACCGGGTCAATCCATGACGGGTCTACGGGGCCAGTCGGGTTGGGAGGAATGGCGGAAACGAGCATATATGGTGTCAGCATGATTAGAGCCTGGGACCTGACTTCTGCGACTTGCTCAGTGATGTTCCGCTTCGATCCCGGGTTTTGCAATATGTGTTGCAGTAACTCGAGGCGTTTCCCGTAGCGATCAACGATGACTTGAGTAATGCTTCCCCAATCAATCCCACTCCCTTGACCAGTTCGAGTGAATATGTCGTGGAGCTGCTCCCGAATGTATTTGGAGTCCGTCTCGGATATTTCATCGAGGCGGAACTCTTCCCTGGACTTCCCAGTCCTCGCCTTAGCGAGGCTGGAAAGTGCTGGGTCGAAAAACGATACAACTCGGGAGTAGTCAATTTTGACCCGTTTTTCACCAGGGGATCGATTGTGCCACGTCCCCGAGTTTAGAACCTCGAAGGAGATTGAAATGCGGGAGCGCGCGCTCCCCCTCCAGCCCGGGGGTAACTCTGGAAGTGGCTGTGGCCGTGGGGGAGGGGGAGGGGGAGGGGAGGGGTAGAACAGATCCATGGAATCCGGACGATGGCGTTCCTCACTCGCGTGGGGGACGATCTGTGACTCCGACACGAGTTCCATTCCAGCACCGAAGTCGCATATCATTACTTCGCTGGGTTGAGCCACACGTTAGCTGACCTAGACAAAGTACGAGAATTCCGAGGCTCACAAGTCCATTTCCATCCTAAACAAATAACGCCGTGAGTGGAAGGTTAGGGGGAGGGAAGTACCCGGACCGATACCTTACGAATCCGTCCAGCTCAAACTGCTCCCCCCATTTGCAGAGTTCCCGAATGCGACCGGCTTCGTTCCGTGTCATGTCTGGACGGACCTTCCCCCATATTAAGATATCCTGGGTATCCATTACGCCGGAAGGCCTGATCTTGGCGGCGCTGGAGCCGTCGAAATAGGCGAGGCGAAGTGCTCGGGTGGTCACGTAGGTGTAGAGGTAGCACTTGCTCCGACAAAAGACAACGGAATGTTCTGGATCAGTGGCCAACCAGTCCAGCGCGACGGGTCGGTCGTCGTTCCCTCTGCCATGGTAAAGGATGGTTCCAGGCAGGACCGCCGCCGCAGTTATGGTATGTCCTACCTCACGTTAGCACATTACAGCGGAGCCTGTCAAAACGTCGCCGTACCATTGATGTACCGAGTGTTTGGCCATTGTTGGAGGAGTGAGTTTACAGACCAGAAGATTAGGTTCCCGGTCGAACTTGCTTGATCGTACGTCCTCTGGGCTAGTTTCGAGTCCGGAGTGGCGTGCTGTCGAAAGACTTGCTGGTCATTTGCGGCGACTCTAGCCGCGGCTGCTACAAAAACGACCAAAAGGTTCGTCAACCTACGCATATTGCACAGCTCGATAGTCGAGTGTCAAAGGCCTATCGCTGCGGATTCACGAACCCTCTGAAGCGGCCCGGAATGATTCCGATCAAAGATTGATAATATAAGGATGGAAACTACAGCGCCGGATAGAAGTCCCACCGCACGAAAGCATCCCAGTCATCAGCCAGGAAGGAGAGCGAGATGGCATTTGAGGTCGAGACCGCTTAGGATCGAGGGTGACCTCCTGAGCAAACGTGAGCGCATGCAATGATCGATTTTTCAACCGGTGAGCAGGCTGTCATCTGTTCGGAACGGGCCACCACTTGTAAGAGCACATCGCCTGTGATCTTGAACCTCGCCACCAGTGTATTGATAGGCAGGACTAAAAACCGAGTGCAGTTGCGAATAGATGTAGAGGTGAACGTCGGGGCTGTATTTAGAAGCGAGCTCCTGTTCGAGAGCTTCGCCGATATCCTGTAGTTCTACTTGCTATGAATCATGACCAGCACGGCGTTCCGAAAAAAAAGTGTTCTAGCAGACCTGCAGCTGTCAAATAAAACAGTCGGAAGCCGCGTAGAAACATTACTAAATTTTCGTTCAAAATTCCTTCCAGAATTACAGCTATTAGGCGTGATCTCTGCAAGTTCGGATCCGTCTCCACGCCTAGTCAAAGACCGGATCTGCGGGATCGACTGGATAATCACAGTCCCCACGTCGCAGCCCGCGAACCATCTCAAGAAGTCGATGTCGCACAGGTTTGCAATACTGACTCTGCAGATGGCCGGTCAACTGGGCATAAGTCTAACTCGTCAGTCTCACGGGTGGCCCAAGAGTGAGGACTCCGGAAAGTGTCCTCGGATGGCGGTAGAACGATCCCATCTCGGGGCAGGTTTACCTTCGACACAAAAGGTGAAACAGGTGCACGAGCCACTGGACCATCATGCAAAGCCAAGGCGCAGCGGTAGAGATGAGTGCACCCCGTTAAGAAGTCACCAGTCACCCCCCGGTGAGATCAAAGTCTCGGGGCCGGACGCCGCAGTTCCTACTACCATGGGTTGGGCTTGAGGCGGGCGTTCAAGTATGCCTCAGTGGCCACCTTATACAATGAGGCTCAGCCTCGGGTTCGGAGGTGGGAAATGCAATTTAGAAGGCACACAAAAGATGGGCTGGCAGTGGAACGTTTTATGACTTGATGATCGAGATCGCACACGCTTCCCACAAAAACATGTCGATTACACTATATGACAAGAAAGGACTCGCGGAGATTAGGAAAGAGTCTCTGGACATTTACAACCGCATACACTCTATTGCAGAAGACGCTCTCTTTGTGGAACAGGTAGCGGAGCAATACGACGGATACCCTATAATCCGTGCGATGCGCTTCTTATCCTAAGCTGGGCTTCATTCAAAGGGGAATTCACAGCAAACTTAAGATGCGGGGCTTGGTACGTCAGCCCGGGCCTGGTATGTCGCGTCTCGTACCGTTAGGTTCCAGCTGCAGCTCGTACGACCGTAGGGTGCTGGCAGATTCGCCTACTTCAAATCCACCGATGGACACTTCAACAATTGGTCTTTCAATCTGCGTCGTCCAAACGTACATTTGCTGCCAATCATCGCGGGAAATCCTGGGTGTGCTCAATGGCATAGTCATCTATTTGTGATCTCATCTTTCTCACAGAATAATTATAGTGGACTCGACTAGGGCAGGAAAACGGATGCCGGACGCGCTGTCAAAGACCATTCCAATCTGGTGTGCAGTCATGAACAAAGCTATAGCTAAAAAATTCCCCTCAGCGATCCCGCATGATTGGGAAACCAATCTTTTCACCCCGCCCGCCTCGGTCAGTCGACAAGAACATTGCCAGATCGAAAAGCGTATCGAGGAGTGGGCAGAGGCCCTCGCCGTAAATACCCACTTCAATCTAGCCAATGTTGCACACTGATCAATGTTGGAAGGAATCCGAATATGAACTCCCCCTTCTCGCGAAGCCCGTGAGGCCGATCTGGGTAGACCAATCCACGACTGTCCTCCCGACTTTCTCGGGTTCTCAGGGGTTTACCCCACTGATTTGCCTCTCTGCCTCAAAGCAAATCGAAGACGGTCTTGAGAGGCGGGAGCACGGTTTTACATATGTCCAGGGATCTGGAGACGATCACGAACTGTGGGGAAGGTAGGCGATCTTGGGCTTGTAATGCACACGTTCCGAGTTTCAAAATCGTCTCAGGGGTTTGAATCCAGATATCTTTTGGTCTTCTCGCTCGACTCTCCTTGCCACTGCCAGAGGTGACCTCGAGTCTGTCATCGACGGTTTAATAGATCGCCATGCTTCGAGAGAGGGCAAGCTGGCGGATCCCTGCTGGACCTCTACGCTCAAGCCCGTGCATGCCATCTCTGGGAGGCTACTTTTGGCAGTTGCCTCTGAACTCCCAGATTCATCTCCACCTCCGGCATCTGCCACCTTCAAATGCGTCTCTCGTCGTCTCGCATTCGTTCTCATCTCTTCCCATACACATGGGCACACGGTTGAGGTAGACGGAGACCTTCCCTACCATCATACTCTCCGGATGTCCCTTCCCGCTTCAGTATCCGCCCATTCCAATTTTCTCCTATATAACATCTTGCCGAGGGCAATTCCATTCATTAGAAAACATCTCATCGCTGGTGAGAACGTTTGTGTCGCGTGTCCTACTGGAAAGGACGTGGGTCCAGGGGTGATTGTGGCCGCGTTGAGTCTCTTTTTCGGTGATGATGGGGACCCACGGTACGGCGGTGACACGGACAATAAAGGTGGGACAGCATGGAAGGCCAGCACGAGCTCTCGGTTGAAAGCGTTTCTAGGGCCAAAGATTGACAAGGCTACGATACGAAAACGGCTCCAGTGGATCATCTCGAGCAATCCGTCAGTCAACCCTTCCAGGAACACCCTCAAACGGGTCAACGAATTCCTCATGTCCCACCTCCACCACCCACACTATGCATCCCCATCGTCTGCCTCTCATCTCCTAGTTTCAAATGCTCAGGCTCGTGGCTGGACCTTGAACCCTGCGTCCGTGCAGAAGATCTCCATGCGGAATTGCGCCTCAATCCCTTCTCTGTATGTCGAAGGTACGATAAGATATTCTCCGCCTTTCATCGTGACCAGTGGAGTTACCACTCCGGAGATCGCGTCCGAGTAGGGACCAGATGTCATGACGTGTGCAGAAAGCGGTGAATTACCGGGTTTGTGGGGGAACACTGTGACGTTTAGAGCGGGGGCCCTAGAGGAGGAAGAGCGGCGGCCTACAAGTTGTAGCCTTATTCTGAGCGGGGACATCCGTGGTCAGTAATTAGGCAGCAGGATTTGTGAAACCTACTTGATCTGGCATGTTGATGGAATATGCAAGTGAGAGAACGGATTGTTCGTATATTTGCTAGAACTAGGGCTTCCAGCCGCGGTGTCCCCTTGCCTGGGAACCCTTCCATCAGCTTTGCGCACAATTGTCTAGATGTTGCAACGAACCACGATCCTTTGATCACTTTTGAGTACATCCCGGCACCTTCTTGAGGTATCGCTTCGAGAGATACCCGCCTTGGGCTCTCCGCGCGGAGGCTGAACGGTCCCAGATGTTTCTGGGCTTCAAACGTGGAGACGATGACAGTATAGCTTCCCGCTGTCGAGGCGGTCAGCCACGAGGTCATTGAACCAAACATGTTGCCATACCCAGGAGGTCGCCGACCGCGCTCGCGAGCCCGTAACTGTACGTTCCTGATCCGCAGACGATGTCAGTCTGCGCAACGCTGGGTGGGAGGTTAGCCTTGGGATGATCAGGCATGGTATACCCACTCAAAGACCCTGCTTCCATCGCTCCAGACAACCGATATGTTTAGGGGGGCGTCCCTGTCAGTTTGTGCCACAAGGACCACTCGAGCTTTTGTTCCCCTTCCGGCTGTCTGCCCCTTTCCCTCGGGGCTTATCCGAAGATGGTATTGTGGATTCCTCATGTAAGATGGGTTCGCATAGTTCCCACCGGCGTTCTTGCTAGTGAATGTCCCATCAACCTGATTTACGAGAGAAGGGTCATCGGTGCCAGACGTCAGTTCCCAAGGTCGCCGGAATCGAGGGTGGCATTTGAGGGGGAGATGGAGTAATTCTCACCTTGTGGGAAAATGGCAACTTGGTTGTGGTTTCATCCCACGAGAGTGACGAGATGGTCGAGAACACGGTCACCGTAAACGCCACTTCCTCCGTCCTCCCGTCATGTGAGGCGATTATAGAAAGCGAGCCATCTCGGATCTCTTCCGCGGTTGCTCGCGCCTGGGGATATGATGAAAAACTCGGACCCCGTATTACATCCGACATACCACAGACTTACCAACACGTGCACCGAGTTCGTGAATGAGCCCTGACAATGCATAGTCCACGCCTGATAAATTTGCCCACGCAAGGATCCAACACAATCCACTCACGGCCTCAGCAATTTGATCGATCCTTTGTTGGCTAATGCGCCGGTCGAATTCGCTCTCAACCCGCAAGGCAACATAGTCAGAATTCTCCTTCGTGTTTGTAACATGTCTTGTCAACAGCACCCACAACTTCTGACTCGTATCCACGGCCGAAGTTGTGGCGCTCGGGAACTTGAGCCGGAGGTGATAATGACTAGCTAAATGCGATGTCAACGTTTGAAAGCTGAATAAAGGTCCGGGCCCCGGGATGAATTTTACCGTGTCCATTTGTAACACCATCGTCATCTCGTACCCAGATGCTGAGAGCGGTAATGCCGGTTGGCAGGATGAAATGCTAATGTGACAATAGATGCGTACCCGTGAAAGGACAAGTGGTGAGGAAAGGTCGCGGGGTCCCAGCTGAAATATGCCCCTTCAAATGTTTGACACACTTCATCCCAACTCATTTCAAATGTCGCTGTGCGAGGGTCAGGCGGTGAATGAACGGCAACAAGGAGGTCATACGTGAAGCAGCGGAAGGTGAACCAGATTCCCAAGAGTTCAAGATCTTCAAGGTTCGGTCTTCCTCATTGTCAGAAATATCTGGTATTGCGCAAGGCGAAGGGTCAAATCAAGCCCCAGAAACTGCGGCTAATTTTCTGACCTATGACCGCGTAGCAATGAGAAGGGAGGAGGCTGATTTTTCCCCAGTGGACATTTTCCTGATCCGGAGTTCCCAACGTAAGGACGCAGTTGCCTGTAGAAAAATCATGAACTCTGCAGCACAGGAGAAGATGTGCTGCAAACCTCTGATGAACCCTTGGTACACCTGGGCCCAAGTTTTTTCCCGCTGGAAAGCGGGGCTACGGAGGGCTTAGAAGATTGTGCCAGTGCACGATGGATCTGACTCGCCTATGGAAGCACACATAGTCTGGAATCCATCCAATCATGGAACTTTTGATAAAACGTAAATAACTTTAACCGTCGAAAACATCGAAACTCAACTGGAGATCATCACCCGAGTTCCTTGAGACTGTCAGCCAGCAGAGGAGACCCTGAGCGAGGAGAGCGACTCACGACCCAGGAAAATCATATCCACCCATGAGTTTCAGGTACTTGAGAATGATCAGTTCAACTCACGCGCGAAAACAAGAGGGCTTACTGCTTTTTCGAGTAATCGCGGCCACAGCGCGTTGCTACCGCCAGTCGACAAGCTTAGCACATCACCGTTGGGGGACACAGGCAAGGCATCGTCAATTACTGGGAAGAATGGGTGAGGAAGTCGATCGAAAGGGCAGGACAGGGGTCTTTACCTATCTGAAATATCTGTCAAAAGTGTTCAATGATTGAGAGTTTCTGTGGACTCACGCGTCGTGCACTTCCGTTGAAGTGAAATTCTGCGTCATATAGACAAGAGGCTGGTGACCCCTCCAGACGCACGCTGGGATGCCGGTGGAGAGATGATTTCCCCAACTGTCGCAATGCTTGAGCACCACCAGCCAACGGACCACAGCGAACTCACATTAGAAGAGAACCTTTTGCGGTGGACCAAGCATACGACAATCGAAGCGCATACCGAACAGTCAGATATGATTCGTTGAGCGATGTCTTGCGGCTCGGCGTCGTCGGGGGCATGGGCCCAGTTTGTGCAAAGCTCCGCTGGGAGTTTCCAGACCGCGGACTGTGCAAGTTGCACCCGGGCCAATTCAGGTTGATCTGGGAGATCTCTATCCCGGTCAACCTCTGGGAGAATATGTATGGTGCAAAAACGTACTCGCTCGGGAGCCTTGGGTCATGCCATAGTGGTATCCTTTTTCCGTTCACGCGAGAGGATTTTTTAAGCACAGAGCACTGGGACTCTAATCAATGAAATGAGACAAGTTTGAGCGAGTGAACTTGATGGGCTTACGTTCTGAGAAAGCATTTCTAACGACCGGGGTCAGGTCACGGTGAATTGATTTGATCTTCTCCGCTCGCTGAAGAGCAATGGCTGCCCGAGAGTCTGCATGGGATTTCACCTTACTGTCTCCCGTCGTGCTCTTCAGGTGGATAAAGTCTTCGGCTGCACTAAGATAAAGCTTGAACGCCAAGTCCCAGTCCCTGGCTAATTCCGCCTTCGTCGCCTTCACATATACGGCCTATGTATCACCCTCAGAATTAGATCGAGACGACGCCCATTACAACCGAACCTCTGGATCCTTTCTTGCGCTCATATTCTGGTTCGGAGGCGAGTGCACTGAATCCAAAGCTGTGGCACGGATCTGATCGAGGCGGCGTCGCAAGCGTGAGAGCAGATTCCCAAGAACGGTTGTAGCCACGTCAAACGAGCCGACACAGGTAACTTCATCACCGAAGCTCAAAGCCATCGACGACGACGACGACGAAGGTACCATGGCGGATTTTTTGAGCGGTTCATTCTCGTCAAACGATGAAATTGATTTTGACCGCGCCGCCTCAGCATTCCCTGATATCTCGCTTGACGGCTCTGGGGACTTCCCGACGCCTACCCTCGGAGGCGCACCGGTTATCTCTCACCAGACCAGCACCTCCAGCTACGCGGATTTTGAGGAATTCACTACCCCACCACCGCATAACGACGTAAAGGTCACCGGTGATGATGAGATTGAGCAGTTCGAGAGCCAATTCCCTGATATTGATGTCCCAGTTGTGAGTGCACAGCCTAACACTCGACCGCTTGAGTTTGAGCTGATGATGCTTCCCAGTCTTTACCTCCTGTGATGCAGCAGCAGCCCACGTTTGGTGCCCCAACGTTTGCTCCTCGTCCTCAGCCCCCGGCTTCTGCTGCTACCCCCATCTTCAATGCGCAGTTGGAAGAGGACGAACCAGAAGTGATCAAGTATGATTCCTTTCGGTCCATCTGACGTCAAAGGGTGTTAACAAATCACTTCAGAGAATGGCGCGAAAAGCAAGAGGAGGCTATTAAGGCCCGTGACGATGCATCCAAGGCAAAACGGCAAGAGACCATCGCCAAGGCTGAACGTGCAATCGATGCTTTTTACGAGGATTATGCTCGCAAGAAGGAGAGGAACATCAGAGAAAACAAGTGGGTTCCTACAGGACCAGACCTGCAGACATGGAACTGACATCTCTGCAGGGAGCACGAAACACAATTCCTCGAGACCCAATCACTTTCCCTCTCATCTGGTACCACCTGGTTACGGATTTGCGATCTCGTTGAGCTACAAAATTCCCAAAGCAAAACCATCGCCCGAGCAGGACCAAATACTACCGACATCTCCCGGTTTAAGGAGGTCCTGTTGCGTTTGAAGAGGGAGGGAGAAAACGCTCCTGGAGCTCAAGGGTATTAAATAGACATACATCCGAGTCCCTAATTTATGATCCTCTCGTTATATCCCAAACCTTATGCACTCGTGAAACCCTTCAAAGCTTCGATAGGATCCATCCGGTGACCTCATCCGTGAATTTCTCGGAGATCCCATCAGGCTCATTAACGAGTTCGTGGTATCCATCCTAGATGGGTCCGTGTGAGTGATAAAATGCAAAAGGATGGAAAAGCCACTTGCTGGGTACGAGGAGAATTTCTTGTCGTCAGCATTGACCTTATCTACGAACGCCTTGGACGCGTCATGGGATGTGATCTACACCAGAACTTAGCAACGAATATAGAACGCTGGGTTAGGCTTTACCTTGTCAGCATCACCGTGGAGGATCAAAAGCTACAAACAGCTTTAGTCGACATTCCAGTGTTCGAGGGGTATTCGGGCACGTACAGGAAGAGATTGCGGGAAGTGGACATAGTCCTCATCGAGTAACTTCTTGCCCTAGACGGCAAAATAAATTTAGAGGGAATGCGTCCACCTAAGGCGGCCTTGACGTACCCCATCGAACATATCAGTGAGTCCAGCAACGGTTCCAACTTGTTTGATGAGCGGGTCGCTGAGGACCTTGTTCCTCTCGGGGTTTCGGTTAAGGTTCTACGAAACCGGCCACCCGGTCAGCGAGGACCGATTGAAATAAGTGCGGGAGGTCCTCCTACCTCCTCGCCCACGGGTGCGGGGACCAGCAAGTTTGGCAAGAACGGCCTCGCTTTCCTTCCCAACCACCTTTGCACAGGCGACGCGGGAGTCGTCAGAATCAACAGCGGACTCGACGCGATCACTCCAGACAACAGTTTGATAGTGTCAGGGGAAGGTGGAGGAGTGTTCCTCGTCACGAAACCGAGAACGTTTCCGCCTCCCTGGAAACCCAAACCGAATAACGTCAGCCAACCGCAGAGAAAACTCATAAACACGCCAAACACTTACCATGGAATGTCCCATCAAGAATGTAGGGACGTCAGGGACCTCCTTCCTCGCGTGCTCAATCGCCCATTCGATATCCCCGAACTGGTGTTTCCAGTTCGTCTTTCCATAAGAGCTATCCTTACTCTTGTTCGCCGCATCTAACGCAGTTTTGCCGAATCCACGAGCGTCATAAGTGAACACGGTAATATCTTTCTCCGGATACCTGACATGCGCGTGGTTGTATCGAGCGACGTGCTCAGCAAAGCCGTGAACGAAGACCAGTAGCGCTTTGGGCTGGTCTGCTTTATAGGTACGAGTATAAAACTTGGTTCCAGCAGGGCCAGTAAGCCAGCTCTCTTCGAACGCGGCGGAGGTCATGGGCGGATGCAGCTAAAGTACGGCGTTCCACCCCATTTACCCCTATCTGTCACGCCGTGGGCCGTGGCAGCCAGGTGGCCGGTGTCACTCGTGGCCCCGTATGCAATGCTCGAAAGGTGACGGATAAAATGGAAAGCAGCTTAGTATGCAAGCGCTTTCAGCCTCAATTTATTTCACAAGGGCGGATTATGTTACTGGCAAAACAAGACCGAGAATATGGAAATGGAAAAGAAAGAGGGTGCGAGAATAATGATAGTTATGTCCAGGGCGTAAAAGCAGGGAGTGTGGGGGGAATGTCAGCTCATGGACAATGAGGACCCCTGAACAAACGCTGACACCTTGCTCACTGCAGTATGTCAGGTGACGTGTAGCGCGAGATGATGGGTTATTCTAAAAACAGCAAAACAAGAGGGACGATAAATCCAGACACCAGATTACACAGCGATGAGATGCGAGAAACGTGTGAGAAAAATGAGGGGTTTGCAAGAAATCCAAATGAGGTAAACCACAGAAAACATTGGATGTGTCATGTCTGAGGAACTGGTCCCGTGAGAAGTGATGTCCGGTTGTAATCTGCGGCTGAAGGGACGTCAATGACTTGAAGGAGCCACTCGAAAAAGATTCTTACTGTTCATCCACACTTCGTTGCCCCACCATTTTAGTGTAACGCCTCCCTTTGGAAACTGGAGAGTGAAGAATATAAAGATGAAACAGAAGACAGTGCCTGTTGGAAGGCAAGAAGTCAGGTCGGACTCTCTTAAAATCGGATCGGATACGTACCAGAGTCAAGTGCAGCGCTTGTGATGTAGTTAAACTTTGACCACCACAAGAAGTTCTTTCGCCTAATCCAGTATTGAAAGATGAACGCAACAACAAACCACGAGGAGTAGTTGATCCCAGTGGCTGGAGGTATGAACCCGACGCCGTTCAGGATGATTGGAGTGCTGATGTATTTGACCCTAGACTTTGGGTGCCACCGTTGCCATAGCCAGAAGGGAAATGGCAAAAAGGCACCGATGATGATGGCATATAGGAACGGATAGTAAATCGATCCTGGCCCAAACTGGCGTTTTGGTCCGACCAATCCCCAAATAGCGGACGCGGTGAAGAAGACTTGGTTATGCGGGCAAGTTAACGAGCTTTTCTGGCCCTTCTGACAGATGTCGGGGATGTTGGCAAACATCCACTGTTTGACCCCGACTTGAACGAAAGCAGCCAGGACCGTGCAAACGAGTTGGACTACCTCCAGGTCAGTGATAGGCTTGAGATAAACGATAGGAAGTCCTTACCCACGAACGTTGAGCGTGGCGGCACTTTCATATAATGGCCAAGCTTCAGGTCTTGGACGAAGTACGTTGATTCCGTCAGGGTTTGCACAGAGTAAGCCTTGAATACCTGATATCGTTTGATCAATGATTGGTCGGAGCTGAACCCGAATTAGCAACTTACCATGTTTGCTATGGGGTTTCCAGGTAGCAACGTGCCAGGAATAATTTGGGCAATGAGGTTGAGCGTGATCTGTGCGTTTGGTTGTGATTAGGTCGTGGGTTATCGACTCGTAAGGACAGTGACACCCACCGATTGACCTGTCATCGCATAGATGAATCCACTCGGCAGCACATACACCACTGGCAACAGGACTGCGAGAAGCAACGCCCAAACCGGAACACCGGTTTTCCAAACCTCCATCGCGATGATTGCACACGCGAAAAAGGTGACGAATGCCACACCATACCACCAATCAGGGACCTCGGGATAATTCCTCATCAGTTTCGCATGGATATCGTCCTTCTCGACCCTCATTCTCTTAAAGCCGTTGACTAGAGTGCGTCCGTGGTATAACAGGGTATGGACGAGAACGCAAGTGGAGAGAGCAAACGCAAGAAGATATGTCATCGCAAGGGTTGCTGGGAGGTAAAGAGGGGAGTAGTTGTTGTAAGCATCCATGTCAAAGGTGTCTTGAGTCGTCAGTACCCGGGTGACGTTGTACTCCTGGCCAAACTTGTCGTACAGAACGTTGGCAGAGATGGGGAAATATGCCAGATTCCACGTCTGTGAATAGAGGGTGAATAAAGGCGTTCCAAGGTTCAGCGTGGTCGACTTACGTTGGTATAATAAAGGATAGGAACCAAAATCCAGTAGAAGATAGCGAATCCAGCGAACACGTGGACCTCGGCCCACCATGGGATCATGAGGGGGCTTCCAATCCATGTAATTTGCGACCAGTCGAATGTCACGGCGCTCATTCCCAAACCAGTAGATACTCCGAAGAGCTGATTGACAGGTACATTCGTTGGGGCGATCCAACAAATCCACGAAAACACCGAGAGGGCCGTAAACAGGAATCCTTCACAAATCATGTCAGAAAATTGATGGACTCCAAAATCGCTATTGTGGACCTACCTGGCAAGAAGAAGAAAAGAAAGGTTCCTCCAAACAGATACATAAAAAATTTGTACCGGCTTACACCACCACTTTCCTCATCCTCTTCGGCATGGAGAGTGTTCAGCAATGTACAAGCGACCAGATTCTGGGGCCACACCATGCTGGCGGGCCAGACGAGGAAGCGTCGACAGAGGCCAGCCAAGCCGAAACCAGTTAGTTGCGTGGCCAACACAAGCGTGACGTCGAAACCGAAGCCGTAGGCGACGCCATAATAGATCTGAAGAACCACGATGGCGTTCAAGGCATACGGAGGGGTAACCGCGACATTGGCCATGATGAACACTAACGCATGCTCCTTGACGTTCCATGGTCCAGGATTGAGAGAGAATTCCAGCCCACCAAGCCACCTTGGTAACCGATAAGTCTTGGTTGGGACGACGAGGGCCATGAACTTTCCAATGGGGTACGAAATCAGAACGAGAGCGAGAGGGGCTACAGATGGGGCTGGCGATCGGAAGGTATAGTATACATTCAGAGCACTAGAAATAGTCACTTCAGAGGAGGAATGGCCTGCACGTAAGATGAGAACCTACGCAGCGATGAGGCAAAGAGTAAGGCCAATAATCCACATCCGTAATGTCATTGCGGGCATCTCTGGATCATCAATGTTGGAAACTGATGCTCGAACCTCTGGGAATGGGCTGTCATCATCCTCGTCACCCAATGCATCAAAATCGAATCCCATCCTACACACGAGGGTCAATCAGTATTGGACGTCGCCACAAGGGATGATTTCCGGACGGGACGAGGTGGCGCCGAAAAGGTCACGACCATGACAGTTGACTTACTTGATGGACTCTGCCCGACTCTCGGAGTCAATAACGCTCGGAGAACTTTCCAGCACAGACATTGAATGAGACTTGCCGCTCGAGGTAGCATAGGTTGGTTCCCCGTCCCGAATTTTTTCTTTGCCAGACGTGAGGGACAAATCGCCGCGTCTTGAGCTGACCTTGGTGCTTTCGTATTGCGAAAGCGACTGGCCGTCTATTGAGAGGGGAGTTTGAGGCACAATGCGCCGAAGGCGGTACGGGTCGTCGACTGCATGTTGGGAGTCGGTGGAAGGGGGCGTCTCAACCATGGCCGTTGGGGGAGGGTTGAGTGCTTGCTGGTGTAAGAGTAGTAAATTTGAAAGAGCGTTGGGATTGGATTGAGCTAGAGGTTGGGGAGGGCTGGCGGGGTCGAAAACTGGAGCGGGGAATGTAACATGTCGCGGCTCAGCTGCATCATTGGGAGGGCTCGCTGGGGACTGGAGAATTGGAGGAAGAGCACCAGCTTGCTGGTCGGCGGTGGTGGGGGGTACATAAGCGAAAACGTCTTCATCTTCGCTCTCTTCCTCTTCTTCGATGGAGTAGTCATTCGAGTAGGTATAACCAGTTCCTTGACTGGTGGAATAATACCCGCCCGAAGTGGTTGGCCTTTGTGACGAAGTCTCCGGGCGAGAGGAAGCATCAGTCATCGAAAGCTCTCGTCCCTGCATTTCGAAGAGGACTTCCGGGGACAACGGGGGAGGCAGAGGCGGGGGACGGGGAGGACGTCGGGAGGGAGGAGGGTGGGACTTGGTGGACAGAAGCAGTAGATATCGTATCTGTCCGCATTTGGCGTCTACGTACCCAAGGCACATCCCAGGGCAACGGGACCCCGAAACCTGACCGGCCGGACATCCCGGCCACCTCCGGAATCATTGATCGTACCTGACTTGAATCCCTCCATTTCATCCTCGTCCGAAATGAGTTCCAGGATAAATACATGCTCACTCCTCTCTGTCAGCTCACAAGACGGGCCGCAAACTCATGCAGAACTCGACCTTTTCACAAGAGACGGCCACATACACCACCATCCCACCATCGGCCTCCGATGCTGGTAACAATCCCTCGATGATCCACCATGTGCGCGGAAAATCCCACCCCTGGATCAGTCAGACGCCACTCAAGGTAAACGGCGTACGTTTCAGTACAAAGTCTGTCGAAATTCATTTTCCCCCCTTTTTTCCCCCTTACCTGCTGCACTTCAGAATGACAACAGCGCGTCTCCCAACGATCCGGCATTCCAATTATAACGGCTTGTCTGTGAGAGTAGGACACTAATGTGACGTTTGGTTCCAATATAGACCCTTCACACGGCGGCTAGCAGCCACATGACATGAAATCTCTCGGCCCTAGCTTAATTTTGAACAGGCAAACGCCATGGCCGTATCTTGGCTGCGTGCCTGAACTCGCTCTGCGAGTCTGAGGTGAGGACTTCGTCCCTGATCTCAGATGTGTCGATACATCCCTTTGATCGTGATGTTACCTTCCGCCTGCCTTTGCGCGTAATCAGCCCGAATCAGCCCCCTTGGCCGTGAAAATTTCCCACTGCTATCACGTCCTGATTCCAGGTGATCCACATGAAATCTATTCGCTTTTCCGAAGCCCGGAAAACGAATAGGAGGGGAAAAACCCCGAGGAAGTAACACATCTGCGTCAAGGATCGTAGGTCCAAGGGCGGTAGCCACAGCTGCGCGGGGCGGAACTGGAACTGGTTTAGAAGTTAGTCCAGGGCACGTTCGTCGTTCGATCGCTATCGCTCCATTCTCGAAATGAAACTATGTATTTGGAAGGCACTTACTTACAACGTGGCCTTAAACTTTTATCATTACGCAAAGTGGCAAAGCGGCCCGGGAAACTGATTCCGTCTGCCCAAAAAAGTACTAGATGACCGGTACTCGGCACCCACAGCACTTTCACATTCCAAGCACGCTCTCACATGGGGGTTCGCCAGCACGCCTGTTTGAATATCCCGAGAGCTCGGAATACCCGGTAACCAAAAACATCATCGTCATCACGTAACCCACTGTTGGCCCTAGGTTCGTCCCGGTGTGAGATTATTATTGGTCGGACATGCGCCGGGGGTGTGCATCACGCCCAATTCAATCATATTTGGCGTCCGAGATCTGGAAGTGCAGAGCGGCTGCCGTCAAGCGCGAGGGGTGGGAAACTTGAGCGTTTGAACCTTAAATGTTCTGAACGTTGAGCCCGAATACGATGTAGAACTGGAACGTGGCTACTGGCAGAAATCCTCCAGACTAAAGCATTCAGTGCCAAACGACGGTCGTTACCCACGAAGGAAGGCGCTGCAGATCAGTCGCGCGCTCCAGTCGGGTAAGAGGGCACAACGCATCAAATTTCAAAGATGGACCAAAAGGGGATCAATCCAGTCTTGTCGGCCTTTTCTCGGGGCCCTGGGATCCTCCATCAACCGTTCTCCGCCGTTGAACTGGTGGGCAGGGGCATCCTTGAGTCTGTCTTCCAGTCGTGGAAACCGGGGATGCCATCAGGCCTCTCATCAGCACGATAACAGGGACACGCTCTGTATCCAAGTATCACTGCCCCCGAAATAGAGGCTGGTCTCACAGCACTGGAATAAGGTACCGATCAAGATATCAGATGATCCCTTGCCCGAGGCTAGCGAGTGGCTAACGTGAGATAGCCAGCGTGATGCACTACTCAATGCCGTGAGGCGAGGACGCATCTGGATAGTTGGGTACTAACGAACATTAGCAAACTAGTTGAGAGGAAACGACTCCCAATCTTGACTCGCGCCGCCCCAGGCATCTTCCACGGGCAACAAAGCGCGGCGAACCCGATAGGCCAGGAAACCTATTTTCGGGTTCGCCAGGACTTGATCAGCACAAAAGATTAAACGTGCGGTCTTCAGGCGGGGAATCACCTTGCTCAAGAAAATGCGGAAAGCCGAAACGGCGAAACAGGATTGACGTTCCAGTGTCGAATCCTGATACTGAAACACAGAAAATAGCCCTGACAACAATCAGCAGTCGCCGGGATGATGTATGGGATGTACGGAGGGTGATGCTCAGCAACGTAGAACACCATACGATATCGCAGCAGGAAGCGCTAAGAGCACGCCACAGAACAGGAAAAACCGTTCATGGATAATAATCAACATCGACACGTTGATGGGTCCAAGACTGTGTTGCAGAACCGGAGGACGCGGGGCACAGGCCCTCAACTCCCTTATTGCCTCCTTGAATTGCAGACACAGCCACGCGCAGGGTGTCAAGGTCTACAAGGCAGAGGAATCCCATGGGCGGATCGCTCTGGTTGGCGATACCATTCGTGCAACGAACACTTGCAACATATTTCTGACTGAGAAAGGTGCCCAGTGTACCTTGAGTGGCAATCATCCAACTATACAAGGCGTAGTCGAATTGGGTGGGGGGGGATCGACTGACTTGATAAATAATGTGTTGTGCAAGTGCCTAGCGGACAGAGTTGTGAATATTGTACGCGATCGCATTGAGATGTAACGCGTAGGGCATCAATCGACATCTTGCCTCATAGTTCCTCGGCGGCAAAAAGGTAGTTGAGAGTAGCAGCCAAGCGAATCCCGGCCATCGCGAAAAGCTTCTCCACGACCCATTCGCGCGTGATCTTCCCTCCGTACTCGGGTGTGTCCAACTCTAGGTAAGGGTGAGAAGAGTTCCTGCTAAACGACGGACCGCCATAAGGAGGCTCATCCATTTCCTTGGGCCAGATCCACTCGCAATTCATCGCGTGAAGTGGAGTCGCCCAATGATAAGGGCACACAACCTCATCGTCTGTATCACTGGACCTCCAAGCCCTCCCTAGGATCAGTTGCGTCGTCTGTTGCCACATCGAGAGCGGTTCCGGAGCCTGTTGACCTGGACATTCGAGCCACGAGTCAACCTCGTCCTTCCACTTTCCGCCAATACCGTCGATCACGATCTTCCTAATCAAAGGATCATAGATGGCTCCTCGGAGGTTCTTCTCGAGGTCGTGATCAGCTGTAGGTTTCGTGTAGTTATGTGGGGTAATCCGAATAGCTTTGGCGACAATCAGGCTGTCCCACGTGGAGTGGATATCTGTATGTAAGAGTAATAGGTATATATATTTAGCACTCAAGGGCCCAGTCCGCAGTTGAACGACCATGGATTACTCACTGGAGATACGCCCATCCCATCTGACCTTGTCACCATTGCCTCCGCGGTCCCGGCCCGTCAAGTGCAGTGGCATGTGCAGGTCACCAAAGAAGTGGATCATGAATTTAAGGGCCTCTTCAGCGACGGGATCACCCTCAGGTCCCCCAGCTTGAACCCACTCTGCCAACAACCCAGTGGTGTTCCGGATACCGCCCAGGACGTTGATTCCGTCGTGGCCGGCCCACCCATCAGGTCCGGGGAAGTGACACTGCTGAGGGGGATGATCGCCCTTCCCACCAACATAGTGGAGTGGCCCGGACCAACGCATACGGAACCGGAACTTGTCGGCCCAGGTGGCAACGTATGACAGAGAGCATGACTGTGCGGAATCATCCGGGGATTCGGCATCCAATTGAGTCGGTGGGTGTAGGATGGAACAAAGGATAGGGAGAACGTTCGGGTAAAGGTACATCTGGGCTATCGTCGCTACGATCTCATGGCCTATAGGTCGGTATCGTTTTGTTAGCCTAAACTTTCAAAGCAACAAAGCCCAACTGACCGGCAGCTCCCCAAGCATACGCCCCAGGGGTGGCAACTGAAGCAATGAGACAGACATTGACAAGTGGATTGAATTTGAGCTTCATGGCGGACGACTGTGATGGTATTGGGGAAAGACAGGAAGGAGCAGGGAGAGGTCAGTGCACCGTTTATAAGCCAAACGGGCTGGTCAAAGGAAGGGAGCAGTTCCCTTTCGCTGAAGTCACAGCTGAGAATCAACTTGTTGCGGGAGGCTGCCGCGAATTGCCCTCCCACCGGAAGCTTTTGTTCCGATCTCGATCATCGCTTTGGCCCCCAATGATTCAGACGAGACCTTTTGTGTATAGTTGACAAGCTAGTTACCCGTAGTATACATTACAGCTATCAAACTAATCAAGGCCTATGCTTTCCCCCTAACCGTAATGGGAGGCGCATCCTCAAGCGCTGGAAACTCAACCTAGAACGGAGTATTTTCTCTTTCCTGTAAACCATTATCAGGTAAAATCCATTCGGCGGGGAGGAAAAGAGGCTCACGAATTCAAAAGGGACCCTTTGCGTAACTGTAAGCGGGCGAACTGCGTGAGACCGTGAGGGTCCCTTTCTCTGCAAACGAGGAAAGCCTGGACGAGAACTTCTGCTCCGGATGCGGAGTGCTAAACATCGCCGTCGTAAGGATAAGCTCCAATCCGTGACCCTGTTCTATCGCCTTCATAGCGAGTGCGGTAAGGTGAGCGTCCACCTCCCCCCATGCATCACCAGGAACGTGTTCGATTCCGTAGGAGGGATTCATCGGCGTTTCGTGGAGTGTAAGCTCCTCGGGTACTTTGGTGATGGTGTAAAGCATTGGCATGATCCAATCGTCGAGGATGTCAAGGTTTCTTGTGCTCAGCCGGAGGCGTTGCAATCTGAGACACGAGCTGAGATCGACGAGCGGCCGTTCCACTGGCAACGGTTCGAGCAACGAATTTTGGTTTCCGTCGAAAGTCAATCCGGAATCTGCAGTAGACTGTTAGCCAGCAGAAAGCATTCAAACGGTGAGAATATATATACCTCTTGATGGGGCCAAAACTTGTAGTCGCCTTAGAGTGGGAGCGCACGCAGCAACGAGATCGCATAATGGCTGGCGGAACGGACTGTCGGCGACTCGAACTTCCTGGAAGCTCACCGGGCGAGCGGCCAGCTCCCTCAGGAAGATGTCGTCCTCTCTTTCACGGCTATTGATATAAAGGCGGCCACGGAATCGCTCGGCGGCCTTCTCAGGATACATCCCCCTCTCGTAGCTGCGACGAATCCGTCCATGGCCAAGATTTAAGTCCTCCAAGTGGGGAAAACAATCGACCAAGGTGAGGAGTTCCTGATGGGTATTCATTGCTATCGAATCGACCTCCAAGTACCGGATGGACTCGAGGAATGGAATCGACGCTTGTTGAAGTGGCGAGACAAGGGGTGTTATGTCGTATTGAGTAAAGATGAGGTTCTCCACGTTTGGAAATGCAACCAAGTGCTGCAAGACCTGACTGAAGGAGTCGCTGGTAATCCATTGTTCGGTCTTCTCCCGGAAGTGAAGGGTTTGCACAAAGTTATAGGGGCCGGTTTCTCCATGGGAGATCACTTCCTGCCATAGAGTGAAGCGATCCATGGACGTGAATTCAACCTCGTGAAAGAGGTACTGCCGCGCTCGAGGTGACCATGTCTTCGCAACCAGTGAACACGACTTCAAGGTCTGCGTCCCGAGCCTACGCTCGCTGGAGGGAGCTTTGAAGTCAGTGAAATTTCCCACTTCATCAATGATTGCGTCGAGTAGCTCCTGTGCGAGGTTGTTGATGGTGGCTATGGTCATTATGAGAGTTGAGCGGGAATCCGATGAAACCATTCCTTTAAATACCGCCAGATGTTACTAGCACCGTGACCCTGGCGCAGCTGAAGCACAGTCGATCATTGTAGTATTGCTTAGCAGCACGGGTCTCTGAGCTCTACTGGGCTGCGTGAACCCAGCCTGGATCGCCTGCGGTCCTGCGAGACCAGTCAGAGACTCACTGAAGTTAAAAAGATCGATAATAGACTGGTATCCAATTGTAACCAAAGCTTCATAGTGTATAGATAGGTTGAAATTAATACAATTTGAATATAAGCGATTGACCAGCACCTCACAACTCTGCCTCATCACCAAACGGATCCCAATCGTCAACGAAACAATCCTGCTCCTTCTCGCTTTCTTCGCTCTGCACGCTCTTTGGTTTCCGAGCCCTGGCCTCGTCCTCCTCTGAACTCGGTTCACTGCTGCTGCTCTCATCCCCATTCCTCTTCGCGGGTAACTCGCGTGACAGCCTCCTCCCCGTGCTTTCCAGCCTCTTCTGATGTAGAGGTTCGCTCGGATAGGGTGTTACGAGTGGTAAGGGGTCGATGGGGGTGTCTGAGCGGGGTATAACATCGAAGTCATCGTCCGAGTCCTCCTCTTCAGTCTCCTTCTCTTCGTTCATAACTTGAGTCAGGAATCGCTCAAAGTTTCGACCCCTGTTCCACATGCTACAATCCTCAACGGGTCCCTCGGGGTCCTGCGCGGTAATCACGAATGGTCTGTTCGTCCTGGACTTTTTCCTCTCGAAGTCGGACTTGCTTAGCGTGATGTGAACGGAATCCATCTCGTCGTGATGCTAGAGAATGGAAAGCGTTAGTCGCAGATTAGTACAGGTTGGGCCTGATAGATCGCACATATATGATAGCTTTGTTCAATTCTTCGGTGCCTTGCGGCCACACTCTTCCGAGATGGTAATCATCCTCACCCTCCCACTCCACTCCGTCCTTGGAGAGAGGAACACGGGCCTTGTTTTTCCCCTTCGCCTTTGCAGCCTTCAACTGATCATCAAAGTTCCTGGACAGCTTGAGTTTCGTCTTCCCCTTCTTGACCCTGACATACCCCGGCTTGTTCGCCGGAGCAGAATACACCTCAACATCCTCTTGAACCTCGAAAACGTGCTCTAGACTGGAATCGAGGTCGAACATGAACAAGATCAACTTGTACAACAGTTTAAACGAGTAGTTTGGCGGGACCAGGGCCGTCCTGTAAGTGTCCTTCTGGAGGGATCGATAGGACGAAGATTTCTGCACTCGTTTAGACGTGGCACGTTCAGCGTGGACGAGTTGAAATCGCAGTTCGAGATGTGTGGACGTCCTGAGCGCAACGGGGAGGACGAGGACATGAGCGACCTTCAGACTGAACGGATTGGACGGCGAATCCGAAGGGACGGAGTGTCTACTAGGTGTAGAAAACCCCTTCAAGGGGGATGAGAGCGTTGATGAGCTTGCATACGAGGATGATCCAGACTGGAAACGTTTCGTGTTCGGCGGTGACGAGGAGTTGGGTGAGTCGAAGATGTCTCGTGGTCGTTTGAGCATGGGCGTGCGTACGGATCACCGGGGTGAGACGGAAACGGAAACCCGCTTTCCTCGCAAGTTCGAACACGATGGGCTTTATAGCGAAAGGGTGTGTAAATCATCACGGCGCCACCTTTGTGATCGACACTTTGAACTTTGACCTTTCGTCTTTGTCGTGTAGGCCGTTTTCAAAGGATATATTGGGTTTTGCACAGTCAAAGGAAGGTGGCGACAACGAAAGATGATCATCAACCAATCATTGAGTGACTGTCCGCAGGAATAAGTTAAACAGCAAATATACGTATCCGCCGCATAAGGGTGCCAGTTCCCGCATTTCGCGGTGTTCCTGACCCTCCAGAGCGGTCGGGGTCCTTCGCCTTCCTTAACAGTCAACAAATGGTCATCTAGATTCGAGTGTACACTCTGTACATCCCACGGACAGTCACTGGGTGACTATCCACACGACTCTACATGGTTCTAGACATATTTTTCGAGCCTTTTAAGGGAGATGATGGGACCCCGACCGCTCTGTAGGGTCAGGAACACCGCGAAACTCGGCAACTGGCACCCTTCTACGACGGATATAATTATGTCTAGAATTGTGGATAGTCACCCACTTTGAATGTGGCTCTGAATGGTAGATTGCAAAATTATGTATCAAAAAGTACACAAACAATGGGGGATTCGTGTCGTGTGTAAACGATCTAAACACAATTAATGGGTACAAGGGTCCGCGTGAAGTCCATAAATACTCAATGAAATATAACCTGGAATTTCTCTACGAAATCCTCTCATACAGGCACATGTACGCCCTCGACTTGAGGACTTCATCGAGGGTCGTAAGCCTCACAACAGTGTCACTTATGTACGCCCATTGTCGCGGCTCGTTCTTCTCATGACCCTTCTCACGTTTGTCGGATTTGTCGTGGTTCTCGACCTTGTCCGACTTGTCGCTCCTCAATGAAGTATCCGAGGTGGTCGGGGTGAAACCCACAGATTCCGTTCCCTGGGAGTCCTTCAGATGCTTCGCCCTGTGAGGTAAAGCAGTATACGCTATATAATGCCCCCCCAGCTGTCGCCCAGCCGTCAGCCAAGTCCTCAGCTTGACCCCGAGGCGAATGTGCTTACAATGTTCCCAATATGCACCACGACAGCATACAATCTGTACATGCATTTCCCTTTAGCTCGATTGCTCTGCCTTAGCTTTCTGATGGGCAGACCAAAGTCTCCCTTGTTGGGGGCCAAGAAAGGTGTGATATCCAGATATTCCGGGAACGTGACGTATTCGTCGAGTTTTTTGAAACCTGCGGAAAACGACATGAACGGTATTCTGGAAGTTTGTTGAAACCTCTTCAAGTGAACGACCAGGATGAGAGGGGGATCAGCGATGAGATATCGTTTATAAAACCTCCTCATGACAACTTGCTTCGACCTGGGGACCTTTGGTTTCTCGAGTTCTGGAGAATGTGGTATGGGCTTGGGGGAGGAGAGGACTGCGTCTATCGACGGGTTCTTATGGAGCTCTTCCTGAGAAGCAAAGGGAGAAACGGGAGCCGATCTGGGGGAGGATGCGTCGGATAAAGAAGCATCCGTATCATCAAAACTATCGTCCGAGGAATCGCTGTCAACCGGCTGCCTACGTGGAGTCCTCCGCCGCAAAAGCCTAGGAGGATTTAGTGACGCAGAAGCAAGGTTGTAAATCGATGTGGGCGGAAGTGTGGGAGATGTCGTAGAGCTGGTCATTGGAGTTTCTGGGCCTGTGGTTGAGATCACCGGGATCGTGAAACCGGCATAGGTAGCAGGGTGGCTAACATCTGGGCTAAGGTCCGGAGACTTGTCATCGCCTGGGATCGGACGATCTAATCGCAAGGGTGGGGGCTTCGGGGGGAGCCCCGCTAACTCGACGGTTGCGGGGAGAGAGATGGTAGAGGGCCCCTTGTTCTCTAAGGCAAGACTTGAATGATTATGAACGAGCGAAATGGCGGATGCTGAGATAGATCTCGGCGGAGGTTGTGATGAGTCTAGCACAGATTCGGATGTCACAGAACGGGCAACAGAAGGAGGTAGAGGCGAGAGGGAAGAAGAAGCGGAGCCAGGTGAACCTGGCGACAGCTCACGAACGTCCTTGTCGCTCTCGGAAGTATCAGAGCTATCTCCCTGATTCTCTTCGGGTCTATTGGCAATCTTCCAGCAGTTCCTACATCCAACCATGTTCTCTCCCTCCAGCATCTCAACGGAAGTGAACATCCTTAGCGACTCTTCAACGCTTGGGATCTGCGAAAGCTTATTCCAAAGGGTGTACCCGTTTTGCGCGGGCGCGCCGACATTGGAGACGCCTGACAACAAGGCAGAAAAGGGGTTCGCAGGAGTGACATCCGCCAAGATGTGTCGAAGGTATGCGGACTTGGCTGCCGTGAGTTTGTCTTTGTGCGATTTCCCATTGCCATAAGAGTGGACGATATCCGATATCAATGGCTTGATGGACTTGGGATGATGGGGGGAGACGGCTCGGGATGATTTTTCGGAGGGATTTGGTGTGGCTTCTCTGGTGCTCGGCAGGGTATAATCAGTAGCATGCTGACCCGACGTGTCCGAGGGGATGAGAACGGGCTTGAGGTACTCGTCAACTAGCCGCGAGGATCGACCGCGACTGCGAGACCTCTCGTTTTTCTTACCCTGTACTCCACGACTGAACCTCTTTAACTTTACCCAGCGATCCGGATCGGGCTTTTTATCCTTGTCGGGCTCTACGAATTCTATGTGAGGACCATTGGGGACCAGCACCGCAGGAGACGAAAGGGAATTAGGATTGAGGGAGAGGTCGGCGTCAGAGTCCACGAGTTCGTGAAGGTCCTCCTGACTTCTAACTCGAGGATCCGTCACTTCTGGGATGTTTTCTGGTGGGTTTTTCCGCACGGGGTCAGGGGGGACCGACGAGGCACGGGACATAGGAGGTGGGTCATTATCGGATCGGACTGCGAATTTCTTGGCGAAAGATTTGAACTTGTTCCTTTTGCGTTCCTTTGCGAAGTCCTCTGGCTTTATACTGAGACTGAGATCGTTGAAGTCCTCATACGTGTGGGATATGTGTTTGCACGTCTCGCAAACGAGGAAGCTGGTCAACTTTCCGCCGAAAAGCATGTCAATGAAAGACTGGAGCTTCTCTTCTGGCGGTATTCCCGGGGTGTCCTTTTTGACAGGTGTTCAAAACCGAAATGAAGATTGAATTATAATTAGTCGAAAACACACTGGAGTGGCGTGGGGCTGTGGCGGTCTGGACTTTCGCTTCGGTTTCAGGGGTGGTTGAACCTTCTTGATTACCTGATAGTCATATAGAAACGAAAGAGGATCCGGGGGGAGGGTGTGTTCACGCACGTCTAGTTCCTCCATACGCATGGCATCTAATAATAGGCGCAAGAACTCGTGGGCATCCTGCTGCCGGAAATCGAGATACTGGTCGTATTTTCGACCAAGCATGGCTAATACTTCCCTTGCGGAGCGAGAAAGTCAGACACGATGGAGTCGAGAATCCCGGCTCGGCGGACTAACTTTGGAGTGATGATTTCTCGCCTACGATCGTCTTGAATTAACCATGCGCGAAGCAAGAAACGGACGAAGGCATCGCCGAGAGGCATGGAGTTTATGGGCTGGTGATCAGCTGAGCCCCCCAAACCATGGTCGTTGGTCAGCTGCGGGGATCTTTTTGCGAGGATGGGCCCCGAGGTTTCCGTCTGGAAAGGTTGGCAGTTTGAATCGAAATGAACGAGATCGTAAAGCTCCTCGGATGCAACCAGCTGTATTGAAACACATGAGCGTGGGAGGTGGGAGGATGGGATTTCGAGCAGTAATAGGACATACGCCTTGCAGCACCGAGTTCATAAAGCAGGTGTTGCCATGATTGATGAGGCCAGGGGGTAGATATGCGTCTTGTTCGCGTTCCTGCTTCTCTTTCACGGACCTGAAGAGCTCCTGGTGAAGTTTTTGCCGTAGCATGGGTGCAAGCTGAGAACCTCGCAAGGAAGGTTATCGCGGAAGGAGAAGTCTCGGCTGAGGCGCTAACGCTTCACGGCTGCGGCTGTATTGACTGTTATCACTGCTGATTACGAGTACTTAACAACCGGAAGATGCAACGAATTTCATTTTTGAATTTTATCCTTCCCCAGAGACAAGGAAGTATTTTCTGCGCGAGAAATTATACTGAAGGTAGAAACCTGAAACCACAGCGAAACTTCTTTCATTGTAAGTATCCCCTTTGTCGACTTTTTTCAAAGCCCATGCGCTGTGAAAAGTAGGAATACTGATAATCAGTCCATGCCGGTACAAATCGTACTGATTACTTACTTGCCAGTCGGGTACTACTATAAATAATTTCTTTTCTTTTTACTTTTTACAATGCCATGACAGGCAAGAAACACCGAGCGCAGTCGTCGAAGATCGGCAAGTATCGCGCCTTCGACCACTTCACCGGCCGCTTTCAATGAGTTACACCTTTGGCAAAACTCTTAAACGGATGAAAAGGAGGAGAGCTCTCGATTGTTTGGGAGGAGCTGCACGTTGAGAACGTGTACCCGCGGACGAAGTTGTGGATTGCATTCAGTTCACAATGAGCTCGCTCGCTTCACCTCATGGCGCCTGTCATTGTTCCCTTCTACTAGCGCACGTACCTGTCGGCCCTCGCGCGGACTTATTTAAACGAACAGCAAACTCACTTTCACGGTTGGCACCCATCTCTTCATCCTATCTTTCTTCACACCCTCTCCTTTTTCCCCAACGACATGCTCGCGTCCGTCTTGCTCTCCGCCCTCGCGGCGTCACTCGTAACTGCTGCCCCGTCGGCGCTGGAAGTGTCGTCATCTGCGTTGCTCACTGTCGCCAACGGTTCGACCTCGACTCCTTTCATCTCCGCGGCCTGGTACCCTGGATGGGGTGCTACCAACACCTCTCTATCCAGCCTTAACTGGGAGAAGTACAGTCTCCTCTACTGGGCCTTCGCGTATGTCTCGTCTTCCTTTGTTCATTTAATCCCGTGGGCTAGGCGCTCATGTCCATATTTTTAGCGTCACCACTTCCGACCCCTCCAAACTCGATCTCTCTGCCTCGGGGCCCTCCTACATTTCCAGCTTCGTCCAGCAGGCTCACAATCATGGCACGATGGCCTCCATTACCGTCGGTGGATGGACCGGCTCCACTTTCTTCTCTTCAGCAGTCACCCCTCAGAACCGTACCATGTTCGTCCAGGCTGTCGTCGATGTCGTTAACCAATACGGTTTCGATGGTGTTGACTTTGAGTAAGCTAAAAATATTTCTTCACTCACCACCGCGCCGCTCATTTTTTCCCCATCACCTAGCTGGGAATATCCCGCTGCGTCTGGAATTGGCTGTAACCTGATGTCCTCCTCCGATACTCAGAATTTCCTTGCCTTCCTCCAGCAGTTGCGTCAAGACCCTACGGGAAAGAATCTTTACATCTCTGCCGCCGTTTCGCCCACTACATTCGTTGGTTCCGATGGCACACCCATGACCAACCTGTCTGACTTTGCCGCCGTTCTCGATCATATCAACATCATGAACTACGATATCAATGTGGGTACCCGTCACGTTTCACGCGAACTCCGCATCTGATAATTCACTCCGCAGGGCCAATGGACTACCTCCGGCGTAGGTCCCAACGCTCCCTTGGCTGACTCTTGTTCCACGCTTCAGACCGGCTCCGCGACCGACGCCGTCAAGGCTTGGATGGCCGCTGGCATTCCCGCGAACCAGATCGTGCTCGGAGTCCCCTCCTACGGCCACTCCTTCAACGTCACTTCTGCCAATGCCCTTGACACCTCTGGAAACTTGGTCAACCACCCACCCTTCACCAAGGCCCCTCTCACCACCACTCTCGATCAGTGCGGGAACGCCGAACCAACGGTGGACACCATCGAATTCGCTGTCATGATCAGCCAAGGATTCCTTAACAGCGACGGGACCCCCGCCAACGGAATGACTTACCAATTCGACAACTGCAGTCAAACTGTAAGCCCGATTCGTTCCAGACAGACTTTATCCAATTCGCTCACGCTTACTCCGCTCTCCCACAGCCCTTTATTTATAACCCAACCACGCAACTGATGGTTTCCTATGACGACCCTCAGTCGTTCACTGCCAAGGGGCAGTTCATCGCCTCAAACGATTTGCTTGGCTTCGCCATGTGGGATGCCACCGGTGACTACATGGACCTCCTCGTTGATGCCATCTCCACTGGGGCGGGCGTTACATCCGACTGCTAATTGACCGATCGCTCCCGGGAAGGTTCAAGTCTGTGACTTCTTTCCCTAACACCACGCTCGCTAGTGCGCGCTGGTTTAGACAATGTCTCCATACCTCTTAGATGGGGCTGCAGTGCTTTTCGACTCGTTCATGTTATCACACCTATTAAGGGTCATCCTCTGCGATAGCAGAAGATACTCATACATTCACTTACCCCCACCACTGACTCCCGTCAATAATTTTTTATTTCTGAAATACATTCTCACGTTCGTTTATGCGGGCTCTGAATGAACACAGAAGCAGTACAATACAAGTTTGGTAAGCTATTCGTCGTTAAGGGTTCAGTGAGACGTTGTCGTAAGAGTGTTTCAACAATTAAGGGGATTGAACGCTGCGCAGCTCATCGGACCTGATTGCGTTCGTGTGTCAAGATGGACAAGCTAGGATACGGGTGGCAGAACACCAGATCAAGGTCGAGACCGAGAGATGGCTGTACAGTGCGGTTTGTGTTTCTTCCAATCTTGCTTTTGGCACGCTGCGTCGCAGTACCTTTAGGGTCGCCATCACAGGGTGAGGAAAGATTATCAGGATCCCGGACGAGATCGAAGGTGAGAGACGGTAGGGCTCGGAAGATGGAAATGATCAGATACTGACCTGACTTTGTTACACTTACACTTCCTCAAAACCGCGCTAGGGTTCCCGCAATGCGTGCACCTATACAACTCCACCCTCTTTGGATTTTCCTTAATGTTCGCGCACCCGTGGCCATCTTCCCCCTCGTCCTGTCCATCAAGGTCGAGGTTGTTCAACCAAGCGGCTAACTCGTGTTCCTTATCCTCCTTGGTCGTAGGCGCGGGCTTATGATGCTCGTAATCCGCGGAACCTTCGATCACCTCGTTCAACCTCTCTACGACCAGTCCCCATTCTTTGAGGCCAGGCCCGTAGTGGTCCAAAACCGACCGGGCGGTCAAGATCGGGAAAGTCTTTTGATGGGGTATTCCCGTAAGCTCCAAGAACTCCCCCGCCAGCTCCCGTTGCTCGAAAGCAGACTTTGAATAACGAGACAATTCATTAGACGGTGAGTCTCAGGAGACCAGACGGGGCAGCTCACCTTGAGCTCTCGAAGATCTGTGCTTATTTCCGGTCCTTTGTAAGTCAAGGTGACGAGGACGTTCCAGTCGATTACGCCCTCCATGTGCCTCGAATCTGGCGGCGCACGCTCCATAAACTCCTTGGAATCCTCCATCGCGCTCTGTAAAAACGCGAAACCCAACTCCCTTCTCTCCCCACCGTCCGGCTGCGGGTCCAACACTGCCTGTAGGCCTTGATCGCAAGAGAACTCGACGGCGCGTCTCATCATGCAATACTTCAGGAACGGAGTGATCTGCGCAGACTTCATCCCTTTCTTAGAGTATCGTAGGCCTTCCTCCGTGTCGGATGTGAGCGAGACGGCGTAGTAGTAGTAGGCAACGTCTGGGCTCCTTTCGATGGCCGCCTTCGCCATAGGGATGGCCCTCGCAAGATTCTGTGTCATAACATAGTACTTTATCTCCAGAATATCAGCTCGGTCAGTGTCAAGCATGAGACCCGTCTTCCGCAGTTCGGCCGCACAAATAGGAAGCGCGTCTCTCCACCGCTTGAATGGCAACCCTACATCGATAGCTTCCATTCTTCCGGTCTTGGGATCCACGGCCTGGTACCACCCATCGCTGATAGAGAACTCCGTCTGAACGATCAACCCGGCCAGGGTCCTCCCCAACTGCACAAGATTCTTGCTCCCAACAGCGGCCTGCATAGCCTTCTGGAACGACGTCGCGGCGGTCAGAGTGTTGACGATATCCGTGTTCTCCGGACCGTATCTCATCATCGCCGCCGAGACCCGGGGCCTCCTGCTGAACCCTCCCGTCGTAAAGGTCTCGATGAGCCTCTGGGGATCGAGCGGAGCCCACTCTATTTGGGCGTCATGGTGGTGGAGGCGAATGAAGCCACCCATAACCTCGCACCGAATGATGATGTCCGAGCAACGAAGGCAAGCCGCAAGGAAATTCAACAACGACTTGTGCTTCACACAGACCTCCCAGCAATGCATCGTAGGAGCCACCAAGAGAGGGATCGCGTGTTGAACCATAAGGGGGGAAGTGGGCAGTCGACGAATGTTATCGAGGGTGACGTCGATTACATCCTTGATCCCGAGGGATTTGACAACTTTCGGGTCAGGAACTTTGTCGGATACCAGAAGAACGGCTTGAACGGCATGACAGAGGGTCACGATAGCCAACTCGATCGTCTTGTAATCGTTCGGGTCTTCGCGCATTATGCGTACGAGAAGGGGACTTTGCTTCGCGATCTCCGTGCGGGCGTCTTCCCCTCCGTGGTGGGTGACGCTCGCTAGAGCGACCAAAGCCATATGGCGGGTCGAGAGATTGCCAAGGAGCGGCCAAAGTTTCCCCAGAAAACCTAAGATTAGAACGCATTCAGCGCCACGAGGCATGATAAGATAAACGCCATGATCCCGGGCTAGCGCGGAACAGCTGACCTTTCTCAAAGAGTTTGTGCATCAAAAGGGAATCTGTACACATTTTAGCCCAAATCCCGACAATACCACCGGTGATCTTCTCCTTGTCCAAATTATTGTTGTACATCATGTTCATCCGGTCGTAGATTCGGGTAAAGTCCGCATGAATCTGCTTCAAACCGCGTCGCGTTGTAAGGTCTGCGCTCGCGGTTCGGGTCAGCCTGCCAGCCTCTGACAAAGATGGGCAGCGCTCGTAGCATACCCGGGAGTTCGAGATGCTTGCAAAGTAAATTGACGATGATATGCCATCCTTCCTCGTGGTCGATGTCGATGGCAAATGTGGAGATGGGATTGTCCGCCAGGGAGACGAACGGAGGCTGGATAGGTTTCTTTGGCCTTGGTTTCTGCCGCCTCGCGCCTGGACCGGGCATATCTGCAAACGCGCGGAGGACGAAAGAGGATGTGTAGTCGAGGCGAGAGTAAGTAACGAACGACTGCGTTCCGCCCCTGAGCAGTTCTGGGTGAAAGTGAATGATCGAGACCGATTAGACAAGGCTCCGCACGGAGACTCGGAAACTCACACGGGTTTCGACAAGAATGGCTTACAAGCAGCTGATACACACGATAATACTATAAATGCAAACGCGTATGTAACGGGGCTCGAAGGTAGTAAGATACAGCTGGGTGGGTAATCGTCAAGCAGATGCGAGCGACAAAAGGCGCGTCAATCCTTAGACTTGGTGGCAGGGCAATTCGGTTTGTGTTTCTTCCAGTCCTGCTTCTGACAAGCCGCGTCACAGTACCTTCAGCCGGCGCATCAACGATGTCAGAGAGTAGAGGCGAAGACAGTTTCAAGAAAACAACACTCACCGGACCTTCCCACACCCGCACCTCCTCAAAACAGCGCTGGGAGTTCCACAATGGGTGCAACGATACAAAACGACCTTGTTCGGGTTCACTTTCGGGTTCACGCAATACGTCGGTTCGGTTTCGCCTGGCTCAATGTCAAGCTTCTCCAACCACGCCGCTAGGTCGTCCATCCTTCGTTCGACGTTCTCCGGGACAGGGTTTCTCTCGTGCGTGTATTTCCACTCGTTGGCGAGCAATTTGTTGATCTTCATCATCGGAGGGCCCCATTCGAGGTTTCCTGCGTCCGTGTGTTGAAGAATGGTTCGAAGAGCGAGGTCGGCCTGGCTTTCAAAGGGAGTAACCCCTGTGACCTCCAAGAATTCCGCAGCCAACTCTCGCTTGTCCAACACAGGCTGTGATCACGGAGGGATGAGGGGTGGTCAGACACCAGGCTTTGAGAACACTCACCGCAAAATCTATCAAGCTCATGTGCAGCTCGGGACCCTTGAGGGTTAAAGTCATGAGCATGTACCAGTCTATGACCTCTTGCATGTGACGTGAATCTGGGTGAGCATTCGCGATAAAATCCTTGGCATCTTCCATGGCACTGGTCATAAAGGCGATACCCAGTTCCCTTGCTCTCCCTGCAGGCTTGTTCACTACAGCACTGATCCCCAAATTTCCGGCAAACTCGATAGCGCGCTTCATCATGCTAAAGTGCAAGAACTTTGTGGTGGTCTTGCACTTCATCCCTTTCTTGGCATACCTAAGACCTTCCTCCTTGTCCGCTAAGAGGGTCATGGGGTAGTAGAAATAAGGAATGTGTGGGCTGCGTTCTAAGGCGGCTTTGGCGCGAGGAGCGGCCTCCCTGAATTTGCGCATCATTATTAAGTACTTGATGTGGAGAATATCGGCCATATCGATATCAGAGGCGTAACCGGTTGCTTGCAATGCCTCTGCGCAGTGAGGAAGAGAATCCCGCCATTGTTGGAAGGGGAGACCGGTGTCAACGATCTCCATCTTTCCCGTCCGCTCGTTGATGGCCTGGTAATAACCGTCACCGATGGAAAACTCTGTGTGGGTGATCAAGCGAGCCAAGGTACGACCGAGGTCTACGAGGTTTCCTGTGTCTACGGCCTTTTGCATGGCGGATTGGAAATTCCTTGCGGCGAGTACTTGGGTGAAGAAGTCGGTTTCTTGCAAGCCGTATTCGAGAATCGCATCTTCGATACGGGGTCGTTTGAAAGCACCACTCTCGAAACTTTCAATGACTTTTCTTGGATCGAGAATGGTAGTGTCGGGCTTGGTGTCGTGATGATGGAGTTGGAAGAATGCGATCATGGCATCGCAACGGACGCTGAGGTCTTCACATCGGAGACAAGCAGCAAGGAAGTTTAAGAGATCAGGATGCTTCAAGGCGACATCCCAACAATGGAGGGTAGGAGAACCGAGGAGGGGGATGGCGTGGGTAACGGCAAGGGAGGAGATCCATGGGTAACGGATGCTCTCGAGAACGACGTCGAGCATGTTCTCGAGACCAATCAGTTTGACAACTTTGGGGTCAGGTAGTTTATTGACGTCGAGCAAAACAGCTCGGGCAGCGTGAGAGATGGCTACGATAGCCAATTCGAGGACCTTGGAATCGTATTTGTTCTCGCGCATGAGGCGGACGAGGACGGGCGTCTGTTTTGCGATCTCGGTGTGGACTTGGGTGCCTCCGTGGTGAGTTATAGTCGCCAACGCGACCAAGGCCATATGACGCGTGTGCTCTCTTTGCAGGAGTGGGAATAGTTTCTTCAAGAAACCTGAAAGATACGGGTTCTCAGGTAAGCTTTGGTCTAATGGATGAGATAACGGAACCTTTCTCAAAAAGTTTGTCCCGTAGAATAGAATCTACAGACATTCTGGCGAAAATGCCGATGACTCCGCCGGTGATATTATCGGATTGGATGTTTGCCTCGTAGAGGCCGATGAGACGTCGGTAGATGTCTTGGAAATCGGCATGGACTTTTTTGAGACCGCTTCTTGTTTCGAGGTCTACAGGTTAGGATTGGCGATCAGGCTTCGGGGGTCAGCAGGGGGAGAATTAGAGAACCCACCTGGGAGTTGGAGAGTTTCACATAGCACGCTGACGATCCCGGCCCAGTCTTCTGCGTTGTCTATATCGGCCACGAAGGTCGGGGGTGTGGATGGGACGGAGGGATTAGGTTGAGCGTTCTTCTTGGACTTTTGCTTGGTTTTCGCTCCAGGGCCAGGCATTCTCGTGCGAGCGCGTTGTGTGGTTCTGAGGGGGGAGTGGTACGCTCGTCGATATCAGCGTTATGGCCGCTGTCGTCGATCGGCGGACCATGTGCATGATTGATTGATCACCACACTGTCTTGCAAAGCGAAGAGCGACTGGGCTTCGGCGGCAACCGATGTCCATGTGAGCGTCGTCTCCGCGCCCCGACTCCTGCCTTGTCTGATTATGCGATAGTTCGGATCATGCTTCTCGTCAACCGAATCACATTTGTCGGTGGTTCGAATAGGGGGGAAGTGGCGCACCGTCCACCGCGCCGCCACCTGCCGCTGCTTCTGGTGGCCGTCGTTACCACCAAGAATTCAGTCGCCCGCAGCAGCATCCCGACCCGCCATTACAGGCCATTCCGCAAGCTTCGGAATAAGCGCTGCGAAGAATGTTCAGCGAACTTCCAACGTCAGCTGAAACAGCTTCTTCGGACGCTCCTTAGGGGGCATCAAGGGGCATAAGTACACACGGTTCTCATCGAATAAATACCTCGAACCAACACTCGAATAATCGCCCCATCCACTCTTACCCTTGTCCGTCATGAAGTTCACCGCCCTCCTCGCTGGTCTTGTCTCTGCTCTCCTCGTCGGCGCATCCGACGCTACTACTCAAGATGTCTGGGCCCCTCCCATTACCTATCCCACTGCCGGGGTCGTCCTCAATTACGCGCAGACTTACAACTTCACGTGGTACGTGTCTCTTGCTGATGTTCACTGCGCTACCTCCGTCTGACTGAAACAGGGATGCTTCCAATCCCCCTGCCCAAATCACGAACCAGGTCGCTGCCATCTACCTCCGCCAGAACGGCCGGACCCTTCCAAGTAAGCTGACCGCTCCCTCGCTTACCTCGTCATGCTAACCGTGATCCGGCAGTAATCCTCGCCGGTGGGGTGCCCATTACCCAAGGGTACGTCCTGGTGACCATTCCCTGGGTCGACTCCGGAAGTTACCAGGCTGTTTGTCAGTATTGTCCTTTCGTTGATCGTTCCAGAATTAATTTGCGTGTCACACAGTCTTTGGTGATTCGGGCAACTTCAGCCCTCAATTCAGCATCGCCTCTCCCAGTCCATTCACGCTCAACTGACATGTCACGTTATTAATTGTTTACTAATCAAAATACCCTGACTTGGTTCATTTTCCAACCTGCACCTTCCATATCTTGACCGAGCCATCATCTCCGCAAGATGCCAAACAATTTTCGAGTCTGTTGCCAGGACACCACGCGACACAGTTGACATCGTAGACGCCATGAGCAGACGTCATCTTGGTTAACAACCTCGCCTCAATCCCTCCCTCCTCGGTTACCTATCCTTCGTTGAGAACCGTGTGATCTGAAGAGTTCGGGAGGACTTACATTGACTTGGTACACAATGATCTGCCCGTCGCTAGACGCACTCGCAACCCACCCCAGCGAACCGGTTGTACCCTCCCCCCATGCGACAGAGAATATCGTTCTATCGTGATACCCTTCCAAAACCTGTGCACACTCCCACTTGTGCTGGTCCATTCGCTTCCAAATCCGCACCGTCTTGTCATCAGACCCGGAAGCGATGTAATTTCCATCTGGTGAGAAACTTATGGACCAGACGGTGGATGTATGCCCTCGTAAGATCGCAACGCAATCCCAGTCGTCCTGAGGGTCGTCTATCCATATTCGTATCGTGTCGTCGTACGAGCAAGACGCTAAAACCTGATGTTCATAAAAGACCCATGTAACGCCGAATCCAACCAATTCGATTGCCTTACCTCTTCGCGAGGATGCCACGCAACCGATTTCACGTCTTGCGAGTGTTCCATCAGTACTCCCATGCACTCAAAGTCGGCATCTGGCAACACTAAGGCCGACGTGTCAGAAACCCGGGAAACGGAATAATCGAATTACCGACCTTCCCATACCCAGACAGATTTATCCCTACTGCAGCTCGCCAAAAGCGTTCCGCTCGCCGAGTATGCGACGCCTTTGCACTCCGTCTCGTGACCTTCCAAAGAACTAACGCACTCCCATGCTCCCTCTTCGTCTTCCTCCCCAACTTGCTGCCAGATCCCAACGTTAGAATCGAACGAGCCAGTCGCCAGAGTGTTCCCAGATGGAGACCAAGCCAGGGCTCGAACAGTCTTCGCGTGTCCCGTAGTTATCGAGGCGTTCAGCTCGAACTTGAGCTCGCCTCCGTGAGAAGGGGAATCGACGTCCGAAGGAGGAGGCGTATGGTAGCTGTACAATCGAACGGTCTTATCTGCTGAACAAGACGCGAGAAGCGGTTTCGTCGGGTTCCATGCGATCGCCCACGCACGGTCTTGGTGACCTGTTTGACTTGTGAATTGACGCACGTATTCTGTAAGACCGCAATACGCACCTGGTAGTTCTGCGATGAGCGTGATCTCGATTGAGGATCCGTCGGTCGTCATAGAGTCGGGGAAGAAGCAGCAAATCTAATCTACGGCGCTAAGTAACTTGCAAGTTTGTTTTTGATCGCACATTTGCTGACTCGGTGGCGCAAGGCGTAGACGGCCGCACACCTTTTTCTTGCACAAACACATCCACGTTCTCGTTCTGAGTCCAAGGTTCTCCCTTTGAACCAGCCATTCGACTTGGGTTCCGTCTAGACGCCAGTCACTCGAAACGTCTCGTTCCTTCTACTCCTAGGGATCTAAAATGGCTATCCACGGCCTCTCCGAGTCACTCTACCCCAAAAAACCAGCTCACTTCAACCTCGAATCACTAATCCGACCCAACATCCTAGCCTTGCATCCCTACCGCTGCGCTCGAGACGACTACTCCGAAGGCATCCTCCTCGACGCCAACGAAAACTCTCTCGGTCACTCCATCCAACCCCCAAAAACCGCGAGGACCGAGCTGGACGAGATCGAAGGCCTGGATTTGCACAGGTACCCTTCGCCTTCGCACGAACCCATCAAATCCAAGATCGCCCACATTCGAAACCTGCCCGGCCCCGCGCACGTCTTCCTCGGAGTGGGTTCAGACGAGGTCATCGATCTGCTGATCAGGATTATCGTTAAACCTGGAGGAGAGGAAAAGATTTTGATCACGCCTCCGACATATGGGATGTACTCGGTCTGCGCCCAGATCAACGATGTTGGTGTGGTCAAGGTCCCACTTGAGCTAGAATCTACCCACGGAGAGGGAGGAGAGAGCGGAAGGTTCTCGCTGCGGGTGGATAAGGTCCAGTGTGTTCGCTCACCCTGAGAATCGGCCTCGATAACGTGAAGGGGTGTTTAGGTCAAGGAAGCGATCGACGCAGACCCTTTGATCAAAATCATATTCCTGTGCTCTCCAGGGAACCCAACTGGAACGACAATCGCCTTGTCGTCTGTAAAGCAGGTATTAGACTACGAAAATTTCAAGGGCGTCGTGGTCGTGGATGAGGCTTACATCGATTTTGCAAACCCCTCTGCCTCCGCAACCTCTCTAGTCACCGAGTACGCGAATCTGTGCGTTGCACAAACCCTTAGCAAGAGCTTTGGCCTCGCAGCTATCAGGTCAGTGAGAATCACACGTGGGGGCGCGTCGGTTGAATGACAGCATGTCCTCCAGGTTGGGAATCGCGATTGCACACCCTGCGCTCGTCCACGTCCTCAACAACGCAAAGGCTCCCTATAACATCTCCACCCCCACTGCTTACCTTGCCCTACGCGCACTCTCCCCGGAATCTCTCGACTTGAAGCACAACAAAATCACGATCCTGAATGCTTCCCGAGAGAAGCTCTTGCAATCCTTTTCCACCATCCCTGCGTTGGGTATTCCCATAGGCTCCAATGAGGCCAACTTCATCATGGTTCCGGTGCTGGACAAGAACGGAAAGAAGGATACCGATAGAGCGCAGGCGGTTTACAGGACCCTGGCAGAGGAGAAAGGCATCGTTGTACGGTTCAGAGGAAAGGAAGTGGGATGCGAAGCGTGCCTCCGAGTCACCGTTGGAACAGAGGAGGAGAACGAGAGACTCGTGGAGAAGCTCAAGGAAATTCTGGCGGATTAGAAGCTAGCTGGATTGAAATCCTGGGTTAAATTATACAGCATATGCGTATTACTATACCTAGAGCATAGCCTATCAGCACGCGGGTTGTCTCAGCCGGGATGCATCACTCACGGCAGCAAGAATAACCAGACAACGCCTATCCACGAACCAAAACCCCCCCACCGCCTCTAACTAGACCTATCCTAGCAGCCAGCTGCCTTGCGTGAAGAACCTCCACCCTTCTAGATCTTGTGAATAGGAGGACAAGAGCACCGGCGGCGAACAGGATGTTACACAGGATAAACTCAAAGTAGTCCGACCGTTCTTTCGAAACTATTCGGCCACAGGATTGCCATGCCGGGATTTCGCCTTTAATTCTCGAGTGTGGCGGGTGGTCATCTATTTGCTGTGATGACGATGTGGTGGGAGACACTGCGGAATCGTCATCGAGGGTACAGTGCATCAGGCGCCTGTTGCCAAATGGTTGACAGAACGTTTCGTGAAGCTGTGGCTAGTTAGTCAAACGGGATCGAACGAACCAAGAATGCAAAGTATACACACCGAGTCTTCCGGACATGGTTCACAACGGCCGAAAGGCCTACAGGTCATCTTAGTTTCGTCGTGTTCTGCGGCGTGAGTGGCATCTAACAGCATAAATCTGGACGTGGCCATTAGATCCCCGTACAGAGTTACATGACCTTGAATACTTACAGCAAGCACCATAAGATAACTGTAACCCTGGCCAGCATCCTCAGCAGACCTGGGAAGTCCGAGTAGCTCGGCGAGCGGGCGATTGGGGGGGCTGGAGGGAAGCTTGATGAGAGATGGAGACGCCCCCACGTGACCCCACAAACGGAGGGAAATTGCGGCATCATTCCGTCGAACCCCAACGTTCATCGCACCCTTATCACGCTCATCCTGAAATCCTCCGAACCAAACAAACCCCCCAGAAAGCAAAAAAGCAATGCCTCGACGGACGGCTATGATAGAAGAAGAATTCGACGACGACACCGATCTCTCAATTCCAAGCCGTGCTCTACCGAACACCGGCACGCGAGGGGCGATCCTCGAGGAAATAGGTTTCGAGTCTGATCGAGAGGGCGACGAAGATAACGGGGATGAGGTCGACGACCCCGACTTTATGGAGTTGGGCGACATCCAACCCTCGGCAACGGGTTCTGCCTCTCGTCAGGAGGGTTCCCATAGCTTCGGAGACCGTTCGACCGTAACAGACATCAAACCGTACAAATCGTAATGTCCTTTCCGTTGCCTCTAGCGACGATCTTTTGTTCACTCCCCGTATCGCCGCCCTCGCGCCTACTGATGCGTGCGACCGCTCCTACCCGCGATAAAGATGGACGTGTATATATCCTATATACATCGACGCGAAGAGAGCTTATGGGACTGGCGAGAGAAGGGTTTCCCGCGCCAAAGCCGTCTGGCATCCTTTAAGCAAGGATATCGCAGAGGCTACGGGTAGGCTGGGCCTTGGAACCTTGCACGAGGTTAACAAGTGCCATCCACGGGATTGGGAAAATCCTGGAAGGGTTAGGGTACAGTGGAAACGCGATGGCCAACTCGTAAATCCATCGATTAAATCGAGTAAGTATTCTCCTAGCCGTTGCCCTTGCCCAGCTTCCCCTACTTACGCTCTGTGTCTAACCTCCAGAGAGACTGCTGTTAGAATGCATCGCATACCAAATTCAATGCCTAAAACCCGAACTCATTCCAAAGGCTCCCTACACGTACCTGGAACCCAAGCTTCCCCCTACCACCCAACCCAAACACATCGCAGGTGGTAAAGGCAAGCAATCCCAGCAGAAGTCCAAACAGGCCACTCAGCCGACGACAACAACTACGACTAGCAAGAAGTCGAATCCGGGTTGTAGGCTCCCGGCACCTCCAGAACCTCAACCCGCTCTCAACAACCGGTTATCTACCTACTCGCCTGCTATCCCCGCAGGGATCCTGATCGATACCATCAAGGCAGGTATGAACGCAACCGAAGGTGGAGGAGCGGGTGGACCAACTCCCAACCCTGGTGGAAAGGGGAAACGGAAAGTGCTCAGGGTCAGACAGTGATGTTAGGTGTGGTTATTTGCTAGATTGTGAGAAACCGCAGTGCGCCAACATATCATTTGTACTACTCATCAATGCTGCGCGACACCGAACGTGCTTAATAAATGTTATTCGTTAAATTCCAACCCAGGGGTATATAAGAACGGGTGCGATGTAGATCAGAAGATTCCCTGGAGACGTATATCACTGTGTGCGCCTCCGACGTAGACGGTGAAGGCACCAGCGGGGCGAACCCACGACTGAGATGGTACATCCCAAATGCTGTTGTTATGGTCAACGGTCGGGAAGACTGGCGATTGACTTGAACTTGGTACTGACCTGAGGTCACGTTCATTAAGGGGGAATCTGACGCTGGAACTGCCTCCAGGTTGCAAGAACACTTCATCGAATCCCCTCAAAACCTTGGGCGGTTCACCAGCGTTCGTGGGGAAGCCCAGGTAAAGCTGCGGGATCTCCGTTCCAGGAACCAGACCAGCGTTCTTGATCGTAACAATGACGGTGGCACCGTCCCCGGAAGGCCGAATCTCGAGATCGGAGTATTCGAACTTGGTGTAGCTCAGCCCGAACCCGAAATCGAACCTAGGGTTGATTCCTGTGGACTCCATGTACCTGTAGTCAAGCAACAGCTGCTCCGTGTATTTGATCTGTGATGCGTGTCAGCGTTGACTTTGGTCATCAGGGGACGTTAGCTTCCATACCGTCGGGAACCCGTCAGAGTTATAAATGATCGGAGCGGGATAATCAGCCTCGTTCTAAAACGAGGGTTAGTTGCTGGCTACGTAACGAGCAAAGCGAAGAGCCTACGTCAGAAATTGCGAATGGGAGTCTTCCGCTAGGGTATCGAGGGTTTAATCCCCACAGCACGTCAACCAGACCGGGCCCAGTTTGTTCTCCCGGGGCGCCTGCATAAATGATCCCCGTGATATTAAGGTGGTTCGACCATCCCATGCTATAACAAATTGTCAAGATCATTGAAGAGGGATGAAATGGTGGGGCGTACTTCACGGGTCCGACGGAGTGGATGACGACGATGGTGTTCTTGTTGACTGCAGCAACCGCCTCGATCATGGACGAACCGCCCCACCATAAAGCAAGGTCATTTCGGTCGCCCATGTTTCCAACCACGATATCATAAAATCCGAGCTCGCCGCTCATGCTACCGCCCAGTCAATCCACAGTAGAAAGATGATCCAAGGTTGTGACCTACGCGTTCGCGAAAACAATCGCAACGTCCTTTCCCTTAGCAGCGGAAACTGCAGCCCTGATGTCGTTGGACAGAGAGGAGGTCACCACCCCGGTGTGACTGAGGTGACTCTTGATAGCATCGACCGGGGGGACAACGTAATCCAAGGAGTATGACCCAGACCCCCACCTGCAGAGAATTTTGAGTGGACCTCACCTCCTGACGCTCGGGCAGTACGCACCCGATCACCATGGTTCCATCGTTACACATGTTGAGATTGCAGTCAGGGCTAGGCATCTTCGCATCCTGCCCAATGACCGCAATGGTCCTGGGTTGGCCAAGCGGGAGGCCCAATGAACCAGATTTGTTATTCTTCAATAGGACCGCTGAAGCAGCCGCGATCTCTCGAGCGAGGGCAGTGTGAGCGGCCGTTCGGACGACGACGTTCTTGTTATTGGGGCCCGAGCCGTCAGGCTTTTGGGCATCAAAGTTGACCGCAGGGTAGGGCTAGATGATCCCCCCATCAGTGATGCGTGCCGAGCGTGCATCTGACGGCTTACCCCGTCTTGATTAATTTTGTAGTAAGAAGTGAGCACATTGGTCACCATCCCATTGAGGGTCTTTGACAAAGGTGAGCGGACCGAATTTATATACCCCACGGGCAACACTCACGCTTTCGCTGATCTTCTTGTTCTGAACGGCATTCTTCAGACCGTTGTTTCCATAAACGCCACCACCTAAACTTTGTTAGAAAGCTTAGCCTTGCAACTCAAAGTGACGTAACGATACCAATCACGATCCAATCCCCTGGCTGCCTGCGACCTAGTCAGATGGATTCTCTCGCAATGTAGTTGCTTCTTGCTTACTCCATATCAAGCCCGGCATCAACGTTGTCTTCCACGCTGTCGTGTGTAGCACCCCAATCGCTGATAACGAAGCCTAACGTTAAGTTTTGTATCAATACTGGGGTGAATGGTGGGGGGTGATGAAAGAGGCCCACCCTTGAAACCGCCCTCCTTCCTCAATACATTTGTGAGCAAATTCTTGTTGTGACAGGAAGACGTCTGGTTCAAACGGTTGTATGCGCACATGACGGCGGAGACATCAGCCTACCAAAGTAGGCGGTCAGCAGACTGATGCCATAAATTGCGCTATTCTCACCTCGATGCTCCGGAGGAATGGCCACCAGTAGACCTCGTGCAAGGTGCGATCGTCGATGTCGGAGGACAAACCGTACCTCCAGTGTTCTTGATTATTCGCGATCAGGTGTTTAGCGCAGGCCATCTATGCGAATGTGAGTGTTGTATTTATGGGAGTTTCTATAAAGTACGCACGACGCCAGTACTTTGAACACCCATGACTGTTTCGTATGCACCTTCGCCACCCAACCAAGGGTCGGGGCCAAAGCTCTCCCAAGCTCGGCCTAGTTCGTTACGTGCGTGTGGTAAGAGGCGGTCACCCGATCAGCGAGCATCGACTCGGGCTTACCAGCTTTGGGAGACCTCATCTGAAATGCGGTAAAAATTAGTTGGAGCCATTCAGCTACAAGCAGAAGAGAGATCGTACGATATCCATTGCGGGCCCAAGGTACACTCTGATGAGAAATGGAGATCAAAGTGGGGTCGATCTTCGGGAACACGGACGGACCTGACTCCTTTCCCTCGGAACTCTTCACCCAACGCTACGCCCCTCGCTCTCATCAACCTGCGGCTGAAGGTAGACGCAGCGTTAATACCCGCCGGAAATCCAGTCACGCCCTTCGTCGCGCGTAAGCTGGTGGAACTTGTCAGACGGATTCTGAATGGAGGTTGGCAGACGATTCACCCCGCAGGTCCATCGTTCATGCAGAGATTTGGGATGTTGAGGCGAGTCACTGGGCCCGTGTCTCCAATACACCGAGATCCAGAGATGCCCTTGCCGATCAAAATTCCGACCTTCTCGTCCAGAGTGAGTTGTGCTGTGGTGGCGATCGCGAGTGCTCGAGCATCATCCCAGGTCCCTAATTAGCCATAAGTTTGGATATTCTTGGGCGGTGTTGTGAAAGGAACCATACTGGCTTGAGTTTCAGCGGTTGTACGTAGAAGCAAGCAATATAGGAAGAGGGAGAGGAGGAACGATGCCGTGGCTACAGCGAACGTCGAGCCGGAAAAAGACCGAGGAACCTGAACCAGGTGATAGACTCGGGTTCGTATTCGTTGCGTTTGGGGAGTTTTCTCAAATACCACACGCTCCTGCATGGTTGGTAGCATCGTTTGGACGACCAGGGTGGAGTAGAGGCACTGATCGGGGTAGAATACGATCGAGATGCTACTTGAGCGGCAGAGCCGAAAATGGCGATCTCAGGCGTCTGTGTACTCAATAGAAGCCCATGTCGCCGTACATAGTCTACATGGGATTAATCCCCCGAGTGTATGTGAGGCACTTCAAGTTTCTAGCAAGGGTCCAAGCCACGCCAAAAAAGAGGGAACTTGAGTGATGAGCATACGTGAGGTGATGGACAAATGACTTACAGATCCCGGAAGTTCCTGAGAAAACTAACATCAGCTGAGCACAAGCTAAGTTATCTTCGGCGTTTCTTCGCTTGTTTTTCCTCCAATATGCTGTCCTTCCTCTCGCTCACGCGCTGCAGGAATTCAACCTTACCGAGATAACCGCCCGAACGACGATTACCTTCCAGTTCGTCCTTGTTAGCGGCGCCGTCGGAATTCACGTGCGCTTTCCAGTCCATGGATGATTTGTCGAGCGTGGTCAGTTTCTTCAGTTTGGGTTTGGAAGATGCCGGCAATGATGGTAACACGAGCTTTGATTTTCGTGGGCCACGTGCAGTTGGTTTTGAATGACTACCACTTGCAAGGACCGGAGCCGCCGATGTTTTGTTATCTGTATCCACAGTGGTCTGATCTGAAGGTCCCGATTCAGACCACAAAGGCCATTTCCTTGCATCTTCAGAGTCCACCGGGACTTGGACGATCTCCCTGCGGACCGTGGTCAAGAAAAAGGGTTCCAACTTTCCAGGATATATGGGGTCATGCTCACGACACGTCCTCGCCAGCGAAGCGATAGCTCTTCTGAACCTTGACTAACTTGGGAGTAACATGGGAATGTTGCGGCTGCTGTACCGCAGTTGACTTGAATTCTTGCCAAACCCTGTCCTGTTCGCTGCAGGTTCGCTGTCAAGCGTCCGTAGTTTTATGAGCGCGCTGATGCCCTACACTTTCTTGAGCGCCTCCTCTTCCTTCGCCGTTAGTTTTGGGGGACTCGTTCGTATTCGCTTGGCTGATCTCTCATTGTCTGAGTCGGAATCGGACACATCTGGGTCTGTAGCGTAGTCGTTTGTTAGCTGCTGAAATTCCCGAAGAATACGGATAGGGACCATCGTTTTTTGGGGTAGTAGGCACGTAGTCCGGATCGTCTCCAGAATCAGAGGACATGATGGTCCGGTGTTTAGCCCAGGAAAGGAAATAGCTGACTAAGCAAACATTCACCGTTATCGCCTGCCATCGTGGTCATCGACAGTTTTACATCCACACCCATCATGTCGCCTGAAACGAATGTAACGAGACCATCCCTAACCATAACATGGAAAGGTTTTGTCGCAGTTTTCGCTTCGCTCGCGTGATGTTGTCTACCAAGTCAGCTGCTAGCGCTGGCTTTAGTCTCGTCACTGATCACGGTTTGCTTGCCCGGACATCGGACTCTGTGAACAGGTGAACGGGAGCTAGAGATCCCTTAAACGTCTTCTGGCAAACGGCTCACCGTGGCCGCACGTTCGCTAGCAGACCAGGCTCGTGTGGGGGCCCGCTGGGGGAATCACCATCAGCCCTGCACTCCGACCATTCCCGATGGCCGCCCACCGCCTTTTACGTGTCACCCACCGCTCTTCGACCCGAAATCAATCTTGGACGTAAAATTCTTCCGCCAACGGAAGTAAAATCGTCCATCTCTTTTACAGTTGGATTAGTCGTCCTTGTTGATCCGATTCCGTTCATTCCTCGGCACGTGATGGAGACTGGATCACTTTCCTTTTCGAGCGAACCCCTCGAGGTTTCTGGTACTCGTTGGCCGAAAGGGGTCCCAAATTCAACCCGAGCCTTTAAAGTCATGGGCCACGTATCGGTCGGATGCTTCCAGTCCAATTCCCGCCCCCCTCTCTCACTCCCACTACCACCTCCCCTCTCTCAACATGGTTTCCCCCGTCCTGTTGACCCACAATGCCCTCAAGACAACATTTGAGGGCATTAACCTCCCCCTATCTACGCCAAGTCCCCCTGTAGAACAGTTCCGTGGGATTAAATACGCTTCAATCCCTGCCCGCTTTCGTCAGTCGAAACTGTTTACCTCCTATCCTGCTCACACCAATGCCACAACCCATGGGTAAGCGTGCACGCCTGTCTGACCCGTTACCGCATTCCCTAAACTCCCGCCACAGCCCTATCTGCCCTCAGCTGAGAAACGTCAGCCTCGAGAGCGAGTTGCTCGGAATCGTTGAAAGCGAGCTCCCAAAGCAGTTCCTCGCCCAGAACGAATTTGAGTGCTTAAACCTCAACATCACCCGCCCTGCGCACCTAGAAAAGGATGCGCGTCTGCCGGTCATGGTCTGGGTCCATGGGTTCGTAGATCATTCCCTCACTTTGTCCACCTCGATCTGATGTCATTAATTCCGTAGTGGTTGGTCCCGTGGCTCTGGCGCGAGCTGGCTATACGACGGTGGGGCCTTTGTCCAGAAGAGTACCCAAGCCAACAAGCCCGTGATAATGGTCACGTTCAAGTACGCATCTTTCCGAATGTCTCTCAGCTCACGTGGCTCACCAGCTGAGCTTCATCAGCTATCGAATCGGTCTCTTCGGTACCGCGGCTAGTCCCGCACTCCAAGAGGACAACGAGTCCGTTGGAGACAAGGGAGCTGGAAATTATGGTATGATTCCCCGATCCTTCTCGTCTCATCGCCTCATCAATGCGCTCGATTCAGGCCTTCGTGATCAGCAGGTGCTCTTCGAATGGATTCACAAATACATCACCGGATTCGGTGGTGACCCCTCGAATGTTACCCTCTTTGGCGAATCGACTGGGGCCGCAGACATACTTTGCCATATCCACTCTGCTGCAAACCAAAAGCGTCATCTCTTTCACCGCGCCATTCTCCAGAGTCCTTCGGTCGAATACAACGTACCTGATACAAGAACTGCCGGTGCTACCCTCGCGCGCATGCTGTCGGGTTACAGCGCCAATACCCCACAAGAACTGAGGAAACTCGGCCTTGAGCGGCTGACCGCGGTCAGGCACACGTTCAGAGCTACCGACGACGGGCACTTTTTCCGGCCGCACTGGAAACAACACATGTTTGGCAGTGACTCTCACCATGACGTCGATATCCACGATGGTCAGCCAACTCCACTTGCCTCGCAACCTGTCATCATCGGCGATTGCACAATGGAGTCCTCCCTTTGGTCTTTCCCAGTCTCGTATTGGAATGCCGCTGGAGTCGTCCGTCGTATCCGCGCCATCTGTCAGTCGATGCAAAGGGGTAACGCCGTTCTTCGTGCCTACGATATCAGCACGCACACGCCGGAGGATGAGCTGAGTGAACGCATTCTGGACTTGATAAACGATGCCAGATTCGCGTACCCGATCGACCGCGTCGCTAACGCGCTCAAGCAGGCTAACGGCGGAAAGGGCGTTTACCGATACGTGTTCGACCAGGAGAGCCCTACTCCTGGCGCTATCCCTCACCATGCGGCAGACCTCGTGTATCTGTTCGAGAACGTGCCGTTGCCGACGCTCGCCAGCTCTCCTGACATCAGCCATTCGAGATCCCTCACTCCGGAACTTTGTTTCAGTGACGAAGAAGAGGAGGAAGAAGACGATTTTTCCGCCTTCGAGAAGGAAGACATTCAATGGATGACGCCAGTTGTCGACGAGTATGCCTATGGTCGAGTGAAAAACACGATCCAGGAGCGGTGGCTTGCGTTTGCCCATGGTCAAGGACCATGGAATGAGGAGAAGGCGTACGTGTTTGGACCGGAGGGCGAGACCGGCGAGCGCTCGTGGTGCATCTTCGAGGGCAGGCGACGGACCCAAACTTGGCACCAATCCTTGGTTCCCCTTGGTCTCTCATTAGTGCAGAAACTCGGCGAGGAACTCGGAAACGGCCCTCAAGTTGGCAGCAAGGGCTCGTTTTAAAATTCATTCCTCATTCCATCATCTAAAACTCGTCCGCAACCCTCTCCACTTTCATGGGCATGCGGCAACCTTGCTGTTAAATCTATTCTTGCACGATAATTATCCCTCCCTTATACTCACCCTTCTATGCTCCTCGCTATTCGCCTCATCCATCCCCCGGACTGCTTACTCCAATTACATCTCTGACCCGTCGCCTGCTCTCGTGTAATGCCGCATAGATATGCTCTCTCGTGTTGTCCTCTTGTCGTTTTCGCTATCTGGGTTTCATTTGCGCCACCTCTTATCAACCCTGGTCTGCTATTCTTACACAAAATTGTGTTCTTTTACGCTAATATCACGCATGTATTGCCGCTATTTCTACTTGCATTCGCAATGCAAACTACCTACACCTTTCCGTCTTTTGAACACATCTTTGGTTTGAGGCCCAATTATCCAAGATGGTGCAGTCCAGGTATTTCCAAAGATGTGCTCCACTTACCTCATTGATGATGCCACAGATTCTCAATCGAACTGGGAAGTTGCCTGCGCTCCCTGCATCAACACTGCACTGAACGTGGAATGGATACGTGCACAGTCCATGACACGTTCGAGCGGTGCTTACCGGCTATCGGGGAGTGGCGAGCGTAGTCGGCCACCAGGGAATGACAGCGAAGACGTCTGGCGGTGCTTCCCCGACTCCTTCATTCTTCGACTCGAGCCGACTGCCCGATTACGACACAGCACGAGGCTGCGGACGCACCATGGGCTAGTCCGCGTGTGTGATGCTGAGTCTGAGTTGTAACCCCAGTGGTGCAAGTCTATTGTGATGATTAAGTGTTATCTTCCGTTTTGATACTTCTCGTCTCATTCTCGCATATTTCCGTGTACAAGAGCGCTGGAGACGCCGTTTTGTTCAAGTGACCGATAGCTCATCGTCAGGAAGCGCGGGCCAATCAGGCTAAAAGTCGCACTCAGGGAAAGATGCTCCATTGTGGTTCTGCTCCAACGCTTGTCCTAGAGTTCGCTCATCACGCTTTTTTTTGTTCCCTGGGTCTGGGTCTGAAACCATCAACGAGCCGTGACGATCACTGCAAAACCTTGATCAATCAAACTTGCGATGATCAGCCTTTCTGTAGTCTTTGTATGTCGCCTGCGCATATACCACCACTATGCAATTCACCCCACAAGCAATTCTTCTTCAGTTCTGGGATCTATCTCCGACGCGATGCTTGGCCTATTCTAGTCTTTGATTGTACAGGCGACCGCAGCTGGCGGCTGTTGCTTCGGTCTTCGGGCTGACACCTACAGCCGTGAACAACGATGATGGTTTCATTGCCTCCAATACGAAACCATCTCGCACCGCCCATATCGTGGCGTTCCGTACATGGAAACGAACAAAGAGCCCGATCTTCTGATATCTAATAAAAGGGTTCCCTCAGGATTATCGCCGTCTACATCCTTCACCCCCACACCTGCTGCTTCATTCTTCGCAATAGTACCAACATGGCCTCTGGAGAAAGCGGAAACCTTTGGTTCCTCCAACCCACTAAGCAGGATCCAGATTCCAATCAGCAGGCTCCACCTTATCAGTCGCCGAATACGACGAACCCGTTCAATAAGCTCACGCAGTTTCCACCACCACCTCAGGACGGACACATGCAACCGCCACAATTCCTACCGCCACCTTATCCTCCGCCGCAACAAGGTTCACCCTACCCCCAGCAACAGGGTTCACCTCATCCTCAACAACAAGGGGGACCATTCTCACCACAGCAATACCCCCAACAACAGGGCTCTCCTTACCCCCAGCAGAATGTTTATGCTCAACCTGGTCCTTACACCCCCCCTCAACAAGGGTATCCCCAACAGCAAGGATCGCCTTATCCCCAACAAGGCCACCCTCAACAGGGTTACGGCCAACCTCAACAGAGGCAATTCTCTGATCCCAACTCGCAACTCAGTGGAGAATCTTCTTCGTTCTACGATTCGGGGCCTACTCCGGTAGTCCAGCAGGGTCTGGGCCCAGGAGGCCCCGGCAATCGTGGGTTCTTCGATAGTGCGATGCAGATTGCTGGTGTTCAGCAGCCTCCGCCTGGGCCAGACGGTATCGAGAGGGGTTGGTTCTCTTCGAGCAAGAACCCGCTCGACCCACCCCCGAAGATGTTCAGGCGTCCCGCCCCTGGTCACTATGCCTACATCATGTTCCGACCAGTGTGCGTCCTCGCCGTCTCTGAAAGATTACAAGACGGTTTCGCCTTGCTGCCGCCTGTGACCGCTCCCGGAGACCCCCACCCGTTCACCTCTCATGATGTCACTGAGGAGGACTGGCACAAGTGAGTACACTCCACGTGCGTCGTCATCGAGTTGAGCTTAACCTTGACTCTTTGTAGGTTCCTGAAGGACTTCCAGAAGACGGCACATCTTTCCGCTTCTGACCGCCTCTTCCAGGGCATGGGCAATAGTTTCATGAAGGGCAAGTTTGATTCTATTCATGCCTTGTGGTGTCATGGTATTCAATTCGGGTTACAGATAAGATCCCATCCGCCAAAGTCCAGCGGAGGATAGCTGAAAATAAGCTCGAACCTATCGGCGATTATCTTATGGCTTGGAACCATGTCAGTACTTGGTCATCCACGGGTAATTTTCTCTTCCTGACCTACGTAACAGTACTTCTTCCGCCCACGTCGTATGACCGTCGTCCTGGCAAAGGGCAGCCACCGTTTCAGCGGAGAGATCGACGATTATCCTCCTGATCTCACAAAGTCCCACAAGGGCAAAAAAGAGAAGAAGAAAGACCACCACAAGAGTCGTTCGGTAGATCGACCTTTGGTTACGGCCGCTGAGCCCTACCCCAGGGGTTCTCTCATCGGTGGTCTCTTGAACCCGCTCCACAAGACCATCCACGAGACGACCATGGCCGTTGCTATGGCTCCTCACGAGGCTTTGTATGGGTCCAGGCAGAGAGGTCTCTCCGGGTCGAGCCGTCAGTCGAGGTGCAAGGGCAAGAGGCACAGCGGTTCGGATTCGGACTCGGATTCTAGCTCTTCCTCCTCCTCTTCCTCCTCCGACGCCAGGGGTAGCTCCCAGCGTAGAAGGGCGATTGGGGAAAGGAGGGGTGAGAGGGGACAGCGTAGGGAAGAGAGGGGGCAGCGCAGGGAAGAGAGGAAGAGGGAGCGACGGGAGAGGAAGCATGGTAAAGTGAGGGAGGGTTCTGTAGATATTCCCTCTGGCAGGTTCAGGCTCATCCTCTGCTACTGGGACGGACATCGGGAGGTGTCTTAAATTATCCGCGTTTTGTATTCCCAGGTTATCCTGTTATTTACATCGTATTCTTCCCCTTGGTTGTTACGAACAGGTGTGCTGTAAGCACAAATATTACAAGCGCAATGAACGGATTGAAATAGACCCACACGTGCATCCGATGACCTGATCGTCATCGCCGCGCGCGTCTGACCGACTCCGCATAACCGAGCTGACTATCTTCGAATGAACCCACTCTGTCCGTCTTGAAGTCGGGTGGGCACAAATATCTCTCGTCTGCATTTCCGAGAACCACGACACCGCTATGAACCCCGCCACGACCAATAACCCCTATTCGCAGCATTCACAAAACTGGGGCGTCCATGGAAAGTCGCCTCTCATCAAAGCTTACGGTAATTCGGAGAGCGATTCCGACGTTTCGTCCGACGTGCACGAGTTTGTCGCTGCTGGGAGGAGGGACCCGGAAGTGTACGAGAGGTCCTTGCAGCCGTGGAGGGCTGCTTTACGGCTATTCATTGTGAGGATGGTCGAAAGAGAGTCCCACATCATCGCCGCCATGCAGGTGCTCAGCTTGATCTCACCCCACAGCCCGACAAACTGATGAAGTACGCCCCCCTTTTCGGGCTGTATAGAACCGACTGAGGACGCCATGGTTGGACGCTTACTTTGTGTACACTTCGAGTTTGGGCACCCACACCTTCTTTTTGACCACCTTGCCAATCTTCTTCTACTTCGGCCGTGCAGACATTGGACAAGCGTGAGTGTTCGCCCCCTGTGTGTCCTCAATCAACGCTAGGCGAAAGGGAATTAATATACCACCTTGTTCAGGCTTTTGTGGGCTCCAGCCTTGGGAGTGTACGCCACATCTGTCATCAAGGATTTGGTGTGTTCGCCCCGACCGTTCGCACCGCCGGTAACTAGGCTAGGTTCGTCTCGTTTTTAACAGCAGCATCGAACCCCACTCATATTCGACGATTCATGCTTAGCCCTGGGCTCACTACACCTGGAGTACGGCTTTCCCTCCACCCACACCGCAAACAGTGTCTCTATCGCCCTTTTCCTCTACTCATACGTTCACCGGCTCTATTTCTCCGAGTCTTCAATATCGTTAACAAGCTATTACGGCTATCTCGCGGCAATCATCGTCTATGCATTTAGCATAGTTTTCGGGCGTATATACGCCGCCATGCACTCTTTCACGGACTGTGCGTTTGGGATCATCATAGGTGCCACCGTCTGGGTTTTTCAGCACCTTTACTTGGACCGAATCGGGGAAGCCGTCGCCAACGGCGGTTGGATAGGTAAGTTTCCGCTTTTCGTTTCTTTTTCCGCCAAGGTGGTAACTGGACACAAACCGACAACCATGGCGTGGTACAGTCCCCGTCGCCGCGACCGCAATCTGCTTGCTCATGGTGAATCAGCACCCCCAACCGGTCGACGATTGTCCGTGTTTTGAAGATGCGATCGCCTTCATCTCGGTTCTTCTGGGAGAAGTTTTGGGCCGTTGGGCTTTCTTCCAGTACGGTGTGACACCCGAGTTCTTCAAGACCCCACAACCAGGTTCTGCTTACTCGAACCTCACGGACATCGCGACTTGGTGGCTCTTTTCCGTCATCAAAGTCGTCGTAGGAATCCTCCTTATCTTCACCTGGCGCATCTTCGCGAAAGCGACCCTTCATTTTGCGCTCCCGAGGATTTTCAGATTCCTCGCGAACATCTTCACCTTGCCCAATCGGAGGTTCTATACGCCCGCGACGGATTACGAAGAGGTCCCGATCGAGAGGGGGCTGCATCCCATCCCGTCTGTCATCGACCTCCCGAGTCAACTGCAGGTGGGAGTGGACGACGAGAACGTGAGCGCTAGCACCGGGAGGGGTAACGCGACCCCTTCGGATATGAAGAGGAGGAGGAACGGATCGAAAGTCGGCTTTGGTCATCAGGATGTCAAGACTCACGAGGAAAAGCACAACGGAAGCGTTCGACAGGCGAGCGAGACAGCCAGCGACGGTGCCAATGCTTCTGAAACGGAGGTGAAACATTACGATGCGGAGGGTGAGCCGATGTTCCCTTTCCTTAACCCACTGGTTACGGTAATCGCTCAATCGCCTCGACAGTCTTAACCAAGGTCATTGTGTATGCCGGTATCGGTATCTTGGGCGCACACGCCACCCCCGTCATGTTCGAGATTCTTGGGTGGGGCCTTTGAAAGATGGTCATCTTACGGTTGTTCTGAATCCTTCGCTACTTGTTCATATTGTGATAGTTGTTCCCACTTTCTACTACGCAATTTACGCATCGTACATACCATTTCTTTAATCTGATGCTCTTTGCCCTACCTTTCTGACTCCACAGAACATTTGAGAGGGTTGACCGCACGAATGTATACCTCACATGCCTGAAGCGTCCGAGGCTCCGAGCCCCTGGTGCTCCGCGTACTTACCGCGTACTTTTTTAGTTGGTAGACCGACCCACTCCTGGAGGTAGGTACGCTGTTGAAAGTGTTCTTGTTTATTTTACCTAGTAAAAGTAAGCGATTACATTCGACGAAAAGCCATTCGCCGTTAAGCGAACTCGAGGGGGACGAAGGGAGGATTGCCGTGCATATTATACTCGATCTTAGAACAAATCTTGGTTCGTAAAGGAGGAGGAATGACGAAGCTGTTAGCTAACGTGAGGGGATAGAGGGGGATCTACGGGGCAGAGCGGGAGAACAGAGCGGTGGTGGGGTGTAAAAGGGAGGGTCTGCGTTTGTGAAGGGGGGCCATGGTAAGCAACGATAGCGTCCTCGTGACGCAGCGGCACCGAAAAAAAGAACGAATCAGGAAAGGCAGAAACGTTGGGAGATGTGACGAAGACGGGCGGTGGATGGGGTAGGAATACGAAAACAAGGGAGAACAAACTGTTATTCAAAATCAGCGACAACGAGAAGGGCGGAGAGGACGGAAGGAGGTAAAAGCTGTAAGTTCACAATGGACCTCGCTTCGAGATACTCAAGCTCCTCATGCTCTCTTCCAGAAGTTCCGTAACACACGTTTGGCAGGACTTGAGGTCCACAGGTTTCTGAGGGATCTTTGGAGAAGTTGTCATTGAAGTGGGAGTCGTGGCCCTCTTCAACTTGGGTTGTGATGCAGGCTCGTCGATGTCGACGACCTTCACAACCGCTTTGCCCTCCAACACCTTCCTGACTTTATCGGCGTCGACTCCCTTTCGGGGAGATTGTCCAGAGAAGGCCTCCCAGAAGGCAGACCCGAGTTTGGCCAACAGGGTTTGCGACGCAAGTGAAGCGAGCATCGCTTCTTGAGGAGTGGCCCTGGGAGAGGACTCGGAGGTATGGGAGGGTGTTGGGTACTTGGTAGCCTTGCTTGGGGTCACAAGTGAAGTCGAAGGTTTTGTGCTCGATGCGGCGAAGTAGTGTGGTAGGAGAGCCGCAGCAAGACCGTGAAGTTGAGGGTTCTGATGGAATTGCTGCTGATGTTGCATTTGCTTTTGGGCCCCAACGTTTGACCACAGGTTCATCCTGTAGAGATCCATGGTCTTCATCGTGAATGGGTTAACGTCGGCGAAGGATTCGAATTGCGAGGGAGAATGAGAGGCGGTCGCCTTGGGCGTGGCCACGGGCTTCTTGGGCTCATTCAAAGTGGGGTTCAAGTTCTCCTGGAGCAAAGGTTTTGGAGGCGTAAGCAAGCCTTTTCCGGCCAGGGTCGAGAGAGATAATTCTGGGACAAGAGTGGTGTGAACGGGCGTAAAGCCTCCCATGGTACCGAAAGGATTTTGACCTCCGCCCCAGAAGCCAGATCTTGAGCTGGCGAGTCGAGGGCTCGACGGAAGATCCTTGTTTGGATTGGGGGCAAGGAGAGGGGATGAAGGTGCAGGAGATGGGGCTGAGTTGCGGGCTGCGACAGTGGCCGCCGCGGAAACTGCAGGAAGAGGAGCAGGAGGTGGAAGCACGGGTGCTGGGTTGGCTTGCAACAGTGACTTTTTCAGGATTTCGATTTCCTGCTTCAAAGCATAGTTCTCCGATTTGGTTGAACCGAGTTCGCTGCGAATTGCGTCGATAAGACGATCGCGTTCAGCGACATCTGCCTCTAAAGTCGTTATGTATTCTAAAGTAAAAAAGACATAACTTTCGTCAGAGTTTACTCGAATGTTCTGAGCGCTTGCCGTTACCTTTCCTGCGGACGCGGAAATTCCGCGCGCTGATCTTGTTTCGAAGTTGGCGTTTCTCCTTCGAGGACATCTTCTTGTACTCCTCGGGAGACGGTCGCCAGTCGTCAGCCTCCCGGTTTTCCTCTATGGACTGTGGCGCTGACGGCCGTTCCTTGACAAGAGCAGCCTTTTTGACAATCCCACCGCTCTGTACAGTGCCCCGCCTGTTGTTCTTGCCCTTCCCACCGACTTTCACAGGGATCTCGAGCTCTTCGGGTGATGCAGCGGCGATCGACGATGCGTCGCCGTTGTCTTGTGGGGATTGATCTTCCACTGATTCGGGGGAAGGGTTATTCGATGGGGTTCCAACGAGCTGAGGATCGATTGCAAAGACGGGGGAGGAGTCATCAGAAGGGCTGGTAGCACTTCCGGAGATAGACCTGGATGTGGAAGCAAAGGGATCGACGGATGTCAATGAAGTGAGAAAGTCAAAGGAAGAGGTGGCGTTTGGCAGAATGTCTTGTTTTGAGAACTCGTCCGCTCCGTAGAAGCTAAAAAATGGATCAATGTCGTGGGGAGGGGTCCTAGGCGAACTTGATGAAGAGCGGCTGGACGGAGCGAGGCCAGAAAGCGGCGACTGGTTGTTGGTGGTGGGGGCGGCAAACATATCGACGTTGAAGAAATCTTCAAACGAGCTGAAGGGAATCTGGGACTCGACCTCCATGATTTGTGTGGACATCAAGGAGCAGGAACAGGGGAGGTTTGTGAATGGGAGATACACGAGACTTGGATGTGGTTATGTTGGTGAAGGGGAGAGAAAGGCTTGCGTGGCTTAGTCAGCTGCGGCATCCTTACCGGCTAAATCCGGAAAGTGGGCGTGTCACCGCAGCAGGATGATAAGTAATTGACTGTGCACATTGAATACCATTATCATCTTATCACCTCCAGAAGGCGAGCTGGAGGATTCAGAGGTGGGAGATTGGACCAAAAGCTGGCAATGCCGGTTTGTAAGTCATGCATTTCGAGCAGTCGCTTGTCAACCGAACGAAATTCCAGCCGCGATTCGTTTGCCTCGGACACGGTGGCAACGCGTGGCGAACACGTACTCGGGCTAACCTCTCAAGATCTCACAGCCGAGAAACCTGATAAGTACCTCCTCTTGGGTTGTTCCGTCAGCGCTTCAGCTTGCGTGCAGACGATGCGAATAACCTGCTGATAATCACCCCAGAACTTGAAGCTCAAGCTCACAACATGGATCGTTTACCCAATCTCCCAACAGCTTCGAAAGGTTAAAAAATTTCGACCCCACCTGGGGACCTGGGACACGCCAGGGACGCTATCCTCAGGACAAATTCATCCGGGGCTTCCCATAAACTTACCTCGCCTCCCCATTACTCCTTTTTTAGCCAGCAATATTTGCGAGCGGACCACCAATGTTCCGTGTACAACTACAATCAGGGTGAGCAGAAGTGATGGAGAGACGATTACAAAGTGTCTTCAGTCGAATACAAGAACCAGCGCAATAATACACACAACCCCTGCCCCAAGAGCCTCCCTCCATGAGAGATGGACGAGAGCTCGGATGGACGGACCGCGCAAAGAGAAACAACTACTTATACATACCACTGCCGCACCCAACTCCGCCATGATAAGGAACCGGAAGAATGATACCAACCCGCATGATAATAAGGGTAAACAGATGATTGGGGATCGATGAAACTTTTGGGGTTACAAAAACAAACGAGACGAAAGGAACGGCGGACGCGCAGCTTTTTTTGAGGTGTCGAAATAGGTGATGAGAGATAGGCATAAACTCGTCGTGGAGCAGGCTGTGAACACAAAAAGCAACGAGGGAAAGCGATAAGTATCCCAAACGTGAGAATGTTGAGGTAACGGACTGCGTCAGGTAGCTGGCGCGGCCTGCAGTTTGTAGCATCGGAATCAACGGCGAGTAGGAGGGGAAGGACGGTGGCGGCGGGAAAGAGGTAATTATATCGTAGCTGGAGGAGGTGGAGGACTCGCGCGAGATGGACCAACCGAGAGACGGAGACGTGTGGGTGATCATGTCTGCATATCATCGATTTCGCTCTTCACCTGTACATCACTCATCCCATTTTGTCGGATGGTTCGATCCCGCCCTCGGTTGAGTTCCACGGACGAGTCTACCCTGTCGTCATCGCCTTCAATACTGCCCGTTCCGACGCTCGGAGGGGTCAACGAGGAATCCATCCTGGAGGCATTTCCGTCTTCGTAACCATAGCTCGTGTCTGCTGATGGCATACCCCCTCTGGTGTCCATGGGTGTGTCTTCTTCTGGCATGGGTCCAAGGCCGACGTTATAGGAGTTCTTGGTATAGTTGTTGAGGTGGCGGGCAAAGTCAGGGTCAGCTTCCTCGTGCAATACCAGATCGTTGAACCCGTCAGCATCGTGGTCGATGACTTCAAAGTGGTCCTGGTTTTTGCCGCCCATGTCGGGACCGTTCGGAAGTTTGGCTGTCCCGTTTTGCTGGTAAACGTGAATCTCCTGCTCAAGATCTCGGTTCCGGGATGCCTGGGCAGAGACTAGCTGTTGGAGGTATCTAAGAGTGGAAATGGCCGACGTCAATTTCCCATCTGGGAAGCCCATGTAGGAATGCAAAGATGCATACTTGATGTACTCGACACTCTTGCGAAGGATCATGCCCTTGTTGGCTTTCACAACACCACCTTCGGTATGCGTACCGTTGGTTCCACCAGCCTTCTTTACAGCCGCACATTCACCGCTGTCCTCGTCCTCCTCCGTCTTTGTAGAGGCTAAGCCTTCGCTGCCAAGGGGGTTCGACAGACCGCTTATGCCAGTGATACCGAACAAGAACTCATCCCCGGATCTGGGGGTTATCGGAGCTAAAATCCGATATGAACGTGTCCGATTAGAACGGGAAAGGATGATGGAAATTTACCATTTGGATCCAGTATTGATTCTGGAATCAGAGTGGCAAGCTCCGCGATGCGCTCGTTGATGTTATCCCTCCTACGGCGTTCGACGGCGTTGTGCGATTCGCGACGGCGGCGGCGTTTTTCTACGGCAAGCATTGCTCTTTTGTTAACGAGATTAGAACGTAATGAGAATCTGATATCAAAGGAGGGGGACGTCATATCGACGCACTGTTTGGACGCAGTATCGTCTTCACTTTCCGCTCCGTTCGCTGCCTTGACTACTGCCACATCTTTTGGGCTGACTCCAAGAGATACGGCGCTTCCTACGGACCCTGGATTGAATTGAGCAAAGGAATGGTGATTTCCCACGCCCTCAGAAGCCTGGAGGTTAAACTCATTGTGCCTAAAATCATGCGCTTGTTGCTGTTGCGAGGGCACAAACCAGCTGGATGAGTTTTCATTCAAAGTGTGCAAGGACAATGGAGAAGTTGCGCTGGTCGGTGTGTGTTGCGATGCGGCCCGGTGTGGGTGGGATGATGGGATCACGATTGCTTGAGCACGGTGGTGCGGAGGTGGAGAAACCGAGGAGATTGAATTACGCTTGTGTCGGATAGTCCGAGTTGGGCCTCCGTTGGTGGATGGGGGTTCAGAGTTCACCGCTGAAGTCGTTGGAGCCCGTGACCGTGAGCGCGAACGGGAGGCACCAGCAGCAGAAGTGAACCCAACGGGGGAAGGGGAATGACGGATGGAGAACTCGGAGGAAGTAGGCGAAAAGTGATTAGTAAAGGATGGAGGATTCGGGTGTTCGTGTGCTGGAGGGTGTGTCTGGGGTGGCTGTGGATCGTAACGCATCGTAGAATTCAACGCCGGAAGGGTGGAGTTGAAATGTGAATGGGCACTGAACTCGTGTAGATTATGATACTGTTGGGCTTGTGGTTGAGACTGCGCTGGGTTGAGGGCAAACTGGCCGGTGAAATTGTTGTGACCATGAGGAGGAGGGTGCTGCTGGTTATTGTTCGCGGAGACTGATATGTCGTAGATATTATGGGTGGCTTGTGGACGGTAAGACGAGTCATCGAAACCGGAACCAGAGCCATTTGTTGGGGGAGAATGTGTAGACCTCTCGTGCGAAGACTGATGGCTCGTGTGAGGAGTAGGAGACTGAACGATTAGAGATGCGAGCTCTTCGCTGAAATCCATGCTGGGAGTGGCTGAATCACCGGAAAACTTGCGAAAAGGATCGGACAGCAGCTGGGGGATGTAAAGCTGACCATTAGAGTCAAAGGTGGGCTGAGAAGGGCTCGGGGGGTTGTTTCCGTTCGTGGAAGAAGCAGATGGAAGGTGGAAGCCCTCCTGTCTGACTACTGGTTGCCTGTAGCTGGATGGAGGGTAAAGGGAGGTCATTGGAGAATGGAAGAGAGCCGTAGGGACAGCAAGTAGAAGGATTTAAAGATATTTGAGGGACACAAGAGAAGTCGGTTGGGGGGAGAGATGGGAGGACGAGGAGTGGACTATGTTTTGGAGAAGGTGTTTAACCCGGCAAGGAACTGGATGCGGGGTAGGGAGGACCCCGGACAGCGCATCAAGCCGAAGTTTCTATATCGGGATTTTTGAATAAAAAGGTCGACTGTTGGTGAAATTAGCGCTTAAATGATCCACATACAACTCGATGCTTTTCTTGCGGTACTCATTCATACACCCTTTGGGTTTGCAGCACAGAACATGAATACCTCCCCCCCAGAAAAGTGTATGAGCCCCCGGATCGATGTGGAGTTCGGCAGGAAAGTTCGATGTCATCTCCGGAACAATCGCCACAGATTTGTCTCCAGCCACTGCGACTGCTCGGCAAACCTCTTTGGCCCGCAGCCGCGAATTCCAAGCGCCAGCCTGGCGTTCCCAGCTCCGTAGCGAATCGGACCCCCGAAGGCTAAACATTCAGTTCGCACCCATATACGTGCCACCGTCTCGTTTTCCAAAGCGCCCAATTTCCTTGAGCGAATCCGAAACTGAGACAAGGTCCGACAGACCGATCTGCTGGTTGGACGTTGATAGGCTTGGAGCATCGATCAAGGGCGCCCGTCCCGGTCAGATAAACCCACTGTCTGTGAATCAGGTCTCTCCCTTCTTCCCCCCCGACCCTGGTCGTCAGCTAACGATCGGGTAATCTGAGGGCATCCCCGTCGCTGGGGCCCGCATACATCCTTTCCCTCCTTCCGGCGATGGGCTGGGTCACTTTGACGTAAGGGCGGGAGCTGCATCACAGCGTCCTTCTGATCTTGGCCACTGACCCCAGACAGCCGGAGGAGCGGACAGACCAGCTCGCCTCAGTGGACCCAGTTGGAAGAGTGGTCATAAAAGACGTTGACCAGAATCACAGAATCAGGAATGGAGATTGTGTTTCACTCACTTAATTGACCCGGGGTCACTGCTGCCTATTAGGGGGAACACCGTCCAAGATTCGCATGACATAACCAAGGCATTGAGGAGGACAGGAGGCGGGCACCATCTCTCATATACGGAGCAGAAAACGGAACGAGTAGCAGCCATACCTTGCCGTTGTTATATACTCAAAACTCTCCTCCACTGTTTGATGACCGCCCTCCGGTCATTGTGCACCTGACAGGTCACCAGGGCTGCCATCACGACCTCACCGTTGCATAAATCCAGCACAGGAAGTCTGAGACGATCTGCAAAAGGATCATTCTACCCGGTAATCATACTTCACAACAACCTGCCTGCGGCTGGCAACGTTCTTCGCTCCTTTCCTGGTTATTTCAAGATCACGAGGTCTTGAAGGTTGACAGGTGGATCATCTGGGCGAAATAACGCGATCGCGCGTCTCCTCAACGTTGATTCCATGCGTATACAGCGTGTAGGCCAAGTCTAAAAAACGAGCAAAACAAACAAGTCTAATAACAACAGTGTGGATACTAAGAAACACGAGAACAATCGCTTTGCGCATGCGTGCGTTTCCGCGGGGAAGCCAAGAAAGGTGGACGGAGATGAATGGGAGAGATGGAGAGGAGGTCATAAACCCCTGAGCCCTAGTGACCACCCGGACGGTCACGGCCTGTGTTCCGGGGCGCCATTCGGGCCGCAGTCAATGTCGAAAGAAATTATTGGAGGTAACCCGACCACAAGGGTGCTCTCATCGATCTTCCATCCGTGGTGTTGCATGATGGTAGAGAACCTTTCAAAAAGCCTATCCACCTCCCGATGTGCGGCCCGAATGTAATGGATTGCACCACGTTCAGTCGCTGTTCCGTCGGATGCCATCAGCCTCGCGATTTCGCACCCATGTACCCATCCTCTCAGGTGATCCCGGGGCGTGTGACCTTTTTTCAGGGCGATGGATATGTCGGGGGACTGGTACCTTGACTTCCGCCTACACCACAACGCATACTTCTTATCTCTGAAAATTTCTATAAGCTCATGTATCGGAGCATCTCCCAATCGCTCGACAGATGATTTCGCGCCAGTTCGCAGGAATGAGGTGAGTGAACATCCGATGGTACATCGCCCAATTGTCGTCCCGGAGTTTCCATCACGGATTCGGGAAGGCGAAACCAGTATTCGTTCATCCCTCGAGATCCGTTCCGGATGCAACGAGTCCTCGTCGCCATAACCTATTCATTCCAACAATCTTAGCAACTGATCGGGGTGCTGCGAACAGATCGGAAAGATCGGACGAACCGCGCTCCAATGCCCTGAAATTCGACCACGCTATGCATGCACGCTGCCTGTTGAGGGTCTTCATAGTGAGACCTCTCACAGCGGTAAGATTGGCGCCAAGATGACCCACGAGGAGGAACCCGAGGAGTGTGTAGGTCGTCCAGGTCGCGTTTACGTATGGCAAGATTATGAATCCAAGCTAGGAGCTTGTTAACCCATTCTGTACATGGAACGCCCCTCGACGACTACGTACCAGAAGGCCCATTAGCGCCAGGACCGTTTCCTTGCTGCCATCTTTGGCGTTAAGATCTCCTATATCACCGGAACCGATGACGGAGTCTGAAGCGAAATGCATTGTGACGGCCGCTTTGGAGCCCCCAGCCACGATACCGCACAGTGCCCGGGAAGAACCGCTGAGACACAAGGCCGTGATACGGATCCCTGAGCCAAGGTCTCGCCCTGTCAACATGTACGCCAATTTATCAAGCTGTGGTGACATGACATCAAGAACGACTGCCAGATCATTCAGTATGTCTGCCAGGAAGCGATATGTTTTGGCCTCTGGGAATAGAGAGGTACCCAGCCTGTAGGCAAAGATGATCGCTGTTTATGTCATCAGTACCTGGGGTCTAACACGTAAAGAGAGGTGCGTTTACTCGTGAGGCGGCTTACAACATCCTGGGCAAGAGTGACGAGGATGGCATCCGTAGCAGAAGCAGATTGGTTTCCGACTCCAAAGCCCTCTAGAACCGCTCTGGAGGCCAATAGACCAGCTAAAGAGCTACAGCAAGCTTGAGCGGCGTTCCAGATCTGATATCTGGGAGCGCTCAGCGCCTATTCCCGTGACGCTCTGAAACGTATGAACCTACTGTAGGTAGTCTTGCCAAAGAGTCAGTGCCTGCCCGCAAAGATCAAACTTGGCGAGAACAGTGGAAACCGCCTACCAGGGGAAACACTGTCGGGGTACCCAGCGGGTAAGAACACGTTTGAAAGGAACCGCTTGAAAACCGCGATCGTATCCGCGGTACTGGAATGCCTTTCCACCACGACCTAGCGAAGGGCCACCAGTAGGCTCAGCGGTCGCTAACCAAAAGTGTGAGAGCCTATGACATACCTCGGTTTCTGCTTCCCGAGAAGATCCTTTCAAATGAGTGGTGAACTGGAGGGTAGTCTTGCAGCCCTTGTTGCTGTCATGTTCTACGATGCGCACTACACGCATTCTGTTCGCGTACAATCCGAGGAGATGTCGGGTCACCGTGAGTTGTGTGGATTTCCACAACCAGGCTGCTGCAAGGGGAAGGTGCCACCACTGGCAGTTGATGATCGATAGTTGCGAGTGATCCACAACGCCATCACTCTCGCCGCGGACGTGTGTCCTCGACGCCGACTGATGAATCGACCTGCACCGGCGAACGACGATGGCAAAGGAAAGAAGAAGTTTTCGATTGCGTATGCTAACATATCTCGCGAAGTGATCTGTCCTCTTTGACCTTCCGCGCGTTCCAGCATGGTCTCAGACTTCTTCCACCCCAACGTCGGAGGGGTGGAAAATCATATATATATGCTAAGTACAACTCTCATGCGTATGGGTCATAAGGTATCATCACTTCTTCTCTTGACTGGTCACGTTCTCATCACTCAGAACAGGTCGTCGTCATAACCCACAGCCATCCCCCAGACAGGGTGGGCATAAGGTGGTTGTCCCCCGGACTTAAGGTGTACCACGTACCATTCCCCACAATAGCTTCCTCAGCCACCCTGCCCAACTTTTTCACGTTCCTTCCGTATCTGCGAACAATCGCTTTGAGGGAGCGGATCGAAATCATCCATGGTCACGCGAGCCTTTCATCTCTTGCACACGAGGGTATAATGCATGCGCACCACATGGGAATCCGGACCGTCTTCACGGACCATAGTCTCTTTGGCTTCGACGACGCGGCGAGTATTCTTACCAACAAGCTACTCGAGGGAATGTTAAGTCACGTAGATGCCGCTATATGTGTATCACACACGGGGCATGTGGTTTCTTCTGTTTGGATCACCTTCCGACTGATGGATCCCCAGTCGTGAGAACACCATTCTTCGGAGCAAATTGGCTCCCAGGGTGGGGATGTGTGCTGGGGATATTGGTGATCTTCTCGACGAAGACGACGATTCCGACAGTACCTCGTCGACAGACCAACAGGATCACGAACAAGTGATCAATCGTAAGCTCGGATTGAACCCAGGAAGGATCTACGTTATACCGAACGCGATTGTGGCGGACAAATTCAAACCTTCTCCCCGGAAGCGGACTGATAAAGGTATGAGCTGAGTAACGGGAAACGCACTTCCGCGCTGACTTTTTCAGTTACAATCGTCGTGCTTTCTCGACTGGCCTACCGCAAGGGTATTGATCTATTGGTAGCAACAGCTCCGAGAATTTGTGCCAAGTTCCCCCATGTCCATTTTGTGATAGGTGTGCGCTGAGCAGGTAGACCCTCGACAAGTTACTAAACTCTTGTATTGAAGGTGGTGATGGCCCTAAGTTGATCGATCTTCTTCGGATGCGCGAAAAGTATCTTCTTCAGGATCGCATCGAGCTTCTTGGAGCAATACACCCTCGCGATGTTCGGAGTGTACGTTTTCCCGTTCCTTCCGCCCAATCGTGAGCCGAATTATCGCCATTGACAGGTCCTCACACGAGGTACCATCTTTATGAACACCTCCCTGACGGAGGCATTTGGCATCGCCATTGTGGAGGCGGCCTGCGCAGGGCTGTACGTGGTTTCCACGCGCGTTGGTGGAGTCCCGGAAATTTTGCCTGAAGACATGATATCTTTCGCAAATCCCGATGAAGACGGTGACCCCCTCATGTCGAATATCCCTCCTCTGTTTCTGATTATCTTCAGATGTGTTTCGAGCTATTTCGGATGCGATACAAATCGTGTCCAAAGATCAGCATGACCCCACGAAGGGACACGAACGCATTAGTAAATTCTATAGCTGGGACGCTGTCGCAGAACGGACAGAGGTCGTTTACCAGCAGGTGCATTCAAGCGCAGAGTTTCACTTTTGGCACCGCTTACAAAAGTGCGCCACATTACCGGTCCTCTAACTGCCAACCCTAAAATAACTGGTTTTCAAAAGCACACTGAGGCTTGGTGCAGTGGCTGGTCCAATATTCTGTGTCATCCTCGTGGTCGATTGTCTCTTCTTTCAATTCCTTGAATGGCTTATACCCCGTGACCAATTGGACTTTGTTGATGACGAGCTAACGGATGGCAGCACAGTCTTTGACCGGTGCGTCGTTTGCCTGAGATACCGGTCAACCGAAACTGAGCGCATAGCAGACTGCGGAACCAACGTGCTTCCAAGCGCCCTCAAGACATTGGTGTGGAGTGAGTGTCAACTACGGAGGAGGGAAACGGATCGTAGAACAGTCTTTGCTTCTTTACTTTTGTACGGACAATCCCCCAGGAATCGAAGACTGAACAATTCCAAAGATGCGCACAACCGGTGGTTCGAGCGTCGATCAGCTGTGCTCGTGGTCACTAAACTGATTTTATGCATCATAGTATGCATCACATCCGATGCGGCAACTTATGTCATGAAACGACCCGACTTGGCCTAAAGGCCACACAACATTCTCTCCCAAACCATAACTACCTCCAATACAACGGGCACCCCTCGTTCGCCCTGGTCTTATGTTTTCTTTCTTGTGGGCGTTGATACTATCTTTTTCTCTCAGCAAGGCCGCTATGGTCGACATAACAATGGATAGTCCAGGAACTAAGTGGTCATCAGGCTGGTCATCGGTCAGCGGGTCGCAGTACTTCGGTGGGACGTTGATGTCGGCCAGAGATGCAGGCGCAACATTAACGTACGAGTTTACCGGTACGCCACTTTGAGTCTCCACGGCAGTGAGGATCGGGCTGATGTCGCGACTTGCTTTCAAGGAACGACAATCAATGTATACGGAACAAACGAGACAAGTACGAGTGGCCGAGGAAACTCTTCATATGTCCTCGATGAATCAACGTACGATATACACCAGGAGCCGATGAGCCTTGGGAAGTCAAACGTTCTGCTCTATGTTTCTCCGTTGCTGGAGGACGCGCAGCACACATTAGTAATTCAAAACATCGTGGCGGGCGGTGGTAGGGTCTTGCCATCCAATCGGTGTCGTCAGCGCTGATGCCCAAACTACACCCAGAACTTCGGCTAGATTATTTCGAAGTGATCGGGAACACAGCGCAGGAAGAAGAGCCGATAAAAGCCTGTAAGCACCTCTCACCACGTCCAACTTCGCGAGGGGGTCTGAGAGGAACCGTAGTTCGCCTTACTCCTCGGAGCATATATCCCAGGGGTGAGAATCTTCAACCCGGGGTCATCGCTGGTCTGGTTTTGGCCGCTGTGGCGGTGCTGCTAGGATTCATCACCCTTTTCATCCTCTGGCGTCGGGAATACCTTCGCGGACGAAGGGAAAGATCGGATCATCCCAAGATTCAATTGAAATCGCAGGATGATGCGCAGCGAGGTAAGTTGGTGGTTTGGCGAACCCGCCGCTCGCAAATCGAAATTCATGTTTCACAGTCCCTTTCCTGGATGAACGCGCTCACATTATAGGTTAACCCATGCCAAGCTCCCCCCCACTCGAGAGTATACTTACACTGCTTGCAGAACCATACACTACCCCTTCGGTGCCCTCGGAGCCTTCGCAGGTCCCGAGCAATACGACTGTCGTGACTCCCGCGGTCATGACCGTAACACCTGTGCATCCTCGACCTTCCAGAGAGCAAGCCGTGGCCACCTCAAACCCCCGTCGCGATGAAAAGCAACCTCACCCCACTGCCCCATTTTACACCGTGGAATCGATATCGGGGCTCAATCTCGCGCTCGATGTCAACCCGAGGGACCATTCCGTAGTTGGTCAACCATCAAACTACGACTCTGAGGCTAGCGCGAACCCACACAACCGAGAGAATGATGGTGGTGTAAGCCTCCTAGGTTCATCTGAGACGATCAATCCCAAGATTATGCGCCTCCCACCAGACTATAGGCGATTATATTCTTAGCCTAGGAGCTGTTAAAGGCAAAAAAACGACCCAAATAGCGTACCACGTTAGCAAGCATAGAATTGTGGACGAGTTCATACAGTGGTGTAGCTTTTAACCTCATTTTACTTACGGCGGGTAGGGCTGGCATGGCACGAGGCTGTCGTTTCTGGATGGGGCCACGAGAAATAATTCTCGAATCAGGAAAACATTCATATCACATTGCCAACGATCAAAGATATCAGGAGATTCATTCTGAAGTTTCGCTACCTCCTACTACCCTTAGCCTTTCTTCTACGTTTGCCATTGTCCCTACGCTCGCCCAACGATTCTTGACTGTTGGAGGCCATATTAATGTCCGGAGCGGCAGCTCGATCATTGAACCTGTCCTCCATCGAATCTCGTTCACCTGCGCGGTTATTGGCCGCGAGCCGATCGAGGAGGGTGCTTCCGCGCGACGACATACCGGATCTAGCCTCTGTTTTTCCATAACCCCGTTCACCGACATCGCTGTGAGGACTGCGAGGTCGTATTGGTGGGCGTCTACCGTCACCACCGTCACCGTATGCTCGTGGACCGCGGGAGGATATGTGATGATGGGAAGGGGAGGGGGTTCTTGTACGCTCAGCACCACGACTGTAGATGCGATCATCGTGACCAGAGGTGCCGAGATCATATTCTTCGCGATTACCGGCCTGAGAAGGTGACGGGGGTGGTAATTCGATTGGGCTGTATGACTCTTGCTCGTACGAGAGACGTCTCTCGAGCGGGAGACGATAGTCACCCCGCCCTTCTTCTCCGCCGTTGTCTCGAGTCCGATGCCTGTCTTCCTGACGAAGCGTCCGTTCGCGGTCAATACGCACGCGCTCCGTGCGGTCAGACCTGGGCTGGGATTCTGGTAGACGCCCAGTGTGATGGCGGCGAGCATCCAACTTAATGCGGTTTTCTCCAGGCAATTCCAATGGGTCCCATTCTTGTCGAGGAGAGAGGGGGGGTGATGGTCGTTCGTATATCACCTTTGCGCCTGGCGGAAGCTGGTTTTGGGGATAAATAAAAGGGAGAATGTCACTCGCGGAGGGACCTTACCCGTCGGGTTCCACTGCCTTCAGGATAGCTTTCTCCTCGTGAGTTATGAGGGACGCGACGGTCCGAGGACTGTTCAACCACACGCTGCACAAATTTAGGGATTGGATTGCAGAAAGTCCCGAACTAACTTACCTCGTGGCGAGAACGGTTACTCTCCCTGCGCTCGAGAGCAGGGGGGCCCTGATACGGCAGAGGTCGATCAGGTAGTTCATGTGTGTTAACTTGTGCCTAAGGGTGGGAAAGCTTTGTAAATCGGGGTGAAAACGGTCACGGATTCACTCACACGTTCAGGGATCACGCTTCGCTCATGTCGTAGTTGCCGGGTCAAGTTTTCTGGTAGGGGGTGCTTACTTTCTGAAACTTGATCCTGCTGAGGCTCATCTGTTCCACCGGAAATCGAGGTGCTTGAAGTTTGATAACGGGAACGAGCAATTGGGACATTATTTGTGCCAGAAAGTTTGGGCATTGGTGCGGGCACGGTTGGGGGTCGCCGCTTCAGAGTATGTGAGTTGGGAACGGTGTGCCACGAACCAAGAAGCCCTTACCGATTCAGGGCTACGTCTTCGCGGAGGTGCAATGCCGGAATCGCGGTGTTCTCTCGGCAGGTCCCGATGACGATCCGAGATGGAGTCGTTAATTGGCCGTTCACCTGTACGCTGTGAGGGTCTTTCATCTGACGCGACAAGATGAGGGGGAGGAGACCTCCCAGGGTACCGCTCAGACAAGGTGGTAGGTTTGGGAGGGAGCGAAGTCGGTGGGGCGGGTGGCGGCTTCGAAGTCATCGCTTTCGGTCCGCGTGGCAAGTCGCCCTTCGTGTCGCAGCGGTCCGGGACGGTGTTGGATGCACCGCGGTTCTCCTGCATTCTTGGTGGGTGGGCCGGTGCCGGTGGGTCAACATCCATGGGTTCTGCTCTTGGGTGTTTCCGAGAGTCTCCGGCCCGTCGTCGTCCCCCAGGGCCAGATGGGGGCTGTGGCTCTGCATTCCTCGGACGACCAGGAAGATCGGAACCATGCCCGTTCTGCTGAGGTGATGGGTCGTTTGGTTCGGAAAATTGTGCCGGAGGTGACTCGCGGACGTGGGAGTTCATTGATTCCTTGTACAGACTATTTTGTGGCGGCAACGGCTGTCGTCTTTGGCCTACAAATGAATAAAGAGGCCCAACGGGTCAATGAACACGGTCCGTGGTATTCCAAGCTCGCAGCACGCACGAGATTCGGTATTCGGGAGTCCGCGAAGAGACTCGCTCTTCTCTGCTGAAGGGTACTGAGATGTGCTCGATGGTGAGGGACGACCTGATTCTCGGAGACTGTCAAGACGTCTTCGCTTGGTTTCGACTTCGTTGATGGCCACGTCGGTCTCGGGTTCTCGAGGGCGACGGCGGGCTGCAACGTCACGCCTAGCTACACCCTCGGCTTCCGTATCCTTCGTGCGCGAAGTTCGCGGGCTCGCACTACGAGATCTGCGGGGGCGGCGCGCCCGAGGAGGCTCCTCTTCCGTAGGGACGTATGAATCATAATCCGATCGCGCTTCTTGACCATACGGAGAATCACGGGCTGGAGCAGAACGCCCTACAAGATTAATGTGTGAGGACGATGAAATGCATGGTTACACGCAGAAAGTGGATGGGAGGGATGATCTTGCTGGGGGGACAAGGAAAGGAGATAAGCAACAAAGTGCATGCTTCCCCACAGAGAAGATTCCGGCCGCACGGGAGGGTGGTATGGCAGTTGCACATCATAAACGGAGCAGGCGGGAAGACGATGGGCGCAATGGACATGGATGCTAATAACGTACTGTTTGTCGAAGGTCTGACGGTATCCCGTTCGTCATGCGTCGACGAGTGAGTGCGATCCGCGGGTGGGACGTACGAATCCATGCGAGACGAGCGGGGGCGAGGTTCACGCTCATCTTCTTGTCGTATATCTTCAGGGGATGGGGGGCAGACGTTCGAAGGGGATGCACCTCTGCGGGAGCGAGCTCGCTCTGATTCTGCCTGGGTTCTGTGTGCATGCCTGCTGTTTTCGGCGGGGGACAAGCGCTCAGGGGAGCGGCGAGCAGCAAAAACAGGTTTCTGCGGGAGGGTATGCTCGACACGGCTGCTTGACGTAGGAGCCTCCATTGGTCGATAGTGCCTATCATCAAACGACATATTTTGAGGGGGCAGGGGCTCCGGCCTGTTCTTGGGCGAAGATGGCAGGTCATTCACTGGGCTCCTCGCTCTCGACCCTTCAATACTTTGATGAGATGTACCATTGACGCCTTCGTCTCGCTCCCGAGAGCCCTTGGACGGGGACAGAGTTGGAAAAACCCAAGTCGATTCGTGGGTCTTGGTGTTGTAGTAATAGACTTCAGTACCGCCACCGCGAGGGTGACGAACTTCCCAATCAGGGGGTAGTGATTCACCCACTGGCCCCTTGATACTGTTGCGTCGGTCACGACCCCGACCATTGAGCATGGAACTTGCTTCCAAGAGCTGGGACTGAGCAACCGTCGCGGAGGGTTTTGCGATGACAGGCTTTGCGGGAAGTGCATGCGTCAATTTCGCGTGCAGGTGAGATGAATGTGAAGGAGATAAATGAGAGGATTGTCGGGCGCTACTATGTGAAGACTCCCTGTGGTGGTCCCGGTCGCGGTGACGAGAAATTTCAGAAGATTTCGGCTTTTCCTGGTGTGAACGAGACTGGTAAGCGTAAACGACGCCGAGGTCATCCTCGTCCCCGCCCAAAGACACGGTGTCATCGCAATCCTCGTCAGCGTGGTAGCGAGGTTCACCGATATTTTCACGGGATCTGCGAGTGTCGTATGACGGGTGGTCATCTTCCTCGTGACCCCAGTCCAAGACTTCAGTGTCCTCGTCCATTTTTCGCCGTCTGGTATGCAGGGAGGCGAGTTAGGAACGGATTGTTGGTACGGCCCTCGCGCGTAGTCGACGAGGAAGGAGAGTTGGTGGTTCGATCTCCGCCTGAAACTAAGACCAAGATCAATCTGACAACCGTGACACGGGTGTAAGACCTAAAGTCATTCTGTCTACAAACCGTACTTTGCTCAGGCGTCCCAGGCGAGCATATGCAGAGATGGCCATGTTGCCTACTGCAGTCGCTCCCGCACCCCAGGAAGATCCATACCGTTCCTCAAGCGGTGGCCTTTCAAACAATGTGCCACTAATATTCCGACGGCTGCATAGATTTCAGCAAATGGTGTGTGGTCGTGCGCCATCACCGTTCGCCCCGCATCTGACATGACTTGTATCATGTTCTAGGACTTTGAGCTAGCCGCTTGGCAACTGACATATTTATGCTTAGCCCCGAAGCGTGTGTGCGTTGATCTCTACTGCTCTCTAATGAGCCTTGGGCTAACCTGAATCAAGATATCGGAATGTATATTTTCACAAACGTAAGAAGCCGTGTGCATCTGGATGCGATGAAACTCACGGGGGGGCACAGAAACAAAAAATACGTGGGCGAGGGACGACCCTGCTATTTTAATTCTTCTCTCTGCGTGTTTGTGCAGTGAGTAGAACCAAGCACCATGACGACTTCTCGCTTTAATGATTCATTCAGTCGCCGCTGTGGCTTGGTCGGTGGTATATTCCTATGGTTTGGTAGGCTGCTTCAAACTCGCGCTACTCATGATCCTGCGAGACTTCCTTCTCGTGGGCATGGTCGTAGCAACAATATTCTGGTTGGCCCCTCGCGCAGTACTAGCTTATACTAGACTAAATCTATCTAGGGCGTTCTCGAATTATGTCTTGCTTGCCCCTCCGACACACTCGACTGCGGCGGACTCAAAAGTCGAGTGGGCGTACGCATTTGATGTGCACACAAACGCGTTCTTTCCACTCTACCTGACATTATATCTGGGGCAACTATTCCTCGTACCGTTGTTGCTGAAGAACAATTGGGTATGCCTCTGGCTGGGGAATACACTTTACCTTGCTGCGTATGTCGCCACGCCTGAATGCTGTCTCCCTTTGCATTGACCGTACCGAACAGCTTCGGGCAGTACATCTATGGCATTTATCTGGGCTTCAATGGTGAGATCTCACCCGGGGTACGCTCGATTCACAGCCCTGGCTTACTGTTCCATCAACAGCCCTGCCGTTTCTTATCCGAACCGAGTTGCTACTCTCCCCGCTTTTGCCCCTGTTTACGGGCTACATCCTTACCCTACTTGGGTTCAACGTCGCGAAGCACGTTTTGGAAGCGTATTTTGGCTCATAGCAGTAGTAAATAGAACTTGAAATGGATACAAACTCGACAAATCGTCGTCTGTTCGTCCTTTCTGAGTTTGAAGCGTGCAACCTTTTCGGGTAATCGTCGACATCAATTGCATATCTTGTCTCTTGTCCTCTACACTTTACACGTTTTCCGTCCTGTCCCCTTCGTATTCTCCCACAAAATAGTCGTGGCAATCGCTCAAGCCCACCGGACTTAGGACTATGCCCCCGTCTAGAGTACACCTTCAAAAGGCCATCGGAAAGATACAAGAACGAGGTGTAGTTCCCGAAGTCGATTTCACCCAGCATCAGTTAGAGAATGGGTACACTATCAGCACCCAGGAGCGGGTTGTGAAGGATGCAAGCATCGTTTCCTATCATTTCGCCCGCGTTATTGACTACGAAAACGATAGGTGCAAGCCCCAGCTATGCATATCCCTACTTCGGAACAGTTCTTCTCGAAGGAGGATCCAACTAAGCCCGATATCAACTTCCTGAAGAATCACTTTTATCGGGAGGGGCGCCTTTCCGAGGAACACGCCCTGTACATTCTGGAGAAGGCTACAGATGTGTTGAAGCAGGAACCTAACCTCGTGGCGGTCGATGCCCCGGTGACCGGTGAGTCTTATTCCTCGCAGTGACTAGGAAAAGTATTCAACACCTTATCACCTGGGTCTCAGTCTGCGGTGACATTCATGGTCAATACGTGGGTTTCTTTACAACCTGGACACTTACCCGGTCATGCAATCTGAACCTATCCATCACCAGTACGATTTGATGAAACTCTTCGAGATCGGCGGCAATCCTGCTACCACACGGTATCTCTTCTTGGGAGATTACGTTGACCGAGGTTATTTCAGTATTGAGGTATGTTTCTGTCGTCAATAAACTTGTTCCCGTCAACTGATCTAGCTATAGGTTGTACTTTATCTGTGGTCGCTCAAGATCTGGTACCCCAACACATTCTTCCTGCTTCGTGGTAATCATGAGTGCCGACACTTGACGGATTACTTTACCTTCAAGCTAGAATGTATGCGACACATTTTTTGCAGGAGGGATATTTAGGTTGGCTGACTCTAACTCTTGCCAGGCAAGCGAAAGTACTCCGAGCGTATCTACGAAGCGTGTATGAACTCGTTCTGCGCCCTGCCGTTGGCGGCCGTCATGAACAAGCAATTTTTCTGCGTCCATGGTGGCCTCTCCCCCGACTTACACACTCTAGAGGATATCCGAAATGTGACTCCAACCGTTTTACCCAGATTTCTCACTGACGTGTGATACTTAGATCGATCGGTTCCGAGAACCACCAACACAGGGATTGATGTGTGACATCCTGTGGTCGGACCCTGTAGAAGATTTCGGACAAGAGAGTACATCTGAGAGCTTCCTCCACAACCATGTCCGAGGTTGTTCGTACTTCTTCACGCAAGTTCTATCCGTTACCGCTCTTATCCGAATAACTGATCGGTTCGCGCCAGTTACCAAGCTGTTACGCAGTTCCTGGAGAGGAACAAGCTGCTATCAATCATCAGAGCGCACGAGGCGCAAGACGCAGGGTATGTGTAATGAAGGTTGATCACGCTCGTCGCACAAATTAACCCTTTCCTTTGTTTCCTAGCTATCGGATGTATCGAAAGACGAGAACCACGGGTTTTCCATCCGTCATGACCTTTTTCTCATGCCCGCACTACCTTGATTGTTACAACAACAAGGCGGCTATCCTCAAGTATGAAAGCAATGTCCTCAATATCCGGCAATTCAATTGCACCCCCCATCCATATTGGCTTCCCAACTTCATGGATGCATTCACGTGGAGTCTGCCATTCGTTGGCGAGAAAAGTAAGATCCGATTTTTCGTATTTCATCCGCAAACTTACTCTTGCCATATCAGTTAACGATATGTTACTCTCCCTCCTTAACATTTGCACAAAGGAAGAATTGGAAGAGGAGGATATAGGCCTGGTTCCTGAGACCCCAGAGGAACACGCAGAGCGGAAACGGGTCATCAAAAGCAAGATCTTGGCCGTTGGTCGTGTGTCGCGCGTCTTCGCTCTCCTCCGGTACGTCTCGGAGCCCGGGCCCATAAACTCCATTAACGAACGGACACAGTGAGGAGTCTGAACGTGTCTCTGAGCTTAAAAGCGTAGCAGGTATGAAAGAGTTGCCCGCCGATACCCTGGCGAATGGTGCAGAAGGCATCAAGGACATGATAACGAACTTCGAAGACGCGTATGTTTTGAAATAGCTAATCCACATCACCGAGACATACTGACCCCATCTGTAGCCGCAAGTCGGATATCGAGAATGAGCGTCTGCCTCCGGAACTATACGACGCGGACTCTCAGGAGGGACGGGCAATGATGTCTAACCCTCCATCACCGTCTGAGGAATCATCATCACCCGTACCTGCCAAAGGTGTTTCCGCGGCCCTCGAGCGGGTTATTGCCTCTGATGGCGGGATTCCCACGTCTCCTTCCCCCAATTCCATGCTGCCGCCGATTGGGCCGGCGACCAGGCGGGGCCACAGCAGGACTGCCAGTCTCGGTACGACTATGACAAGTCCCAGTACCAGGCGACGGAGTTTGGAAAGTACTATTTCGCTAATCAGGGAGGCTGTGGATCCAAGAGAGGAGGACGAGCTTGCTGACTCGCAGTAGTCATAAACCCGGCCTGTGTGTTGCAGGGCTTGTTCGGTTCTTTCTTTGTTCCTCTCCTCGTCCTACATTCTCGCGATAATTATCGCCTCGAAAACTTCTCGTTGAATGGCCTTGAAATTCCCCTCACCACCGTTTTTTCGCTTCCACTCGGCTCTTTCCTTGCGTATACATCCCAGAGGACAACCATGTCGCTGTTCCATCAACTCCCTGTGCGATGGGGACGGATTCAGCGCAAGTTTATTGCTACGGCAGCGATACACAGTTGTACGGTACAATGAATCACGAAAAGGATATTGGCTGGTTCTGTGGGATGTAATTCGTTAGCAAGGTGCTGAGACTAATGGTTTTGGAGGTCAGAATGGTATAGATTTTCCTTCACGAAAGATCGGACATATGCTTGTCGTGTGTGAAACACATGGAACATCATTTGAAAGGGGAAAACGAAATGACACTCACCGAGGAGTCTCAGGCGAGGCGTGGGTCGCGACAGAAGCCCCTAGACATGAGACTTCAGCTCAAGATCGGATGAGTGGAGAAAACGTGGACCGATGGTTCAGAGGGTGGTTGTGCATATAGATTCGTTAGTAAAGGGCACATGGGGTGTTCGCCCACTAATAATGAATCATTTCATGGGAGAGCAAGGGTAGGGGTAGATTATGAGAGTTGACATACACTCCATCCGGGATGACCGCTGTTATGAGGTCTAATTAGCGCACTGCAGGTGCAACAGAGGGGGGTAAGGAGGGACACCGAAGGGTAACGTGGGATCAGTTGGTGATGCATGATTTGAGTTTGGCTCATTGGAAAGGCCCGTCGCCAACTCGGTATGGATAGATATACATCATATACGCGCAGACCCTGCGGTAGTCCCTCTTCAGGAGAAAAAAGGCTCACCTCAACGGAGCGGTCGAAAGATCACGAAATGAAAATTTCGTTCAAAGCTTGAGAGGAGTCGAGAATAAAGTTCATGATTCTCGATCTCGGCATACTCCGTTGCTCGCTTTCTCTTGCATTTTTTTCTCTCTCAAGCCACTCGCTCTGAAGACTCACCGGTGGCGACGTGGCTTGTTCCTTCAAGCATTCATGAGGTGAGGTTCTTTTAGTTTTATTGGAGGGCAGTTTTGCACCCCACGGCTTCGCGATGATACCAATTTTCAGTTCTGCTTCCGAAGAGGGCTTCGCTCCTTGTGGACAAACTGTACCAAAACTCTCAATTTTCTGACCTACCTGCCATACCTTTGCATTAGCAGTTGCAACCGAGCGCTAGTATACTGACCCATCTTTTCTCTTTCCTTAGACATCATCCTTTATGAAGCGACTCTCCCTATCCTGAAGCTACGCGCCTTGATTATAAACTGGATTACTGCTACAGTCGATTACAATATGTAAATACCTGACGTCCGTGTCGATGATGTCTATGTTAAATGTCGAGTCCATGTTTGCATTTCAATGCGAGTTCCCTGGCCACTTCCCTCTTGATCCCTCTCCCAGTTTTATCAGAAAATCGGTTGATGCCCTCGTCTTCGCGTGCCCATTTTCCCTCCATCCTCTGGGTTTCCCAGTAGTTGCCAGCAGCCTGTCTGAACTCTGGGACGCGCAAGGTGATAGCAGATGTGAACTTGAGCAGTTGCAACCGTCGATGGAGTGCCTGGAGCGTCAAGTTCGTTTGCGGTACGATAGCGAGAGGCGAAGGGGTGAATGAAGGAGGAAAGACAAAATGCGTGACGAGGGGCAAGGCCGTGAAGAGCGCATGACGTAGGATCCAGAGCGTATCATACCACTTCGAACAGTCACTGTATGAGACACTGAGAGCGGAGACAACAGTAATTTGACCCACCATTGTTACATCTTGCTGGTCAACAGTCACCCTGACCGTCAACATCCAGTACGCGTCAACGGAGCAGGCTAATATCAAGACACCGATAGTGGTGGACCTCCACATTTCTCGATTTGATCCGCGTATTGTTACCAGTCCGAGGAGCGCAGCTTCCAGGATGTAGGACAGGAAGATGGGAGCAATCGTGTAGACCGCATACTCCGTGAAGGTCGTGCACCACTCGCATTCTTGAACTGTGTTCTGGCCGAACCTGGTTGATCGAGTGAGCTCAGGGTGGTTCACGGAGGGTTGGGACGAACCTGACGAAGTACGTTCTGAGATCGTATGTGTTCAGCCTTGTCAACAGATCTTCTATATGTTCGGGCAGAACATCGTCCCCGCTAATCCCCGTTCTTGCGAGAAGCGTGGCCCTAATCTTGTGGGAAGGCATAGAGAGAGGAAGGTGTAGTTCTGTGAACAGGTTTGGTGGTGTCTTGAAGGAGATGGTATGTATCATATAAAGGGTATGTATGGCGAGGAGTCCTGTGATGAGGGGCCAGTACTTTGGCTGACGCATATTCTTTGCAGGGGCAGGAATGGATCCTCGGTAGGCAAACGCGATGAGAGAAACGACGGCTCCGAGGATGAAAGTATCTGCGGCAGCAGATAATAGAGGCATGCTAGCAAACACCGGTAAGCTTGAGAGAGCTGTACCTGGATCGGTGCCTTCTGCAGTGACTGTCACTAGGTGGTAGTGCGGGTAAACCGAACGTACAAGTTTGATGGCCGCTCGGCCTAGCGGTCGCATGGACCTATCATCCCCAGGGGTACAATTATAACTGCCTTGTTATCACTTTTTCCCTTTTCCCTGCATCTTAGAGGGAGGAGACCCGGAGGCGCAGAGGTATATTTCCTTTCCTCGCGCTTTTTCAGGAGACCGACTGATTTTCCACCAGGTCATCAGTTCTATCCCAGGCCGAGGCCGGCCGCTTCGTTCCCTTTGCGTACCTGGGAGGGATTTCCGTGAAGGTCATCACTTTTTTCTCCTCCACCGTCCTGCCTGACGTTTTCGCAGATGACAACCGCCGCCAACACCGCCTTTCTGACCGTCCCCAATCTCCTCACCTGCTCAGCGGTGACGATCGAATGGACGTACAATGGCACCACAACTCCCGCTTCGAACTACCCCTTGGTAGTCTCAAACATCGGAGTGAGCCAGAGCGGCCCCAGCCGTAGAGGATACCCCCTAGCTGCTCGACAAAGCACTGCGGTTGTGAACGTGACACTGGCAGAGATCAATGTTTCAACCGGGAATTTTACCTGGCCCAAAGTGAACATTCCCCAAGGGTGGTATCGTATGGATATCTACGCACCGGAAGGGGTCATACCATCCAACACCTTTAACGTTACCAACGGCCTCGACTTTTCCTGTGTTGTAGCCCCACCACAATCATCGATCTCGCCATCCTCCTCTGTCTCGACCACGACTTCCAGCCATTCTTCACCCCTATCTCCTGCTACATCCCCAACTAACACCTCAACCGTCCTGGCTGCGGATAATTCGTCCGTGCGGAGACGCACGATCGCGGGTGGGGTTATTGGCGGCGTGGCTATCCTCCTTCTGATCGCAGCGGTTGCTCTGTTGCTATCCCGTCGCCGGAAGACAAGAACCCGAGGAACCATCCCTCCAGCTACCTTTGCCAGAAGCAAAGGACAACCATCAAGGGCGAACCACGAACCCTCGGACTCAACTGGTGCAATCTTACCGTTTGATGGCGGAAGCAAGGATAATTCTCGCCAGTTGTCAACGTCAGACGAAGACTTTGCTTCCGAGAAATCCGCGGTTACCGACCACGACACAATGCCGAAGCTTCCCTCGATTGCGGTTACCAGATCACGCTCAACGACCAGCCAGAGACCTGCATCGATGATTGTCAAGCCTTCTTTCGAATCTTATGAATCGGCCCAGTCACGACCGTCGACATCACCTCCTCATTCCCGTTACCCACCGGACCGCTCTCGACGTGCCTCACGAAAGCCAGTTCCCGTTTACAATCCAAGCGAGTTCCCTAACTCTGAGACAAACGATATGCCACCTTCTTGTCCGCCTGAGACGGCACTAGGTGGATCCAAGGTTTATTATCTCATCCCAGATGCGCCATTGGAACAGAGGAAATAAGTGAGTTGCCTCTGATTCCCTCTCACCAGGCTCCAAACATCCCTTCGATTCTAGATTTTGGCTCTTTCTAATCCTGGACTTTTTTTCGTTCGTGACCCGAGGTGTTGATCTCACCCGTCGTTACTGTTATATGTATCTTTCTTGCACTTTATGCGATGTCCTCCCGCTTTCCTGTACCCCCATCCTACCCCGATCTATTCTCCTGTGCGCCGGCGAATGTAAGGCAGTATAATATTACACCGCTCACTACCTGGGACGCTATATACAGCTTCAAATATCACAGCCATCCGTAGTCGGCCAGCCGCCTGTGTACGTATGAACGATCTTTACCAAATGCGGGGCATTTAAATATTTATACCTCCCACTTCCTGATCAGCTGTCACTCGGCCATTCACCCTCCATTCCCTCCAGCGCATCTCGCTGTTTCATTTCTCACTTTCCTTTTCTCTTTTATTCCGCCCTTAACGTCCTTCTCCTCACGAACTATCTATAATGTTGTCTGTTCTAAAGCAAGAAGCCACCCCGAACGCCGTTGACGATGGTCCCCCCATCTCCGTTCCTGATTCTGGAGACACTGGAGAGAGCGGAAAGCTCAAGATGATTGTCCAGCTCGTTCGCAAATGCATGGGAATCAAGGACATTGCTTCAATGTGCGTTTCGTTTATTCGACTGAGACCTCGACGCTGAGTGGAACATTTGTTGACTTTGCAGGAGGTTATCTCTTCCCGCGTCTTTGCTAGAGCCCATCCCGAACCTTGTGTGTTTCTGTTTCGGCCCAGCAACCAATCCTCCGAACGAGTTCTCATGTGCGTTGTCCTCAGGAATATTGGCATTACCTGGATCGTCCGGACCTCTTCGCTGCGTGAGTTCAACACTCGGTTATATGCGGAATCTGGGAAGCCTTGGAGAAGGATCAGAGGCTGACGTGTTCCAATAAACAGCATCAATGATTCCGAAGATTCGTTTGAACGCATGCTGGCCGTTCTGAGGTTTACTTTTTCGAAGGACCTCAAATTTATTGTGAGCGCAGCATATTTGACCGAGCGTTGTGATCGGCAATGACCTCCCTCCACTTCTAGCGCGGAAAGGTCTGCAAACCCTATAATTCTGTTCTTGGCGAGCATTTCCGGGCCCATTGGGATGTGATACCCGTTTCGTACCCTGCCGACCCACGAGAGCCACCACTCCAGCACTCGTATGTCTCTAACCCCGCCTCCACTTCCTCCTCCGCCGGCCGCTTGAGTACCGAAAGTGACAGCGTCAAGAGTGGTCGGAGCGCATTCAGCTACATGTCCTTCGGTCGCACTGCCAAGAGTACGCCAGCAACATCCCCTGAACCCGTAGAGAGCAACATCGATGCTCAAATATCCAGTCTCAGCCTTGGTGCGGGGGCGACTGAACTGCTAGAGGCGGACTCTGATGACAAGACAAAAAAGCGGATACGGGTGATATACGTTACGGAACAGGTGTCTCACCACCCTCCTGTCTCGTCTTATTACGCCACTTGTCCTGCGAGGCAGATCGAGCTGAGGGGTGTGGATCAGATATCTGCCAAGGTCTCTGGAACCACGTTGAGAGTCAACCCGGGATCTTACAACCAGGGAATATTTCTCAATATCGCTGGGGGACCTGGAGGAGGAGAGGAGTATCACATCTCGCATCCGGTTGCTTCTGTCAATGGTATCTTGAGGGGAAACTTTTACATCACCGTCGCGGACTCGACCATCATCACGAGCAAAGGCGCCCAGGATGGTGTTAACTATCGCGCGATTATTGATTACAAAGAAGAGGTAAGATGGAAACGATCTCTTCGCGGGCTCCTTGCTGATAGCAAACCCCTCAGTCCTGGATCGGGCGGGCGATGTTCGCACTGGAAGGAGTTATCCACACGTACGAAGAGGGCGAAACAGAACATGAGGAATGGACAAAATCCAAACACGTCCCGGCGGATCGAATCATCGCCCATTTTGATGGCTCGTGGAAAGGTCGCATTCGCTACAGACTTACCAACGGATGGACACCAACATCTAGCAAAAGTTCTCCGGTCCCATCTGCTGCTACTTCGCGTTCGGACCTGGCGGTGGGGACTGAAGACGAGTGGGCTACGTTGATCGACATCTCGACCCTTTACCCGGTGCCCAAGGCCGTAAGACCCTTGGAGGACCAGTTGCCTACGGAAAGCAGGAGGCTGTGGGATCCTGTGACGAGCAGATTGTTGAACAAAGAGTACAGTGAGGCCACCAAGTTCAAGCAGGCGATTGAACAGAAGCAGAGAGACGATGCTGCGGAGAGGAAGAATAAAGGAATAGAGTTCGTCCACCCCGTCGCGCCCCCCATCCCTTCCTTGATTTGCTCACATGATCTTTTGATTACACGATAGATTCATACCCGTTTATTTCCAGAAGGACATCGACAATGGGATCCCCCAGCTGACCGCGGAGGGTAGGAAGGCTGTCGAAGAGGAACTTGCCGAGGGTCCCCGATACCCATTGGAGGCGGCACCAAGCAAACCAACCTAGGACGTTTTCTGATGGAACACGGTTATTGGGGCTCGCACATGTCCAGTTGGATGTTGCAGACGCGGCCCCCGATGATGATGCGCTGGACGAACTACTTCATGAAAGTCTCATATTCTGACATCATTGTAATCACCTCTCCCGCTTTACTTCATCCGCCAATTCCCGGCCTATTTTACCCCCAATGTTCTTGATTTTCAGTTTTCCCACCAGTAGACAACTCGTCTTCATTATGCCTGATCGCGTGCACGAATTATATTGGAAAGGCGGAGCTAGGATGACAATTATAACTGAGACGTAACATAGCGTGTACGATAACTATATTATCAAGTCATAGAGGCGTCACAGCCAATTATTCTGCGTCCGACGACGTAAAGGAAGGGGGATCCACGGTCTTCGGGGAGGCGTCGGCTTGCTGTCTGATAGCAGCCCTACTTTGCGAATCTGGTGTAGTCTGGGAATGACCACGAGGTCGGTAAGAAGTTGCGGGTCCAGGAACAGAGGTGAAGCCCAGACCTTCGTATAGCGTACATGGAAAAGATGCCGGCGAACGCGACGGATAAACCACTCATGACGAAGAACGCGTAACTGTCCTCTTCCAGATGGGAGGTTAGCTGCAAAGAGTTTTTTTTTTCAATATGCCTGTAGTAAAGCGACGAGAAGCAAAACTCAAAGTTCACGCACGTTCATCCCGAACAAGCCTGCAAGGAGGGTCCCAACCCCTAATCCCATGGTGATGATGGAAATCTACACGATGACGCCTTTGAGTTCCACACTAACCTTGGAGTTTGATCCAGAAGGGGTTACACCCACCTTAAGGTCTAGCGTGAGGAGCGCATTTCGGTTGGAGTCGAGAATCAGTTCCACGATCTCTTGAGTAGACTGTATATTACTCTACAAAGGAACGGAACCGACTCGGTCGGTACACATGATCAGTTGACCGCGTGGGAGGAGACTGCGCGCACCTGGGTGGTATCAGTTTCATTCACGATCTCCTCGACTTGCTTAGCAAATGACTCTAGAAGGACCTCCAACTCCTGATGGTCGCTCGGTTCTCGTTGCACGCCGTTTTTCCTGTCCGTAAGATACATCGCCACAAGATCCTCATCTGGTTTACGGAACTCGGATCAGCCAAATAGTTACGATCCACGGCCGATTACAATGGTGAAACGTACCCTGCTCTAAAACTTCTTCAAGAGCCTCTTGTACCTGCGGCGCAAAGAAGGATAGAGTTGAGGCGATTAATACACTCGCTTCTATTCGGCTTTGAAAGATTTAGGGTACACAAGACACGAGGCACTTACAAGCTTGGCCCTATTTTGAAAGCTAGTCAATTTTCGGGATCTATGCAAAAGACGCATGAACTTGTCCCGATCGATATCATCGTCCAATTCGGCCAAGAGGTTCCCGATGAGCTGCCGGATAAATGACATCTCAGTGTCAAGTGCGCTAAGTACGGATAGGAGGATGGATTCGAGCGCTCTGGGGGGCACTAGATATGTTAGGTGGATGATCTTCGGATCGCGATGGAGCGTTTTAGGACACGTACCGGAACTCATATTGCAGCCCTGTTCCTTTGGCTTTCAGGTTGTGCTGATGCCAAACCGAAAAACATCAGTGTCGATCTGTATGGGGCACGTGGGCGCCTCACCTCGAGGTGATAGAGGAAGGAGGATTGCAACTTTGAGTTAACGGAACCGTAGGTGTCAAAGAGTAGTACGGCGTCAGATTTTATGAGCGCACGGACGTGAAGAATGTTGACCTTTTGCAAGTTAAAGTTAGATGGAAACACAGATGTTGTTGCTGGCTTGCACGAACCAGGATGGCTTCTTCACGCACAAGTAGCGTGGGCACAAGGTTGGGGACACGGGAATCGAACTTTCGCAAATCACGGGCCTGGATCGTGTTGAAGGACTCACACGTGCGGGGAATTAGAGGCTGGAGGTTTACTTACGTTCAATCGATGTTCCGCACATAGATCCGACTTTTTGAACTGACCCGAGATCGTCTTCACATTCCCTGGTGAGGAAACGTAAAAGCAGTACTCAACGAGGGGATAGAACTATATACCTCCTGAGTCAAGAATTGTGCCTATTATCAAAACCTGTGATCAATTTCAAAGGCAAGTGGGAAAATATTGACAAGACTTTACATCTGAGCATCATGTCCCCGGGTTGCCTTCCCTTGTATGCAACTTCCAAGAGGTTTGCTCTGATGGCTTCCTCTTGTTCATCTGCAAGTACCTGCGAGGGAAGGCGAAGCCGAGGCTGCTGCCAACTCCAGAGGTATCGGACCGGGAGGGCCAGACGTGACAAATTGATTGGGTTGCAGCTGGTCATCCGGAGAGAAAGAACACGAGTTGAGTGGGAGGGCGACAGATGACCCTGGTAGGGATTGGCTCTGGATGTGAATGACTTTGAGAAGCGGACCAATGGTACACGTCCCATCACATGGCTGGAGAAGATCTGAGTGAAGGACGCATGCATGCGCGTTCGAAGACGTTCTCTAGACTAAGCAGAGCGAGTTTACAGCAGACGAGGGTATCCGCTGAACGTCGACTGTCGGGGGAGACGGAGCTGGGGAGAGTAATAGGTGTACGCGGAAGAGAGACTGAGGCCATTACGTAAACTATCGGGTGTCTACTTCCGTAGCGCTGGGCCGGGCGTAGTACAAGTGAGGAGGATAACCTCGATCCATTCCCCGGGTGGACTGGAACAGTCAAAGTTGGTTGCCTCTAACGCAGGACACTACCGGCCATCTGCTGGGTAGAACCCCGGGTGATGAAACGCTCGTAGTGGCAGTGTCGTAGATGCCTCAGGTCGTCTACTGACCCCGGGCCCACACGCGTATCCTGTGGTACATGTGACCACCTCCGACCGCTCACGGAGGATGGAGGCATTCTATGCTCTCTTGGGCTAGACCTTTGAAGAGGCTTACGCCCGGACTTAACCGCGATTGCCGAATGTTAATTGGTCTCCCCACATCCGATTTTTTTTCATAATCACGTCCAGACCCCGGAGACAAAACCATCATCCAGCACGGCCTAAGCCGTCCAAATCACGCTGGTATGTTCCTCGATATATTCGCCTCTCGTTCTGTCTGTCGGACTTTGACCTCTATATCTACCTCCCACTCGCTTCCCTTACGTCCCATGTCCCCCTCCTCCAATGCACGAAACACGCAGATTACTAGAAGCTGCCTCCGCTCTCTCTGCTGTCCTCCAGACTCGGGGAGTCCCCCATGCCTTCTACGGTGATGTATTAATATCCTTACTCGCCAACCAGCCCCTCGCCGCTGTACGTGCCTTTGTCGCCGAACCTCCAACGTTCCTGACCGTTTCTCTCCCCCAGCAAATTTCGTGCATCGTGCAAGGCGGGACACCACATCCGTTCCGCCTCGTCCGTGATGCCCTCCGCTCCGCGGAAGATTTCTCAACCACCTCGTCCCCCTGGTCTGACCGGTTCGAAGCTCCTTTCCCCTCGCCTCTCCCTCTGTACCCACAACCACTCGTCTTCGCAGGTTACACGTAAAATACCACCGCTTCATCCCCCCAATAGAAGTATGTCTGGTAACGCCTATTCCCCCACATGCACGCATTCACACTGCAGTTTGATAACATGAGATCGAGATCCTCTCTGCTGGGGAAGAGGGCCCACGACGCCTTGACGCAAACACTATAATGAACGTCCGGGGTCTCCCATTCCTATCTGTCGCGGAATATATTCGAGCAAAACTCAAATCCTGGACCATGTGAGTCCTTTCCATCTTTTCACAGTCTCCCTTGAAACAGTCAACTTAATTTCCGTGCACAGTCGGCAGTCCGAGCCAGACGCTAGGGAAATCACCTACCTCTTGAATCGTTATTGGGACAAAATCGACATCAATCGAATACCAGAGCAAGACATGAACGACTTTGCTGCCGCCATTCCCGATGCCTCTCGCGCATGGGCCTCGTTGCAGAAGAAGTATGGTATCTGAACATCTGGATAGTCACATCCTCATCATGGACTTGTAGCACACACTACTGTATAACCCAAAACGCGACCTTATCCCCATGGGGAACTTCACGTTCGCTAACAGACGTCGTCACATGTATCCCCAGCATCTCATTAGTTGTTGAACAAACGTAAGGTTTTTTAATACACCTCCACTATAACGTGGTTTGGGCATGGGCTACCCTGATCTTAACACTCCCCAGATCGAATGTTATCTGCTGTCCCAGATTTGCACCCCCTATATCGCCCATCTGCATCAGCTCCTGGGAAACGGGACAAGGCAACGATGATCCTCCATGACCTAATCATCAACCCCGCGGCTCCTGATGCGGCGGGGTGTCGATTACATACTCACTGAGGCCCTTCATATCAAACGCCTACGGCTACATCATTGCTTGATCCGAAAGGCTAAACAACATCCGTCCGTGAGCAACACCCGAACCACGCATATAAGCGAATGTACCTGCCTAGGTGGACATTGGGACCGTGGTGTAAGGGACGGCCGCCGAATGTCGAGAAACAGCGCACGGCAGCACAACACTCATATCTTGTCACTCCAATCTCGCTTTGATCTAATTTAATCCTCGAACCATGCGGTTGCCCGTCTGATAAGCAGGCATAGATAGTGGCAGATAACACAGCTGGCGCTGCAGCGGTCTGCAGCGGGTTCTTCCCATAGAATCCGGTCCCCCAACGCGTCGGAGACGCTCTATTCACGGCGACGGTCGGTCAGGTGAGTTCCAGACGTTGAGTGACATCCCCTTCAGAAAACGATGGGTGAATTATTTGTCAAGAGCAGACGGCGATTACCACATGTCGAACCTACCTCACCCACACTTGCCGTCCTTTCCACGCGAAGTAACCTGTGATAACAGGCTGAATTGAACGATTGCGACTCTGGATCGTTGTCTGTGTCCGGAATCGGATCAGCCAAGTGAAAACGAGAGCTCCGGGCCTCGTAACCGGGACAAACGCCATATGATCGCGCTGGGGCGTGAGTGAATGCCGGCAGTCGAATTCTAGACCTGGGTAGAGGGTACAATTCCATTCACTGCCAATGTTTCAACTACATTCTCCAGAATTTGCCGCCGCTAGAGCGGCCTCTTCCGAGAATACACGTTCATTGCGCGCGTAGGTTGCGATGGTCGGCAGCAAGTATGGAAGGAGAGCACGAGGCCGCAGCGGCGCCTACCGCGACATTGAACTTTCCGCCCCGCCATACGCAATAGTGGAGTGAAACTAAAGCAGGTGGCTGGGGTCAGATACGGGTATCCACTCCGTACTTACCAAGGAGACCTCCGAATAGGCCAGAAATTTAGTGCAAGACCAACGCCAAGTGTCCAACGACTAACGGCTATGATCCGGACCAGAAAAGTTGCAGCAACATTCGTGCCTCAGAAAAATAAGCGAACCGGATCTCAGACCCAGCCCCCGAGCGGCCGTCTCGACTCGGCCCGTTCGATCCTGTCGCGGGTACACGCGAGGGAGAACGTGGAACGTTCTGCATTCAGAAAATATAGTCAAATACATTCAAGTCCATTCCCCTACGGATTCTCAGTACTCGTTACTCAGCTACTATCATCGCCATCGTCTGGTTCCACAAACACTGCGTCCAACGTGAGAGCCTCCACTCGTTCGGCCAGCTCTTGCATGCCCTTGATTATCCCGATGCGCGTTGCTTCCTCCACCTGGTCATCCTCGATGTCGGTCTCCGGATTCCAAGGGATCTCTTCGCCAGTCCAGCCCCCGTTCCTGTGGATTAACGCCAAGAACTTCCTCCATATGGGGTCGAATGATAAGGTGGTTGGATCTCCGACCACAATGAGGAGCGCTTTTGCACGAGTGACGGCGACTATTCCAAGGGTTAGCATGTTCCCCGAAGTCCGAGCGGCGCACTTTACCGTTGAACCGACGAGGGTTGGAGACAAAGCCGAGGGTATGACGGAGATCCGTCTCGATGTAGCTCCTGCTACTTCGCACAGTCGAGATTATGATGATTTTCCGTTCCTGCAGACTGGAGTAAGCGACTTTTGACTTGAATGGAATGCGCATTTTTTCCGCACCTGGCCTTGATACTCCTCAACGCTGGCCACTTTGACCTTATCCATTGCCGTATTCACTAAAGCTTTTCGTATTTTGACGACCTGTCCGTGATATGGAGTGATTATCCCAACATCATCAGGGACTGTCGAGTCGTCTTAATAAGACGTAACGGGTTTGGCCAGGGTACACAATTCTCACCTGCACCGAGCCGATGGAGTTCTTCCGCATAAGTCTTGACTTGCAAGACTTCGTCAACGTTGAAGAATGATGGAGACTTCGCCTCTCGCTGGTCTAAGCCAGGAATCGCATGGAAGATTACCGGGTAGTTTGGATTTGGAAGCAGGGTCGACCCGATGAATGAATCGGTGTCCTGGTTGCCGCACGCCTCGAGATCGTTACCGTAGAAGCAATCGTTCGGGTACTGCAGGATCGAGGCATGAGAACGGAAATTCTTCACCAACTTGACAATGCTGCGCCAAGGTGATCAGTGTTGACAACGTCGATGCGCAACGCTTCATGAGAGTTAGACTTACGTGTTCCCATCCTGATCCCGTTCGTCGTACGTGCTACTCTGCATCAACCTTTCCAAAAAGCTCACCCCCAGCCCAAATTCCACTGCAATTGGTGAGTGAATAATTGGCCCAAGCTGACATGGGTCTCCTGACAAGATCAGGTTTGTTGCGTTCCCCAAGATATTCGTGACTGGCACAAGGCACTCTGGCTCGGAAGCTTGCCCCGCTTCATCGACGAAGATGTGGGTGAAATGGCCGCGAGGTAATCCGATACCGGGGGGAACACAACCGGAAAGGCACGTTGTAATGATGACACGGAAGCGGCCCATCTTGTCCAACTCGTGCACTGAAAAAACGTTGTTCTTTTTGAATGTGTACGGTGCCAACCCGGGAGGCGTGATACCCCGGTAAGAGGGCGCATAGAACCGGAAGAGCTGCTCTGGGTTCAGGTGATCTTTCAAGCGGGATGCAATGATGTCTGCCGCGGCGTTGCTCGGGGCGCTTGCTAAAACGACAGTGTTGGGGTTTCGCAGCAGCTGACGAATGGCTTCAATGATCGTGACAGTTTTCCCCGTCCCAGGACTGGGATATTCAATGTGAAAAACTTCCCCGTTTGTGAGTGAGCCGACGAAGAGTACTTACGGTCCAAAGACGACGAATGGAGGAGACCCAGGGGGGAGTCTCACGATCGAAGACACTGCCCGCTTCTGTGCGGGGTTTGTCTCGATATCCGGATTGTAGGTCGTGATTGCCCCTTGTAACGCCGTCGGAGGTTTTACGTGGTTCAGGAGCGGAAAATGGAGGCGAGGAACTGGCGGAGTGGCCTTGATGGCATGGTGTTCTCGACGAGAGACGATGCGGTTGTATTTGAAACGGACGTAGAAGCGTTCATTCGGGTTGAGACCGTGAAATCCCCCGCCGAAACGGAGACCAACTTCGTCCCGTTCAATTATATGCACAAACCCAGAGAACCACTTTCCGCCTTGGGTTGCCCCTGCAGGCTGAACAATGATCTCGTCGCCGATCAACACGCTTGGGCGTTTCTCCGCGAGACCGGGTACAGATAAGCTAACAAATCCATTAACTTCCGGCATTATTTGGAAGATGAAGGTACTCACAAATGGTATGGGCGCCGGTATTCAATTCTGGCATCCGTCATGTCGAACTTTTCGAGATCACGCCTGGACACATAAGTTTGAGATAGCATCAAGGTTTGATCGGAGATACATACGAGATCTTGTACTCCTCACACCAAAGGAGCACCTGGAAGAATTGTGCGTATGTGTCGGATCCTAAATGTCCTGGCAAAAAGTTCTTCCCGGCTTCTTCCACCAGGTTTCGTTGCGGTTTTCGAAGGAATGCGAAGAGTTCCTCCGGAATCATGTAGAATGGGAGACGTGATATCCATGGGATGGATGTCTCGAAAGGGGGGACCTATCAACACGGGAGGTATAAGTACGTGCGAAATAGTTCCTTTGTTTTTTTGGGGACTTGTTCAACTTACAACACCTTCCTCAACCTCGGTGACACGCCGCCGTTGTTCGGGTCTTTGAGGGGCTACATATGGCGCAATGGGTAGGAGAGCCCTGTGCTCGTCGATATTCCCGATAGCTACCAGAGCTGGACGAACGATCACGAATCGTTCCTTCGATCTGGTGTCTTCAAAAAGCACTTCAACCCTGGCTTCGAAGCGACCACGGTTGGTCTGCGTGCATGTGACGTTCAGTGTAGTATCGATGCCGTAGCCCACAACATGATTTCTTGCGAGTTTCTCTACCGTGAACCTGTGAGAAATTTCATTAGTTCGCACAACACAAAAAACAAATCACTCTCGCTCACGCAGTGTTTCTCTTACTCGCAGAACCTGCGATCGTGACCTGCACGATCCTGTATTCGACAGAGGGATCGGTCACCTGGATGGTAAGTTGCCTGGTGACTCCCCGCCGAGCATCGGTAGGCTCTATGATCTCGAAGTCGAGCTCCTCCGGAGGGAGGATGATCGCACTCCGTTTGTCATTGGTTGCCACGTCGAAGACGGCTTTAAGAAGGAAATATTGTTCCTTCTTGCGGTGGGTTGGACCAGATTGATGAGTGGCCCAGCCACCGGTCTTGACATTGTTGTTACAAAGCCTGCAACGAATACTCCCAGGTGGAGGTCGTCCTTCCTGGGGCTGGATCTCTGGCACGGTGCCGGCCTTCTCCGAGGCTTTGAGATGCTTCCGACCTCCAATGTGCGAGTCCCACGAGCTAGCGATAAAGTTTTTGTCACACGTTGTGCAGAAAACGTTGACACTCGAGCATTTGAGGTTTGCGGCGTGTCTGTTCCCCCTGAGATGGGATGTGTAGGAATGGATATCGTGGCAGATTAACCTGCAGCTCTCGCAGAACTTAATCAGATGATTGTGAGTGCAGTTGGTAGCCTGGCATGCCCCGGTGGCCAACAGCGATGGGCAGGCGTTGACCATTCCCCGTTCAAAAGTGTGGCGGAGTCTGAGAAGGATGAAAGGGTCGTCACGTGGGCCCTGGGGATGGTCTGACGCCAGATTCGAAACCGGAAAAGTGATAAAATATAGTATACACGGAAAGTTTGACTACGAGAACAGCTTGTTGACAGACGTGTTTCCTTCCTGGTTCTTCTTCAACACCTATAGGCAAAACAGGAGCATCAATGATTAGGATGTCATTCAATATGTAGGGTAAGATGGCGCACCTTCGCAATAGCAAACTCAAAATCCTCTTGGGTCACATGTTGGCGTCTCTCCCTCAAGGCATACATGCCCGCTTCCGTGCAAATACCTCGAACCTCCGCACCGGAACACTGACCCGTCTTTTCAGCGAGCGATCGAAGGTTAATTCCACGTTGCAAAGACATCTAAGTTTATCCCTGGATCAGCATTGGTTATGGAAGGGAGACCACAATCCTGCTCACCTTTCGGGAGTGAATCCGTAGGATTGCAACTCGAGCTTCCGGTCCGGGGGGCGGGAACTCGATCTTTCGGTCTATTCGACCCGGCCGGAGGAGGGCCGGGTCCAGGATATCGATACGATTGGTGGCCATGATAACCTTAATGTTCTTCGTCGATTCGAAACCATCCAATTGATTCAGCAGCTCCAACATCGTCCGCTGCACTTCCGAGTCTCCACCTCCAGATCCACTGTCACCTCTCGAGCTTCCGATAGAATCGATTTCGTCCATGAAGATAATACTCGGCGCATGTTCACGGGCCATGACGAACAGTTCTCGGACCATACGACTTCCCTCTCCGATGTACTTCTGAACCAGCTCGGAACCAGATACACGGATGAATTTGCAATCGGTGTGGTGGGCAACGGCACGAGCGAGGAGGGTCTTCCCGGTCCCAGGAGGGCCATAGAGTAGGACACCCTTTGGCTGAGCGATTCCAAGGGCCTCGAAAAGTTCTGGGTGTTTGACCGGTAGTTCGATAACTTCCTTAATTTCTTTAATCTGCTTGTCGAGACCTCCGACCATCTCGTAGGTGCTATCGGGGACCTTCTCTACCATCATCAATGATACGAGTGGATCCACTTTGTTTGGGAGGATCTTATGGATGGTGTACGTATCAGAGCGTAGCGCAACACGCAAACTCGGCGTGAGGGTGTTGATGTCTATCTCGTTATCGCAGTCGACAACTTAAGGAGTTGGTCAGTGAGATTACGGGATTGAAGCTGGGTTGAACACGAACTGTATTTTCCCTCTGGCTGAACCTTGACCAAGACTTTGCTCTTGCCCATTACCTTGACTACTTCGCCGACGTAGCTACCAGGCTCATGAAGCAATTGCAGCTCCTCGCGAAGAAGTCTGACTAGGCTAGGTCTCAGCCCATAAGGTTGAGATGTGCGATTGAGGTCACGCACCTCGAGCATTTAGGGCGTTCCGTTGAGCCTCTAATCGGCGCAAGTTTTGAGTCTTTTGGTTGATCTCGATTTCTGCAGTCTCTATCTTGGCCTGATAGTAGGATTTTATGCCTGCCGGCGCGCCAGACTGAGACTGGGTGATGACAGACATTGTTGGACGAGATGGTACGCGTAAGTGCAACGAATGCGGAGTTGGCCGATGGGACAATGGTCATGCGGCGTCTATGGCATTGACCGACAAACTCGACCCACACCCTCAATCCTCCCCTCCCCGATTCTACAGAAAGCTGCGGACCGTCAGTCGAGCGGGTATCGCATGAAAATTCAGCGAGATGGTTGAAGACAAGTACATCGGTCTCGCTCTTGCGGTGTCAAGTTCGGTCGCCATTGGAACCAGTTTCATCATAACAAAAAAGGTGCCATCGTTCGACCAACTTTCTTTTCGAGTATCTTACCTTATGCTCACTAGGGATTAAACGATGCTGCCGAGAGGAGTTCTGCCTACGTGAACGCGACTGACGATTATTCTTACCTCAAGAACCCGATCTGGTGGGCAGGAATGGTGACGAGTGAGCGTTCACTCCTTTGGGTGTCTCTAAACCAATTAACTCACACCTATATGCAGTGGTTATCGGTGAAGGTATGATCCTGGAGACGAAGCATGCCTAGAACCCTAACGATTGCCCCAGTTGCCAACTTCGCTGCGTACACGTTTGCACCGCCAATATTAGTGACGCCGCTGGGTGCACTCAGCGTGCTTATCGGGTGCGCATGGCCCTTTGAATATCTCGCCGAATAACACTCATGTCTTATCAAATAGCGCGGTTTTAGCTTCGTTCTTACTAAAGGAAGAGCTCGGTCACATCGGCAGGGTTGGATGCACACTATGCTTACTTGGATCGTTGATCATCGTTCTCCACGCCCCAGAAGACAAGGAAATTGCTACTGTCGATGAGGTTCTCCACTTTGCTCTCCAACCAGGTGAGAAATTTTGTCCCCAGTGAAGTTCAGCACCTACAACGTAACCCGAACAGGCTTCATGCTGTATTGCTTCACCGTCACTGTATTCAGCGTACTCATGATCTTCGCCGTCGCCCCTCGGTATGGGCGCACAAACCCTGTCATCTACATCTCCATCTGCTCCCTGGTCGGCTCTGTATCGGTCATGTCGATCAAGGGCTTTGGCGTTGCGGTGAAACTCACCTTTGCTGGGAACAATCAGTTCACACACCCGAGCACCTATGTATTTGGCATTGTGACCGCCATGTGTATAGTGGTCCAGATGAACTACTTTAATAAGGCCCTGGACACATTCTCCACGAATGTGTACGTCCTCCGTCCCGTCTCTAATCCCGCTGCTGATCTTCTGCATAGTGTAAACCCGATGTACTATGTTGGATTCTCGAGCGCGACGATTGTGGCTTCCCTGATCCTTTTCCAAGGGTTTAATACCACCGATGGCACCAACACTCTGTCCCTGCTCTGCGGTTTCATTGTCACATTCCTCGGAGTCCACCTCCTCAACATCTCCAGAAAACCGGACGGCGATCATCACTCTGCGCTCGAGAGCGGAATCATCAATCCCAGGCTGAGCTTACAGGGAAGGATGTCTATTGATGGGTGGGACGGCGTTGCTGGGACCCCACTTGGCGCACATCGGCATGGACGGCAAAATAGCCTTGGTCGGTCCCACGGGACAATATTTGACGAAGATGAGGTCAATGGCATGGCTCTGTCTGAGCTACCAGAGGTCGAAGAGGATGATTTTGACGATGCAGACGAGCGCACTCGGCTTAGAAACCCATCAGACGTGCGGAGGATGGGATCAAGAAGTCATAGTCACTCCCCTAGTCTTTCGCAGGCCGAAAGGCGAATGCATTAATCCACTTTTCCAATCTATCATTTCGGACTCATTATTGTATTTAGAGTAGATCTTAATATTCTGGGTGTCGAGGATGTCGGTACTTTTTTGAAGCCACCGTCCAGTACATTGTAGCAGGATGATCCATCTAAAATGACGAGCAACCAAGCACGTTCACGAGGCCAGCAGACCAATCTTCAAACGCGAGGTACGTTACCCCTGGAAAGAGTTTAACAACGGATGAGGGGAGTGCGGGTTTGAATTATACCTGTTGACCATAGCAATCCTATGGAGCTCCATCTTCTTCACCAGGGCCCTGCTGTTACCCTCGAGGACGGCAATGACTTCTCTGGCCAGACGCTCCTCCAAGGTCTTTCCAGGTTTACTATCGCAAGCCTCAAGGATCCATTTTACAGCGAACTTCGTTCTTTGCTTCTCACCCAAAGCAACGGGTTTGAGGACATTCTTCGAACCATGTCGATGGGACAAGCATTTGACCGCTGGCGAAGCGGCTAAAATTGCTCCACGCAAGAGCGGCAATGGTTCGCTTCGGGTGAAGGAGTGGAGGTGAAGGAGTGTACGCGATGTGACGCGGGAAGCCTTGGAACGACGACCGTGCTTCATGATACTGGAGGTGAGGTAGTGTAATAATGGATCTTCCGCGGGTGGGATATTGAGCATCACGGGTAGTTTTGCCTTGGAGGTTGAGGCTACGGGAGTCATCTGCTGTGAAGCAATGACGGCCTGGAGACCAGAGTTGGTTAACTGGTCTGGCGCGTTACCTTCCATGAGGGTGGAATAGAAACGTGTCGAAGGTCGTAGTGACCGCGTTGCTGTTCTGAGCACAGAGAGCATCCTGTATTCTGACATGCACCATTAGACGACCAGGTCGTGAGGCAAGACATTGGACTGACTGGAGAAGCGGGATAAGGAGGAAGCGGTGACGGGCGTCTCTTTGCTCACGTCGGTGAACGGGACCAGACGGGCGGCTGTCATCCTCAACGGTCATCTGACATCCCGTACTACCCGTCTACTTCCAATGGCATCTTCATCCGAATCTAAAGCCGCCCACGTAGACGAGGACGTTGACGATTTGGACGGTACTTGTTCGGACACATGGTCGGCGCTGATCTTGCTGATCTCCGGCAATAGACGTTCTCGAGCAATTCTCGTCTCCTCCCAAGCCCGCTGCTCCTGCTCAATCAACCAAACAACCTGTGCTACCCCCCTCGTCACATGAAATACCCAGTAATCCTGCAGAGGATGCCTTTACAGACGCTTTCGCCGCAGAGTTCACAAGGGGGATGGAGTCGCTCCTGAAAGAATTGGGGGACGGTACTGTCAACCTCGAAGAGTTCGGCAAGCTCGCAGCTCAAGAAAAAGTGAAGGAGGAGGAACAGGAGAGGATGTTCAAAGATGCTTGGAGCAAGCTTATAGACGACACGGACCCTTCCACGTTAGCATCAACGTCTGCTGCACTGCCGAACACCAAAGGTTTGCGGGATGGTTCAGAGGGGTCATTCCAGGACAGGATTAAGCAGACTATGGATAAAATGAAAGAGGGACAGTCGTCGTTGAAGGTACGTGACCTGCAGCTGTGAAGGTTTCCCGTCCTCATTCGAGCAGTCCGAAGAGGGTGGAGGCGACCTGGAAGCCCTCCTGTCGTCCCTGAACAGCATTGGAGCTGACGGAGAGGACGAGGAGGGGATTCAAGGGTTCCTTGAAACTATGATGTCCCAACTGATGTCCAAAGAGGTCCTTTACGAACCGCTAAAGGAGATGGATGAGAAGGTTCGCAAATTCGTAAATTTCTTTTCCCAACAAACTCTGACCATGTAAACAGTTTCCTAGTTATCTTGCTGAAAACGAAAGTAGGCTGCCCCAGGGAGATAAGGATCGTTACAAAAAACAACAGGAAATAGTCTCTCAGATCATCACAATATTTGAGGGAAATGATTACTCAGAGGAGGATCCTCAGATAGGCATGAAAGTAATGGCACTGATGAATGAGGTCAGTTTTCTCCGCAAGCTGAGGTTGGCAGCGCTAAATCTACTCGGAACAGATGCAAGAGTACGGTGCTCCCCCGACAGAAATCATGGGTGAGCTCCCACCGGGGGTGCCAGTCGGGCCAGATGGGCTTCCGCAACTTCCTGGAGAATGTCGCATAATGTGATCTATCTGCCCGGCCTTGCGCGCTGTATTTATAATTCCAACACTGGAAGGTGATACCAAACTGCTCCTTGCATTAGCGTAAGATGATAGAAGTAAAATCCAAAAAGAGGGTCATGAATGAAGTCTTGACGACAAACCCAGAACACCAAGTTGAAGTTTGTCGATAAGCGAGTGGGTGGGAAGAGGCTGAGGGGAGGACTCTCGAAGAGAACGGATAAAGAGACGAAAGTGACAAGGGTATAGAACAGATATGTACGAGCGGGGACACAAGGATGCGTGACGACAACATGACGATGGGGATAGGGAATCGAGATACGGTCTGACGACTACAGCCGGTATCCGGGAACACCCCAGAACAAAAGGGTCAGGCCAGTTGACAGGGCACCGACGAGAATAGTAACCCAGATTGCGCGCCCAAGAAGTAACTTCTTGACGTACGGTTCGCGAATTGTAAGGGTGCGGAAGGGGGTAGATTCTGATTGGCGGAAGAAAACGAGGATCGGATCCAGCTCATACTGGTGTGAGATGAGGAAGAGAATCGCGATCGTGAACGGTATGAAGAGCTAGAGGGAGGCGTCATAAATTTCAGTGATTGCGGCGGAAATGATAGACTCACGAAAAATCGCTTGGACTTTGGTTGGACATCCAGGAAGATGAGAGAGAAGCCAACGGCGAGACCGATCCAAAGAACGATCAAACCAACGATTAACCTCACCAGTGCGGATAGAGGGGTCAAGTTACCAAAGGCCTTCGATCGCAAGAACCTCGGGAACGCATCTTGCTCCATGGCCCGGAAGCAGTACTCCTTCTGAGCGTGGAACATGTCTGGGACTTGAGCCAAAATGCTCTTGTCTACATCAGACCTGGGATCTTGAGCGCCAGTCAGAGGGAAAGTATGGATCCTGAGTGCGGGAGGGAGGTAAATTTCATGATTCTCGGTTGCGCCGACGGTATTTGCGGCGGGGGACAGGTAACGATAATAAATGTGTTCAGCGGAGCTGATGAGGTCCTGTTTGGTTACGGCTGCACTGCGTGGGATTACGGTGGGTGCACGGCTAACGCGTTTGTTGAAGAGCGTCGGTGTACGACCTGACAAGGAGAAGGGGGTGCTTGAACGTGGCTGCTGTTGACCAAAATCATCACCGGCCACGGTAGCAGGGGTGGCAGAGGTCATCCGAGGACTAGGGCTCCTGATAGGCTTTTCGTCTACGGCGGCAAGGTTCTGTCGGTCTTGTTCGGTGAGTAGTTCGCTTGTGCTCGTCGTGCTACGCTTCGTAGCCATTTGCGGGTTGAGGCCGACGACGGTGCCATAGATGGAGCCACGGCGACGAGCGTAGTCCCAATATTCTGGCCAGTCTTCCTTGATAGCGCGCCCAGATTTTCGAACGTCCTTGAAATACGCGCGACAGAGGTTTTCGTGCTGTTGAACGTCGAGCCAGAAGTCGAGAATGTCCTCAGCTCCTTCACGTTGGAGGAATAAACTAGCATATATGCAATCAAGATGATGCCGGTTGGGTGAAGAAGACGAACGTAGGACTGACTAGAACATGAAAAGATCGACTGGAGGTCTGGTACGACGAGCCAGAACCTCTGCAAAAGATGGCAGCCTGTTCTTCCGGCTTTCAGCCCAATCGTCGTTCTGTTTCTCGTCCATCTTTTGGCGGCGCGCGTGGGGTTCGGCGGGATGGAGAGGGTAACCACGATCGACCGCGGACAGTGAGCGGAGGGGAGAGGGCAACCGACCTCACTTCAACGACGTCGTCGGCAAACTCCGGTCATTACGACTTCGCTCATTGGAACCGTCTGCGACTACCACCACATATTATACGGATGTCGTTAGCCAAAGCTTTTTCTCCTGCTGTACGGGAAATCAGGATTCTCTGCTGCCAGACTTCGCCAGCCTCTGCCGGAACGCGGTCCGTTATCCTTTGCGCGACCCATATTCACACATGTCACTGACGGATGCACCCGTTCCCAGGAGCTTCATCCAATCCGCCTACCCAACTATCAAAAGACACAACCCTGACTTGCCTGTCCTCATCAGGGAGGCTAATGGCGTTCCGGCGCGGATATTCGCGCGATTCGGTGCGTCCTGTACAGCCTTGAAGGTACTTGAACTCGCCACTCACTTTGGAAAAATAGAGAAAGGCGTAGAACAGCATATCGTGGTGGACAACCTCTCTCCCGGAGAGATTACAACCAAATTTTCAAAGTTGCTTGGCCTATAACAATGGCACCCATAATCCCTAAACTTTGGACGCTCGTTGTGTACAAATCGATGATATCACATTTCGAATGAAAATGCAAACAGACAAATAAACAAGAGATGTGCGATGTGATGAAGACGTCTTCCCGCATTTCATTCATCCGACCCAGCCAGTGGCACGTTCATCTTCTGCAGTCCTGTCACCACCTCGACCTGTCTCTCTATACTACTGTCTCTGGGACGCTTGCGACGAGCGACGAGAGGGCTCGGCGAAGACCCACCCGAGGCCGAAGATCCCGCGAGGGGGGTTGAATTGCCGCTAGAGGACGGCTGCACCCGAGGGCCACGAATCCTCGTTGGGGTGTGGAAACTAGCCAAGGATGGATGTGGTGTTACGGCGAGTGGGTTCCGTGGATTCACTTTCTGACTGTGAGACCGTGAAACCCGATCAGAGGTTGGTCGAAGTGACCCTGTGGCGTGCGTAGATCGTGAACGAGCGAGATGTCGGATAGTAGGTGATGAGCCCAGGTTTTGGAGTGACGACGGGCGTGGCTGTACCTGGGGTGAGGTTGGGGAAACTAGCCCCTGAGCGAGTCTGCGACGCTTCAAAGGGGGTCGCTGGTGCCACCGGTTAGAGGTTGCGGCAGAAGGTTCCAGGTCAGGTTCCTCCTCGATTACGTCGCCTAGGGGCGAGGGGCTCGCGACGAGTTCCGAGTTCAGAGAGCGGCCACGCTTGGCAAGCGGGGAGACGGGGCTGGAGGGCACAAACGTTCGGCTAGGGGTCATCGCTTTCACAGGAGCGTCAGGTGGATTACTTTTTAAACCAACGATAAACTCGATGGAATTACGAATGTAAGAGTCTGCCCGATCCGTGTCGATTTGTAGGGCAGCAGGAAGTCTCTCATTCAGGATCGAAGCAGCCGTCAACAGATGCTCCCTGTTCATGAGGATAAGGTCCGCGTGGCAGCAGAAGGGTAGCTTGTCTAGAGAAGTGACCACGATAACGCCCTCCGCTACATCTTCGTTTTGAATGGCAACAGATACCTCTCCAGTGGAGTTTGTAGAGCGTACAGCCTGGACGAACCGGGAAGCAGTCCGAGGTTGATGATTGGCACGCGAGAACATGTTTAAGAGCCATGAAAGTCGTCGAACAGGAGTTCCGGGCCTATGTGCCTTCGTGATGCTGACCATGTGTTGTATGCTGAGAAGCGATAGGCGAAGCTGGTTGGTCTGTGTAGAGAATGCAGAGGGAATGATGAGTGATTTGACGGTCACGTGTGGGGTTTATAAAGAACCTAGGCGTCAGATTGGTAATGGGTAATCCATTTCTTCCGTAGACAACCATGGCTACTGTAAAAGCTGGCGATTCCCTCCCATCTGGAACTTTTTCCTACATTCCGTGGACCCCAAAGCTTGAAGACAAGGTCTGTCTTGGCTGCTGCTCGGAGACAATATGCGGTTTTCTGATCGCTTCGTTAGCTTGCGTGCGGAATCCGTGAGAAATATTACTAAACTCTGGTGTGCTCACGTTTACTTGAAAAATCAGCTACTACATTGAGCACCGATGAGTGGAAGGGAAAGAAGGTCGTGATCGTTTCTGTACCGGGTGCATTCACGGTGCGTGTCTCCCGACCCTCACCCAACGTCTGAGACGACCTGGATTCACCGTGACCTGTCAGCCCACTTGCCACGCGAATCACCTGCCCCCGTACCTTGAGAAGTATGATCAATTCAAGGAAAAGGGGGTGGATGTCATTGCGGTGATCGCTGCCAATGATCCCTTCGTTATGAGCGGTTGGGGCCGCGTCGAGGGCCTTAAGGACAAGGTCCGGATGCCTTACAATCATTGACCTCTTCCATGATAGCTTAGACCTTACTCGATGTCCTAGATTTTGACATTGACTGATACAAGTGCCGCCTGGTCCACGAGCCTTGGTCTCCAGCTCGATTTAAGCGACAAAGGGTTTGGGATCAGGACAAACCGTTTCGCGATCATTGTAGATGACCTCACCATCAAGTACATTGAGGTCCGTTTTGCTTTATTATCAGGAAGGCGATCTCGACTGACCCGTCGTCATTTTTCGCATTCCAGGTTGAGTCTGGCCCAGGGGTCACTGTCTCCGGAGCTGAGGAGGTTCTTGCTCGCCTCTAGAATCGGGATACATACCAAAAAGATCCTCTAAACCTTGCGAAATAGCACCATTCTTTTCGAATAGTTTCACAGGAAAGACCCCGAGAGGGCTTATCAGATAAATCCTAAGCGCTGGATCGCTCTCCGTGGCGGAATTGTGTTCCCGTTGTGGACGACGTAAGTTCGGTTTCAGCGCGCGTGGAAACTGACCTGTCGGAAGATTTCGCAAACAGAAAACCGTCCGACAGGTCATTTCTTCGGGTGTGTCACATTCGAGACGCTGTTGTGTCGGAAATTTTCTGTGGGCGGCCAAGTTTCAATGTGAAAAACTTTCCCAGATTACGCGCTGTGCCTTCATGTTCGGTAACATGTCCTCGGCGTGCTCTCGGGTAGTCTCCCAGCTCCTCGATTTCCGATATTACGGAGCGCCGTTCGGAATTCCCTTTGCGTAATCTTATCAGATAATCCGTAGCCAGTCAAATTTCCTGACGCAGATCGGAAATTGCCGCATCCGTCCACATCATGTTCTTCGACCTTAACATCCCGATTCCCACCTTACAGCCTTTGGGACCTTCGGCTACCGCTCCGCAGTCGAAGAAAGGCAAGGCCGTCGCGAAGCAAACAAATGCGCAGCAGTCACAGTTGTTCTTTTCACCGGTTCAGATCGCCGCCATTGAAAACCGTGTGGAACTCCTGGTTCACCGTCCGTCCCGAGTCCGTCGCGTCTTGTTTGAACTCATCCCGATGAATATGCAGTTGGGTATTCGGTTTTTGCATTCAACCAGGCGGTACACAAGAAGCTCGACCCGAAAACCCATCAGAACCTTGCCCAAACTCTCCTCTCGCAGCTGAAGCGTAGGCCTGGTGTCGCGTTCCTGAAGCGTATAACCATTATTTTGGATGAGGATAGCGAAAAGGGTTTCGGTCTCGTGAGTGACTAAGCGATCTTCCTCTCCAACCAGGTCGGATTTACCATCCAACAGGCGAGCGCGAGCGCATCGATTTTCTCAGGTTACGACATCATTGCCTTAACACCGACCACTCCTGGCACTCTATCGCTCGCATGCTTGACACATAGTCAGCCCTCTGCGTTGACGGCGCATGTGATATCACTTCCTTTGACCCTTCCTCGCTTGCCATTTCATTTGAAGCACACACTGATACGAACTGCCAAAAAAAACGGTGCGGTGTTCGAAATGAATTATTCCGGTGCATTCGGGAGCGATCCAGACGCTTTTGAAACTGCCAGTGCGGCCACTAAACGTAACTGGTGGGCAGCAGCGCGAGAGGTGATCAGGGTCACCAAAGGGAAGGGCTTAATCGTCAGCGGTGGAGTTACCGGTGAAGCTGATTTGAGGGCTCCTAGAGATATCATCAATTTGTACGCCAATCCCATTTCTGTGCTGACCTTGACCTTAATCTTAGCGCAGAATTACCATGTTGGACTTAGCTCAAGACCTGGCTCATGGCACAATGAGCAAAGAACCTCAAGCACTTGTTCTCCGCGCGCGTGAGTCCACCCACATGTGCCTTATTGCCTGATATTGATGCTCCACCAAGAAACACGGAAGACCTACCGCGCGATATTCTCAGAGCCTAGGCTAGTGATCCCGGGAACACAGCCGCAATTGGCGCCGCAACCCCTGCAGGAGGCGTGTACTAGCTCCGTTAGTACACCGACTTCCGGGACAAAACGAACCTTCGACGACATAGGTGACGCGCAGAGCAAAAACCTGTCGAAAACAGAGGCGCGGTCCAGTAAAAAGCGGAAAAATAAACAACAGTAGCCTCGAATTGACTCCCTGCAGGTCGCTCTTGCAATTGCTTCTATGCGACATTGGCGACTAGGTACATTGCCACTCCACGTACGGGGAACATTCGGACCCCCAGACCGATGTATGAAATGCCCGTGCAAAGATAGTTAGAAGGGTCAAACCCGATCGAAGGGGGAATTCGCGCACCCGCAAACGGGAATGAATAATTTACGATCTCTGACACAAAACGTTCCGATGGCCCTTCGCCCTGACTTTGTGCCTGGAGTAGTGGAAGATCGCTGAAGCGCCCTCATGGTGCACTTCGTCAATCTCGTGCAAGTGAATCACTTTGAGACGGTCCTCTACCCTCGTCGTCCGATTTTCTTCTATGCCCAACTGACAGCGACAACTACGACATCGAAACGGCTCCCCTGGATTCGCGAGGGTGAGCTTGGCGCCATTCGCTTCTGACCGTGGTCTTGGGGCGTCGGCGAACGTTCTACCTCCTGATTTTCCAGGGTCCTGTCACTTTCTGCGTTCGATCGATCGGATCATCACGGTTACAACTACTCCAAGCCCATTTGTCTTATCTGATAATCTGGGCGTTGACCCACTGGTCGTGAATGCAGTGGGAAACCCCCCTGTCATCTGCGCATCTAATACTGCTGCGTGGCCCTCTTACAACGTAAACGACATCCCATGTGCATGTTCCCACATGCCATAGTTTCTGCAGGACCGCGCGCTATTGTACCTCATACCAAACCCCCAGCAACAAGGCGATCGATTCGGCTTTATATGGATCAATAGCCTAAACGTCAACACCTTCATTCAAATATCGTACCCGACTCGGTTGCTAGACAGGCGAATCGCTGACGACCTTTGAATATCTGTGGTTAAAATTTTAGACCCCTCGTTGCGGTATCGACGGGCGTATATAAGCTGCCCTATGGATCCCACATTCGAGCAGGTCCCATCCCTTTTCGCTCTCAGACATGGGCACTACCTCAGCAGACGCAGTTCTTGCCGAACGTTACAATCAGGAATATGCCTATCAAGTTTGGTGGTTGATCGCTCCCTTCTTGTTCCTTGTTGGACTCGTCCACTATGGCTCCGTTGTGCTGAGGGTGATCACTAGCAAGAAGAAATCTGCAGATGTCGAGGTGGATGGCCAAGTGGTCCGGCACCGAGCCTCTGTCAGGCGTCTCCCTCTCGCTATCACGAACGTTTACCGGGTGCTGGCCTTCCGGACGACCTTCACTATCGGGCCGTTCAGTTTAAACCTCGCCGAGGTCGCCCTTACCATTGCCTACATCGTTGCCCTCTTCGTGTGGTCGTTCATAAACAGTCCGTGCTGCAGTTTCCCTCTCTCACACGAGCTTACGATTTTGCATAGCCACGTCGCTCAATGGAACGAAGTTCGCACGACAATATTATAACAACCGTGTGGCAAACATTGCATGTGGTCAGCTCCCGCTCGTCGTCGCTCTTGGCACCAAGAACAACATCGTCGGAAGTAAGTCGTATTTTTTTAGCCCTCCAGTGATACAAGAATGCTCACGCAACCCAAGTGATCACTGGTCTCAGTCACGAGAAGGTCCGCCTTTTCGAGCTCGATGTTTGTTGTGGCGGTCTAAGCAGATGCTTTTAGATCAACTACATGCACCGTATGACCGCAAGAGTGGTTTTCGTTCTCCTCTCGGTCCACGCAGGCGTTAGGGTACGTGTTCTGTCTACGAAGCGTGTTATTTCCTAAGGTCCTTAACCCTCCAATAGCTCAAGTTGTCAGTAACATCTTGTTAGAAGAGACACCGACATCTTGACAAACATTTTTCCTTAGCTTGAAGTCTGGGTCTCTTCAGACACAATTTATTCAAGTCGGGATACTTGCAATCAGTTCTTTCGGCTCCCTTATCATTGTCAGTTTGCGACCAGTTCGCAAGGCTGCCTATGAACTCTTCTTCTTCCTGCATTTTATCATGGTTCTGTAAGTGGATTTACCGTCCCCGTAGGCGGCATCGCTGACATCTGTGCATGCAGTATCTTTCTCGTTGGTGGTTACATCCACACCAAGGACCCAGGGTAAGCGATCTCCCTGTCACCTCTTTGTTCATTTACCCACATCCGCCTTCAGGGTCGCCTACTGGTTCTGGGTCTCGTTCATCATTTGGGGGCTCGACCGTTTCATCCGCCTGGTCCGCCTCACCGCCTTTAACTACTCCTACTTCGGATTCAAGAGGGGCACCGGCACAATGGATGCAGACATTGAACTTCTCTCTCCTCACCTCGTACGCCTTCGTCTGTTCAGACCCCCTCATTTCCACTGGTCGCCCGGTCAAGCTGCTTACTTGATCATGCCTGGGGTTTCCACCATCCCCTTCGAAGCCCATCCCTTCACCATCGCCAGCGTCGATACCACGGATGACGAACCTCAATGGAAAGCCACCCCGACAACGGAGGAGAAGGAAGCACTTGCTGAAACTAAGCCCTACTGGAAGGAGCTCGTGTTTCTGATTAACGTTCACAGTGGCTTTACCAGAAAGCTGCGTGATGTCTCTGAGAAGGGTAGCAAGCTGAAAGTGTTCGTTGACGGTCCATACGGCAAATCGCCAGATCTCACAAAATACGACACTTCCGTGCTCATCGCCGGCGGGTCTGGTGTCTCCTTCACGCTGCCTCTCTTCCTCGACGGTATCAAGTGAGTTCGCGGATCATGTGCTTCCTGAACACCCCCTCAACAACAAAATTGCAGAAATGCAGCTGCAGGCAATAGCAACGCCAAGCGCATTGTTTTTATCTGGTCAATCCGGGACCGAAGTGCGCCATTCGTTCTCGTTGTTGAGATGCCCACTCATCAATATCACAGGTCACATCGCTTGGATCTCAGAAACCCTTGGGGCTGCGACAAAGCTAGCACCCGCGGGTCTCGATGTCTCCGTCCGAATATTCATTACCGGAGAAGATGTTCCCCAGCAATCTGATGATGTCTCAGTAAAGTCCGGCAAAGAAACCTACGGAACGGAGGGAAAGAGTCCTCCTCCGTCATTGTTCGAAGATCCCGCAGTCCAGATCACCAGCGGCTCTCGGGCAAACCTCAAATATATCCTCCAAAAAGAGGCTGATTTGACCTGCGGGCGAATGGGAGTCACAGGTTTGTACTGTCAACTATCAGCCAAGCCATTCCCGCCGCTGATTACGAGATTGACACGCAGTATGCGGTTCTCAATCCATCACCGCCACGGTAAAAAATGCCCTCGGTTTCTCAATTGCCGGACCTTCCACCATCATGAAGGGCGGTCCCAGCATCACGCTACATACTGAAGCATTTGGTTACGCTTGAGGTCCCTTTTAAAAAGTTTTCGTATTCTCTTTTAGCTCCCGAAATCCGGATGGGCTTGATGCCCCCTTTTTTCTGTTCTGTGCGGCAATTGTATTGCCATTTCGCTTCAATACCCTTTTGCGTGCATTTGCATACGTATCCATATATACTGCATGTATATTTACAGCTGTAACCACAGATACATTGAATGTGTTCATATAACACCAAACTCTTCAAGATCCGGGTTGGCAACTCGACCGCAATCTGCTGATACGGATGATGCGGATACGGAGAGCATATTGCAGACCAGCTGGTCCATTTCGTTTAGTCCAAGAGATGGTTCCCGGTGGTTTGCGATATATTTGGGAGTCCTGGGTCGGAGTGAAGGGACCTTTCGAAGGTCATGGCGGAACTTCAGATTGCGAGCTGAGCTTGATTCGTAGGGAGATCTCCCTTTCCTTGTGGGGAGGGAGTGATAAAGCTTGGGTTTCGCGCGAAAGACGCTCTCAAAAGCCGGTGCGTCAAAATTTGACCGATCAGATCGTTGCTTTGTGGTAGCGGAAACCTGGGCACGTTATTAGGCGTTGTTGCTTGGTTATGCAGTACACTCGGAAGCAGAAGAAGTCGATTCTCACCCTACGCCCTTCGTAAACCTGCAAGTTTCTCAGATTGCGTGCCCGTGGCAACGTCGCCGCTTCTCCAGGCCGGTCACGGCGGACCTGGGTCAAAGAATGTTGGCCGTCGGACCTACGGATAGGGCTCTTCCCTTTGGATTGTCCGAGGTTGCCAGTCTCCGGATCTTCCTCTAATAAATCCGACAGACGAGGTTTTCCGCGCATTGAGACTGTGAGCTTCTGTCGGTCACGCAAGGAATTGTTCGAGACTTTCTGTCGTACTGAGCGAGGTGGCGTGGAGGAGACCGCCTGAGAGCCAGAGGCATGGCCAGCAGCTAGAATTCCCAGCAAACCCAGCCCAGAGTCTCTAGAGGCGATGGCAGGAACTTCCCGTTCTGTCAGGGAAAACCGTTTGTAGCCCAGAACTGCTTCGATGTCCATCCGAAGCTGACCCTCGCTCTTAGTCAAGGTATCCGTGATCTGCATCGCTGCTGATAAGCGAGAGTTGAGATCCACAATCAGACGAAGCAGTCCATTTATCGGCATCTTTAAGAGTTCTTCGTGGCAACAGACATCGAGAGAGTCGAATGTGCTGATGACGACAAGATCCAGTTCCTCGTCCTCATTCATCAGGGCGACGAAGCGTGGGGATGGAGACCATGTGGGTTTCCACCAGAGAGAACGAAGAACCAGCTGCGAGCCCCTGAAGAGAGCTGGAGACCGAGCGCTCCTTTGCATGTCCAGGCTGGTGGTGGGACCGAAGTTGTGTGAAGAGAACGTGACGATTTTGGGCCAGTATATATCATCGGGAGCTGGATAGGGGTTGCTAGGCTCGTTCCAAACCCAGGGCCCCTCAGCGAGCTTCGGCATCCGAGCCTAAGGGGCTGCAACGCTGAAAGCAAAATAAAAAGGAGACTCTAGGCGTGTTCAGGCTATGATCGCAGATAAATACTACAATGCTACCGGTGGTTGAGATAAAGCAAAATTCACTAAAGCACCAGGAAATGTGTGAGTACCCTCACCAATTACGACGAAAATGCTTGACAACAGATGAAAAACAAACACAACAGCTTCTCCAGGACCCAAAATAAGTTATGGAATCATTCGCTCCTTGTCCCCCACCGTTCTAATCCAGATCTCTCCCGGTTTGCTGTGGTTTAGTCAGCGACCTGCCCAAGAGAAGTGATAACTGTGATTACCCACCTCCTCTCTCGTAAAATGCGAAACATCTTTCTCCGTTCCTCATCCCTGCTCCCCTGTCCTTCGCTCTCATTTCGGGGCGGGAATGCGGAATGACAGCGGCTCTGAAGGTCGGCCAGGCCTTCGTTGGTTCCCTCGGCCTCCACGACGACTGCTCCGTACCACCCGGGATCGATGTGCCAGGTACTTGAACCAGACTGGAACGGTATCCTCCTCCCATTTGATGGGGGACAGATCTGGAACCTGGAGCGATGCACCCATCGAATGACATTGTGGTATGTTCCTTGAGCTCTGTAAGATGATTTGATTTAGTGTAATGGAGTGCAGTCAAGTGCGAAGCAACCTACGTCTCAGTCTTGACCCTATCCTGTATCAACTGCAGGTTCATCGCAATTTCCTCCGACCACGGGTTAAGGTCTATGCGGACAACCGGATTTCCATTGAACCTGAGCACCTTATGGAAATACGAAGGCGCAAAAGCCAGGGGAGGGAGGTATTTAGGTAGGTCGCCTGAGGTCGAGTAGGAGTAATCAAGGTCCTATATTTTGAGGCCTTAGAAATGCGACGCAGGGATCGGAAGTAGAGGACACCCACGAGTAAAAAGTTACCATCCCAAACCATCCTCCCCGCATTTCCTTCATCTCCCACGGCAATATCCCATACCGCGTCTCCTGGCCGCAACATTTTGCGAATTCCCGCCCGGTCAAGTTCGGATTCGCACTCGAGCACATTTGCGTCGGAAAGCCATTCCTCTGATGAAGGCACAAAGACCCGGAGCAACGGTGCCCTCTTTGGTTGGTAGATAGGAGAAGCGAACACCATCCGCCCCCTTTGTCTATTAGGCGGTCTCGAAGAGTGGCGGTCTTGGGACGAGGGCGAAGGAGCCCGACTCGAGCTGGATGACACATGAGTGCGTGACCCCATGGCTGGACCGCTGGAAAGTTTAGCAACGGCACCCCCCAGTGCCATGACAGCTTCCGCTTGAGCGCGTAACCGTACTATAATCCGGCTATATGCCCGAGTGGCGAAGGTCATCGACCTCGCTTGGTCGGTATGCATCATTCTCTCCTCTTTCGAGACGGCAGAAGCTCGTGCTTGGAGGAAGCTATCCGCAATCCTGGCGTACTCGTGTGTTGGTAATGAAACACCCCGCATATACTCGCTCAGGTCCTATGGTATGCTGTTTAGAACGATCCTTTGTGAAAATCAACTGGACCTCACTCGTAAGCTGATGACCAAGGGCTCTTTCTCTTCCCAGATCCAACGAGCATACCCAATCGTGGAGAGGTACCGCTCCAGAACCTCTTCCTTCAGTTCCTTGACATGACTAAGTTGCGACCGCAGGCTCTTGCTAACTCCGTGGAGGATGCACCAGTCATAGAAAGACAAGTACTGCAGAAGCGCACGCAAGAGTTGAGGGTGAAGGATGTGCAACTCGAGTGGGTAAGGGCGGCTGTCCTCTTCATCTCTTAAATTGAATTTCCTCATCCCAGATAGCGAAGCATCACCCCCGTAGAAAGAATCCATTTGTGACCCTCGATTTGTTTGCACGGCACCTGGTCTCAACCGTTCTTGAGATCGATAGCGCGTGGGCGGAGGCCGAGCCTGGCTGTTGTCCGAGCGACGAGGTTGAGTGGAGTTATGATGCATATTCTGACCGGATTGGGGTTCCGCAACCGCGGTACTCCACTCGCGTTCACGGTCAGAAGAAATGGAGACATTATTCGTGGAAGCTGTCTTCTTACTAGGGTCGTGGGTTGACAGACTTGTAGCAGAACTCTGAACATGCCAGCCGACAGGCTGCCCGCGCGGATCACGACTCTGCAGGGGTTCTGGGCTTGAATCATTCATGGCTGGGCTAGAGTATCCATTAGCAGTCAGCGGGCCACCTTCCGCGTTGAGCGGTGATGAAAATGACGGAGAATGATATTGGACAGGTTCACGTTGAGCGAGACTTGGACGCTTTTGCTGTCCATGACTCCTCGCGGTTTTTGGCGAAGGTTTCGGCGAAGGAATGAAAGGTTCGTTAGAAAACTCCAGCTCCTCTACGTTTGTCGGGATGTTGACCGCAGGGGAATATAATGACTGGCGACGATGAGCGTTAGAAGTTCCGTCATCCCCGTTGAGATTGGGCGCCCGAGGGTCGGCGGACTGACCCCTGGGACCCATAAGGCGCCCATCACTGCTGCCAGATGAGTTTTTGCGCAAGGGTGCTGGTGGAGGGGGTCCGACGTGAGGTTCGGTGGGCCGTCTGGCCTGCGGTCGATGTGTTTGGGGCCCACCGGTTTTGTTATCTGGAGGACCATTCCCGGTAACAGAATCCCGGTCCCTTCCCCTCTCGAGGCTTTCACGGTATTGCATGGCCGGGGACTTCGCACGGGTGTAAATGGCCCGGATCAGGGTTTCGTCCGTTTGACCGTGGAATGATGTTTGGTCGGCTGGTTGCTCGGGTTGCCTCTCCGGTTGGTGGTGGTGTTGATTGACTTCCGGCGCCGAGTCCAACCCTGACCGATCAACGTTTTTTCCTTTGATACCCACCCTGCTGTTGTATGCGGTCGGGGGTTCTTGTTGTGGTTGGTGTCCGCGCCCAGGACCCGAGGAGGGCAGGGGCCCGTTCGTTTTCCGCGATTGGGAATCCTGTCCATTACTAGCAGCAAATATCCTTGGCTGACCTTGCTTTAGGGCGGACGGTTCTTGTTGGAAGTCGGAACCAGTGTTCATAGACGCAAATATCCGGGGCTGTCCTTGGACGAGACTACGGTTGATGGAAGACCTTGGACCCAGGGGTTGGTGAGCTCTGGTGCGTTGGTCAACCCTTGCTCTTGAATCAAGAGATTCGTTCGATGAACTTGAAGTCTGAGGCTGCGGAGGGATCAAAATCAAGCGCGTCGAGATCAGGGTTATCAACACTGACCCGTTGGACGGGATTTGGGGTCGAAGGGGGTCTATCAAGGGTTGCCGTTCGGGCCTGCAGTCCCTCATGACGAGAATCATGATTCTTTACAGGGGTCTGTCGAATACCTTGAGCACAAGATTAAATTTAATCTTGCAAGTTACTCACTGCGTCGAGGTTTGAGATGGTGGGCACCACTTCTGCAGGGAGGGAGACAAATGAATCACTGCTAGTTGTCGATATCGAAGGTTGGATAGGTTCCTTGCAGGGTTTTTGTCAGCTTAGTGTTACAAAATTCGGGACGGGGAATCGTGATGGCGAGACACAAGCGTAGCAATCTCGTAAGATGGGAATTTTGGATGGGGTGCTCACCGAATTCAAATCCCGAGATGAGAGATTCACAGAGCTGGTAGTTGTAGACGGGACGGGGGAGTTTTCACCAGATACTAAGCCAAAAGCTTCCAGCGGAGAGTACTTCTTGCGGGGCTGAGGCCGATCAGTGGGTTTTTGTAAGGTTGCCAAGTGGTCAGGAGCGGGCGCTGGTCTTGCCGAAGGGGGGTTCCTCTCTGGAGAGCTGGATGCTGGTGTGCGAGTTAGCCTTTTCGCCCTGCCTTGGGGCTTATTGAAAATGGAGGCATCTAAAGCGGCTAGGGCAGGTTCTGCATTCCTTGACGGATCGTCGCGCCTCCTAAATTCCGGAATGGACTTGTGGGGCTTCGGTGGCTGATCGTCAGTGACCATAGGAGAGTTCATGGACTCAGACGGCTGTACCGGCCCACGAAAAGCGTGCGGATTGACCGTTCGAGTCGGGGTTTGCTCTGGGTCGGGAAGTGGTTTATCATCTCTGCCGCCGCTCACGGGCTGTTTCTCGTACATCCGATTCCGCTGCATCGGCGCGGAAACGACACGAGTACTGCTTGGTTTGGGCGGACTTCCATCGTAGGCTCCGTCTTGACTGCGAACGGACTCGCGAGGTGCAAGTGGGACGGGGCCGGAGATAAGACGAGGAGGGGTAGAATCACCAAACGATTGCGAGGACGCAAACCTTGAGAACAAAGGAGGCGGAGGCTGGGAGGTCTTCTGAGCCGTCGGTTGTGCGGCGGGCTGCTGAGACGGGTCGGCCTTCCTCTTGAGCAGCCTCTTCATTACCAGTTTCTAAACGTTCAGGCCCTGGACCACGGCAAAGTAAACAACTACACGTGCTTGATCGCAGACGCCAATATTACCCTCGCGCATTCCCATCATCCCCTTCCTCAAAACCTCAACATCAGTCCTGACGCGTACCCGCGAACGTGTCCGCTCGTCATGCGGGATGGAAGGCCAAAAACTCTCTTCTCATCGCTCTCGACGCGTACGCTCTCCGCCGTACCTCCATCTTCGCAGTCGTACGAGCCACTCGTAAAATCCGTCTTGGCGCAGCGCACCAGATCCAGAATCATCCCTTTCTCCTTCTTGTTTACGTGGCTATCCCTCGTAGCGTGGAGAGTGTGGCTAGAACCCAAAGGTATCTGGACCATCTTCTATCTAGTCAAGCCCAGCTGGTCAATCGGGGCGTGGGTTGTTGGAGTGTTTCCCTTATTGGTTCTGCGAAAGTCATATCTAAAAGGTACGCTCGAAATATCTGGTAGTCCATCTTAATTGATCTGTAACTTGCAGCACCCGTAACCCATTCAACTTCGCCTTCAACGACTATTCGAAACGCCACTACACAGCGCTCCAAGATACTGACTACTGCCCTCATCTGTTATATAACCTCGGCTGTCGCCTTCACATTTTTCCATGTCATCTCATCCCCACAAACGCCTAACGGTGGACTACGTTTCTTCGTGAAATCGAAGTACGTCCTTCGATTTTTACAATGGCGAGGGTGCTAACCTCATGAAGGAAACACCCATTCTATCTGAATGGCCGCGTGGTTTTCCTGTTCTTTTCCCAGATTGTCCATGGAGTATTGTTCCTGCTTAGGAACGTTCTCCTTGGCCGATCTGTCATCGGTTGGAGGCCTCACAACTCTGTCAGTCACATCATCTTACCGTTCATCGAGCACTTCCTGATATTCCATAGCAATCGGAGTTGGACTTGACCTCAAAATTGCTTGCTCTAGCTATCGCTGTACCCATATTCGGGGTGTTTTGCACCGCCGTTCAACTTGCACTGTTCGTCATGGGGAGGGCGGTGGTCTTGCCAATCCTCCTCAAGATTCCACTTGTATCCCACCTACTCAGACCTTTCGCGGCCCACTTCTTGAAGGGCTACACGCCGGTCTTGTTCTTCACTCAGTTCCCGACTATCTTGAGGGCACTGGCCTTGGGCATCACGACTCTTGCGTCTTGGGAAGTTTCGGAAACCTTGTTTGACAATTCAGTCTCAGAGGTACATTTCACTCCTCACACGAAAAGAATCACACTAACTGTGCAGATGAAAGCCAATTAGTGTAATTTCCTCATCGGCGGAACCCTTTGTCACCCTTATTTCCGGTATTTCTTCCGGAGATGCATTCTATAAGCATTCGGCATACCTCGAGTTGGCGGACCTAGCTGGGGATCAGTCTCCCGGAGCCATCACCGCTAGGACCGCATTTTTCGCAGATCAGAAGTACAACCCAAGTTTGTGGTCTCACCTCTGCAGAAATGCTTTGCTTGACCTCGGGAGGGACTACCAGCTTGTCCTTCGTAGAGGCAAGCCAGCCCCAATAGGTCTGTTCCCTGCTGCCATCCGACCGCTCCATCTCCTGAACATTTGTCGCAGCCCCAACCCCAGCCCCACCTCCAGTTTCAAAACCGCAACCGCCCTCTACGCCACTCTTAAGGAAGCAGATTTTCAAACCACGGACAAGCACCCCAGTCAAGAACGTGGTGAATTCTCTCGCTTCCAGCGGGGATATCACTCTGGCTGTCGACGAGGCGGTCTCGGAGGTTCCAGAACTCTTTAGGTCCGTCAGTGCGGCAGTAACGAAGCCGGTAGAAAAGGTAGTCGCACCCATCGTTCCCACGGTTTCCGAGGTCAAAGGATTACCCGCCCTCCTGAAGGAAAAATCAGTCGAAATCATTAAGAGCAACATCCCACCCGCTCTTCTCAATGTCTGTGGTGGGGTGCATTCGTGGTGGACGAAAGACAGGTTGAAGGATGTTGTCGAGGGAACTGTCCTTAGGAGGGAAACCGATGCATTTGTCGTTCGAGGTTCGTACGGGCTCTGAGATTTGCCAGGCTCCACAACTGACAATGTGTCAGTGTTGTCGTATCTTGCCTGCGCTTCTTTGAAAGAGGACAGGTACGGAGTCGTACAACGAGACTTGCCCAAAATTCTTGAGGCATTCCTGTCTTTCTTGGGAGCTCTAGAGGACTACCGCGCAGAAATTGTCGAGGGGTGCCCAACCCATGATGACATTGCGGCTTCAAGTGGGAAGGAACAGGAGGATAAGCTGAGAACGCTTCAAGAATTAAGCGAAGCCGTTGAGCCGCTGGATCGATTACAACACGGTGCGTTTCTTTCGCTAGCCCCGCATGCCTTGCTGATCTTCGGTGTCTCCAGCTCTGAAAAATGGTGTGGAAGAAATCGTTGACACTTTCGGGGGGTCTTTATCTGCCTTCAAGTTCCCTCCCAGGGTGGCGAGGAAGTTGCAGGGATACATGGACGTGAGAACGAGCCTTGATTAGTAGTATCATATCTATCTTCTGTCATACTGTTGCGCAATCAGCATATTATTCCAAACTGTACGTATTCTTCTCCAACTGAGAGAACCATGAGCGCAGTTTGGTGAAAGACGCGGTTTCGGGACGATGGCGCACCTCCAGCTCAAGCTGTTTCCTCACTCTGTACTCTTCGTCGGCCTTTATGATGACATGAAAATCATCGAGATCTTCGACGATGAAGTTGTCCCTCTCGTTCATCGTCAAAAGGATCTGCTTGACCGCCGAATCACTTGAGCGTCGACAAGAAAACGCAGTGCTCAATTTCCGAGAAACGTATTTGAATTTGCACGGGGGAATTTACCAAGTGAGAAGGACGCCTGCACGTTTAGCGGTTTCGATGTTAGCGGAATAAAAAAAGGCTGAAAACAATTTCCGCACCTTTGACGGCTCTCATTTGACCCACTAACTCTCGCTTTTACACTCTACGTGCGGGCTTGCGTGTGGAGATACAAACCGGGGTATATAACGGTCTGCAACGGCGGAAAAGGATGTTTTCCTTCAGACTCCCTTCCCTGCCTTTCAATCTTCCCAAAGCTCGAACTGCTGGGTTCAGTCTTGGTGATCGTACAAGAGAGAGAACGATCGTTGATTTAGCTAATCCTCTCGGATTTCGACTCGGTTCCACCTCGAACACTGCCAGCTCCCATTCTCTCCGTAAGAACGAGATGCCTCTGCCACACAGCGTATTTCAACCGGACCCTTCGTACGTTCACCTCTCCCCACGCTTCTTTCTCCACCTCTACCCCACACACGGACCTTGAGCTCACTATCCGTTGTCCGACATGTCCCCTATTGCTTTGAACGTCTACCACCTCAACAGTTCGCCTGTCCTGGACAGGGTCAAACAGACTCCTGGTGAGGATCCCGTTGATCACAACAGCAAGGTCATTGACCTCATCGGATGCCGGACCGGGTCATCCAGTGCCCGAGCTTAACCCACCGACCCTAGTGGTAACAACCGAAATCGAGGCTTCAAAGCAGCAAGCCGCCTGGGCCGCTGTTGACAGGCACATTCTACCTCACCATATAGTGAGTTCCTCCTCTCGACTATCACTGTCAAGGCACGAACTCAAATCTAGTGTGCAGGTCATCGGAATTGGCTCTGGCAAGTCTGCGTTTCCATAAAGAGTTTCAATAAAACTGAACGCCTGCAAAAAAGGCTCTACCGTCCCCTACGTCGTCGAGAGGATAGTTGCTCAGGGTGCAGATGTCAACAAGCACAGGGTTTTCATCCCAACTGGCAAGTCCGAGATTCTGTCACACAAGGCCGGCTCCTGACTCGACCGGCAACATCAGGATTCCAGTCCAAGGAGCTCATTGTCGCTGCCAACTTGCGACTTGGAGATGTTGATCAATACCCAGTCATAGACGTCACCATTGACGGTGCTGATGAGTGCGTCACCCGTTCGCAATCTCCCCCCACGCAGAGTTTGAACGTTCGACCTTCCCTAGGGTCGACAGGGACCTGAACGCCATCAAGGGCGGTGGCGCTTGCCATCTCCGGGAAAAAGTCCTCGCAGAGGCGGCTGACACGTTCGTCCCCACCAACGCCGAAGGACCCCGCTCACGGGACCGTCTGACCCACAGCTTCATCATCGTTGCCGATTACCGGAAGAATTCGGAGTATCTCGGGACTAACGTGAGTCTTCCGACCGTGTGGGCTACCGTTCCAAATAGCAGCACTGACTGTTCATTGTGTGCAGTGGAAAGCTGGTGTTCCGGTAGAGGTGGCACCTTTTGCCTACGCGAAGGTTCTGCAAAACTTGGTCCTTGTGGGATCCCAGAACCCTAAGCTCAGGATGGGAAAGGCGAAAGCCGGTCCAGTAGTCAGCGATAACGGGAATTTCATCATCGACGCACCCTTCTCGACTGAAGATCTCAAAGACCCTTTGAGGGTAACTTCTCGCATTGCGTCGAGACCGGGAGTATATCTAACAATGTTTTTTTGGCTTCTCCCGCAGATTTTGAAACTGATCAAGATGTTGACTGGAGTCGTCGAGGTAGGCTTGTTCTGCCATATGGCCGAAGCCGCCTACTTTGGCAACGTTGTACGTTTGCCCCACTTTCGCTTCCGACCTTGAGCATTCCCTCTGACAACTGTTGGCGCCCCGTTAGGACGGAAGCTTGACCGTGAGATGGGCAGATGGTCGCGTAGAGAACCTAGCTAAGGGTGCCAAGATCGTGGTTCAATAGTACAGTTAGGGGGATAACCGGGACATCTCAGACTATAGCTAGTCTGTTGTCATGTAGTAGCCATCTGTATCCATTGATATACACTACAGAAACAAACTAAACCTTTATTCCCACTACACCATTCGACTTCGTGCGCACTTTCCCCTACGGTAGAACACCCGGCCGGTAGCAGATCGAGCGACGGTTGCAACGAATGAGCTTCGCACGCCTTCCTACTACGGTCCATTTATGTATATATCCAAGTATATCCTCGAACGAATTTGGCATTACACCTCTTCCGCACACCACGATGGCTGGCTCTCACCCGACCTCTCGTACAGTCACGGCAGAGGAGGCTCTCAAGATCGTTCGACACCAATACGGTTCTCCACTCGAGTTCGTCTCCCTATCCCGCTTGGACAGTTACGCTTTCCGGTAATGATGACCTCTGCCTCTTTGATCACCGTCATTGAAGTGTATTCGGCTTCCCGCATGTACAGATCCGTGAAGACATACGAAGTACACTGCATTTCCCGGTCCAGTTCGCCTCCTTCCGAGGTATCCTACATCCTCGAGGCTTATTACCCCGGTGGCGCCTGGATAACATCACCTGACGCCACCAAATCGATCTTATCTGAGATTTCGCAACGATCAGACGTACCCGTCCCGAGCGTCCTCGTCTCGGACGCGACCAAGACTCTGGTCGACTTTGACTACCTCCTCCTTCCCCACCCATCTCCTGCTGCCCTCCCAACGCGGACCCTCGCCACCCACGAAGAACGGGCGTTCGGCCAGCAGCTCAGAAAGATCCACGCGATCGACAACGACTGGTTCGGAGTTCCAGGCGAACCTTCCAATGTTGTGAGTTGGGAAGAAGCGTTCACCCTCCTGCTCGAGGCATTACTGGAAAAGACCGAGGCGGACGAGCTTTGGGAAACAGTAAAGGTTGAGCAGATCCGAGGAGCGTTGTCCCGAGCAATCGGGTTCTTCCTCTTTGATGACGTCGAGGCACCGTCGCTTGTTTGGTTGACGGGAGACGAACTATCAGCAATGGAGGTAGAAGAGAATGGAGAGTCGAAATTGACATTCCTCGGATTCTCGCATGCAGTGTGGGGAGATCCGAGAATGGAACACGTGTTCATGGATGTGGTCAAGGACATTCAAGAAGGGTATGATGAAAATCTCTTCCTCCTCCCGAGACAGAGAATCAAGTGGGTGTGGTATTCACTCTTTTACGCCCTCTTGACGGTGGCGGAGAGCGAAGACATACGAAGGGTAGAAAGGGCGAGGTTGAAGGTGAAGGAATGTGTGGACAGATTGGAAGTGGTGGAGTATTATTGAACTTTTGTCAATCGGTTGCCATCGCCAGAGGGGTGTCTCCGTCGATGGAACCTTCTCCCAGCGCGTGTTCCGTTTCTTTCTCCTCTTCGCTATCATTGCTCTCTTCCGCCCCATCCACAGCAGAAGGTCCGGAAGACTCGCTGTCAGAAGAGATTTCTCCTCCCATGTGTGCCATCGTTTGTCGCTGAATCCGGGGATCCCAATCGAGTTCTTCTGGTTCCTCCTGCTCTACCATGACGCGGGCCTTCCAATCGTATTTTTCTCGTAGCATAGTGACGGCCTTGACCGCTCTGTCCACTCTGTCGTCGTGTTCCAACTTGATCTGATCACATTCTCGAATAACGTCCTCGTGCGAAGCTTTTGAGGCCCCGCTTACGATACCCAGCGTTCCGCCGGTCCGAGTGTGCTCAGACATTCGGCGGACGGTCTCGTTTTCCACGCGAAGGACCTCCGTGGTTTGGAGGTTGCGCAGGAAGGGAATGATCCCTGCGTCGAATTGGGCATCTGTCAAGCCGAGGGTGGGATGTAACGCGAGAGATTCGAAGGTGTTTATGTTGGATTTGGGGGAGGTAGTCGCGAGGGACGTTGAGAGACTGTGGGTTTGCGATAGGAGGATGTTGTATCGGGTGAGGATGGTTGGCCATTGGGGCATAACATTTTGACCTTGTACTTCGAGGATACGACGGAGGTGTAGTATCGAATCGATAGTCTGGTTAACTTTGAATCTGAGAGATTCGAGCTGAGCAACGGGCAAGTTTGTCGAAGTTGAGTCCATGCTGAAAGCGATCGAACCAAAGCGGCGAACCGCGGTCGAACCGAGGTCTATCCAAATCATTTCCCTCCCTCCCTCGTCCGTCTTACCACTGGCAATCGGCATCTCTGTCTACAGGGCACAAACTCTCAGTTGGATGAGAGTGTTTCTATTTCGGTATCCTGTACACATCCGCGGCTGCGGTGCATATCTAGCGCTGTGACGTTTATCTTCGAACGGGGGCGTCGTCAAGATCGCGACCCCCGACGAACAACCGATAATGGTTCAGAACGTTCAATGTTCAACAAGAGAAGTCACAGAGGAGTTCTCCTTTTCACCCCTGTTCTCTCCTCTCTCGCCGTACTCGCCAGTGCCTCCATGATACCTCCAGATATCGCCTCCCAATACTCTCTCTCGACTTCCACCACTCTACCATTCCCCTCTTCTACCCAATCGAACAGCGATACCCAGGATACGATCCTCCAAGGATGGTCCATAAGCCGGGGAAGGATCCAACAGGGGACGAAGAACATCGCATTTGTTCCGGACCCCTTCCCCGACTATCAACTACCGAGCTCGGCCTCGTTTCCATCTCCATCTGGTCCCGTGTTGCAGGTCACATACCCCTCAGGAGGCTCCGGCTCGTCGGGTAGTGGAGCTCAATTCTACTCGTTGTGGAATTCTACTGGCGCCGCATTCAAATCGATGCTTCTCTCGTACGAAGTTGCGTTCGATTCAAGGTTCGATTGGGTGCAAGGAGGAAAGTTACCTGGCCTTAGAGGAGGACCAGATCCGAACACCTGCGACGGCGGATCTCAATCCGACGGGACCTGTTTCAGTACGAGGATTATGTGGAGGAAATCAGGGGATGGTGAAGGTGCGTGATTAACTCAGATGATTCGGTGTCAGGCCTTGAACTAAATACGTCGCGCGTACTGCCTTCAGTTTACGCATACATCCTGAATCCAAACAACCTATGCAGTGACCAAAATGTGCAGTGCAATGATGACTATGGAATCAGTTTTGGCCGCGGAGATTTCAGGCTCCAAGCTGGGAAGTAAGTACTCAAGTTCTGGAATGACATCGTTTCGTATGATCCGGGTTATCTGATGCCTCGTGTGCTTTATTGGACAGATGGAACCGAATCTCTCTCCTCGTGCAGCTGAACGGCGAGGCCCAAATAGCAAATGGACAAATTCAAGTCTTGTGGGCACGCGACCTCAAACATGACTATAGTAGGAGAGCGCTGATCAGATTCTGGCAGCTATAACGATGTTCTAGCAATAACGCACCAGAACCTGCAATTTCATGGGACGTTTGACCTTAGCATCGGCGGCCTGTTCTTCTCGTGAGTGTTTCGAACTCGATGTCGGAGGTTCTCATGACCATCCTTTTCGCAGAACATTCTACGGCGGGAGTGACTCATCTTGGGCACCCTCCAACACAACACACGCCTACTTCAGAAACGTGCAACTGTGGGGTGGGTCTTCGGCGTCCAGTCTTACTGAGCAGAAGGGCAATGGAGTACCGTCGGCCCCGTCGTTGAGTCACCTATTGACAAGTTTTATATTATTTATGATGTGTTTTCTCCGATGGCTGACATGATTGGTGAGCGGTTTAGAACTTTTGCAAAGCCATCTTAGACCAGATTTGTTACCCGTAGTCTTCCGTCATAATTGAGTTGGTTGCCGCCTTGACACGGGTCACGTCCGCGCGACTTACGAGAATCAGTGATGATCTGGATCTCCATTTAGGGCTAACGTACTCGGACAGGCTAAGTAATGTGGAGACGACGAACCCAGCGCCGGGAGTGGAGCTGAGGTGACGATCTGGGGATAACTTTCGGATTCCATTCTCTAACCAATCCCGTTCATCTACTTATGGCAAACTCTAAACCCGTCATCCGATTTTCACTTTCCCCCTCAGGATTGCGGGCCATGCCAACAGACGAGTGGGTCGGTCAGCTATTAATCCTTGACCGTATACGCCTGGGGTGCGTCGGCGGGGGTCGTGTTTCGCAGCGGGGATCACTGTCACGTAACTCACCGCAGGGAATGATTTTTGGTATAGTGCCTATCCTCAGGGTCGGGGTCCGGGGATCATCGCGATTTCACCCCGATAGAAGCGCTAACCTTTTTAGGGGGACTGAAGGGGTCACTATGAGTCGCTTGCACCGTAGCATCAGAGACATTGAGGGAATGCGGGGTTGCTGGGATAGGTTACACGATGCCACAATAGTCCAATCTTCATGGGGATATGAGGTCATGCGGCCTCGAGGGCGTTCAAGGGTCAAACGACAGGGCACGAGACCTCCTTTTGAATGAATTATCACGATATGGGCTGATCATCAGTGCTCCGACTTGAGTACCGAACCGATGAACCGTGCGATTGCGAAAGGTGAGCCTGCAAACTTTGTGTCGACTCCCCGTGAAGTTACCCACTCTCGTCTTCCAGACACTCGCCCCATCGCCGCGAGGCTCAGGCACGAGCGGGGTTTTAATCCGGAAGGGAAGACAAAGGGAATTTATAATTCCTCGCCTACTTCTCTATAGCCTTTTTTTCTTCCTCTTTCGTTCCACTTGCCCCAATGGTGTGTCATCAGAGGAGAGAGATGGGGCTTGGCTGACTGGATGGTCTTGTGTGGGGAAATGTGGTAACCCGGATGGAGCGATCGGGAGAAATGGAACCGACCGGAACGGCTTCCGTCACCGTCGGAGTAGCGAGATGTGGCAGAAGGGACCAGAAGCAAAAGATCGCAATAGAACATGTTCCGCTATCGATGACTGGTGACTAAAGGGTGTATGTAACTCAACACCCCGAGCCACGCTGAAACCGTGCAAGGGCCTTGGGAACGCACAAGCCACTTCTCCTTCCCCTTACGAAATGACACTAGTCAATCTGCCCTAGTATAAATACCCTCCTGCTGTAATACTGTTAGACGACGCATGTGCGAATAACGGCAACAGCCGAGCACAGGAATTGACCGATTATAAAGAGAGCCGTGGTTGTGGCTCCATCCCTCTTCTTCTTCTATCTCCCGAACGATTGGTCCCCCTTCCTCCTCCACCTCCCCCCCACTAGTTGGTCATGAATCATCCCAATCATTCCTATCCCTCCTCCTCTCAAAACCTCCATTATCAGCATCGGCCTGCCCATAACCAGGGTTACGTTGGGAATAACCAGCGCCTAGGCACCAATCCACGAAGGATCGAATACATGGATGGCGGCTACATCTTTTGTGGTGCCGGCATGTTCACCGGTCGCACCATACGAGCGGAAGTGGAAGAAGTCCAAAAGGCGAACGTAGGGAGGAAGTGCGTCTTCGTTCTCGAGCCACGAGGGCAGCCCGACTTTGTCCACTCCGGCTAATCATCACCCGATGTCTTCTTTGTAGATATGCTGCATCTAAAGATCGACGTGCCCTCGACCCACCCCCGGTGGTAGGGCTGCGGATATTCGATGTTAGAGACGCAGGAAACGGCACGACTCAGGACACGGAGCTCGATTACAGGTGGGTAACACAAGTATCGATGTCTAATTTAGCTGAATGCCTCTTTCGCATCTAGGGGTGTACAGGCGACTGGCCTCATTTGCCACGTCGAGGCCTTCCAAGTCTCGGTTGCCGCCGACGAGGATCCGGCTCAGGTGACCGACGTCCCCATCCCGCCTTCAGCCAATCCGTCTTGTGCGTTACGTATCTGCCCATCGGAAACAGTTAAGTCTAAATCAGATAACCATCGATAGATCCACAAGTAGCTGCAAATGGCCACCAGGTAGAGGCTTATTGGAGAAATCAGCCTCTCACTCTCGCTGCCAATCACACGGGAAGTTTGGTCGGCGATTTGTTCACACAAGCACTGAACCTACCGATCGGGCAAGACAGCAAGAACACCCTCCTTTTCGTCTTTGCGGTAGGTTTTTCCGACCATTCTCGTGCGCTTGGTCTCAATTTCCGATTCCAGGACTTGTCCGTACAGATGGAAGGGTGGTTCCTGTTCAGGTACCGGGTTTTTGACCTTTTCTCCGTCCACGACAACGGTGCCCAGCCAATTCTCGCCGAATGCTGGGGCCGACCGTTCAGGATATACGCCACCAAGCAGTTCCCGGGGTTAGAACCATCCACAGAATTGACCAAGGTAATTAATTACCGCATCCATTGCGCAATTATCTTTGACTCGCGAGTTGCTCACCGTTGCTCAGTTGCTCCATAACCATCACGTGCCTGTCCGTGCGAGGGAAGTTCGTAGGAAGCGCAAGAAGGGCCCAAACAACGAGTCCGGCGCAGATTCTGACCAAGATCAGACCCCTACCCCTTGAGGGGAAAAAGAACAGTATAGTATTCTATGCGATGATATGATACTTCATTCTCACTCGGTATTTGTATGTATCCTGCTTCTCACGTCCCCGGTGTTCGTCATTTTTCTTCCTCATCTTGCATATACTACTCGTATTGACATCGTACACTGCGTGCAACTTCCCTACATTCGAGTACCCGCTCCGCTTTTCCTGTATCCGATCAACGGTCAACCCGTGTGTAGATTTTTTTTCCTAACAGAGCTATTTGATGTCCATCTCGATCTCTGCGTCATAGAGCCGTATTGATGGCACTGGGGCCATGGAGGGCGAGGAGACGCGACCCGCGTTCCAAGAGGTTACAACCGAGGAACAGCGATTTGGTCCGAGCCGCGTCCCAGCAAAACGGCGAGATCTCGGCTTACCCCGCGAATCTTGTACCTCTTTCGGCCTTGTGGGCGCCTTCCTTGGCGTCCCAAAGTATCTTGTCATCCCGACGACGACGGCGCGCATGCATGTCCCGCGAGCCGCCCATATTTCAGTGGGGTTGACACCTCCGCGCTCCTCCTTACGAGAGATCGTGGGAAACGATCCATGAACGCGCATGGACCGCGTTCTGGATTTAGGGCTTTACGGCACGAAGAACTCTGCATCAGGTTTAGACTTCCATACGGGGCTTGCTTGCACCCGGCTCCCGTTGACGTCCAACGGAGGAATCCTCATGGCAAACGTCACCTCAAACATCTTCAAACATATCCGAACACCTCCGTTTCGCAGAGGTCGTACATACGCATGGTGAACGTGGAGCAGTCGTCGTCGGTGAGCGCCGCCTTCGACGAAGTTCCCACGAGATCTTACAGGCCATATATCAGATTTGAGACCCTTCGCCCAGCGAAAACAATTGGCTGGTGAGTGAATTGCTGGCTCGGTTGGAGCATGGAGGGACTAACGAAATGCCCTCCGCCCTCATCAACGAGGGTCATTGTCGAGTGAATGAATTCCAGGGTGCGTTGACAGCTAGGGTGCATGTGGACCGTAGACGAAGATTCAGATCTTTGGCTTATGGTCACACGGTGTATGTCCTGGCGACTCAATTGAAGGCAGAGAGGTGACTGTATGCGCCAGAATTCTACCCAGAATCCACCGACTAGTGCCTCGCTAGCTCGAATTATGAATTCAGACACGCTCATGCAACGAACTCCACCTCGAAGAAGGACAAACGAAGGCCTTGTGCTATCACCTTGACATTGATACCGAGCCGCACCCTACTCGTAAACTCACGTCTCACCGTGTGGTCGCCGATGGTCTCCACATCATTTGCCTTCCATGTGTCACCCCGAACGTGGAGTGTCCAGCGTCCGTCCAGCCTAGAGCTTTCCAGAACGTCTCGGCACTTTCTCGAGTCCGTGTAGGATTGAATACCAAGAAAATTGTCACCCTTGAAGCCCACTGATTTGAAAAACTTCCACCCTCCCCCAGAACGGACACCACGAGGTCGGTGCACCTTCAATTTGGGGTGTGCGCAATTGAACGCCACCTAGGACAGAAGCAGTTGAGTCAGAAGGACAGGCCGACAACTTGGCGAGGTTCTTCGTTTGCTGCGGGGCTCCATGAGGAGCCCTGGTGTCCGGGGGGTATGTTGAAAAAACGGTGAGTTCTATCGGGGTAATTCATGGGGGTTTGCGAGGAAGATGTGCGGTTCGTAGGTGTGAGCGCCTGTGGTTGTGTGACCGGTGCAGTCCCCCACTTTTTTTCGGGATACCCTTCTTGGCTGTTTGCCTTTAATTCCGCCGATGATAGCTCATCTGTAGGAAGGGCCAACCCTCGACAGTTTTGTTTTCAATGTCTATCTGGCGCTTGGACCCCTACACCAATGGTAAATGGGAGAGGACGGGCTATAGGCAATGTGCCACATGATCGTCGTCACCAGAGGCTGGCCAGACTCAACTTTCAATGGCTCAGGACAGCTGGGCGCAACGTCTGCGTCCCCAGTGGGTGGTGCGTTCCCCACCCTGACGTCGAGTTTTCTGCGCAGTGTTCCGGTCGACGACAGGCATGGTCACGAGGACCTGAACTGCTGGTTGTTGATCCAACGTCTGGTGATTTCCTAGAGGTTTGAGCCCAGCTTCCGCCGAGGGGGCGACTGGAGTATTCCGCCCTCTTCCGTCCCCTGCGACGGACAGGTGGGAAATGGATCGTGTGTTCCGGTGATAGATCAAAGCGTGACCGCCTTTGGAGATTGAGGAAAGCACCAAGCTTTCCGGAGTCCGAGCCCCAAGCGAGGATATGCGCTACCTGTTCCCGGCTGGATAATATTCGACGTGAGTCTGAAACGATACTCGAATTATGTCGCGTTCCTGACACCCGTGCCGCAGAGGGCGACGTGGAAAGTCGGCTGACCGCTGCGTCTGTCTTGGTGGCTTGAAACGAAGTCATTGAACTTTGAATGTCATCGATCCTCTGCTGGGGCGGGCGGAGGTGTCGCAACATACTGACACTGTACGTGGTTACAGGATCGACACTCGGATACAATTGCTGCGGGGCTCAATATAGCCCTTGGGAGCTGGGAATACCCTCGCCCCATAGACAAGGTACGGGACACACGCCTGATTGTACGGCGCGCGGTGGACATACGTCCGAGCTGAGCAACTGCTGCCCGACGTCTCTTCCGCCGTAACCGCTCATGCAGGGATGTCTCTGAATGGCTGCGCTGCCCGAGAATGTTCCTGGCGTCTAAAGTTGATGTGTACCTGACGCGCTCGTGATGTGTCATGCATCCTGTGTACTGTCACTTGCAGGGTTCCTGGCTGTTGCCACAACGTTGTAGGCGTGCACTGCGTGCGCATTCGTGTTCGGGGGCGATCCACTTGCGTGTCCACGTAGCTCTCACTTTTTCAAATGCTAGCCCGAACTTGCGCGTGGAATTCTCGCGAAAGGCCGGAACGGACAGTGTGACTCAGAAACCATTCGAGTCTCAGGATGATGAGACCGAATCAAAAGTTCACAGAAAACGTAAAGGGGTCGGCTCATTCAAAGTTGATCGTTGTGATTGAACGTTGACGTTAAGGCTTGAAGTATCTGCTCCTGCATCGTGCGGGTGTTGCAATGAGAGGTTGGTTTCTGGGACCTGTGGCTTGAAGCTTGGCTAGGCACTTCGACACCTTTGAAGGAGTTGCCTTGACGCCAGCTACCGAACACTCTATTGTCATGGGTTCTCAGTGTTTGGTTCAATGAATTTAATCTCCTGAGAAGCGGCCACTTTTGTACGCCGCAGGTGGGTGAACCTGTGATCCTGAAGTCCATCGGAAAAGTATGTAATGGGCGGCCTGTGCATTTCCTAGTCAAAAAAAAACTCATAGCCAGTGTACTCGCCTCGATAACGAATGTTGGCTGTGCGTCCAAGCCAAGTGTGTCCCGGTACCGATCAAGCAGCTGGGGCTCGATCGCCCTGTCAAGCCAGTGACTCTTGCACTCTGATGGAGCGTACAGTCCAGAGCAAAAGGTGGCAGTGGACGTGCGGGAATCAATAAACACCGCTTCTGGTCTCCAAGCTATTATAAAGTCCCCCTTCATGGCGCCAATCCCTTACCCGGAATCCTTTCAACCCCCATCTCTTCTCGACCATGGCCATGAAACGCGTCTCCACAATCTTTCGTCCCGCTTCATCCTCTGCTGGCCCCAGCTTATCGGGAACGCCACCTCCAACCGTGGCCGAGGACGATGAATCCGTCAGTACAGAGATCGCCGAGGCAAAGTCTCAACAGACGACTGTGGCGGTGTTCCCACCACCCAACTTGAAAGTCAAGGTCCGCCCATGAGAACCTAATCATTTCGCGAGCTCATCACGTCGCCCTCACACAGCGTGTCGATTACTACTACACACGATGGGGTGGGTGGAAATACAAGAACACTGGATCCAAGGTCGTTGCGGAGGCGCGCCCTTTCATGGCCGATAACGAACAATGGCCCGGATACTGCTTCGTCGTAATAAGGACCATCCCCCAGAAGGACGATGATAAGACCAAACCTCCACAGCACAAGTTTCACATCAAGAGTCCCTACCTCCTCAAGGCGATCAAGGATGTGATGAAGGAGATAGAGGGGATCTCATGGAACAACGAACCTTTGGAGGTTTGCATTCAATAACCCCTTTTTTTGCGTTAGATTTCTGACTGGACCAATCAGATGGAACCAGAACTCTTTTTGGGATTCTTGCCAGCGTTTGAGGAGTACCGCGATAAGCTGGCCGTGGCGAGGAAGACCGCAACCGAGGAAGATAAGCACGTTCTTGCCACAGTAGAGGTCCTCATCGACTACCTCCACAAGGACTGGAAGCGGACGATCGCAACTATCCGCAACCTCACTAGCCACGGAGAAATCAATTATGAACTCCTCTACGCTGTCTTCGTCCCCAGGACGGTCGTCATCACTAGATGTCCTTCATCCAACGAATTGAGGGCGCTCGAGGTTGTTACGGCGGCTCAGGTGGTTACCATGGGTGGAGCGTTCATGGACCTCACTCTGGAGAGTATTGATTTGATCGACGAGCACGACAACACAACCCGCTTTGGACGTGTCAGGAGTCGCGTAACGATCCCCATGTTCAAAGGAACCGTTGCGATCAACTCGCTCGATGCTTACCCCATCCAGTACCACCCTACTCCCAATGAACTCCACAAGGTACTGCTCGATCGTGGTCGCAGGTGGGCCGCCCTCTGTGAAGTGCACCATATGCACTACAAGGGCACGGGTGCTATCCGGGTTAACAACAAGATGGTCAAGTACAACCTCAATTCTCGAATCATGGTCGACAGAGGTAATTCCGCAGGTATTGGTCGAGGTCTCATCAGTCTTACCCGCTTGACAGCCACCTTCAAGCGCTTGAACGCAAATTACCCGTTCCCACAGCCCAAGCAGAAGCCCAATAATATTGACCCTTGTAAGTCTGCCCAGTCTCGGCGTTTGAACAAAAGCAGACGTGGCAGAAAAGATACCGGAATGCATGTCACATCTACATCCACCGTTCCCACCCTCGATGTCGCTGGAAAGGTCAAATTGGTGAAACGTGACCTAGAAGAAAACGATCTGTTGATCGCCTCGCCCATCGTTTACGGCTTCAGTCTTTCTGATAAAGTCTGGCGTAAGTTTTTATCTTCCTCATCGCCCATTTACTTTCACTGATCTCCGTAGTCGAGTTTAATGTTGAGAGAATTTCCAAAATCGAGTGGAACGATGAAGCGTTCGCGAACCTCGTACTTCCCCTCGGACGGAAGCAATTGCTCCAGTCACTCGTGGAGGCCCACAACCAGGACCTTGGATTTGACGATTTCGTTCAAGGAAAGGGCCAAGGTCTCATCATCAACCTCTTCGGTCCCCCTGGTTGCGGAAAGACCCTGTCCGCCGAGGCCACGTCAGAGCACGTTCGCAAACCATTATACGTGGTCGGAGCCGGTGACTTGGGTGTCACAGCAGCGGAAGTCGACTCGGCCCTTGAACGGACGTTTGATATTGCCACGTCGTGGAAGGCGATAATATTGATTGACGAGGTCTGTTTTTGCCCAAATCATTGCGCTATGTAGGTGCCTTACAGTTGCGCAGGCGGATGTGTTCATGGAACAGCGCTCGCTTCATGATCTTATCCGGAACGCAATGGTCGCAGTTTTGTGAGTCAACTTCTTATCGATCGGGTGACTCATCGCTCACGAAATCTCCTACGCCTCAGCCTTCGCCACCTCGAGTACTACCGTGGTATTCTCTTCCTCACGACGAACCGTGTGAAGATAATCGACGATGCCTTCCGCTCTCGTATCCACGTCGCTCTTTACTTCAATGACCTCGACGCTTCGGCCAAGACGCAAGTTTGGAACGCGTTCCTGGCCAAGGTCGGCGCCGCGCTCACTCCTGAAGAAGTTAGGAAGCTTGCGGCGAGGGAAATCAATGGTAGGCAGATCAAGAATGCCGTTAGGACAGCCACATCTCTGGCTCACGGAAGGACGGAACCATTGGCGTTGACCCATTTCTTGGAAACCCTGGATGCCATGGATGACTTCAACACGCAGTTCAATGCTCTTGCGTCCATGTACAACTGAGACTCTGCCGTTGGTTATAATCCACAATATTTCGGATTTGTATCTCTAGTATTCTTTAGATCACCCGCCTTTGTACCATACCCCTCGTGCTTTATCGAAATGTACACACATGGAGTGCTCAATCTTGTGGCATGCCTTTTGGCGGCTAGCGCCCTGCTGAGATAAAGAGATAAAGGTATGTCTTCCTGTAGAAAAAAAAAGTAGCGACGCCTCGTCTCGATCGAGGAACCTCCGGGTAGAGGTGAGTGCCTATGAGCCCGGCACGCTATCCATTGCGCCACGTCGCTGTTGGGACACACGGCTTAGAAACGTACAATACATATACTTAACTCGGAGCCCATAACACCTTGGTTTTAATCACGGTGCATTAATTACGTCACAGATTCACATTGGCAGTGCGTCTTGCGTGGATTCCTTAATCCCCACTACGTCTTCGTCCGCGCCCGTGTTGTTCGCGAGACCGAGCTTAGGTGTAGTTGACGGCCCTGCTATTGGGTCCTCTTCTATCTTAATCTCTACTTTTGGCCCCACGTCCGTATAAGCGGTCTCGGACATAACAACCGTCTTTCTGTTCTTGGAGTTGACAACTTTCTGAGCACTTGGGCATCGCTCGGGCCCTTTAGCATTGAGCTCGCATAGATCACAGCGTGGGCCAACAGGTAGGCAGACAGTCTGGAAAATTACGTGAAAATCGTGGCCAGGAATTAAGGAGGCGGATTGCGGGAACGAACCTGACCAAATCCGACGAGTCGGTGGTTAATCTCCCCGTGAAGTTCGGACGGTAACCAAGATTGAAGGTTCAATCTATGTCACGAAAGTGAATCCGGTCGTGTGAGGACCAAACACACACGACGAACCTTGTTTCTTCCGGGTTCTTGGTCGGAGGCTTATGCCATTGGAGTCTGTTCGTGATGCGGTGAACGTGCACGTCAACTCCGATTCCCGCATTCCTAAAGCCCCATATTAGAGTGAACTTTACTCGCGCCGAAATGCGAGAGGCACTCACAGCTTCCAGGCAGTTTGCAAAGCTAAAAACGCCATCTTGGGGCCTACGCCAGGAAGGGAACACAGTTCATCGACGGTCTTTGGGACATCCGAATCGAAGTCATCTCGTAGCTTCTGTGCGGCTTTCTTCAAGTACCCTGTCTTGCGTCGCCAGAAGCCAACTTTATCGATTGCTTGAGAGATGGTGGACTCCTCTGCATCGATGATGCCGTCAACGGAGATGCTGCCTCCCAGGGCGGCCCGCAGTTTGGATATGGCCGCATCCGTGATTTCGTCCTTCGTTTGCGACGAAAGCATGAGTGACACCAGAGTAGCAAATCGACGATTCTACCCAGTGTTAGTGTAGAGCGTTCTAAGTGCAACACACGACGGCATATATGTACCTTAGGATCTGTCTCTCCGTTCTGAGCTTGATCGCAGCCCATGGTGTCGACTGGCGCCTTCAATCGCGCCCGCATTGATTTAATCGTCTCATACTGCTCTTTCCAATGTTCTGGAGTCGGATGCGGAGTATCCAGGGACTGTCGAACAGGTTTCTGCTTCTTCGGTGCCTTGGGTCGCGGAGATTTCACCTCCTGTTTCGGTGATGTCACTTCATCCTCCGCATTGCCGTTAGCCACCCGTTCAACTTTAACGCGTTTGGCTGACCGCCCCGTCCCAGACTTTCCCACAGAAGAGATTGTGGAATTCGCCCCGCCGTCATCCTCGGGTTGGGTTCGCTTCGAGCGTTGAGGACGGGGAGTGGATCCACTCGGTTCTGCGGCGACGTCTTTGGCCACACTATTATAGAGCGTGACGGCAGGATTATTGCTGCTCCTGGTAGCATATAATCTCACAGGAGCAGACATGTGGAACCTAGTAACAAGCCAACGGAGGCGGAAGATGGTGTGGGGCACGGTCGTCGGTGGGCGGAAGCGGAACGGAACTTGAGCCGATCATTTTCATGTGCGCCGTCAAGCAATTGAGTCGCCATCATTCGGCCATCATCATTTCTTCAATGGGTGTGCTCTGCGGCGCGTCCCCTTCAAACGGGGCATCTGTGGCGATGTCCTCACTCCCAATTGTGGCTATCCTTGCTAAACCAGTGACCCATCCGACCCATCGGTCGTTGGACGAAACGCTTGGGTCTTGTAGTTTCCCCAACGGGTTGCACGTTGCTCAAGTATTCATCCCGCACACGATCTATTCCAAATGCTACAGTTGAGGGGGTTTGTGTACAAGATCGCAGATCGACATTGCCCCTGGGTTACACGACATGTTTCGTGGACTCATTCGCGGCCAACTTGCCCTTCAGTTTGTCCTGTGAACCAGCATCGCATTCGACTCAAATACTGAAAAACAGAAGTGGACTCACGTTGACGGCATCCATGTAAACATCGGTTACGACCCAGTGCTCTCGCTTCATCTCCTTGCCGTGGATAGCAAGGGCGAGGTCTTTGGTCATAACCCCATCCTTGTCAATGACTTCCACGCAAGACTCTTCGAGGGATGTGCAGAAATCTTTGAGAGGAACGTTGTTGTCGAGCTTGGCCCTGTGTAGAAGTCCACGGGTCCACGCGAAAATCGATGCTACCGGGTTCGTTGAGGTTTCTTTACCCTTTTGCCACTCACGGTAGTGTCTGGTGACAGTGCCGTGGGCAGCCTCACTCTCGACAGTCTTGCCGTCAGGAGTGATGAGCTCACTGGTCATCATTCCCAGACTTCCAAAGCCTTGAGCTAGAATGTCTGATTGGACGTCACCATCGTAATTCTTGCAAGCCCAAACGAAACCCCCGGATGATTTGATCGCTTGCGCAACCATGTCGTCAATCAGTCGGTGCTCATAGTAGATTCCGGCAGCTTCGAATTGGGACTTGTATTGACTTTCGGAACTTGGGGTCAGCGTGTCATAGAATTAGAGTTAGTTCACACGTACCCGTCATAGATTTCCTGGAAGATGTCCTTGAACCTGCCATCGTATTTTTTCATGATAGTGTTCTTCGTTGACATGAACTGCGGCGCGCGTCAGGGTCGGATCTCATCTGATAATACATGGAACGGACCAACGGCATCTTCTTGGACAAGGCAATCTTGAACGAGGAGTGCGCGAACCCTGTGATAGACTGCGGAACCTCAGCGGGTGTTACCAGCTCGTCCAAAAGACTGGCGAACCTCGTCTGTGTTGTACATAGACATGGCCACACCCTTGCCTTTGAAGTCATAAACGTTCAGGGTCGTCGGGGCGGAGCCATCCTCAGGAGTGAACACGAGTTGCAATTTACCCGGACCGGGGGCAATGAAATCTGTTGAACGATACTGTTGCGAAAAAACGTGAGAATTTCCATGAACTGCGGTAGCACAGACGTTAGGCTGGTCGAGTATATTGCTTACCTGATCACCAAATGCGTGACGGCCAATGACGATCGGGTTAATCCAGCCCGGGACAGGACGGGGTATCTTTTCTAGGATAATGGGTTCACGGAACACCGTCCCTCCAAGGATGTTACGGATCTTGTTTGTCGTTCAGTCAAATTGAGAACTGGAACGTTCGAGGAGAAGTAACGTACGGTGCCGTTAGGACTCTTCCACATCTGCTTCAGATGAAATTCCTCCACCCTGGCTTCATCTGGCGTGATGGTTGCGCACTTGATTCCAACATTGTACTTTTGGATGGCATGGGCAGAGTCAATAGTGATCTGGTCATTCGTCTGGGAAAACAGGTAACGAAGTCAGTCCTTGAACGCGGGATTGCCCGCGCGCCGGGTTACGGGGGGAAACGAGGGGGACGTACAGCGTCTCGGGACTCGAGTCCAAGATCATAGTACTTGATGTTGAGATCCAAGTATGGGAGAATGAGCTGCAACGCACCCCGTTCGGTATATGTGCGCGTATAACGTTAACATCGGGCCCAAAGACTGTGCGAACCTCTTCACGAATCTTCTTCCAGATGATTCGAGTCATTTCATCTCCATCGAGTTCAACCACCGGGTTCGCTACAGCAATTTTCGTCTCTGAGATACACGAAGCATGGAGGGGAAATCAGAATGGGGGGATGCGCGGGAGGGTTTAATGCAACAGAACTGACGGTGCCTAACCATCGTGGTCGCAAACCCTCGCTGGGTTAAGTATGCTGGGCGAACGAGGTAACGTGCAGACCTAGAGAACATGTTCGCCAACAAACACGTCCTCAGTCCGAAAGGGCTCGGTTAGAGAACGGGAAGAGAGAGGCTGAGAGGAAAGGTGCGGCTAAAAAAACCCGACTTGATCGTCATTTACTTCCGGGGCTCAACGTCAACGACAATTGCCATGACCGACGCTCAACTACCCTTCGCTGCTTGCCTCGGATCCATCGCCAAACTCGTTCCGCAGAACCTCAGACAGCCAAAGGTAGGTATTGTCTGTGGGTCTGGCTTGAGCACACTCGCCGGGTCCTTCACCGAGGCCGTATGCGTCCCATACAGGGATCTACCGGGTTTCTTGATCAGCACGGGTGCGATATATTCTAAAATTTGCCAGGCACGAAACGAAATGTAACTCTTGCCCCCGGCTCTAGTCGAGGGGCACAAGAGCAATCTGGTCTTTGGTTTCTGTGGCAGTGTCCCCGTCGTGGCGATGCTGGGAAGAGTAAGAGCCCCAGCCACCTCACACACTTCTCAACACCTCATCTGTAATTTTAGTTCCATGCTTACGAAGGCTATCCGTTCCAAAGGATCATGTTCCCCGTCAGAATTATGGCTCGGTTGGGAGTTAAGAACCTCATCGGTTAGCCCCCTCGCCAAAACATCTGTCCTCGCATGCGCGGGCCTAAAAGATTTGATGACAGTGACAAACGTCTCTGGATCACTCAATCCCAAGATTCCAGTGGGGACAAGTATGAACAATTCCTCAGCATCCTCTCACATCTGTCTGACCTCGCTTTCCTCGCCAAGTCGTCGTATTGCATGACCACCTCGGTCTACCAAACCTGTCAGGTTTCAACCCCCTTCTTGGACCCCAGCCTGACCCCCAACTTCCTCGCTTCCTACCCACCTCTAACGCATACTCGACGACTCTCCGCCGTGCGTTCTTCCACGCCGTACATGAACTCGGGTACAACCTCGACGACTTCGCCGAGGGCACTTACGCCTGGGTCTCCGGTCCCACCTTTGAGTCCCCCGCCGAGGGCCGACTCCTCCGCATGGCCGGAGCAGACGTTGCAGGCATGAGCACCATCCCGGAGGTTCTTGCAGCTAGGGAAGAAAACCTAGAAGTTATTGCTATAAGTTTAGTCACCAACTTTGTCGTCATTCCCGACACCTATAGAAGCATGAAGGCCGAAGTGCGGGCAGAGGTATTGCCTATCTATCCCCACCTTCTGACTCGAGAAACCTTATTTACCGACTTCGCGTACCTGCTCTAGCTCGAAGGGAGGATCGTTGGGGACCCGCCTCAACCGACTATCAATCATAAGCAAGTCCTGGAATCAGGTTTGAAGAAGGCAGAGGTCATGCGCACAGTCGTCGAACGACTGATCCAAAAGACACTCTGATACTATCTTGGTCGCTGCGTAACTGACCGCCTTAGACCTGGCCAAATTCATCGGGCGACGGAAGTTAAATCTAGTAAGAACTATAATACAGTAGGGCTTACTCTACTTCCGTTCAAATGGGCGAATATATAGCAGTGACCTCTCACGGGGGATGTGATGTGTGGAAAACATAGCCCCACAAGGGACCACAACCAGGTAGAGTTAGAAGACTTCCGAGAAGCTATTCACAAGGACTGGCTGTACAATAAATGACAACCAGTTTACGTGGGTAGTGGGATGAGAAAGAGCGGAAAGCAGTGCAATGAAATGGACGATGAGACTATACACATAAAACAGGACAACAGAACCCCTAGATGTGAGCAGGAGGAAAAGAGCGAGGACACATGGAAAACGAATGGGTGCATATGGAAGCAAGGAGGGAAGATTGTGTGTATGCAACTAGAATGTGGAATTAGAGATCCAATGAGGACGGAACTGTGGGTAGCCATGTTCAAAAGAGTATGTGCGAGTGTGATTGCGAGGACAAAGAAAGAGGGAAAAGGCGTAAAAGTCAAGCAGAATCCAGCTGGCAGCCCTAACGGCAGGCCATGAGGATGGTAGGGGGCGACGAATTCCAGTCAGATCGGAATGGTTGGATCGCGTCCTCCTCGGAATATTGGGGCGGGTATTCCATCGTTAGCGGCAGCTCCTGACTGGTGGTACTTCCCTGGAGTTTACTGGTGGGTCGTGCGGGGTATAAGGAGGGTGGGGAAGGTACATGGTCTGAATGGTTGTTGTGGAAGGGTAGGAAACCGTCGTTCGCATTGAAGGGATCCCGCGCTCTGACCTTGGGTGCATTTACCCGGCTCTTCATCTGGAGGGTCGGAGCACGTGTGACGGGGATTGGGAGCCCCATCTCGAGATCGATGACCGTCGGACTCTGGTAGTCAATCAATGTGTGGTCGTCGTCTTCATCGTAATCTTCCTCGACCTCAGGGAATAGTTCGGACAGGTCGTGCGTGCCGCTTGTGACGCACAGATAATGGGACGAATCACGGCTGTTATGACCGGGTACCCACGGCGATGCCGCCTCAGGGGTCATCGGTTCACACCTGGCCAGAGGGGAGCTCTTAAATGGCGTCGCAAGCCCCACCAAAGCCATTGGTGCACCTCCGCAAAAATCCCTGTTCGACCACGCTCGGCGGCGGCTCTTGACCTCCAGCATGGAGTGCAGCTGTGCCTCATCACTAGATATGCGGCTTTCGAACAGGTCGTTTCTATGGATCAACTGTCGCAAACGGTCACCCTCCTGGCATAGGGAATGGTATAGCTCCAAATCCTCGGAGGTGAACTCTTGGGGCGAAGGGGAACGAGGAAACTCGGTATTCAGGTAGCTGTTGCGGTATAAGGAGACTCCCTCGGTTGGGGTGTGGATGGATGAACCATCGGTGTCGGTGGTCGCTGCAATGGATAGACCATCACCTTCATCCTCCGTTCCGGTGGAAGATTCGCGAGAAGGAGGAAGGTCCTTCTTAATGCGAGACAAAAGGTAATCATCCTCCGTTGGTGGTATAGGGGCCCCGACCTGTTCAAGGAGGAAGCATATATGGGCTTTGTTGCGCTCCAGTAAACTGCGAAGGATCCATGTATAGTAATCAGAGAATTTTGACCTTCTCTTCAACTCTGGAAGGATCCACGAGCGATAGATATCGACAAATCGACCACGAGCGCGTCGGCGGATGCATTCCGAACGAACAACTGGGGTATGGGTTTCTTCCGGTGGTGGTGAGGCCATGGGCGGGGAAGATGGGGTTGCAGTCTTCGGGCCGAAAGTGAGTTCCCTTATTGGAGATGACAACGATATCGTGGTGACAATGCCGCTGTACACGAGGTGAGAGGTGAAATTATCGTGGAAAACGCAGTAAAAACGCACGAGACCATGGTTACGAACGGGGCGAAAAAGGAGCGCGATTTCCTATGCTTCGGTCGAACAGTGGACTGAATGGGGGCTGGCAGTGGGTCTGTTGACTGTGGGGCTACCAGAGAACAGTCCTTTCTCCTTGTTTCTGTAGACAGAGCGGAGTTCACGTCGGCCACAACGCTCTCCAAAGCACGGACGCAGTCCATTGCGACTAATGGCCATTCCTCCTTGGTGCCATCTATGAAATGACAGGTGATAGTCAACGAGGAGAGGTCGAAGATGACCTGGTCGAGCACGGAGATGATCCAGGTTGACTTTTCGAGAAAGTGAATTGCGTTTGGAATTTCCAAATCATCGTTAGCGAGTCTCTGGGTGGAAAAGGACCAGGCTGGAGGTAGGGGGAGGTGGGAAGCGTTGAAGGGGAAGGAGAGTGAGAGGTATACTGCGGGGGTTGGGTGCGGAGAAACTAGTCGAAGATGCATAATCTAGGGGGTAGAGTGGACTTGAGCTTGAATATTCACGAGGAGAACGCCTGGGAGATGTCTGGGAAGTCGCAGAGCTCGAAAGACGCGCGTAGGCACCGACGGGGAGGTGGGTTGGAGGGAATTCGGGGGAGTGGGGGGGAGGAAAGGAGTGGAAGGGAGACACCCAAGAGTCTGAGCGTACTTTGAAATATTCTAAAAGTATTATAAGGAGAAAGTGAGAGGACAGAAGGCGGACACTGCTGCAACCAGATGGGGGACCCAGAGGCGAAGTACCGATGTCAATCGGAGACCCTGAACAAGCGAACTTGGTTTCCGCTCTTCCCACTTTGCTTGTAATTTCCTCTTTGACGCGAAATACGCTAGCTTGTGCGAGCGAGAGGGGAACTGGCAAGGGAAGAACAGAGAAAATACACGAGGGGGATGCCACAGATTCACGGCCTTTATAATTTGAGAGACGTATACACGCCCACTAGTAGCACGCTAACCGTGAACGGCGGTCTGTCCAAGTAGGGAGACACCGCTGCACTCCATGGTCGACTGAACGGAAGATGTACATGACCGCCTCGAATACAAAGTTTGGGGGATGCCGAGGAGAGGCTACGCACAGCAGTGCGAGCGATGATTCAGTGCAAAGCCACAACTATTATTGACTCTTGTACTGCCTCACCCCCCACAGACGACTTAAGACAGGCGGCAACCAACAATTCACAAACCACGCTTCTGACCACCATCCACTCCCACTACCACCACCATGGGTCAAGCCCCCAGCAAGAACCAGAAGAGCCCGTCCGCCACGAAGTCTGGGTCATCCCTCAAGAGGGTCTCTAGGCTCTTCCAACCTGGCATGAAGCGCGACCAGCATGCAACAACCGCCTCTAATAACCCTTCTCCGCCACCATCCACCAGCGGGGACCCCGCTGACCATCCGGCCGGGGACCAGCCTAAAGAGGGAAGTCGGCCGGCCGAAGGGACTGTCGACAAGGTGTGATATCGCCGGAATGCCCGCGTTCACTTCGTTCGCTCTTGCTTAATCTCGATTCCAATCGCAACCACAGGCAGAAGACACAAGCATCATGCCACCCACACAGACCGTCCCCTGCCAGGTACCCACCTGCCTCTTCACTATTCCGGATTTCAATCCTGATCCCTCTCCGTTCCGTGTCCACAGTACAGAACTGGAAAGACACTCGGCAGCGGCACGTACGCCATCGTCAAAGAGGCCGTCCACATCAAGACTGGAACCCACTATGCTTGCAAAGTGATCAACAAGAAGCTCATGGAGGGCAGAGAACACATGGTAGGTTCATGACCTGTGGCCTATCGCCCCTTGCGCAGACCGCCGATCCAATTATCCCTAGGTCAGGAATGAGATTGCCGTCCTCAAGAAGGTATCCAAGTCTCATCCCAATATCGTAACGTTGCACGATTACTTCGAGGTACTTGTGATACTTTCTCGACGTCGCCGCGCAGTCCTCACCACCCAATTTTCCGTCAGACCGCCCATAATCTCTACCTCTGTTTTGATCTTTGCACTGGTGGGGAGCTCTTTGATCGCATTTGCGCCAAGGGTAACTACTATGAAAAGTACGTATCGCACGCGTTTTTCGACTCGCGTACGACCTTGTTCTCACCCGTTACAGGGACGCTGCACACCTCGTCGGATGCATATTCGGCGCTGTTGCATATCTCCACAAGTGTGGTATCGTGCACCGTGACCTCAAGCCAGAAAACTTGCTGTTCAGGGATCCCAGCGAAGAGGCGGACATTATGATCTGCGATTTCGGCCTCAGCAGAGTAATTGAGTCCGATAAAATAGGCCTATTGACCGAAATATGTGGCACTCCTGGCGTGAGTCCTGACCCCCAGACTCTGACAGCGCATGGCTCAACGACTCTATTCCTGACTCCAATAAATTTTAGTACATGGCACCAGAAATATTTTTGAAGTGTGAGTGACCAAAATAACCCCGCATCTCACAGACAACTGATAGAGTGTCATGTAGCTGGCCATCACAAACCCGTTGACGTCTGGGCTATGGGCGTCATCACTTATTTCCTCCTCTGTGGCTATACGCCATTCGATAGGGAATCGCAAGCCAAAGAGACGGAGGCTATCATCGCTGGCGACTACAAGTTTGAGCCCGTTGAGTATTGGGAGAACGTTTCCGATACGGCCAAAGAATTCATCAAATGTTGTCTCACCATCAACCCCGTCAAAAGGCCCTCTGCCCAAGACATGCTGGCTCACAAGTGGTTGTCGAGCGAACACTATGTGACTGACAGCACTGGCGCTGCTGCCGATCTCCTGCCACAGGTGAAGAAGAACTTCGATGCCAAGAAGACATGTCAGTCTGTTCCATTTTTAGAACGCCGTCCTATTTTTACTCACCGACCCTCCTCAATGTAGTCCGCAAGGCGGTCTTCACGATGATGGCTATGAAGAGGATGTCCTCCCTCGCGTCCCCAGTTGCCGAGAGCTTCAGCCGCAACCTCCAACAATACAAGGAAGAGTCAGAAAAGGTCAGGCTCTTGATCGTGCGATATCCCTCACCCCACTCATCATCTCGGTTCACAGGAAGCGGTAGATGAAAACGAGCATGTTTACCACCATGGCACCGATGACAAGGGTCCCGAGGTACTCTCTGCCCAGATTTCTCAGCTGTCGGTTAACGACAAGTCAAAGGCCAACTGAGGTTGCCCCACTGCTGGCGACTTCACTTTTCCGCCCTCCCCCTCCTTCGTTCTTCTCTTGGTAATAATCTTCCACTCGTTTTAATCCATTTTTCTTTCACTACATCTCGCAATGCTCTTTCTCAAATCAGTAAGCCAGTGGGCGTCAACAGACGAGTTGGTGGGGGTGTGTTGGAATTCTGGTTTGCTTCGACATCCTGGCCTCTTTTCTCCGGCCCTTGCTTCCAATCACTTCTTCCCAAACGTTTCCCCCGTACCGTAATTCTTTGACGGATAAAATGGGTTTGTATGTTAAAACAGATTCACATTGGGCATCTATCGTCATCTATTTCCATTATTTATCTGATCAGTCGCGCGACTGCAACCAGGTGATAGTATGGGAGTGAAAGGGCTTGATAGTAATGAAAGAAGAGATGGTCCTCCGGAAATGAGCGAAATTGATGGCCAAATCAGTGGAAACGGGTGGCGAGAACGAAGATCGAAGGTGTGATGTGTGATAGAAGTACAGTGCGATGTGTGTGGCGTGCGATCGGAGGATTCATGAAAGAGGTGGAAGGGAGAACTATGTGTGTACGCGGCAAAGATAAAAATGCCCAGGGCCGTTCCAAGAATGGGGAGGATTTTATAAACTTAGAAGTTCTGCGAAAGTGGGCTCGATGTGATGGTAGGTCCAATGGTGGTCATGTTCTTTCCGCCGCCGTTCACCCCATTCAACCTAGGGGAACGGTGTGTCGGGATGGCCGGCGGTTTTCGCCTTTTCACCGGTGGCGGAACGGGGGGCGCAGATCTTCTGCCCGAAGGTGAAGGTATCGCTCGTGGGGGATTGCCGAGAGAATCAGGGTCAGGTTCCGACCGGATGGTTTTTGAAGAAGCGGTCTCGTACATCTCCATCGAGTCGTACCGTATGGGGTGCCGTGGGAGGTCCTGTGTAGGCGACATGTGGTCGGATCGATCATGCTTAGGTGAGTTACTCGAGGCGGCAGCGACATTCGGCAGGCTATTGGAGCTGTCCGTGCTAGCCTTGCGGATGGTGATTCCCCCTCGGCCATCCACTTGCGGTCGGAGATTCTCAGCACTCCTGGCGGACTTTAACGATTTCTGTTTTACTGGCTCAGGACCCAAAAGGCAATTATCTGGCTTCGGGGCCGGCTCAGGACCATCCTCCCGCATGAATTCCGACACAGGAGAACTAGGGATAGGCGTCGTCTTCTTGAGTTGAACACACCAGTCACCGCCCAGGCACCGTTCGACGAGGCGTTTGGTCGTGGGGTTGATGTCGCGGATTGTGGAGTTGCCGACAAGGGATTCCAAGGCAAGCTTGATCTGTGAACGCTTATACGGAGTTGAACGGAGCTGGGTTCTCGTGAGGAGGGGGTGGAGGACACGGAGATAAGTATGGCGAAGCTAGCCGCACCCCCGTCAGTTTATATACCCCATCTGCCTAGTGGATGAAAACGCACCGATTCGCTATCTTCGTCCAGATCAAGGACCTCGCGTAGGAAGACATCTACCAGCACGCGGAGGTCGTTGGTATAAAAATACTCAGAGGTCCCCTGCGTCGTGAACAGGATATATAAGAGCTTCAGCACGAGAAGTTGCATGCAAAGATCTTCAGGTGAACGCCCTGAGGATTCGTGTCAGCACCTCGCTACATGCGAAACCTGAACGGTGATGGTTACCAGCCCGGTTGAGCATGAAAATCAGGTTTTCACCGAAGGTTCTGCTGGATCCCAGGCGGCGCATTAAAACCGAGACGACGCGATTTTCGTGCCCCGTTTTTTCTTCCGTTCCGGGCTTGTCCTTGCTTGGCGTATTTGCAGAAAGCAGTGCTACCATAAACTGTTCATTCAAGGAAACCTGCCAAACCTTTTAGAAGGAACGAGAGGGTGAAAACTTGGGGACTGACAATCAATTTAATGACCGAATAATTGAAGGTTTCGTCTTCCATGTCCCTCGTCTGCTCAACCAAGTCGAACAGGTAACCTATAAAAGAGTTTTTGAAAATCTCTGCCAAATGCGTGAGCGCTTGGGGCGGGATGAACGCAGGGATGGCTTACTAAGATCGTCGTAGGAAAGCTTTTGCACCCTACACACTTCGTACAGCATACGTATGGATAGGATGCGGATTCTTGTCTCTATAGGTATGACGATGCCCCGAGGCCAGCTGAGACCGGAAGCATTAGCGCCATTGCGAGCGTCTTGTGTCCCAGGATCGGAATCGACCAGTATATTATCGGTCAAGAGAGGTATCAACGGTTGCCAACGCTTGTGAGCACGGAGAAAGCCGGTTTTCTTGCGTCCGTAAAAGAGGAGAATGTTATAAAGGATGAGCTGGAGGTGGGGGTCGGTTCTCTGGAAATTGTTAACCCTTTATTTGTTTCTCAGTGATGGAGCTTTTTTGCATACCTTCTGGACTTCGTCCACAATATTATCGCACATCCTTTCCGAGTGGAAGGCGAATAATTCTGAGTGGAGCAAAAGCTCACAGGCATGTTCCAGCTGCATTGAAGTTTGGAGGTACTGCTCTGTTGTGCACCATAGCATTAAACGTCGTAGGACGGATGATGCGCATGAGACGGCGCACCATGGTAAGATGCACAGAAGGAAACGAAACGCTTGAGGGTGGAATCAAGCCGTGATAGGGTTGGATCGCTGGGAAGGTGCAAAATGTCTTCAAGCTCTATTGGCATAGGCTTAGTGAGAAAAGACGGAGAGATGCGATTGACACTGACCGGACCAAAATTGTTGAGCGTTCTCAATCAGGTAGACAATACCGAAATCAAAATCCGAATTGTCCATGGCTTTGCGGGGGGCGAGAAGTGGCTTGGGGTTGCCGGGAGAACTTTAGACCCCTTGAAGACCGGAAGGGCACACGATATGTTGACGGACCGACGCCAGCGGATAACCGAAGGTAAGATGGAGAACTAGGAAATAGGCGCGGAAAATGTGGTGAGCACACATTGGGATTTAGCGTCTAAGTGCTCGGAACTTGCCGGCCAGTGGCCACCCGCATCAACTTGGACACACCATGAACAGGTTGAAGAAAGACCCGCCACCAGCAATGTCGAGAACGCTCGCCATCGCCACCGGTGCTGGTCGTGACAATCAAGAACGCATGCCCCGTGATGTTCAACCGAGAACAAATGTCGAACAATACTGGGCAGCGAGGGCGTTGAAGGCTGAAACAACACTGTCCACAAGAGACACCCACAAATTGGAAGTCCAACACCTCAGGGATTCTGAAGAATCCAAGAGATCTGTGCGTCTCTGCCATGAATGTTCTGCCTTGATTCTCTTCCGACACGCTCGTCGCCCACCGTAAGAGAGAGCTGGAAGCTCTGAAACGCGAAAATGAAACGCGCCACTCGAGGCTAGAAAGAATAATCGTGAGCCCTGGGCCTGGTTCTCGGCTGTTGCTCTATTTGTCATTCTGAAGTCTCTTTCACCATCCTTGCAGCTCTTTCTCGTCGGATGTATCATATTGCAATCAGGCTTTGTGATTTATTTATTGTCTCACTCCGTCCGAGACAAGCAACAACCGAGACGAAGTCTCGGCCATTTTACGATTCCGATACTTTCACCTTTCAGTTCTGTTGTAAGTCTTTGTCTCGGAGGATCCCTCTTCACCAAGTGTTGATTGTATGTCGTCTGGCTCAATGGTACAGGTCGAGCAGGAAACCTCGCTTGTGGGGACGCGGACGCTAACCACTTTGGTCGTTGTCGTGGGCGTAGCGGGATTCTTTCTTATTCGTACCTGGCTGTTGGACCCCAAATTTAAAGCATCTCCATGAGGCCTTTGCGTCCTTGACGCACTCTTGAATGCCGGATCCGCATGTCCTGGGCGTTGCCCAAACGCGAGTAGCCGGTGAGAATATTTTTCATAAGGTTTTTGAGCCACTCCAGTCTTCCCCTGAGTCCGGGAGGGGGGATACCTATAAGATCCAGCGGTGAGAATTGCGGAACTGCAGACGCTTCCTCGCTTCCTCTCCCACTCTCCTCCTTCCTTTCCCTCCTCCGCCTGCCCCCCAAGACCATTTCCCACTGCCCCCCGCGCCCACTGGATCAGAAGTTTAATCTGTTGGCATCAACCCGCGCTCCAATGGCTTCTCGTCAATCTCAGAGCGGCGACGCGCGTCTTTTATCCCCTCTGGTATCAACTTCTCCGTCAGCCGCGGGCCGAGATTTCTCACTCTCTGCCTCGGGCAAGGCCACTCAACCTTCGCTCGAACACCTCAATGAATACGTTCGGAAGCACTTTGAGCGATTTGTTGAACACGAATCCCTCGAACGCAGCCGCCTCGCTGCCTCCTTCGCCGAAAAGGAGCAAAGCTACGAAAAACAGATTTCAACGCTGAGAGCTGACAATACCGACATCTCCGCACTACTGGCCCAAGAGCGATCAACCAACAGTGAACTTCGCCAGAAACTCGACGTTGCGACCAACTCCATGGCCAGGCTCTGTAAGGTTGTCGCGGATGTCAACTCTATCTCCGTAAACCGCGGGCAGGTTCCCCATGAGGTTAAGCAAGAAGACAATTCACAAGGGATCATCAGCGCGTCAGACATGAAGATCTGTCCGAGTGCTGTCATCGCTTCCCAGGCGGATTTCATTGTCACAGAGTTGAACGCTTCGAACGGTGTTGGTCTGCCTTCATCTAGTGACCTCTTTTCCCGCCATTCCATCGTAGAGACTTTTGGGAAGGTCGCAGACTCTCTGTTGGCGACACAGCGTTCATTTGCTCTGCTCCTCGACAATTTCAAATCCGCCGACGCCGCTCGCGTAGATTCTGAATGTCAGAATACTTCTCTGCAAGAAAAGATCACTTTGCTCCGGGAAGAACTCAGGCAAAAGAGGAGCGATAACGAAAAAATTGCATGGGAGCTTGCTGCAGGTGTGTCCACTTTCGCCCCCTTATCGACAAGAGTCTGATAACCGTGTTTAGCCCGACTCGAGAGGGAAAGACATGTCTGCCAACCGCCCCTCCTGGAACACCCCGCCCCTGGTAAGCCTAGACTTCACGCCCCTTTGCCCTACTAGGTCCTCATCCCCCTGTCTCAGCCTTACAAACAGAACTGCCCCTTTCTTTGCCTTCCCCCCCACTCGAGAGGCGGGATTTGCCCATCCCAAATGGTTAGCTTTCCCCTCCCGCACGGCTGATCCTGTGGTGCTTACTTCTTTCTCTCTAGACAAACTGCAAGACACTCACAAGATTAGTAGGAAGACAAACCAGGCACCCGAAAAGCGGTCAATACCGGAGAACGTGATAACCCCTCCCCCAACACCGAACACAAAAGCAGGTCCCTCATCTGCATCGCTGTCCACAAGTGGCAAACGACGGAAAGTATCCGTCGACGAGGCTCTCGATCGGGTAAAGACGAAATCCGCGTCATCGAGTAAGTCATCGCTCTTGTCTTCCGTGTCATTTTGCTCATCGACGCGTGACTATCATAGTAGCTACGCAGAGCGGACCACCGGAGGTTCCCATCGTCCGGGATGATCAACAGATTGCTGGGCCGTCTGTACCACCGCCATCTACCCCTGTCCAAGGCGTGAAGAGGACCTCGAGCGACTCTCGTAAGTCAAATTGATGTCATCTTTTTCTTATTTTCTTCTGATGTTCGGCGTAGACAAATGTCAGAATAGTCACCCACCCATTCCATCGACCTCGACCTCGACAACGTCGCCGATATCCGACAGGACGAGCAACCGTCCCCTTAAGAAACGGCGTTTAAACGGTGCTTCCAGCACCCCGCTGAAAAATAAGTCTACAAACGAAAATCCCGCGACCAACGCGGATACCACCCACAAGTCTACTTCCACCACAGGTCCCCCCTCTGCTTCATCGTCAAAGCATAATATGGTGCAGTTGCCCAAAACAAGCGCTTCAGACTTGAAGTCGCTCAAGTTTAACAAGACTTCACATCCCACCAAACCACCTCCCGCTCCTGCGTTGGCAACGACTTCCAACACCAACACGCCAACGAAATCCAATAGGCCACCCATGAGGCCATTGGACCTCGCAAAAAAGTCCCCTCAGGAGCGTGCTGCTCTGCGTAAGGCGAAGTAAACGGACGCTGTCTCATCAGGGGCCAATCGTTGCTCTCAGACCGGCCTTCGCATCTGCTATCTGTATGTTTCGTCTATTCCATCTAGTATCGTGATCTTATTGTATGACCTCTCTACGATGTACAGACCTGTGTTTCAGGTGACATTGGTTAACATGTATAGTATGTTGATAGTATGTAATGCTTACGCCGTTAGATATGTTTCTTCTTCCTCTCCCACTGTACACTTTTTTCTACGCTTTTCCACGTGCCCATCAGCGTTTAAGCTACTCATCCGTAACACGAACTCCTGCGTGTGCGCCGCGGTGTCGACAACTCTGACGCGTTATATAACCGGTCACAATTTTGGTTGACTCGCTACATACGGTACGTACACGAGGTGACCTGTATGTGCTCTGTGGTGGAATGTGGCAGGAAGGGGGGATGTAAGTCCGGTGTATGCAAAGAGTTTGGTTGTTTCACCCCTCCTATCAAGGGGGTCGAAACTCGGAACATAATATCTACAATACAGTTTGTTGCGAGAGGAAAGATGTCGACAGATTGCGGAAAGCAAAGAGAAACAGGAAGGATCGGAAGGAGATCGGGGTGACAGAGTACCCGCAAAAAAGAGACAGCTAGGGAAGATACTGATGAAAATAAGGAATGGAAAAAACGAGGTAGAAATGATCCAGAATGAGGGGAGACCTCGAGGGGTTGACCTTACCCACAGATCATCGAACGCACGCCTGTGTAGGGTTCGCGACACAGGGGGTAACGACCAATCAACGAGGAAGTAGGGAAGGTTGAGGTAGGATGGAGGTAGAGCGAAGGGGCGTGCTCAATGGGTGCTGAAGGGTGTACAGACAAACAAAACAGCGGTTATTGCAAAGCAAGAGAGACGATTGGGGTGTTAACAGAGCAGGGAATCAAATTCTAGCAAGGTCGGCGGGGGGATGAATAAATAGCCGTCGTTGTTGCGATAGATTGTGCAGATCGTGTATGCACAGGGGGTGCTATGACCCGGATGTCGGCGGGATGACATGTAAGACCGGATTCAGATGGTCGAGGTCATCCGATTTTCCCGGCAAATTTGGAATGGGCGAGATGAGCGGAGACAGGGAAGTATCTGCGGTGGTTGAATACTTCAACTGGTGCGCACCAATCGGAAAGTTTTCGCGGGTTGAAACTGGCCCCTGCGTCCATGATGACCTGTGAAAGCTCTTCTTTTTCCGTACACTAGCCTTGTAAGCGGCCCGAATGGCCGTAGAGGAATCGCTGACGTTCGTATTGGTGCTCCGAGTCGAGTGGTTACCGTTCGACATCGCGGTGTCTGGCCGGTTTGGGGCGAGAGTAGCTGATGATGGATTGCTTGGCGACGGCGGGAAGATACACGGAGATGAGATTTGGTCGAAAGGCGCCGCGCTGCTGAGAGATGAACCTGGTCGAGAGTCGGACCCACTTTCCGAATGTTGTTCCTCGTTGAGAAACAGCCGGGGTAACGTGAGCGGAAAGGCAGTCATGAAATCGCTTGTCGTCGTCAGTGGACCGAGTGTGAGCTTGCTGGGCTGCCTCTTGGGGGTACTGCGGTTCGTGAGTTGTGCTATTCGACGCTGCCAGATACCTAGGTTTTCTTGGCAGTGTGTCGCGAAACGAGTCAATTCTATGTGACGCTCAGATCTTCAAACCCAGTCTCCACGGCGAGGGACTACTTACGTGGGACAGCAGCTGCTACCAAGGCGAACAACGGATGTGTGAAGTTGCTAATGAAGAAAACTTGTGAGTTCGCCTCGACTATTGGATCGTTGTTAGAAGGCGTGACGGATGTGGGCAGATGCAGGTGCCGTTCAAGTTGAGCCTGTCTGGTCCATTCATCCATCAATGCGTTTGCCCATTGTTTTGAAACGCTGTGAGGACGTCCCTGGGAAGACGTCAGTGCCGAATAAGGGTCTAGAGTTTATCACCAACGGGATTGCTGATGTCAGCGCACTTGATAAGCGCCTGACAAACGAGCACCTGCCGCTTTGAAGTGTCAAGCAAGGGCTCGTTCAGCAGTGATTGGAAATTGGACATGAATTCGTGGTGGACACTCATGTCGGTCGCGAGCAGGGTCTTGTAGAGCAGCCGCCTGAAGGATGTTCCGCGCTTCGAAGGATCCAGTAGCACACCAAGCCCGTGATGGTGCATAATCGAGAGCAACAATGTGTAATGCATCTGCTCGAGCGCAGATTTGTTGTCATAGACGACAGACAGCGGTGTTTGCGCGTTTTTCTGCGTCGATTATGAGAATAGGAAGGCAAGAGACGTGAATTGGATTACCATGAAATTGTTGGTGAACCCTGGGTGTCCGACGTCATGACCAATGGCCGCAATATACAGGGCAAATAATTCCTGATTCCCGAGACAAGAGAGGTAAGGATTAGATTGAACTGATTTCCCAGGCCGCCAGGTCTTTGCGCCCCCACGAAGCATCAGTATTGATACGGGGGGTACGACTCCAGCAGAATATAAGAAGACGTGGACAGCCTGGAGAACATCCAGGGCGTGACGGAAGTTGTGATATGAGTTCTGACGTCGATAGATTTCGCGAAGATGAGATAGGAAGGTCGTGAGCTGAGCTGTGATTTGAGGGTTCAACGATTGACATGGGTAAGGCTGAGATAGGGGCTCACCAAGAGAGACGCCGGTTTCGTCCTCCATACCCTCCTTAGAGAGCAAAGCTTCGAAGAGGGTGATTGTGCAGACGAGAACCTCTTCCTCTGGTAATTTCGAGGGCTCGAAGTTCCAGCTGTCAAGATTTTCGATCGCTCGGATCCGCGTTTCGTTGAGTATTTCCGGGGAAGTACTAGAGACGGAAGCGGTGAGAGTGTGTTTTGCGGGGGTCAGTCGTGTGCAGGCTCACCAGGTAGCCAAATGATGGTTGACGGTACTCTGGGTTTGAGTGTACATGTCGCTCAGGAACTCGGCGTATCTGGGGCAAATATGTCTGGTGTTATTTGGTCTCCGCGGGGGAATGGAGGACGAGAAGGACGTACATGGCTTCGCTGATATTATCTTCGTCCCAACCCCCCCAGCCGGAGCCACAGCCGTGTCCGGCAGCGAGGGCGAGGGCCAGACCACCCGTGTCTACACTCTTTCGTCGGATTGGCCCGGTTTCATACATGAAGGCTCGGAGGACGGGGTATCTTGACTGCGGTGGTATGAAAGTAGGGGCGGGAAGCACAGCAGGGATGGTGTCGAGGTCAACGGATGGCGGGCGGGGGAGAATTTTAGACGCGGTACGGAAAATTCCAATTTGGGCACAAAGAACAACCCGCCCGAGACCCGCCTCCGCTTGCATTTCGCCTTTGTCGTATAGGTAAGGGAGAAAACATCCCGAGCTTTTGCTTGGGACGACGCAAGGGAAATGGAAAGAAATGGATGACCTGGCTTTCAAACTGATTTATTGATTTTCGTAAACACGAGTTATGTATCAGTGTATGGTTATATGAACTTGCCTACGGTGGACTAGTAAATTTATCTCACCAGAACACCACCATGGACCAGGTGACTGAAAACCTCTGGCTCGGGAACATCGCCAGCATTTCAGATGTAGAAAATCTCAAGAATAACAACATTCACAGCATCCTCTCCGCCATGAGAGGGAAAGTGGTCGTCCAAGGCGTCTGTGTTTCACGCAAAGCGCTCAGACTCCAAATCCTGATATCCCTGACAGACCTTCACCCACAAACAAGTCGAAGTCGACGACGTCGAAGAAGAGGACATCCTAAACCATCTCATCGCCTGTATCTCTTTCATCGAAGCCGAGCTCGACAAGGACCACGGTGTGCTTGTCCATTGTCAAGCGGGAATGAGTACGATGGCTCCCACCTCCGATCCTTCCGATCCCGTTCATACCATCTTTAGGTCGCAGTGCGGCGATTGTCGCTGCATACCTCATGTACTCTCGTCAGTTGGACACGGATGCCGCGCTTGCACTGATAAGACAATCCCGCCCAGACGTCGAGTAAGTTCTCCAGAACGTCGAGTCCGACGCAGCATGTCAATAGCCGCTGTCTGATAGTCCGAACCCTGGCTTCCTGGAGCAGCTCGATGTGTTTCACCGCGCTTCCTACAAAGTCTCGAGGAACGACAAAGCTACCCGTATGTTCTATCTCGAACGAGCCGTGCAAGAAATTATGAGTGAGTGTTTATCACTAGTGATTCACATCTTTCAGAACACCTGCAACGCTTCCACCTTGCAGATGGAGATGGTTCGGAATTAGAGACCAATATGTTCGCCAAGTTCCCAAGGAGTCCGTCGGATTCAACTCCATCAACTCCGGCTCCCATCCCACGCCGCAGGATCCGTTGCAAAGCTTGCAGGTGGGTAGCCGACTTCACTTTCGCGAGGACCTGATATGATTATTTTTCCATGCCGTGGAGGCAAGAACTTGCGGCTAGAGAACATATGCTCGATCATGGACAGCTTGGTCCGCCTACCCCCTCATCAATCGGCGCTGTCACTCCCGCAGAATCTCGCCGACCCTCGATGAATGATGTAACGCCCAGAAGGCCTTCAGTGCCGGACCAGTTGGGAAGCGATTCCAATAAACCATCGATGGCCCGTAGAGGATCTTCGAGGGGATCCTTCAGCGAGACAAAAGCCAGGCTTCTCGGTCTCGATGGACCTGCCAGCTTTGGACGTGGTATGTCTGAAACGTTGTCGATGTCTGCGCTGGAGGTGGACGACGAACGCGAGATCGGGAAGGAGAAGAAACCAGATTCCCCGAGCGTTAATGGGCTCGCACATCCTCACACTATCTCTGCCCAACTATATGCTAACCCGAAGTTGGCTGCCTTACGAACCACTGGCCTCCCTAAAAGCACCACGCCATCTCCGACGCTTGCATCTGTGCCACCGATTTTAGCGGACCAACGATGCTCAGGATACTTTGTCGAAGCGGTACGTCAATATGGTCACAGGCTCCACTCTCCACATTTCATGGTATTAGATGAAATGGATGGAACCGTTTCTCGAGAACGGAGAGTTGGCTGGAAAAATTCTCTGCCCGAATAAAAAGTGCGGCGCGAAGCTAGGGAACTATGATTGGGCGGGCGTGCGTTGTAGCTGCAAAGCATGGGTTGCACCGGTCAGTGCCTTCCTGTGATATCACTTGTCCCTGATTGATGTGTGGCCTTGATTGATAGGGTTTTTGCATCCATCGCTCAAAAGTCGACGAAATTGTGGTTTGAAAGTGACTATAGTCCTCGCAATACACGGTAGTAGCGAATAACTTCTTGTAAATTCGTCCCCGGAATAGAATACACAAACAAAGTCGCATTTTCCCAGCGATTTGAAATTATGTTTTCCGGCCCTCGATGTCACGGCGAACGACGACAGACGACGACGCGTTCCTCGATCACTGCTAACTGAAGGCTCCCACAGCCTTCGGATTCCGTGATACGCGATGGCCCCTCGCTCTCACATACCCCAGCCACCTCACAGCGCTGGCTTGTCTTCCAAAGGTCGGTAGGCAGTTGTCACTCACCTGAAACGTCTCTGACGACACCTGTGTAGGGCTGAGGACCGCGATCGACCCCCATCAAATACCTTCCATAGTCGACACAATCTACACGGACCGACAAACATGGGAAAACAGCCAGATGTACCCAACTCTTCCAGGCAAACACCCACCAATGTGCACGTCCGATTTCGTTGCGGTCGACCAGGGAAACTCGTCTCCGAAGTTCATCCGCATGTCTACTTGGAACGTTCCAAACTCTTCGAGTCTTGTGGCGGATATCAACGTTCCCGTTGTCGCCGTTATACAACCTTTTGCTGAGCTGGACCCGTTAGAAGATCAGATACCGGTCGTGGAGACGGGCCCGGCTGGGCCTGAGAGGTGCCGGACGTGCAGAGCGTACATCAACCCATGGTGTACTTGGACTTCTGGAGGGAGCAGATGGAAGTGTAATCTCTGTGGGGATGAAACCCCTGGTACGTAGTTTCTGTCTGATGCCCAGATTACGCCTACTCACCGACTAACCTCTTGATTCAAGTGCACCCCGATTACTTTTGCAACCTAGATTCAAACTTCATGCGTTTGGACCATTTACAAAGAGCTGAACTGAACAAGGGAACAGTCGATTTTCTCGTACCCGACGAATATTGGGCTCTCGAGCCACCGAGCCTCGATCCCTCGTACGCCTCTGTCGGTCCCTCTTCGAAGGGGGGCACGCATAGGCCGCCACACCCAATGCACTACGTTTTTGCCTTCGATATCTCTGTGGATGCTGTCAAGTCGGGGTTTCTCAAGAGCGCTTGTGATGCGCTCCGAACGACTATATACCAGGAGACGGAGGAGGGCGTAGTTTGCAAGCTGCCCACAGGTAGCAAAATCGCGATTATCTCATACGACTGCGTTATCAACGTATACAATCTTGTGGGTCATCCTCGCACTCGTGGCGCTTCCGCCGTCGATAACCTGTCGTCTAAGAATGGATCCGAAACAGCAGACGTGCTCGTCATGCCAGACATTGAAGATGTGTTCCTGCCGCTCGGTCCCGAAGTTTTTGTTGACCCTGTAAAGGCCAGGTAGTATGACGACCATAACAACGAAGCTATGTTTATTGACCACAGCAGGTCTATCATTCAGGATACCTTGACCTCCATACCAGACAGAGCTCACAACGCCACCGTGAGGGAGTCCGTCCTTGGTTCCGCATTGTGTGCGACGCTTGCTGCTCTCGTACATGACCTTTTCCTTTTCTTTGACTCCTGTCTCTCATCACGCTAGTCAGGCAGGTCGGGGCGGGCAAGTGATCATGTTCCAGGGAGTGATTCCAACCCTCGGTATGGGACAGCTAGAACCTGTTCACATGGAGAGCACTCTCCATAAAACAGAGAAGGAACGACCTTTATACTCTCCCCGGAATGTTTTCTGGAAAAACATTGCCGACGAGTGCGCAGACGAGGGGATTGGTATTAGTATGTTCTTGGCTCCTTCAAGTTTCCTGGATGTCGCGTCTATTAGTAAGTCCATCCGTTTCCGTTTCTTTTTTGTTTCATTAAGACCGCTGGAGGTTACCCGGTTTCCGTCACTGGGGGGGAGCTCTTTTATCACCCACGTTTCAGCCCTGAACGGGATTCACATGTGCTGTACAGTCAGCTGGGTCGCCTCATGCAGCGGCCGACAGTTTACAACTGTATGATGCGAGTGCGCTGCTCAAATGGTTGGTTCTGCTTTCCCATCCTATTCGACCGTTCTTCTGATCTGGTGTTCAGGCCTCAAGGTGTCTGAACAATACGGAAACTTTTATAGACGTTCGAAAACGGACTTGGAGTTTGGAGTCTTGGACGCCGACAAATCAATTACCGTTCTCTTTGGACACACTTCGACTCTTGATGAACGACAATATGCGCACATCCAATCAGCGGTTCTGTATACGACTGCGACTGGTCAGAGAAGGGTGCGGACATGTAACATGGCGCTACCGGTCGTGTCTCTCGCGATGAATGTGTTCCGGTATGTGGATGCGGACGCTGCGATCGCGTACTGGTTTCGCAAAGGTGGGTATTTCTGCCATTGGGAAGGGAAGAGGCGTGTATGTTAATGGAGGATCCGGGACAGCGATATCTAAGATATCGACCAAACCCATGAACGATTTACGAGATGACCTGATGGAGACCTGTACGGCCACCCTGTTGGGATACCGCAGGGATTGCGCACAAGCTTCAGCGATAACACAGGTCCGGGGATGGGGTTTATGGTCGTCCAGTTCTTTAACACTGAAGGTTCATCATAGTTGGTCATTCCTGAAGGATTCAGGGGGCTCCCGATTTATACTCTCGCGATGAGCAAGAGTAAAATCCTCAAAGGTGAGTTATTGGTGTCATCGGGATGCCTGGCATTCAACGATCCCCGGGGCCTAGACACATTCGTTTCTGCGGACGTCCGGAATTACTACGCTCACAAGCTGCTGGCGTGTAGTGCCCGAAGCCTGGTCCAATACTTGTACCCACCGCTCATCAGTCTACACGACTTGAACGAGACGATAGCGTTGCCAGACCAAGTTACTGGCCGTTTGAAAATTCCCTCGTCGATGCGGAACAGCCACATCTTTATGAGCTCGAACGGAGTTTATCTTCTCGGTTTGTCCCGTCCGGTAGCGGCATTTTTGGTTTGCGGCCAACCATTCTGTTTTGCAGACAACGGGGAGGTCATGATGATTTGGATCGGAAACAGCGTGTCTCCACAGATACTACTTGATTTATTCGGTGTCGACGACATCAATCTGGTGGACCCCAGAATGGTAAGTCAATCATCAGTCAGCCTGCATAGATCTCCAACTAAACCTTCGTTCTGCAGTCCACACTACCAGAACTGGACCGGACGCTGTCTATCCAGGTCAGGAACATCATAAGTCACAGGAGAGTTCAGAGAGGAAGAACTCCGAAGCTATCTATCGCTCGACAAAACATGGACGGTGCAGAGATCGAGTTCAGCGATATGTTGGTGGAAGACCAGAATAATGGAATGTATTCACATCTAGACTGTGCGTCATCTCGTTGTTCACCTAGCGCGTTTGGCTGACAATACCGTAGACTTGTGTCTTGTGCACAAGAACATCTCAACCGCTGTAAGTCTCGTTGAATTCCCTTCGAGGACCTTCGCTTATTTTCAATAGCTCAAGAGTGGCGCTTACGCGAATGAGTCGGTGCCGATGCGCTCGCCGTGGTAGCAGTGGCAATCATGTAATCTATCGACGATACCAGTGAATGTAAATGGTATTGAGAAATATTGGCGCTCCACGAATCAAGATGTTACAAGAAAATGTGCAGAAAGGGAATAAGAATCAATGAGAGTAGAGGTAACCGAGTGGTAAATTATAAAGGACCGTAGTATTTTGCGATGCAAGCAGCAGGCTAGATCATGAAAAACCAAAGGGAGGGGAGAAGGGTAAAAAGGGGAATGAGTGTGTACACGCTAGATTTCTTCAACTGTCTCCGTTTATTGGCGTCTTCGCCCCCCGCCGGGAACCGAATTTCGAGAAGAAGCTCGTGGCCTTGTTTGAATGTGTGCTTCCCGACCTTGACCGGAACGACCAGGCAGGGGAGACAGGTCGAGAGATATCGCGAGGGTTAGCGTCTAGATGGTCACTGCGTCCGCTGTTCTGGCGTAGATGTTTTTCTGGTAGTTGCTGGGCAGGTTGTGGAGGAGAATGCAATGCTCCCTGTACAGGTGGATGATGGTGGCCGCCAACCGTATGTCGCCCGTCGCAGCAAGCTCGAACATTTTCTAATCCCTCAAATCCACCGTCAGACATGGTCTCTTCGTGAAGTTCGAAGTCAAAATCTTCTTCATCTTCGCCACCCACGTGTTCGTAAGACTTGGTAGGGCTGTATGGCGTCTCCCGTTCCGACCATCTCAAGTATTCTGCAGCTGGCGTCCCCGACCGTTTACCGACCGAACTTCGAAGTGACACCTGTGAATGGCCACGTTGCCCTTTTGGAGTGTTGTTGAAGGAGTCCCCGCCACTGCTTAGCACGGTGCCTGCGCTTCTGCCACTTCGATGACTGTGGGGGCTGGCCATCAAGACTTGCTGGTTTCGTTCATCGGCAAGGTCAGAGCCGACAGACATAGGACTGAAAGGTGCACCATCGACCGCACCAGGAGTCATAGCACCAGGACGGGCCAGAAGATATTTCAATGCCTGTGGATCGGTGTGAACATCGAGTGACTCGTCAAGAGTATAAGGGACGTACGTTCAACCAAATATCGTGTCTTTCTCTTGTGGGGGCGGTGAACTTCATCTCCCTGTTTGGAGTAGAGACTATGACACTGTATTGGTAAAGGCCTGGAGGCATTGGATTGGGGTCCAGGACAGATCTGACACTCTCAATGTAGGCTAGAAAGCACAGTGAGGGATATTCAATTTCGACAGGACACGGTACTGACCGCTCTTGGCACTGGACTCTGATACAGAGGAAGACCCAGGGTCCGAGGAGCTCCAATACAGCGTCTTCGTGTACGGGTGAACCCAGAAGAACCTCTTGTGCCTCCTCTCACCGTAACCCTTGCCGATCGCCTTCCGAGGGTACTTATACAAGAACTCTCCAATCATGGTCTGGGTGATCGCATGGATGATATTAGGATCGGTGGAATCCTCGCCGCTTGGCTGTCCGATGGAACTTGCGCGTTGGTGTCGAAGGTTCGAGGTATCCATGAAAACTTGATGATCTGAGGACAAGGATGACCGGTGAGAGGATCCTAGTGATGTCGATGACATATGCTTCCGCCTAACCGAGGGACCAGCGATAGACTGCTGCGAGTACGTGGCGTTGTTGATGGCAGACCTGAAACTGCTGGTGGATGGCGGTTGCCGCATTCCAGTCTGGGAGGGTGGCATGCTGGAACCGTGTTGTCTGGTGCCGAAGACATTGCGGTTGGGAATCGATAACGCTGAGCCAAAAGCAGGACTGGTTGCCCGGTGGATGAGTTCCGGTGGTGGTGGGGAAAGAGGGCGACCAGGGGCTCGGTCGGGGAGGAAATTCGGTGGCCCCATAGGACCAGTTGGGGGAGGGGGCAGTTTAGGCGGCGGCGGGAGAACCATCATTGGAGGTCGCGACTTGTCGACGGGGGCAGATAATACCCTGGCACGAGGCGCTTCTTCGACAGCCGCAGAAAGGGTGGACTCAATAGACTGACGTCGATCATGGTGGGCGGATCTGGTTCTGGCAAGGAGGGTGGCATTGGGGTCTCGGAGTGTCGTATCTTGGGGCGCTAGCGTGGGGAGAGGGGAAGGAGCGGAAGTATTGGGCGAGGACAGTGGCGAAACAAGTTGGAATTGTTGGTTGTTGGGGCCAACACGGTAGAGGAAGCCGGGTTTGGGAGACACGGGTTGGGGGGTCGTGGGGGAGGTTTCGGCTGGAGGACTGGGCATAGGGACAGGAATGGGGACAGCGATGGGAGCTGGAGTCGGGATGGGGATAGAAGCGGATTCCGGGATGGGGATAGATACAAAGGCAGGGGCCGGGGGAACCCATTCGTCTGTCTGGATAGAGATCTCCTTAAGTTCTGGCTTGGGAGGCGAAGGAATATGAACAGGTTGAACAACGGGCTCGGGCTCTGGGGACACTGATATGACTTCCGGCTCGAGTGGGATGTCGGTTTCGACAGCCGCTGAAGCATACGTCGGTTTGGGTGACTCGGGAACCTCCGTGGCGATAGAGATGGAAGCGTATACGGGTTTGGGAGTCATGACCTCCACATCCGTCTCCACAGCCGATTCCGCGTAAATCGGTCTAGGAGCAGCTTCGACTGGCCTCTCGGCCAGGGGTTCCATAGGCGCAGCAACCACATCCCAGGGAGAAACTGGAGCGCTCTGGCGACCACTCCTCCGAGCTGCTCTGAGACTGTCGTCCGAGTCTGAAGAGTAGTCGTTGTCGGTGACGGTCATGATGGAGTGGAAGTCATCCTGACTGGCCGATGCGACGTAGGACAATGAAGTGACCAAGTCCCTTGTGTCAACGTCTTCGTCAAAGTCGTCGAACGATCCAGGGGTGGCCACACCGATGCTTGCTCTCGCGTCCTGGTAATCATCTGCATCCGTTTCGGTCTCAGCACCTGTTTCCGTTTCGTTTCCATCGTCTTCATCTTCCTCATCCGTCAGGTAAAGCGGCAGATCGTATGCGAGAGTGTGATCGCTGATTTCCTCACGGTATCGGGCTCCTGGTAGTGACCCCTGGGTAACGGTGAGACGGGAGGCATTGGAAAGGGTGATGGCACGGCGAGAGCTGCTCGAGATGGGCAGCGTCGGAGGATCAACGAGATCCAGGGGCACTGTCGAAGGTTGAGGGGTCTGGATCTCAACTTCGGCGGTAAGGAGCCTTGGAGTCTGAGTTTCCATCTCCGACCTGGCTGTGGGTACAGTCTGAATCTCCACTTCCTTTAATCGTGGAGGAGCGGGGGACCACTGGACGGCTACATCAAAGAGAGCCGGGAGGACTTCCGGTAGAGTTTGCATCTCTGAGTCGACGGTGGCAGGTTTGAGTTCTGGTTCTGGGTCAACCTGGACTGCCATCTCGGAGGTAGGAGGGTGGATCCGGATAGGAATTGGAGGTGTCGGTGCCCTGATAGTGAGTTCTTCGTACTCTGTCTGGATGCCTGCCTCTGCTGTCTCGACGGTGGTACCTTCCTCGTTCAGTGGCGTCAAGTCGATCTCAGCCGTGGAGTCCATCCCAATACCCAGTTCAGCGGCTAACAGCTCCGGCTGGCCGACGAGTGATGCTGGCCGGGGTTGTTGATACGCAGCACCACCGCGCCTTCTGGGGAACGTGCCACCACGAGTAGCCTTTGACAAAGGCCTCCGCATGGGACTCTTTTGCAAGGACGCGGTGGAGGAGGATCGCTTGAGGATATTGGCAAAAGCGGGATCCATTCCCTCGACACTGACGCGTTTGGAGGCTGCGTGGACAGATGGGGACATACTGACTGGGTTGAGTTCGTCCTCATCCTCGTGATCCTCGCGGTCAGAAGCCTCCTCGTGGGTATCCTGGAAGTTGTCGGGCATTTGGGGTATGGGGGGAGGCGTACCGGAGCTGGGAACTTCATCATCGCCGTATTCGGATTGGGATGGGCTGCGTGCTGCCTGGCCCAGTCGAGCAAGGAGACTACCACGACCCCGACGAGTCTTTACTCGGCCGCCCACTCGGAATGGTGTGAGTTTGCGTTGAGGAGGGGAAGGCTCTCCATCGGGGGCATTTTCCTCGTCACCGTCGAATGGACTGTGCCCAACAGCATCTCCTGACTTTAGTCGCGTTTCCTTCTCTCTCAGCAACGAACCCCTGAGCGCAGAGATCTGGCGGTTAGCGTGAACAAGTCGTTGTTGGAGAGCCTCAATTTCATTGCTGGGATGATTTGGAGCAAGAACTGGTCGGAGAGGCGAAGGATCGGGAGAGGTGTCGAGGAAGCCAAGCTCATCAGCAGGGAATAGAGCAGAGGTATCGTGCTGTTTCCTATTCCGGGTCGAAGCAACGGTATGTGTTGGACTGAACGGATCATCTTCGTCGTCTCGGGGGGTATGAGGACCAGTTTGAGCGCCGTTGGGGGTGAGGGGAGAACCAAATTTGGGTAGCCGGCGGGCGTTTCGTTGCGACTCAAGCTTGAGGGCATCCAACTCTTGTTGAAGATCCGATTTGTCTCGCTGCAATCCTGCGACAGTTTTACGAGCCTGGGCTGTATCCGTTTCATGCTTGGCCTTGAACTCATCGAAGGAAACCTTGAGTTTCTCGTTCTCGATCTTGGTCTGGTCTGCACCTTCGCGAGCAGCAGCCAAGAGCTTTGTGAGCCTTTTCTGCTCTGACTCCAGTCTTTGGGTGGAAGCCTGTGCGTCGGATAGCTGAGACCGGAGTTCTTGGAGCGTGACCTCGAGATTCCAATTCTCCTCCTTGAATTTATCTGCAGGAAAAATCGGTATACACGCTCGATAAATGAACGCCTACAGCTCACCTGCGCTCTGCTCTTGGGCTCGGAGACCTGACCGTAGACTTTCGATTGTCTTCTCCGAATCGTCCTTTTCCTCCTTCATATCTTGGATGACCTTGTCGCGTTCTCCGAGTAAGCTTTGCAGTCTTCGAACCTCTGTGAGGAGACCACTCCCAATCTCGAATGCAAATTCTGGGTGGGTGCAACGTCATAAAGGTGGTACCGCGGCGGACGACCGTAGACCAGAAACTAACCAACATCATCCGCACGATGGGCAGCGTTCTTTGCACGCCGAGATTGGGCTGCAGCTGAAGGACCGGCTTTGGAACGCTCCGAATCTCGAGGAGTATCAACGGTCCTTGATGACGCTTGTGACGGGGTACCGTTTGTCACGGGCTATTACAGGGCAAGTTCAACTTCTCTCTGGATCAAAGAAAGGACGCGAATGTAGGCGTACTTTTGGACCGAACGACTGTGTAAGTTGGGTATTGTCCGTATCCCAAGCCTTGACCGCCTCCATCAACTCTCTGTACCGCTCACGGATTTCTGAATCAAGATCCTGGTTGTCACCAAGCTCCGCCTCGAGCTCGTGAAGCTGATGAACACGTTCATCGAGCTGGACCTGTTGGGAGAGGATACGTTGACCGAGGGTACCAACTTGCTGCAACTGCTTCTCCTTGTTATCGAGGAGGAGCTGGAGGTGGGCCCTCATGTCGCCAATTGAAGGCACGCCCGTGGAAAAGAATTCGGCCATTGTGGGAGAGAGGGCGTCCTGGCCGTCTGAAAACGTAGGCATAAGCCCGTTTTTGAAAGAGGGAACGACGGAGCACAAGACTTGAAGCGACGACGCGTGGTAGGTTGACTTTCTCACTTATGGATCTTTATTCCCACGATCATTCCACCTTCTTCGGTACTCTCGGTTCCAGTTCGGTTATCTCATTCGCCGACCTAGAGTTTACTCTTACCGCCAGCTTTTACAACTTCTGTCTGTTCATCCCACATGCTCCATACGTAACCATCCTCGGCGCGCAACCCATTCTTCAGCCCAGAATCGTAGGCGACCTTCACCTTTTCGCCGCCATACACCCTCGTTATCTCAACCCATCCCCTTGCATCAATGAGAAGTCGTTTCCAGGCATTGGCCTGCATGCCCACAATCTTCTTGCTAGAAAGCTGCCTGACCCGCACAGCTAACCATTCCACCATGAAGAAAGTTTCGAGCTCCGGGGCCTTCGTGGAACTGGTCCGCGTTGCGGTACCTTCCAATGCGACATTTTTGGTCCAGGCATTTTTGGCGCCAAGTTTCGCCGGTGTTACGTTAGACATCCCGAGTTTGATCGCAGCGACGAAAAGTGGACCTTTCATCATGAGGACCTTCTTGTTCAGCTCGTCACTACCAGCAACGTCGATATAGATTGCTCTGGCCCCGGAATCAAACGATTTTTCATTGATGTCGTCGTATGAAACGGCCTCGTGGTAGAGGCCAAGGCGTTTGGTGAACCCTATATTGCGTTTGGACGTGAGGCCGATTATTCTCGTGTCCGCAGGGATTTCCTTGTTTCTGATCCGCAATTGGATGCAATACGCGAGGCAAAATGCGGTCTTCGAAGACGCCGAGGATATGAAAACGAACTTCGCCCCACCACGGTAGTCGGACGTGAACAACCAGTCCTCGCACCAGAACGAGGTCCAGTACAGCGGACGATACAACATCGCGAGGTCCTCTGCGAGGGGGTCCGGATCGTACTGTTCATCTGCAGCACAGCGAATGACCTGGTTATACGGTCGACGATCTACAATCTGAATTACGAGGGTTCTGATTGACCGTCCTCTATGACTGAATGCATACCTGGCGGTAGATGAGGACGAGGCACGTAATAGAAGTATTTATTCAAGTCGTTCGTGGATAACTCCAGAACTAAGATGAAAATCAGAAGGCTTGACCAAACCCACGGGAGTATGTAGAACGAATGCTTACCAACGTACCTTGCAGGGGCAAAGTATCCGTAAACACGTTCCCCGACCTTGGCGATGGGGTGATTGGACGCAACAATGTCCCCGAATCCCCAGACGGGAAAGAGCCCGTGTGTCTTCGCAGATACCCCGTCGGTGTCGGGAGCAGAGTGGAAATCGAAGTAACTATAAAACCGCTAAGTCTCCCACTAGCAATATTAATGAAGTGTCATTCCAAACAGACTCACCGGAAATGCGGTTCTTCTCCCAAGGTCTGATAGGTGACGTTGTTCGCAGTGAAGCCAAACCGGTCAACGCGAACCAGGACGTGGCTAAGGAGCAGCTGCGTAGGTTTCTGGTGCGACACCAGCACCGAAGAGACCTCAGGTTGTGGGAAACTGGACAGCCTCGGCACAGCGAGTGTCAGGTTGTGGTCGGTCGTCGAGTACATAGTCCACCGGCTCTTAATCACACGGAGAGCAATCAATAGTTAACGGGGATCAATCCAAGATAGGTGTCGGCAAACTCCCTGAGAGATTTCGATTATTTTGGTGGGTGTACAATGGGTATCACGGACAAATTGGATATCTACAAGATGGTATACACTACTCGGTTTTCCCAAGCCGTAGTATATGAATGACAAGAAAACGGTACAAAGCTACAATTATTTGGAAGCAATTGATACAGTTAACAACTAGCAAAACAAGGAGAGCAATAACATCACAATATAATCAATCCATTTCGTATGAGGAGAAAGAAGAAATTCTTTGACGAGTCCGTTCAGCGTGAGGAGGGAGGGATAACGAAGCGGTAAGGGTGAACGCGTGCACCCTTGAGTGTCTTCTTTTGGCGCAAATGGAGGTGCATTGCCTCTCCGACGAGCAAGTAACCCCGGCCCATCTTCTTTGCGGGAGGTGTGTTTTGGGAGTCGGGACCAGGGGCGACGGGTTGCTCGCCCAGGTCAGGAACAATCAAAAGCGCGTCTGCGTTATCGAGCGTGGATAGGACCAGTCTATAACCTTGTCGTGGCCGGCTGGAGTTCACGGAGAGACGCGGGACGTTATGTTGAGAGGATGACAGCAATTTCGTCCTGGTGGTGGATGGCGGGGGAGAGATGGACGATCGTGAGGCGTCTGTGATCGGAGGTGGAATGGATAGGTGGCGTGTGGGGGCCTATTCAATAACAGGATCAAAGCGTCAGCGGATCCTGTCTTGCGAAGAAAGGTGATGCACTTACGAGAGGATCGTAAGCGTCGTGGGGGTCGTTAACTCTGAGAGCAGCCATTTGTTCCCTTAGGTTGGAGCAGGGATTAGGGAGGCCGAGAGTGCGGAGGGGAGGTAGAGTAGGGCGGCGGGACATTTCGCAGAAATGTTTCAAAGTGGTTTGCGTAAGGTTGAGTTGACGTTGGGGAGAGCGTGAGGATGCGAGAGGTCCACCTGGGTACCCAAAAGGCTCAGCCTTTATAGTTGATTGAGAGAAACCGTGAAATGGAAAGAGAAAGGGGGAGGGGAGCTGTGGGACCGAGGAGGGTCACATGCGAGATTTATACTGCATTGGATTACCACCGTCGCTTGCTCCAAGCCGACGCACAAAGCAATGAGCGAAGACCCTCTTTGCGTTCCAGGCTGGGGGAATAATGGGTCATCCCTTAAAAGGCAATAGAAAAATTGACCTTCCTAATCGGGATGCACGTCCGGCCCACCTCTTTTGTTGAATTGTCCCCCATTCACGAACGAAATCGCGAGCGAGGCAGATGGCTGACCCTGCTACGAAGAAGATCAAAGTTGTGAGTCGGACAGGAAGACCCCAGCCAGCACCCCGACGGTCCGTGCTAACCCGACATCCCCCCTGGCAGCTGAGAGGTGCTGCACCTGACTTGTCTGCCGCCACCTTCCAAATCGTAGACGAGTCTCACACAATAGGCAACGCACTCCGCTGGATGATAATGAAAAAGTACGCGGCTGTCTCTCTTCGTTTCATTGTGCCCCGCATGCTCACCCGCAGGGTAGTCCGAAGGTCGAATTCTGCGGGTACAGGTGAACACATTCTCCCCTTTGTCCGTTCTACAGGACAATGTCGCCACAACTGGCCCGCCTACCATTCAAACTGAATGGGATGGCATAGCGAATTTCTCCTTTGCGAGCACTCTGGCCTATCTTATTCGCTTCCCCGATCTGAACATGGACCCGCAGTGTTCCCCACCCGTCGGAAAATCATTTAAACATCCGGATTCAGATGTACGGTACGCCTTCCGCGTCTTCCCCTTCTCTTCGCATGGGCCCTTTACCGAACCTTTTGCAGATAACCTATCTGCGTTACAAGCTCTCATCACAGCGTTAAACGACCTCGACTCCCTTTGTGAAACGATCGAGGACGCGTACGACACGAGCCTCAAGAACGATCAGATTGAACGTTGGGACGAGAAATGCTGAAGACAAAGCAAGTAGAAGACAGAAACCAGATGTTGTACAAGCGTCCTCGCGTCTGAGACCAACCGTATAGGTCATATATCCTACAAGTGAATGCGCCATAATGATGATTATAGAGACGAAGGTGTTCTAGTTGAGGCGTCCGATAGGTAGACTGGGCGAGATTAGTAGGTATTAAGGTATAGCTTGTGGGGGATCTAATGATGGAATCGAGGTAGGAGTTTGAGTAGGTTTAGGCCGATGTAGATGGACCCTGGGTATACTGATAGATTGGGGTTTCACACTTTCTTCTGTGCTCTGCTGCTGGGCTGCCAACGGCGCTTGAACTTCGGCTCCGTCCAGAGGTGCTGGTGATTCCTCGACCGGATTGGTCTTCGAGAGGATCACCCAAGGTTGACTGGAAATGGAGATGAAAAGCAATCAGCGCGCAACGTAGACAAAGAAACCCAATAAACGGGGAGGAGACGTACACATTCCTGTACCCTCTCAGTCCTTCCGGCAGCGGAACCCCCAACGAACGGTATACCATAATGGGTGCAAGGCCGACAAACGTCGCGAGTAAGAAAAGAAAGAGAAGGCACATGCAGCGACTCCTTCGCACTTTCCGATGAGTTATAACGAGGGAAGGCACCTCGCTCTCGTGCAGAAAGTTGGCAGCCATAGCGTCGGGAAAAGAGTGAGTGGATGGAAAGGCGTTGCTCTCGTTGGCCAGCCGACGTCGCTTTGCCAGGTCACCACGTTCAAACTTCGCGCGTCACCGTCTCTTGTCCCACTCCATCGAGGAAGCCTTCAGGGGCACTCACCTTGAGGGACATGAACGTTGAACGTCTACGACGCCAACTCAAAAATGTGCATGGACCTTCGAGACATATTCTGCCCGAACCGAAAACACCACGGAGGCCTCGTGCACGTCACCCCGATGGCGGAATCCATCCCATGCTGGACTCGTTCCTCTCCTCGCTCTAATAATGTCAAGACGCACCATGGTAATTCACACCGTCCAACCACTGTTGAACACCATGTTTATATATTTTCCATCCCACCTTTGTGAGTGCGCATCAAAAATGGCCGTTTCTTACGAAATCAACTAGACGGTTAAACCGCGTCATCTGGGAACGTCCAGCTGCAGGTGCACGTCCTGTTACCGCAAATAGTCACTGATTGTCACTCTGCGCCGAGCCTGCATGGCGTCAAGGACACTGGTCTGCCGATAGGAATCCAGGCTACGGTATCGCATCGTCACGGTTATTCCTTGGAGTGTGGAAAGGCTTTCCATACGTCCGAATGTCTACCTACGCTGGCAACCCAAACCCGGACGTTCCAGCACCCAGACAATCAACGTTTTCAACCATGGGCTGGACTACTCGCAGCGACTCGGTCGGCAGTTGTCAAGGAGTTCCTGTCGTGATATCTTCAGTTACTGGCATCCTTTGACGAACGGTATATGCCGTCTTGCCTCGTCACCCCCCATGGTCGATTAAAGGACTGTCCCGGCATTGCCATAATACGAATTGGATATTATCACGCCCGTGCCACTACCTTTGCCATGACCGCCACGTTCTCTTACCCACAATGGCGAATTTCCCTGATCCGAAGCTGCTCGGCCTGCCGTGCCACCCCACGAGCTCGCCGTTTCCTGACCATGCACCGCTTCCTATCTCCATTCGGTTTGTGGGCTCACTGTGGGCTTTGGTAGGCGTTCGAGGGCGTATGTCGTTTCGTGGGTCCAAAACTTGAAGGTTAGGTTGCGGGAGGCAGGGTATAAGAGCGGTCTGAATCTCGTGGTTAGACGTGCCCCAGCTCTTTTCTCTCTTACTATTTCCCTCCCTTTTCTGTGAGGCGCGCTCCCCAGAAGCTTCCCCCTCAAGCACCCCGTCCCTCAGGCGACTCTCACCTTTTCCGTCGAAACAATGCCTGCCATTACCACCCGATCAGCAAAATCAGCCGCTCCTAAACCTTACGTAAGCTGGTCCTTGCGTGTATCCACCTCAGTTCTCATCGGTCCACCCACAGTCTCCCCCATCCACACATCAGTCCCAAGGTGGGAAACGTTTTGCGTGTCGTGCTTGGTGGTGCGGTAGCACTTTTAGCCGCCGCGCAGACATGATGAAGCACATCGACACAGAACACTTCGGAAAGTAAGCCACCCACATTTCCTCTGGTATTTTTCTTTTCTGACCCCCTCCTCTCGTACTAGGCGTTCTTATTGTACCATCTGCAATATTGTGATGAAACAGGATTCGAACATGAGTACACACCTGAATGTCCAGTAGGTCTTTGTGGGTTAATATCTGAGCGGGATATTCATGGGCGTCCAGCACTTTAAACAGATGTACCGTGTGCTCGTGTGGTCGAGATTTCACTGACCCAAGTGCATACACGAAGCATCGGGATACCTCTGGGCATGAAAAGGGTGCCACTCATGGAAAGCTCCGACCAAGCCTCATCAAAGGAGTTAAGGTGCAACACGTCGCCGGGTTGGCAGTTACCCTTGAACAACTATCCGACAAGACGTTTAAACCTCCTGCCTTCGATACCTCCTTTCACCTTAAGGGGAAGCCAAAGCCGAAGGCGCAGGAATGGTACAATCCCGAAGATTATGTGAAATTGCTCGAGGCTCCTACCATCGCAGCTGTTCAGTTCAACGGGATCTCCTTCGCGGACGGTCCTTCAGTAGCTCGACACGTAGTCGAACCTCCTGCTCCCGTGCAAACGGACATTAGAGTGGACGAGCTCGGGATCAACACCGACTATTCTTACGATGTCGACATTTCCCAGCATCCCCATCAAGGTACCAGCGCGAGTGGATACACCAAGCGGCAAACTCCCTACCCCCACAATTCCTTCGATTCTCTTTCCGACGTCGGTTCTACCCAACCGCGAGGCACTCCCCACTTCACCCTCAGCGCCCCTGCTGACACCTTCAATGACACGAACAACGTCGACTTCTTCTCGCACGGACACAACAACACCTCCCCCAACTCCATCAACGGTTATCTTCCCCTCCCACCCCAGCCATCTCTTGAACCTTACGTTCAACCGGGGTACTGGGAGGTGGCACCTTGCCCTCCACCAGTGCCTCCCCCTACGTTTGGGATGGCCACGCCTCAACAAACCTCGTTTGAGGAGATGGAATTTGCCCTGGGCGCACAGCAACAGCAACAGCTCTGGTATCCGCAACAGCAGCAGCAATTGTATCCGCAACAGCAGCAGCCATTGTACCCGCAACAGCAGCAGCTATTGTATCCTCAACAGCAGCAGCCATTGTACCCGCAACAGCAGCAGCCCTGGTATCCGCAAATGCAACCCCATCCCGCGCACTGGGCCAACGCCGATACCTACAACCAAACCCAACACGGCACTCTAGAAACGTACTAGAGCTCATTGCTCTACTCCCTTCTCACTACCTTTTTTTCTTTTTTTCTTTCTTTCTTTCTTTCTTTGCCTTGTCTTCCTCTCGCCGACTTTCTTCCACTGTGACTGTATGTTCACTTAACATTGTATTAACCACGGTCCGCTAAGGACCCCAGCATCCCCCCCCCTCCATCTCATCCGTTGCATCTGCCCAGTATTCCCTTTCTTCATCCTATCCGACATGTGCATATCACCAGGCCTCCCCTCCATTGCATTCCGCTCTTCTTTCCCTTGTTCGCTATCTTCATACCGTATTTATTTTGTCGTTGCTCCGCTTTCGTCGTTTTCTTTTCGTCATCTACAGCTTTGACCTTTCTCATTCACGTCGCATTTGGTCGATACGTATAACACTTTGCGAATAGTACTATCATGGCAATCACGAAACGTTCGTTTGTTTGCAGTGTGAGCGACCACGACTCATGCAAGGATTTGGGATGCTATTGCAGTACATACCACGACGCTTGTTCCCGTCAGACATCTGGACAGATGAGATCAAGCTCAAACAGTCTTTGAGCGACTAGGGAAACCAAGGGATCTCCCGCAGAGTTGCCGATCGATAACTAATCGGCCGGCATATCTTTCTCAAGAAACTTGGATCATCTGGCATGGAGGATGTGCTTATTTCGGTGGTTGGCCCCGGTGAGTATAGTGTTTTCATGCGTTGCTCTCGGGGGTTCATATCTACTGCAGCCCTGGTGGATAAGTATCAGGGACTGACGTTTATTGGGGAAGACCGCGCCAACTTGGTGGATATCGATATCGATGCCATCCCGCCTTTTGCCGTGTTAGACTATAGGATTCAATTCTCCCATGACTTCAATCTTATCAAAGCTCCTCCAAGCCAAGCCTTGGCCAAGACGAAAGAGAATCGACGTTTTAATCGCACGGTGGACTCCATGATCAATGCAATAACCCGCTGACCTCCCCCATTCGCTTCCATCCACTCCTCTACAACATCCACCATGTCGGTGTTCTCTGGTCTCAACAAGCTCAAGGACGCCTTGGATGACGCCATCCACGAGAACCAGAAAGTCACTCCCGCAGGTCACAGCAAGACCCAAGAAGAAGTCAGAAGCGATATCCACGGAGAAGAGAGGAAGGTGCATGAGATCCAGAAGAAGACCGGTTGGAGCGATAAGGTGAGGTCTCTCTTGGAGGTTTGATCGTTGGCCGTTGTTGATCTCGCGAGGACTTGCCGCGAACACCGTTTGTAAATGCTATCATGATTAGATCAAGGGTGCTCTCGATGGAGATGACGAGGAGCGAAGAAAGCAAGATGAGCTCTTGAGGCTCAAGGTCGAAAAGGAGAAGGCCGGGGTCAAAGAAAGGGTCAAGGAGGAACGGGGTCTCACTGGAAAGGTATATCCGACGTCGATTAAACAACGAAATCGCTCCTGAAGTGACACATGTAGATGCAAGACCTTGTAGATCACGGTGAATCCAGGAAGAGGCAAGAAGAGGCAGAATATGCACGGATCGATGCCGAAGCCAGACAAGAACGAAGCAAGCAGTTGGGTTTGCGCGGAAAGGTATGCCTACTTAAGGTAGCAGCACCACGGTTGCAAGTGGTGACCGTATTCCGCAGATCCTCGATGTTCTGGATGGATCAGACCCCCGTCACGCTGGGTCAAAACCAGCGTCTGAGAATGGTCTCAAGGACCGGGTAAGCCTTGATATGATTCTTGCGGTGACCTGTGATTAACGCGTCGTCCACGCGCTCAGGTGAGCGAACTCTGGGGCAGCGGAGCTAAGCAGAATGCGGAACGAAAGGAAGATATCGGAGATAAGATCCTGGACGTTCTCGCGGGGGATAAAGGGAAGAAGCAAAAAGAGAAGGAGGCTCAGAAGAACTGGTTCGCCAATAAGGTCGGTGGAGGCAATGCAGCTTCTGATCCTGTCCTAGTCTTTTACTTATGTTTGCCAGATCAATGAGATGGGCGGCGGAGGTCAGGCAGGGGAGCTGAAGGAGGATAAGCTGGACAAGGGTACGCGCTTACTTTTCCTTAGGGTGATCAGTTTTATTGACGAGTAATGCAGCGATTGATCTTTTCCAGCAGCACATCTTGAAACAGGGTGACCAGGTAAGGGCAGAAGGGTGCTTGTCGTTCCGAATGACTGAGGCTGAAGATGGCCCACAGAGCAACGAGTCCGCCATCGAGCAACTCAAAGACGAACAAATTGCCAACGCGATTCGGCAGTCGTTCAAGTCTGTTACTGGCCACACATTGCCAAAGGGCAAGTAGGCTAGAAATATGTGAGAATGTTGTACTACACTTTGAATCCACGAAAGTATACCTGTATGCCTGAGCGCAATGTATCCCTTGTTGCGGGTAATCAATTCCTTCCAGCACCTTCGATCATCTTCGCCGGTCTCGATGTGGCGGGTATATATAGAGTCAGTGGGCGTGAGGAAGTAAAGGTATCGCCGTGCTCAGATCAGTTCTCGTCTACATTGCCGGTTTCCAAGATCTTCAGTTATACCCAAATGGCTTCAGAGTCAGATAGACCAATTACTTATTTCGATATCTCCATTGGTGATCAACCGATTGGACGAGTTATCTTCTCCCTCTACACAGACCTTGTCCCCAAGACCGCTGAGAACTTCCGTGAGTGTTTCGTGTTTTCGATAACACTGGCCGCCCTGTTGAACCCGAATGCGTACCAGGCGCTCTGTGCACTGGCGAGAAAGGCGTCGGTCGGTCCGGTAAGCCTCTCCACTATGCTGGCAGCACTTTCCACCGGGTGATCAAATCGTAAGCAAGGACCACACCTCTCAGACAATGCTCTCTCACATGCCTTTTGGATAGGTTCATGATCCAGGGTGGGGATTTTACCGCCGGAGATGGGACTGGTGGAGAGTCAATCTACGGCGAAAAATTCGAAGACGAGGCATTCCCCAGGAAACATGAGAAACCATTCCTCCTGTCCATGGCCAACGCTGGAGCCAACACTAACGGATCTCAATTCTTCATCACCACCGTGAAAACCCCCCACCTCGACGATAAGCACGTGGTGTTTGGCGAAGTCATCAAAGGAAAGGGTGTCGGTAAGTCAGCGATTTATTCTCGATTCCCGTATGTGTGGTTTGTTAAATGGAGATATTAGTCAGGAAGGTCGAGAAAACGCCGACCGGGGACGGGGACAAACCGAAATCTACATGTGTCATCACCGCGTGCGGCCAATTGCAACCCGACGACCCATGTTTGGCGGCCCCGGAGGCAGTTGGCGAGTCGGGAGACAGGTACGAAGACTTCCCGGAGGACGAAGAAAACATCGATGTCACGAAACCCGAGGTCGCGTTGCAGGTGAATACAGGTCTTGTTCCTTGATCATGGGAGACGCTAAGGCGTCTTCAATAGGCGGCGAAGGTCATCCGTGAAGCTGGGAACAAACTATGGAAGGAAGGAAAGTCCGGAGATGCATTTGAAAAGTGGCAGAGTGGGTTGTTTTTGTTCTTCCTCTCGGATATTGACCGAATGTGCACGAACCCTTTGCAGAGGCAATCCGCTACCTAGATTACCACCCGGAATTCTCCACCAATCCTGGTCCCTTTTCGGATGATCCAGACGCCCCTCAGAATGAAGAGGAGGTGAAGACTAAGCGCGGGTTTCAAGAACTGTTGAGCGCCGTTCTGCTCAACTCCGTTCTGGCGGCAATCAAGCTCGGCGGTACCATCAACCTGCACACCGCAATCAGTCTGGCGAACAGGGCTGTAGGATTTGCTTCTTCCGATGCCGATCGAGGTAGGCATACTTCTCAATTTGATACGGAGATAACGGGTAGTGACGATCGTCATAGCCAAGGGATTGTACCGTCGGGCGTTAGCCCATATAGCTCTCAAAGAGGATGTGGAAGCCGAGAGCGACCTGGTTGAGGCGACTAAGCTGGTCAACGATCAGGCGATCCTGTCGGAGCTCGAGAAGGTCAGAGCGACGCGCAAGGCCAACAAAGAGCGCGAGAAGGCCAAGTTCAAGAAGATGTTTTCTTAGAAGTAAGGAGAACGCGTCACACAAGAGTATGAATGAGAGATATGGTTTTCTTCAACGTGATTTGTTAGTACAGATACATGAGCCTTGATTTAAAAGTACACTATTGGCTGAGTTAAGGTTAGCGTATGTCTAGGGTGTGGGACGGCGTGCGCGTACTTTGACTTCAGGAGGGGGAAGAAACCGCAGCAGAGGAACGAGCAATGGAAGCAAGGTCAAAGCCTATTAGGTTGGAGGTAAATCACGGAATGTTAATAGCACATGACCAACTATGACACTGACCACCCTTGAGAGCGCGCTTGCGAACCTCTCGAGCAGCATTGAGGTCTTCCTCAGAGGTGGAGCTGGTGCGGCGGGTGAGCTCCGGCTTGTCAGCGGATTCTTCTGGAGGAGAGGTCAATGAGCGGCGAGTCGCGTACGGAGTGTGGCGGGAAACGTACCCTTGGTGTCGACGGGCTCTTGCCTTTCGTCGTCGAGCGCTTCGGTTTCAAGGAGATACTCATCGGTGATGTTGCCCCAGTTGTGACCTCCTGCACCGCCCTTGCGGAGAGCCTTGTCCATGCCGGACTTGGACTCGGATCTGTCCTTGATTATGGCGCGAGGGGAGAGAGAACGTTCGGTGCGAGTCATGATAGAAAGAGAGAGATGGGGGAGAGCAGTGGTGCAATCGGTTGGGGTTTATATAGGAGAGATCATTTACATATTGCGGGAGTACTTAAAGGGTCCCTTGTGACCTCGGTCGTGTGGGTCAAAGGTTTCAGCCGGACTATAGTCGGGTCGTTCCGGAAAGAGAAAGAAAGACAATGAGAGTGTTAACTCTGTCCAGATCATCTTCCCCTTCTCGCAGTCTTTGTTTTCTTTCAACCGCGTTCTCTTTCATTCCAAGTCCAGTACGCGAAATGCGGGGTAAATGATGTCAGATCACGCGTCACGTGGATCAGTGCACCTTTCAATTCGCTCCCTTGCACCAGCCTCTGGGCATGGCCGAGATCGAGACCATAGAGGCGGACGTCCGCCGTTTCCTTCTCCCCACGGAGGAAGCAAAGGTGGTCGTCGAATGCGTCATTGTGCATTCTCCACAGCTGTTGGATCAGGAGACAAAACCTGTCTTTGTCGAGGAGCGCATAAAGCGCGTTCTTGTCGTAGTCTCACACCATGGCAATGCGTATCAGACCCGCGAGCAAGGATGGTGAATCTTTCTGCCATATGGACCCTTTGGGTCACTTCCGCTTCGAAAGCTCATGGTCGTCAATCAGTCTCTTTCTCTTCAAGTTCAAGCCGACAAATGGCGCAGGTGGTGCAAACCCGTCGGTTGAACTCGTGATTGACCACGTTATCCCCATCATCGGGGAATTCTCGATTTCGGTTGCTCTGTCCAAACGCAACACGGTCGACTTGCGAAATCCCTCGTCGCCGCTCACGATGAACCAACCAAGGACAGGTATGCGTCTTTCTCTAGCTTTTGAACGCCACCACCCCCTTTCTCCTTTGAGCCACCTGATGACGCCGAACACTCAAACCTCTCTCGTAATCCCCGTTTCTTCCAAACAGAACTAAGAGTCACAATCAACCACGGCCATCATCTCAGCCCTGATCAGAATACAGAACATATCACTCTTCTCGCGAATGACCTTCAACGATTACGATCCGTCCTCGAAGAGTGCAAGCGATTGAACCAGATCTCGAGTTTGTTCATTCCCATCTCCGTCCCCAGATCTCCAGGGATCACTCAATATGGATTTGTCCAGACGAGAACGTCGGCCCAGCCACGGTCTCCGGCACACATGCCTGGGTCTTGCCTTACCTCAGCACTGCGTCACCTGCGTTCTGTACGCCACTAACCTCGTGTCCTCGCCGCGTTTCTTTCATGGCTCATATCGTTTCAACTCAAACAGCGGCTGTACCTTTTGATGTTCGCTTATCTAACAGCCCACTGCATACACGCCTTTCACCTGCGAGCGCCGGGTTTCCGGGTGATGACCTAGCGGACATTCAACTCATTCGTGAGGAATGGATACCGCGAGCCGCCAAGGTCATATGTGACAAAACGAAGACGAGGCGCGATCTCAAGTGAGAAGCCCCTATTTTCTTCTCGTAATTTGAGTGCACTTATATAGGATTCTCTTGGAAGGATCCGCATAGGAACGTTTAATGTGAACGGCAACCTACCCACTCAGGATTTGGGGGCTTGGGTAGGGGGAAGCGATCACGATGCAGATAAGATGCTACCTCCTCTCAAGAAGCTTTCTGAGATTACTCTTGGAGAATCTGATGATAAAGGGGGTGAGCACCGGCATCGCCCGCCGATACTTTATGCTGCCGACATTGACACGCATCCGTTTGGTAGATGAACTTTCTGGAAGCCCAGATATACTTGTTGTAGGCTTCCAGGAACTCGACCTCTCGACGGGAGCACTCCTGTACTCGACCGAGGCATTTCGCGAAAACGCTTGGACGTCTGCTGTCTTCGCCGGCTTGGGTGAAAGGCATGAACTGTATGATAAAGTTAGTCATGATGGATACTCCTCCGTCAAAGCAAACGAAATGCTACCCATTCTCTCGCACTCTGGTAGCTTGTCTCGAAGCAGCTGGTCGGGATGCTCATCATGGCGTTCGTCAAGAAGAACGTGAAAGAGTGCTTTGAAGACGTAAAAACGACTGCCGTCGGAGCAGGCATCCTCGGTGTGATGGTAAGGAAAAAACCCTAAACCCACCTGGATGCGCAGGTGTAACCTTTCGCAGGGCAACAAAGGCGCCACAGGCATTCGACTCAGCTTTCGCCCGAAGCATCCCTCAGGTGCACCCTCTTTGCCTACCGTGCTGACATTCGTGAATTCGCACTTGGCGGCTTTTGAAGATATGGTCGACCGTAGGAATACAGATTTTCATGACTTGTCATCGAGGATGCAGTTTGTTCGACGGACGGACCAAACTCCGGAAACGCCGACGAGGAATCTCCCACAGGTGGTCGTTTCGGTTTTCGACACTGATGTGTTGTTCTGGATGGGAGGTCGGTGAATGACCCCACTCGCAGATATTACGTGTTGAGCTAGGGCCCGGATAGATCTGAATTACCGGATAGACTTGCCAAGCCAGACCATCCGGACGCTGTTGACATGGCCAGGGCTAGAGGAAGTGAATTTGGCAGAGTTGCGCAAATACGACCAGGTGAGAGCAGGTTCTGGGCTGAGCGCAGTCTGGTGCTGAGGTCAGGATTCCAGTTACGAAATGCTATACGAGAGCGCAAGGCATTCGAGGACTTCAAGGAAGCAGATCTCACGTATCTCCCGTACGTACTTGACGTCCGTCCGAGGGTGACATTTTTCTGATTGGGGGTTAGAACGTACCGTTTTGCGATAGGGTTTTCCACAGACCAGCTCGGTTACGATGTGAAGTGTGTGTTCATTGAAGCTACCGATGAGCCTCCCTGACGACTACCGACAGGCGGAAGCCAGCATGGACAGATAGAATACTGCACATGCACTCGAAGACCGCGCCTGTGAAACAGCTCTCGTACCACGGTCACCCGAGCGTCACAATGAGCGACCATCGACCTGTCTCAGCTGACTTTGTGGTATCGGTAGGCGAACTATACCGAGCGTTCTCACTTTCCCTGAAATTCACTCCTCGTTCCCCCTTTACCTCCAGTGCGACGTCATAGAGCTCTCCGAATATGAAATGACCACGAGGAAACTCCACCGACAGGTTTTATACATGGAGGAGGAGGAAGCTCCCCCAAAGATCAGCCTCGAGCCCTCCTCGATCGATTTCGGGACGGTTGGGTACTTGAGATCGGTGACGAGGGCACTAGAAGTGAGAAACATTGGAAAGGTTCGGTCTGCCGCGCATTTTCCTTACGCCGATTAGTGTTGATTAGTGCGAGGGACCCCAGATACCTTGCGCTTTCCGGTTTGTGCCACTGGAAGTGGAGGAGTTGATCTGTGCGTCTATTTATGGTTTTAAGGGATCAGATCTATGCGGCACCACAGGCCGAGGCTAAGTCGTGGAATCCACAGGTCCTCCGTGGTTGCTAATCGGAACAGTGACGGTTCGTCTCGCGTCCACCGCGTACGACATAATTCAATTCACGGGGGGAACTAACAATGGAACGTCAGGGTCTGCTGTTACCCGACGAGAGCGTCACCGTATCGCTCACGATTGACATCAACTGTGAAATGGCTGCTGAATTAAACCGGTTCCGACCAAGGCTAGAAGTGACGCTGATTCTGCACGTCGGGCTTGGAAAAGACCACTTCGTGCCCGTGTCGGCGAAATACGGTATGTCCCAGCCCGTCCGCCACCTGCCCATGTTGCGCACCTTTTTGGGTCCTGGATTCCTGTTTGTGAACCAAAGGATTTACGCGAGCTTCCATTGCGTGATTAGAACCTACGTGCTTTGCAAACACGCTCTCCTACTTGACACGGCTCAGCGGGCCGATAAGGGACGTTAAATCTGCGGACGACCTGTTGTCCGAAGACGAGGCGAAGAACGCGCCAAAGGAATTCATGAGACTCGTCAACCGCCTGATGTCTTGTGACGGAGTAGATGCGGTAAGGAGCTCACATTATTTGAAATTCGGTTAGTCTAGATCGAACGCTGATATTCTTGTTTTGTGGGGCGCTAGTCTGCCCTGTTCACGACACGCGGAGACCTGAAGGTTGTTGAGATCATACGAGAGGTATGATACAATCTCTGCCGGTCACCTCACCGGTAACGTTGCAGAAACACAGGCAACTGACGGAAAATTTCACGATCTAGTGCCTCGACACGGGGAAACAATTTGTGTTTCCCAAAGAGTACACGAACTCGGTGATCTCCGTAGGGTTTGGGGAGGCGCTGCTAAGGCTCCTCGACTCTTTGACAGAGCCGCTCATTCCGTCCTCACTGAATTCGGCTTGCGAGGCGGTCACATCGAAAGACGAGGGGTTTGAGGTGAGCCTACCGCATCCGTCTCGGGCTTCTTGGCGATCGCTCGCTTACACCTTGTTGCTTATTCGAAATTGCGTGGCGCCCGATAGCTTCTGGACAAATTTCCACATGCCTCCGTGAACGTACGTCGGGATCTTGACCTCATGCTGCTATTTGATTTTCCAGGGGGTGACTAAGCCCCATCGAACTCCAAATGCGTTTATGGCGATAAAGGCAAAGTGACTGACCGAATGCTGGACAGGTCTGGATTTCTCTCACGGCGTTCTTGCATTATATTTGCCAGCAGTCCGCTTCGCACGAGGAGAGGATTGCGCGAGCGAGAGCGTTGGGTGCGTCGACTTTCACCCCTCCCAACGAGAGTTGACCACACAACAGCCGCGATTTTTGCGCCAATCGTGTTCCGTGACCTCCCTGGGGAGAGTATTTCACCGGTGTCTAAAAGAGACTTTGTTCTGCTGTTCATCGTCTAAATAACGTCGGGCGATCCATACCTTCCACCTACGTATGGAGTTTGATTTGGAAACTCGGACAGTTGTTCAATAGATCACGTGGATGGATTGAACTTTAACGCGCCGCCGCGACCTCGTTTCGCACAACCGGTGGCAAAAAGCATCATACATTAAGTGCTACCTAATCTCGGTCTATACCAAATAACACAGCAACCAAGCAGACAAAGACACAGCGTTACGACAAAAACGGAAGATGAGATGGATATAGTTGGCATCATGATATCACAGCATGCGGCAGTATAGCATTCGGATCATGGCGAGCAGCAAGAAAACAAGCCAAGCAAGGGAAAAGATCAACTAGTCGAAATCATAATAGCGATCTACGCGGAACGGTAGGTCAGAGGCAGGGCCAAACAAATCAATGGTCGGTGCGCTCACCTCGGTAGAGGGCGCGATGGTGATAGTCGGAAGGTTCGTGATAATAAGCTCCACCGCCGTAGTAGGGTTCTAATCGACGTTCAGCTATGCACAGATGATTGCGGATCGCTACTCACCGTCGTAAGCGTATGTTGTCGGTTGATTCGAGTAGGGCGACGGATCCCTGATCTCCACTTCCTCACGATAGGTGCGATCGACGTGCTCTTCGGGTTGAGGGGACCACATGCACTGTTCAAAGATATTTTCCAGGTCGAGATCGAGGTAAAACTGCAAAAACTCTGGTTCCTCCTTCAGCCCAGTGTTCTCTTCTTGTTGCCAGGATCCTCCCTTGAAGATGAAGGGGTCGAGGCGAAAGACGCCCATCATCTTCTTCATATCCTTGCTCGCATGAGTCGCTCGCAGTGAGGGACATGCCATGGTGGTCGGGGGTGGTGCGGAATGGTGAGGGAGGGGGGCTGGAGCCTCGATTATGAAAGAGGTGTCTACAGGTTCTGATTTGACGCAGGCATCGTGCCTCTCGTGCCCCATGTCGTCCCGGTCGTTGTCTCCCGGGTGGGATGACGAGAAATGCCTGTGCTGATCATCATCGAGGACGTAGAGGCTCGCGCTACTCCAGATGTAGTCTGCCGAAGGCGATTTCGATGAGGCTGCCGAAGAACATGGGGAGGAGGGAGAGAGAGATGGCAATGTGTAGTTGGAAGCGCGGGGGTTGTAATCCGGGTAGTAGCTGTGGTAGAGAGATGGGGATGAGGACGATGTGGCTGGCCCCGGCCAGTAGTCGCAAGGGGCGTCTTGGACGGCGGGTCCGGGCCAGCGTCTTTCGGATGCGTTAGAGTTGAAGGGGGACTGCATCATGTGCTCAAAAGGCAAGGGTACCGGTTCTAAAACACGATCTGCAATATATATATATATTTACGAGGCCGCTTAAATAAATAATAAAGGTGTGGGAATCAGCTCAAATCAGTTCGCGAAGATTGCCTTTTATGGGCGAGGAGGCAGCGATCGTGAGAATTATATTTTATTGCTTCCGCTGATTGCTATGGTCCAACATTTCACCGAGCCCCGCTCACCAAGGGTACGTTCGAAATCGGATCTGGAAACTGATCTCCGTGGACGTAAATCCATCCGGGCTACTCGGGCATTTTATCTATCCATCGACCCAATCCAGGGTCTGTGCATGTGTCTCTCCGGTGTTTTAACCATTCCCGATTCAAACCTGGTCCACGAACGTTCATTTGACCGTTCCAGTCCGGTTGATGGGTTGGCTGGGCCTCGAACGAGTCAATCCCGGCATGCCGTGCTTCATTAAGGAAGCGGCCACACTTGGTGTATTTTCCGGCGGCGGCACGTAAGCTCGAGATCCACCAGATTTTGTGAGCAATGCGACGAGAGAGAGTCCACGAGTACGGCATGAGAACCGTGGAAGCGCAAAGAACCTGACACGAGGAGGATGTCGAATCCGGGGCCTGTCAAGAATTTACTGGAGGGCGGGATCGAAGGTTTAGTCAAGCGCGGATTATCAAACACATGTCAAAATACTCAACAGCAGATGCGACATCGGAGTCCCCCATTCATATTCTGCACATTCAATCTTACAAAAACCCCTCTCGCTCCTCGCTCTCCTCGGGAACGTCTTTCCAGAGCTCTCCTTCTCTCTGAATCCTCGCCCTGTTCGACGCGTTTATGATCTGGATGACTTGTGACGACGACCAAAGACGCATGGTTCACCCTGGGGAGCACACACGACAAAGGGGACGTGCGCCTGATCTAAACTTGTACGATCTTCTACGACGATCTGACCCATTGGATGGATTCAGCTGATAGAATTGAAGGAGAGAATAGCGCGTTTGCCATCACACTTGTTGCCTGATAATTCAGGGTTACCCGACACCCTTCGTCCCTGGATCGCTCGGCTTCTCTTACACACCTGTGCACACACGTATCCCCCATCAAAAGACGACAACTCCCGTCCGAGCCGTTGCAAAGCACACGCCTGGAACGACAGCCCCTCCTTCATGTACGTATCCAATGAAGAGGGTGAGAGAAGGGGGGAGGGACAAAGCGCTTCTCCCGTAATTGCTGAATCAACAGAAAATGGAAACCCCGAAATTCGGCGCGCGACGTCAAATATCAGATCTCGAGGGGCAAAGTGTGTCACTGTGTGATTGTTGTATGTAAGGAAGGCCGCGTGACGCGAATTTCAATACGCTAAACCGGACAAGCTGATAGGGTTGGCGCCAGCGTTTAGTCCATTCCACCATTCATGCGCATCCAACAAAGTGCGGTTCTCTTGCCTCACCGATCTGATGCTCAAGTACGTGTCGCCGCGGCAGCCGATTATGAGGCTGTTCGTACCTTTTCGATCGTATATTCCAAACCCCACTGGGGGTCTTGGAGTGTTCGCCGTCATCTCCGCAGTCATCTCTATCCCTCTCGTTGTCGAAGGAAGGGGAGCCATGGTTCGATCGACAGGACCTTTGGGAAGCGCGAGAACCTGTGGTTGATGGAGCTGCAACAACGTTCCTCCGGTGTCTTTGTTCGTGCCCGGCTTGTGGAACTTGAGGACAACTGGTTTCTACATAAAGAGAAGGAGATTGTATTGGACTTCTCTGGGGGCTGGACCAACCTCGAGGGAGCGGTAGATTTGGGCGATCTGATCCGCCGTCTGTGACTTTGGGTCGACGAAGCTGTTCGCAGCCGTGATCATGGGCGCCAGTTTGAAACCCTGCTGAAACTGTTGTGGCCTCGCCTCGAGCTGGTGAAGAGAATTAAGAAAAGGGAGAGAAAGCGAGGAGAGTGACAGACCGTAGAACGTGACATCTGTCGGAGAACGGAGACAAGGAGATCGCCACCCTGTTTCCCCAAGACCGTCCGTAATTGGCTGAACGTGGTTTTGTCTGCGATTTTCTAATTGACAAGCGTAATCTTTTTGTTTTTTCGATAAGTCGAAATTTGGTCTCACCGCTTTTTCGCATCCCCAGATGTCACCCGAGTCAACGGCACCGTCCTTTATCTTGAGCATTTCAATAACGCACACCCCGGTCTCCCTTTCGCCGTTAAGGAGCGCGTGTTGTACAGGGGCTGGGCCTCGGTAGTGAGGCAACAACGAAGGGTGCACATTCAGTCTCCTTCCAGGCAGGAAACTGTCGAGCTGTCTCTTTCGGAGGATTCGGCCGAACGATGCCGTGACCAACAAGTGGCTAGACTTGGGATTCGGCTCGTCTGCCAGAGTCGCGAAGGGCGCTGGAGGCTGCGTGCATCCGACCATGCTGCTGATGAGCTGATCTGCGCTCAACATCATGCGATACTTGTTAAACGACTTACGACCCATCCCTTGAATTCCGATTTCCCCAAAGGTATCGTGTGCGTCGCCAGGGACAGCTCGAGGCCCAGCGACTTCAAAGGTGCTAGTCTATCACGTCAACAACGCTAACGACAATGTGTTTTTACGCACATATAGATATTTGGTTCCCGCGTCGTCCGGTGCGATGGTCAGGGTGGGTCACGAGGGTGATGCTCTGCCACACGTCTTTTCAACGTATATCCGCCCAAGATAACACGTAGCCAAACGGGCCATACCTTTCGCGGCGTATAATTGCTTCAGCACCAAGCAAGAGAATTCGTCTGCTCCAAGGAACAGGATCTTGAACCGCTCGTCCGGCGGTAAACTCATCAAGCTCCGGCGATGAGCACCAACCCAACCACTACGGATATGTTGACTTGGACGACATCGCGTCCAGAGCCACATCGTCATTGGCGTTCTTTGTTCAGCTGTGCGCGTTGGCGGCGGGATGGCTTTCTTGCCGCGTGACGTCACAATCTCCACACCGGGTGTGATCGAAAATGGACATGTAGCTTCAACTCTGCGCGACCATGTTCTCGAGTTCGTTCCAACCGAGCATCGTTTCCCTCTTTTCGTCTACAGGTTCTGACCCGCTCGCCGGCCTTTGGACAGTCCAGAAAGATGACGCTCTTCCCGAAGACTCTTTCATTCATCTACTCAATGACGAAACCTCCCTTCCGCCACCCCCGAGAGACCAGACTCTGGTATCTGAAGATGAGTCCACTGCAAGGCAGAGGACGAGACTAGACCAGACCGTCCTTCATATTCAGTCGCCCACCCTACCTACCACCTACATCCGGTGTCCCTCTGTCCATTCAGATCTCCATCTCAAGCACCCGTGGCTCCACATTCAAGTAAAACGGCTAGGCCGCGAATGGTCTTTCGAACTTGGTATAGTTGATCACGCAGGTCGAGAGGGAATCATTCGGTGTTCCACATTCAAGGTAACGGCTTCTCTGCACCCCGTTCCTGCCCGTTACTCATCTCGGCTCCTCCTTTAGAAACATCCGTCATTGAAACTGTCTTCAGATACGCCACCGCTTCTCCATCTCCCACTCATGTTTCCGCCTACTTCGTCACTCCCCCTAACCTCGTGGTGCAGTGTGGATCTGAACGTCGCCACCTATCTTCCATCTTTTTCCGCGTCGAGACTCTTGTCCACCCCAGATCATGAGTGGCCCGCTGGCCCGATTCGTCCCGTGCCAAGTGGCACCTTCTCGCATGTCTCTTACATCAAGGTTTACGCCACGTGCAGGCTGCGTAGGATTTGGCTCTCCGAAACCTGGCCCCTGGATCAGCGAGTTCCCTGGGAGTTTGATCTATATTCATCTACTTGATAATTTCGCCACCGCTGCCGCCTTACCCACGTCGTGATGCGTGCTAATAGCTTATCTAACCATGAGATATACTAACTAATATAACGCTTGACAACATTTCGTTCCAAAAACTATCGAACAGCAAGATCAAAGCAGGCATGGACTATCTAGGGTTTGGGTTTATCCCCTCGTTGCTGCTGCGGGAGCGGCAGAGGGCCTGGCAGCGTGAAGTAATCCCGTCCTCACCGCTCCCTTCAAGCCCTTCAACACCTCCCGCGCCTTTGCCCTGTCCTCGGGCAACATCTCCTTCCCGCTCACCAACCCCATCAGATATGCAAAGTCGGCCTGGAGGACCAACGGCAATCGGGCTTGCTTCCTCTTCCCTTCGATCTTCTCCTTGAACTGCTTCGCAAAGTCTTTCGAAACGACGTCGGCCCGGTCTACTACCGTCGTAGGAACGCCGGCGAGTGACGCAACGTGCGTACCGAAAGAAGAAGATGCGATTCCAGAAACGAGCTTGTATAGAAAAACGAGCTAGAGATCGGGTAGAGTTTTAGTAACCGGACTCGTTCTCACGCCGAGGGGTGAATCAGTAATGGAGGATCTGCTGACCTCTTGTTTCTCATCATCCACCATCGTCTTCATGTGCATGTTGCGGATGTTTGGATGATATGCAAAGTCGTCCGTCAATGAGCCATAATGGGTTGCGAAGAAAGATAACGATAGCGTGTGCGTCGCGAGTTGGTGTAGCACCGCCTGGGTAGTAACTGTTTAGATTCAGAAGCAGCTGACTGAATAGATGACGTACCCCTGCAATCGCCATGCCGTCGTACGTCGAAGTACCCCTTCCGAGTTCTGCAAGAACAAACAAGTCACATCGAGCGCGAATGAATCCGCAGCGGCGTCGACCTCACCATCGAGAATGACCAATGACTTCGGCGTTGCATCCCTGAGAATCTTGCAACTATTAGAAGAATGAATGAGCGTCTGGCGTCCATGACCCCAAAAATTTTGTAGGAACGATGCGAACCATTCATCGAGTTCGACCTTGAAGGTACTAGCGTTCGAAAACATGTTGTCATACGCGCCCATACGTGTAAGAATCGTGTCCACGGGACAAATGCTAGTCCATAACGGAACGATCAGCGCGAACGCGAGAATGCAGCCTGGCACGGATACTAACCGGGCACTCGAGGCCGGGACGAACATCCCAAGTTGAGCCATTATCTGAAGGGTGTGATCAGCTGAGGAAAGATGAGCCGAGGACCGGGGATACCGACCACGCCTGCAGCAGTCATTCTCATAACCTATGACGAGAGCCATGAGCGATCACCGCTCTCACGGGGGGAACCTTTACAAACTCACCGTAGACTTCCCACTGTTCGCCGAGGACAAAAGACGGTCAGAAGATCAGAAGAGTCACAGGCTGATAGGGCCTCACCCCATGTTCGGGCCTGTGGGAACACCGGCATTCAGGTCCGTTGACAGCCGAAAAATAAACTAACGAACCTGTCAACAACGCAATCTTCCCTTTGTCTCCACCGAGCTGAACGTCGTTCGGAATGAAATCACCTTTCAATCTCTCGCTCGCACTTAAGGCGGGGTGCCTCAATTCTTTGAAATCCACGAACGCGCTCTCTCCTTCCGCGATCTCCGGCCTGCATCTCGGTTCCCCGAGCGCCACCGAAGACTTGGCCAACGATATCAAACAGTCGAGTTCAGATAACACTCGGACAGCGCGGAGCCACACGCCGCGATCTGCATCGAATTCGGCGAACAGCCTGTTCTTGAACGTTTTGATAGCTTGGTTCCGGTTCTCGGTCGCCTCCTTCAGGCTTCGAATCATCGGAACCAGGGAGTTGACTTTCCATCTCGAGACAGCCTAACCATGCGGTCAACAATCTGGGCTGGTCGACACCGCCTGAAGCCCACCTTAGTACCCCCGCTCTTGATCCAATCCGCGGGAACTTTCTTTTGATTGGCGTTCGTCTGGACCAGGTAGATATCCTGCGCGAGGTCAGTTGGTCCCACAGTCTATATATAATTTAAACTGATACCTTGTTTCCGACGTGACTGTGCCAGTAGGAGAGTTTGAAGCTAGGGAGAGAGTGAGGTGGATGATGTGGCTGGAATATTGAACTCACTGACCCCACTTGTTTTTCTAACTTTGTCAACTCCTCATCCAAACTCTGTTCCCACGTTTCGATCTCCTCTTGTACTTCGTCATACACTTTATCCTTCCCAGCCACCGGCAGAAGTTGGTCGGGGTCTGCGGAACTTCACGTTATTATCATTCCCACGGTGTTGATGCAGAAGACCTTTACCTGATACTTTCTCTTTCTCCGCTCGCACAAACATATCCTGGACGTGTTTAATGTTCGGGATCAGATCCGGTGCTGACCTCAACAGCCCAGAGATGTTCTTTGACTTGAAACCCTCGGCAGCATTCTCGAGCGCCTTCAAGCCCTTGCTCAGCTTTCTGAAAGACTATGGCACACAATTCATCAGCTGTGCAACACGTCAGACACCTTGCGAACTCACGTTGAGAGCGTGCAAGAAATCCTTGACCTTGCAATTCTTGGCGTGGATACGAGAGACAATCCGTTCGAGATCGGGGAGACCCTTGACGAGCGCCGTAAACTCTTCCTCAAACGCAGGGTTGTTCATCAGATCTTCCACCGCGTCCAACCTGCGCAGAGCGTCTCAAAATGCTCTGGGTAGTCGTGCCAGAGAACCGTACCTTGCGCCGATGTCCTCCGGCTGGCGAAGGGGCATACAAAGCCATATCCGGAACAAGCGCTTCCCTATCGCGTGATCATCAGAAAAGTCCATCGGGGCGTGGCGAACGGACGAACCTGACGGTGTCATGCACCTCCCCAGCAGCTTCAACAATGTCCCGTCCTCGGTCCCCTCGCTGTTAACGAGGACCTGCATCAAAAGGGTGAGAGACGTAAGGGAAACACAGATTATGATACCCACTTCGACATGAGCAAGGGTCTGTCCGTCAAGTACCAAACCTTGGCCTCTCTTCATTGGGTCATACACGTTGAAGTTTCTCATGCTCATGATATCCTTGTCGATATTGAGCTGACGCAGGTACCAGAGCATTGCTCCCAAAGCCTCCATCGGAGCCTTCATTCCAAGCATACTGCGAATGGCCTCAGGGACGCTGGAAGGAAGGACGTCGTCGGTCATGTCATCATCTTCGCCAGGGGGATACATCTTTTTCAGCTCTTCCAGGGTCGTATTGTAGGTGAACCCTTCGACATCTCGCAGAGCCGTCCACAGACACCCCGATGGTAGGATCATCTTGAGAAGCCTCGTGGTCGAAACGGACAACGCACCCTGCCGTTACAAGTTAGTCGGTATAGAAACCAGCCCAAAAGATTGGTCAACCTTGGTGAAAAGGATTTCCTTGGGTCGCAACTGCCTTAACATGGTCTCCAACTTTGTTCGACAAACATCGTCGGTGAAAGCGCTGAGATTGAACTCCGAGGTGGAACTGTCCAGCACGCATATCCCGAATGCGTCCTCCTCGTCTTTCCCGCTACCCTCGCGGATCGAGATACAGTGACCAGCTTGATCGTCCGTGAGGAGTTCTTCGTCGACGAGAGTCCCGTTTGTATACACCTTGTGTAGTTCTCTGAACTGCTCGTGAGCAACCTTGGACTATGGCGGCGGAGAATGACAAACCGCTTTACGATCTTGTCCCCCCCACTCTTCGCCGGAGCCTTCTTACCCTTGCCCTTGTCTGCGGCAAGGCGCATTTCTGCACCGAGTGCTGTCTCTGCTTGGTCGACACGCCCCACCTTGTATCCTATCGAACTTTGGTCAGCGTGTGGGTTGCAAATACCCGCACCAGTCCTGACCTTTGCCCAAGAATTTCCTGGGTCGGACGTCAGCAACGACGAGAAAACAAGCAAAAAGGAGAAAAAACATACGCAGCCCAAAAGTTGAACGACATTTCAGGAACTCCGACCATGGACATTTTGACGCGTTGTGTGAGCTTGAGGTCAAACTCGCGGTGACCAACAATCGCATCCTCTTCGTACAGCTGTAACGACCGAGTCAGCAAGCGATGTTGATGATACGAATCGCATTTACCTCCAAGAATTTTCTAGTGGTGGAGCAAAAACTTTCAATCAGATAGACCGCCTCATAGAAGAACAACACATACCCTTTTTGGAAGAACAAGATCTAAATTGAAAGTGTCAGTGGATCGAGGGAAGGAAAGGCGTTGGTAACACCCACGGTATCATAATGGTTCTGCTTGATTTCCCAGAACTAGTAACCCACGGGTGAACTGGATATCCCGCGGAAAAACCTGAATCGTCATACCTGTTTCTCGAAAGGGGTGAACTCTGCCCAAGAAGCTTTAGGAATAAAGATGGTCCTTGGATCGTATCCAGGTTCTCCAGGTCGAATTCCGTCCTTGTCTTTGATATCTCGGAGGAAACCAAAAGGCTTTTCAACATTCTTCTTCTCCAACTTCTTGTCCTGCATGTTCCTCTCCGCGGCGGTCAGGAACGGCGAGGAAGCTACAGCGGCAGGGTTCGAAGTCTGTGACTTCGCGGAAGGCTTTGGAGCAGACTTTTTTCGCTTTGGTACCTCGTCCTCCTCATCTTCGTCCGAGTCCATACCAGAGGCGGAGCGCGCGGATGATCGAGATGTCGAGCGTCGATCACCCTCAGAAGGGATGGAAGCGACGTCTGAATCGCTCGCGCCGTCGGGAACAATAAAGTCGTCCTCATCGACTGGCTTGCGTTTCTTGTCTGGGCGGGTTGTTAGCGGAGGTCATGAGCAATGAGGAATCTGAGGAAGCGCATACATGGCACCTTCTTCTGCGGAGGTTTCTTGAACTTCTGGAGCTTCTCTGTGAATGCCTTACCCCCGATAGGAACTTCTTCATCCTCTTCAGGCCCCTCCGACGAAGCTCTCATAATACGGCGTTTCTTCGTTTTTCCAGGAGCCTTTGCGAGGACTGAATCACTTTCATCAGAGTATTGAACGGAAACCTTTCTCTTGATTCGCTGCGATGCGAAATCTAATCGTATACATTACCATAGAGCAAAGACAGATAGACATACCTTCTGGGGTTGTTCTTCTGCGTCAGAGAGCATATCGACATCTAAAACGTCGCTGTTGGGAGGAGGGCTCCCCGTACGGTAACTCTTTCCATCGGAGGAGCCAGTGAACGTCGCGCTCATGACCGAGGAAGAACTAGCCTTGCGAAGGTTCGGAGTCTGCTTCAACGGCGAAGAAGATAGAGGGGCGTCTGAGGATGTGTCTGGAAGACGCCGCTTCGCCGCTGGGGTCACTGGCGTCTGCGTCTGCGGACCTTTGGAGAAGAAGGACATGAGACTCTTCTGTTTGAGATTCTCTTTAGACTGAGAGGGTTTAAGCTTAGATGAAGACATGGCTCTTTCTGTCGTGGGCTGACGGGGAACTGGACGCGACGCGGAGTCAAAACGGTCGCGGTGAGAGTGTGATCGCGTCCTCGGTCACGTTTATTTGACGTTGAGCCCACGCGTAATTAGTTCCGTGTAGTTGGCCCATGGCGCCTGAGCTGCTGGATCCTTTTGCGTTTCATTATGGCCCAGCGTCGGTAGTCCTGTTAAGAAACATCATTATGGCCCAGCGTCGGTAGTCCTTTTAAGAAACATCATCACGGCCACACGGTCGTTTCCATTATTTTTAGGCCGCTTCGGAGTTGGATTTAACCTGGCCGAGATCAGTGAGAAGCGCCTGACTTGTTCACCTTCAACCTCCTCTTCCCGTCAGACCTCCCGTCTCTCCGCCCTCGTTTACCCCCCACAATGCTTTCTCTCTTGCTCCTCATACCATTAATACAGCTCGTAACCCTCGGCAGTGCCCAGGGGATAACCTGTGCGTCCGATTCCTTTGAGGTCGAAGATTGAGCCGAGACTCACCCCAATCATAGGCAATGTCACTTCCCCATGCCCCACCTCTGCTCCCTGCTGCAGCGAATATGGTTATTGTGGAACTGGCGAGGTAAGCAGCCGCATATATGCACACTCCCGCGTTCGTTCATCCCACGTTTCGATGGTTGCCTAGTTCTGCCTCGGTGGGTGTAACCCAATTCACTCTCATTCACTCAATTCTTGCATGCCAAACCCCGTCTGCGAAAGCGCACAATACGTCTTCACCGATAACTCGCGCATTCTCTCCAACGTTACTCACTTCGACGGGAACGCGACTGAATGGGGTGGGTCCATCGTACAAAGCGGACCAACGCACACGAGCTTACGGTACCGCCCTAGACTGGACCCTGGATAAGGGCAACATGCTGAACACCAACACAAGCGGAGGAGAGCTTGCCCTCCTGTTGACCCAGACTAACGGTGGAAGCAGGATCTCCTCTACTCGCTACCTCCACTACGGGACCGTGACCGCGAGAAGTGAGCGCCCGTGCTTAATCTTCGGAGATTAATGCTGAACTACAACTTTTTTTCTAGTCAAGACCGGTAGATGGGGTGGCGTGGTGACTGCATTCATCACCATGTCTTCCATCAAGGACGAGATTGACTGGGAATGGCCTGGCGCAAACACAACCCAAGCTCAGACAAACTACTTCTGGCAGGGTTTCATTCGTATGTACATTCCACCCTCCTTGTTATTGGAGTGCTCACTCCCTCCCGTAGCCGCCCAGACCAACGGCCTCACCACTGGGGGACTCACTGATACCTTTAGCAATTACCACGACTACACCGTGAGCTCGTAACCCATTCAAACCACCAAAAACAGCCATCCTGAATTCACTCCCCGCTTAGATTGACTGGCAATCCGATACCTTGACATGGTTGATTGACGGAAACATAGTCCGCACCTTGAAGAAGTCCGATACCATCAACTCCAACGGAGTTGCTCTTTACCCGACCACCCCCGCTCGTATTCAAATCAGGTATAACCCCCTTATGTTTATCTTGTCCCGGACTGAACTAACGATCATATTACTACCCTAGCATCTGGCCTGCTGGCATCCAAGGAAGTCCTGCGGGTACCGTCCAGTGGGCTGGAGGTATGATCAATTGGAACGATCCCGACTATGCTTCCGCAGGCCACTTCTACACCCTCATCAGCTCTGTCAATGTCACCTGCAATGACCCCGTCAAGCCCACTGACAATGTCACATCCTATGTCTATACCCCTAACGTCACTGCTTTCACTCCGGGAATCGAGTTCTCGAACCAGACCACCATCAACAGTGCTTCCACCGGTTACATTGTTAACCCTCTGTTCATGCTCGCTGCTACCGCAGCAAGCCTTTTCTTGACATTGTCTTTCTAGGCACGCTCAGGGAGTGTCATGCCGGTGTCTAATGGGTTGGGTATATATACCCTTTTCTTTGTTCGAACTACATTTTCGTGTCACACGGCATCCCCAACGATCCTTACGATACTTCTCCCTCATACAGACTAATATCCTTACCAAGCAAGTTCCTTGTCAAATACATAGTCTATGCTACAGAAGTGAATGGATTCTCCGTATCTACAACCACGGTGTTGTCCCCAACATCATCAAACTCAAAGTCCTCGCCACTGTTCGCCCTTTTACTAAACTCGTCTACCAACGCCCTGGTCTCGTCAATGATCGACCGCAAGATCCGTACTTTCGTCCATCCAGAAACATCCACGGAATCATCGTCCACGCTCAGCGAATCGGGGTTTGGTAACAGACTGCTGTAACCCAGATACGCCTGAATGCGCCTGATCTTCCTGAATACAGCACGGGTGAGGGATGCAGACTTGATCACGACGGACTGTGGCAGTTGAATTGTACCGCCCCCCTCATGTTCCAAGGCTCTGAACATAGCGGAATGTCTGACAGGCCCGAGGTGGACTATGTTCGGGAGTCCGACTGCCGGGGACGTAGAGGAAGGCGAAGAGTAGAGGTATCCAGGATCCCGGCCCCGAACGGCCATGTTGGATACGTCTGGATCGAACGACATCAGGCTCGTTGTTCGGGTCCTTGGCGACTGATCTGGTGTGGTCATGGCTTGGTATCTCGAGGATCGACCGCGTTTTGAAAAAAGCCCCGAGTTGGGGCGAGAACCGAACTGGCTTGATGTAGGACGGAAGGCTGGCCTCTCTATCTTGAGTTGGTCTTCCAGGATCCTGACCTTTTCTTGCATCATCGATCGCATCTCCAACAGGAGCTGGGTTCGATGAACACAAAGGACCTCGAACAGCGACCACATCATATAATCCAGAATTCTTGGCCGAACGATGGTGCTTGTTCTTCGTGAAGGAGGGAAGACGAGGGTACCCGTTTGTTCTACCGCCATCGAAGCGCGGGGGGACACAGACGGCGACTGGAATGGTGAGCCAGGCTGGGAGTAGTCACCGGCGGAGGAGGCGAAGGCCGCGTTGCCCCCCTTCAAGGCCTCCCTCAGGACCATTCCAGTTCTGCACCAAACGTCAGGGAGGATGGAAGTCACATCGTCGCCAGCTCTGATCGCCACCACTTTGATTATCTGTAGCCCAACGGCCATCGTCAGTGCCAACCTCTCCTCTCGATCGTCCTCAGCCCCCTTCTCTCCCTGCGAGGCCGGTGATCCTCTAGCATTTCCCTGGCACGCCAAAACGGCATAGGCAAGGACCCGGACCCAAACACGTGGATATGTGTGCCGATTCTTAGCGTGAGCAAGGTCGTTCTCCGCCACAGCCTGAGCAGACGTTTTCAGGCTCAACGCGAATGGCAGGACGACCCCGGATAAGAGCTCGTAAGAAGGTTTCCTCCTTTCAAGCGGGGACAAAACATCCTCGCCAGCCACCCATATACACCCCTTCATCAATTCCACGATACTCGCCTGCATCTCTCGCGAAATCGGGTCAGAATTCTCGATCATAGAACTGAAGGCATCAAGGGAGGAGCTGCAAATAGATGTCACAGCGCTCATAAAGGCCGGGTCGCTCGAATGCTGAGAGTCTTGGGCAAGCCGAGCAACGGCGCGTAGAACAAGTGAGAGATCTGCAGTTGGGAGGATAGAGCGGAGGACCGGGGCGAGTTCTTGAAGGAAGGTGAGAACAAACCTCAAGGATGCAGTCCTGTTGCGGAGCAGGGAAGCTTCTGTCCATTTCCCTATGAAATCGCCAATCTGGGCTGTTGCGACGCGAGCTTCCTTGAAAATGACCTTCACTAACTCCCAGACTCGATAAAACCCAGCCGGCCTCAACTGTGCCCCCTGTCGGGCGAGGGCTTCCACCAGGGATAGGTACTCCAAACGCATCGCCAGGAGGTCAGAAGGTGAATTCGGGTGCTTCGTGTCGTCAGGACTGGAATCCATGGGCCTGTCAAAATCCTCCAAATTCAGATCCTTTTCTGATCGAGAATGCACCGAATCTGGTAGTTTCGTCTTCCCAACTTTTGAAAGGAGAATCGATCCAAGGGCCTCTGTCCCTTCGGTCACGACCGTCCTGGCTTCCTTGCTCACAACACATATGTGCGGTGCAAAGTACCGGAACATGGTGAGGAATAGTTGTGCGCGGTAGATATCCGGGTTATGAGCGATGACTGTGAGGAATAGACGTGCCATGTCGTCGTCGCTGAAGGCTTTTCCAGCCGGTTCCTCCGTCAATGGGAGTTCGATCGCCTCGCCTTTTGAAGATCGTACTCTCTCTAAGAAACCGTGCGGCTCGACCTCGACCTTGCTCACTAGCAGGGATTCATATTCATGCACCTTATTGGCGTCATGGATTCCCGCAGGATCTGGCACATTTTGCGGGGCCGTGTTCCTGAGCGTGGATAAGAGGTTGAAGACATCCTCCGCAGCCTTGGATTGGTCGGTACACTCTCTCCGAAAAATTATGAGGGACAGGACGTCGAGAGTCTGGAAGACGAAGGCCTCTTCGTGCTGAGCGTAGAACCGATTAATTCCATATTCGATGGCCAACCGGATCGCGGATTCCTTGCGAGACTGGGAATAGGACTTGAATATTGCAGGCATGAATAGCGTGTATCCACCAGCAGAAACAAACAGCCGTCGGAAGCGAGTACTAGCGATCATCAACGCTGTGAAGGAGGCTTAGATGCAAAACACCCAATTTTGGCATAACTGACCGATCATCGCCTGAGCCACTATGCCAAGGTCGTCCCCGTGAACAAGGAGGATCCGATTGATACCGTCCACAAGGAGGCTGAATTCTTCTCTGTTATTCGTGTGCCGTGACATCGATCGAAAAATCTGGGCGACGAGCAGGAGGTAACTTCGGGATAAGACCAGCGAAAGTCCATAGACGACCGGGCTCCTTATCCTTTGACGTTGGTCGCCCTTCAGTTTTGGTATAAAGTCAGCCAAATTTGTGGGCCAGCCATTGTCATCCCCAGGCAGGGAGAACCCCTCGAGGTTCTTCCGAATCGCATGAACATCTTGCGGGTTCTTTTTCAACATGGAGAGGAATAGGGTATTCTGAGCCGTTCGGATCATCGTCATCCAGCGGAGTTTGGAAGCGGCGGTAGACGAGTCGCGTATGCCACCGAGAGACTGAGGAAACATTGGGGAGATAGGGGCAGTCGGCGGGAACCACAATGACAGGTTAGGAACAAGAAAAACCTCCAATTTTGCCTTCCGGACTTCCCGCATCACCATGCCGTTGACTTGAGAGACTAACTTGGACAATATGGGAACCGTATAGGCAAATCCATGCAAAGCTTCAATCGTCTCCATTTGCCGCGCAGCGAATTTGAGATATCCGGTGAGGTGAGCGAACACGAAATGCGTAGTGGCGGGAGGAAGGCGATGTGAGATGTGGGTGAATTCCCGCAGCGTAGAGATAGCAGAGCTCATTTCGTCCCCCCTACCAGTCATGGCGGATAGCACTGGACGGCAAAGAGATGCAGGGTCATCGCGCATGAGCTCTAGCAACAGATTACGGGCAGCGTTTGCGATGACAAAATCTGGGTCAAGATTGAGGGAAACGACCTGGGGGAAAATGGAAAGCAGGGACGTGACGAGAACCGGTCGCCGTTTGGCTACCACATCAGTTGTTAACTGCCTTGTCATGGAAACCTCTCGTTCGGCTGGCTTCGTTGCGGTATCGTAGACCAGGCGCTGAATTGCTACGGAAAAGGTATCATCGTTGTCGACCCTCGCCAGGTCCGTGCTTGGTATGAGGGACATCGGTGTTGTAGCCCACTCCAATCTTTGGTCTAGTGGCCCTTCCTCATCGTCCCATCCAATTTCCAGGAGCCGCTTGCGTAGTTCGAGCGGGAGCGTGTTTTTATTGTCGTCGGTGGTCCCATCTTGCTCCTTGATAAACAGCGGCGAGCCGATATCCATGGGAACAAAAGCTATCGATGGGCGGGCCATCTTGAATGGACGCTTGTAGATTTTGTCAAGGATGACAACTTGCGAACCGATTTGAAACCTCCAGCTGATCAGTTTGGCCACCTTGTCGATCGCCGAATGCCTCAAGCCCGGGTTATCGCTATAAGGAGCTCAACCGAGATACCTAGAGGGAAAATAATGGTATGTACCTTGAAATGTCATCTGTGATGCATTTGATGAAATCCTGCCCGCATTTCTCAGCGCATTGCATAGCTAGAAAGCACGTCTGATAGTGGATCAGTCGAAGTCAGAGTTAGGGAGACGTCACTACGCACAGGGGCAAGGATTTTGGGATCAGAGTCTGCTAAGGAATTTGACCAAAGGAGGGGACAAAGAGTAGTATAATCCTTTGTGGATAAGAGCCCACACACCAAAACCAACAACGGATAGGAAGCGGCTTCAAACCGGTTGTTAAAGGACCGCAAGAGTTGCTTCCTGTCCGACAAAAATGTTGAAGCCTCGTTACCCGTCGATGGCGTTTCGACGATGGAAAAGGTAGCAAGGAACATCGTACTCCTGAGCTGTTGTTCGAGGTGAGCTCCGCCTTCCAGGAGCAGGAGGGAAGCCTCCTCACCTTGGCGCTGGGTTGAGAACCAAATTCTACGGTGGAATAAAGCGCAAGCAACTTGGAAACCATTACTTCGATCTCTTCCTGGAAGGAAAGGTCCCCTTCGTGTTCTTCGTTCCACTGCATAGCCCATTGTAAAATTCGATTGACCCATGGGCTCCTGTAAAAGAAGATCAGGCCGGGACACGAAGTAGCGGAGCACAACCCACGGCTTCAGCGAACGCGTGATTAGCCTCATTTCGTGAAAAAGCATGCAGTAGAGTGCGCGCTGGGAAAATGGAACGAGAGTCGCCCTCTCCTACCAACAGGACTCAGCAACGGGGGTATTGTGCAGCCTCTTGAAAACATACTTTCGCTTCCAACAGGAGAGCCAGCCGAGATTCTAGTGCAGTGACGAACGCAACAAGGCTTTCTGACGCTGCGGCCTGTAGGTTCATGTAAATGATTGATCTCAACGAGCAGGTCAAGAAGACCTACAGCACTCTTCCTCAGGGTCCTCAAGCGACTAATCAACTCCACCACGACAACGCAATGGCCCAACCTCGCTTGCTCCCATATCGGATTGCCTGTTTCTTTGGTGCTGCCAACGTTTGACAAGTTTCCCATCAGCGCAACTGCCATCATCTCCGCGTTAGAAGTCAAAAGGCTTGGTAGATAAGTAGAGAGGGTGACGAGGATGCGAAGGTAATTGGCGATGATGACTTCCTTGTTCGATGCGGCGCACAGGAACAAGGGTTTGAAGAAAATTTGGGGATGTCGTTTAGCGATGAGCAACAATAACTCCGTGATAGACGCGTCAGGTATTGTGATTGATTCCGCAGCCAGCCTCTATGGAGACGTTGAGCGAACGAGCGCATTGTGAGCATAAAAATCCCACATCACACAGTTTGGGGAAACAAGCGGCCATAATGGATTTTTGTACGTCTCCAGGCAGCGGCACCAAGGAGCTGAACACGCGAGCAATCCTGGACAACTCGTAGTTTTCGATCTAGAAGCGTGTTAGGCAGCGGGGAACCAAAAAGTGCGTCACACACCAGGTAGCAAAGGGCACCCTCCAGTTCGAACTTCCACGGGGAAGAATCCCGTATCCACTGAGTTATCAAGCGAACAGAACGTGACATCCCACCCTCTTTAACCTCCAGACACAGAATATGAACCACGAGGAGAACAACTAGACGCATAGCCTCGTTCCCTTTGATCTTGCTAAATCTTGCGACTTCTGGTAGTACCAACGTTTCGATGATACCCAGAAGGGTGGAACAGTAATCCAGACCATCAAATTCAAGCAGCTGTAAACCTGCGTGGGCGAAGGTACAAATCTTTCGCGAATGAGCTTTCGTTGAAAGGGCCGACAGCGCCTTTGTTGAAGTCGGCACAGGCCAGTATTCCTGTGTTTGGTGTTAACCTGTGCCCTACTCTACTGCGAGTGCACAAATACCTCAACAAGATTGCGCAAGACCCAAGCGCGGGATTTTAATGAACCGTAAGCCACACACTTCAAGATGCTCTCGATTGCAAGTGCTTCCCTGATGTCGTTCTCAGTGTCAGAAGTCGAGAAAGGCGTCCCAAACTCTTGCTGAATGGACTCCTTAGAGATCAACCCGCTCCCTCCATTCCAAACCTCAAGAATCAAGCCTTTGACGGACTCGAACTCCCCGGGGTCCAATGAGGAAGTCGAGAGGAGCAAAACAAGGGCCTGGAGAATGGTCTGAAGGAGGGCAGGAGTCTCCGTGCGAAAGGTTGCATCTCGCGAGAACAAAAGCGTAGATATGGCACCAATGATCTTGGCTCTAATTCCCGAAGGCCGCGCCGCTGCGCTGCAGCACCACAGACAGCGATCGAGTTCAGCCTACGGCAAGTGATAAGCGACTTCGCTAAATGTGGGAGTTTGACGAACCTCCGGTAAATCAGTTCGCCAAGTCTTGATTATGAGCGTAAAAGCTGTGAGGGCGTAGTCTTGTTCTCGCTCCGAAGGGTTCGGTACCATGAAAGGAACCAAAAGTGTCGACAGCACTTGATTCTCGTGCGGTAAAATTCTCGGGAGGTGCAGAAGGGAGGCCTCGTATTGCTCCAAGGTTCTGAGCAAGGTCAAGACAGAAGGCTGAGGAGGTATTATGGTCGATCCCCCAGAATGTTTTGACCAGTTCGTTGATGAGATTGTTGATGCAGGGATAGCAGACTGGGGCAACGAAAGTGATAAAGCAGATCCGCCAATACTTCCCTCACGGAGAGATCTATTAGGGATACCGTCGGGCGTCCTGAGCTGCACGCACGCGCGTTCGAGTTCCAGGGCAAATTTGCGCATATCATCCAGAGCAAACTCCCGAGCAGTGTCGACCACCTGCCTCATGCCTAACTTCGGAAACCTGGAGGATTTTGGCGTGCCCGGTCTCCCTCCTGCAGGTAATGGGGAAGTGAAAGGTTTCGGGATTGACTGGAGAGACGGTGCAAGCGACTGGGTGACAGAGGGCGAGGGACTATGCAAGATATGACGGCGAATAGTATCCCATCTCGCTCGGGAGGGGGACGGTGGCTCAGGGTTTACATCTGGACGCAAAGGGCGCGGAGTGGCGATGTCAAGATATTGAGGATCGTTGTCCTTGTTCTCGGTGAGATCCTCGGCAAGTGGTGAATCGACGATGTCTTTGCCGTGGAAAGGGTCAGAGTCCTCTGTGACTTCGTGAACACCACCGAGGCGTAAAACGGACGACTTGGATGCCTTTCGTGATTCTCCTCTGAGCGTGTCGACTGAGTGCTGAGATTTATCCGAGATTGTGCTGTCGACAGAAGCCGTCCGTAGAGGGCGGCCTCCCGACGGTCTTTTGATGGGAGGTAGAAGGCTCATGCGCGAATAAGGATCAGGAGATGCATGTCTAAAGAGAAGGTATGGATTGAAGTCAATCGCTGCAACGTTGCAACTGGTGTCGAGCTCACATCGTCACCGTGACAAGATCAGAAGGGGAGCACCACGTGATAGCAAATGTCAGGCTGCGAGTCTGCAAGTGCAGCTATAGATGCAATGTAAAAACATGATTGCATGCAAATTTTTGCGTAATAGAATGTGTAGTAACGACATGGCAAAAACAAAGATACAGACACAACCTCCATCTTACACCTCCTTGACCTTGACTGAACCACGCAGCAGACCCGTCTGTGGACCGAAACCAATTGATAAGCAAACAGGACAGTACACGGACAGGGAAAATCGCGTACCCGGCGAGCGGCGATAAGTCCAACTTTCTGACCGGGTACGGCAGAACGGGCGATTGTTGAGGCCTTTCCAATGTGTTGATGATTACCACCACCGTGAGGATGGTCAACTGGGTTCATGGCAACACCACGAGTACGAGGCCAGCTGAGTGAGGTTTATCGTTAGCAAAGCCCTATATCAAGCGCACGTAGAGACGAACTTGTAACGCTTGGCCTTGTACTTATGGTAAGCCCTACCGGCTTTGAGCAAGGGCTTGTCGATCCTTCCACCACCAGCGACAATTCCGACAGTGGCACGGGAACGGCCAGAGATGGTCTTTTTCGCACCGGAAGGTAGACGAATGCGGGTCTTGTCGTCTTCAGGAGAGTGTCCGATGACGGTGGCGTAGGTTCCGGATGTCCTTGCGAGAGAACCACGGTCTCCAACCTTTTCCTCAACACCGCAAATGATCGTTCCTTCTGGAAGCTGGCTCACGGGGAGAACATTCCCCACGTTGAGGGCAGCCTTCTTGCCGCAGTAGATAAAGGCACCAGTGTGAAGACCCTCGGTAGCTATGAAGGTCTCCTTGCGGAGCTTGTAACGGTATGGGTCGCGGAAGACGACTCGGGCAAGAGGAGCGCCACTAGGAGTTGAATTAGTTTTCAGCAACTCCTCCTTATCGGAGACCCAGCAGGACGTACCGGCCAGAGTCATGAATGATTTCCTTGACAATACCGCGAATGTAGCCGTTCCTTTCGGCGAAGTCGAGGGGGCGTAACCTCGCGGGTGCTTTGTTCAGGTGGGTGTGTGCCTTGAACTATAGAACCGAAAAGTTTGAATGCGTCAAAATAATAAATCAACGGCGGCATACGATGGCATGAGACCGCCTCTGTGCCCTAATGACCCTACCCATCGTTTAAGCTGGAAAAAGAAGAGTCAACATCAATCTAGATTGTGGCCATCCAAAGGAGTTGCGACGCATCCATCCTCTAGACGACTGCATTCAACGCCGTTTCTATCGGAAGCGGTAGCGGGGCAGCCCTAGCGTAGAGCGAGCAGCTCTCTATGGCGGTTTAAGAGGGCGAACTTACAGTCTTGTAGGAGTAGAACGTTGATGATTGCGAGGATGAGCGGGGAAGCTCGACTTGGTGATGACTAAGCAGCCACACTACGGCATGTCCCGACGAAGTGTTGGGACGAACTTCTTGTCAATGTCCGCCCTTCAGCTGAAACAATTAGATGCAAGCAGAATTATCATTGACTGTACAATATCTCAGCTGAGCTACCTGACTTCCGCAGCGACCATTTACATTTACATTTACGCTTCCCGCCCATCCCATTCGGCTGTCTTTTTCTATACACCTCAAAATGGTCGAGAGTGGCATTCAATACAGGCCATTCCCCATTCTACAGGAGACTCGTGCCCTGTTTGTGGAGAGTAGAATGCCCCTGATGCGGCTGAGGATCTCTGTGGGCTTCACGCTTACTTCGGGTGCAGGACGAAGACCGCTAGGAGAGGAGATCATCCTGCTGACAATGTCGCTTGGGTCACCTCTGCAAACTTTGAGAGCGCCAGGTCGAACGTGCTTGACGCCGCTGGCCGCTAGCTCGTTGGCCTTAGCGAGACTACAGTGGTCTCTATTTGCGCACGTACTTCCAGCCTGGCTTTTGCTCCCTGAGTTCGCTTCCCCCCTCTTCCAGGGAGATTGCCGGACTTGGAAGGGACGTCCAAAGAGAGCCTTGCGGGGGATGCTAAGCGGATGCTTCGTTATGAACTACTATAGCATCTGAGTCGAGTGTGCAAAGGTCGAGTGACAGCTTCGTGGGCGTTTCATATCCTCCTTTTGGATCGCCTGGCAAGTGAAGGCGTTCCGTGGTGCTCGTGAGGCTGTGACGGTGGTTTCGCTGAACTTTAACTGCTCTCGTACGCCACAGGTGAAAGACAGTCGTGGAAGCCGCCACGTCTCTGCTCTACCTCTGGGTTACCCCCGCCCGGATGGGTTTCGTTTTTGCGGCTACAATGGACAGATAAAAGACGCCTTCCGCAGATGGCAACTGGCAATCACCTATAGCACCTATGGAGCATCGATGTCTCGTCCACTCCTAGTGAGCGTAGAAACAGGTCGCTGTGGGGGTGAAAGTAAGGATTGAGAAATTGAGAACGAGTACTTGGGTGTCAAAGCATACCATGGCTGGGAAGCAAGTAAGAAAAAAACACCAAGGGTGGCAATGACCCATACGCACAACCTCATCGATTAATTGACCAGATGGGATTTGTTTGGTATTGAGCATTTAACTGGCTACAGGCTATTGCAAAACAAAGCGAGGGATATTTCATCTACCGCGTTAGTTCTGGGAGGCGTTCAGTCGAACACAGACAATACATAAACTCGGGCACCGGAGGCGATGACTCATGATACCATCTGAAAAATCAAGACATAGTTTGCAGTTGGACATAGGAGGTAGGAGAGACCAGGACAGAGGAAGGCAGTATGTCAGATGAGGGGTAGTGGGGAAAACAAGCACACGGCGTGCAGGACATCACAGAAGCCAACTTAGAAATGTAGGTACACTTGGTGTGGCACAGATAAGACGGACGAGAGCTTGCACGAACGACAGCATTTAGAAGACGGGATCGCAGTGGAAAAGGTTTCCTCGGAAAGGTGTCGGTGAAAGCGTGCATGTCAAAGCGAACGTGGATCAGGAGGGCAGCCTTTTTAGTGTTCAGGGCTACAAGTCAGGAATGGTAACGGCTGACAAATGAACGACATACTAAGCAGCCGCAGCCTCAGCCTCCGGTTCAGGCTCCTCAGCGATAGTCTCGGGAACGGGAACGTCCGCCTTTTCCTCGGTGGTGGGCTGGGCCTATATCACTGATGTTATCTCCCACATCTGGTCAGGTGAAATACAAGCTCACCTTGGACGCTGGCTTGCGGGAGGCAGTTGAAGAGGGCTTCTTAGCCGTAGAAGCAGGCTTAGTTGTGCCGACTTTAGAAGGGGGTTTAGAACCAGCCCGGCGAGAAGCGGGCTTGGAGGATGTGCCATCTACTGCCTTTGAGGTGGGCTTCGCCTTTGAGGCTGGTTTGGTCAACTTAGATGCGGGTTTGGTAGCCTTGGAAGCAGGTTTGGTGGCCTTCGAGGCTGGCTTGCTAGCTTTGGAAGCAGGCTTGGTCTTTCAGGGAACCACGTTGAGCCGAGGATGCCAATTTTATGAGTATGTTTATTGGAACATACCTTCTTTGCGGGAGGTTCGCTCTCCTCAGCATCCTCGGCTTTTCTCTTTCTGCCACGAGATTTGGGAGGTGCAGCGGCCTCATCACCCGCGGACTTATCCTCCTCATCAGCCTTGGCCTTCCTAGAGCGTGGTTTGGCCGGGACCTTTTTAGGGGCAGGCTCGGGCTCAGCTTTTGGTTGCTCCTTGATGCGAGCAGAGCGGCGAGGAGCAGTGTCAGCGTCAGCGGGGGCGGAGGTGGATTTGGGTTTAGCAACCATGATAATCGACGATGAGCGTTGGGGGAAGAGAGGGTTGGAGTTTTGCTGAAGCTATGAACGCGTTGTGGACTGAGCGCCACGTGACAGTGTTGATCGCGTTAAATTTAGATCTCCGCCAGAATTTTCCGCGAGTCCGACTGATCATTCTACCAGAAAAGGTATTGCCTGATCTGGAGAGGCTTTAGAAGATATTCCATACAGCGGGGGCAGCTGGTCGAGGTAAGTGAAACACATTTTGGTGAGATGACGCCTGCGAAAGGCAAATTTTTGGACACGTTTTGTTGTTCAAGGTTGCACACGAGGATGCCAAGACGATTAGAGAACGCCTAGTGACGCGCCGATCGACCCGGTTGCGATGGATCCTGTCTCATCTGATGAAGGAGTACAGCAAGCGCCAGGAACAGAGGTAAATAGTAAGCGAGACGGTCTTGGAAAAAAATCCACCTCTGTTCCTCGACTCCCCTCCTTTTCTTCATCGTCACTATGAGTTCACCAATCCCTGCGCACGCGATGCACTCCGGTATAGATCCTTTCACCGGTAGAGGCAGAGGCTTCTGGTCATCCGTTATAAGTGCCCTTCTCGCAACTGCCCTCTTCCGGTGCTGGCACATCCTCCTTTTCTTCACCGCGTGGGGAGCAATGGTCACAGCGATCTCCTATTTCATCTACCCTCTCGCCATCCAGTCCACCTTGCTAACGGTGTTAGTACCCGCCGTTGTCACCTATACATCTGATTTATTGAAGAATATCCTTTTAGACTGGGTACCGTGCTTGGTTTCGTCATCTCGTACCGTACCACCTCCAGTTTCGAAAGGTACAACGAAGGCCGTCGATTCTGGTCTGCAATAATTCTTGGCAGCAGAACTCTTTCTCGCATCATATGGTTCCACGTGCCAGGTCAGAGCGCCCATTCTTGAAGCTGCCCGCCCATCTCATCACCGTTCACAGATGTCATGCCAGAAATTCCGGGAGATGCGGCCAGCTTACAGGAGCGAAAGGCGAGGACTCTTCTCGAAAAGAAGACCGTCCTCAACCTTATCGAGGCATTCAGCGTTGCCATAAAGCACTACCTTCGTGGTGAAGAGGGTATCTACTATGAGGATCTCTACCACCTCGTGAAGTTCCTCCCTCCCTACGCCTTGCCTGCCGGTCGCCCTTCGATGCCTGATATATCCGAGATGCCGATGGGCCGCTCTTCGGAAGGAACTCGGCTCTCAGTTTCTCGTAACGAATCCGAAAAGAGTGCCGAAGGTCAACTGCCCCCTCCCGTTACTTCGGCCCCAAGATATTCCAACTCTAAGTCTTCCAAACCTCGCCCAGGCGAAGAACTTTACCTTTCGCCTGCTCGTAATCCTCCAAAGTTCGCTATCTTCGACGTTTTCCCATTCTCTTTATTGGTTCGCCAATTGACCAAACGTGGGAAAGAGATCAAGGGAAAGAAGGCTGCAAGGTTACGGGCTGCTCTGAGAGAGCACGCCGTTTCCCAAAACATCCCTCTCGAAATCTCGTTATACCTGGTGGGATTCTGACTGAATCTGTTCTTCTGTTGTGCTTACCTCACCCACAGAGCTCCTACGTCTCTGCTTTGCAAACCAGGAAGGCGATTGACCCGGGAACGACCAGTAAGCGCTTCCATGGAAATCGATTTCCGGATTCTGCTCACACTTTTTAGCTGCTTTGCTGAATGCTCTGCTCTCTCTCACCGACTCGCTCACTGGCCTCGAGCGTATTTTGACCACGCCCATCCCGTTCTCGTACTCCTTTCATCTGTGGGCCGTCACCACAATCTATTGTTTGACCCTTCCCTTCCAAATCTGGAAGACCATGGGCTGGTTAACGATTCCCGGTACAACTGTGGTGGTACGTACTACTCGCTAATCCATTTACATACCGCCCCTAACCAACAACTATCCGACCCCAGGCTTTCGTCTTCTTCGGTTTCTTGGTTGCCGGTGAGGAAATCGAAAGTAAGTTCCGGGACAATTCCTTGTCCTTCGTACCTCATAACTCCACCCACTAGACCCCTTCGGCTACGATAAGAACGATCTTAACATGGACTACTTCACTCATGTCATCATCCGTAAGCAATTCCTTTCCCCCTAAACGCGAGTGAGTGACTCAATTCTTGCGCCCAGGCAACGAGCTTCGTGCCGTTACCGCCACTCCCGCCCCTGATCCAGCCGTCTGGGCCTTCGCCGACGCCAACAACTGCGTCTTCACTTCCCCTACTAGCAAGTCGGATGACGATGGTGACCGCACCTCCCCCCGAGAATGGATGCGCCGCGGACTGGGCTCCATGCAAAGCGCGCTTGACGTTTAGACTACTCTGGAGAAAAACACTTACCTCGCTAATAATAAAAAAAGTCATCCTGTGTTCCAACATCATCACCTTCCTTAGGGTTCTTTTGCGCATATTTCTTAAATCCCTTTCCTTTACACGAATTGCTCCATAAACCTCTCTTGCTCGACTTACGGGCCGGTTAATATCCTGAATTATGATTTCACACCCATGCGGACATAGAATCCTCTGTTCACTTGTACACACTCACCTACACACACTCGTTTTCTCGGCAATGCATTGAATGTGGTTGCTTCACTCGAATATGGCGCCTCCGGATGCCGAGTTCCAGCCAGAGACTTGAAATGGATCAAGAAAGAACGAAACGATACAAAGCGATCAAAAACTAGACGAGTGAGGGAACCGTAACAGATATGAACCCTAGGAGATTTTCAGGTCACCATGTAACCTTCCCTATCGAGCACATCTTTCACCCGAACGCTCATTCCTGCAATCTTGATCAAGGCATCGAGGACCTCGGGTACCATCTTCGGGGACGTCATCTCTCGCTGCAGGTCACTGATAACCTGCTCCAGTTCCTCGTTTTTTCGTTTCTCAGACTTGAAGTCATTTTGAGCCTTCACCAAAGTGTCTTTGGTCAATTGACTCCGTTCCCGAAGTAAGAGGTACTTCTGTGCGCAGGTCGCCGCATATTGTTTCTCATTGGCCGAGAAACGCTTCTCCGCCTCGAGTTCTTCTCTAGCTTGAGCCAGTGCCATTTTGGCAGAGGCCAATTCGTCCTGAAGGCTCTTGATCATGTTGTCGCTGTCCATTGCCAATGTCATTGGCGCCCCTGTTTCCCGATGTCGTGCATCGTCGATGAGCGCTAAGAGGTGGCATCAGCAAAGAGACCCACAGACACATGTCTGTAAGGTTGTTCACCTTTGCGAGACGGATGGACGCCATTGAGGTCACCGCTGACCTGTCGTGACCTCTCTCTCTCGTTCTCTGTCGCGTTCTTGCTCCCTTTCCCTCTCTCGTGCTCTCTCCCATTCCAACTGCCTCTCACGTTCATGCTCACGGGTTTCCCATTCCCTTTCAAACTCCCTACCCCTATCTTGCTCACGCTCGCGCAGCCATCCTCTCTCTCTCTCCCAGGTCGTATCTCGTTCTTTCTCGTTATACGACATCGCCTGAACATCGCCGTTGCTTGCATCCCGCGGATGACGTACTGGCGAACGAACTCTCATTTGCACGGGTCCCCGCGGGATCAGCATAGGAGACCTAGAACGTCTCCGAGAAACGTTCGTTGCCTCTGGGTCCTCATAGTGAGGGTGATCGGGACGCGACCCGAAACTCTCCTTCCGATACACACCGTAGAAGGGTCGTTCACTCGTGCGAGAGCTCGTCGAAGCACGTCGTTGGCGAGACTCTCCTTCATTGTACACAGGACGGACATACTCTCGGTATGCATCAGAAGCCTTCTCCGCCTGGTACAATCAACCACTAATCATGTAGAACAGGAGTTTGAATAACGTACTAACGATGAGCTTGAGCGTTCGGTAGCCATCGGATGCGTCGACCTGGGCTCGGTCGCTGATACCGCTTGTTTTGGGATATGGGCATTGCCGTTGCCGTCGGTCGAAGGAGCGGATATTGATCCATGGTTCTGTAAGGCCTGGGACAAGCTATGTAATTTTGCCAAATCAAACTGAGTGGCAGACGCGCCCAAGGTCGGCTTTGGGGCAGGCGCCCGCGTCGGGCTCTGCGAGATAGAGTTCGTAGCTCGTTGCGAATTTTCAGCGCCGTCTGTACGCGATAGCATTGAAGACAAGGCGGTTGAGGAAGACAAAGTTGCCAGAGCACTGGATAATTTCAGCGGTGCCTGCGGTGCGGGTGTATGATTCGAACTATTTTTGTGATCCCTCGGCGGGGTCGTTGAGGTTTGCGAAGAGAATGAGTTTTGCGCAGTTTTTTGCAACCTCGGACTGAGCTTATTGCGGTCATCTTGGTGTGGTCTGACGCTTGGAGTCGGTGTCTCAGAGGGCTTGTGTTGAGTAGTCGCGGCTGGATAACGCGGAGTCGATGGCTGTGGTTGCGGGGAAGGCGACCTCGGACGTTGATACACCAGCCGTGAACCCGGTTGCTCAGCATCTGTTCGGGATCTCTTGCGTGGAGGACCGGGAGAAATTGATCGCTGAGTCCTCTCATCGGGCTCAGAATCCCTTTCCCTACGCCTTTCATACCTTGAGGACATGATTTTCACGTACTTCCTACACGATTGGGGTCGATATTCGAGATTACGGTCGTCTCTGCACGATGTAATAGCCAGATAAAACTCACAAACAGATGTTTTCCTTAAACGCTCGCATAGTAGGCTTCTCGAGTTGGGCGATCCTCGCGCATAGTGACCGATGGGCGGGCTATGTTTCCGCCTGCATCAGTCCTCGCCACGTCGACAAACAACCTACGACAACTCACCCCGTTCTCCTCGACCACATAGTTGCAGAAGATCTTGGCGCTCTGTTTGACATAGTTAACAGTCTCCGGATGACCAAACTCTAGAGCCTTGAGGTCATTGTCGAGCATTCTCCTCCAACTGAATGCATCTTCGGGAAGCTTGCTACGAGTGGGATCATAGGGAGACCAAGGGAGGACTCGGTGTCCAGGATCGCGGTCGTGATTCATCTTGCGGGCCTTATCGCCTTGGTACTGGAGCTCGAGCCGTATGGTGATGTTCATGGTGGTCGTAATCCGCTACAACCAGATCACGCCGTAACTGCGATCGATGGAAAATGGTGGGGGAAGGGGATGAGGAGGAAAGCGAGATATTGGAGGATATTCGGGAGCGTGCCCAGGTATTGGTTCCGAGCACGTTGTCTCCTCCTGGACCAGACTCAGCGCTCGGCTGGCGGGGCGTGGTTTCTCAGGATTTTCCACGTGGCTGATGTTTATTGTCACTTCCATACTTGGACACTGATCAATCTGTGTATGTGGCTTGCTTTGAATTCTGTTGGCCGAAAGATATCAGTACCTATGAAACCAATGCCGTCTCACCGCCCTTGTCGCGGTATCTCTCGTTCGGGCTACTTAATCTCAAGCTACTCATTTGCCCCACTGGCCGGTGGGAAGGCTAGCCCCATCGTTTGCTACGCCCTGGGTCCTCCCTTATCATCGGGGGCATCGGTTCCAACTCTTCGCGTCCAGCGTGGTGGTCTGGCCGAGATGTACCTAGTTTCACGAGGGAGTTAATGTCTCTACAGCCTTCACTCTTTGGCAGTGCCTACTGTAAACCACTGGTGGCCTCCGTATTTACCAGGTCTCATCCATGAGGGCGGGTTTCTCTCCTGATACCGGCGGTACCGGTTAATAATTCCTGTGCGATTAATTTGTGTTACGGATACATGTCATAAGCTAGATATTCGTCTAGGTGATGCGTGATGCTGCAGAGAATGCGAATATGATGAAATAAAGTACAACAGGTCGAAAGAATGTCGTGAAGGTCGAATAGGGTAGCGCAGGGTAAATGGAAGTGGTGGTATTACATACAAGACAGGGCAGGAAAAGATCGTCAAGTGAACGTCCCAAGAGATAACATAAATCCATCAATCCGAGAACCATTCACCACCGCTCGCAAGTTGGGCGAAAACACCCTTACGGTCCATGAGCTCGTCAAAGGTGCCCGTCTCAGCGATGGCGCCGTCGTGGACAACCAAGATGCGGTCACACATCTTCATAGCCGGGATCTTGTGGGTGACCATCACCGTAGTGCGTCCGAGCTTGGCATCCTTGATGGTCTCCAACACCGCAGCCTGGTTGGTGGGGTCCAAAGCGGAGGTGCACTCGTCAAGGATGAGGACGTTGGCGGGGCGAACGAGCGCGCGGGCGATTTGGATGCGTTGTGCTTGACCACCGGAAATCAGCGAAGCGTTCTCCCCAACCAAGGTTTTGTATCCCTTGGGGAGAGACATGATAAAGTCGTGGACCTGAGCGGACTTTGCAGCCTCTTCAATCTGGGCCTGAGGTAGCGTTTGGGAGCCGTAGGCGATGTTCTCGCTGATAGGAGCATCGAATAGATTCGGGTTCTGACTGACCACAGCGACGTGATCACGTAGGTAGCCTACGTTGATAGATCCCAACTTGTTCGGCCCAATGGTAATCGACCCGGAGGTAGGTTCGTAGAGCCGTTGGAGGAGAGCGGCGATGGTGGACTTCCCACATCCGGATGCACCGACAATCGCGACACACTCGCCCTCGCGGACCTCCATAGAAACGTTCTTGAGGACTGGAGCTTCAGGCCGCTCGGGGTAGGTAAAGGAGACCTTGTTCAACCTGATCGAACCTCTGATCGGAGGACACGCAGATCCTTGCGACTCCTGGGTGTTGGTCGATAGCTGCATGAGGCGGTGAAAGTCACGAGTTGCTTGGAGAGATGTAGCAATGTGTTGGGCTAGGGAGTTGTCAATAAAGGAGTTAGAGTATCAAATATGGAATCGACGTACTGAAACCCATCAGCTGAGAACCGAGAGAAACAGTGAAAACGATGAGATTGAGAACCTCGACCATCTGGATGTAGGAGTAGGTGCCGCGGGCGATAAAGATCGCGCCAACATAGAACAAGGCAGCTTCTGAGAAGTAGATGAGGGAGCTCGCAACACCGTGGGTGCAACCTTCAACGAAAGCCCCCTTGATTCCCGCGGCATGCGCATCTTGGATAGATTTCTCGAAAGACTGCTCGAAGAACCGCTCAAATGCCATGGCACGGATCGAGCGCACGTTGGCAATGGCCTAGGTAGGAGGTCAGCTTATGAAGTGTACATCAAGCAAGAGTAGATCTTACCTCGTAGTACTCCTTTGCTACCTGCTCGCGAGCACGTTTGTTCCTTAACTCGCATTTGGCGACTAGATTCGTTTGAATGGCCATTGTAACGACGAAGACCGGAGCGATGGCCATTCCAACAAGAGTCAATTGCCATCCCGTGATCATAGCCCAGAGCAATCCAGTTCCAATCATGGTGACGACGACGATCGCCTGTGGAATGACAGTGGCAAGGAAACTCCTAGCGTCATCGCCGTCCTTGATGAAGATCTGAACCAGCTTAAGGGGTCCATTTGATCCGTCCACCTTGTCGAACCACTTCTTGTCCTGGAGCAGGACCAAGCGGAAGCAGGACATCCTAAGTCGGTTGACCCAGGAGACGGCAATCTTCTCGAGAATAAAGTACTTGAGACCTAACAGCAGCCCGTCCATGGCAGCCAGCGCCAACACGATGCCTCCCAAAGTGTTGATAAGCGAGACATCTTTCGCGCCAGCAGAAACCTGAACAATAAGTTTTGACAGGACGAAAGAGAAAACAGGGGTGACTGCGCCGCTAGCGGCCGCAATGAAACATCCGAGGAAAACGAAGAATTTGTGGGGAAGGGTGGGGTAGATATCGCACAAGAGTTTGAAGATAGATACAGGGGCTGCGGCTGAGGGTAGTTCCGGAACCGATTCCTCGATAACTGCCTGTAGTTCAGGTTTCGATCGCTTGCGTCCTGACCGGCGACTGCTCGCTTGACTGGCGGACTTCTTGATGGTATCCTTCTCTGCATCAAAGTCATCGTCATCAAGAATATAGGAGGCTTGAGAAGGGATGGTAAAGACGGGCAAGGTGGGAGAGAATTGGAGGCTTAAACGATGACGAGGGGGACTGGACATAGCAGCCGGTTGGGGGACCGCCAGCGGCAAAACTTGGACGCTCGAGGGTCGCCTCGACCGGGGGGAAGCGGCGAAAGTTCCGTTTTCAATAATTCCACTGGTCCGAGGGGGGAAAACGGCCGAAGGGCCAGAGTTGTGGACGGTGAGGTCTGCGACAACGTCGAACATCCAGTTTCCGAGAGAGATGGGTTGCACCGATGGACCAGTGACTTCGAATTTATCCCCTTCCGTCTCGTCAAGAATCGCTTGGACCTTTCGTTCTTTCTCGGCTATCTCGTGGTTGATATCGCGTTCTGGGTGGGTAGCCCCTTGAGAGTCTGCCATCCCCCTGAAGTAGCCACCCTTCATCGACTCCAAGTCATCCCGGTAGCCGGTTTCAACATTGACACCGTCCTTCATCACGATCACGAAGTCTTCGGAGCGAATTTGGCTAATGTCATGAGTGATAACGATGGTGGTTTTGTTCTTGCGCCATTGCTTGATAGCCTCGAAGACCAAGACTCGGGAAGTGGCATCGAGAGCGGAGGTGGCCTCGTCTATTGGGGCAGTTAGAAATGTGAATGAGTCCGACAAAACCTAACGTACCGAGGATCAAGACGGTTGGGTCACGCAGGAAAGCGCGGGCGACCGCCAAACGTTGTTTCTGACCACCGGATAAATTTGCCCCACCATTTCCTAGCATGGTATCATAACCATCCGGGAGGTCGCGGACGAACTCATGCATCAGAGCAACTCTGCAAGCAGCGATCACCTCTTCACGAGTAACGTCCTCGGGACGCTTTCCAGAAGGAGAACCAGCAAGTCCCATCGCAACATTATCGTGGACACTCATGTCGAACATGATGCACGACTGAGAGACAAGGGCGATGTGCTGACGGGTGAACTTCTCGTCAAGAACTTGAATGTCTTGCTGATCAAGAGTGATCTGTCCAGATTGTTGGGAGTACATGCCAGCGAGGAGTTGAGCAACGGTAGACTTCCCAGATCCAGATCCGCCGATAACGAAAGTAGTGTCGCCTTCAGGAAAATACATCGTCACGTTGTCGAGGATGGGGACGGTGGGGCGGGAAGGGTATGCGAAAGTGACGTCAATCATCTCCAGCTCCCCTCGGCACTCCGAAGGGTGGATCTTCCTTAAGCTGCATACTTTCCGAGAGAGGGGAATGAGGTGGGTGGAATTGCGTGAAGAACCTTCAGAAGCGGGTGCTTCTATCATGTTAAGCAGGGAAGCCATGGCAGTCTTGCCCTTGGCAAGGAGGAGAAATTGAGGGGTAGCAAGATGGATATTGCTGGTGGCAATTAGGCAAGCCCAGAAGACGGTCATGACCTGGCCGGGAGTGTTATGGCCTTCTCGGACAAGCTTTGAGCCATACCAGAAGGCTTGAACGAACATGGACATGAGAAAAAATTGAGTGAATCCCATGCTAACGCCCCATAATGTGATTATCTTCCCAGCTGCGGTCTTGATACCGGTAAGAGCGCGCTCGAGGACCTTCAATTCATGATCGAACGCGTTGAATGCCTTGACGGTAGCGATGGAGGCAACGGCGCGGTCAACGAGGGTTGCTGCGGTCGCCGTGTAAGAGCGTTCGCCCGCGAGCAGGCCCTGGGAGAGCCCCTGAGAGAGCCCGCCGAGAAGAACAAGGATGGGGAAGGTCGATAAAACCACTAGGGCGAGTGACCACGAGCCCTGGAAGCCGAGAATGAGGGCGACCAGTGTGGTGGTTAGATATTGAATGGCCAACCCAAGGGCAAGGGAAGACGCAGATCGGACATCTTCGGTATCCCTGCGCAGATAAGTTAGATATTACCAGTGAAAATCAGAGAACGAAAATACGCGTACTTGGCGTACTGAGCCATCATGCCACCAGCGCCAATGGAAGAACCCTCGCCATCGGCTGTCGTCGTAGAATCGTCCGAGCCCATCTTGTCAAACCAGACCATCTCTTTGTTTGTGATAACGTGGTAGACACGGCGACGCAAAGCTCGCAAGTTCTTTTCACCTGTCGTAATCCAGAGGCTGGAAGTGACGCTGCTGAGGACTAGAGCGGCAACGGCGAGACTGAGTAGTTCGAGAGCGGAAAGTCCAACACCTCTCAACAGCTTGTCTTTGTCTTCTTGGGTCGGATTTGTGAGGGGGAATTTGGCGAATGCGTCGAAGGCTTGACCGACCGCAATGGTCATGAAAGGTGCGACACCACCCGAGATGAGAGAAGCAAGGACGGCTGGAAGGAAGATGCATATTATATCCCGACGGGACATGAGCGAGAAGAGGAGGGTGAGTGATGGCTCGAGGGGTTTGAAGGACGGTGGCTGTAACTTGGTAGTTGAGGTAACGGGTGAGGGGGTAATGCTGGTCATCGAAGCAGGAGTCGTTGGTCGTTGGTCGTCACCCACATGGGCGTGGCCGTCGACCTGGATAGACGGAGGACGACGCATAGGTATGGTAGTTGGGGGGGATAGAGCAAGGAGTGCATAATACCCTGGCCCATGGTTTTGTACGATAGTGTTTAAAGAACAAAAGAGTGAAGAAACAATAGAAAATCGCCTGGCATTGTTCCCACGTGATCCCGATCATTACCGGCATCTTTGCATCACAGTCACGCTCTTGAATCTTCTTGGATCTGTCAAACCCAGGTCCCAGGGCCACGACGGAAAGCCGAAATATTCCCTCACCGGAGCGGGTCAGCTACGAAAAATCAAAGCTTGAAGCTGCTAGCGGTGCAGTGACGGCGCGCTTAGTATAAACGCAGCTCGGCAGAGTAACGCGCGACTATTGACCTTCCCGATATGGAAAGGCGCTTATTTCCTCTATTGTCTGCCATAATGATAATCGTTACGAAGTTGAGGTGGTTTCCTGAACTTGAAGTGAGAGGAGCAGCGGACGTATGTGGCGCATACCGGCCATAAGAGCGTACATACCCCGTGCACAAGTTATTGATGATGCCCTTTCAACAATCTCACGACTCGGATCTGAAGCTGAAGGCTGAATGAACATTTGAAGCAGCGGCTTTCCGCTGTCGGTCTGCCGTCCCTGCATCCTAGTCTCGATCCAAACGGTTCGGGTTTCATTGTTTTTTTTTCTTTGAAGAACTCTCAAGCGCTGCGCTAAGGGTGCCGGTGAGTACTTGAGTACTTGAGTACTCCGGTTGGGGGACCTCTCTGCAAGACACGGGCTCTGATCGAGTTCAGATCTTGAACCAGATCTGCACATCACGCATTTCTCTCTCCGCTCGGGATTATCCCTGCGTGTTTGGGTCCCCCCCCACCGGCTTGATTCTAGAATACCTGCATCCCACGCTGTCGTTTGGTTTTTGAATGCGGGGGCCGTCTCTCCTGGACGACCCTGCAGGGACTGATGTATGGGCGTGAGTCGGAACCCACGAGAACATCATTAGTTCGAAAGTGTGTGGAGCTGAATTCGGTCTACCGTGGCTGGCGTGTGCGTGGGAGGACAACGAATTTGGTCAGCACTTAGTAAATATAATAATGATCCATACCCGCGGCGGGCTATGGTATAGCACACCGCCAGGTGTTAAGTCTGTTGCTAGCCGCAGACATTCGACAAGAAATAAGAGGAGGAGAAGGCCCCCGACTACGCTGCCGTGCGCGCTTCAACATCTTGAATACGCCAGGAGCATCCCCGGGCCTCACGTTCTATCAGGCCGATCCTTGACCGTAGATAATCACCACGTAGCTCACTTGTCGTATGACCCTGCGACTTGTTCAATGATATGTAAACTCCGCCAGTTTGAGCAAGCAACGCGCATCGAGGCAATTGAAGGGGTGGAAAAACTCTGGAAATTATTAAATGACAGACGCATTCGTAGGTTTGATCAGGTCGGGACACTTGAAGATTGAGCTTGATGCTTGATGTATGATGACCTGCGCGCAGCCAACGTGAGCGCGAGTGAGATCCGACAGAGCTCATGGGGGGTCGGCAACTGAGTATCTCATATTGCCTGGGGCGAGAGGATGAATCTGGACCAGGGCAAAGGCAGCGCTATCCCCCGCATCTAAATCTAGAATGAATAAATGTGGCGACCCTTAATCCGGGATGGCGATGGTACTTCAATGGGTTCAAACAGAAACCTGAAACGTGAAGCTTGAAGCTTGATGCACTCCCTTGCATTCCGTGAAGGCCGACCTTGGGGCTGAACCTGAACGGCTACGAGGTCTATTGCACCACTTGATTGATAGCGTTAAATTTGACCCGGGAATAAAACGAGAAGGCTTGGACGTGCTACCGGGGTGGCCATTGGATATCAATCGGGGCGCCAGTCGATTGGCCAGTCCATCGACCCTGTAATATGCTCCGCAAACGTGGGAAGGAAGCCCCCCTCGACTTCACTCCCTACCCGTCTGCATCCACCGAGCAACACAATCTCCCCGCTGAGCTCGAATGTGGTGAAAATAATCACAGCCGGCTCTGCATCGTTGCTTTAGTTCACCCCGTACCACCATAGTGACTCCAGCCCCCGTTCCAAGGGATACCCCCCATCTTTTCCATTCCGTTTGCCTGCGTTAGTGACGCTCAATATTGGTCCATGTGGATGAAAACTTGTACTCCACCTTCATCGACTGATCCGCGGTTGGAGGTAAAACCGGGATAACACTGGGCCTAGTTGTCACGGATGTAGTTCGCATCGTAACCGCGACTTTGAGTAGACTACGTACGTTGCCCTCGGTCAGCTAGAGCATGTCATGTACTGGACATCCTTGTGAAGACCAACGCTGGGTACCCTCGTAGAAGAGCCAAATTTCAGAAGATGATGGAAGGACGACCGTGCTTGGATCGTGGTTTCACTCGAAATGAAGCAGCTGATGTCCTGAGGGAGAAAGTGTGCGTGACGGCTGAGGGAGTCACTATAATAGTATGATCGATGATCGAATCGATCGAATAGATCACATCCGATATCACGAGCACTGTTGTCTTGCACTCAGGCTCGGCACAAGCTCACCGAGAGGAGTGGTTTTGGAACGAACCTAGTCTTGCACTAGTGATGTGTTTTCGTTGTCGATGTACCTGTAGAGCCCACCCTAGTACATCTGGAAAAAGAACGTACGCGTGCCCAGTTACTGGAACACAGTCACCACACGCCATTGGCACATTGTGCACCCTTCCAGTCACCGCGAACGCGTTTGCGAATGTTGCAGTGCCTGGGCTCGCATATTTCATCCACTGGTCATCGACGCATCTACTGATATGCACAATCTTCTGACTCCTCGAATGCGATTGTGGAGGTCCATCATGCAGGGTGTTCTCGTTTTCGCTCCACCTCTTAGCTCTGATAGATTGATCACCGGTGTGTTTTATAATCATCTGCCTTTTGAGTATTTGTATAAGAATAGATTGTCTGGTCGCCGTCACCTCTGTCCCACTGCCACCTTGCTCGTTGATGCCACCGATATATCAGCCGGCGGTTGAACTAAAAATGCCGTTCACCGAACGTTGTTCCATAAAGGCAGAACATTAGATTACTAGCGCTACACCGGAGCGACGCCAGGAGGGGGTATAGCGGAACCGCACAAAGATAATCCTAATAGCAAGTAAAACAGCAAGTTGCAAAGACGACAAGGATCTGAAGGTACGATGTAAAAGGAAATATACTGGAATATGCAAGCCCGCATAATGAAAAATAACGTACGCCGTTCCCCAGGAACTGCAACATCCCACCGTAGGTCAGTTTAGATAGCCGCGACATTTCGCAGATCCACACAGGCATGGAATCTTATCTTGTTCTATTGGGAAATGATAATCTGGGAGCAAGAATCCGGGTCAGTTCAATGGCCTCACTAGAAGCTTAGGACGCACCGTATGTGATTTCATCCCCCAACTCTATCTCTTGCTTGGCATAAATGACAATCTTCTTCACACCACTGATGGTGATGATCTTAGCCGTGCAATTCGGGTCACAGGAGTGGTTAATGAGCCGTCTGTGGTCACATGTCAAGTCAACAAAACTGTCAGAGCATAGCAGGGCCAGTACATACCCAAGGTTGCCTTTCTTCGTAGCATCAACCACCAGGTCTTCATCAATCCTGAAGAGGTAACTACTCCCAATTCCCTGTCTCTCGTACGCCTTCTCTCTTTTGTCGGCGACGGCCGCACGGATGACCTCCCCCACGTACTCGATGACCATCTCTCCGCGCGCGATCCGTTCCATGGCATATAGACCCCAGTCGTGAATGGGGGACCGAGCGAACCGGAGATGCTTTTTGCGTGTCTGGAGCTGATTGAACTTGACCTGATCCGTAGCCGGTGTTTCTCCCAGAGACAACTGCATAGCTCGCTGCATTTGGTTGATTTCTTCGATACCCTGGGCGCGTCTCCTAGCGTTTGCGCGGTTGGAACGCGAGGACGTGACTGTAGGGGTTGGGGCAACAACAGCGGGTTCGGGAATGACGTCCTTGTTGGCGGCCTTTGCCTGGGCGGTGTATTGCGTGACATAAGCTGTTTTCTCGGCGTGGGTAATCTTGTAATATCCTTCGGTGCGAGCGGACCCAGTGGAATGAACTCGAAAAGGCGGGGGCGCGTCGGGATCAGATTCTTCCTCTGCCGATACACGAGGGAGGGGGACGATAAATTCACCGTCCGATGTTCGTGAAAGAGCGAGCTTGGCAAAGTACATGTCTTCGTCATCCTCGAACAACCCATCCCTGATCGGGTCAGACCAACTGGAAGTGGGTTCTGGAGTGGCAAAGGCTGAGGAGTCTCTCTCGGGAGAAAGGCGGACTTCTGTGATGACGGGGACCTCGAAATCGATATCCCCAGGAATAACGACATCTGGCGTAGGTGACTGCTCCTCGACGGCCGTCGGTTTACTCTCGGCCTTCTTCTTGTCGGTCGCCTTCGACTTCTTGATAGGGCGGACGTCCTCAGAGTCTGCCAGTGGGGGCTCCTTTCTCTTCGCTATGTTGTCCTGCAGGGAAAGGGCGCTGTCATCTTCCTCGACTTCCTCGACAGCCGGGGAGACTTCGAGCTCAGGCTCGGTGACGTCCTCAGTGACAACCCTTTGCCTTTTCTTTGGTCTTTGTACCGCCTCGAGCTCATCCACTTGATCCTCGTCTGCCTCTCGACTCGGACTCACTTCTGTTACCGAGTGTTCTTCTACGGTAGGTGGAGGTTGGGGTTTGACAACCCTGTTCTTCTTGAAGGAAAGCCCTTTGAGCCCCCGTTTTTCTTTCTCCTCGGACGCAGCATCGCCTTCCAAGAAGTCAACTTTTACACCTCTCGCTTTCCGCTCCTTCTCGTCAGTGACCATCTGCCGAAGCTTGACGCCAATCACCCTGTCCATCACATCTCTCTCCAAAAGCGTCCGCAGCTCCTTCAGGATGAGTCGCTCAGCCTCTTCGGCTATGTCGCCGTCCCGCCACCGCCTCGAGGTTTCTCGAGCGGAAGGTGCAGCAGCGCGCATAGATGGGGTCCATGATGACGGAGGGGTGTGAACACTTAGCATAACCGATGTGTGAGCTAAGGTACGGGTGCCTGCGTTCAGCACCGTCTTTGCTTTCCGTGCGGAATCCGACGTTTGGAACGTCACGCACCATCCAAGGTGGTCGCGGAGAACCTGGAGAGGGACAAATACGTAGCCGAATCAAAATTACACCTCGTCAGTGAAAACGTTTTCAGGGGGAGGTTGGTTGGGTGCGCACCTTGTCTACCTTGAACCCGTCGAAGAAACGCCGCACGTCCTCTTCCTTCACATGCGAGCCAAGCTGGCCACCCCCGGATTCCTCAATCGTTACGTACTCGTTGCCATTACGTTCGAGCTCAGCGTCCACGACTTCTCGTTGACTTTGCCTTCCGAGGGACCGTGATGACTGACCAGGTTTGCGGGAGATCGGTGAGGGGGACCTCGATCGTGATCTCGATCTTGAATATGAGCGGGAACGGGATCGGGAGTACCGACGAGGGGAGTGCCGACTCCGTGAGTAGTGGCTTGATCGGCCACTGTATCGATCACTTGGTCGGCTTCTCGTGTGGATAGGTGTGGATGAAGAGGAATGGTCATGTAGGGACAGAGTTGGTCGGGAAGAGTACCTTGTGGTGGAATGCAGATTCCTTGTCCGTAACAGAGCAGGCGGGGGAGGCTTGGATTCTGGGACAGCTGAAGCAGCAGGCCCAGGATGAGCAGGTAGTGGATGGCGTGTTGGGGGAAGAATGCTACGATGTCGGGGTTCAGGCTGCGTAGAGGGTCGGGTTCTTCTTGCCTCTTCTGCCTCCTTCCTCGCAGCCAGCTCCTCCTCCTTTTTTCGACGCTCTCCGGCTTCAGCCTCCTTTTTCTTAATTAAAGCAGCCTCTTTTCCCTTCCGTCTTCGGTCATCCAGCTCCCTCAAGATCGCCCTGAGTTTCGATTTGGCATCATCGTCGAGAACAACTTTGAGTTCTTCGCCAGGTATAGTTTGGATACTCAGCGTTGAACCTTGACCATTGCTCTTTCCACCATGCTCCTTCTCCACGCATATCTTCGCTTCGTCGTGTGTTGAGAACTTGATGTACACAATCCCCAATGCGCTACCAGTGGTCTTGTCTATTTCTGGTTCAAACGAAAGAATACGACCATGAACGGCAAAATGTCGACGGATTTGTTGGTTTGACGTGAGCGGGGAGATATTAACTGCCAAGACTGCCGTGGGAGGAGGTGGTCCAACTGAATGCTGATCGTGCTAGCAGAGCCATGAGGTAAACCTTAAATCCACGAGGACCGAATACACTTACTTCGTATTTGATGATATGAAATTCCCCTCTTCCAGGTCTCAGAGATTGTAACCTCCTCGTACCTGGAACCTTCCTCGGATCTCGTATAGGCGGCATGTGCTCACCTTCCACCACTTCACCCTCATACCGATACAACAATTCCTTCCCTTTTCCTTTCCCCTTGATTCTGTGTTCTGAGTTCGGATCTAACTGCTGAATCTTCTCAATCAATTGACGGAAGCGACCGTCCCGATCTTTGTCGACGGATGCGTCGAACAGAATCTTGTGGGTTCGTTCGCGTGTGGGGAATTCGGATCGACTGGTCGGCCAAGGCGGTGGAGATGGTAAACTATAGACAGGTGCAGGTGAGGGAGACTTCGGTGGCGGGGGTGGGGATGAGGATTCTTCAACGTGCAGCGGAGCAGGAGGTGATGGAATTTGGGGAGAGGGCGGTCTGGCCGCGGGCTCTGGTAGTGGCTTTGGCAAAGGAGAGGGTTCGGGTGATCTCACCGGGGAATGTAATATCAGATTTGGCTTTAAGGGTTTCGAGAAGTGGATGGGTTGCATTACATGTTTCGCGGGCAAGGTCGGCAATGGAGGTGGTCGCGGATCAGAAGGGGGTGGAGGGGGTGGGGGTTGTGAGTCTGGTGGGGGCGGAGGGGGAGGAGGTAGAGTGGGTGGTGCATCTGGGGGAGGTCTAGGTTGCGGGGAGGTAGATGGTGGTGGCGGTGGCGGCGCTAAATCTGGCGGGGGTGGAAGAGGAGGCGGGGGTGGAGGCGGTTGTATCGAAAGGGGCGGCAGGGGCGGTGGTTTCGACGACGGTGGTCGTGGCTCGTCTCCATTAACCTGTCTAATCCGTTAGATGTCGATTTTAAAAACCACATTGCTAGGATGCGCGTACAGTGGCGAGATTGGATTGGTCCTGACTTGGAAGTGCAATGTCGCTGTAGTCGACTTCTTTGCCCTTGAGCGACGGCACAGGCATTAGGAAACCATTCAGAAACGATTTCGGTCTTTGTATTCCACCGTTGGTAAGACTTCTCGGTCCAGTAGGGATGGGGTGCCGAACGGGGGTAGACGTGTTTGGTGTCGTGTTTGAAGACGTCGAACTCGAGGACGCAGCATTGGCTTGAGCTAGTGAGGTCAACAACGCCCTCGGAGCCCGTGGCGGGGCTTTTCCAGACATCGTCGAGGGCGACGACGTGGGTGAAGTGAAAACAAGAGAGATTCGGCTTTGACCACAACCACCACCCTCGGCGTCGTCTCTCATGCAGCACCTTCACGTACGATCTCCGTCGGACGAAACGACGGTGACACACAGTCCACCGAGTAAAAACGCGATTCCAGTCCCGTTTTCTTACAACTCAAGCGATGACGGTGTCGACGAGAATTTGTTGATCCTTTTACACGGATTGGGCGACACGCAGACACCATTCGCCAACTTGGGAAAGCAACTCAAGTTGCCGCAGACGGCGACCCTTGCAATTCGAGCCCCAGAGAAGTCGGTCTATTGTTTCCTACGGTCATTATGTGCGGGTTGGTTCTAATGAGGCAAGAGCAGAATACCCTATCTGTACGAGGAGGCGTTCCAGTGGTACGAATCATTCGATCCTCTGGGCGACATTCTCCCAAATCCAAACCCAACGCCCGCGCTCGACCTTCTGGCCAAGATATTTGACCACCTGATCAATGACTGCAGATGGTCTCCCTTGAATGTTCACATCTTTGGGTTTGCTCAAGGGGGGACGGTTGCCGTTGAGTTCGCGCTGCTGAGATGGAGACAGCAACTCCAGAAAAACTTCGATTCGTCTATCTCACCACTCGGTTCTGTTGTTTCCGTCTGTGGCCCGCTGTTATCCTACCCAACCCTGAAGTCAGCCTGCCCAGTTCCTTTACTACTCTTCCATAGATCACCTCCAGCCGAGTCTGCACTCTCTACGAACGATAAAGCAGCCTTCAGAAAAGGCTTTGGGTCCATCAGAGATATCCAGGTGGGTGGTGAAGGGATGCCGCGATCGAAAAAAGAGTGGGAACATATGATGAGGTTTTGGAGCGAACAACTGGGCCGCCGACATGTGAGCGGTCTTTATGAAGTGATGTAAATTACGTAATAAACAGTGATTCTTACTGACAACATCATGAGTGGGAAGATCATTATTCGCCCACTCCGTTCACGCGAGCCTCCTGCCCCATCTCCTCGACCAGCCAGCGAATCGGAGCCCGCAGATCCTGAGGACGAAGAGCTGCCTGAGGAGGAGCAGGAAGATGAGGAAAATAACGACGATAATGACAATGAGAACAACGAAGAGAACGAAGAGGTGGCTGCAACCGAGGACGGCGCTCCGAGTGACCCCGACGGCGCAGTCGAGGAAACTCCAGTGGTTAAGACTCCACGACCAAGAGGGAGGCCGAAAGGTAGCGGGAAGGCAAAACCCCCGCAAACTGGCGCTCCCCGACCCAGGGGCCGCCCAAAGGGTTCTGGGAAGCGAGGGCGCCCACGACGCGGTGAGTGGTTCTGACTTACGCGTTACTTTGCACTGATCCACGTTCGCAGAGGTGGAAAATGAAACTGTAGAGGGAGATGAGGCTGGTGAAGACGGGTTAGAAGGTGGCCCGATCGGTGGCGGCAAGCCCTTTCGCAAGATCAACGGCAAGGTCTACGTTATCGAAGGAGATGAGTTTATTACCGAAGAGGATCCCAAAGGCAACACCAAGATCGATGCTGCGGGGAGACTTCTAGGGGGCCGACGTTTTAAAGCGCAAACGTTCAACCTCCCACAAAGGCATCCAGAGAAAATGTTCATGTTGGCCATCGACGCGGCGAGGACGTCCGGTTTTCGAGACTCGCTCTACTACTTCCGCAGAAATCCTCTTGCTTTCAAGTTAAATGCAACTCAGCCGGAGAAGGATTATCTGATTGAGATAGGAAAACTTGGTCCTCATCTACGAACGAGGAGCGTCACACTCATCACCGCACGGAGTGCGTATAAGCTTCATGGAGCAAAGATGCTCATTGGTGCGTGGCCATCCCGCCTACCTTATTTGAGTGCTCACCACTCGACAGACGGGCGATGGGTTGTGGATGATTACTACGAGGACAAAGTTCTGGAAGAGATCACAGCTATGGGTCTACAACCTGGTGATCTCGTAGGGGACCTCCAAGATCCCTCTACTCAGACAGAGCTTGCGCAACTTACTGGTGTCGATAAACAATCTCGCGTTGAGCGGGGTGGGGGTGGGGGCATTTACCGAGCTGGAGGCCCCACCACGATATTCGGAGGCTCTGGTTGGGGCCCATACAGCGACGGACCTTTAAATGCTGTACGGAAGTCAATGTTGACTAGGGATGGTCTCACTGAGGAAAATTGGATGCTGATCGCGGCACAAAGGACCATTGAAACTGGTGAAGAATTCGGTCGACTTAGAAGAGAGGCTCTCAGAGCTTGTGGTGGTGTTTTATGCGACCCCTCCTCGACACCCGACAGTCCAAAACGTTCCGTTGAGGACGAGAACGAAGAGACGAAAGAAGAGAGACGAAGGCGCGAGGAGGCTGAACTTCCGTTGGGTGTGTACGAGCCGCACAACGGTATCGTCGTGTGTGAGTTCACATTTCTTGAAAGCTTGCATGCCTCCTATTTACGTCTCACAGATCGTTCGGACACGCAACCGACGCGCAGCTGGTGGGAGCAGGGCCCTCGCAACGACGAAAGGAAGATTTTGGGTGGAACCAAGACAGGAAACGGAGCCTGGGGGTTGGCATGGGTCGATACCATCATGGAGTTTACCCCGGCGGACCCTCCAGGTCCACCGTATATCCCACAACCAGCTCCCGAGACTCAGACACAAGTAGACAGCTTGTGATATTTCTAGTGTACTTGTTCGGCCATCGTACACCGGCAACGAAGCCGAAGTTTAGTCATACTAATCACTGCGCTCTTGATCATTTTCACCATCATGCGGGTCGCCAAAGGGTATCAAAACAAGTTCCCCTTCTTTCCTTCCTTCTGGATCTTCGTTCGCTCGCCATAACTCAAGACATGCCTCTCACTTTCGAGGAATATGGCTTTGACCCTAGGCCTCAGTTCCCTTTCCTCGTCACGTTGAAACGTTACCCGAACTTGGTTACCGAACAGACCGGGTTCACCTTGATACTTGCACACGGAACCGGGTTCCACAAGGAAGTATGGGAGCCCATCATCGAACGCATTTTTGCGGAGAGCGCGAAGCCCAACGGACTAAAGATTCGTGATGCATGGGCCATAGATGCACCCAATCATGGCGACGCTGCTGTTCTCAACGCGGCGCTTTTGAAGTCTGGTGCCTATGACATAACATGTGAGGCTTTTCGCGGTTAACTGCCGCAACGCTGACATCGAGCTGGAAAAAGTCAGCTGGGAGAACTATTCCCGAGCCATCAATCTGATTCTCGCAGGACTGGGAACATTCACTGATGGCAAAAACCGGCTTGTGAGGCTTGACTTTGCGAACAGGAGGCTGGTTGGGATCGGACATTCCATGGGTGCGGTTTCTCTGTGCGTCCGTATTCTCGCGAACCTGTAATCGAAGCCTTTGGCTGAAACAACCCTGGAGTGCCCTGGCCCACACGTTCTACCCTACTGTCAAGTTCGACTCTTTGGTGTTCATAGAACCCATGTTGCTCACCGCGCGGCACTTTAAAGCACTTAAACACGATATAAAACTCCACGAGATTGCCCTAGCTCGTAGGGATTTCTGGGAGAGCAAGGAGGAAGCGTTGACGTCGTTCTCTACGAAAGGGATGAAGTCATGGGACAAGCGGGTGATGAAGCTCTTCGTGGTCAGGATACCTCCAGCGTCTCTCCGACCCTGTTCCGCATTACAAGACGCTCACTTCGATATTCATGCAGGAATTTGGCCTTCGGGAGACGACCAAGGATGACCCTTTCAACCAACCTGGTGTGACCCTCAAGTGCGCGAAATTACAGGAATCCTCAACGTTTAGAGACCGGACCAGCCAAGTGCTCGCATTTGACTTTGTTGAATCATTGTGCTCGGGCACCCCCGTGCATGTCATTTGGGGGGCTATTGATGACTACATGTAAGCAGCAGCACATCCGATGTTCTGTCTCGAGCGCCGCTGATTTGCTGCCAGTCCCGCCCGTGTCAAGGGGGATATACATGACAATGGGTTCAGAGGCCAACTCGCCTCAATTCAACGGATCGCGGGATGCGGACACCTCGCACCGCTGGTGCAACCGGATGCTGTTGCAGATGCCATCCTGAAGGCTTTCAATTCGACGGTAACTACCCTCACTGCCAAGAGTAGATTGTAATGTATTGTGAAATAGTAGTAACTAGCTCCCAGTGGGTGACTGTCCGTAGGATCTACACGGTGTACACTCGAATCCAGATGAATATCTAAGGACATTCAAGGGAACTGTCAATCAGTGTCAGGACCCCGACCGCTCCGTGGGCTCAGGAACACCGCAAAACCCGGCAATCGGCACCCTTCTACGATAAGTATGATATATTCCTACTCTAATCTAGTCCTACGGACAGTCACCCAGTGATCATGTTGCTTTAATCTGTTCTATGGTTTCCCTCGCCAACATGAGGGGTATCTGCAAAAGGACGGTATCGTGGACCAGAAGCGCAGAGCGGCGAGTCTTCCTCAATACTTCTTTCATCGATCAAGGGAAACGAAGGGCCGTGCCGCATTCAATTCGCTGCCTCGTGGCAACGCCGGCATCCCAGGAGACATCTCTGCGGTACCACCATCGTCCCTCCACGCTCGAGCTTGATATGAACTCATCCAACACAGAATACTATCCGATCGATAGAAAAGACCTTGGGTACCAGTCTGGTCGCACCCTTCTCCTCGGTACGGCCAATCACTGCCAGATGATGTCGCTTCAGATGTGAGCCTCAGCGGCTCACGTGTAACGTTCTGTTGTACAGGGTACGAGGCCGAGACAGGGCATCCCCAGATTCTTCGGGTCAGCTCATCGCACGGATATACTCGGCCTACACCGGCATCCCAGTTCATCTCCGTCTCACCACTTGAGTACAATAAAACGCGACACGACCAAATATGCAATTTAGTCTGGCCCCGCTTTGCGAAGAAGAACAAGGCTAAAGTGTGGCGAGCACAGTTGGAAAGCGTAGAAACGAAGAAGGTCACCGCCGCATACGAGCACCAAAGGAAGGTATTGCCTTTATCCCTGAACGCGTTACCGCGTTTACTGATGCTCAGTTTTACTTGGTTATACAGGACTTTACACGCTCTGATTCAGTCAAACGACTGGAAACTGTTCTCTGTTCGACATACATGGAATAGAGCGAGATGGGTTTCGATGGTTTGGACATATTGGGAGCAAGATCCCAGCAGACTTCTCGATCTCACTCTTACGGAATTCGAAATAACGCACCCAGAGGGTCGCAGCAACGCCGGTAGGCTAGAACCCCTGCAAACGACCCGTTACACCGTGAAGGAGTTCCGATCGCTGGGACCTTCACGTCCACGACCTTGCGGGAATTCGCTAGTCCCGGTCAACGAAGAAATCGTGGGTAAAGACGCCATAGGAGAGAAGATCACTGCGTACGTCCGGGCAAGATCGTCGGAAGCTTCGCCCCTCGTGCTGTTCTTGTACGACGTATTCTGGGCGAAGAACTGTTTCCCGAGGGGGTCATTCCCAGAGGTCGAGGAGGGCATCAACACCTTACTCTACAACCCTCCTAAACGTTACGACCTCGGTTCTCGGTCCACTGGAGGGCCTGGCTTGCAACAGCCCACCTTCAACAAGGACAGGGATGCGAATCGGCTGCGGGATCCTCGTCGATCTCCACCTGCTACTGTTCAGGGTCAGAAAATTAGACGGGATGACGGAAAAGTATACCTTTTGGACCTCAAACCCGCTGTCGAAAGCGTCTCCGTGTATCGAGATTCCAAGCGGGACCTCTACTCTGCGGCCCATAAATTTGGAATACAAGTCAGCGAGGAAGAGAAAGATCCTGTCCGTGATTCACTGCGAGTGCTTCCCCCTCTGACATTAGAGCATACATCTCAACGCCTCACGCTGAGCAGGTTAATAGTTCAGTTATGGAACCTGATCTTCTCCGGTTCCCCAAGAAAGGTCCGGGAAGAGGAGCTAGAGAGCGCACGGAAATTGGCTCAAGCGAATCCCGAGCTCAAAACGAGCCCAAGAACCGAGAAGACAAGAGTCCCCCACCGGTTCAACTAGACGATGAAGATATAGATCCCAATGATATCCCTTCCGGTCCATCCAAAGTCATTTCGAATTCAGCAACGTTCGGAAAGGCTCAGGTAGCTCCCGAGGCGGATTGGGAAAACCCGTTTGATGAGGACGAAGAGGATGATTACTAGCCTCGCCTCCCGCTCGAAAGCACGCGAGAAGTCAATTTTAATATACAAGTGGGTATGGAGTGGCATTCCACGGGAATTACAAAGGGTCGCGTGCTATATTCTACAATGTTCGTGAACGTTTGTGGTGGTGTTTCTGACGTCTGGAAGGCTTGGGAGATGATCGATGATGGGCTTGATGGCTAGACGGCGAGAGGATGAAAGAGGCAGAACAAATGGGGAATGGGGAGGAAAAGGAAAGAAACAGTGCGGGATGTACGAATAAAAAAAGTACGGCGAGGAAGCGGGGAGGAATAAATTAAGAACCGTCTCCAACCGAAGGTGCGAAGAAAGCGAAAGGCGAAGTGTAGACGGGAATACAAAGATGCAGAATAATGATACGCGTTCGTGTCTGTTCGTGCTTGTACGATAGGTTGTTCGGAGTGACTCTAGTCTTGAGATCCAGTGACAGATATATATAAAATGGCATTCAAACGAACATGGCGGTGTCCAACCCCTCGGAAAAATTGAGCACGACGATCTTCTGATCATGCGAGGTGCTGCAGAAGAATGAAACCAGAGCCTCAGGAAAAGGAGAGGGTTGGGGACTGACCTGACAATCCTCCTGAGATCAAACTTGACGTCAAATATATGACTGACGTGACTATTTTTAAACTCGGTGATGAGCTTGCCGGTATTGAGATCCCAAACCTTGATGGATTTGTCGTAACTTGCACTGACGAGTCGGCCAGTGACCGGGTCGAAAGAGAGAGCACGAACGAGCTGGTCGTGACCGGTGAGGGTTTGAATGCACTCCCCACGTGAGGCGGACCACACTTTAATCTTGCAGTCGTTAGAGCCGGAGACAATCAAGTCACCCTATCGAAGAATTAACGACTGATAAATAATCCAGAAGGGCGAAGGACGAACCTTGAATTCTATGCAAGCCAAACCCCTATCGTGACCCTCGAAAGTCTTGAGGTGTTCCCCGGTAGTGATATCCCACATCATTACCTTGCCGTCTCCACTAGCACTAACAACCCTATTGCCTTGCAGGCCGACAGCATTCACTGGACCCTGATGCCCCTCAAATGTAGTGAGGAGGCCTAGGGTGCTTCTGTCCCAGACACGGATCCAGGTGTCTTTGGAACAGCTGACAATGTGCTTGTCGTCGATACGGAGATCAAGGACGCCTCCCATGTGGGCAGGGAGTATAGCAGAAACCTCGGCTCTGCGTCCATTGGCCAGTAAATTCCATACGATGATGGAACAATCACTACTACCGCTGACCATGAACCCAGGGGCGAATGGATTGTCGATATCCCAGTCCTTGTCGAATTTCAAACAGAGAACGCTGCCAGTATGACGCCTGAAAGAAGCCAATTGTTTCCCGGTCTTTAATGACCAGACTTTGATAGCTCTGTCGCGTGAGCCAGTGATTATTCGTTTGGAATCGAATTCAAGGCAATAGACACTAAGTGTTGTGACGTCAGTGCCGATCGGACAGAGGTCGAGAGTAGGAAACGAACCTATCTGAGTGACCAGATATTCTTGTCATTTTGGCTTTTCCCTGCTGCCATCGATTGTCAAGCTGAGTCCGGGACTTGTAGAGGAGCCACCAATCGAGAGAGAGAGGGGGAAGTTCCGGGGAGACGGAAGGGACATACGAGACGCGTCTGGTTCTAGCGGCAGAGAACCTTGCACGAGAGAGGTCAAGACGCCAATCGGTTCTGAGGAAGAAGAGACCTCTCCATACGGCATTATCTTGTGCATATATGCGCCATATTCTGGATACCGCGAGACAGGCGATAATGGAGTCCAAGTCGAGGAAAGTGAGGATGTGGATGGAGAGCTCAGGGGGAAGTCTTGCGACGATGTCTACCGCAGTTGTGAAGTAGTCGACGTCGATGAAACAGGCCTCGTCGTCAATTAATTCACCCTCCTCTCCGTCCAAGGGGAGTCCGTCGTCGATGAACCCTGATGTCTTGAGCTTTGACCTCCGAAGTACGTCCCAGAGGCGGGGGATAAAGCCTTTTGGACGGGTGAGGCGTTGGTTGGCCATGTCAGGTGAGGACGGGCGGGTTACGGCCAGCTCGGTGGGTACAGCCTGGAAAGAGCCGTCAACGACATCGAGGTCGGGGAGGTCGTGTGTCGTGAGGAAGGGCGAGCCGAGGACTGAGTCGAGGAGGCGGGTGAAGTCCGAGTCGGCTTGCACGGCGTGTTGTCGGCGAAGAAGAGAACGGCGGGCGCGAGAGGAAAGGGACGAGGGCGCGAACATGGACTCCATCATCTTCAACTCGCGACAACTTTTATGTCAACGTTGAAGCCTTCTCCCCCGAGGACACTCTAATTTCCCAATCTGGTAATCGATCACAGTTACAGTGCTACACCAATGACCCTCGACATCCTTCATTTCATCGAGGCGAAGGGCGGCAGCCCAGACGAGATAAGGGAGTCCCAGAGGAAAAGGGGCCTTTCAGATGAAATCGTCGACGAAGTCGCCCAGATGTATGCTGACTTTGTCAAGCGTATGCACTAATCTCAATCTTGCCATCCACCACCCACCTCTCATCTGTTTCACAACAGTCGACTACGAAGCTTCGACCCTCGCAAAGTCAGCCAACCAGGTCCAGAAAGAGATCGCCGTTAAAAAAAAGGTATCATAATCTTTGCAATTTTAATCTCCAGCTCACACAGTTTCCAGGCAAAGGAAAACGCAGACGATCTCGTCGCCAAGAAAAAGGAGATCGACGCACAGGCAGAGGCGAAGCGAAAACAGGCCAAGGAGCATGAGGTTGCGTTGCGCGTAAGAGCTTCCACAGTGGGCAACATCGTTGGCAAGGATGTCCCAGTCAGTAACACAGAGGTGAGTCAATCGCCCGTTTTCTTCTCCAAGTTTTCACCTCCAAGGGCCGTACCTTAGGACGATAACAAAGTCCTTCGCACATGGCACCCGGATGGTCCAAATGGTACCTTTGAGAAAAAGTCCGGAATCCTCGCCCACCATGAAGTCCTCCTCCGGCTGGACGCAATGGATCTCGATCGAGGTAGCCATTCCTTCACCTTCATTCCTTCCCCTCCATATTCAACGACCCACGCGCAGGCTCAAAAATCTCTGGGCATCGTGGTTATTTCCTCACAAATGACGGTGTCGATCTCAACCAGGCCCTCATCTCATACGGCCTTGATTTTTTGCGTAACAAAGGTTACAAGAAGATCCAGCCTCCCTTCTTCATGAACAAGGACGTAATGGCGAAAACTGCCCAGCTCGACCAGTTTGACGAGGAACTATACAAGGTCTATTGCCTCCCACGTTGCGATCTGCAAACTTACGCTGCTTCACCTCAGGTCATCGGTGAAGATGAAAAGTACCTCATTGCCACCTCCGAACAACCCATTTCCTCGTTCCATTCAGACGAGTGGTTTGAGAGCCCAGAGAAACAGCTCCCGATTAAGTATGCCGGATACTCAACCTGTTTCCGAAAAGAAGCAGGATCTGCTGGTCGAGATATGTGGGGTATCTTCCGCGTGCATCAGTTTGAAAAGGTCGAACAGTTCTGTATAACCGAACCAGAAAAGTCGTGGGAGATGTTTGAGTCGATGGTGGCCAGCTCAGAGGAATTCTACCAGTCCCTTAAGATCCCATATAGGGTCGTCGCCATCGTTTCCAGCGCCCTCAACCTTGCTGCCTCCCAGAAGTACGATCTTGAGGCTTGGTTTCCCTTCCAGGGTGCTCATAAAGAGCTTGTGTCTTGCTCGAATTGTACCGATTATCGTACGCCTTCCTTTCAATTTACTCGTTTCCACGGCTCTCTGATCGGGTCACAGAGAGCAGGAGGCTTGAAGTTCGCTGCGGACTGAAATCCAAGGACCAGGCTAGAAAAGTCTACGTCCACATGTTGAATGGTACCCTGTGTGCGACCGAAAGAGCCTTGTGCTGCATCGTAGAGAATTATCAAACGCCTGAGGTTAGTGCTTGTCCATTTCCGCCCTAACCCTAGCCTCATGCCCTTCTCCAGGGTTTGGTCATCCCTGAACCACTTCGGCCGTATATGCAGGGGAGGGACTTCATACCTTTTGTCAAAGCACTTCCCAAGTCACTGCAGAAGAAACAGGTATGAAAGAGGGGAGGGAAGCCGGTCGATACCCCCGGCTATGGGCACTGGTTATGTATTACTTCAATATTCTACGCTTGTCACCCATAGATCATCCTCGGCAAACGGTAACAGTACTGTTTTTTGTATCCTAACGTCTGAGTATCCTCATTCTGGGCTTCTGTGTGACCCCATTCTCGCCGCTGACGGGGCAGGCTGTATAATTGCGGAGCAGAGTGTGTTCTGGGCCACGCGACCCTGTTGCCAATTCCAAGGAAATGTCGAGCGGCGACCTCATGGGTTTGGCGCCCCTTCATCAACTCTTTCCATCACCCCGATATCTGTATCATCCCAGTCATGCGCCTTCTTTCGAACTACGCGCCGTGCCAGAAATGCGTGGTCTCGTATTTAACGCCGCTTTCATTTTGGAATTTCCCTTTGGAATCATAATATAGGGCGTGCAGCCCAATTAACACCCTCAGAGCTGCACACACTGTTCGATTGGGGACCGCGGCGCGTGGCCTCACCCAAATGTCTGACCACACGCGGCTTGCTCGACACACTACATAGCCGAACCCTATACGTGCCTTCATCAACATGCCAGGCTTGCATGTAGGTGACGTGAAAGGCTCCTAGATCATTTTCTGGTTCTCTGGAACGCGAACTATAATGTGCGTTCGCCTGTGTGAAGGGGGTCTGCGTGGTGCGTGCCAGTAATCTTTTCACCAACGAAATCTAGGGCCTTGCGATGTATTCCACCCCTCTGCCGTCTTCCTATGATGTATTCATAGACCGAAACCTCTTACACTTGTGCGACCCGACGCCCGGAATATTTGCCCCCCTCGACACGCGTTTTACACTTGCCCTTGTTTTCTCCTTTCCCCCACCCCGCGTCCCCATCGGCGCAGACATACTTGCGCTATCCCTCTTCTACCAATTTGTTCCTTTGACGACTTTACGAATCCATTTTCAACTCCTTCGCTCCCCTTGGTTTAGACTTTGAACCCCCATTCCCATTCCCTCGTAACCCAATTTCCGATGTTCAGCGGATTTGCCTCCTTCCTTCCCTGGTCCGGAACTGAGCAGCCCACCTCTGGCTCGGTGAACACCGACCTGGAGAGCGGGGATGGAGACCGATCCCTCATCGACGACGATAGACTATCGAGCGTCAGCTCTTTTCGGGTCGCCCAGTCCTTCGCCTCGAGTACTACAGAGGCCGATCGAGAGAGAGACCTCCCTGATCCCCCACGGGACCAGCTCGCTAACGATCCTCCCACTTCCGGATGCGGCGTGGGTCCTCCCTCCGAAGAATCCGCAACGACGGCGTTTCCCCTCCAGACGAGAGGCAGGTCCGCGTCCACACCTCTTGAGGCCTTACGCGTGAACCCTCCCGCCGATTCCAACCTCCGACAACTCGAAGACCAAGATAATTTCTACACTGCGACATGTTCCTCATCCTCTGCTTCTTCCAATCACTCATACACGCGATTCTTCTACAAGTCTCGTTCTCCGAAGCGCACTCGGAGTACCCGGTCGTTGGGCCCCGGAGGCATTCACAACGGCTTGGGAGTCCTTTCACCTATTTATGAACCTTCGAACCCGGATATGAGGGGGTTAGCCGCAACCCAGAAAGAAGCTGGGGCCGGTGAATCCTCGGCGTTCCCGAAGGCGCATGCGCCGTCGATCCATTCAACAACTTCCACGATTCATGATAGAATAATGAACCTGCAAGGTGTGCAATTAAAAAATCTGTTTGTATTCGAATTCGGACTGATTCTAGTCCATGCAACGCCCACCTATCTCATGGTCTCCGTTCTTCCGCGTCGATTTTATGTAAATGAAAAATAGCAACTCATCCGGCATTTCTCAAACGACCCCTGAAGAGGTCATTCAGCCAAACTTCCTCCAGCTCGCTTCACTCTGAAGCCTCTGGCGCACCTCAACTCCCCCCTCTTCATTTCCGACCTGCTTTCACCGGGATTTCTATAGGAACTATCGCTTCTACTTCTCCATCTACTCCTCCGCCTGGGCCTCCAGGCACCACCTGCAGTAACCCCCACCCACCGAGGGTGGTGGTTTCTACGAGACTTCCACCCTCTACCTCTACCTCTCCACAACGCTCCCAACTATCCCATTCCCAACCGAACACGCCTCAGTCACTCACAACGCCACGCAGTCATCGATTCGGATCTTTAGATCATCTCCACAAGTGTTCCGCCATTTACGAGGATTCCGCCTCGGAGAAAAGCTTTGTGACTGCCACGAGCGGAGAAAGCGGACCTGATCCTGGGATCATCGCCAACCACGATATACCGTCCACCGTGGACCTAGTTATCTACCCCGATGATCAAGAACGGACGGGGGAACAACTGGAAAACGTCGAAGGGTCCCAACGTAATGCCCAGGAATGGCCTTCGAGCTCCAACGTAGTGCCGGAGCAACTTCACACCGAACGGGGGAGAACCCAGCATCAGAACAAGGCATTCAGCGAATCGGAAACCACCTTCAACGTCACTTCTGACTCCCAACACGGGCACAACCCGGTCCCTGCCACCGTGCAAAAACATAACAGGTTGGGGACTGCGAGCGTCATGTCTATCGGATCGACGACAATCAAGAACGGATCCACGATTGCAGAGGATCGAGCCATTGAAGAAACCGCCACGATTGTAGAAGATGACGGATTCATCATGGAAAGGTGGATGAAAACCCTCTTCTACTCAGCGTCGGGCGATAAGACACTTTTCTGGACGGTGAAGGAAGGAGATCGAAAGCAGTATCCGGTATCATCTACTTGCGTGCTATTCTGGGTTGGATTCATCGCACCGTGGTGTTGGCTTGTGGGAGGGTGGATGCCTCCGAGAGGCGTCTCTGCTCCCGAAGATGAGATGAAGTATGCCAAGTTGAAAGGAGAGGCTAGCATGGGTGTGCAAAGAGAGAAGGTTCCACCAGGGGGGGCTGGGGTTGGGGTGAAGAAATGGATTCTGCCAGACCCTTCATCGAGCTTCAAAGCTACCGCTAGGGCACCCTCCATATCCAGCGCCACCACATTGTGCCCGATGGAGATTGAGGAGGCCAGATTAACCGTGGCAGACCCCTGGGTCAGACGCTGCAGGATAGCGTCGATTATAGGGGGGACGATATTGGGCCTCGGTCTGATTACGATGGTTATCGTTCTGGGGGTAGTCACGAGTTGATTCATTCAATGTCGTTCGGGAGAGGTTTGTATGAAATCCTGGATATTCTTCTATGTATGCGCAGGACACATCATGGACTAGGAACGGACTAGTATGGAAAATTTCCCGCTGTATCCGGAGACTTTACAATCAAGATATTTGAACACATATTCGACGAACAAACAGTTGACGGAGGCACTGTGCGGGGTAGGATTGGTTGGTCTCAAAGTTGGTCTGTTGATAAAGTCGCCCTTTGGCTATGAATTATCCAACAACCCCGGGAAATCCAAACTTCCCCAATGCTTGGTGACCGTACGGAAATTGGTCAACCATTCGAGACTTAAGGCAAGATTGTTCAACTGTGGGATAAGTTCTCGCAACAGGTAGGAAACAAAACTTGCCGAAAACTTTTGGATCTTCTACTAACTTTACCTGCACAGCGGAGGAAAGGGTGGTTGAGCCCTATGGCCAGTGGATGTTAGTATCCGTCGTTCGTCCGCATGGCTGGGTCCACTGGTAACGTTCATTGAGCGAGCAGGATAGAGTCATTGCACAATATGATACAACACATGTTGAAATGCAACCTATCAATATTAGAAACAAGACCGGCACGCCCGCGTCACAACCTCTTCAAGTCTCCAGAACCACCAAACACCTTCTGCTCTTGACTTGCAAAGAAGAAACAGGATGTGGTAGTTGAGTACATGGACCAAATGCAGGCAAGCACGTTCGTTTGAGGATAGATAGGCTCATGAAAGTCTCATGTCTGGGTGCAGCTGAGTCTTGCCTTCCCACAATACGGCCGACGATCTTGTTGGATCATTTTTGAGTGGGGTCCAAGGGGCCCAGCCGTGACAGTGTACATCTAGCGCCAATACCTGATGTCGGTATCCAATCCGCATATTTAATGCCTTGATGTGCTAGCTTTCTTGAAGCCTGCGGAGGATGGGGTGTGACTGTATGCCGGCTAAAAAATAGGAATATATATTCGTGGGAGACGGAATCGAACACGGAAGGGACAGCGATTTGTGCGGGAGAGCTACTGAAGGGGAGTTTGGATTGCCTGCGGCGCCGTGACGAGAATCATCGGGAGATACGACGCGACCAATGCAAAGACGGAAAACCTAGGAGTGGGGTCAGCCGGACGTTCAGGATAGCGTGCTGGCGGATATGCGCGGGTTCTGAAAGGGTATATGAAGCGAAAGCTTACCAGAAACTACCTATTCCGGCGGGGCTGTCCTTGGTGCGAAGTGGGTGTTGGTTAATAGCACCAGAGATGGCGAGGAAGAGTCCTGGCCACGCCAAATACCTATCCGACGATGGAACTAGCCGTTAGCCTTGTAGGATTGAGTCGTGTATGAACATGGGTGAACCTGTTCCGAGTGACGATAATGAGACCTGACAGCATCATATTGGATGAACCCAATGCATCTTGTTGGAGACCGAACTACTTGAGTGCATGTTTCTAGAGGACACCCTACAAGACTGACCGTGTTCTTCTCGACTCCAGGATTTTGGAAAGGTGACCCTGGTTTCAAGTGACGCGTCCCTCGGATCGTTCGGGTTGGACATGATGGCCGTTCACTTCAATGTATGTGTTCATTGAATAACAAGATGCGGTCCTGGCACACCAAGCCCACCAAAGCCAACTCACTGCGCGAAATTCCTGCAATTCCAGTTAGCTTTGGTGGGCTTGGTGTAGACCGAGCAAATCCGGATTCGCGAGTACAAAAACAGACAGCGAATTTGGACCACCAGGGCCCTGACTCGACTCCCAGGCCACGGTTTCTTTGCGTCCCGCATCCACTTCCAGATCCCCAAGCTTTTGAAAGAAAATCATGAAATATTTTTCGACTAGAGGAGGCTCGGAACGGCTCTCGTTCGAAGACGTACGTTTACGGAAACCCATCCTCCTCTATACTGACTCTGGATCGCCTGCTTAGACCGTCCTCACCGGACTCGCACCAAACGGAGGATTGTACATTCCAGAATCTATCCCCTCTCTCCCTTCAAATTGGCAGGAGAAATGGAAATCCCTTTCATTCGTGGATCTAGCCGTCGAGGTCCTATCTCTTTACATCTCCGAAGACGAGATACCTCGCGATGATCTACGGAAACTGGTCGAGAAATCCTACGGCACGTTCCGCCATCCAGACATCACGCCGCTTCAGAAATTGAACGAAAAACTGTTCGTCCTTGAACTTTTCCACGGTCCGACGTTTGCTTTCAAGGATGTCGCCCTTCAGCTTCTTGGAAATCTGTTCGAATACTTCCTGGTCAGGAGGAACGCGAAGAAGTCGAGCGGAGAACCGAGGGAAAAATTGACCGTGGTTGGAGCGACCAGTGGAGATACTGGAAGGTATGCATCTAATTCTGTCACGATAACCCGCTTGCTGAAGACTCTTAGTGCCGCGATTTACGGTCTTCGAAACAAGGAAAATATTTCGATCTTCATTCTCCATCCAAAGGGTCGTATCTCTCCCATTCAGCAAGCTCAAATGACCACAATTACCGATGCAAACGTCCACAACATCGCTGTCAAAGGAACATTTGATGATTGCCAGGTTTGTTTCGCAACAGAACCAGCTTCCGTGGCCTAGCTAATTTGAGGCCTAGGACGTCGTCAAGGCACTCTTCGGAGATAAGGAATTCAACGAAAAACATCGCCTGGGAGCGGTGAACTCCATCAACTGGGCCAGGATTCTCGCCCAAACGGTATACTACTTCCTTTCGTATTTCCGTGTCCAGGCGATCTCTCCTGGAGCGCGAATCCAATACGTCGTCCCGACGGGTAACTTCGGTGACGTTCTGGCAGGATATTATGCAAAGCGCATGGGTCTTCCCACGGATAAGCTCATCATCGCGACGAACTCGAATGATATTCTTGCGCGGTTCTGGAAAACTGGGAAATACGAACGTGTCGAGTTGGAGGCTGAAACAGCTGCTGCCCCCGCAAGCGGAATTTCTGATGGAAAGGATGCTGTGAAAGAAACTCTCAGTCCCGCCATGGATATCCTCGTTTCAAGCAACTTCGAGAGGTTATTGTGGTATCTTGCCTACGAAGCAGAGGGTGGAGGAACTGTGGATGACGCATGCGCCATGGTCGACGGGTGGATGAAAAGCGTCAAGTCCAACGGTCGAGTTGAGGTGCCCCGAAAAGCCCTTGAACTCGCCAAGCGAGACTTTATCGCTGAGCGGGTTTCTGACGACCAGGTGAGGGTGTTTGGAACCCACCGTTCCACGAATTTTCAACGAACGACCTACACAGACACTGTCAACGATAAGGAGGCTCTATGAGTCAGAGCCCTCTTACATCGTTGATCCTCATACCGCCGTTGGATTGACAGCTGCTCAAATCACTGCCTCAGAGTCAGAGTATGTCGCTCAGGCGGAAATCCGGTATTCGCGAGACATCTGATATTCTCTGGACCAGGTTGAGCTCTTCACTCATCCAAGTCTCACTTTCCACCGCACATCCAGCCAAGTTCTCAGAAGCTGTTGCCAAAGCTTTGAGATCGTCCGCTGCATTCGATTTCGACCGCGACGTGCTCCCAGAGGAGTTCCGGGGTTTGTTACAGAAGCGACAACGGGTGATTGACGTTGAATCAGCGGATGTGGATCTGGTGAAGAGCGTGATTGAGAGCACGGTGGACATGGAACAAACAAAATCAAGTACAGGGTGCGTATAGGGTGGTATAAGAAAATATGTGACAATAGACACTCAAACCAAGAATATGTACGTTGTGTAAGAAATATCAGCAGGTATATATCCGATAAAGATATGGAAGCACAGTAATCCCGGGGGAAAGGAGAAGAGACGGAGACTATGCCTCGACCTCTGGCTTGCCTTCTGGGGTCACCGGCTCAGTGGATTTTGACTGAAGTACCTTGGTATGTGACGTAGGCTCGACGGCGGCAGGTTTGGCATCTTCCTCGGGGGCCTTTGCGGCGTCCTCGGCGTCGACTGGATGTTCGTTTGTCACGTCCCCTTCAACGGGGTCCGGTGATCCCTGTGTCTCTGACGTGTTCTCCTCTTCGGACCGTTGTTCCGGGGCAACATCCTCCTCGGCTTTGACCCCTTCTTCGGATTCAACGGGTGTCTCTGTGTCGAAGGTAACAGGGGGCTGGACGACCTCGGAAGGGTCCGATAGTGGCGTGTCCAGCTTACGATCCAGTTCGATCTCCCTGACGCCAGTAGTAACCTCCTTCACCTCCTCCGGTGGAGGTGAAGATCTTGGAGGGAGGGGAGAGGAGGCGACAGGGGAGGAACTAGGCTCCTCGTCATCTGAGAGGTCCGGGCCTTTTACCCTCCTAGACTTCTTGGATAAGGTCTCTACGGGGGTTTCAAGGTCCACATCGACTGAACTTCGCCTGCGCTTCACTCCGATCGTAGGCGCGGTGGACGTCGCTGTTCAATGTCTGTGTTAATGACGCGAATCGAGGGACAGTACAGCGGGCGCACCATCATCAGCCCACGGCCTGTCGTTACGCGGGAAGACGGAGCTGGAGATGCGTCGAATGAGTTTGAACATAGCAACCTTGATTAAGAGCGCGTGCGGGGTGGGGAAGTGAAGGGAGGTTGTTGAGTATTTTTATTAGCGCGTCACCCTTCTCGCATGTCACGGAAGCCCAACACACGCATGTCACGCACTCGTCTTGTCACGCGTCGGTCCAAGCCGCCAATGGTCAAGGACCGTTTCATCTTTTGAGAGCGGACATGCCTGATATCTCGGTCGGGGCGCAAGTCTTTGACCTCACTTTCCACCCTACAGAGTCCATCGTGTATGTTGGACTACTCACGGGGGAGGTCAAGGCTTTCGGCTACGATGAGCAGGGTCAACACGATCAAAGGTTCACGCTCAAACCATCCAAGAGATCGTGCCGTGGTTTGACCGTCGACGAACGGGGAGACCGCATCTGGTCCGTTGGGAAAGGAAAGTCTTTGTGGTAAGCAACCATGTTTTCTCAGTCCACTTGCGTGGGCTCACACTCCTGCCTTTTTCTTGGGGGATCTAGCACAATAGACACTAGGACTGCGCAAATTACCAATACTCAACTGGCCGCACACGAGTAGGTATTCAGGTATTACAACGCATTGTGGGACACTGAGTACGAGAAAGTGCTCCAATAAACCGTGTTCGGTACATCTCTCAGCACTTCCTGGCTACGGGAGATGACGACGGAACCGTGAAGGTGCATCAGGCATCACCCATCAATTTCATTCATTTGTTCTGACCACTCCTCTTGCTCCTATAGCTCTGGGACCCCCGGACTCCTGCGGAAATCCGAGCGTACAACCATCATTTTGATTTCATATCCGACTTTCTATGGTTGCCGGACAAAAAGCACCTAGTCGTGACAAGGTTCTGCTACGCTTTCTGCAGTTGCCTGGCTTTAGCTGAAAGTACTCCAAATCCTCAGTGGCGATGGCACATTGTCAGTCCTTGATGTCAGATCGGGGAAGCCCGCGCCGTTTGCCCAATCAGAGGACCAGGAGGACGAGCTCTTGTCCGCCACTGCCATCAAGGGGTTGGTAAATTTAGTTCGGGGTATCCCATTGATCTCACAATCTTTTAAGTGGGCAGAAAGTTGTGGTCGGGACGCAAATGGGCACCCTTTCGATTTTCAACAGAAAAAGTGGTTGGGGCGATTGTGTTGATCGTGTCCCAGGGTATGTAGTGTATCTTCACCCAAGCTACACCCACTAAAATCGATTGAACACACCCAGACACCCGCACTCAATTGACGCCCTGTGCACACTCCCGTCCTCATACCCTTCCTCCCACTCAACCATATTGACCGGTTCCTCCGACGGTCTCATCCGTGTAGTCCAGCTTCTTCCCACTAAGCTTCTTGGGATCGTTGCCGACCACGGAGACTTCCCTGTCGAGCGCGTCGTTGTAGACCGCGCAGGAGAAGGACGTTGGGTTGGTAGCGTGGGTCACGAAGATGTCCTCAAATTGACGGACCTGAAGGATATCTTCGAGGATGAAGATGAGGGAGGCGTGGGGGAGGGTGACAGCGAGCATGTGGGTAGTGAGGATGAGGGACCAAGCATCACTGCTCCTGGTCCGGTGGAAGAGGAAAAAAACGACGAGTGTTCAGACAGTGACGAGCCGGAACCGGAGGATCCCAAGTCTAAAAAGCGGAAAAAGAAGCAGGCTAAGGACCCGTTGGCCAAAAAGAAGGAGAAGAAAGGCAGGAATCAGATCGTCACAGACCCTTCGTTCTTCTCTGGTTTGTAGCGCGGCACTGGGCTACTGTATTGTTTTCTTGTTCTTATAAGAATGAAATTTAACGTCATTCTCAGTATCAAACCCATGGGTGTCCGCCAATGTGCTCAAACAAAAACTTGAAGCAATCTTCAGTAACCCTGCACAATGACCGCGATATCGTAAGGTCATCGAATATCGATGAGGGTGCCACTTGAAGCTTGACATGTTGAATTACTTGTTCGAAGACCTTGCGAGGCGTTCCATAAACGTAGGAGGACCCTGTGATTTGAATTCATTGTAAGGCTAGTCGGTAACCTCTCATTGGATGACACGAGCAGATTCAGTCCCCCCCCGGGCCGAGGAATGCGCGCCTGCCATGATCATTTCCGAAGGTGTACGTATGGATTGAAGGCAAGATTATCGTTCATTTGGACATGACGCGATCAAATTGTTTAGGGACGTAGGTCCAATATTTAAGGCGAGATATCTCGGGAAAAGGCCCAACGCTTACGTGTCGATGGAGAAATCGACTCCCTGAGCCAAAGGAGCGGCGTCCGAGAAGTTGATAGTGCAAGCACTCCAACGAACGTACTGTTTCCAAGCATCTCCTCCTGACTCGCGACCCCATCCAGTGCTCTTGTTTCCGCCGAAAGCGGCGCCAATTTCAGCTCCGCTCGTGCCGACGTTAACGTTGACAATGCCCGCGTCAGAGCCAGCGGGCCCGATCCACTTCCCGACATTTCTGATGTCCCTCGTCCACAGACTACTCGACAGGCCCTGTGGTACATTGTTATTCCACTCGATGGCCTGTTCGAGTTCATCGAAGATTCCAACGTTCAAGACGGGAGCGAAGGTCTCCGTTCGCCAGATCTTGTCCGCGGGATTGGCGGATTTCGGAATGGAAATTGTGGGTTGCACGAAGTTTCCTTGGTCCAGAGGCGAGTCCAAGTACCTCTCACCGCCTGTGATGATCTCTGCTCCAATGGAACGGAGATGGCCAATAGCGGCAGCGTACGTCTCGACAGCCTTGGTGGTGTGAAGTGGCCCGAGGAGGGTGCTATCGGCCAAAGGGTCACCAACACGGACGGTAGAGTAGAGTCTCCGAAGTTTGGTCAGGAACTCGTCGGCAATCGACCTGTGGAGGTACAGTCTGCGTGTCGATGTGCAGCGTTGGCCTGCCGTGCCGATTGCACCAAAGAACACGGCAGGGAGTGCCAAGTTCATGTCGGCATCGGGCATGATGATGGAGGCTACGGCAAACGATTAGGGATGGAGGGTGATGGGGGCCGCTTCATTTGGTGCGTACCGTTATTTCCGCCAAGCTCAAGGAGTACTTTGCCAAAACGGGATTGAACGGTCTTGCCGACGATGCGGCCAACGTGCTCACTACCGGTGAAAGAGACTGGAACCGAGTTGCAAGTTAGGATCCCAAAGTTAGGGGCGGAAATACTGACCCAAATCCACATCCCTGCTCTCCGTGATGGCTTCTCCAGTGCACTTGTCACCGGTAACAAGGGCTGATACCGCACCGGGAATCCCATTCTTTTCCAGCATCTGAGCGATGATCTTCGTCACCGCCACAGCGCACAGAGGAGTAGTCTCCGAAGGCTTCCAGATGGTGGCATTCCCAGCAGCAAAAGACAGTGCAAAATTCCATCCATAGACGGCTACTGGGAAGTTGAAAGCGGTCAACACCGAGACAACCCCAAGAGGGTTTGCGACTTTGAAGAGAATTGGGTTTTTGAGCCTATGTCTCATAGGCGGATTATAGGCAGCATACCTTCCAAGATCGAGTGACCAGGCCGTTCTGAGGCGACGACCCTTCCGTTCATCATTCTCGATAAACCGACAGCGTAGTCACACTAAATAACACCTCAAAAGTGGATCTAACAAGGTGGGTGTAGGAGATGAGCTTACAATGTCAACAAACTCTTGCACTTCACCCTGACCTTCCGTTTTAATTTTTCCCATCTCCAAAGAAACAAGTGCACCGAGCTCATCTCGCTGGTTATCGTTAGCAGAGGGAAAAAGCAGAAAGCAAGTGCATACAAGCGATTACCTTAGCAGCGAGTGCTTCTCGGACCTGCCTGAGAATCTCCCCTCGTTTTGGCGCGGGTACGCTACGAATGTAGCGGTAAGCTTCTCGCGTTTTATCGAGGACCTCATGCAGCTCTTTTGGGGATGCCTACGGAAAGTTGAACGGCAGTTAGCTTCGGACCGCGCACTCCAACCCCGAAGACTGGCACACCATCTTCACCCTGCCCAGAACCTCGCCAGTCGTGGGGCATTTACTTTCGAGTAGATCACCTGAACCTCTCCAAGCTCCGTCGTAAACCCCCGGAATCTCAGTGTTCGTTGGTAAATCCAAGGCATTCAGGATGGTAGCCGCTCTGGTGGACAACTGTCGTGAAGAGGTGGTCCTAACACGAAAGAGAACTCGGGAAGCAAGCATGGTCTGGCCCCTTGTTGTTGAAGGTGGTGGGTCTCGGAGAATTCAGGCGTCGAAGGTTATAGTATGCTCCGTTCCGATGGGTACTGGGGTTTAGGCTTAAGCGCTCGGTGGTGCCAACGGATCACCGATCAGCGCCGGAGTGGGGGCCGGAGGGAACCGATATTAGACTATGTAAAGAGAAGAAGGTGAATTGCACTAGGGATATACAACAGAGCGAATATATATACGATACATTGATATAGTGATAATAAAACTGCGTGTGAACCGAAAGCAAGGGCACGAAAACACGGAGGACGCCAAGGGAAACGCGGAAGCACTAGAGGTAGATTAGTGTTCGTTCAGGTCAAAGTACGACCTGAACATCGTTTCACTTCTTAAAGAGGAAGATTCGACAACACTGTGAACGTGCATGAGTAGTAGGGGGAAACGGCGCGTAAAGTACGCGAGATATCCTTGAGGCATAGGATGTAGTTGCCTCCGGAGATTCTCAGGAAGGTCCTGGTAATGGTGTTTCTGTATAATTTGTTAATAATGGTAAAAGAAAGAACACCAAAACCTGTTCACCTTATTTCGCAGGGCTCGGAGGAGGTCTTGCACGGACTTTCCATCGTACTTTCTGAACTTTCCAAGGTTCTCTTGGAACGACTTGTCCAGTCGCGCGCGCCAGTCCTGGCCAACTACATTCTGAGCGTTTGTCTCAAGCGCAACGAGATTCTTCTCCCGGGGTTCTCGGCACATGATCTCGAACCTGTCTGAGGCGTCTTGCAAGAATGCCAACCGTCGTTCTGCGTCCCAGAAGAAAGGGTGTACCAAGCATGAAGTGGTATCTGGGCTGTAAACCTGGTCAGAATTGTCTTATGACGTAAAAGATCTTCTGAAGTACCGTAAGGACGCTTGAGGGTCCAACATCTGCCCGATTAAATCCGTTCCCTCGGTACCCTCTTCTCCAAAGTGTTCGAGACCCCCTAAACTCTTGAGATTCTTCATGATGTTGGCCTCCCTCTCAAACCGATCACCGTACGGGTGACTACCTCCGGTAAGGCAGTAGTAGAAGAGGCAACCAAGAGCAAAGATATCCACCGCCTTTGTCAGTTTCGTGGGCTTAGAGTTGCTGGAGGGCGTGTTGCTGCCGTTCAAGGTGGCAACACTACCGCGCGATGACTGCGATGTGTCCGAGTCATCCAGTCTGACTTCTCCACGGAGGATCTCAGGGGCCCTCCACCCAACCGTTCCGGCAGCCATCGCTCCAAAAGCTGTTGGCATGAAGCTCGTCTGGTCGACCTCCAGCCGCTTGCATAAGCCAAAGTCCGATATTAACATCCTATGGTTTTGACCGTTCTTCGCGCTGGAGACCATTATGTTCTGTGGTTTTATGTCTCTGTGAATGATTTTGAGGGCGTGTAGGTGTCGAAGACCGGATGTAATCTGGCGTAATGCGCGTCTGGGGTCAAATGCAACAGCGATTTCCTTGAAGTTATCCGGACGTTCGATAATGTCAGCGAGGGACGCAGGGCACAGTTCGATGGCAATGTAGAGAAAATTTGCTTGAGCCTCTTGATAAAAGTACCGGATGACATTGGGATGATCGTCGGATTCCTCAAGGACGCTGACTTCTCGGGTGGCCAAGGTGACGAAATCCTGGAGAAGCCGTTTGACGGCGACGGCACGGCCCTGCAGTGTGCCCTTGAAAACCACGGTTCCGTGGGAGCCAAAACCTAGGCAAGTGATCAGAGGCCGAAGGGGAGCACAGAAGCCGTAACATACCAAGGATTTCATCGCTTAATATGAGCGCTGGTGACGGAGCGGCCGCGGTGACCCGTGTTGGGAGGACGAGCTGAATATTGCCCGAATCCTCCTCAGCAGGGTCAAAAGCAGCGTCAGTTTCAGCTTCGCCTTCCGGTTCGTCGGTATCCGCGGTAGCGGTAAGGTTTGGACCTTTTTTCTTCTTCCCCCTGCGCCTCCGTAGTGGCTTCTTCCGGGTGGCCATTGGGTCTCCCTTACCCAATTCTACGGTTTCTTCCTGAGCTACAGCTTCTTCGATGGGCGCATCACCGTCAACGATGGGTATATCGCTGGCCTCAGGCCCGTCAAACCGATCGGGAGGTTGCTGCGGGTCAATCGCACTGACCAACGCTGCCCGTTCTTCACCTTCGTGCGGAACGTTGGAAGATTGTGACGGATCGTGATGCTTAGTTGATTTCCGCCCCCTGCGGCCGATCAGAATCCACCCGATGACGGTGCTCAAGGGGACAAGCAACCACCATGGAAGGTTGGACTGCAAGTTTTGTCCAGGTGTTTGGGTACTGGGCCAGGGCGGCAGTAGATTCACAAGGGATTTGTTATCTCCCAGACCTTCGATCTTGGAAGGTACGGGGAACGCGCTCGTGGTTGGCTGTGGTATCTGGATAACCGGAGCGGCATCGAGTAATCGACTCGATCGGGATCTGCTGGATAATTCTAGCTTTCTGATTCCGATTAAACAGCGCGGGTCAAGGGAACCATTATCACAAAGTTCTCGAAGTTTCCGGGCCTTGGTGATTTCATCAACCGACTTGTGGATTACTCCCGTGGGGAGAGGGGTGCCAGGGGGAGGGTCGATCAGAGGGTGTATAGAGTTGGGACTGGCGTCACCAAATGCCACGAGAGGGAAATGATCCGAACTCATCGCAAAAAGAGAGCCAGTTTCTTCCAAGACTTCGACGTAAGCGGAATCGAGGTTTGGGAGTTGGTGATTTAGCTTCACGGTGTCGGAGAGATCCATGAGAGGGAAGACATCCTGGAGGCGGGGACTAGGTTGGAGCAATACTATTGGGCTGTGCCGGCCATGAATTTTGAGCACATCAAGCACAGCAACGCTATGAATTCAATTAGACACGTGTATCATCAACGGAAGCGCCGACCTACACGGGCTTTGGAAAGGACATCCCCCACATCCAAGTTGTCTGTTTGGGAGGTTCATGCTCATTCGGTGGAATGCTGAAGGACATGACCATCCCGTTGGAGGAAGGCTGGATATACACGTTGTCTGGGGTCTTGCGGTAGAGCAGTTGATAACCGTTGTCTTGATTGTTTGGCCCATAGGTGGAGAACGACAGGTGTTGCTCAGGCGGTGGCGTGGAAGTTCCAGGAAGCTTGCTAGCACGAATGGTGACATGGTAGTCTACCGTGCGTCAGATCCAAGGGAGTGGGGGTGCGTGGAAGGCTTACCTGTTCGCCCCACAAAAACTTCTGTTGGTTTGCGTGGTTTGGGAGGTCTAGCACCCTCTTGCTCGTCAAAATCAAGCGCTTCCTCTGCTTCCTTCAAATCCCCAAAGGGGTCCTCGTAATCGTTCCAGGGACATTCAGAGCTTATCGTTTGTTTGATTCGACCGGTTTCCAACTCAATCAACAACAATGAAGTTTCCTTCCTTCCTATGAAAATTTTGGAGCCTTCCTCGCCAGAATGTCTGAATGGTGTCATGTCGACGAGCGTAGACATCGAGAACGGGAGGCGTTGAAGTGGTTCCGACTTGGATGTCATAACATATATGTCACCGGATTGTGGTTCTATAACGTAGTATTCTTGTCGAGAGTCGTCGGTTTCATCATCTAGAATGACAGACTGCTGTGTGCGCACAAGCGGGGCGAGGGAGGATGGGGAATTGGGAGAGCGTGAGGACATGGACCAGAGTATGGCTCCAGAAGATCGGTTGAGTGCATGTAAGTTGCCGTCGACGGATGCCAATAACACAATATCAAGGAGCTCCAAGTCGTCCGAACCTTGGCTGCCATAGTGCTGACTTCCGAGGGGAGGGATGAGAGGGTACTTGTTTTGAGGGCCAGAGGCGGTGTGTAATTCCCGTCGGGTCAGCGTTGCGAGGGATTGGGCGGCGATGGAAAGAAAGACAAAGGCTATGGCGAGGGTGCTGTAGGCAAACGCCATTTATCATCGCCCCCTTCAGCTGAACGAGGTTGGTTGGGAACAGAGGAGCGGACTGGTGAAGCCTCGAGGGTCGTGCTGTGTTCAGTGTTGGACGTTCCCGTTCAGCGTTCACTGTGTTTCTCACGATCCATCACCATTGGCCACAACGATTCGGATGAAATACAGTCGAGGAGATAACAATGGCCTTCCAGTCCTCAAATCCCCTCATATCTTTTTGTTCTGAGCCTGAACGTACGGTCGGAATGTGATGACTGGCGAGCCTACGCGTCGGATGCATATCGGTTGCCACCGCCACATGACCACGACCCTTTTATGCTTTGCCGTACTGGGAAACATGTTTCAATTGATTGAGTCTGGTGTGTTGAGGACGTGCGTAACGTCCTATGGAAGTATATAACCCTGGTATCTGGCAGTGCGTTCCTCTAACTCCCTCTCTCGTTTACCTCTACCACTCCCTAGACGATGCATCCTCCACCAGCTGGGCTAAGCAACATCCCCCTCCCACCAATTTCTTCGGAGGTGAAATCCAGGGGTGTCCGCTTCCCTGAGTCCACAGCTCTGACTGCATCTCCGGAATCCTATGAAACCCCACTTCCACCCGAAGCCAACCTCAGGGTTCTCGGACTGTCCGGGATCCCCAATACCCCTACCCAATCTGCGGCCGCTATCGATCCACGATTGCAGATGATTAAACGTCGCTCCCAGTTCGGGACTAGACTTTCTTCGCTCCACAGTTTGAGGATGACTATGGGCGTGCCATTTCCTGAGAGCGGTCCCATTTCTCAGACAACCTTCACGCCCGCCTGGACTACCTTCACCGTTCGTGGCTATTCCTCTAGTTATCGTAGTTCTTTGTTGATCATAACCAAAAGATGGGGGCTGGTTCTAACACAATGCCTCGTCAGTTTAGCGTGGATCACTCTTATATGCATATGTCGACCCTTGCTCCTGTAATTCCAAGGTCCCTCCCTCCAATCACCGGATCTGGTGAAACACCCCAGGCTCAATCGCAATCCCGCGCCCACCCTATTGAACCAATTCCTGAACTCAGTACCTCTCGTCGACCCCCACCACGCGGCTATTCTGGAATGGAAACTCCGTACAACGCGCCGCACGATGAGTTCATCGCCGACATTGAGCTTAAACGAAAGACACCCGTCGACCCCATTACCGGGAAGCTACCATCTTGGGTTTCCTCCATCAAGTCGAAATTACTGGGGAAGCCAAATTCATCCCAAGCACCACTGCTGTTAGGAAAACAGAACCACAGAGCCAAGCACCGTGACAGCAAGCGAGGTGAGGTCGTCCTCAGGCCCAGCGCTCAGGCCGCCGAGGGCTGGCGTTTGCTTCTACCGTCGCCCTTCCATCACAACCGAAGGACATGTATTTTACCAGCGTACTATCAGTCCACTGGCACCCTTCATATAATCAAAGCAACGAGGCGAGGCACCTTGGCAAATCGCAAACACGCGACGTTCCTTCTTAACGAGTGGAAGGTCTTGGAAGTATTGAGGCGGGAGGGAAAGGACAGGACGCCATACCTACAGGGCCCGTCCAAGGAAGTGAATCTCTGGGCATGGAAAGATGAAAAAGCACTCTACCATGTCACGGTACGCAGCCTTTGGACGCTACTTATTTTTTTCCCTTTCGCCTGAACAAAAATATTACAGGAATTTTGCGAGATGGGTGACCTTACCCCTTGGGCAACTCATTTGGGAGAGAACAGGATGAAGTTGGTCGCGGTAGAGCTCGTGCGTGCTCCTTCGCGACAACAATTTCGTTTCTTACCCCTATCTAGACCGCGGGATTGCGCAAACTCCACTCGTTGGGCATCGTCCATCACGACATCAAGCCGGATAACGTTTTTGTTGGCAACGATGGTCACATTCGAATTGGTGACTTCGGAGGTTCTCAATTCCTCCGCCCAGGACAGAGACTCTCTCGTCATCAACGGGAACAAGACCTTATCGCTGACATCGAATACTCTGCGCCCGAATTGTTCATGTACGACGCCCACGGCGTTGCCTATTATGATGAAAGTGCGTACCTTCTCAGTACCGTGCTACCATCTGTTTATCATCCCACATAGGCGTGGATTGGTATAGCCTTGGTGCTACGCTATTCTTCCTCTCAACCGGACAGGTATTTCATGTCCCTGGTCCCTGTGTCACGTTCACGCTCTGAATCCTGTTGATTAGCATCTCATGCCACCCGCTCCGAACAAAACCACCGCTGTGCAAATGATCCGTCGGGGTCCTGTTCACGCATGGAACAACCTAAATGGCCCTACAGAGTTCCGCAATTTTGTAACCGAGGTGAGTCCGTAACCCGCTACCAACCGCAGAGTTCTGATACGCGTCACAAAGTTGCTCTTGACAAATCCTAATAATCGCCTTAACGATCAAACCGTGCGCAAGCACCCTTATTTTGAGCTTTTGTGAGTGAAATTACCTCGCGTACCATCTTACGTACTAACCTCGGACACTCCAGCTCGATGAGAAGTTGGCGCAAGATTGAGAAGGGGCGGTTCACAGCTCGTGGGTTTCATTAACATTTCTGTCAGGAAAAGGACATCTGAGCTGAGATAACCCTAGCATTTTCTGACTGTTCCGCCAAGATAACGAACAAGGGATACGATGTCTTCGATACTCCAGCGCTGGCCCTCTCGCATCCTCTGGAGGATGCAGATGAAGGGAACGACGAGGAAGAAAAAATCCCTCCGTCTACCTCGGATATCGTCGAAGAGATCTCTCAGGATACAGAAAATAAAGGGCCAGCCGCCGTCCCTTCCCGCACCCAACAAGCAAAGGTAAACAATAGCGTCGCCTTCAATCCCACTGGCAATTACCACCTATCCCCGCCATTCGAGCGCTCTTTCATCGACCTTGGGAGACTGATGGTGGAGGAAGGCTTTGATCTGTCAACCTACGGCCAACTTCAGAGTTTGCTGAGTGACGAATGGAAATTCGTCTGAGTTTCTGTGATGTCGGTTATCGGCCTTGACAGAGATATCTCCATGTAACCATGTAGCATTATGTGCCTTGCACGGTATTTCTAGATAATCAATTAAAATCAGACCCGCGACTCGCAATCTGCATCAAAGTGTAGGCGTCGCGGAAGCACCACGTAGCCGAGATGGGGGGCTGGAGGGGACTGGAAGGACCAGTAACCAAGTTTGATGTGACGTTTCAACGGGCTCCGTCGCGGGAGACCAATCAAAGCGCGGCTCTAATCAGGATGGGATGCATTTATTTTGACCTAATTTGTCTCGAACGGTAAGCTCTGGATGGATCGTGTTCTTAGCCATTTCTGCTCCGCCCCTCGAGAGAGGGGTGAGACATCGACAACCTTATCGGCTCCTTGTTGAGCCGCCTTCACCATGTATCAGAAACGCGTTTCTGAGGGGCCAAAACGTCGCTGTAATATAATCCACTTCGCCCAGCATAACCGAGAGCATGGGGAACGGGGGAAGGATGCCCCCTCTTTCCGAGAGTTCATGTGAAGCCCGGCAGATGGTACATGCTGCGGAAAAGCAAGCGGATAAAACGTGGCCCAGGCACAGTCGGCAGCAGGCATGTCTCCGTTTTATCTAAGGGAATGAGGCGCGAGATCACGAAACTGGAAGGTTGCCCTCATGCGCGGGAACTTACTAGTACTCGCCGTTTCCGATGCGAGGCGAAAGGATTTATGACAGATTAACGTAACGGTCTCCGAGGAATCGAGGCGGCGCTCGTAGGAATGAGGGATTGAAGGAGCAAGAGCGAACTGCCTTTCTCTCACCCCAAGCCGGCGGCGGCGTCCCGCTTCCAGGCAGAGATAGCTGGAATCTGCGGGATGCGGGCATTAGAACGGCCATATGTGTCTGACGAGCGGTAGTCGTGCTCAAACCCGAGCCGCAAGCGGCCAGCGATCTTCAAACGAGAAGCAGTGCAAGCGTGTGGCTGCTCGGGAAAAGAGAAGAGAGTTATGGACGCCAGCCGGCCCACCTTTCACCCCCACAAAAACAATCCCAAAAGCCATCTAGAAGAAAACGCACCCGTGTGTCAATCCCATCGGTTCGACAAGGTACATGATGCGAACTGGCATTGGGTAGGTAGTACCGTAGTTTTAGCGTTCCCTTACGGATCCGACTCGATCGATATTCACACGTGACCAAGTCCCCACATGACGCGCATGGGCAAGCTTGGAATACCATCAAACGCGTCCACATCTCAGGCATCCACCATCATGTCTAACACGGAGGCGGCTGATGCTGCGGCTGCCCCGCGCCGCTCGCAGAGAGACAAGAGACAAGTTGAGAGATTCGGTTCAGGTGCGTACTCACCGTCGCGCCTCTCACGCACTGGTATCTCAGTGTTCAGGATCCTCCAGACAACACGAAGAAGAGAAAGCGAGGCGAGGAATCTGATAGCGACACTCCTGAGCCTGCTTCTGAGTCGGATGATCAGGACGTAGAAGAGGAGGAGGAGGAAGAGGAGGAGCCTCGGAAAGCCAAGCCGAAGCGCAAGACTTCATCCACCCCTAAAACCAGGCTCAAACCGAAGGCTCCTCCGCAGAAGAAACCGAGGATCCAGAAGACTGCACCTGCGAAGATTGGGCCAAAGGCCACTAAGCGGACGCGTAGACCGAAAGCTGGGGACATAGCACAACCGTTCGATGCCGAGAAGTTGGCGAAGGACACACACATTAGCGGAGACAATCCACTTTTTAGTACGTGGCAGTGCCTTTGGGCCCGAGTGGCATTAAGCTTTCTTACCCAGATGCTATCGTGGATTCATCTGCGAACCTCCAGACCACGATTGAAGACTTCCTCGAATCACTCACGCAGTCTCCGGAGCACGCTCTCGCAGAACTCATCAACTCCATACTACGATGTTGTGGTTGTAGTAACGCGGTCAACTCGGATCAGGTCACAGATTACGACGGAATCGTAGACGTCTTGGAAGACATGACGGAGGCGCTGAAAAACGTGAGTACTTCGAGTTCAGACACGATAACCTGACCATTTAAACATTTTGCCGTGGATAGGACGATAGCTCGGTGGTATACCCCATGTCTTCTAAACTCCCTATGTTGAAGAAATTTCGCAAGTCTCTCGCAGAGTTTTTCGAACGGCTAATATTCTCGTCCGCGGAATCCGATCAGCTATACAACACTGAGCTAATGCGGTGCATACAATACTGGGTCACTCCTATGTCTTCCTCCCAAATTCGTGGCTTCCGGCACGCGTCAACCATTATCGCCCTCGAGATTCAGACCGCACTGGCAGATGTTGCCGCCTCCGTTGAGAAGGAGGCTGAAGTCGTCGCACGGCAGCGGAAAGGGGAGAGGAAAAGAAAGGGGGGCGCAGCCGGTGGAAGCAAGGAACTGGATGCCAAGGCGAACGCAATACGGGAGAAACGAACGAAAGTTGCTGAGTACTTGAAAGATTTCGTGGACGGGTACGTGCGCCGCACGCTTACCTACTTGTCACTTATTTGCAATGGCTAGGGTCTTTATGCTGAGGTATCGAGACACAGATTGGGCAATCCGCATGGAATGTGTCCACGCCTTGGGGAACTGGTTTCAGAAACACCCTAGTCACTTTTTGGATTCCACCTACCTCCGTTATATTGGCTGGGTATTTTCGGACGAAAATATGCACGTCAGGCTAGAGGCTGTCAGGGCCCTTGAAGATGCCTACGAACAGGAGGACCACATCAGCTCTCTCCAGAGTTTTACGAGTAGGTTCAAGGCGCGGATCATACAAATGGCCACTTCCGATGTCGACGTCTCCGTTCGAGTTTCCGTAATCCAAGTTCTCAGGTCTATTGATCGTCATGGTTTATTGGAGGATGACCAGAGGGAGAAGCTTTGCCTTTTGATATACGACGAGGACCCAAGGATACGGAAGGGTGTCAGTGGCTTCGTCAAGGGTGTTTGGGAGGATGACGTTTCAGAACGTATTGCCGGAAAGAAGCTGTCAGATTGGGAGAAGCGGCAGGCGGAAGTGAAGTCTCTTGCCTCATTACTGGTGAAGTGGGGGAAGGCTTTGGACAAGCTGACGATCCGAGAGGATAGTTCCGAGGATGAGGAGAGCTCTTCCAAGAGGATGGGAGGAGTTGCATCCGTCATGGACCCAGAGACAAAGGGCAGAACCGCCCTCGCTGTCGAGGCGCTCTGGGATGTAATTGACCCGATCAATGACTGGGAGGGGCTGCTCGACCTGCTACTGCTTGATCATTCGGCTGGTGTTGAGGAGGAAGAGGAGCAAGGTCCTTCGACCTCCAGTAGTCCCAACGGAAGAACCGTCGTGGATGCCGCGTGGCGCCTGAGTGAAGTGGAGGAAGCGATCGCCCTCGAAATCTTCACCGGTTCTATTCGAAAAGCAGTTGGTGAAGCTGCTGCTGCGAAGAAAGTATATCTTGTCTCCCTGGCACTGGATATTGAAATTTTTCTGATTCGATCTCGTCTACAGGGAGAAGACCAGGTTGTCTCTGATGTTACGAGGGTCTTGATAAAAGGCCTCCCACGTCTCTTCCTCAAGCACCAGGGAGATGAGAACCGCATCGCGGATGTCCTGCTCTTACCCTCGTTTATGAATCTCGAAACGTACCTCGATATGCGGATGATAACAGTACGTGGCCTTCACTCTTTCGTGGACATCACGTCTCTTACCCCATCTCCAGGCTTACGAACACCTCTGGAGTGACGTCACAAAGCAGCTCCTGACCCATTCCTCTCAAACTGTCCTCGTGCCCTCCGTGGCTGCGATTCAGAAATTTCTAAGCGTAACCTCCTTGTCTAACACTAATAATGCGAAGATTCTTGAGCTCGAAGAAGAACTTTCAACTTTGCTCCGAGACGCTATCGCTGGAAGAGAAGAGTTGGACATTGCTGCATTTACAGAGGATGAGTCGCTTGCTCTTGGACACATCTGCACACGCTTCGCCGTCCTGGCCAAAGTTCGGAACCTCGTCCCGTGTCTTGAAGAGGACGAAGGCGGGAAGCAGAGCAGTGCATATGATATATTCACTGCGCTCGCTGACCGCGGGAAGCTTGGTTATAGAGAAGAAGAGGCGGTGCGTCCCGTCACCGTGTGTATAGCGCCCACTTATGCGTATGTCAGATGGTCTCGGAAACATTGAACCTGTTGACGATGCATATAATCTGGAAAACCAAGTCCCTTCCTTCTCAAGGCACCCGTTCATCAGATGACAAGAAAGCTGCGCAGACTCTTCTGGAGCAGCGCACGGCACTCGTCCAAAAGCTGATTGACTTTGCTGTCGGCAATCAATCCAACACCACCGAAGCGGTGAAGCGAGTGGTGAGCTCTATAACGAATTTCTCTCAGGTTTCCGACCTCTGATTCAAAGAATTTGCAGGCCTTCTTGAATTTGATGGATCTCCACATCTTGTTCTCCCAGAAGCCGGAAGAGGGTGAGGAAGATGACTCTCCATCGCTCTCGCTACATCTGGATGAGGAGGTCCAATTCCGCTGTTCCGAGTTTGTGCAGAAGGAAATTAGCCGGTTCAAGGATCAACTTCAAGAGTCTTGCCCACGAGCAAAGGGGGAAACCGATGGGAGTGGCGCAGAGGAGTCAGATGAACATGCAAAGAAGAGCAAGAAAGCAAAACCCCACGCTGAAGAAGCAGATAGGCGTAAATGTGAGACTTCTCAGGCAATTTGAAACCAGCACATCTGATTATTGTGACACAGTACCGAAGACAGCTGCAGATCTCCAGCGCGAACATGTCTTCATTTGTGTCATGCTCACATTCTTGAGAGCGATTCACGGTGGTGCAGTGCACTACAAGCACTGTATCCCTTTCCTGGCCAACTACACAAGGCTGATAGAGCCCTTCGACATATGCTCAAAAACAATCGCTGACATACTTCGGAATGAGGCGATACTTGCGGAACACAGCGAGGAGGTTTGCCAGGTGATAATCGCCGCGCTTCAAGATGTGAGCACCCTTGCCCTCTCCTCTTTTACGGTTCCTGACTGGAATCACAGGCGTATAAACTCGTGTTGGAGGGCGAAGAGAGTTCGAAAGAACCGTCCGTCGCGTTAGCCAAACTTCTCGCCACGTGTTTCATAATCCGCGGCGCCCAGCTATCGATCGTCGGCAAGATTGATCCCAAGGTTGTTGTCAATGTCCACACAACACTGCTGAGCTGGATTGGACAGTATATTGCAACGTATGAGAAGAGCGGGAACAATAAGCAGCGCAACGTTGCCGCTGGTTTCTTCAAAGCTCTGCTTCCACTACTCCCTAGCATCGAAAGCCGGGATGCCTTGAAAATGTGAGTTGATCAGTTTCTATACGTGCGACACAGTCGCTGAAACCTCGAATTTCAGCAAAGCGCACATGGAGCAGGTACTAGCTCAAGCAAAGGTCAAGATTACCCCAGCGTCCAAGATCTGGGATGCTCAACGTGCATACGAGAAGCGTCTAACCACGACGATGTCAAAAGACAAAGGTACTCTCTCTTTTTCTCGGCGTGCCCGGTTTACTGACCCCTCTGCCAGCGTTCGCCCCTGCCAAAGGTCGAAGACGCAAGCGGAAAGACGCAGAAGCGAGCAGCGGTGCTGAGGAGGTGGAAACCGAGCCAGAGCCTCCAGCACCTACGAGACCGCGCCCACAGCCTCAGCGCAAATCCAAACGCCTCGAACCTGAACCTGAACCTACCGCATCCTCTGATCAAGAAGGAATGGGAACAGATTCAGATAAACTCACAGACCTCGAGGATGAGGAAGAGAAAATGGAGAGGGAAGACGAAGCGGGGGCTGAGCAAGGCGAGCCGGAAACGCCAAAAGCCACGCGGAAGACCGGACGGTCACCCACCAAGGGGCCTTCACGAACTACTACGCCCAGCCCCAGCCCATCGAGGAAGAGGCCTCGAGTGGAAGGGGAGGACGTTGAGATGAACGATATCGAACCCGCACCCTCTCCTGCCCCAGAACAGGCACAGGATCCTGTCGTGGAGGAGGTAGTGGTTCGACGGAAGCGACTGAGAGCTTAATATCCAATCGCAGATCTCGGCATATTGCTTCATATAGTCTTCAGTCTACATGTTTTTTATGTTGTCAGGATTTTCTTTTAATTTATCGACCACAGTAGAAGCTTTCATGTTCCCGTATCTCATCGCAATGGAATATTGGGTGTCAGAAGCTGCGTAGGTATGTTACCTGCGTGGGTACAGTGGGGAGACATATATGAGTAAATAGGATGCGTATCTTAAATAGATACGGCGGATAAACAGATGTGCAAATGAGCGTGGTTAGATGAGTAAAAATAAGTTATGCAATTCAATCCAGCAGCGTAAGGTTAGCCAAGGTGAGCTCCCGCTACAACGCTGTGAGGACATGTTGGGAAACTAAGGTGAGGCACGGGGACTTACGTCGTATGGAGACAAGACATATTCTCGGTAATGTTGGCTATATCTCTTCGGAGTCAACGGTTTTATGTCCGAGTTGCGCCGTACTAATCCAGGTACTGTGAGTCTATTAGAGCGGAAAGTTCCGGACATCGACCGTGGACGGAAATTTGATGCGCTTAGGTCTCCAAGACCTATTCCTAACATCTCGCAGAGTTCTCGTTGCGCTTGAATCATTGCACGGGTTTCAGTGTTTGGCGTCACGGAGTACAAACCAGCTGTTACGAAGCCCTTTAAGCCAGCACCGTTAGGATTGAAGGGAGCGAACGCACCTGACGTAACAGGTTCGGGGAGATTCACCGTCTGGATAAACGGTGGCCGATGGCGAGGCTGCTGGCTGGCGCCACTTCCGAGATCTTGCATGTCTGGGATCGGGGGAACGGGTGGGACAGGTTCCGAAGGCTGAATGAAAGATGCAATACTCGACGAACGAGTAGTTCCCCTGGGATTTGTCTTGCTGACGACCGACTGTCTGAGACCGGATTTTGAGACTCTGATGCTCGATTTTCTGACCGCGCTGACGCGGCTCGCCCTACGACTGTTGTTTGTACTCGAGGAGGTAGATGCAACACCCTGTTCCAGCTTGGTCGAGAGGTCGTCAAACTCCTGTGCTACATGTTCGGCCTGTGTCCATGCGATATCTCGCTCGGTTTCCAGGGAAGCCACGCGTTCCCGAAGCAATTGATTTTCTGCGGCCTGCCTCAGGAAGCTGGTGTTTAGCTTCCTTAATGACATGGCCAACGCGCTGCTGGAGTGAACATCCCTCAGCCTCTTCAGTTGGGCTATCTGATCTGCAACGGTGTAAAGCTCGTCGTTCAGTTCATCGGTCAACTGGGTTATAGCGCCGAGATCTTCCACGACTCTCTCGAATTCTTGACGGTCCAACGTCCCGGAACCCGAGGCGTGAGCGGTCAAAGTATCGAGAAGTTCCTTCCTGAACGACACAGTTTCCCGGATCCTCGTCTTCAGATCCGTCCTGGAGAGTTCCAACCGGTGCAATTCCTCGGGCAGCTCCGTGTCCAAAGCCTCCAGTTTCAACAGCCTTACGTAGTACGATTCCGCAGAAGCCTTGATTGCCCTCGATGTGATCTCCTGCAACTGTTGCGAGGAGAACGTCCACCTCGCAACATCCAGTGTATACCCCCTCCATCTCACAGGGACTGTTGGGAATCTTGGCGCGGACCTTCCACGGTTACTTGCTGTAGAGGGCTTCCTAGAGCTCGGCGGAGTCCCAAGCCCAACTCCAGACCGCTGGAGACTAGGGTGAACCAAAGAAACAGAGCCTGCTCGCAGCCTGTAAGACTCTAGCGAGGAAAGTTTATTCTGCGCCTGGCTACCACTCGGTTTCCGGGGACCCAATGGCCGGTTCCTTGGCATCCGTATATCGGGAACCGACTCAGAGCGTTCGCGGATTACACTCTCGCTGACGGGGGCGATGCCAGTGAGACTATGTTGAGCCTGAGTTTGAGGTGGATACGTAGGTTGCGCTGGTTGTAATCCGCCAGACTGTCGGCTCGGAGGGGTGCGAATGTAGCAAGGGGGTAATGAGCTGGACCCAGCAGGAGGCTCATTTTCTCTATCCATGGAAATGGCCCGGCTGAGAATGGCAGTTTGATACGGCGGAGGGGGGTGAATGGCAGGAGCGAACGAATGACGCAGGGATGACGCAGACGATGGCACTTCGAGAGAGCTAGACAGGTCATGTTGGGCAGGGGAGACGACGGTCGATGATGGGAGGGCTGGAGATGTATTTTGGACTTGTGACGTCGACGAAGTAGGAGTAGGGTTGGAGTCCGACGTTGACCGCGCAGGGGACCTTTGAAAGGAGGGTGCGGGAGATGAGGTAGCGGCAACGTTGGCAGCCGATTGCGAAGACAAGTTAGGCGATGGCTGTGGAGAGGAAAAGGCTGTGGACGGAAGGTAATCCAAGAATGGCGACGAGTCTTCAGTAGTCCTTGACGAACTGACTGAAGCGGTAAATTTGATCTGAACAGGCGTGGTAACTGGCAGGGTAGAATCTGCCGAAACGACCGGAAAATCATCGGTGCGGGAGGTAGTGTCTGGGATAGATATCCCCTGCCCCTGATGTGGGTCTGGAGACCCGTCAGGCCGTTCCACGGTAGCCCCGCTATTCGTTGACAATCCGCCGTTGGGGTTTGCAACGGGAAGATCCAGGGCTCGAGGTCGTTGCTTCGGAGCCGAACGCCGTGCCTGATCGGAGTGTATGGATCCTTGGGTGAAAGGTTTTGATGGGGAGCCGCCGCTGGCATTGTCTACGTCCCGAGGAGAAGGAATAGAAAGCCGGCTTTCATCGTCTGCGAAATTCAGACTATGGATGCTCGAGCTCGGACTCTTCTCTTGGGACTCTGGTGTCGATCGTTGGAGGGGAGGATCGTCGGAACGCTCGGTAACGGATTCCTTGACCTCTGGGGTAGAAGGGGGAGCCTCTTCCAATAGATCGACCCGACCAGCAAACGTTTCAAGGTCTCTAGAAATGCGTCCGGTGGGATCAGAATTCCGCCTCGGAGATGGAAGGGAAGGCGATGAAACGTTCCCAGGAGTACTGAATGATGCCGTTACCAAGTTCGCGGCCGCCTGTGACTGCTGTGCCTCGAACCTGGAGCTCTTTCGCACGTCGTTCATCTTTCGAACCTCTGGAGATTGAGGAGTTCCTGGCGCTGAGGGGATGGGACTCATCCGAGTCCGACTTGAGGTGGATGGTGTCTTTCGGGTGTATAGGCTTGCAGCACGTGTGATAGCGGTATTCGAGATACCTCTCCTGAGCATTTCCCTTGTCTGTGCAGCACTTAAGGGCGTGCCCGGGTTACCCACAGACGAAGAGGGTAGGGGCGCGACCCCAGGATTTCCGATGTTGGCGGAAAACAAGGGACTGAAGGCTTGAGGAGTTTCGGGAAAAGTTTGGTGAAGAGCTTCTGCGGTGGTAGGAGATCTGTCCGAGATGCCGTCGAAAGAGTCAAGGCTCTTGCGAATGACCTTGATAGGATGCGGTCGGGATTGAAGTGAAGGAGCGGACGGAATAAACATGATATCTAGGATATCAGGGGAAGATATCCCAGATGAATGCGGGTTTGGGCTGGCATCATCCGCTGATCGACGCGAATCGTTGGACCTGCGTGAATAAGGTGAAGAAGGAACGTGCACGGAAGGCGGGCGATCGTTTCCAATCGGAAGGCGACCAGATCGCGAGGAGACGCTTTGCCTCTGAGCAGAGATATTTGAGTCTGCAAAGACACGCCTCATGTCTAGGATGCTGAGATCTACGGTCAATGTATCAAGCCTGCGGTATTTCTGATCACAAAAAGTTACACACCGTCGCGAGACCGCTTTTTTGCGGAAGTCGGTGTCTGGGGGAAAGACATGGAGTTGCTTGTGTCAGTATTGTGGGATCTCGTGCCGCTAGACCATGGAGATAACGATGGCGTTGACGGGTCGGGAGATTCGTGCAAGTGTACGGGGAAACTCGACTTTAATGGAGAACCAAATCGATAAGCGGTCAACACCTTGGCGATGTCTTCACCGGAAGTTGCAGAGCCCATGGTCTTTTCTGTCCGAGTGGTGTTGAAGCTAGCTCCAGTTCGTTGAGATTCATCCTGATTTTCACTGGGCAAAGGGCGGAGTCTTGAACTATCTTCACCATCTGTCGATGCAGACAGAGGAGGGAGACTGAGAGAAGGCGGCGGCTGGCTGCGCCGGATGCTGACAGGCTCTTGTTCGGAAGTAGCCGAGGTAAGATTGGGGGGAGAATCGTGAGGGGGGCTGGATGGGTTGCTTAATGAGTGGTCGGATGAATTACCGTGAGATAGTGTAGATTGATTAGATGGTGGTTGAGGTAAGGGCGGTCTGGAATTACCACCAGACGCAGGTGTCTGAGTAGTGGCAGAAGTGGTATCATCGGACGGACCAGCAGCCGCGCTCGCCAGGGAAGGCTGAAGCTCGGAATTCTTTGATAGTTGGTGGGATAGCCGGTATATCCGGAGAGATTGACTTCTGGATGGGGGTTTCCGGGGAATTTCCGCCGACAAATGACGGAAGGGAGATGCAGCAGAGGACAGGCTGGTAGGTATCGGTGGGACTGGAGGTATGCGTGATTCCACCCCAGAATCTGGCGAATGCACGATTTCCCCGCCACTTATCCTCCTATCCCTCCAGTATGGCGATACGACAAGCCCCTTATCGTTAGCACTTGGCAGGGTTGCGGAATCCTGCCTTACGAGGTGACAGCCACTCCTATACCGGTTTCTGCTGTGGCCGTCATTAGATAAGATAAATGAGTTCGCAATTAAAGCTCTGGCGAGGGTGGTTCCTGAGATGGCCGATGAGCCATCATTCGGGGAAATGGCCGAGGACGGATGAGTAGTTCCGGGTTGGAAGGAATTCGAGGGCTCGTGGGCCGTCGGTGGAAGCAGCGCACTACTTTCCTTCAGGCCAGAATAATTCGCGGAAGCAGTGTATTGTATCTGAACCTTTGACGGATGGCTGGGAATCTTAATCGGCGCTGGTGCAGGCTTCCGTGACAGAGGTGGAGTAGTGGCCTTGACCAGTGATAGTAAAATTGGAGTCAAATTACTGGAATTTAGCGTGAGCAACGTACATCGTGTCTCGGCTCAAATGGGGATGGCCCGTCATGAACCGGTAGAGGAGGTAGGGCCGGGCTGGGGTGTGGCTTGAAGGGATGCTTTGGCGGGATGAGTAGTTGCGCGATGGGGGACGAAAGAAGCTCACCGCTGCGTGACCGATGACCACAACGTCGTCATATGAATGGGAAGTGCTGCTTTCTGGGACGGGCTGGATGGGCAGGTGACTGTCCTCGTCTGGCGGGGCAAGAATCTCAGGCGGGAACCAGTCATTTGAACCCGAGGGGGTAAAATCAAGGTAAACTTTGGGAGAACTCTGCCTGTGGAGGGCAGGAGGACGCAGGCCGATCACCACTGAGGCATGGTTCTTGGAATAAGAGTTCCCTAGCTTATACCGAGGGTTCTCCTGATCTTCCGAGGGGGTGCGCGTTTTCTTGACTTTGCGCCGGTTGATGAAGGAGGACAACATTGGGGACCAGCAGAAGATATGCTGGGAAGGAGGAGATGGTTGAGAAACAAGAGGGGGATGGAGTTCGGGCAGGTGGATTGATGGCCGGCATGGGGGAGTTGCTGGGGTCGATGAGACTGGATGAGGGAGGCTGTTCTGTTACGATCTTTCCATCACCATCTTCAGGCGCTTTCGGTTAGCTCCTGGCACACCCATCGCATAGGCTTTTACGGATCTCTGCTTAGCTGGATCCGACTGAGGAGAGTGAGCGTCGAATGAACCTCCAGATTTAGACTCGACTGTCTGTGTATGCCGATCCTTGCGGATCCACAGCCACCCTCACGCTCTTACGGCCGTGCAGGCGATCAAGACCTTCGACGTTAACGACGTTGATCAACTGCTACGGCGGTCAACTGAAACAATCTTAGTGCATCGTCCCAAGACCTCGAACGCTTGATACATTTTGCTCATGGCCTTCGGCTCTCTTGGCCGTCGTTGCTGTCCACTACTCCTGCGTGTGTATCGGCTTTGCGCCTGTGAACCTTCTTGCGATCAACCACTCCAGTCGGGTTTCATCAATGCCAATTTCTTGCAACCGATTTGCATTGGTTTCTACTTCTGGAAATAAGACCGCTTGTCCTTACCCCACTGTCTCTGGAGAACGCCCCAACTCATCCACCGCCCATTGGATCCTTCCTGTCCATCATGCATCACGCGTCACCCTGGGGTCGGGGTCGTGCTCTCAAATGTCCTCAGCTTTGCCAGTATCTCTTGCATATTTGGGGTCCACTGCTTCATCCTTTCGTCTTCCAGCGCGACCTTCCCATCGCCTAGCATCGCAACCCCCCGGTTTGTGTCGCCCCATCTCGGCCCATGTACGATTTGCGGAAGGATATCAGAAGGTGACGAGACCAATGTTGCCTCAGAACCCTCTCTCACAACAGGCGAGTCTGGAAGTTCTGCCCCGCGTCTATCCATCCGTCTCATACTGACCCCGTTGATAAATTGGCTCCAATCCCTGCTGTTCCGTTTTCCGTCACCATCAAGCGCCCCATACCGTCTTGTCCGATCCAGGTGGCCATCTGGCAGAGTGTTAGACCGCTTCAATGGGCACGAACTATTCTCAAACGCAATGACTGGGGGAAACATCGAGGACCCCAAGTTAGGCGTGCGCGTCATTATCGCTGCGATATCTAGATGGAGGCAAGCAAGGAAGTACAAAATCGAGTGAGCCCAAAAATCGGCGAGGTACTGCATGATAGTAGCGGCCGCAACTCACCTCGCTCCCAATCAACCCTGCCATTTTCCCTGAGTGGAGCCAGTGATTGCAAATACTCTATGACCTGTTGTTGATCATCAACTAGACGCTCGACATCGGCCAGTCTGTCCGCGAGTTCCTTCCGTTCCCTCTCGTGCTGCTCCACAAGCTCCTGAAACCTCATCAATAATTCGTCCAGCCGTACGCGTTGCGCGCCCACTTCAACGCGCAGCAAAGCTTGGTCCCGCTGATCAGCTGTCCACGCGTTTCTCCGTTCTCCACGCTTTTTGGGCTGAGTTTGGACAGCCACACCTTTTTCCTCTTTCGGTTCATCCCTTCGCGGCGAATTTGAAGGCGAGGGCACTGTTTTTGGCCGGGTCCGAGATTGAACAAAGACCAAGGAACTCGCCGACGTGGTGATCGACTCCCCGATGACAAAATCATCAGTGTCAGTCGAAAACGACGAAGGAGGGGCAGGAAGTGGAATAGGCGGGGGTTGTGGGGTCCTCGCGCTCCGACTATCGGGCAAGAGTTCTAGGCCAGGGATGCTATACAATGAAACCTGTGATTTCGAGGCCGTGGAATGGGCTTTGCGCAAGTTCAATTTTCTCTCCAACGGTCGTACCGTCGAAAGATCCAAGCTTGTATTCCTTCCAGTATTTCGGATGGTGCTATCCTCCTTCCTGGGAAATGAAAATTTGGCATTAAACTCGGATGGTCTGTCACATCGCAACGGCGTATCGTCGGGAGATGAACTTGATGTGGTGATGCACTCCTGAGGGGGCGGGATCGGGAAACGCAGAGGACTGCCCGGGGCCGAGGGCGAGAGAGGGGACACCGGAGAGCCATACTCAGGAGGAACCGTCAGCTGAGGTGGGGTGGGTGCTGATCGTGGTGATATAAAAACATCCTCATCCGCTTCATTGAATGCGTTGCTCGGCGGAATAGTCAAGGTGATTAGAGGTCGGCTAGAGTGGGCTTTAACAGGTGAGCTGCGACCGCGGTGATTGGTTCCACCCGAGGTAGAACGCCTGCTGCTGAGATTCGGGTGATTGCGAGAGAACGGAGACGAAGAAGTAGAGAAATCTAGAGACGGAGGAGAAACGTCGAGAGGAGGCAGTTTCGAGGGCAACCTAGTCGGAGTGAGTTCGTGACCACTGCTCATCACAATTGCGTAAGAAGAACACCACGTCTGTGAACAGGTCAAACTCGCCTTGTTAACAGGCTTTGGACTGTCCTATATGAAGAACCGGAGGTTTCCCGTGAATTCCGGGTTAAATTGGCAGAGTCGGCAGACGGCCTTGCAGATTGAGACGGAGAGACAGAATCAGACTTTCTACGTTTGCCCCAGAGAGCCAGCTTTCGCTTGGGTTTGTTGGTATCAGGAGTCGCAAGGGTGGGAACAGGCGGGACAAGGTGGTAATCAGGCCTCTGGAGCCGTGATGTGTTTGACCTGCGATCACGAAAGAGCTCCGAGGTTTTAGACCTCAGACCACGTTGCCCAGGAGACACTCCGGACATCTCGAGGTTATCCGACTAGTGCAAGCACCAGAGACTGTCAGTAGCGAAGGGGAGACCTTGAGGGAGGGCTGCAAGAGGTTGGTTTCACGACTCAGTTCAAGTTGGTTCGAACCTGGCTTCTCGGCTTTCACCGCACATCCTCCTCCAGGTGACGTCAAGCTGCGGCCATGCTTCGGGCCATAAAAGCCCGGCTCAGCGTCAATCGCAGGAGACCAGCCTTACCCTTGACCACGTCGAGGAACGTCTCTAGTACCGAGATGCTGGCAGACTTTGTGTCTCAGACAAAACACCGTTACCTCCAAGACGTAAAGGATGGCAAGGGCGGGGACTGGATTGTCGCAATGGGAAATGAAGCTGGTGGTGAGTGGCCCATTGCGCACCCCGTCGTGTCCCTCCTGAATCGCGCTTCTAAAGATCTTGATTCAATCGCCAGCGCCATCGCCTACGCCTGGTTCGCTACCGTGGTCAAAAAGTTAAACACAGTCCCGTTGATCCAAACACCCCATCCTGATCTTGGACTTCGAGCCGAGAACTTGTATGCCTTCTCAGTGAGTGGCTTCGGAGACGACCCGGCGAAGTTCGACGTTCTGTGTCTCGACGATCTGCCGAAATCATCGCCGTTTCCATCACACAAATTCTCCCTTGTCGACCATAACCGACTTGGCTCCTATTTCACGGAAAACAATCCAAACGCCACAGTCGTATCCGTCGTCGATCACCACGAAGACGAGCAGTTGTACAAGGACACCGCTGATCCTCGTATCATCACCGTACCCACAGGAAGTTGTACATCCCTCGTCGCGGACTTGATCCATTCTCAGTCTCCCGCAGAGGTTGGCATCATCCCCGAATTGGCGACCTTGCTGATGTGCGGTATCGTGATCGATACAAATAACTTAAAACCAGGCGGGAAAGCGGAGGACCCAGACAGACAGGCGATGGCATACCTCCTTCCACGGTCGACGTTTGTCCCTGCGTTTTCGCCGTCGATCGCAGACACCGACCCTGGAACCGACTTCAACGACATCCCCGCACTGAAGAATCTCACGAAAGATTTGAAAACCAGGAAAGAGGACGTGTCTCGTCTGGGGACCAGGGACCTATTGCGCCGTGATTACAAGGAAGATACCCTCACTTTCTCAGCAGCACAGGTCTCACAGGTCCGAATTGGTCTTTCCTCCGTCCCCGTTGGTTTCAAGGCATGGATACCCCAAGATAAACACTTCCAAAACGCTATTGAGGATTGGATCAAGGAACGGAATATCGGTGCATTGGCCATCCTCACTTCTTTCAAAGACGAGAAGGAAACCAAGAAGAAATCCAAGAAAGACGAGAAGAAGTCCAAGGGGAAGCACAAACGCCAGCTCCTTGTCGTCATCGCCGACAATAAGGACCTCGCTTCAAAACTATTCTCTGGCCTTGAACAGAGCTCCAAACTACAGCTGGAGGAATGCTCTTTCGAGAAGTTTGGGGCCAAGAAGGCGAATGGAGGTTTTGAAGGGGTGTTCCAGGCGAAAGTATACAAGCAGGGCAACGTGGATGCGACGCGAAAGATCGTCGCTCCAGTTATCAAGGAAATCGTGGAGGGGTTGCCGGCTGCAAACCCCTGAGCCGCGCCGAGCGGTGAAGCCTATACCTACCAGCGTATATCTGTATTTTGGTTTTCATCTGTGTACACTAAATTTCATTCCGAGTCAATGTACAAAGTGTCAGGAATTTTCGCAAGTGACAAGTTGCTATCAGTTTCGTCTGGTAAGCACTTAGAGTAGTGAGTACTGAGAGCCATTTGCTGATCCCATCGAAGATACTTATCCGGCGTTTGATCGGAGATGTCTCGATCACTTCCCACTTCCTGCGTACAACGCCTTCTCTCAATTCTTTGACAATAATGACCAGTGGCGACGTTATCCTCGTTACCGGAGGCTCGGGGCTTGTTGGAAAAGCCATTGAGCAAATTATTAGTACGGAGCCCGAAGGCTCACGATTCGGAAAGAAGCCGGGAGAAACCTGGATCTTTGTCGGCTCCAAAGATGGCGATCTCAAGTCGAGTCTCCCTCTCCTCCTGTACATGGTAGCTGTGGACGCTGGCGCTGATGGGGACCACATCCAGGGACGTTGAAGCCACTCGCAAATTGTTTGCAAAGTACAAGCCAACTCACGTTATCCACCTCGCCGCCTTAGGTGATCATACATCGCTGCGATCTGACCAAAATTACCATACTGACTGTGGCGCAAATAGTGGGGGGCTTGTTCATGAATATGAAGCACAAGGTACACCTCCCTGATATTGGGTTGATTTGAGGACATGACATATACTTCATCCCAGGCTACGTTCTTCCGCGACAATCTCGTAATCAACGATAACGTCCTGCACACTGCGCACCTCCAAAAGACGAAGAAGGTCGTGTCTTGCTTATCGACTTGTGTCTTCCCAGACAAGGTTACGTACCCCTTGGACGAGACCAAGATCCATCTCGGGTTGCCTCACGAAAGCAACTTTGGTTATGCTCATGCAAAGCGAATGGTGGATATCCAAAATCGGTGGGTGCGGTGGTGATGATCGGAGGCGATTACTCTTGGCTAAGAATGCATCGAAAGTGCCTACAAGGATGAGTTCGGAGATAACTTCACATCTGCGATTCCGACCAACGTCTTCGGAAAACACGATAACTTGTGGGTCGAGAGTTGACGAAAACCAAAATGTGGACCCTAGGGTTGACCCGATTGCTTAGCGATCTCGAAGATTCTCACGTTATCCCTGGCCTCATCCACAAGTGCTACCTCGCGAAGAGTGAGCACCGATACTTCTCTCTCCGATGATCAAGTAGCTGTGCGCTGACAGGTTCTGCAGAGAACGGTACGCCTTTCGTGGTTTCTGGAACAGGAAAGCCACTGCGTCAGTTCATCTACTCGGAGGACCTTGCCAAGCTCTTCATCTGGCAATTAAGGGAATACGATGACGTCGAGCCAGTCATCCTTAGCGGTACGTCGTGAACACCTAGTTCCATCTTGTCTGCGTATTTATGCCGTGTAAAGTCGGCGAAGACGAGGAAATTAGCATCAAAGTGGTCGCAGACGCGATCGTCAAGGCCATCGGTTTCAAGGGAGAATATACGGTATTTTGGTACCACAAATATAGCTTCACCGAAGCTGATTGTCAACGGATAGTTCGATACCGCACGTGCCGATGGGCAGTTCAGGAAACCTGCTTCGAATAAGAAGTTGCTAAGCCTCATCGGCGATTTCAAGTTCACCCCTTTTGAAGAAGGTGAAGTGTTCGATTTCACACCGTCTGCAGTGGCTGACGAAGTTACTTTCAGCCCTCGAAGAGACTGTCGCTTGGTTCGTCAAGAATTACCACAACGCAAGAATAGGAAATGCCAAAGCGTAGGTGTATCGTCAGCCACCGCAATGACGTTTCGTGGGGGGCTTGCTTTGTGCGAACCGCGGCCAACCACAATTAGTGTTTTAGATCAACTGTAGACTCGAGGAATTGAACCATCTCTATTCTTGGACGAATCCCAGCCAAAATAACACCCAAGAAAAAGATAGACAACGAGGGGTGTCTGACACCAAGAAAGATCGATACGCAAGTCCATATTTGAATAGCGGAATGGCCATCTAGTTTTGATCCTCGACCAGGCTCTTAGCAGCCTGGAGATCGGCCTCAACCATCTCCTTGACGAGAGAATCGAAGTCAACCTTGCGCTTCCACCCAAGGAGCCGCTCAGCCTTGGTAGGGTCGCCTAATAGCAACCTTAGGATGTCCGTCAGTATGATGCAGTACGGGTTGTCAGGAAATCACGCACTCAACCTCGGCAGGACGGAAATACCCTGTGTCAACCTTGACGATAACCTTTCCGTTCTGAACATTGATGCCTTCCTCTTTGATACCAGAACCTTGCCAGCTGAGACAATGACGTCAGTATTTTAGGATGAGAAAAGATTGAGGGACGGTTCTCACCGAATCTGGATTCCAAGAACGCCAAAAGCCTTTTCCACAAACTCGCGGACGGGGTGGGTTTCGCCGGTGGCGAGGACGAAGTCCTCAGGGGCCTCTTGTTGAAGCATCTTCCACATGCCCTCGACGTAATCACGAGCTATTATCCAAAACTCAGGATGCTTTTTTTGAAAAATGAGGTGGCTGGGAACTGACCGTGTCCCCAATCACGCCTGGCGTCGAGGTTACCGAGATACAAGCACTGCTGCTTTCCGAGGGAGATATCTGCCGCAGCCCTAGAAATCTTACGGGTAACGAAGGTCCTTCCTCGCCGAGGGCTTTCGTGATTAAACAAGATGCCGTTACATGCATACATGCCATAGGCTTCCCTATAATTAACAGTGATCCAGTATGCGTAGAGCTTGGCGACACCGTAGGGAGAACGAGGGTAGAATGAGGTGGTCTCGGACTGCGGAGTCTCAACGACCTTTCCGTATAACTCAGAGGTGGAGGCCTGGTAAAATCGGACATGCTTCTCGAGTCCACACGTACGAATGGCATCGAGAAGACGAAGAGTGCCGAGACCGTCGACGTCGCCGGTGTATTCGGCCATCTCGAACGAGACCTTGACGTGCGATTGAGCGCCGAGGTTGTAGATCTCAGTCGGCTGGACTTGGGCGATGATGTATACGAGGTTTGTGCTGTCGCTCAGATCACCGTAATGAAGCTTAAACTTGTTGGGCCCTGAACATCGCCAGTAGCTATGAGCTTTCGCGAGAATGTGAGGAAACTGATTGGAACGCACTCTCATGCTGGTCAGCGTACAGATGCTGCAACCTGCTGGTATTGAAACTGGATGAACGACGGATGACGCCATGGACTTCGTAGCCCTTGTCGAGCAAGAATTCCGTCCTGATGAGCATGATTAGGATAACACGAACGAGGTTTATTACGCAGTCGTTGCATACAAGTAAGAACCGTCCTGGCCGGTGATACCTAGATGCGTAGAGAGACGTCAGACGACCGAATACGATGGTAAAGCACTCGGCGATAGGCAGATTTTACATCCGCAACATCACTGACCAGAAATCAACGCGACTTTTCTCTTGCGATACTCCTCGGGCGATGGGAGCTTGATTGAGAGGAGGGGAGAAAACGTAGCGGGGACATCCAAGTGTTGGGAGGACATGTCGGTGGCAGAGGGGTGGGATGGAGTGACAGGCGATAATCCGATTATATATTTTTACCTCGAGTACGGCATCATACTAACGGCCACGATTCACAGTTTGTAGTGTATTCTACCATCTGATAGCATTGTCTCATAAGGTCTGATGGACAATTACTCAGGTTCGAGGTGGCGGTTTCAGTGCGGTTGATGCCCATTCCAACAGATCGTCTTCGGATTCAGGTGCGGACGTTCCTTTAGCCCTCTGTTCGTAAGCTTGTCGTAGACGCTCCGTTGCAAGCTTTCCGATCAGCTCAGGGTTGTTTGGGGGTGCAGTTTGAGACGGCGACCGTGTTTCGGACGTCAGACGGCGTAAGCTCTGAGGATGCCATTAGTTCCCGACTTCTCACCCCTCATAACCCACGCACCAGTTTGACGCCATACCACGCACGAAGAGTGATGTCTGTCTGATAGGAAGTGGTGGGAGCAGCTTCGTCGTCCGTCATGTCAACCACCATGAGGAACGTTCTGATTGCGAGGGGGATATCACCACTTGTGTGTGCGATTTCTGCAAACTCGAGGACATAGAATGGATTCTGCGGTGCTAAGAGCAGCGCGTGTGAAAGGGCCTGTAGCGCGTAGTTGTATCTGAAACCTGCATGAGCTTTTTAGAGGCATAGGGTGGGTGATAACCGTACTGGCTGCACAGATAATAAATCTCTGCCAGCTCCACCCAGCCATCGACTTCGTTGTAGAAAGTGTCCAACAGGGAAGATAGTTCCTCGACTGACTTGTCTAATTTGCCCATAGTTCTGAGGACATAGGCCTTTCGTCTCCATGCTGCCTGTTATGCTCTGTTAGAGCGGATGGGTGTTACGCGATCCGTAGGGTACCCACAGCATTTGTTGGGTCGCTTTCGAGTAGCTTGTTGTAGTATTCAAGCGCAGTCTCTGGCTTTTCCGTGGCCTCTATGCGAATGCCGGAGAGGACTTCTACGCGGGGAGAGTCACCGAATTTGTCTACGAGGTGTTTGATACACCGCTAGAACCTCGTCATCAGAAGGAAAACACGAGTGGTAGAAAGTAACCCACATCCGAGGCGTCATATCGTTCAGAGTCCAAAGCAGCAAGTGCAAGGCTCTCCAAGAACTCCCAACCTGAAGTGTGCTCGTGCGTTGAGTTCGGTGTTTCCATCATCTCTGTAGAACGCATGCCTTACTGTCTGGCCGTCTCTTCCATGCATCGTTGTTGAGGAGAAGTAGCCCGTCGGCGAACGCCTTCTTGTAGGTCGGGTTCTTGCGTGGACGGTATGAGGCCAACTTCTGAAGGGCGATGGTGAAGTCCATTTGCCAGGTCGGCAAGGTGCGGTCTTCTCCACCCAGATGCTGATGCGACGCCTCTTGGTCCCTATTCGGCCCCACCTCCGCCAGTCTCTCCCAAATCCCACAACTGTACACTCTCTGGTCAGTTATGGGGTTAGAACCTCGAGTGCGTTGCGTAGGTCTGTTGTCTTTTTCTCGTTTCCCGTTCCTAGTTCTCATTGTCACCCCACAGGCATCACAAATTTCCCCCGCCAATGAGGGTGCCAGACACTATCCGAATTAACGACCTCACTCTTATTGCGAGATTCCAGGATGGGACGCAGTGGTCAACGCCAAGCCTCCAACCGGTCAAATTGTCCCTCTCGATTGCTCACGACATTCGGACCTCAGGGGAACTTGATGACCTCGACCACACGCTCAACTATGTCTCAATTGTCAATGCCCTCACAGAGTCAAGCGCTGAGAATACTTTCTCTTCGTTAGAGGTGTTGACAGACTCTATATTCAAACAATGCTTCGAAACCTACCCCCAGATCCAGTCTCTATCCGTCAAGGTGACCAAGCCCAATGCACTGCTACGAGGCAAAGCTGTTTCTCTTCAAGCCTCCCGTTCAAGAGGTTCCCCATCAGATGCTCAAGAATCCTTCTCACTTGAGGACATAGAGTTCCCAGTTTTGATTGGTGTAAATCCTGAGGAACGCGCGACCAAGCAGACGATTCGGATGAATCTGGTCTTGTTTGGCCGAACCTCTTCTGCCCCTGTAGATTACCGTTCTCTTGCAGAAGACATCTACGAAGTAAGCCTGTTTCCACTTCCGTTATTAAAGGGTCCCTGGAACTAAATTCCCTCATTGTCAGCACGGGGATACCTCCTCTTTCCTCACAATTGAAGCGTACGTAACCACGCTGGCTCGTGCTCTTCTTATCAAGAACCAAGGGGTTTGGACCTCGGTCAATATCCGAGTGGCAAAACCGCATGCGTTGGTCCTGGCCAATTCCGCGGAGGTTGAGATTACCCGTGATCTTTCCGACTACACGTCCTTATCTATAAACAACTGGACAACGAGAAGAAACTCTCACTTGATCCAGTTGATTTCGGCCATCCAACCTTCGAGGGATGAAAAGGTTCCCTCCCACGCGGTGGCCATCGCCTTCGGCTCGAACTTGGGTGACAGGTTCGCGAATATCGAGCTCGCACTACGTCTGCTGGAATCCCCCAGTCAATTTTTAGACGCTGGTGATCATATCCATCAGAAGGATGCAGTAATCGCGATAATCGACACCAGTTTCTTGTACGAGACGGTACCTATGTACGTGACCAACCAGCCCAGTTTTGTTAATGGCGCCTGTTTGGTGCGTGTCTCCACCTATTTCTCCGAGAACCACGGTCGTTTACCACGCTTTTGTTTTAGGTCGAGACAAATTTGCCACCAGTCGTGCTCCTTCGGGTGCTGAAGAGAATCGAAGCCCACATCGGAAGAGTCCCATCGTTCAGAAACGGACCGCGAGCCATCGACTTGGATGTTGTTCTGTACGGTGACGACATCATTGATACCCGACCACCGGATTCGCGGGCTCACCTCGAAAACCTCGAAAACCAGTTGGTCGTCCCTCACCCAAGGGTTGCGGAGAGGGAGTTCGTACTCAGGCCTCTGAACGAGTTAGTCAGCTTCGATCTTTACCCTTTGGAGTCGTCCTCTGATCTTCTATCTATTCCAAACAGCATGATGCCGGAATATATCATGCCGACATTCAATCGACCAATCAAACAAATGCTGGGCGATTTGATCGACACCCCGACACCAGAAAGCACCCCAATGCGCAAGGTGGTGCCATTCCCACAGTATCCCCCCTCAAATCCCACCTTAGGGTTGGCCGGATTGGCGCGTTTGACAGCTGCATACTGGACACTGACGTCTGCGGGCGAATCAATCGGCAAAACAAATATCATGGCCACGTTAAACGCGACGCCTGATTCGTTCTCCGACGGATCCGTGAACGATGAGCTGTCAGCTGCTCTCGAGTATGCATCTAAATCGATTGCTGCTGGCGCTGGGATTATCGACGTTGGGGGTTATTCCACCCGACCTCACGCGAAACACGTAGGGACCGAGGAGGAGATTCGTCGCGTTATCCCTCTCATCAAAGGCATCCGAAGCGCAGGCCATTCGACGTTGATCAGCATTGACACATTCAGACCGGAAGTGGCGAAGGCTGCGGTCCTTGCTGGCGCAAACTGCATCAACGACGTCTGTGGTTTTGTCGGTCCAGAATATCCTCTGACAGAAGCTGGTGCCCGACGTTTTCTGAAAATGCGAGAGATCGCTCGAGATCTTGCGGTCCCTGTCGTGCTTATGCACTCCCGTGGTGAGGCATCGGCAAACAAGAGCTATGGACAATATGGTTACGCCGGGGAAGGTAAGGGCCAAGATGTTGTGGAAGGAGTACGAGTCGAACTTGGCGACAAAGTGGATGCAGCGGTGAGAGGGCGGGGTGGTCTGAGGCGATGGCTCGTAATCATCGACCCAGGGATCGGATTCAGCAAGACCGTCGAAGGCAACCTTGCATTGCTGAAAAGAGCGTCTTCATTGGTCGCGATGGAGGATAAAAACGTTTTGAGAGGATTTCCTCAGCTGATCGGCGCATCAAAGAAGTCATTCCTGGGGACAATCTTGAGTCACCGAGTGGACTCGTATCCAGGCCGCACGACCACACCAGGGGAACGCGGATGGGCGACTGCAGCGGCTGTGTCGTGTGCAGTGGAGCAGCGGGTTGCGGCAGTACGGGTGCACGATGTGCTTGAAATGGGGGACGTTGTGCGAGTGGCAGACTCGCTCAACGAATTTAGGTTTTAGAGGTTTGGTAATTTACCGGAGGTAGTAGCAGCGTGAGAAAAGAAAAATAAGTCACCGGAGGCCAGTCACGTGTCAGGGCGTGTCTAACCGAGCCAAGCTATATTGTCTGTAAATAAATTGGGGGAATACTTCACATTCGCTTTTCCCTCCGCTTCGCATCAACTCCCTCACCTCGACTTTGTTATCACTCTTCCCCCAGGCCTCTTCAGAGGCGGTGCACCCCTCTTATCTGTCCCACTTTAACTCAGCAAGCAAGGGCAATAACCGCTCAAAGTTTGCCCCCCCGCAGTGCCCCAATCACAGGATGGAGTCGCCAGAGGATTCAGGACCGATGCAGGAGCAGCAGCAACCACAGCAGTCAGCAAAGTCGTTTAGCCAATCGTGCGTTCAACCCCTAGCATCCTCCTGCTCAATTTGACGTGTCACATAGGAGCCATGTCCGTTCCCGCATCACAGTGGTTTGCGCAGAGGTCTGGTGGTTCAATTCTAATTGCGCCAGCTGGAGGACTCACTGTACAATCTGTGTTAGTGCAAGCGGCTGAAGCTGCGATGCGATAGGCGTGCCCCTTGTGGCTCCTGTCTGAAGCGAGACACTTTAGATCGCTGTAAGTACTCACAGGCCGCAGCGGAGAAGATGTGCGTTCATTTCCCTCGTTTGATCACCGGCATCGTCGCTGAACTGCACCCAGTGACCTTCAATCCGTTCACAATCGGGTCGTCACCCTCGAGGCTCAGATGGCCGTGTTGAATTCCACTGCAACCCAGAAACCCAACGCGCTGTCCCTCGACCGCACATTACTTGCTGTCGGGAACTCGGGCTCCTCCCTGGCAGTCTCGTTAGACGATATAGCTTCCATCTGGTTATCTCATCTAAATATTGTTCCGTCCATCAAGCTAAAACTAGAGACCGGCGAAGCGGACCTACCGGACGGAGACCTACCCCTGTCGACGGCATTCCCACCTATCTCATTGTTCCTGTCCAGCTCCTCGGCACTCGAGTCTCCCGCCGTAACTACTCAGCTTGTTGCGCGGCTGCCCCAATCCAAACAAGCACAGCAGCAATTTCTCGACTCCGTGGATGATGTCTTGGCCCTTCATCCCTCTTTCAATTTCCAGGACTTCCAGGCCCGAGTTCAGAACCTGTTTTTGTGGGCATCAGAGGCAGAGACCTACGAATTTGCCACGGGCAACAGCACATTCCCATCCACTTCTACATCCAGGGACTCGTCTCCATCAAGACCTAGCTTGTCATTCTTCGCTGCCGCCTCGGTAGCATTTGCGCTCGGATCACTGGTACGCAGGACGAATGTCAGTCATCTGGCCTTCCATGGGGGTGGTAACTCCGCTTCGTCTAATGCGTACCCACTTGTGGATGAGGACCCCAGTGCCTCCCCGGCTGCCCTTTTTGCTCTTTCCGAGCAAGCCCTCAACGTCTTCGAAAGGTCAAATAACTATGATTTGGATTACATGGTGGCGATGATCCTTCAGGTTATATACTTACTTCACGATGGGAGGCCGAGGCTCTCACACACCATCCTTCCCTTGGTCAGTGTTCTCGAAACTGTTGGTACCAACCTCAACTTACCCATTTTAGGTCGGAAAAATGGTGAATATCGCACGAATTATGGGTCTTAACTTGGACCCAGATGAGTTCCCGGGTACCTACCCCCTGTTTGAAGCCGAAACACGTAGAAGAGTGTGGTGGGACGTATTTTATTATGACCTGTGCGTACCTCGCGCAGTCATCGTAGGATTCGAGGGGTTAACACAACCCCGCCAGATTTGTATCTGACTGCATGGGGCACCAACCGTTGATTCCAGATAATCCTTTCACCACCAAGCTGCCAACGGATGTGGATGAGAGCCGGTTCAGTCCCTTTTCAACAACAATCCCTCACCCTTCTGATTCGTGCAAGACGGACAACACTTATTTCGGGCTGAAATGCAGGTGAGCCCCGGAATCTTCTTTGAGAGCGCCAGACGTTGATACCGCACCTTGTGCCCATACAAAGGCTTGCGCAGCTGGTCAAGAGCTTGAAGAGGCGCAGCTGTCGCGACCCACTTGGCCTCGAGGTCAATGATGTCCTCCTTGACGAATCCGTGGAACTCGAGGGAAAGGTCAACCAATTTGTTTCGGATCTCCCAACCGACTACCAGTTTGACCTAAATTCCCCTCCCTCGCTCGAGGATGAAGACTCACATACATCGCTGATCCTTGCACGATCTTGCGAACTTCAGATCATTGCGAACCGTATGATCATTTCGCTTTACATCCCACACCTGAAGGCACACTCTGTGAATCCGCTCCACCAAGCTTCATTTGCCGTCATGAATGCTGCGCACAAAATTATTCAGTGCATGAAAATCTGGCAATCACGGCGGAACTGTCTTGGTGTCCGGGAGAGAGGAAGGTGGGGCTCCTTCGGGGTGTACTATGACTATGGCCGGATCCTTTTCGACGCGGCAGTGGTCTGTGCAAGCATCGCCATCGATGGAACTGGGGGAGCCTTCGCCGCTTGTTTCAAAGAGGACCTCGATTCTGCGTTGGAAGCGTTAAAAGAGATGGAGTTCAAAAGGCCGACGCGCCCCGGCTTCTCTGGGATTGGAATGCGCAGTGGTGTCGAGGCAAATGCCACTGAGCCTGTCGCGATCATAGAAATGCTCAAGCAGAAGGTCGAGGCGAGTCAGGTGGCTGGGATCAAGAGGAAGAGGCAAGATGGTGAAGTGGACGCATTTCAGCCTGGATTTCGTATTCCATTCGTAGGGGCTGCGGTGTCCTTTTCTATTCCTGACCCTACGCCTACATCCCTTGTACCCCCAGAGTTCACCTCGGACATATCCCCGGTTCCCCCTCACGACCAGTCAGAGCCAGTGTCCAGGGTCAAGCTCGAGGACAGGTTGGATGATCCCATCTTGGACAAGAAAAGGCAAAGGCAGAAACCCCCCAAGGACGTGCGAGAGGTACCCTCCGACAAGAGGAAGCTTGCGAAGGCGAAACCCAAGGATAAGGAGAAAGACAAAGAGACGAAGTACCCATCATACGGCATCCGGATACGCCCTGGGCTGCCTCCCCCTTACGCTCGTGGACGCGGATCGGCCCCTCAGACTTCCAAGGTGCCAAAGCAGACCCCGGCGCCTGCGGACGGTTCCAACGGCCAACCGAACACCCCATACATCGAGATACCTCCCACTCTACCCCATAATTCAAGCCTACCTTCACCCCTGCTCATGCCTCAGCATCTGGAGCCACAATTATATGATGGATCCTTCCCTTCAACGCCTATTCACGAACACGAACAACCGATGGTCGATGAAAATCGCCGGAGATCTGTGACCACTCCGTTCGACACTGGCCCCGACGCACGGATACAACCTCGCGGACGGTACAACAATGGTGCATATTCCTCAACTTCAGCTTTCTTCGATCATCCCTCCTATCCCGCGAGTCAGGTGACTACGCCAACGTCTACGGAACCCACCCCTCCGTTTTCTGTCCCTACCCCAGTTCAGGCCGGTACTGGCCAGTTCCGAGGTGCTTCGCAGCCACATCAAGACTACTTTCCCCAGACCTTCCGCGATCCCTCTATAGGATCGAACGGTTACGAGAACATGTCATACAATGGTGCATCACAACCTTCCTACCCGATGAACTCGATGGAGCACGGACCTTCATCTGCTGTTACCGACGCCTCGTACATAGTTTCCGACGAGAAGGTTCCGCTCAGCGTTTTCATGCCTAATGAACCCCACATGCTCTCCGGTTCATCCCAGCAGAGCTCCCAAGATCTGCATATGACACGCAGACAGGATTGGCATCCGCCAACGCAAAACCCCGGAGACCAACAGTATTGGTTCTGAGCGTGGGCCTTAAGTTATTATTACTTGAACTGTGACATTCGCTCAGATCGCTTTTGCTTTCATCCTCTCGTCTGTTTTCTTGTTTCGTTCCCTCGCACCGCTAGCTGCATCTCTACGTGTACACACATCCAGCATTACTGTCCCGTGTTCTCTTTCTCCGTGCTTTTCTACTATGTGCTCTAGTGTTCTTGGCAGATTTTTTCTCCATCTTGATCCTGTTGGCGTTTCAGATTTCATTTCATGAACTTGGTTTCACTACCCCCTTATAATCCCTGGTATAGTTGTACTGTCTAAAGGAATGTATACAGTGTGGATGCTGAGATTTCTATCACATCTAGCGGATTGGCTACGACAGCTTTTACAATCCCGTGGGTCAGGATACATGGTACTGCTACAAGTGACCGCCATCTCCAAACAGCCTGATGACACTTTCTTCAGCCTCACAATTGAGTGTACCGACTTCTATCCCGACTCTGAGATGGTCGTGGATCATATGGGTCGGAATATGGGTCGGATTTTTGGATGTCACTCCCGTCAAGTGAATACCTCGACTCTAGCTTGCCGGGTTTGTCGAGAAGCGACGTGCCGCCCTCGTATATAGAAGAAGGCCTTGATTTGGAGCGACCGCCGTCAATGCGCCGGAGCCATGTGAGGTCATAAAACCAGTAGAATAGACGAGGCGCGAGCTTGGACACCTGTAGGATTGGGGGGATGGTCACGAAAAGTGCGAGGACCTGGAATTTACGCGAATCAGTAATCTGACCCTGGGGGTAATCGTGAGAGGATGCGTACTTGGCCAAAGGTGAGAGTGAACTGGTTGTCGTTGGAGTCGAACACCCCGATTTCGATACAGGCCACCCAGTAAACGAACGGGATGACGACTATGGAAATGAAATAGATGAAGGGGTAGTGTTCGCTCACAACCGTCCTAAAAAAACCCTCACTCATTAGCTCCCGTGGCTCAAAGTCAATTTTCGTATGCGAGAGACACCCACAAGGTTTTCCAGAAGTTGAAACGATAAGGTTCACGCGATGGCCAGATGATTCTCCGTTTGCGGATGATTGCGATGACCCAGGCCAGAACGATCAAGAGGAAGGGTCCGGCTATCACTGGTCCCAGCCACGGGAACCTATGCCGCTCCATGATGCCGACGGAGATGGGGGTGAGCAGGAAGAAGCTCAACAGCAGGGGCTGTGTTCTACACGAGGTCTGGGCGAAATGGGAAGCGTTTCGCTGGAGGTACGGGTAGATGGTGAAGGCGATCCAGATGGCTGCAGCAAGCAGGATGAAGAGCCTCCTAAACAAGTGTTTTCGTCCAAGGACGTTCTCGAGACGGTGTATACCGCCCCAGCTTGCACGGATTGAGTAGACAACGAAGTAGATTGTAAGTGGGGAAGCGACGATGACCGATACCGTTACGGCATGGAATTTCGTGAGTTCACCCAGGACGATCGCGATACCAGCGGTGAGGATGAGTGAATAAATGGTGAGGACCTGTGACCAGAAAGCGTCCTTTACATCGTCGGGGGAGTAAAAGACGAGGAGGGCTGTTCAATCGTTAATCGGGAGAGAGTCAGGCATTTGCAATGAGTTACTGATAAGTTAAGGAGAGATTAGACATATACTGACAGATGCACAAGGTTATAACGTAGGCTGGAGGACAGGTGAGCATTCGGTTCCGCACTAACACCCTTCGCGCCTTTGCGAAGTCAACTCACTGGAAATTCTCACAAGAGGTCCTAGAAATATCACCGCATGAGCGAAATTTTCAGTCGGGGCGGGCGGCATCGACCACATACCTGCGATGTCTGGGTTTGGGCAAAACCCAAAGGGACAGTTGTCGTCCCTTGCAGGATTCAGGCAGTATGCGTTCATGTAGCTCGTTATCGACGTGAGGTTGAGAAAGTCAATCATGTCCGGAGTGACTTCGCATTGCCCGTCCTGAAAAGCTGAGGAGTTCCACGCTCCGTTGCCATCTGGGTGGAAACACTCAACGCCGGGAGGGAAGTAGACCTGGGACATTATGGTGAAGGGTTGGGGTCTTTGGGTCCGCGATGGCTAGGCTCTTATATGTATCTCGCTCGGACGATAATCGGACATCGCCCGTGAAGAACGGAAAAACCACAGCCAGGGGCCAGGGGTGTGTGAATCCGGTTTAGCTCGGCCATGTTGGGGATAACGTGACGTTCTAGAGGCATCGATTGCATGTGAGCGTCCTTTTAGGCGCCTCTCATGGAACCATCCTCTCTAAGCTTGGGCTCTTTTATCAAGCGAAATTGGTATAGCAAACGTCGCGAACGCAGGGCCCCCTAGTGCGACAATAGGGTGCGCATCGGAGGAGATATCGACGTTACAGGACTCGGGTCAAATCAAATCTTCAGACTAGAATGTTACATTGGCCGGCGATCGCCAGCTCGAAGGGCCCACAGCGACCGGCAACGGTTATAGAAACCACCGACCCGGAAGGCCGAGAAAGCTCCCCAATGCACTCACATGCTGGGAGACATCAACGTCTCGGTTTGCATGCGGTGCCAGAGGCAAGGAAACAGAGATAAAGTCAAAGGCCAATTGAGGAATATCCCTTTCGCTAGCCCCCTCGATGTTCTCCCCGGGCCCTTCCCCTGCCTCGACCACGGCCTCTACCGTTTCCTCTTCCGCGGTGTGGCGGGGGAGGTCCTGACGTGGTCGGCGGTGACGTTGGGACCGGGTCATCGATCCGCGCCAGGACCGGAGAAGGATCTTTTGCCTTCACAACCTCCTCCCGAGCCTTTCCCTCTGTAGGGCTGGGTTCCGGGCCCGCACCATCCTTCTTCTTTGATTTGACGCCGGCGCTGCTTAGCGCCACTTCGAATTGCCTGGACGATACACCGAGGAGAGGGCGACCCCTCCTCGGTCCGGTCGATTGTTGGATAGAATGCGACGGTCCAGAGGTAGACGCCGGAGTAGGCGTAGTTCCTTGTGCAGACGAATCGGACGGTTGGCGGTCTGGTTTGGGTTGCGGCGGTTGTTTCTGGGTCTCTTGTTTCTGTGACACTTTGCGCGGTTCCTTTGGTGGCTTTGGCGTTGGATTCGCCTTTGGCATGATAGTTGGTATGGGAGTTGGTGTGTTGGCAGGAGCGTTCTTGGGCGTTTGGGATGCTGCCGCCTTGGCCTGCTTCTGAGCGATTTTCTTTGCCTTCTTACTGGTTTCTGCAGGTGGTTTCGGTTTCGCGACCTCCTTATTCTTGGCCTCGCGCTTCGACGGGGAGATGACACTGTTGATTACGGACTGGTCCTTGTAGTGTGCGTGGTTGCGTAGAATGGCTTCTTTATCTCGTAGTGCAGCTTTCTCTGCGATAAGAGCTTCGATCAGAGGCGTCGTCTTGGGCTCCGGTGCAGCTTGTGTGGAAGCAACTAGGGACAAGGAATCAGCGGACGCCACGTAAAACATCTGCGGGACACAGACTCAGATGCTCCAATGCCTCATCATCGAACGGCTTTGGGGTGTTGTTTTCCAGCGACTTGACGAACGAGAGGTAATCTTCGTCTGTGTTGCATTTGTGTGAATAACGAAGCGTGTACCGTTATGTTCTCTGGCACACCTTCTTCGATAGTTGCAATCCGATTGTCCGCCTTGCTCTTCTCGAAAGGGACCTTCTGATATGGGGCAAACTCTACGACTGCCTGAGTCTCGACCCCTGTATGCAGAGTTAGCATGACCGATGATGTTAATCGAGGGTGCCACACACCAGCCTTGTCCTTGAAGGTATGCCCATCAAAGCATCGACTGAACAAAGCGAGCTGTTCTTCGGTTCTAAACCCAAGATACGCTCGAGACGGAACAGTTTCCTTGTTCAACCTATCGCAACGCACGAGTGAGCTCCCACCACAACCTTAAAAAAGGCGAAAGCCTACCGTTTTCTGACCTTTCCTGGGTGAAACGATTTCCAGGACACGGTTTCTTCAGAAACCCATTCGGACACGCTTCGCCAGAATATGTCCTCAGGCAGGTTCGGAGGTAATCTTCTAACGACGATCTTCAGCCTCTCATTCTGAGATTTTCCTTGAGGTTTCTTCTCCTTGAACGACTTTGATTTCGATTTCTTGGGAGAGTCGGTTACCGCAGACATCACCGTTGGTGTGATGATGATTGATCGAACGGGCCGGCTACTTGCCTCCAACTCAATTTTCTTCCACCACCTTCCACCTCCAGTCTACTGGAACTCTGTGAGTTTGAACTCCTTCACCTCCTGGTTTTCCTTTTCTCGTGATGAATAAAGTATCACAATCAAGCTCAACAGTCCAATGGGCGTGCCCAATTGACGACTACATTCTGCAATCCTGACCCCCATCTTCAACAACCACACTTTTTTCAGAGTTATTTGCTGACTACCGCCCTCGTGTAGGTTACTCCGTCAAGAATTAATGTGATACTATTCGTACATAGATAAAATACATCGGTGCGCCCCTACAAAGCAGTACCACGTTCGAAACTCGCCCGAATTTCTGTGGTGTACTTGTCGTAGAACCTAGCAATCTGAGTCGAGAAACATGAGACGAGTCCTCCGAAATTGTGGATGTAGGAGCAGCCTACCTTCTTGTTAAAGACGCGGTTCCGTTCGTTGATGTACGTGATGTCGCCTTCGTCCTCATTAGCCCTCTTCCTTGAGAACTTGCGTTTCTTGTCCACACTACGGAAAGTCAGCTCGGGCAGCGCGTAAAATTGTACGGGGGAACGCACTCTTGATTGATCTTTGAGACCACCTTGTCGATAGCTTCCTCTGATGGTTTGTTGTCTCCGTATATGAGAGTATTGGCGTTTCGGTATAAGTTCTCTGCAGCCAACTGCTGCTCCTGACTTGTTGGAGCAACCGCTGATGAGCCTTCACCGGTCCTGGTTAGTGTCCCAGGCGCAAGGCCAAGAGCAGTCTCCTTCTGGCGGTTGTATGCTTCCAGATCTGGTTTCAGGTGGTCAAGGTCCTTCTTGTATTTCCTCCTTACAGCATCGGAATCATCTGTAAGGAATGTGAGCCAGTGTAGGGTTGAACATACTTGGACACGCACTGTGGAACTCAAAGTCTGCTCTTCGGGCTTTCCTGGCCTGTTTCTTCTCCCACTCAATATTCTCCTCTATCGTCCACTCCCAGTTCTTTTGCCTTTCAACATCCTCACCACGTTCCTCCGCGTCTGCTTTCGTGCGCATAATCTCTGCAATCTTTCGTTGACGTTCAAACCGCGCCGCATCCCTTGCTGACACCTTGGCTTTTGTGCCTTCTTCTATCAGAGAAGCTCTGTTCGCTTGGGCAGAAGAACGCTGGAGTCTGTTTGTGAGCTATAATGAACACCACAGAAAGCGTGTCTCAACGCACCATCCGTGACCGCAACTGGGCGAGTTTCTGTTGTCTTTGTTCCAGTGTCATCTTCGAGCTACCACCTTCTGACTGCACCTGCTCCACATCTTCATCTTCGGAAGTATGTTGAGAAACATCTGCTTCAGGGTCGGTTTTCGCCATTGTGGACGGGGCAGAGAGAGAGCGTGGATCACCTGACTGGTCGATCATAATTACCTGGCTTTACCCTTCGTGCCGAACTCCCACCCCCATGTTCGAGGATGCGGACGACATAGTCATTCCTGGTTTCTTTGGTGCAGAGTTACGCATCGAAGACTTCCCGCTGAAGTTGCCCGAGATCCCGCCGAGACGTCCGCCTTCCCCAACTATTACCGTTCACCAATATACCTATGGCTCGCAGCGTAACTCGAGGTCTAGCCCCTTGGATATAGGACGTCGGGTGGTAGATATGGCGACGAATTCTTCCGGTTGGCGTACTGTAGCTCCCCCGGTTTTTGAGTGTATGTTCACCAACAGCATCCTCTCGACCACTTTACGACCCTGAACGTTCCAGCCCAGTGATCTCCAGGGGTGACCACTCTTTTACCTACACACCACCGGCCCCTGTTATGCTGTCAGACGCCTCGACGGCCTGCGAAAAAGAGTGGGGTGAACCACCCTCGTCCGATGAAATGTTCTCTATGGAAGATCTAGACGAGTTTGTTAGCACGGATTTTTCTTACCTCCGCTTCTTCGTTCCTTCGAATCATCAACCCGAGGCCCATGTAGCCTCACAGTACGATCCTTACGCTGAAGTTCATCTTCCTGGAATGGATTTTACGCCACGCGTCCCCCTTGCTTTACTTGAATCCGCCCCCCGGGACGCGGAGCGTGAGGCGTCCCTCAGTCTCAGCGTAGTCCCAGGTTTCCTTCCTGAGATACCCCCGATGAACTCTGATGCCGCGCTTTACGAAACGCAGCCCAAACTTCCCCCAAGTCATCGTTCTGAACGAAATCACCCCTCTGGCAGTTCCTCCGATGCCGACCTCTACGGTTCCGCACCTCAACAACTGAGTCCACCACGAGGTTCAGATTTCTCCAGGTCTTCCCAGACGGACGACCACCACGACCGTCAGCTCATAAGGAAATTTGATACGTCTACACTCCTGTACGTTATCCCCGAGGTATGATCGCGCTCCATGATCTCCATCAGTAGCCTGAGGCTGACGACTTTGTAGCCCCACTTTTATCCTGCGCCATCTGCAGATCTATCCGTCGCTCGTCGATCGCGCATTCCACCCTTCAGCAAAAGCATTCCCATTCCTATCTACCCCAGTACCGACAACAGCATCGAGATTTACCTCCGTACTCCTCACGGCCGAGGCTCGTGGATTATTCCGATACGCGGAGTGTTGCCGTGGGATGGGTGCACGAGGGCACGGATCCTCCAGCCAACCCCCACCCCTGACGCATACCCGCCGAAACAATCATTTGAAGGATATACCGATCTCGTTTGGACCCATGCATCTCTCGTTGAGTTCTGGAATTTCTTGCGCAAACTGAACGAGGTGGAAACGTTGGGTAACATGGGCATATCATTTCATGCCGATACTTCATTCGACGATGATAGACCAGCGCACAATAACTCCGCGGAATACGAACCAACGCCGCCAGACCTTTACATTTTCGATTCCGGGCCCTCTGACCCACGGATATCGTTGCTCCTCGTGGATCATATCAAAATCTACTGTGACGTAGAGTTCGCGATGAATGTCCGCACCGTCCTCGCATCTTGGCAGTATCAGTGGGATGAAAAGAATGCAGCAGAGGATGCGTTTGATTTCGACCTCTCGGGGTCGCAGGCGTCGGAGATAGAATTGTATGGGAAGGAATCGCAACAGTTTCAAGTTCGAAAGATCCAGTTGTTACACGGGATTAGGATACCGTTTCTTGATCACAGGAATAATGGACTCTTCGTTTGTTGATTTCGAGCCGAAGCCGAGCTACTCATTGCCGTTGTGACGTGCTTCAAATCAAAAATTGAGACATTTGCTGGATCACTCCTGTCACGATCACATCTCTAACCACACGCGTTTGGTCAATATCCGACGCCTGGCCAGGAGAACCCCTTGAATACCCCAACGCGAGCTCTCAGAACTGTCTTTCGGCGTGCGCATCGGCCGAAGGCCGGCGGGGGCCATCACAGGTACCCTGCAGGTTCATGATGCACATCTTATTGATGGACCTTGCTGGAGTGCGAGATGGACGCTCGGGTTCATTCAATGCTTCGCAGTGTGGACGTTTACTGTGCGGAGAGCCCACACGGTCTTATTGATACAGAAGGCTTCACTGAATCAATCCCGCCTGCGGGAATGGAAAGCGCTGCTGTTCCCGCGCAACGCCCATGGTGATCATCAACGATCATCACCGCCTATTCATCAAGGAGATTGTCAAACACAACCTCAGCGCACTGGGATCAAAGGAATATAGCCCAAGATCATTGGAATGCAATGATCATCTCGGCTTGAGCCCCGACTGCACGGCCTAAGGGCCTGATCTATCGTTTCAGCTCAAACAAATCATGGGGAAACTCCCAAGCTCCACAAGTCTTGAGCTTGATAGGGTGCACCGTGAGCGTATAAAAGGCCAGGGGCTTTAGCTCGTATCTCTCCAGCAACAACATCATCTCTCTTCTAACAAACAAACCAACACTCTTCTTCTCCACCTCCCTCTTCATCTCAAACACTATCAACGATGTCAAACCCCGAACTCCTCAAAGAGAACCCCAAGGGCGAGAACGAGTCCTGGGAGTCCTGGGGTGAGAGGCTCGCCCAGAAGTACCCAACTCCGGCCGCTACCCCCAACCTTCCCCTCGTCCCTGGTCACGACAAGCTTCGTGCGTCATTCCAAATCTCACAGTTCTTTCACAACATTTCTAACATCCAGTTTTTCCCTGACAGCCGAGACCTGGGAAGAGTACGGAACCCAGTGGAAGGTCCACTACAACACCCACATCGCTGGCAAGCCCATCCCCACCTCCGGTCCTACTCTCCCTCCTCTTCCCACCACCGATGCTACCGGTGAAGATTGGGCTACCTGGGGATCGGCTGTCTCGGAGGCTTGGAATGAATACGCCAAGGAGAAGGGCGTTGACCTACCCAAGGTCCTTGAGGGCTTGAAGAAGCCTGAGCTCATCAACGGTGACTGGGCCAGCTACTCCGCGGAGTGGGACGAGTACGGCAAGCAGGTCGGGGAGAAATTCCAGGCTGCTCTGGCTGCCAAGTCCACCTGAGCGCATCAACCCTCATACACAAATAACTTATCCAGTCGTATTTATAAAATCATTAAGCAGTAACGACTATCGGTAAATGGAAACTCAAGTGTTTTGATATCCCTTTTATTTCGCGCGAGACTCGGAAAATCAAGTACACCGCCAAAGAGATGAGATAAGATTACACCATAGATCTTACAAAGCAAAACGATCCACCACAGCAGACGCGACGCACCCTCATGCACCCTCAATCCGCCTTATTGTACGACGTTCCCTATCGCCAACGACCTTGACAAGGCCCTCGCGCTCGAGGGTCTTGATCACCTCGCTGAACTCGGCAGTGTTGATCCTGATGCTACTCTGTCCTTCCAACTGTTTCAGCGCGTCCGTCCACCTGATTCCCCGATTCCCGGCCCCATCTAGAATATTAAGGAGCTCCTTGCCCATGTCTCCTCGAAGTTTCCTGTCTTGTTGGCCGACACCGGTATCCAATAGACCCATGTCGATCTTTCCCGTCTTCGGGTCAGTGGCTGAAGTCCTGATGGCGTCCCGCATGAGGCGGTATGCCTCCTTGACATCGTCGAACTCGACGAACGAGGAAAATCGCATGCGAGCGTGAGCTTCAGACAGGCGAATCATGCTTTCTAATTGCCGAGTCGTAGCGGTAATCCGCTTTTCATTGGATCGTGGATCGTCCCCTGCGTTCCTCAACTCGACATAAGAACGAACGAGCTCGCCGGATGCTTCTTCGGTAATCACAGGGTGAATTCTTGAACGTGCGTAGTTGATGTATGCAGATAGCTCTTCCACGGGCTATATGAGAGCAGTCAGCGCCCTGGATCGTGGAGGCGTAGATACCCCTACCAGTAGATCTTGACCAGCCGTCTCGGGAGAATCTTCCAAGTACAAGCCAACCAAATGCTGCGCAAGTTTTCGGTCAAGCATCTCGTCGACTTGATCGAGTACAAGATACAACAGATCGAAACGGGAGATCAATGTGGGAGGGAGGTCGATGTTCTTCGTGATGGTCAAATCCACATCATATTTGGAACCAACAGGGTTCGCCGCGGCCAGAATCGACGTTCGTGCATTGAGAGTTGTGATGATCCCAGCTTTGGCGATTGAAACCGTTTGTTGTTCCTGATGTGGTGGCGATTAGAGCCGGATTGATTACCTTCGCTCCCTCGCAGACGTACCATCACTTCGTGCAACACGCTTCGCGTTGCATCTGACATTTTGTCAAACTCGTCGATGCAACATACTCCACCATCACTGAGGACGAGAGCGCCGCTGTGATTGCGTGGTTAGTGGTCATCAAAATCCAACGGAACCTAGCGACTAGCCTCTCGAGTACCAACTGCTTTGAGTCTGGGTCACGGGTGACATATGCAGTCAAACCGACTGCAGATGAACCCTTTCCGGAGGTATATACACCGCGAGGAGCAATCTTGTGAACATACTAGGGAGAAGACGCATCAGCACCTCGACCGAAGGAGCTTTGTTCAAGCGCACTTTGAGGATTTGAGATTTACTGGTACCAGGGTCCCCGACCAGCAGGACATTAATGTCTCCTCGATATCTGGGTCCCCCGCCTCCGCCACCCCGAGCGATACTTTTGTTAGTACCACCGAACAGTTGTAGAAGGATGCCTTTCTTGACGTTATCCATACCCCAGATAGAGGGGGCAAGCGATTGCGCGAGGAGTTCGTAAACATCAGGTCTTGTGCTGAGCTCCTTGAGTTTAGATTCCATCGCAGCTCTCCTTGTCCTCCGACCTTCCTTTCTGGCTTCATCCTCCTCTTCTTCTTCAGCTCCCCCAACGCCGCCAACTCCCGGGATACGATCACCGCCTGCAGGCCGGGTGGACTTATCAAAGGCCAGCGTTCCACTGGATCCCATCTTAACGTGAACGACGTCAAGGAACGTTTTGAAGAGATTCTTAATCGTCCTGGTCTTAGGGTTCACCCGAACTGGAACGCTCCTAAAGATGCCCGTGACGATAAGTCTGTCGCCAGGCTTTGTAACATCCACAAGCTCGTCATACACACTCAACGAGACAGTGTGAGGTGTCTGACCGTCAGGGACCGCGTCGGGTGTTTCCTGAAGGCGAATCACCTGCCTGTCGGCAAACTCGCAGCGGTTGTGTACGAGGACCATGGTGCCCATGGATGCGCAGACATCTCGGGGACAGCGGCTGGGCTCATCGATCTTTCCTCGATCAATTTCGACTTGCACGGTGTGCTGGCAAGTTGAACAGCGGAAAAAGGCGACTTTCATGTCGGGGATGACGGGAGTGGCACGGATGACCAAACCCTTGATGCAAACGAGCTTGTCCGTATCTGGCGATTGAGATATCAGGAAACGGCAGGGAAAATAAAGCGGTAGGTGAACTTGCCACCCGGATTCAGTTCCCGCATGTTCACAGCCCCAATGCCAAAGGGTCTGATCTTGTAGACTTTCGTCATGATCTCTGCGATCTCTTCCTCGCCCTGAACGCCAGACATCTCATCGAACCCATGATTTTGGTCCTGTTCCGCGAGTTCTAACATGAGGTCTTTGAGCACTTGATCCATAGCGGGGACAACTTCTTGGGGGTACTTCGTGAGCTGTGTATAAAGCTTCTTGGAAGGTGGATACGCGAGGAGGTTGACCATATCCAAGTTCAAGTTAGTCTCGCCTGTCTGACGCATCCTTCGCAAGTACTGTTCGTATAACACAACCTCGCCTTCTTGCGGGGAGCCCAACGTCCTGTGCTTCCCTTGTTCCCGATCATGATTAACCCGATACTTGATCTTGAACCCTCTCAGGAACTCGCGGAACGTTTTCATGGTTTCTGCCAAGTTGACTGTGGTGCCCCAGATTGCACGAATTTCGTCCGGTTCATCTTCGGATGGCGCTGCGGGAGCGGAAAACATTGGACCAGAGGAAACGGGTGGCCGGTCAGGGAAGTCAGAGTTCATGTCATCACTGAAGAGATCGCCCCTATTTGTCGGAGGTTGTTTACGAGAACTGCGCTTGGATGGAGTCAGACTAAAGGTTGAGTGAATATCTCCTCGTCTATTTGTCGGTGTCTTCGAAGGGCTTCTGAGTGGACGTCAGGATCAAGTCGCAGAGCATCCAAGAATTACCGCACGATGGAAAATCAATGGGATCCGACGAAGGGAAGTCACCATCGTACGGTCGCCCGGGTGCTCTTGAGGCCTTTTTCGGAGATGAACTCGGAAAGTTCATCGGAGACGAGCTTCCCACTAGCGCAGAATCAGCTTCCGGATGCTGTAAAAGCTATTGGCTTCCGTACCTTCAAAGAGAGGAGTTCGCGGGGCTGATTTAGGCGTAGACATTCCCAAGGCGCGTCTGGCCATGATGCCAGGGGTGCTTGGTACCGCGCTCCTTCTTGGTGTTCCCGCAGTGGAAGGCGTTGCAGGGTCAAACAGAGGCTGTCTTCTTGGAGCATCCAACATCGACTGCTCAACCGAGTCTTCCTCTTGCATTTCGACATCTGAGTCTGGGAAGTTTATTGGGGAGGACATTGTCTCCCAAATTTCTGTGGTTGACAGTGATCGCGGCAATGAAGATAATGGGAACGCGTCCGTCACGCTTGTGTCACGCGTCGTCTTTAGCGCTTAAGCCACGATCTCCAACTCTCACGTGTGGGGGTTGGTGAAGATCTAATAAGATTGTATGTACACATCCATCATTATAACAGCCTATGACATCGCGACGGTCCAAGGGAGATGTGAGGGACACGGGTTCAAGCCTGCCTCATCTCATCAAGCTCCTTTTCAGTGATAATGTACCCGCCAGTCTCTTTGATAACTTCTCCACCCAGGGCCAAGATGCTGGGTTTATCGAGACCTATCAAGGACACGCAGACACCGCGACCGAAGAAAGGATATGACCCAATCCTAATGCCGTCGTTCTTTACCCTCTCCTGAAGGGCGGTCAAGAACGGGGCGATAGACGACTCGGGGGAACTGGATGTGATGTCAGTGTGATAACGACAAGCGGGAAGAGTTGAAATACTCGGTAAAAATCTGATATCTGAATGGCCTCTCGTGAGGGGGTGGGAGAGGGAGTAAGGGTGCAAGTTCTTGTAGCATTTTTCTGAAGAGCATTGGAACACCAGGAAGGACACACAGTTTTCCCTCGAGTCTGACCACAGGCTGATTGTTTGGTCAGATCAGGAAGCTTACATGCCGGTAAATTATCCTCACGGTCCAGATGTCTGGGCAAGGGAAAATAACTTCAGATTTGTTGGGGAATAAAGCCATCCGATGCTGGGCAGTTATTTGCTCTTTGTTCTGGAGTGAGACCCAAGCGCGTGTCTTATTGGTTTCTGTCATTCTGTGAAGAGTTTCTTCGTGATACTCCAAGTCCTGTCCGAACGCCTTTGCCAAAGATTCGTAGGTGATGTCTATAGTCGAGGGTTTCGCCGATGAGCGATCGTTATACCAAATCGACAATGACGTACCATCGTGGGTGGGCCCAATACCACCAGAAGTGATCACAATGTCGTACTTCTGGACCATGCGACGGGCAGCCTCGATGCTATAGTCGCCCCAAGACAGTCAACCCTGGATGAGCGGAGTGACACTGGTGACCTCGTACATTTCAGCTTCGTCATCGGGAATAACTTCGACCCGTTTCCTGGACCGCATGCGTCAATTTATGCCATTCATGTTCTGGGGAAGGCATTACAGATCAATTCCTTGTTGGAAGCAGAATGTGGCGAAATATTGGGTATTCTTGTCCTGCACCTTTCCGTTGAGAATCTCGTCGCTTTTGGTGGCTCTCAGTCGTCTGTGGGAGAGAAAGGTCCTGGCAGAGACGCACCCAATAATCAGGGCGGCAGCGTTCCTGATGTACTTTCCCTCTCCGAGCGGATTCTTGGGTACCGGGGTGATTGGAAAGTTGAGTTCGGTGAGGCGGGGAGCGGTGGCGGTGGCGACCATTGTCCTGAGGCTGGAGGAAGAAAATTCTGCCGTGAGGGAGGGGAAGCTCCTGTGACCATGGTTAAAGTTCTTAAGCGGAGGTGAGATCCTTGAGATGACCCGTTTGTTCAAGAGTCGCCTCATTCAACAACCCAGTGGATTGATATCATTGAACGGTTTCTCGGCCGATCGTCGATCATCAATAGTCCGCCCTGTCCACTGACCGCGACTCAACGGATAATCCGTTGCGTCCTCCCCGTCTCCGGCGGAACAAATGACACCTGAGCAATGTCTGGACGATCTTTCGCAGGTTTGTCGTATCGGCTGTTCTCTATCACCGCTGATTCCTGTTCCAGACCACTGTTTATATCCCTTATTCCGAGCCAGGCACGCACTCCCAGGGCTTTCCTCTGGACAGCTTTGCTGAGATCTACTCTAGGCGAAGAAGAAACGGAGTCTTATTCTTCATGTGCTGACAAGGATCTGCCCGGTGGCTATGAACTCCGATTCGATTCATACAAACAGGCGTGGGCCAAATGCTTCACACGAATGCAGGTACTCAGCTTGTTATGCCTTTACTTCGTGTGCACGGCTGAGGCGCCTTTAGGAAGTTTCACATGCGATCTACTCTCCGGTTGCGTCAAATATTGTCGCCCAAATTCGCGAGGCATTCACGAACGTTCTTCCGGGTTTACCGTACCCTGAACTTCCAGTGTTCGCTGTCTCCGGTAAGCTTACCGACCCAACATTCAATCAAGATCGGTGGAAGATGCTGATTCTACATTCGATTCTTCTGCTCCTCTGCCGCCCCTGTACCCCGATCCATTACATAGGTCAAAGCGGCGACAGCCCCATTCTACAGAACGTGGTGGTTCAACTCGAGGACGGGAACGTGGAGGATGATGTCACCCCTGCGCGAGTGGCCCATCTTCATCCGGCAGACTGCATGAACATCATGCTCACGATGAAGTCCATGATTCATGGATTTGTCTCCGCCTCTCCTGAAGGTCTTATTTCGCCCAAAGTTTGACACGCAAACGATCCTGATGTAGTTATCTGCGCTAGGGAGTACCAAGCGAAAGTCTACCGCGTCGTTGGCAGCGTACGACATCGAACTGCTGAATGCTTGGTACACCTACAGTGTCACAGAACAAGGTGAGCTCATCGTGCATTCATTCCACCCTCTGCTGAATCTGGAATACAGAGGGTATGCAACTCGTCGTTGTAATGCACGACTTTGAACAATTTGAGCCCAAGGTGGTCCAGGATCTGTTCAACGTGTGCAGGTAAGTGGGCGCAGCGTCTCATTGTCCCATACCAACAGTTGAACACAGTTTGTACATTCCACGACTACCATTGGTGTTCGTGCTTGCTCTCTCCTCTCCCCCGGAGCCATCGTACTTGCACAACACATACCCCAGAGCAACGTTGGCCCTGCTGAGGATTCACAACATTACGGTCACCTCGCACGTGGAGGTTGTCGAACAACTCCTCGTCAAGGTATACCCGGTTTCACAACCATTTCAACTGCAACTGATGAATGAAGACGTTTTTTGACCCAGCATTTGACCCCGGGATAATGGTTGGACCGGTTACTCTCGACTTTTTGCATGACTACTTCACGCGGCACAACAGGTCGATAGATGTTGTGACGACCATCCTCCAGGTAATTTCCTCCTATCCAAGCGAAGATGGCAATTTGGTTGATCTCGTTTTAGCTAGCATTCATGAAACATGTCGATGAACCGCTGACCCTCTTCCTCTTCGACAGCAACCTGAACTGCTCTAATGAGAAGTCCGCCCTACGGAAGCTCACGAAACCAGAATCTTTTCCGTTCCTCGAATACCTGTTTACGCGAGTGCTGAGCTCTCAAACCGGCCAACAACAGAGCCGGTGGAAAAGCGACAGAAACGATCTCTCTTCTTTACTGGGCGTCATAACGGACTGCCGGGTGAACTTCCATGAGCAATGTCAGAAGTTCAGAGTCGGTTTTTGCCTGCTTCTGCGCGTACGGAAGTTTGTCCTCGACCTGGGCTACAAGAGCGTCGAATCTGGGGAGGACGGGGAATCGCCTATGGCCATTATGAGCAGGGGCTTGAGGGGAAGACTCACGAAAGATTGGAAACACCTCGGTTCGGTGATTAAGTAGGTCTGATGAGTGCACATCACTGGAGATGTTGAAGGACTGACTCCATCTCGAGGAAGCTGAATTTAGATCAGCTTTCCGGATTGCTCGACGCCCTCGAGTGGTTTTTTGCAGATTTACCGGACGGGGTCTTTGAAGACGAAGAGAAAGATAGAAAATGGGTCGAGCGTAAGCGAGCTTCCCTGCTCGGTCTAGGCCAAGCCAGCAGCGACCAAGGCGGGCAGGCGTTCGAAACGCTCGCCGACGAAGTGGGGGAGTGGTTCGTGGAATATTCTGCGTAAGTTAAAATGATATCCGTTGATTTGTCCATATTGCCAAGAGCAGCTTAACCTATCGTCAAGGGAGAGGCTCACTCGCCGTCTTGACGAAGCTCGGTTGTGGGATATATGGTACACTGGGTCTACCCCGTTTCCATCTGAGGTGGGTGCCCGCTCTGGCACGTTCTTGGGACTGAGCTGACCCACTTTCGCCCAGTTGATCAATCCCGCGCCAAGAGCACACATCACCTCGGCGTTGCTGCACCCAGAGTCTTATGCCGACCAAATTCCGTGCTTCGCTAAGAGTGACGGGAGCGTGTCAAATGACGTGGAAGGCGAAGCGCCAGCGGTGTGGGAATTGCCAGATACAAGCATTCTATTTAGGGGCTATCTGGAAGCAGGCAAGATGATCAACGTCTTCGACTGGTACCAGAGCTTTGCTGCAGTTCTCGAGACGCAACGGGACAAGGAGCTCCGGGCCGGAGATCAGAAGAAAGCCGATGGTTCTCCTTGTGATGAGGCCGCGCATGAACGTAGGCGAGATAGTGACGAAGAAGAGATGGAGGATGGAGAAGAGATGGAAGATGAGAAATGGGGAATGGAGGTCCAGGCGAGGTTTATTCGGGGCGTTCACGAGCTGGATTTTATGGGGTTTTTGAAGCATACAGGACGAAAGGCGGACCATGTTACGCGAACGGTGTTCGATGTAACCGAGCAATAGAAAAATATTTTTGGAATGTTGACAGCGCTTGTTTGTTGTGGTTCGTTTAACCGAGCACGAACGTATATAAAAAGATGCATCATCGGCTTCTGCTCTTTTCCCTCGTTCTTCATCTTCGTCTTTGACTTGCCAGCTGTCGCTACAGCCCCCACCCGTTCTTTCTCACTCACACTCTCCTTACTCCCGTTCATAATGCGTGCCACCACCCTCTTCTTGGCCTTGACCGCCGCCATCCCGGCGTTCGCGTCCCCTTACGTGGGTTTTTTCCTCTTGTTCCTGCGGTCAGTCTCACCCGCTGACTGAACGAAATACAGACCACCGCCCCCGTTGCCACGACCTCTTGGCAAGGCGGTCAGCCGCAGACTATCCAATGGATTGAGAACCCCAACAGCCCTACTCCTTCCTTGAAGGACTACGGTCCCTGCAAGATCTCTATCTACGTTGGAAACGTCCAGCAACAGACCTCCCTCCAACTGATCTCTCCCTCCACCAATGTTTCCAACGTCAGCTCGCTCCAATTTACTCCTGACCCTACCATTGGACCCAACTCTGACCAATAGTGCGTTCTCTGAGCCGGGTGTTTTCATCATCTCCAGCCGTGACTGACGTGAATTCCTCCCTACCACTGTTTAGTTTCATCCGAATTGAGTCCCTCTCCCTCAAGGATTCGACCTCACCTCAGTTCCCTGCCTTGGCCTTCTCCGCCAAGTTCCAATTGACTGGAATGACCGGAACGTTCACTGCCGATGAGCAATCGCAAATCAACGCTGCTAGCTCCCTCCCCATTGGAGGCAGCACTTCTAGCCCCCTTCCCAGCGGAACCTCTTCCCGTGTCTCTTCCTCAATTGCGTCCACCCCCAAGAGTTCTGGTTCCTCTTCCTCCAGCTCTGTTCGCCCCTCCGGCACTGGAAGCACCCAGGGTAACACTGGCGGAGCCCTCGGCCTTGCTGCAGGCAAGCTTTTGACTGGTGTCGTTGCCGTCGCCGTTGGAATCGCTGTGTTCTTGTAGGCGAGCAGGGTATCCTTTTGGAGTAATTACGCTATAGAAACGACCACGTTACTACCTTCCCTGTGTTGCTGGATTCCTGATTTGTCTCGTCTCGATATACCTTATATACTCTTTTTTGGGTTGGATCCAGATAATCCCTTGTTAAGATAGTCAAGCACCTTTGGTCGATGGCTGTTACTACGCGACGGTTGTGAGGCGGGATCTGAGTAAAGGAATGTGATTCATGACATAAAAGTAAAGTACTGTCATTGCAAAGCGTGGATGCGCAAAGAGTAGCGGACGTCGCTCTCCGTAAGGGTATCGCGAAAACGGTAGTATGAAGGATTGGTGTTACACATGGTGGACGAAGCTCTTCGGGAGGCCAAAGGGGAACAACGGGAGGGAGCTGGGGTATATTCTTCCTCGGTGGAAGTCATTGCAATTCGAAGATAGCAAAGAAGAGCATAGAGGTGGCGACGATGGTGAGTAGTGGGGATCGAGGGCGAGAGTTAAGAGCAGAATTCGTTCCGGGTGATTCGCTGGTCGGAGTGGGTGATGGAGTGGATAAGTGGGTAGCGGTTGACGAGATCCGAGAAGTTGACATCCCTGATGGTGTCGTTGTCGGTGGGGTTGAGGTGGAGGTGGAGGGAGGTGTCAGCAGACTTGAAGGAATCGGTATGGGAGAGGTTATTGATGGAACGGGAGAGTCGAAAGAGCCGGTCATGTTATTGATCCTAGACGACAAACCTAGGTAAGATTACTCCATTAAGAGAAGAGAAGCTGAACACACGTGAAGAAGGAAGTGTATTGGTGGTAAGGGTTGTTGTTCACGGGGTTGACGGAGGTGAAGTTTACGTAGCTGGCGAGGATGAAATGGACGGTCAGCACCCAAGTTGACTCGATGCAACATGCGGAGATACGCACTACGTATCAGAGTTGGGGCCAGCATTTGGAGAAGGCTGGACGATGACGATCGTGAATTAGACTCGCTAATAGACCAGTCAAATGAGAACAAACTCACCGTAAACGTGAGCGAGCGTGCGGTAGATACGTCGACTGGGGTAATCTCTTGAATCAAAATCTGCCATCGAGGTCAGCGGCCGATCCCAGCTGATACGCCAAATTAATTCACCTGGTTTCCATTGTACAAAGCGACATAGCAGATTTTGATGGCATCCAGCAGAGGTGCGACGCCGTCATCCACCCAAGATATGGTGCATGGCTGGCCGCCACTGCAGACTCTGCCGGTGGGAGGGTCGTTGACCTGGAAACGGTGAGCTCACAGCCTCGAGGATGTGGATACCAGCAAGCATGAGGACATACGTATAGGTCTGCGCACACGCGAGCGGAGTAGAGCATCATGAAAAAGAGGAGGACTGTGAACGTGGCGGCCATTATAGAAACGAATGTGGTGCTTTTTTTCTTTTCGGTGGGTCTCTCTTGCTTGGAGTGTTGACGCCGAGGTTGAAAGCTGTTGCCATTTTGGGAAGGTGCTACTTGTATAAAGCACGGATCAAATCATGTTCGACCCTCTTCCACTAACCTCTCACTACAGATGTCATCCCACATCCCACCAGAGCTCGTTGGCCAAATCATCGACCATCTTTACAACGACTCAAAGTCTCTCAACGCCTGTGCTCTCGCTGCCAGGGATTGGCTCCCCGCTACTCGCTACCACCGTTTCCGCTCCATCCGTTTCCATTCCGCAAAGAGAATCGACTCCTTCCAACAATTCTCTCAAAATTCCCCCGATATCCTGCCATACTATCAAGAGGCAATTATATGCGACAACTCCGGATATGTTCCGGCATCTATTCTCGAAGCAGCTGCTAATGCTTGCTTGACCCTCCCCAACCTCGAGCGTATCAAATTCAACAACAGAATTTATGCTTCTACACCCAGAGTCGTGACGATACTCTCCCCCATCGCCAACAAGATAACCACCCTCAATCTCTCTGGAACCCTCTTTGCTTCTTCTAATGACTTCTGGCCGCTTATTTGTTCTTTCCCAAAACTCACCACCGTACAAGCCTGCGGTGTCACCTTCGGCTCAACGGAGGAGACCGCTTTCTTGCCAGTCAATATTTATGAACCTCCCATCACGACCTTCTCCATCTCCGCCTCGCGACAGGGCTTCGTTATCGATCACCTCATTAACCCACCTTTCCCTCTTCGCCACCTCGAGGTTTTTGAAATTCTTTACATCGACCCCAGCCAAACCACATTGGTCCCCCTTGCGGACTCCATCCAAGATACTATCAAGCAATTGAGGTTCTGCACCGTTTTGATTCACCGTGCGGACGATCAGAGTGGGTCTCATTTCGCTCATCACCCACCTCGGTTGGCGCTCACCCTGCCAATTCCGACAGGGATCCCAGACTTCGTTAGCAGACTGACCAACTTGGACACTCTGATTATGGATAAAGTTTACGTCCTGCGTCCAGGCGGTGATACAGTGGAATCTCTCTCGTGGATTCCTCTGGTGCTCAAAAGCGTCACCGCTCCCCTCCGGAAGCTTTCAATCGAGTTGGTGATCAGAAACATCGATCATCTCGATTCCATGGGCTGGAGCCAGGTTGATCACATCCTGACCAATCAGGAATCACTCCGTCAGTTAACCGAGGTCAGCATCTATGTCATGACCACGTCCGCAGTTCGCGGAAATATCGACACTGAAGCACTCAAGACTTCCGTTGGCCAGAGGTTGCCCATGACTTCGCGGCGCGGTGTCCTTCGTTGCACTGTCAGGAAACACTAAGATTGCACGTGCAGACCACATCGGATACCAGCTGTATCGTGCAGGTCTGTGATCACGAGGTGGTGTTATTCATTACTCATGCTGTGTCTACTTCCCATGTTCTTGGTGGCTCCGCTTGTTGCCGACTGATCCTGTGCTTGTATTCTGATGGCCTCTGTTCTCCTTTACACGCAGTGTTTCTTCTCCCGAGTGCGTGGTATCTTCCTGATTTCACACCCCGGCCCTCTTGACATACATACCCTGTTCCCTGCCCATTCAGTTTGCCTTTTTTTCAATACACAAGATCGACAATTCATTCCCATATTTTACGAGAAGATTCAAACAACAACCGTTTAGTTCCCTGGAAGCTTGTGATGAGCAGATCTTGACTTTGCTTCTGCAACATCGGAGGAAATCTCAGGCTCAATGCGAAGTAATGGCGATGGGTCCGTGCTCCGGTCCCACCAGGGTTGGATCAATTGAACACCTCGTGCACATATTCTGGGTACAGGGTTCCCGGCGTGTCCTTGACCCGACAAGAATAGTTTTAATTTCTGCTCACCATCCTGGATTCCTGGCTTACCGGACTATGGCGTGGCTTTTGTGTACCCTGTGAGATGCTTGATTCAGCTTACGACCACGGACAACAAGGTGGATCAGGTCACACCCCTGTGTTCACGGACCACATGTTTCGGGTCAGGTTGCCGCTCGTATCCTGTGCGCTAGCGGTCTTTAAAGAATTACGTGCATAGATAGATTGAAAGAAGTAAAGCGTGGCGATACATGTATATGGGCGATTGTACAGGCTCGCGCGACTAGCATCGCATATATGATACAAATGGGACTATGTTACAATTGAAATAATGAAGAGACGCTCAATTCATCCTTTGAGGTGGCAAATGGGTGTAGTGGGGCACGAAACATATCGCCCGTTGTTTGAGTGAAGGTGAAAAAAAGGAAAGGATAGGGTCTGGGGTTTGCAGGAAGCGCGAGGGATTTCAAAAACTTCGACGTTCAACATCGATAAGCTGGATGGTCGGCTTGGACTGCGTAAGCCAGCTCGGCAAACTCTTTGTTCAGTTTCTCCTGTTGCATCTCCCACCGCTTGTCTTCCGTTCTGACCTTTTCTCGGTAGTTCCTCAGCGTATAGTTGCTGCCCTCCTCTCCCGTCCCTTGTACTCCTGCGCGAGACTGACTAGCAGTCCCCTGCTCTCCAGCGCCTACCACAGTTTCTTCATCGGCACCATACATATCTCTCTGCCGCCTCAAAAACTTCCTCTTCCTCTCCTTCCTCTCGACCTCCTTCTCCCGCTCCTCCCTCTCTTTCTGCAGAAACCCCCTGTAGTCTGCGGGCCCAAAGTTTCGCAACCCGCGGCCTTTGGCAGTACTCTTCCTTGGGCCAAACACGACGCGTTGCGCAAAGATGACAACAAGGACGAAAAGGGAGAGCGTGGCGAGTCCGCCGACGATGATCGCGATCGCGATCGGGACTGGGAACTGGTCGATCCAAGGTGTGGGCCCGTAACCCGTCATCCGGTCTACGGTGGGGGCAGGGGGAAGGGAAATCGAAGGGAAGTGGGAATCGCTTTCTCGTATCGTTTCGCATTTAACGTGTCTAGAAAACAACCGTCAGCTCTGACCTGTACCAAGAGGGAAGTAGGCGGAATAGGAGAAAGGTCGCTCGTCGTTCTGAACGAAAAACAGGAGTTGGCCAACGTACGATATCAGTGGTATGAATGGAAAAAGAGCGTAGAGGGATAGCTTTCGCATTGCAGTGTGCCAGCTAGTGGCCTGGAATAAGTGCAATGTACGACAGGGCCGTCGGGGATAAGATGACAGAAGGGAGATAAAGAAGGTAGCGGCTAGGTATTGGCGCTGACGCGAACTTGTCAGCCCAGTCGTCATTTTTAGCTTTCACTTAGGTTCCGCGTGAAGCCAACGACGGCTAGGGGGTCGATCGGATCGGCGATCCATACGAGAACACGCTTCGGGGATAGCGGATCGTCGTTACATTCTTGGCTGGAAATATGAGGGCCCACACTTCAGAACCAGATAAGGACAGGTGCGTATGTGAGATGTATTGTATTTGACAAAATCGTCTGGCCTAGATAATCAGTTTCGCACGAGATTGAAGCAGGAAATAAAGCAACGCACATGTGTAAGATTCCAGACGTCCCAAACCTACTCCACCTTCTGCTTTGCTCGCTTCGCTTTCCGCCACGCGATGAACTCTCTTACAACAGGAGCCAGCAGCGGCAACGAAACAGGCGCGAACAGCGGGGCGTATATTGCGTATGTATGTTCGGGAGGGAAGTACAGCAGCGCCAGCATTCCAGGGTTAAAGAAGGCTCGTGATGATAACGTCAGCGCCCGGGCTGAATATTCCAGCGCCGATTTCGCAGAATTAGAGGATTTGTACGTCAGTTCGAGGGTGTCCAGCGCGTTTTGAATATCTCCCTTGACGTCCTCTTTCACGGGCATGTTCTCAATCTGGTTGACAAGCTTGATGATACTATGGAGTGTTTCCGTGGTTGACGCGACATTCTCGAGCGATCTCTGGCGAAGGAGGGAGTCCATTTGCCACCGTGAGGGGAGTGCATCATCGAGGCATAATACCCCTTTCGGTAACTCCGGGACCCCAAGGAGAGTGAATAGCTGAAGCCTGAACGCGGAAAAGATGCCCTCAAGGTGTTCAGGAGTCATATGGAGGTTGCTAGTCATGTCCGGAGAGAAATTATGGATGACGATACCGCCCCATTGGGGTAAGATAAACGCGTTAGACTTCATGGGGGTTCCCTCGGAGTCTAGAAGATATAGCGGTCGGTGCGGAATGGATGGGACGAAAAGGACAAAGTGCAGAACTGGATCATTTGACGCGCTCGAGGCTGTTGAACTGGTGAATACCCGACCGTGTTAGGCGATGCGTGACATTCTTACACAGTGACCATTCAGCAGAGTTTACGAATACAGTGAGATCCTCGTGGGTAAGGCCATGCGCGCTATCATTCAAGTGGGTCGGATCAAACGCGAGTGGGGCGTGGAACTGGACCTGGCTTTCGATTGTGAAGTTGTGGAGAAGTTGCAGCGATTGTAATGTAGGGAACAGGTAACCTGTGATGCGTGGTGAATACAGGCTCCGTATAGCACTGTTCTGGACTCACGAGAGAGTGCGTCGTTCAGATCCCATCCTAATGCAGATTTTCCCAGCGCCGCGTTCTCGTTTAAAAGTGAAAACGCAAGCCGATAACGTGGGGAGTACTTGGCAATCTTTTGCTGGTTGGCCGCAGTATGCCGGGGCGTCAATAGGTCGATAAGTAAATTTGCTGCCTTTGAGGGTGAAGCTAAATAAGCGTGAGTTTGAAGTACTTTATCAATTAAAACTCGTCCATACATCCATCACCAGCAAGAGTGAGGTTGCGTTCCTTCACCGTTGAATCTTGAGAGCCGGCGTCGAAATCAAGTACATATGAATCTGTTCCTGTGTTGCTTGTCTGTTAGGGCCTACGCTTTGGAGATACGCGATACGTCACTGCAAACTCACCCGGAACGGGATTTGGGTGTACATTCACGTTGAGCCATGACCTAACGTCCGGACCCAGACGAGCGTTAATCAGGCCTCGAAGCTTAACAGATAATGCATTCACGTCAACGCCAGTGGAGGGATTGAGGGTTATGTCGACAGGGAAACGCAAGTCCTCTCGAGACAAGTCTTCAACGCGTGAAGTGGGCAATGACAGCCGTTGGATGCTCGTTGTCGTCCACCACAATGGCAAGGCAAGGAGAATCACGGCCCAGTACGCGGCGAGGATAGACCATCTCACTTTCCTGGATTGCAAGAATATTCGTTCATCGTCCGCATCTCCAGACATCGAGGTTCCGTTGGTGGTGATGCCGGAAAAGGAAACTTGTGTTGGCGGAGATTGAAATCTGTGGCTGACCAGTGGCTGAAGGTCCTTGCCTCTTCATCTACCATTTTATTAGCTTCTTGTCCTCTCCACTGTCTGTTCGCTTGGTTATCCACCTTACCACCTCCAGGAAATACACGACTTCTTGACCCGCCTCTCGTTTTCTCCCCATTAATTTCCGCTTCCGAGGAGAGCATCCCGTCACGCCATATCATCCACCCCTTGTCGGTATTTCCCCCAGTTCTAATGGCAAGCAGAACAGACATCTATAGAGCGTATCAAGATACGTACCAAGACGTGGGATGATTTTTGTCATGAAATGTCTCAGTCGGAACTTACCAAATTCACTAAAGCATAACTTCCCTCCACCTCGTCCACCGCAACGAGCTTACGACCAATACATCCCTCCTCGTCAGAATTCGTCATACCGAGACGAGCAGAGCTTTCGAGCAAGCTCCTGGCGCCCCGATGAAAGATCACTTCCATACAATACCCGAACCCCATCGCCTCCACGTTACGAACCTCCGAGGCCTGCAGAAGACTCGTGGGATCGTGCAGGGCCCAGTTCGTCCTCGTGGGCCGATCGTAGATCCTCAGATTCATGGGGAAATGGACGAAGACGCGATTCGACTGTGGACAGATTTTTTGAACCGTCAGATTTGTGGAAACAGAATCATCACGATACTCGCAATCGGCAGGACGAGTAAGTCGAACACGAGCCTTGCTGGTCTATTTTCCCCGACATCCAGACTGATGTGGTTTGGAAACTCAGATACCCTCCGCCTACCTGGGATAGATATTTGCCCCCAAGGGAGACAAGGGAATATGAACCCCCCTTGTCAAGGTCTCACTATTCTCCTCCGTCCGGTGATCGGTACCGTCCAGTGACGGACCCATACGATCCCCGTGAACTATTTCCTCACTCCCGAGCCGATTCATATCGGCCAACTTATGATACTGACGGACCTTGGGTTAATACTCCCCCTCACCGTGCTGCCCGTGCACGTTCACCGGTCTTCGGTAATCGGCCTCCACCGTTAGATGACAGACATTACTCCCCTCCCGGGATGCCCTCGGCTTCGACGTACTACCGCCCTCATCCTCAGCGAATGAGACACAATAGGATTATGTCACAGCGTATCTCTTCAACGGACATGAGGAGGAGTCCATCGAAAAATGACCTATCTCCGACTAGTCCAAAGCACTTGTTGGACTCCCGGAGCACTCCTGACTCTGTACGAAGCCGACACTTGTCGGCAAACACCCCCAGCGTTGGACGAAAGAGGTCGACACCGCCGTCTGGAAGGGAAGACGGGTCCCCGTTCAAGAGACATCGGTCCTCCTCTCCTGATCGCTTCTCGAGCCTCGCTTCGTCTAGAAGGTCATCTCCAGCTCCTGTGGTTCTAAAAGAGCCACAAACCTCGACTCCGCCCGATGATCATCGATCGCCACGTGCTCTCGCCGAAGGAGTGGATCATGATACCGGTATGGAGATTTACTACATCATGATTATCACGCAATGAACATCCCCGTAGATATGGAAGAGATTCCGGGAATTGCACCCGCCGACGCCGCTATGACTGAGGAGCCTCCAGCGGACATTGATGCGCTTTCATTAAAGGAGGATCAAGCACGATCTCTGGTTGCGCCGCAATTTCAGCATCCTAGTATAACGCCTCCCCCAGAGCATTTCTCACGTCCCCACACGCTACCTGTCCTTGTAGTTGACCCTGGACCTACTGCTCTTGTTCCCATATTGCCTGACGCAAGTCCTGTACTTGACGTGGTTGCTCCACCCGCTGCGGAACCACACAAAGCGGGCGTTGATCTCTGCGAACCCGTGATCCCGGACTCGAAACCCGAAGGACCTACCACACCCAATGGAAGGCCGCAGTTCGAATCAGCGGTACTGTTCCCCGAACCGCCGTTGGAGGTATCCACTTGCATAGCTTTATCTGTAACTCCACCACCGCGTCATCTGGATTTGCGGATGGATGTTGATGAGGCTGCTGAGACTACCTTAGAAGAGGCCGACCCGTCTCCACCTGCGAGAACCACTATACGCGATGCTCTTATCCATGTGGTTGCGAGCAGGGCCGTTCACGACCACCACCGCCGGGATGAGAGAGTGGCACCCATATTGCTTTCCAATCTCTCCATTGCAGACCCTTCTCCACAGGGCGATAACGGACCTACTACATCTCCTATACAGGAATTCATGGAGCCCTCCAGAGTCAAACAGCGCCAGGATCGGCGCATGGAGATGTTCGCCTCTGGCTCTTTCTTCGTGGGGAGTCGTAAGGCAGATGTCGACGAGAAAGTCGCAAAATTGAAGGCTGAATATATGGAGTTGCAAAGAAAGTGGATGGAGCATTGTGCCAAGTTAGACGAGGAAGCTAAAGCGAACTCCCCGGAAGACACCGTGACGACTTCTGGAAGGACGACCAGAAGGTCTGCTGCCACTCTTGGAGACGCCGTTCGATCGGATCTGGAAATGGAACAGATCATTGCGAGTCTCGGAAATGAGGATCTCACGGATGCGAACCACCTCGCGATGCGAAACGCTGCCACCCTCCCGGACATGATATCTGTCACCAATGGCTGCATAGATTTCGTCTATGACGATACGAATAACCTTGTACCGGATGTCCCCGAGTTCTACAGACAACGAACGGGTATAGACGACTGGACGGAGGAGGAGAAACACATTTTTCTCAAAGCGTACGCTGCTCATCCAAAACAGTTTGGCATCATTGCCGCGTCGTTGCCCAACAAGACGGCTGCTCAATGCGTCCTGTTCTATTACCTCCACAAGAAGAAGCATATCGACTTTCGTAAAGTCATTCAACACTACGCTCCAAAGACACGCAAGGGTGGTAGGAGAACGGACAAACAGAGAGGAAATGCCTTGCTGGCGGATATCATGCGACACGATGCTGAGGTCTCTCTCGACAATGGAAACGGTATGCCGGAGGTCCCCAAGAAGAGGCGCCCTGGACGGCCCCCCAACCCACGCCGCAGCACTCTTGTTGCAGAGACCCCAAATACGACCCCTACTCCTGTTGCCACACCGGATCCTGAGCCTGTGCAGCGGTCCCGGGCTGGCCGTCGCGTCAGTGCTCGTACACCTCTCATCGTGGAGGACGATGCGACCGAGGAAGAGGTATTTCTTGGCCTTTCCCCTTGTTGAAAGGTTTTGCTTAACTCGTCCACATGCACAGCCTGACGAACGAAGGCCGGCGAAGAAGCGACGAGGACGTAAACCAAAGAATCCCACATTGGATGCAGGTCAACCTCAATCCCAATCTGAGGCTGGTAACTCGGGGAATGTACGTAGAAGGATTTCCCAGCAAGCAAACTGGTCGGAGGAAGATCAACGTGAGAATCAACCTCATGAGTTTTGTCGTCGTTGCTGAACCTGTTCTCAAGAATTATTTATCGAGCTTGTCGGGCAACACGGTGATAACTTCAAACGAATCGCATCATCTATGCCCAATAAAGTACGGGATGATGTTGTTTCGTGATCTGTCGTGTTTTGGCCTAATGTTTGTCCCTTTTCTCTTACTTTGAAGACAACGTCACAAGTCTGCTCGTTTTACAAGGCCAACTCGGACAAGTATGACCTCGTGAAGGTTGTTGCCTCGGCTCCTCAACGCACCCCCACCCCGAGGGAGCCCACCAGTGGCCGATCATCGGTAGTACCATCCACTCGTGCCCCAACCCCTCCCTCGCCAGACTCCGCATCCAAACCCCCTTCAGCCAAGAAGCGGGGAAATCGTGATGGAGAGGCAAGTAGTAGTCGGACGATCCTCCCCGGTTACCGGGGATCTACCGCAACACCTCCTATCCCAAGCGGTCATCGACCAGGCTTCCCAGTCGAACACCCTGTGACCTTACCACCTATTGGCTCCCTTTTACCCCCGATGACACACCCACCACCCCCTGGATTTCGTGACGATTACATGATGTCCGGCATCATCCCCCCTCCTCCTGTCCACATCCCGAGCGGGTTTATGGGCGCGTTCCCATCTGCCCACCACGAAACATACTACAATCCCACCCCAGCTCCCATTCCTTACGGACACCCTGCCCACCCTGGTGCACCACCGGTGATCCTGATACCGGAGCACACTGGTGATCCACCTGTGGTGCATGCGGGAGCAACTTCCACCCAAGGGGAGTCTTTCCTAGTACGAGATTACCAGCACTCGAGAGCGCAGCAACCATCTGTAGGGGTTATCCCAGGATTGGTCGACATCCCAAGCTACGATTCTCAGTACCACCAGCCCGTCATCCGTGTACAACACCAGGACTCGAGGCAAGAGCCGCAACCATCTCAGTTCATGACAGGTCGTGTCCTTTTGCAGACCAAAGCTTACAATGCCAAGTAATTGACCTGAATCTTACGAAGTTTATCTTATGCGAATCTAGGGCAGAAACATACCCCGATGTAATCCGATACCTGGCAGACAGTGTTAGTGTTATGGTACAAGTACGCGAATCATGTCGTAATATTATTGTACAGGATCCTAGATTCACTTACGAGCTTCCACCATGATAATGTGGTACCCGAAGCTGGTTTTTACCAAAGGAGAGATAGTGGGTTTATCGACTGTCGACGGTTGTAATGCGAATGCAGCGTCTTGGAAAGCACCCTATTCACACCTTGAGGTAAAGGTAGGGAATGCCAAAGAGCTACTCTTACCACCATGCTTCCCCGTGTCATCCACCCAAGACTACCACCAGCTATTTCCACAGGATAAGATAAACAACACCGATAGTTGAGGGAAGCTTGCACCTTTGGCCTTGTCTTCTGAGTACTCTTGAGCGACTTTGTCGAATCGTTGGCCTTCCTGTCATCCAGAACATGCTCAGTCACTGATGCGGGGTGTGAGTAGGTGCGCTGACCTGGATCTTGGTCAACGCCTCGGTGGCCTTGGAGTGTTTCTTTGTGATGCCGTCAGAGATGATGAGAGCTGTCTCTCGAGGTGGAACCCCACCTCGCAAAGGATGTGTCGAACGTTTATCGAGGTTGCGGCCTTGAGCTTTCCCCCGCCCTGCGTCGAATCTATCGAACCAAAATCATTGCAAATGAAGGCAGAGGGTCTAACCTTCGAGTCCTCTGCACTATTTTCTACGTTCTGTTTCTTGCTGGCGGCCTTCTTGTCGGCTGGTTTCTTATCCGTCGACTTTTTGGGCATCGGACCAATGGGACCAGGAGGATTGGTCTCGGTGCACGTGACCCCTCCCGCGTCGGAGCGGCGTCATGGCTTGAGCAAAGTGATCAATAAAATTACAGCCTACAGCACAATCGCACCGCCAGCACTTTCCCTCTAGACGACGACTCCACTCACCTGTTGAGCTGATTCCCGACCATGGCCGACAAGATTACTCGTATTGCTATCGTAGACTCAAATCGATGTAAACCAAAGCGGTGTGCTCAAGAGTGCAAAAAAGTTAGTCATCAATTTCAACGCTTTGGGACCGAAATGTGTTGACCGAGAACGTATCCAGTCATGCCCTGTAGTGAAAATGGGTTGGTATAAGATACTGAAATTCTATTTCTCTGGATGGATGGATGACTATTTGATCAGGAAAACTGTGTATCGAGGTCAAACCAACCGACAAGATCGCTTACATCTCCGAGGTGCTATGTATTGGTTGTGGCATTTGCGTTAAGAAGTGAGTTCTGTCATGATATCCGACCGTTTCCTTGTTAATCCTTGTTGTAGGTGTCCATTTGAGGCCATTGCGATCATCAACCTGCCGACGAACTTATCAACTCAAGTCACACATCGTTATACCGCCAACGCGTTTAAGCTACATCGACTCCCTACCCCACGGCCCGGTCAGGTGCTAGGTCTGGTGGGGACTAACGGTATTGGAAAGAGCACGGCGTTGAAAATACTAGCCGGAAAACTGAAACCTAACCTTGGACGGTACGATGTAGGTTATATGCACCTCTTAGGAGTGTCCACATACTGATGTGTGATCTCCCGTTCAAAGGATCCGCCAGATTGGCAGGAGATTCTCAGGTACTTCCGTGGATCGGAGCTCCAGAATTACTTCACCAAGGTTCTGGAAGATAACCTCAAGGCGTTGATCAAACCACAGTACGTGGATCACATACCGAAGATGATCAAGGCCGCCACCACCGTCGAGCAGATGTTGGATAACAAAGTGGAACTAGAAAACAAGCAACTGATGTGCGATGAACTTGAACTCAACGAAGTCCTACAACGTAACATCAACCAACTTTCTGGTGGAGAGCTTCAGCGGTTTGCGATCGCTATGAGTTGTGTTCAGCGCGCCAATGTGTATGTGGAAATTATACTGTCACCGACGTATCCCCCGAATAACAATCCCACAGGTACATGTTCGACGAACCTTCGAGTTATTTGGACGTGAAGCAACGGCTAAAGGCAGCTCAGGTCATTCGATCTCTGCTGACCCCGGACAACTACGTTATCGCCGTCGAACACGATCTCTCTGTCTTAGATTACCTCTCAGACTTCGCATGCTGTTTGTACGGCAAACCTTCAATGTACGGTGTCGTGACTATGCCTTACTCGGTGAGAGAAGGTACTCCTTCCTTCCCATCGCCGCTTGAGGTATTGCTCAGCAGTAAACTTCGCAGGTATCAATATTTTCCTGGATGGTTTCATTCCAACCGAGAACTTGCGGTTCCGGGAGGAGTCGCTCTCGTTCAAGATGGTAGAAACCGCTGACGAAATGCTCATCTCAAAATCCCAGCAGTACAAGTATCCAGCAATGAGCAAGACCCTCGGGGGCTTCAAGCTGACCGTTTCTCCGGGTAGCTTTACCGATTCTGAAATCATTGTCATGTTGGGGGAAAACGGAACAGGAAAGACAACGTTCATCCGGCTTTTGGCTGGAGACACTCCGGATCTGGAGACGGACAGGCAGACGTTCTCGGTTTCACTCAAACCGCAGACCATCTCACCCAAGTTCCCGGGCACCGTCAGGATGTTGTTGATCAAGCAGATTAAGGCCGCTTTCATGCACCCACAATTCCAGACGGATGTCTTGAAGCCAATGAATTTGGAACCTATTATGGATCAAGAGGTCAAAACCTTGTCGGGTGGAGAGCTGCAACGCGTCGCCATCGTGTTGGCTCTAGGAAAGTCCAATGTCAACATTTATCTACTGGACGAGCCATCCTCGCAAGTGACATTCGTATCATGAACTGCAGAATTCCACCTGACAGGCCACCATTCAGTTTCTTGGATTCTGAGCAACGTATCATTGCTAGCAAGGTCATTAAGAGGTATGGAAACACGGGAAGAAGACAGTTACTTCGGGAGCTCAGATATCTGTTTCATGCAGGTATATTCTCCACGCCAAGAAGACAGCGTTCGTCATCGAACATGACTTTATCATGGCCACATACCTGGCCGACCGTGTTATTGTGTTCGAGGGTCAACCTGCTGTATCTGCTAACGCCACCCCGTGAGTGTATTCCATTCGCTCTTGGGATCTTCTCATGCTGGGAAAAAACTTAGGCCACAGTCCTTGTTGTCGGGGATGAACAAGTTCCTGGCATCTCTCGAGATCACGTTCCGACGAGATCCTACAAACTATCGGCCTAGAGTTAACAAGCTGAACAGTGTGAAGGATAAGGAACAAAAAGGTTGGGACACATACTTTAACCTGCTTGGGACGATTTTTGACTCGTTCGGTCGCAGCTTCTGGTAACTACTTCTTCCTGGAAGAGTAGACGAGTCCGTCTGCACCCTTACAGCGGCATCACACATCACGCATCTATTCATACGATGTACACTGTAGTTTAATATCTGTTTGTAATTCATTCTGAGGACGGGATGTGTGATTGACATAGCCGGAGAAGGAGAGCATCAAACGGAGGCGGGCACAGGTCTCGATCGAGAGTTCTCTCATGTCACAATGAAGCGATCCAAACCTTCGACCAAATCGCCGGCACCGAGCTCACCCGCCCACAAGAAGGCCAAGATGTCTCCGAATCCTTTCGAGGTTCTTGCTGACGATACCGAGGATGGCTGGACGAAGGTGGAAAAGAGGAAGGCAAAGAAAGCAAAGAAAGTAGAAGCGAAAATTGACGTGTGTGTTTCTTGTTTACGTTCCTCATCATACCCACCGTAAGCTGACAGACAGAATACTGTGGTGGCCATGGAAAAGGCCCAACCTGCTAGGTTTATGTACAACACATCGGAGATTATAAAACGCACCCATGCAGTTGGCATCAGCGTACGCGTTTTGCGTGGCGTGTCTTCCGCCCACGGGACCTTAAGAGCTGACTTTCTCAATAGGATGTGCGCGATTTGATTCTGCACCTTGTTGCCGACGCACCTCCGCCCAGCTGGGTAAGAATCGAAGTAGGCACCTTTATCTCACCCCGAATGAAGGTAACCCGTGTCTAACCTTTGGACTTAGAATCCACGGTCAATTCAAAAGGTTGTCGTACTCCTTACAGTTGGATTGACGGGGAAATCAATCTCGCTACCCCCGATGTCAACATCCCCGATGGACAATCCCAACGTCCCGATCCAGATTCCGTTTCCTTCGCCTCCAGGTACCTTGGTACCTTTCATTGCGTCCAAATTCAGTCACGCATGTCCGACTCGTGCCCCTGGTGAGGCAACAAAGATGTTCTCGGCCCTCTCTACGTTTTTCCAAGTTCCTGTGACTGGAGAAGAGAAGAAACGAAGACAACTGGAAAGGGTGAATTGTAGGTGCTCTCCGACTGTGACCCCCGAGGATCGCTTTGGTTGCTGAAGTGCACCTCGCGTAGCAGAACATTCACAAGAGAAGTCGGCACTACGTTATCTCCTTACATTGGAACAGATGATCGAAAATGAGTATCCTGTCCCGTCCTATATGGCCGACATCTTCCAGGCACCCGAAGATTGGATTGAGATACCCTTGATAGAGGATGGAGGATTCCCAGATATATACGGTATTGATTGTGAGATGGTAGGTTTTGGAATGAATCCTTCTCTTCGTTTTTTTAGTTGACGAGGTCCTATAGTGTCTGACAGAAGACGGAAAGTCGCTTGCAAGAGTCTGCCTCATCCACTACGTCTCCGGAAAAGTCGTCTATGATCAACTCATCAAGCCGGAGAAACCGATTACAGATTATCTTACACGGTGGTCTGGGATAACTGAAGAATCGATTGCCAAGGCGACAACCACGTTTGCGCAAGTTCGGGAAAAAATGACTGAATTCCTCTCCACAAAGCCAACTCCCGTTCTCGCTGGCCATTCTCTGGAATCTGACTTGCGCTCTCTGAAGATGTCTCACCCTCGATGCATCGACACCGCTGTGATATACCATCACCCTCGTGGCCGCCCCCTCAAGCCGGGGCTTGCGTGGTTGACCAAAAAATGGTGTCGTCGAGAGATTCAGAACCGCGGGGAGGGAGGGCACGATCCTGAAGAAGACGCTAGGGCATGCCTGGAGCTTCTCAAAAAGAAGGTAGAGAACGGGCCAGGATACGGAGAATTCAAGACCGACCAAGAGTCGATTTGCGAGAGAATCGCCAGAAGTACGCGAAGTGGGGGAGTGAAGACAGCGGTGGTCGACCATGGCACCCCCGCAAACTGGCACGGGGCGAAAGCGACGGCTTCTGTGGCCTGCAAAACAGATGAAGATGTTGTAAACGGGGTCCTAGAGATGATTCCGAACAATCATTTTATCTTTGGAAGATTCCTAGAGCTTTCTGATGCCTGCGGATGTGCGCTTCACAAAGTTGATCTGTTACGACAAACCGATACTCACATACAGTACAGGGATAACCGGAAAAACAGCAAACGAAGTTGTTGTGACTGAGTTCGCCGACGCTGATGCCGAGATAACGAATGATCCCGTGAAAGAGGCTGCTACCGCTGCCGAGCTGAACTCAAGGCTATCCCGAATCTACGATGCCTTGCCACCACGAACGGCCTTCATCGTATTTTCTGGACACTCCGATCCTAGGAGGATGACGAAGCTGAACAGCCGGAAAGCAGCGTTTGAGATTGCGTTGAGGATGGGGATGCCCCCAGCTTCCGGTCCCGCTACGTGGACGGCGCAGGACGGACGTGATCTGGAGAGCGAGGTTGAATTGGCGAAGAAGGGTCTTTTGTTTCTGTGCATTAAAGATGCTTGATAGATTGCACATAACTTCTTCCTGCTACCGAGGCGGTCGTATTCGACATCTAATCGCTTCCTACCCTGAACCCCGGAAGCATTTTGTACGGATGTAAAGCACTGATGTCCGTAACCCATAGTGCCGGCTCTGCTTGGACCTGGCGAGGATTGAATAGACGATAGATCTGAGCACACGTCTCCGGATCCTTGGATACGCAAGACAATAAGGTTCAGGTGGACGTGCCGTGGGAGAAGGTGATCTTCATTCTCTCTGGACAATAATCGACGGGGTCAATTGTCGGCCAGATATGCGCAAAAGGCAGACTCAACGACTGCGAATTCCTACCGAGGCCAGGTGATGTATACTTTACAGAGTATATCATTCCTCCCAACAATCCAGGCTCAGACGCTCGCGCCCGCTTTTCTGTTTCTCCCTGATGTCTTCGCTTGAGACAGGTCTCTGAACCTTATACCAAAGATCCCGACCGCCACCCGATGCCTGCTATCTCAAAGATCTTGCTCATCGCTTTCCTCGGCTCCTTTTGCTTTGCTATTTTCATCGTGTTCTCATACTGCTGTTGGAAGCGGGCCTTCCTCCAACGAGCCAATACCCAACTCGAGAACCCGGAGTACGAGGTTGAGGAGATACCAGGCACCACCGATTTCGTTATGGTGGGCAGACGGGGACACACCAAGACCAAGGTCAAGAAGCCCAAGTTGTGGGACATTCGGGTCCCCGGCTTCGGTGGAAGGTTCGTGCACGAGAGGAAGGTGAGCTCTGGAAGCTCGTTCAGTGACCTCTCGTTGTGCAAAGACGTTGGGTATTGGGTAGATCTCAAGGTGTGTATATCCAGCTTGATAACTTGTGGGATGCAGCCGGTTGATTTTGGCCTCTTAGCCCATGACCGTAACATACGTAAAAAACCCAACCAAGACTCACGTGCCACCTATCCCCCCATTCCCTGTAGACCCGTTGACGGGTCGGGTTTCCGGACCCACAACACTCACAGTGGACGGCAACGCTCTGCTGAGGGACCTGGTGAACTCATCACAGTCCTCGCTCTTGCAACGCCCTTCCCGGGATACCCCATCGCGCCCTATCCCTGGCCCTCCTCCAGCCGAAGCGCATGCCGCAGATAATGCCGGGGGAACGTCCAAGCGCCAAAAGCACGAGAGCATGAGTGGATACGACAAGTCCACAATAGAAGCGGTCCAAGTATCTGTCTTGATTGCCATGCCGCAACGACCAACTGCCATCCGTCGTCATACCACCGCATCCGCTGGTCCATTAGAAGTGGGTATTGTCAACATCCCACTAGGTCACTCTGCCCCCCGATGGTCCGCTAGACAGAGCATCCGTCCTTCACCCCAATAACCCTAACCCCTCTCCTGGTCAGGTGTCTTTTTCTAGAGATTTCATGTCTTCCACGAGGATGCTGGACGTATCTTCAACGTTACACTCCACGTTGACGTTTTTTGTGTATCTTTTGCCCCGCCTGGTCCGGGTCTACTGTATCTTTCGACCTTTAATGTGTAGGTTTACTTCGTCGGTGTGCTTTCGCGCTTTCTTCTTGTTTTTTTGGACCATTTCTGCTGTTCGCGTCTTGTGTATGTTTTTTAACGATTACAACCTTATGGGATTTGATTTTCCTCTTTCACGTAAAACTACAAGCTCAGAACCTTATCGATTTTCTGTCACGATTTTTGGGATAGCTCCTGAGCTTCCTTGATCCTGAAGTCCCAGTATCTTGGTGGAGTGAGACGGATCAGTCGACCGAACCTTAGTTTAGAGTTCAGGCAGGGCAGCTCACCGCTTCCGAATCGTGTCAAGCTGATCCCCCAATAGGTTGAAAAGCTGTGATGAGGTAGGCGGCGATAAGCTCAATCAACAAGAGGGCTCGCGGGAGTCCATACCTCGGTGGCTTCCGAAATCCTGCCTTGGCTCTCTCGGATATCTGCGAGGAACTCCACCGCTGGCACTGCGGGAAGATGGGCGCCCTTACTTGGCGGCGGGTTATCCAGGTCGACAACAGACTCGGGGCTCTCTTCGGATTTAGTGTAAGGGAGGACGAACTCCTCGATCGACTCGTACGGTGTTTTCGTGCGATCAAGGATACCTCTCAGATAATTCCATGGCGAGAGGTTATTCGGTGCGATTGAAATCTTCCCCTTGCTGTACCTGGCATCGATCTGTTAGTGAGAAAACCAGCGTGACTGGAGCAGGAGCACAAACAAGATCTCGCGGCGCAGGGCATCCTCCCTGTTTTCGTCCCCTTGCCTGACCCCTGAATCGAACACGACAAAGAAACGGTGATGCCAAGCTGAATTGTTCCTAATATCCTCATTTATCATCCTCTCGATGAAAGGGATTTCCACCGCCCAAAGTTCGTTCCGATTGAAATTAGAAAGGATCCATTGACGATAAGACCAGGTGTGATAATTCTTGGAATCCTCCTCAAAGACCTTTTCGATGAATTTCAGCTCCTTAAGAAGCAAATCTGGGCCTTTTGTTTCAGGGCCTTGGGAGTAGATGTACGTCAAAAGTAGACGACGATGGTGCCAGACTTGGTAGTTCTTGAGGAAGGTTGCCGCGATCTCGTCCATGAGCAGCAATTCAAGGTCAAGGGACGAGTTTATGGAAATGAGGGTTTTGTACCGGTACTGCCTGCTCTGTGATGAGACTCGGTCGCCTAACTATGAATGGTGGGAGAGAACTAACCATGCAGAATAGTGTGCGGGGTTTAGCCTGATTATATCTTCCGTCAATTGTAAGACGCGGTTGCTCATTTCCCCTGTTGTTACTATTCCGCGGAAATAGTCGGTGCAGTCCCTATCTGTACAGCGAAATTTGATGCTCAATTAAATATTATGATGTGCACAGGACGAGCCGTACACTCATCGGTGTAGAAGATTGGTGCGAGAGGACTCAGGGACTCGTGTTGTGGTATGGGAGTGACATCCTGCCACTCTGGACGTTGAGAGTACGGTAGGGGGGCGTCGTCTGCGAGGGACATCGTGGTCTTGTTTGGAGAGTGAAACAACAATCAGGCTTCGATTTAGAGCAGTGAGAGCAGTCAAGCCACGTGCACGTGAGCGTAGTAGGATTTCCACCTTTGCTTCCGAAACTGCCGCTCTTTCGCACACATCCGTCACCACTGGTCGAGGCGGCGACCGCCGTTCCTTTGCACACATCTCCCGTAGACCCCGGGATGGCGACCCTTGAGCGAACAAGGGAAGTTCTCCGGTCACCAGATCCCTTGCTCACAACTGCGATTCCTACTCCGTTTCCACGAGCACTTCTCCAGTCGTCATATACCCAGCAGGAAGACATCGTAAGACCCGCGACCGCACCAGCGATATATACCGCCGACTCGTCTTCCACCGCAGAACGCCCCATCCAAACTGTACATCATGAACCCACCAAGGGAGAGATGGTGAGTCGGCTGATGATGTCCCCCGCTTCTCTAGAGGCTCATTCATGTTAGCAAGATATTGTTCCATCCATTCAAAACGTCCAGAACTCGTGTCTAATGATTCTCGACGTCCTTCTTTCTTCACAACTTTTCAGTGGTGCCATGGCGCCCCCCACCCACGGTGCTGCTCAGAGCCAGTCCTCCCCCTTCCTCCTCCACACGCTGATATCCAAACTGCGGCAACTCGACTCAGGAGACTCTATGGTTGAAATCGCAACTGCACAAGATAATGTGGCACTGTTGCGGGAGCTCCAGGGTCGTATTGATCGACTGTTTAGTTCTTCTGATGAATCACCCTCTACCGACGCTCAGCTCGCGAAGACGCTGGTGTCCCTGCTAAACTGCCTTCAACGGCTCCTATCCACTTGCGCAAAAGATACCATCACAACCCCCTCCTTATCAACGACCCCCTCTACATCAATGGTTGCGAACCCGAATCTCTACGACTCACTCGAACATTCTCTCACAGAGTTGCAAAACGATCGAAACCTACACACACCTCATTCTAACCCCGTTTCCGTGGTGGAGAATGCACTATTATGGTCACAAATAGACACCATGCTGGAGCAAGTGATTACACTCTGTAGGCGACGGCAACGGACCCCGGAACCACTCCGACCCCCTAGCAATTCTGATGTTCACCCCCCGGAGTACGACCTTGCTGGTTCCCCCATCGACGACATCCCTCCCGCATACGACGGTCCTCGGTCTCTATTTACCCATGAGGCTAAGGATGTGAAGAGTCCATCCTTTTCTTACGAGCGACTGGTCTCTGCGACGATCCAGAATGAGAAAATGCGATTGGATCTGGAAGCCGTAACAATCGCCATCGACAGACTCTACCTCGTTGCACCACAGCTGCTCAACCAGCGGGTTGAATTAAAGGCATCGAAGATGGCAGAATTGGAAAAGGCGAGGCAAGCCGGTAAGGGCAAGGGTAAGCAAAAACAGGTGGATTTGAGGGAGCTGGAACATATGGTAGAGATGATCGGGAAGGCTTCAGAAAGGAAAATAACTGGGCAGTCATACGTCATGGACAGTGACGCCAGAGCGAAGCAGGAGAGAGCACGTTGGAGGGACAATGAACGGGTAAGCGTATTCAACTCATTGCAGGATCCTCGGTCACTGAGTCGTTGTTTACACAGCGGCAAGAGTTTGTCGAACAACTGGCTGGACATTCTGATTCGGGCAGGCTACACGATCAAGAAGCCAATTCCTCCGACAATCTGAAAAATTCAGAAGCCCTTCTCACCCTTCCCGAGTTCATTCGCGAGTCGGTCCCACCCGAAGCCTTAAAGGCAGACCCACATGCAGCTCTTACATTGCCGGAGTTCATAAAAGAGCCTATTCCTTCCGGTATCGACCTACCAAAGACTATCACGAAAAGAAGGTCCTTGAAGGGACTCCGGAACAGAAGTCTTTCCGCACCGACGTTGGATTGGATCCTCCCTTCTGGTATGAGGACACCCCCAGACCGCAAGGCTCACAAACGCCGGTCCAAGAGCCCATCTCGATCGAGCCTGGGCGTTGGTATGCCCTACAAATTTATCTTACTATCTTATTGCTCAATACACACCAAGCAGGTTCACTAGAGCTGAGTTACGTCGCAGAGCACCATGAAAACCTTCAACACGTGATGGTTTTTTTCAACGTCACTGGTGCCATTCTGGGGGTCAACCTAGAAGTCGATATTCAATCCGGGGCGGACAAATCAGATTATTTCCTGGTGATTTCTGGTACCAAGACTACTCTCCCGTCCCCTCTTCCCGCTCGCGTCTCCTCCGGAAAGCCAACGGTCAATGTACAGAGCGGACATTTCGAACTCAAACTCTCTTCAGTTGGTGCACCCGACCTGCCCTCCTCGTTAGCCGTGGAGCTCTACGATGCTACGGCTCTATCAAAGTCCATGCCCACTACATTTATATGCTCCTCGTGCTCTTTGCCTCTAGTGCAGTCGACGAAGGTCAACGAATACAAGGACCTCCCCTCGGAACACTGGCAGGAGCTCATAGATGTGTGGATCTGTCACTCGGATCAGAAACTACACAATGAGGTGATGGAGAACGCCAAACATGGTTTTTGGCCGAAGGAGGGTGAAGCTCTCGTGGGGGGGAGCTACATTGTGTTCGAAGAGAGTAGCGTTGTCGAGGTACACATTCGCCATTCCGAAGCTCGAGAGGTGAGTCCCGTGTCTCACTAAACGCCTGAGTGCTCCGGATGCAAAGAAGGCCATCGTCGGGGTATTACCCACCCGTGGCCAGATACCAGCAGGGCTCCTCCAGCAACGGGTCCGTCGAAGCCCTCGTTGGTTTTGGCGGATTCCGAAAGTTTGTGCGGACTTTGCCGTGTTGACGGCAGGTACAACGTACCTTTGGCCGATACCAGACATCCCAGAGAAACACTGGCCTTGCTAAACAACTCTTGGGCGACAAGACCACTGTCCTTAGAGCTACACGCGAGGGCACATCCCTTATCAATTATCTTGTTGATGTGCGGACTAGTACTGATGGTTGCTCACCATAGCGGGAGGGGTGGTCCAGCATCAAATGCATCTGCGGCGCGACTGTGGGGCGCACACAAAGGCAGCCGTCACCTGATAGAGAAGGTGTTATGTGCTACCGGTTGGCAAAGTATGCGATCAAACCTGTCAGTCCAACAGCAGAGTGCGTATTAATATCCCCTTGGCGATGCGCGAGTCATCATTTGACCAATAAAACCCTCAGACCTCTGCGGATACCTTTATCGTCGTTCATAGTTGAAGATATGATGGAGTACGTCCAGGCCCACGCAACTTACAGATTCATTCTGCACGACGACGAAGAAGAGCGGCCGAGAATACTTGTACGTCCCCCCATACATCCAGAGTCTGCACTGGGCTCTCATGCTTGTCGTAGATTTGGCTATTTAAGCCAAGCATGCGGATTGCGTACTCCACTCCGACTCAGTACTTCTTGTCAAAGGTGGGATATATCCACGGGGCGAAAGTCCTGTATAAGATCTTGGGTCCGGAGACCGCTTCCGCGGATTTAGCCAGGTGGGTGCAGCATCAACTAGTCACCGGTTGAGCCATTGATTTTTCTGTGACCGAAGCATTGTATCTAGATATCCAGGTTTTCCGCAAGCAGAACATTTATCCTATCCATTAGACATATGCCGTAGGTTGGCCGGCCTCCTAAAGGAGAGTAACTCGGCCTACCCTGAGAGCATGAAAGTCATGACCGGTTTGGACGTTGGGTTCCTTCAACGGTCTTAAGTCTCGGCTACCACGCGCTTCCACTCGTTATCTTGGGGCCTTTTGCATTTACTGGCCATTTGTCTCTGTTGTTTTCCAATCTGTGCAACCCATTCTCGCATGTTGTTTTCACCAATTCTCCGCGGTCGTATTGACCGTCGTAATATTATTATGGATTGTTACCGAGTTAAATATACGATGTGATATCCGGAATCGATGAAGTGTCCATAGGTAAATGGTGCGAATTACTCGAACCACGATTTCAAATCAAACGAACGGTCGAAAAACGACCTCTCAAAAAATCTAACCCACATCCTTGCCCTTGCCCTTATCAAGCGATGATATTGGCGGAAAAGGTGGTGGTGATGATGGGCTTCTGTGGAGGTTTGGCGAACTCATCGAAGCGCCAAAAGAGGCTAGCCGTCGCATTCCCCCCGCAACGCTCCTCGGGGAACCCGTATTTAAGGGTGATGGAAGGTTGTTGGGAGAGTATGTCGGGGTTCCAGGTAAGGACATGTTGGAACTGGAAGGAGTTTCTCCCGCGGCTGCTTCTGTCAACAGGAACTCGACCCACAGGCGAGAGAACGACTGTAGGGGAAGCGGGATTTGTCATGTGCGCCTGAATCAGGGTCCTAATAAACGTTTACTAACCTCAGTTTCGTCGGTCTTCTCAAGCTCCAGAGCCTTAGATTTCGATGCAGGTGATAAAGTCGACAGGATAGACGATTTTGAACCAGGTGGGCCCGAGCGCTGCAGACCAGCCTTCTCACGTTCATCATCAGACCACTGCAAGATCGAAGACAGCAAAGTGAGCATCTCGAATCGCTTAGCGTCCCCTCTAGGTGTAGTCAAGAACTGCAGGAGAACGTTCGTCACGAGCCTACGGTCGACGTTAGTGTTATTTGACGACCTGCGTAGTCGACGTAGCGCCTCGACGAGATGCTCGTTCATGATGACGGCTTGAGAGATGGTCAGAGGTAGGGTCTACATTTCAATGGAAGAGACCTGCCTTCGTGTCTGAGTTTGCCGATCAGGAGGTTCTTCTCCTTCAATTCCTTCTCCAAATCCTGGGTTTTGGACGAAGTGGATCGGTTCTCTTCGAGTTGCAGCTGTTTAGGCTTAGTAAGAACACGATAGGTGTGAAAGTCAATGCACGTACCTCAGCCGTCAATGCTCTGTGCTTGAAGTCTGCCAATGATACCGTTACCTCGTTGTACCGGGTTTCAAGATCTAAGACCGCCTGGCGGATTTCATGATCCTTCGCTGCGTACGCGTCAGAGGGAGGATTGACTCGTGAGACGAGCAACGCACCAGCTTGGAAATCTCCCAGCACAGACTGAAGATTACTAGCTCTTTCCCGCTCAACCTCCAATGCGCCCATGTCCCCCCGCCTTGCCTCCTGTTCCATCTCAAGATCGCGAGTAAGAGCATCGAGGGAAACTCGAGCTTCATTCAGCAGAACTCGCTCTTGCATCAATGCTCGTTCCCATTCATCCCGCTCTATCCGACACCTCTCAAGTTCTGACTGAGTTTCTCTGAGTTCCCGTTCTCTGAGCATTGATTCTTGTGCGCTTTCGTGAAGGGCCCGGGTTCGGAGAGCTTCAAGTTCTCTGGTTGCCCTCTCGGCCTCGTCGTTGGAGGAAATAAGTTCTGCCTTGAGTGTTTCGACAGTTGAGCGAAACTCATCGCCCTCCGCTGTTAGCTGCTGGATTACTTGTTCGCGCCGGTCGAGTTCTTCCTAAACCGCAACCGGTTGAACGCGGAACGAATGGTAACGTGGTGCTGAGGGAGACTCACGGCATCTTGTTGCAGTTTGTTACCCAATGTTGTTCGCATCGCCGTCAGCTTTGAGAGTAATGTCCTATACTGAGAGGCAAGCACATCCTTCTCTCCCTTGGTCCGCTCGAGTTCCTTCTGTAACCTCTCGACGGGATCGAGGTCACTGTCCTCTGAGTACTCAGAACCGTTCGAGTTATTTGCAGCATGGCCACCCAGGTTTCCGTTCGTCAATGATGGATTCTGAGCATCACGGTCGCTGTCGACTGATAAACGAAGGGCGGCTGTCGCGTTTTCTATGCTGCTGATGGAAGAGGAGGAATTGGGGGATTGTGCATTGGAGTGCTCATCCATCTCATGGGTAGATCCAAAGCTTGGCTCGGAAACAGCCGATCATTGCTTGATCCCTCCCTTTCAGCCTCTTTCACAAAAGACTAATTCAGCCCGTTTTACACAAGGAAACGTGAACATTGAGCTTGGAGCACTGCGTCTTGTTCGAGCGATTGATAAGATCCAGTTGCCATCGGGAAAAGGCAACCACGGCTTTCCTCCTGAAGGCAATGTGATGTCCACCGTCCTCGGATTTCCCCCACTACGCTGTACGCCCGGCCCTACACAAGGACTTATGTAGGACAATTTATTGTGTGTTTCACAAGGTGTCACCGTGCTCTGGCCAACAACCATGCGTCCGTCAAAGACCACGGTGGGCGACACGGCTAATATAAAATAAAAAAACAAGAGGCAGTGGCAGCCCCTGTTACCGCTCTCACTCTCTCCACAATCAAACAATCTACAGGATGCAATCCAGTCACGAAGAAAGCGCGGAATTGAAGTCATCATACAAGGAATTCATCAAGAATGCCGGAGTGCTTAAACTTTGGTACCCTTTCCCTTAAGTGGCCTAAGATCGGTTTGCTAACACACCTCGTCCTTAGTTATGGCCCGCATCCCCGACGCGAACCAATATGCACCCACTTGGGATGTTCCAGATCAGCTAGCTAAACCCGACACCACTCGAACGCTTAGACGGATCTATAACTTCAATGACAGGGGCCAGGACTTAGTAACCAGCTGCCATAAGTGTCAGTAAGGAAACACTCGAGCACCGTCACCACTCGCTCATCATCCAATAGACTTCGAAAGTGTGGGGTCTGACCTCATGATTGACTTGAAGGCGGCGGAATCGAGGAACATCAAACTCCCATAGTCTGGGGTTTTGCTCGCAATACAGGAACGAGCCGTGAACGACTTGCGGTCGTTCCGCTACATCATCTACAATTCTATCATTGTGACCGCCATGGAATTGGCTCGCCTCCTCCACGGGGACCCATACCGGGAGTCTTACAGATATTCACAGAATTCTACGTTGAACCTGATGCGCGGTGCCCAAGTTCTCCCGTACGCCAAGACTGAGGCGTGGGCTGTGAAAAGCAGTGCGCAGAAGCCCAAGATGGTCATCATCTGTATCCCACCCTGGGACATCTCTAAACTTGATCTCCAAGATTTTACCACTCGGAGGACGGTGAGTACATGACGGACAATTCACGCGAGCTGCGCTGACAACTGTGGTTTTAGTTCGCTAATGATGAATTGGACCTTACTCCGGGAGAGATGAGGACTTCCAAGGCGCATATTCTGTGGGCAGTCGTGAGTGAAACCCTCGCGTATTCGACGTTCCGCTGACCGACCCCACCCAGGCCTACGAGGCCTGCAAGGAGGCTAATTGTTCGCACTTCATCGTCACCAATTACGATTATTGGGTCTTCGGCAACATGAGTAAAGGGTATACCACAGCCTCTGTATCCACAGTGTTTGAAAGAGGCCGCGCACATCAACGCCCAACCCTCCTCCAACTTCTCATCTATTGGGAATTGGCATCTATCGACTTCGTGGACTGGGACGTCCCAACGGAAGCAGACGAACATATCGAAAGCTCGGCTTCAAACTAGCGCGGTTTCGTGGAAGATGGAGACGTGGTTGATATGGAAGCTTCTACGCAACTCCCGCTGCGGAACACTCGAGTGTACTTTTCTATCGTGTGGTGTACAATATAAGATCTCCCCTCCACAATAACCATTTCTCCAGCGCCTGAGAGCGAATGCACTATCTCACGATAGGGTTCACACCGCGCGCCGCTAGGTAATCTCGCGCTGCAGCCATGTTCTGGTACGCGGCGAGAGTTAGCATGATGATGAAGCGGGTCGCCTGAACACTTGCCAAGCCTTTGATCAATTGGTAGACGTTCTTGTCGTGATAGCGCAACCCAGTTGCTGGGTCGGTATAGTTTGCCTGAGCCCCGCTCAGCACTATTTGAGACGCTGACGGAGTGAATACGTGCCTCAAGGCCAGTTATATCACAATACTTCCGTGCCGGAAGTAGCGAAGGAGGTGCCTCGATGGACGTGTCTGCCTCCGCCATCAGCTCGCAAGCCACTAGGAACCTCACAGAGAACTTACAGGTAGGAGTGTCCTCCTCAAATGGAATATCCGAGGGGCCGGGAGGGGGCACACCGTCAACATCCATGGCTTCCTCCTTCTCCAACCTGCGCCGTTCACGGTCTTGTTTCTCCCGTTCGCGTTCCTGGGTGAGCACGGTCTTCAGGTTTTTAGCCCTTCTGTTCTGGTTCTTCGTGTATTTTGGGTTCTTGAACGGTTTCGGGACATGAAGATACGAGAATTGCTCGACGAGTGTCTTTATGACATATCTCGGATCAGCTGGGACTCATTACCATGAAGGAACGAGAGGGCACACAGGGGTTGATGCTTCGGATCCTTCAGCCTTCTTCTTGAAACCGCCCTTTGGAGGCCTTTCGATAACCAACGCTGTATTATGCAGGTTAAATACGTGACTTACATGATCGCTGTGGGAGAGATGGGAACGGGATTCCGGACCGCACACATCCGGAGTCTGTAACGACAGGTATCTGTATGCGGACCCGCACTTAACTTACTAGAATGTCACTTGTCCTGTCCAACGTTGTGTGATTTGACTTTCGTATATATTTACTACTCTAGGATGCCCCTACACGGGCTTCCTGGCTGTTATCGAGGATTCTGTCCGCAACGGTATTGAACGAGGGAAGGTTATGCGTGGAAGTGAACTTGGAATGCAAGTGGTCTAGTAGATGTTGTCCAGGACTTGACTCTAGGTCTTTACGCGTGACATGGCTCACTGAAGAATATCATGCATCTGCACTCGAGACAGGGCTCATTCTGGAGATAACGCTCAACTGTTTATGTACTCTACAACCGACGAGAGATCACAATGGGGAAGTCTCTCTCTTGAGCCACTCCGTCGCTCGAAGATCATTGGCCAATAATGGTAGCAACTTCTCGTAGACCTCTTGGTGATATGAGTCAACCCAGGCTTTTTCCGACGCCTCCAGCAGGCTAACGTCAATCAGGTTTTTGTGTATCGGACACTTTTTGCATCGTCAGCATCGAAAGGGTACAAGAGCCATGGATCTGGGCGAACCATAGTGACATTCTCAAACCGCAGGTAACCCTTCTGGCCGAAATTGTTCGGCGTTTCCGCTTCGCGTATAATAACGATGCTCTCGATCCTGCGAGATGGGTGTGAACGCTGTCCGACACAAGGCTTCCCGTGTTTAGCGAATGTACCTTATGCCATACTTGCCGTCTTCATAATATCCTGGCTCTGAGGGTATGACTATGATTAGCGATTCACCTGGATGTACAGAGGTGGGAGGGGGTGTACCGTTCGAGAGCGTCATTCCAGCCCGCAGGGGTGTGTTAGATGCTAGAGCAAGGGGTCAGGACTCGAACAATATGATAATCTTGGTGAGAAACCCCTACTAATTCTAAAGCTTATTCCCTGAGGGCCCTCGTGAACATTTAAAAAGGAGCCGACTCCGTGTCCTAACAACCGAATGAGTGATTGTGTGCATGAATTCTAAGCTTGTTAATTCACTTGCCTGTCCCGTGGCTTTAGAAGACCCATGGATTAGTGAGGACCAAAGGCCGTACGGCGAAGTACGTTACCGATAATCTTGTTGCGAGTACCGATTGCTGTGAATTAATTAACATGCCACATAACAACGGATAAGAAACCTACCGAGACCATCTTTCCATAGCGGTCTGCGAGCCCACGAGTCGCTGGTGAAATAGTTTGAGGTTGAGACAAATAAATGAAGGCGGGACCTACAGCATGAAACCTGTTGTTTCGCGAGGGAAAACCGCGGTGTCGATCGCAATATGGCCCTGCAGAACGCGAGTAAAGGCCCGCTTTTCCTCGGGCGTCGGTGTGCCAAAATGCTGTTCGAGTAATGAGTCATGAATGTGGAGATTCCTGGGACTCGCTTACCCATGTCCTTGTCACATCAGTGGTGCCGTCGAGGAATTGCGCTCCAGAGTCACACAAGTAGATCTGGTCCCTTTTGATGATGGCGGAATCTGTCAGGCTGGGCTTGTAATGAATAATCGCGGCATTCGGTCCGGTGGACGAGATGGTGTCAAAAGATAGTCCCTTGAAATGTTTGAGCTCCCTGGAGAGAAAAATAAGGGCGATGCGGTTGAAATAGCCCCTCGGGTACCCACGACCGGTATTTTTCCAGTTGATCAGCCGCCCCGCTTTCGGATAGCACAGCACCGTTGTGGAGTTGCTCTTCAAGCCAGGCGAAGTACCTGACTAGCGCTGCACCATCGCGAACATGGCATTCCCGAAAGCCTGAGATCTCTACATCGTTCTTGATCGACTTGAGGTTCGTCACGATAGACAGCTCGATTTCAGCGAAGTCCTGAGGTTTCCGGTAGTGAGTAAGCTGACAGAGAAACTGCAGAACAGCCACCTTTCCTATGGCGTCTGCGATAGCCAAACTTGCTTGTTTGCTGATCAAAACCCTCTGTTCGTTCGAGTGATGGCCGTCAAACACGTACATTAAAAAGATATCTAGAACTCACAGGTTTTGACGACTTTTCAAAACCAGAACTCAGCTCCCTCAAGTAAGGGAAGAAGGATTCGTAGGGCTGGATCTTGACAGTCGGACCGAGGTGTTCTCGCACAATATCATCGATCTGTGACTCGTGCGCGAAGAGAATGGCAGATTCCGCAGTCACAACAGCGTACGCAAAGAAGACTGAAAATCAAGTGAGTGCGTCACACGGTCGGGCAGGGAAAGGTTCAAACCAGGGTTATAGTCAATATCTGAGCCTCTAAGGTTGAATAGCCAAGCCACGTCGTCGAGGGCATTTACGACTGTGGCAACCAATTTTTTGCTCTCCAATTCTTTTCGGACCACGGCGAGTTTATCCTCGTGAGACTGACCTGTACGCTATGGGTCAGCACGGAAGTAGCGTAACTCCAGAACTACCCCTGCCTGTGAACTTTATTGGTAATGGGAACACATGATTCAGGCTGCGCGCTGGACGGTCGGTACCCCAGACAATGTCCACCAAGTTCTCGGAGAGAGAGACAAGCTCAGATTGACGACCCTTCAGAGACTTTTTCACTGACTCCGCGTCCGCTACCAAAACAAGGTGTAAGCCTCTGGGAGTCGAAAGAACGACCGACGGCGTACAGGCAGGAATAAGGGTAGGATCGATTCCGACCCTCGATTCAGTCTCTAAACGCTACGACGCAGGTGAGTTGAGCACCTGGCCAGCGACAGCGACTTGATCGTGACAAACCTTGGAGACGAACTCTTGCCACGTCGGCACATCTGAGGGGTATAAGGTCAATGAACTGCATCCGCAAGAGCATACACACCTCGAAGCCCCTGCTTCATCAAAGTCCAATTGCTGTTTCTCTTAATCAATAGTGTTCATGCCAGAGATGCATGAAACGGGGTTACTCGTCTAATTGTTGTTCGGCTTGGAGGAAATATCTGCCATCTGTGAATAGATACGCGTGTTCCTTGGTGACAACGGCACAACCTTTGTCCAGTTGAGTTAGTTCGAAAGCGGCGAATGGTCGAATGATGATACCAGCAGATCCGTCGAACCCTGAGATGAATGCCCGACGCTTGTCACAGTTTGCAAGATATTCGCTGGAGTCTGAGAAACCAGAAGGTCAGAGGTGGTGTCCGGGGGTGACCCATTTGTATCGTGGCGTACGTTGATCTTCACTGGGAACGATAAGAGCGTTCACATCGTACTTCTCTTGAGCCATGAGCTCTCGAAGAACCCGAAGCCTTTGTGTCGTGTTGACTCTCAGGACCTCAGCTGAACCCATCGTGAACGGTCTGAATCTTTGAATGGACAGGTGATTCCGGTGGATGTAGCGGAAGGGGAGGGAGACTGATCTGAATCCGCACCGCATCATCCCCAAATCTGAAATCTGAACCTAGATGGTGTACGGATCGAGAACCGGTTCGGGCGCTTATTATACATCTCTCCCGCAACCAAGAATCATCCATCGATTATTTGAGGCACAGGGCACAGCTCTGAAGGAACCCTGGTTTCAACAATTATATAAGGACTTTCTTGTTGTCCGGGAGGGCGATTTTTTCGGTGGTATCGTAATCGAACATTGTTGTGGATTCTAGCGAATGGTGTGCTCCTTCGCATGCCCTCACCCACATCGGAAACTTCTTAAGCTGATAATCGCGGATATGCGTAGCAGTCGTGGGAAAGGCGAAAACACCACGGTAGGGCTCCAGCCTCCCTTTCTGCAACAATGCCGGCGGATCGCTTCTTCGGTAAAAAGCACGAAATTTGCCCGAACGTTGACCTTTCCATCAACCCACCTTTCCCACAAATGCTATTTCCGGGTTAGCCAGTTCCGAGCAGAGCAGGGCATTAGCCTCGAGGGTGGGCAGTGTCATTGCTATCGGGATCGTTGGAAAAACTTACCGCGGCAACAGACCACAGGAGCAGCAAAACTGTGGGGGTCGTTGATCAAGTGCTTCTATTCCGTGCGATTGCCAGTGCCCTCTCGGCGCCAACAGGAATGCAATTGATGGTTCGCAGGCCGCTGCGGACCAGTTGGGATTTGGAACCAAGGCGTGTTTGCGATAATGTTCGAGCCTTGTACAGTAAAAGAGAACTACGATACCCTTCGTGATATATGAATATAAGAGTGTGGGCTTTGAGGTATCATGCGGGGGTCGACCAATGTTTCAAACGGGGGTCAGAGCCCGGTCAGAGTCCAGGCTCGTACGAAGCGCATCGTCCTACACACGGCTGTTGAGATGTCGACGTCCTAAACCGCAATAGGGGCCGCCGGGTGCGGGCCCATAAGAGATACCAACATCAGCTGTGTTGAGCATGTGTGCCACAGAAAGAACCGTTCTTCGCTATCCGAATCCCTATGGCTCTGATTCATCGACAGACTCGGCATGGGGATATCTTTGACTGCCACTTCTGCCTGCCCATGCTTCGGTAGTTCCTTCGATCCGCCTCCTCAGAGCCCATAAGGCCCTCGCTCCACAGACGAAAGTGCTTGCAGTCGCTTGAGGTGACCTAAAGCTCCTTCCGCGCAATGTGAATGCCGGATTAAGGCTGGCAGTGGCATGGCTCACCCATCACTTTGACGGGCTAGCCCCAACAGAAGGCAGAACAGCTAGCGGAGGTGAGATAGTCATCAGTGGCACCAGCAGGCGACGGAAGATTAGTGGGTAAGGGTGGGATGGGTCCAAGCTGGGGTGGGGTGAAGGCAGTGGACGCGGTGGAGTAATGCCACCGAGGATGGGCTGGAATCCAGCCTCAAATTCACACCAGGGAGGGAGATCCATAATCAAGAAGACTCCGACGACAAATGATATTTGGGTCAATGGGAGCGCAGCTAGGAATGGTACAGGAGATAGCTCATTTTGTGTTCAAAATTCTGCGGGCTCCGCGACGGTGAAGTTGCAGGGGTTCTTCCAGTCAACTGCCAAAGTGACGGTATTTGCCTGCCTTTCCGCCTCCTTGTGAACCTCTTTCAGGGGTAGCATCAAAGTAGAGGAAGGACAAAATAGCTTCAGATTATGGAATTAGGGTGTAGACCCATGCCGCTTAGCGCAACCAACAAATAAGAGTTCAAGAGACAAACAAGTTGAGATCAAATACCACCATCACCGATGGATCGTTTCGGGCGAGCAATCCACTCACTCTTCTCCATCTCGCATCCTACCCTCGCTGACCCCCCCGCATTGCCCCTCGAGGAGGCTCCGGAACCGGTAGTGCAAGAGTCAGATACCATAAACATGAGTACAAGGACATCTGAAGCCCAAAGCCTCCCAACCCTCCCTATACCACCATTGGAGGACACTTGTCGCCGCTACCTCCGCGCATTGGAAGGTCTCCAAGAGCCGGATGAGCACGCTCGCACCGAGAGGGCCGTCGAGGAGTTCTTGAATGGTGACGGCCCACGGATACAAGCCAGGCTACAGAGTTGGGCTGCGAACAAAGCAAGGTAGAGCACGGCCTGTGCTCCGTTCACGAGTCTCGCACGCTGATCTTATGTTGTGTCAGCTACATTGAAGATTTCTGGTGACACCCCCCACTTTCTGGTCCATGCAACGCCTAATGCTAATCGTTCTGCAGGTACGAATCGTACTTATCTCATACGGATCCAGTCGTCCTCGCTCTCAACCCATTCTTTGTACTAGAGTATGTCTCTTGATCTCTGTGACATCACCGCATGCTGACAGCCACTCTAGAGATGATCCCACCCCAGACCGCGGCGCTCAGCTCCCCCGGGCTGCCGCTTTAATTACCGCATCTTTGGGGTTTATCCATGACTTGCGTGCCGGTCTCCTCGAACCTGACTCTGTTCGCGGGGTGTCGCTCGATATGGATCAGTATACCCGGCTGTTCGGCGTTGCGCGCATTCCGACGGAGGTGCTTCTCCCGTCATTTTCACGTGATACTCGCTGACCATGCTTCTAAATTTTCGAAGCGCGGTTGTAAGATGGTCGCCGCTCCGAGATCAAGGCACATCGTTGTCCTCAGGCGTGGCCAGTTCTGTGAGTTTGCACGTTCCTGTGCCGAGGCCATCTTGAGACTTACTCGTTACAAAGATTGGTTCGACGTGTTAGATGGTGGCAACAGTCCCATCCTTACCGAAAGAGAGATCCTACGGAACCTTCAAGCTATCGTTACTGACGCTAACGACACCCCTCCCGGTGACGTAAGTCAGCTCATTTTAACAGATCGTGAAGTTTCACCGTCACCTTTTTCCCGGACAGGTTGCCCGTAACTCACTAGGTGTCCTCACCACAGAAAATAGGAAAACGTGGTCACACTACCGTCACGACCTTGCCAGCAGCAAACAAAATGGCCCATGTTTAGAGATCGTTGACAACGCCCTGTTCATCGTGTGCTTGGATGACGCCGCTCCAGATAACATTGCTGAGCTTTGTGCCAACTTCCTGTGCGGTACTTACAGCCTGCACAATGGGGTTCAAGTTGGAACTTGCACCAACCGCTGGTATGATAAGGTACCTATCTCACAAGCATCATTGAAACAAAAGTAACTTCTCTCTCAAGTTGCAACTTATCGTCTGTGCAGACGGCTCTGCTGGTATCAATTTCGAGCACACAGGTGTTGACGGTCACACCGTGCTCAGGTTCGCGGCGGATATTTTTACGGAGGGGCTCATGCTCCTCGCGCGTTCGATCAACCCAACTGCGCCCACGATGTTTAAGGCGAGACTTTCTCCCTACGCCAAATCATACAAACGTCCACGAGGAGCTTCCGACGCTCCACCGCCCTCTCCGGATTGCAGAATTGATCCCGCTCCCAAGAAACTCGAGTGGAATCTCACTCCGGAGATTCGTGCGGGCATTCGCTTCGCCGAAACGAGGTTAAGCGATTTGATTTGCCAAAACGACTGTCAAGCTCTCGATTTCAAGGGCTATGGCAAAAACTTCATCACCAGCCATGGCTTTAGCCCCGATGCTTTTGTACAGATGGCTTTCCAGGCCGCGTACTTCGGCTTGTACGGAAGGATAGAGTGTACCTATGAGCCAGCCATGACCAAAGCCTTCCTTCATGGAAGGACCGAAGCTATCCGGACAGTACAACCGGAGAGCGTGGCATTCGTCAAGGTGCGAAAAACAGCCTCTTTCCGTGAAAAAAAAGTTCAATTATCGTTAGACCTTCTGCTCAGAGGCTCCCGCAGACGAGAAAATTGCTGCGTTGCGTAAAGCTTGCAAGGGGCATGTTGACTTGACCAAGGAGTGCGCAAAGGGTCTCGGACAGGATAGGCATCTCTATGCCCTGTATTGTCTTCTCCTGCGCGAACGCGACGGAAACCTTGAGCCCTCGCCAGATGACCCAGCTCCACCTCCATCAGCCAACGGCGCATTGCCCTCTATCTTCACCGACCATGGGTGGACCACTTTGAACACTTCTATCCTTTCCACTTCCAATTGCGGTAACCCTGCTCTTCGTTTGTTTGGCTTTGGACCGGTTGCTGCTGACGGGTACGGTATCGGGTACATCATCAAGGAAGATGGTGTTTCCATGTAAGTAGACTCTGCCCCTCCATTCCTTCTCGCTGATGGTGACCACGTTCAGATGCGCTTCCTCTAAACATCTGCAAACCCGAAGATTCTTGGATACCCTCAATGGCTACTTCTTCGATGTTCAGAGGATGCTCATTCAACTCCACCGAGAGGCGAACGAGCGACCGGCACCATTCGTTGACCACGCTGGTGTGTTGCGTGACTCCAAGACTGGTCGCCCAATCAATGGCCGTGTCGACGAGGTCACGGAAGACGACGATTCTATGGGTCAGTTTTTTTCCGACCTCAAATCATGCCAGGTTGCTAAGAGTCTCGTGGTGCACAGTGGGCTATTCCTTCTTCGACAGCGCCGAAGTTGAGCTAGCTAGCCGAAGGAAGCGTTACCCAAAGCCCAGCGTCGGCAAAATCATCCCTTTGGCCGAGTACTGATGGGAACGAGGGATGAGGTTCTAACGGACCCAGTCGAAACATCTCCTCTAATACACATTGTAATAACATCCCAGATACCATCAATGCATTAAATTGCGTCGCTCAAGGAGAGCGTACAATGCGGGGCCGCTCCCGTTGAACGTGTGACCAGGAGTCCCACGGACTTGGGGCAGATGCAGCACCTTCTTCACCATGCGAGTCTACATCTGAAAGTTCGGAGGGCCACGTCGATCACACAAGAGATGGTTTGAGGATGACTTGTTTGTGGGGATAGGGCTCAACTTCTTTCCGAGTTGGCCCCTTGTACCTCCCCGTCATCGTGTCTTTGCTCGTGGCTCTCTCCAAAGTAGCTAAACAGCCATCTACACGAACTACATAAACCACTGATGCCGAAGTAGGGCGCAACGGGATAACAGTGGTAGAGGGGCAAGGTGCTACAACGATGTATGATGCTTGGTGAAACTTTCGAGCGTATCTAGCTGGAAAAAAGATATGGAACGACAGCAAAAAAAGGCAGTAATCGGGAGAAAAAGGAAGCAAAATAATTATGGGAAAGATCCTGACAGCGGAGGATGATGCGGGTGGTGATTGAGACGCGACGAGGGGGGGACCAGGTAAGACAGGGTTGGGTGATGTACAAGAATTCGGTAATCCGCAAGGGTGTCCGTTCTGAAGGGGGTTCGGGCATTGATTAGGCGGTGATAGCCACGGGCTTTCCATCCTCCTTCTTCTTCGCCTCCGCTTGTTCCTTTTTCTTCTTCAGTTCCAGCTTCTGTTCTTCAAGTTCTTTCATCTTCCTTTCCAAAGCCTCCATTTTCTGCTCCTTGGTCAGCGTCAGCGTCTTATTCTGACTTGACGCAGGGCCGTGTAGAGTTCCTGTCTGTGGCGGTTTGACCATCACAGTCGGGTCGGCGGTTGAAACCCCACGGTGAAAGGAATTAGGCAACACCCGTCCGTCCGGATGTTGGAAGTGACAGTTTGCTCGCGTGCACCCAGTTCCATACCGGCAGGGAGTATTTGAACGAGGGTGAAGGAACGAACAGCCAACCTTGGTGCAGGTTGCGCCAAATCGGCACTGGACTTGGGTTGAAGGAATGGGTTGGTGGTGAACCACTGGTGGAGGAGCAGGCCGGTTTTGTTCCAGAGCTAGCAGAAAAATATTATTACATGTCTTAGATTGAGCTCCAAGGCTATTCGCTTACCCTTGGGATTCAGCACGGCCGGACTGACATGAGCCTTCACGCAGTCTTTATCTTTACAGTTCCTCCCTTGTTCACATGGGTCGTTGCTTAACACTATTCCACTCTCTTGTGTAGCTACCGGCGAGGGATGGGAATACCGGCAGGAGGGATTCGTGCACTTCAGGCTGTACTTGCATAGCGTGGGTGACTGCGGTCGCTCTGGTGGAACATAAGTGGGTCTCTGTTGAGTGGGGGCGGGAATGGGGGTGGCCTGAACTGGCTGAGGGGCGACAACCGGAGGAGCGGAGGTGGGTGGGGGGTGAGGCTGGGAGTTGGCTTGCTCTTCGCGCTGGGGTTTCTGTCCGCGGTTACTGGGCCCTCTTCGCCCGACATTCTGCTGTTGGTGCCTCTGTTGATGAGGCGGAGGGAAGCCACTGTTCATTCCGTTCGGCATCCCCATTTCTTGGAACCCAGGCTGGCCGGGCATAAAATTGCCAGGCGGAACCATTCCCATAGCTCCAGCCATCTGGGCCATCATCGCCATCTGATTCATCATCATCTCCTGGAGAATTAATGGGTTCGTCATCTGAGCGGCCATGGCTGCATTCATGTCGACGCCTGGGACCATCCCGTTTTGGAACACTGGGGGCACAGGAATTTGAGGTTGCTGCTGTTCCTGAGGGAATCCGGGGCCACGGGGTCCGACTCTCTCAAGAAGACTTCGACCTGTGTTTCCACCACCGTGACCGTCGCGGCCATCACGGAGCATGGCGCGAGGACCAGAGGGAACATCGGTGCGACGGGACTTGTTTGGGCCATGAGAGGAAGGAGAAGCGGATCGCTTAGTCCCCGAAGGCAATGCCTGGTTCATGGCGAGGTGATATGGTCTCGATTGACTGACTTGCCTACGTTGCGATGGCCCGTCATTTGTGTTCGGGGGTGGTGGTTCACGACGATCTGGGACGACATCTTCCTTGATTGGTTGTGTGGGAGCGGGAGTGGAGGGGACAGGCTGCGCTTCTAAAGAACCTTTTGCTGCCTCGGCAAATAGCCACTTGCCAAAGCTCGCGTCTGAATGCTATCGTCAGTGAAAAGTGGTAGAGATTTTGGTGTAAAGTGCATACCATAGTCCGGTCCAATGACTACAAACCAGGAGGAAGATATTATCAATAAACGCGAAAAATAAAAGAGAGGTTGTGACGCACGATCCATTAGCTCGCTGTTAATCTGGTCCTCAGACTTTCCATTGATGAGCATGATAGTAATGTATTCGGCCATGGTAATATCTGGTTCAGTTCCCCATCCCCGGTTTGCAAGCTCATATTGGATAGCGGTCTGGGGTGGCGGAGTTGTGAGTCGAAGTGGTCGGGTGGAAAATTGCGCGTTCTCACGTACCTGGAGGGTATTTGCACGTTCGGTACCAATAGTTAAGCCAAATGGCATGACTGAGAGAGATAAATGGGGAAGACGAGGAGGAAGAGTGAGGTCGTCGTCGTCGCCGTTGAGCTTACAGAGGGAGTGATGAGTTGGATTGACCCGACGGAGAACAGGGCCACGTCCATATTAAGAAGTTTTTTCGCATCACGTTTTCTTGCGTTGATGGGCAGTCACGGTGCTTAGACATTATTTTTGTTCTCAGCGATCATGGCCACGGTCGCCACAGGACCATGTGGAACAAAGGGACGGACTGGTAGGTTCTATCTCAAGTATAATAGAAGGCGACCGTGCATCGTCTCTCTTTCTTCGCTACTACCACCATCCTCGCTATCGCTTCCATGGATCGTTCTCAGCTCAGCTCTCTCAAACGTCCTCAACTCCAGCATTTGGCGAGGGTGCGTAAACAACCATCCTCACGATTCTACATGAGAACTCACACAGAGGTTTTACTAGAGAGAAAACTTGAAAGCGAACTTGAAGAATGTTGAGATCATTCGCCTCCTTCTCGAGAAATACCCAGATGGTGTCCCAGACCTGTGTGTCCTTAGAGTGATAATCCCCGCGGATTCGCTGACAGAGGTCCATTTGAAGGGCCAGCAAACCATCTATATTGAAGTCCCCCATTCCTTCCTCCTCCAAGGCCAAGCAGCCAGCCAGGAGAAGCAGACGAAAATCGTCGGCCAAATCTGGGCCGTTCCCCATCAAGGCTGAAGAGACGATCTCCAACGTACACGTCGAGGCTAGCCTTGATGAGCCCGACATTCCACGCAAGGGACGCAATACTCGATCCATGGCTCCCCCTCCAGTCACCCCTACAGCGTCTTTTCACCTTCCTCGACCGCCACTGCACAGGCGACTCCCTACAACGCCGCTGATCGACACTGTCTTCGGGACGCAGGGTGACGGTGAGACTGACGAGGTTTCGAACGTCCACGACACTCAAACACCGCCCGAGGTTGCGGCGGCAACATCCCATCAAGTGCACCAGATGTTGCGCAGCCTCACCGAAATCATCGACACGGCGTCTCTCAACCCTGAGGAAACGTCGTCGATGCTCTACCGCGTCAAGGCGCTAAACACCATCTTGGACACCACCATCATACCCAGGATGATGAAAGTGGACAAGGATGTGAAGGACATTGTGTGGACGAGGTAAGACCTCACTCGAACATCACCTTACTTGTTTACCGACCTCGGCAATGTAGGGTCGCACTGGAGAAACACCTAGGCCCTCGATTTAAAGAGAATGGCATCTTGCCTGGTTCCAGACGCAGCGAGACCCTGAACGTGAGATCTGGCCATTCTTTCCCCGCGCCTCCCCCATCACCCCCCAAGAGGCAGAGAGAGGAAACGGGTGATGAAGTGGTACCACCCTTAGCTCAGCAAGGTAGTCCAAAGCGCGCCCGAGTATGATAAATCCCTTGTTTTCATTCAATATTCCTTTACTTTGGTTTACCCCGACCTCTCATGGCATCCAATCCCCAATATTCTCTCAGATGCCTCAATAAACTCATTGTCGATTGCCTATTGCCTTGAGTTTGATCCGTGGTGTTCCCTGTTTTACCATCAGTGATTCACGAAAACGCTGAGTCTGTTGGAACGAATGAGCTATCGTTGGCGGGTGGAGGAAGCACCAATGCATTCAACGAGATACGACACGAGAACTTGAGAAATCAGCGCTTCCGCACAACACTTCAAAGGGAACACATTTTTGGGAAGTTCCCCTTGGCATCGCTCAGAAGTGAAGCGTGCAAGGTGTGTAGTTGCTTGCTTCCTTAGTTCTCGCCCTATAAGCCCCAAGCCTCAAGACTCGGGTTTCATCGCAAGAGAAATTGGACGTTATTAACGTATGTTCAGCGTTTCTAGCGCCAGGTTTTCCCCCTCGGCAGTTTCCTCCGCGTCTTCCTGATCGGTTCGGCTGAGCGACTCGAGGTGGCTGAAGTACTCCACCATCCACTTTCCTCTCAACTGCGCTACCGACACGAGGATGGATATCCTCAGCCAAGCAAGGTACTTAAAAGCCCTGCGCGATGGTACCGTTCTTCTCTCCCCTCCGACGGTGCATACGGTGACTCCAACTGCGTATTTGAATAGGCGATCTCCCAGGGGTCCACTCTTTCCTTGCCGAGCTTACCAACCAACGCCGTAAATCAACAACCTCTGAGGTAGAGGCAGAACAAACGACCCAAGCACAAGCTGCGCATGCTTTACATCTAGCTGTCAAGTGTGGTTCATGTACAGTTTTGCCGTATTTGATCGTCGACTTCGGGCTAGCTTACAAGCGGGCTTATCTATTTGCAGGTGATATCATTGCCGTTCTCCTGGCGAATCGCTTTATCTCTCCCAATGCTGTCTACCCCCCAGGGTCGGGAACCACACCACTACACCTCGCAGCTTCAGAAGGGAGGGTTGATGTTGTCAATATATTGTTGGACCAAGAGGAAATCGATGATTCCCTGCTGGATGCTAACGGCAAATCTTGCAAGGATGTCGCCAGAGAAAAAGAGGTTGTGGAGGCCATCCAAGGTATTTATCCATCTCAACTGTTCCAAACACTATCGGAAACCAAACCCCTGTTGGGATATCGTCGCTCACTCCAATTTAGACTCTCGATCGTTCCTTGACGTCTCATACCGTTCACTGCTCCGGTCTTATATTACCTCTCCCACTCAAACAACATTCAAATCACTCAACCCTAACTCTCAAAGTCCGTCCAAACCACTTGTCGACTTCCTCTCCTCCCCGAGGATCAAGCACGTAGATCTAAATTACATTGACAACCAATCTGGCACTACGCTCCTACACGAAGCCGCGAAGCGCAAGGATCTTAGCCTCCTAGAACTGGCTATTCGCGCAGGAGCAGATGTATTCGTGAGGGACCGAAAGGGCCGGCCGGTATACGATGCCTCTGGCACAGGCAAGGACGATCAAGTTAGAGTGTTCTTGAGGCAATGTAAGTTGCTTTTCAAGGCGTCCCAACTCACCCGATTGATTTGCTTCAGTCACAAGCCACGATACCACACTACTGGCCACCTCGTCTTCGACGGCATCCCCACCTACCCTCAAAGGCTACTTGCAAAAGTATACCAACGTTGCGAGGGGCTACAACACAAGGTGGTTCGTGCTCAAGGACGGAACTCTCTCATGTGAGTCCCATTTCTTTGATCCCCACTTCGTCCTAAGCTGTGGACCCCAGACTACCGCCATCAAGAAGACGAGAACATCTCTTCCCGTGGGTCGATCGCAATGAAAACAGCCGTTCTGAAAGTTGCTTCGGGTTCCAACGAACAGAGGTTTGAGATTCACCACACCCCTAGTCGTGGTCACCAGACTGTCCAAAAATGGTATCTCAAAGCCGACCACCCTGTCGAAGGGACGCGCTGGACGACTATGATCCGCAAGAACATCGATTGGTACAAACAGAAAGAGCAGAGGGAACTGGCGTCACGGATGAGCGAATCGAGTTTACGGGCGCCGTCAATGAGAAGCCTAGGCTCGACACATACAGGCCCAATCAGCCTAAGCAGCAGGAACACCAAGAGCACCTTCAGTAAGGGAAAGGAACTCTCGGGGAGCATCAGCGACAATGGGAACGGTGGTCCTGGTTCTGAAACATGTTCCGTTTCTGGCATCTTTGGAGACTCTCCTACAGTCCCCCTTCCAAGAATAGTCGCGAGTCTCGAAAAACAGGAGGATGGGGATGGTTCCCCCGACGACTCTTCTGCAGATGATATAGCTGAATCCAGCCGTCCGCCATTCGAGGACACGTTCAAAATCCAAGAAAATTACGTTCAGATTCAGACCAAGCTAATTTCCGACTATCTCCACGCTCTGCTTCATACAGCGCCCTCCGCGGCTGATCTCAACAGAACTCTATCGCAACTGAAGGAGAATGTTGGAAATATCGACTCAACCCTGGAAGAATATCTTGGAATGGTTCAGAAACGTGAGAAGTGGTGGGCTGCTAGGCTCAAAGCAGAACAGGAGCGCCAGGATGTCTGGGAAGCCAGTCTCAAGACCGTCGTCGAGGAAGGAGAAGCTCTTGAGAGGGAGCTGAAGAGCAGGGGCTCCAGACGGAGGAGTCGGATGTTCAGTTCCGAACATGGGGATTGGAGGCACAGCACTCTCAAAGCCAAAACGGTATCTACTCCGCCGCCCAGGATGGGTACGACTTCCCCACCCCACCTGGCAGCAGGCGAGGTCTTTACACTTTCCCCCGAACCGACCCCAAGCATCGAGACCACATTTGATTTTAAGGTGCCAGTCTCCCTGGCGGATCTGACCGCAGAAACCGTCACCGCCACGACAACCCCTTCTACCAGTGCGTCTCTGACAGCCCCTGAGATGTCCGCAGCCAACGACCCTGTCTCCGCGGCCACGATAACCGCTTTCACCCCTCCTAACGCTGGCCGCCGATTACCTCTTACGGGCAGTTCGAACACCCCAACATTTCGCCACGGGTCTCCCGAGGTCGACGAGATCAACACCGATGAAGAGGACGAGGAAATAGACGAGTTTTTCGACGCCATCGATGCTGGGACGTTACCTATGATCGTATCCCCCGCTCTGCACATTCACGGAGAGAAGTTCTTGGAACTAGAGAAGAACCAATATTCTGGATACGCCAATGTCAGGCAGAGGTTGGATCTTGATGCGGATAACAGGCCTCCAACCAGTCTGTGGGCAATCTTGAAAAACGCGATTGGCAAAGGTGCACTATATGCGGTTTGGTTGCCTGAGTTGGCTTACTGAGTCTCATTACAGACTTGACCAGGATCTCATTTCCTGTGTTTTTTAACGAGCCAACAAGCATGCTGCAGAGAATGGTACGTGTGTTGGTAAAACCAGCTTCACATGGGCTAATGTTCCACAAAGGCGGAGGATATGGAGTTCCCACAATGCTGTAAGCCATCATTCAAAAAAAAGCGCCCCGAAATTCACCGAACCCCTCAGTGGATGCTGCGGCAGAAGAACGCGACCCTTTAATGCGCATCGCGTACGTTGCCGCATTTGCAATGTCAAATTATTCTTCTACTTTCGGCCGGATCGCCAAACCGTTTAACCCCATGCTCGTACGTCAAAGTCTTCGAAAACGCACACTTCTCCAGGCTAACAAGGCTCAGGGTGAAACCTTCGAATACGTGGACCTCAAGCAACAATACCGGTACATCTCCGAGCAAGTCAGCCACCATCCTCCAATCTCAGCGTGTTGGGCAGAGTCACCCACTTGGCGGTATTATGGAGAGGTACATCCGTACAGGGTATGGTATTTGGGGTTCCACTGACGTGTGAAATTGCAAAGGTCGATGCACAGAGCAAGTTCGTCGGCAAATCTTACGAAATCAGGCCCACCGGGATTGCCCACGCAGACTTGATTCTCAGTGAAGAGTGGGCGCCGGACTACCCGAGAGATAAGCACCCTAGGAACGTTGGCAAAGTCATCGAGCATTACAGTTGGAAGAAGGTCATCACCAGTATCTCTGGATTCATGTTGGGGACCCCAACGATCGACCACTACGGGGAAATGATTGTACGATACGCGATCCTGTCCGTCTTTCGTTGACTGATTTCTACGAAACATGCAGGTCACGAACCACCGTACCAAGGATCAATGTCGGATGACGTTCAAGCCCCGCGGTTGGCGAGGGAAGGATGCGTATGAAGTGTCAGGATTCGTTATCTCCAGCGCTGGAAAGCAAGTCTTCAAAGTCGCCGGAAAGTGGACGAAACAACTCATCGCTTGTCCGATTGGTTCCGGAGAAGACGGCCTGTACCCAGACATGGATGTATCGGAAAGTCAATCGACGCAGAACGTTTTACTCTGGAAGAACTCTGAGAAGCCCGCGGCTCCGTTCAATCTGACGCCTTTCGCCATCACGCTGAACCATTGCCCAGAAGACACACTTCAACCTTTCGTCTGTCCCACAGATTGCAGGCTGCGTCCGGACCAACGGGCGTTTGAGCTGGGTAGGTACGAGCACGCGAACGCGTTGAAGGCGAAGCAGGAGGATAAGCAGAGGGCGACGAGGAAGGCGAGGGAAGAGAAGAAGATTCCGCCGCATCGGCCGAGGTGGTTTATGGCCGAGACCGAACCCGACACGGGGGAGAGGTACTGGGCGCCTTCTAAGGTGGGGGAGGAACTTGAGTACTGGTTAGAGAGGGAGCGGGTGTGGAAGGCGAAGACAAATGGCGATACGAGGGCGTCTTGGAAAGGCGTGAACGAGATCTTCATTGGCGATGAACCATAGCCCCCTCCGGCGACGAATTTCGAGTTTTAGATCAACCGTTCCACTGTGTGTTACATTCTTGAATAGTGTATAGCTTTTTAATTCCACAAGCGTTGGGTTGTTTGAGAATGGCGTGATTGGCAGTACGTTTCCCGGCTTCACCCCGATCCAAAGCCAAGCGCTTCTCACGGGCGGTTGGTGTAGGTATGTCCATCCGACTTCTGGATAATCGAATTCCTTGGATCAGTAGACTTCGACACACCTCCGTCACTGCAAATGCATTTCGACGGCTTTGGTGTCCCGAAGCCGATCCTTCAGGGTTTTTACTCGAGGCTACAAGATGGTACGGTACATTGAATGTTCTCTGGACTTCTGCATACTGGCGATAGATCAGAATATGACACTTCTGACAACCTCTCGCTCTGCCCCGATCACGATTCTGAGAGCATTTCCCTTCCAGGGAGGGGGTATAGCCTGGCCGTGCTCGTCGGTGTACCCGTTCTCGATGGTGTCCCCGAAAAAGACATAGCCGGGAATGTAACGGTCGACGAAGCTGGCGCGGAGGCGGTGGGCATGAGATTAGCTGTGTCCCGAGGGCACGATGCCTTCGGTCGTCGACTTACGATACTACCTGGTCATCTGTCATCCCTCTCCCTCCGTTCCGCGTCTTCATGAAGTGTTCCTGCTCAATGCGCCACTTGTAGACCAGGTCAAATGATGATTTATCGGACGGGCTTAGCTGTGAAACAGAGTGAGAAGGCGGCCTCGTTTTGCAGGAGACCTGGTTCACCTGGATTAGGGTATCAAAAGTCGACCACCAACCTGCGTACGGCCGGAGTAGTTCGTTGATTTCGGAAACGTCTTCTTTGCGATAAGGAAATGAATGACGGGGACCTCCGCTCGAAACATAACGCTCTTCGATCGTTTCAGGAGGGATAGGATAGAAGCCTGTGCACCACCCCTCTATGATGGCCACATCGAGCGGTCGGCTGGCGACAGTGGCCCGCTCGATTCTGTCGCCTCTTCCCGAGTGGAGGCTTTTGTCAAATATGGGAATGGAAACAGTGCCTTCGGCATCGGGCTCGTTGATTCGACGGAGCGAGTTCAGGATTTTGGTGCCCAGGGTAACGTCATGAGTCCCTGGCAGGCCTCTCCCTTGGAGGAGAGGGTTGTGGGGGTGGTCGTCCGCCACACGAGCCAATTCCGAATGGGGAAGATAAAGGTCGTCAAGAGAGATTAGCGCCACGGAAAGATTGAGAGGCGGAGAGATCAATTCGTCCCTTAGAATTTCGGTGAGGAAAGATTTGCCAATGCCTTGCGGACCCTGCACTCCGACTACAAGCGGACTTGTTGCTCCAGCTCTCTGTTTGCGGCACCCCAGTATGTGTCGTAACATGAAACCGACGGCGGGCTCAGTCATAACCGAGAAACCCGCTAAGGAACTCGGGATGAGGCGAGGTGTTCACTGTCAGCCGCCCAAATCAATTCAGTTGAGGGCTGACCCGCATATTCACGTTTCCCACGCATCGGAAACGTCAAACTGAACTTTGATAAGGAAGACCTGAACGTAGCCTTGTTCGATCCCTCCAGCCATGAGTATCGCAGCCTTTGTACACTGAATCTTATTGTCGAGATCAGGATGTGTGTACGGTGGGGAGGTGAGCATCGCCAGCCAGCGCGGTGTGATCGGAGGATCGACAGGGCACGGTGGTGATGGCCGCCGTGCGGCTGGCGATTGAGCGACTTGGTGCAAACAAACAAGGAAACGTCACAACATTTGATTGAGCTAGGGAGCATCATGCGGTCGGTTGTGGGCCTATAAAGCTCTCAAATGACGGATATTCCCGCTCACAGCCTCCTTTCCCTTACCCCGCTGTCCCCAGGGAAGTCTACCGCGGTCCTGGGTCATGGTACGGAATAACCGTCCACTCTTCTGCGGGGAATGTCTGGTATTGATTACGAAAACTTCAGGGTTTTCCGACGGCATCGGCTTTTGCACTTCTCTGGTTCACATCCCAGGTCATCGCCGCAAGTTGCACTCAATCAGACTGGGAGTGGGTAAGTGGGTACATCTTCCAAAGCCCGAGACCATCACTGAGCCAGAGAACAGTCGCACAACTCGCTTGGACAAGATCCGTGTGCTGTTGTCCAGGTACTCCAAGCGAAGTGTAAGAATTTGACTTGTAAGTTGAGGGTCACTAATCATACCGGGATGCTGTTCATGAGCCCTACCAGCGTTTGAGCTCCAGCCTCTCAGGGCCGGCACCGATTACGTGACACCACAGAAGGGAACAGCGACGGGCTGTAGTTGCAACACGGTGACATACTCGTTGGTCTCTCTTCCCTTCGTACTTGATATACCAAGCTCAGCCCTCGCCCCCAGATTGTACCAAGCCTGCTCTAAATGCCAGATACCCAAGTCAGGGAACACGTGAGGAAATCCACAATCGCAGCCCACGATCCACGACTCACGCTAAAACAGGTGGACTTTTTACGAAATGTTCTGCGACGTGGTTTATGTGACACAGTAAGGAGGATCCAAACGGCCATGCGGATCCAACGCTCATTTTTGATAGGATCCCCCTCGACATACCCTCAGACACCCAAGTACCTCCGTGGGCCTATCTCGATGTAACGGTGCGTACGAGAGGCTGAGATCTCAGTTCACTTGCTTACGACTGGGCAGAAGGAAAATAATTTCAACCTCACCGCTGCCCGGGCTCTTGTTGGTATGCGTCATAGCAGTTTATCGATTGAGCCCTGTTTGACAGGTTATTCCACAGATAATCGGACAATTCTCGATTCACCTCCATCATTAGCTATGTCGTCCGATACGAAGGATCCTACCCCAACTGCTACAAATCATACAGGCGTGATCATCGGTAGTGAGCAGATCTTCCTAGATATGTTATCGTCAAACGACCTCATGTTTTCAATTCCGCTCATAGGTGTCGTCGGGGGGATAGCCGCTATTGCGTTATCTATCGCTCTCGTTTTGATCTTTTTCACCCGAAGGCGCCCTGCGAACCGGAGCACGACGAGGTTGGAGAGAGAGCCGCCCCAGGTAGAGGAATCGCTCTTATCGCCGGGCCCTCACTCTCCGCCCATAATCACTCGGGTGAGACCCTCATGAGGCCCACCAATCTGATGACCTCCCCGAATATTGATTTGACTTCTAGGACTTGCCCAGGAATGCGACGTATCGTGAATTGAGCAGGTCCGGAGTGCTTACTGCTTATGATAGCAGTTTCTATCCTAAAAACATGGTCGCGCCATCGCAAAACGGATACCATGGGTTTGCAGAGGTATGATATGATTATGTATGAGACGCCACATCTATGACACGCGCGTGTATCACTATGGAATGGACAGTAAATTGTATGGTACCTTACATGTTACGCGATGGCGGGGAGGAGCAAGTGTGAGAAAGCTCCGCGGAGGTTGTAACCGACTTGAATTTCTCCTCGAGTCACGTTCGCTCAATTTTAACCGCTTTCCGTCATGACCCTAGGTCGGTTGGGGGCCTATGGTCGTTTCATCCGGTCCCGTCGAGTGCGTTCGCTGCACGTATCCGCCGTTCGTGCCACTTCATTTCCCACGAAGCCCTTGAGAGCTATCGCTGCCCCCGCGGTTGGATCATACACACCAAAAAGCGACGAGCATGTCCTCAGTTCCCCTTCAGAACTCGCTCGAAAAATCTCCGCCAAAGTTCTTCCAAAGCTCCCCCGTCCGGACGTCCGCAAGGTCGTGATCGTAGGCTCCGGTGGGCTCAGCATCGGCCAGGCTGGCGAGTTCGACTATTCCGGTTCCCAGGCTCTCAAAGCCTTACGGGAAGAAGGGGTCGAGGCGGTCCTAATTAATCCCAACATCGCCACTTGGCAAACTTCCCATCAATTGGCTTCCGAGGTCTACTTCCTCCCGATCACCCCGGACTACGTTGCGTGCGTCCTTGAAAAGGAGCGCCCGGACGGTGTGCTCCTCACATTCGGTGGCCAGAGTGCGTTGAATGTCGGCATCGAGTTGGATAGGATGGGTGTTTTCGAGCGGCTCGGTATCAAAGTTCTCGGAACACCAATCCGGACTCTGGAAGTCAGCGAAGACCGTGATTTGTTTGTGCAAGCTCTGAAAGGTTCGCCGTTGACGCCTTCTATTTCCTACCCATTTCAAATTCTGACACACTGTCTCCATATCATCTACAGAAATCGACATTCCAGTAGCCCAGTCCACCGCTGTCTCCTCCGTCAACGATGCCCTTGCGGCTGCCGAAAAGATTGGTTACCCTGTCATTCTGCGGTCCGCCTTCACCCTTGGAGGCCTCGGTTCTGGCTTTGCAAACGATCCCGAGGAGCTACGTGACTTGTCTGCGAGGAGTTTGAGTTTGAGCCCTCAAGTTCTGATCGAGCGAAGTATGAAAGGCTGGAAAGAGCTCGAGTATGAAGTGGTGCGGGATGGTGCTGATGTGAGTATCTGCTTCCGAAAACTTGGATCGTCTCAACGTCAACTTGTGCATAGAACACCATCATCTGCTGCAACATGGAAAACTTTGACCCGCTTGGCACACACACCGGAGATTCTATCGTCGTTGCCCCCTCCCAGACTCTCCCAGATGATGAATATCATATGCTTCGTTCTGCTGCTCTCAAGGTTATCCGGCATCTGGGCGTCGTCGGAGAATGTAATATTCAATACGCGCTGAATCCCTACTCCAAGGAGTATTGCGTCATCGAAGTTAACGCTCGGTACGTCAATATCTCGTTTACTAGCTCAACTTGCTCACAGGGTCACGGAACAGGCTGAGTCGATCTAGCGCTCTGGCTTCAAAGGCAACCGGCTACCCTCTGGCATACACCGCAGCGAAACTCGCACTCGGACATACCCTACCCGAGCTTCCCAACGCCGTCACAAAGACTACCACTGCCTGTTTCGAACCCTCTCTTGACTACATAGTCACTAAAATTCCCAAATGGGACCTGGCCAAGTTCTCTTCTCAGGTCAACAGGGAGGTCGGTTCATCCATGAAATCCGTCGGTGAAGTCATGGCTATCGGAAGGACATTTGAAGAGAGTCTACAGAAGGCCATTCGTCAGATTGACCCCAGGTACAAGGGTTTCGAAGCTTATGCTGCTCCTGAGGATTTGGATCGTGCACTGTCAAAGCCCACCGATATGCGCCTGTTTGTCATTGCCCACGCCATGAACAACAAGGGTTATTCCGTTGATAGGGTCCACGAGTTGACCAAAATCGACAAGGTGCGATCGTGCAGAGTCCGATTTCTCAACAATCTTTACTGACATGTGATTTCAGTGGTTCTTGTACAAGATCGACAACATCGTGCAAACCCGTCTTGCTCTCAAGGATGCCGTTTCTCTCGAAAACGTTGACAAGGAGCTCATGCATACAGCCAAGAGGATGGGCTTCTCAGACCCGCATATCGCAGACCTCGTTTCTTCGACCGAGGACGAGGTTCGGGCTCGCAGGAAGTCATTCGGAATAACTCCCTTCGTCAAGCGTATCGACACCCTCGCGGCTGAGTTCCCTGCACACACCAACTACCTCTACACCACGTACAACGCTTCTGAGCACGACGTCAAGTTTGACGACAACGGCACTATGGTCTTGGGTAGCGGTGTCTATCGTATTGGGAGCAGCGTCGAATTTGACTGGTGCGCTGTGACCTGCACGAGGAAGCTCAGGGACATGGGCAAGAAGACGGTCATGATCAACTACAATCCCGAAACCGTTTCTACGGACTTCGACGAGGCAGACAGACTCTACTTCGAAGAACTTGGGTTCGAACGTGTGATGGACATATATGAGCTCGAGAGTGCCAGTGGTGTTGTCGTGAGCGTCGGAGGTCGGTCTATGACTCCCTTTTTTTCGCATATCTCACCGTTATATTTCAGGTCAACTCCCTCAAAACATCGCCCTCAGGCTCAAGAAGAACGGTCTCAACGTCTTGGGAACAGATCCGGAGATGATTGACAATGCCGAGGACCGTCACAAGTTCTCCGCCATCCTCGATAGCATCGGTGTTGATCAACCTGCCTGGACCGAGGTCACTAGCGTCGATGCTGCAAAGGAGTTCGCCTCCAGCGTCGGGTAGGTCCCCTCTTTTCCAGTGGAATCTGCGATTCTAAACGCGTGTAGTTATCCTGTCCTTGTTCGACCGTCATACGTCCTGTCCGGAGCCGCCATGAACGTCGTCTACGAAGAATCTGCTCTTGAACACAACCTTTCCGCCGCCGCCTCGGTTTCGCCCCTCCACCCCGTCGTCCTCACAAAGTTCATCGAGAACGCCCAGGAGATCGACGTTGATGCCGTCGCTCATGAAGGCAAACTCCTCATCCACGCCATCTCTGAACATGTCGAGAATGCCGGTGTCCACTCCGGAGATGCGACCCTTGTTCTCCCACCGTTCTCTTTATCCGAGGGTGACATGGAACGTCTGAAGACCATCGCGGAGAAGGTTGCCGCTGCATTCAAGATATCCGGCCCCTACAACATGCAAGTCATCCGAAGTCTGGTCCCAGAGAAGAATGAGGCTGAGCTGAAGGTTATCGAATGTAATCTCCGAGCATCTCGATCCTTCCCCTTCGTTTCCAAGGTCCTTGGACAGAACTTCATCGACACTGCTACTGCTGCCATCGTAGGACAGGAGGTGCCCGAGCCCGTGGACCTCATGAAAAAGAAGAGGGATTATTCTGCCATCAAGGTTGCTCAGTTCTCTTGGACTCGTTTGGCCGGAGCTGATCCCTTCCTTGGGTGTGGTGAGTATCTCTTACCGTCCACGGTCTCACCTAATATTAAGCGTCTTCTCAGAAATGGCTAGTACCGGTGAAATTGCCAGCTTCGGCAGCTCAATTCAAGAAGCATACTGGGCCGCTCTCCTCAGTCAAACCGGTTTCAAAATTCCCCGCCTGAACTCGGGTGTCCTCATCGGTGGAGACATCACCAAGCCAGAGATGAAGACCATCGCGGAGGGATTGACCAAGCTAGGGTTCAAGCTTCACTGCTCTTCCGAAACTGTCGAGGAGTTCCTGAACAGTATTCCTTTCGTCTCTGCCAAGCGAATCTTCTTCCCCACCAAGGACAAGCGGATGCTTAGGGAGGTGTTCGACGAGTACGAAATTGAATGCGTTATTAATTTGGCCAAGGCGCGGGGAACAAGCGCAACCGATGAGGACTACGTTGCCCGGAGGTATGATTATACCCCTTCCCTCACAAGGGCTCATTGGACTGACGACCATCGCAGGAACGCTGTGGACTTTGGACTCCCCCTACTGAACAACGCCCGTTGTGCTCAACTGTTTGTCGAAGCCTTGGCCCTTAAAATCCCACAGGGAGGCCTCAAGAAGTATGTGGAGGGAAAGATACCATCCGAAGTGAAATCCTGGCGAGAATTTACTGGAGTCAGGGTTTGAGACTCCAACTTTTGCTTCGCAAAATCCCAACACAAAAAGGCACATACCATAGCGCTATCAAACACCCCCTAATTTATCTTCGATTCACGCAGCGCGCATTATTCAAATGGATCTCATGTCTTTTCTTTGTAGGGTAGTAGCGACGAACTTTGTGCTACATTTACCACTTATGTATCTATCAAACAGTCAAGTGGGTAATAGATCTTTGTCCGTGGACAGCGAACCCTCGTCCAGCGTTCTAGCGGTATTTATCCGTCGTTCAATGCGCAGGACTGATTCCGGATTGACCTTGTCGTCCGACTGCTGTTTACGGTCGACCGCGAACTTTTTGGCCAGATTTTCCGGGAGCACACCCTGGACAGCATCTGCAACTAGGCGACCGATGACAGGCAAAAACTAGTCGTCTGTTATATCAGAGAATCGAACAGATAGGATCTGGCGCCAGATTTACTTTGTATGCGTGTCCGCTTCCTCCAGTGGCTACAAATAAGGACGGATCTCCAGGGGCGGGGCCTATCAGCCAGTCTTCGTCTTGGGTATCTGCATACCTATCGGAAGCGATAAAATACGGCGAATATCTGTTATGTTCCGCTGGAGTGCTTACCAGCACATGCGGGTAGTGACAAATGGTTTCGAGCTTGCAAGGGCAGGGTAGATCTCTCGAAACGCTCTCCTGAGCTCCCTAGCGGCTTCCACGGGAATACGACAACCTTCTATCACCCCGTGGGTCGAGACAGTGCGAGGCGTAGAAATCGTGCAGTTTTGGTCGGTTCGGACGTCTCGGGTATGACCCCCAGCGTGGATCGCCATCTTGACGATGTTCTCGGCATTGGGCTGGGGGGTGAGTCACGCCGTCAGCACATTTCATTGGCCTCAGCAATCCACGCACCGGAAATATGTAGAATCCCGTCGTTTGATTGTATATCACTGGAGACTTTCGGTACAGAATCGCTTCATCGAAGGTCAGTTGGATGGTCACGACGCTGTGCCTGGAAGGGGGGGGGGTAAGGGTGGAGATCATCGGTGCGCCAAAAACTGGACTCGCACCCGGTGGCCAGGCATTGGAACTGAGTTACTGATTCAGGGAAAGTCGACGGTGTCCACGAGCCCGTCGCTAGAACGACGAGTTCTGCGGGGTACAGTGAGCCATCCGTGCACCTGACAGCGGTCGTTCTCCCTGTCTCTCCACTCTCCCTGACGAGCTCAGCAACCGCTTTTCCACTGGTCACAGTCCCACCGAGGGCCCTGACGTTCTCTAGAGCACGCCGAGTTCCACCTTCTGCATGTACCCACCCTGCATCCTGGTTCAAGTACGCAAAACATTTGTTCGTGAAGGCGGTGCCCAGTTCCACACCACTGTCGAAAACCGACTTCCGCTTCTCCTCGTCTTCGAGATTTACGACTCGAACCCCGAGGGCAAGATCATTGGCGTAGGATGCTTTGGTATAGCCTGCTGCTCCCTCGCCCATGATCAGGACTCCTGCCCTGTAAGATTATCGCCTCAACGGTCCAGTTGAGTGACCCAGGGAGACAACGGCGCGGACTCATGGTAGTGCTTTCCCCACTCGTCCTCGTCCTTCCATGATTTTACGGCATCCTTCGCGAGAGAGGTATAGAAATCATCCGGATAGGAAGATCGTACGACTGCAAAGTACATAGAAGTCAGAACGAGTCAGGTCAGGACGGTTCGGACTTACTCTTGTTCATATCAGTGCTGGCGGCGTCCTTCGCAGGAAGCGTCTCTGCCCGGTCCAAAACATTCACATCCGTGAAGCCCCTCTTGAGAAGATGGTACGCCGTGGAGAGACCAAAGCATCCAGCCCCGACGATGACAATCGGGCTCCCCGGTTCTACTTTCGTCATTGATAAGATCGTCAAGGCGCTTCCGTTATTTGTTCTCCGTTGCGAAGCCAAACAGACTATCAGGATCCACCATCCGCACCCACAGAGCCAGATTCTAGAGCGCAATGGGCAAAGGTCCAAGTGCTGACATGCAGAAGTTCCGCGAGGTGTTGAAGTCAAGCAAAAACATAATCGTCGTTGCGGGGGCTGGGCTTTCCGCCGCTTCCGGTGATTGCCCTTTTTTTCCTGATCTCTCGGTTCACACCACTCACTGTCCGACTCCTTTAGGTATACCCACTTTCCGCGATGGCGGAGGACTATGGAGGAAGTATGAAGCTACAAGCCTCGCCACCCCCGAGGCATTTCATGAGAACCCAAGCCGCGTGTGGCAGTTTTACCACATGAGGAGGGAGATGTGGGCTACATTCCGCCGTAAACTCCGCAACCAGCCCTGATACGTCTTCTACAGAGTCCAAAAGGCCAAGCCGAATGCCGCACATATGGTACTAGCCGCACTTTCAGTCAAAGAGACGTTACGCCAAATCTGCCCCAGCGCCGAGTCCTTCACACTGATAACTCAAAACATCGACGGTCTCAGCCCAAAGGCTTTGGACCAGCTAACCGGCACCCTGACCTCGAAGAAAACATTTGAGGAAGTCACTCCGAAACCTGAATCGATCATTGAGATGCACGGTCGTCTCCTCGCCACACTCTGCACAGAGTGTGAGCATTCCGAAGCAAACGACGACAGCCCTATCTGTGCCGCGTTGAAAGGAACGGAGGTGATTGTCGAGAAGCAGGAACAAGAACTAGAGATACCGCTCTCTGACCTTCCCAGATGCACTCGACCAAACTGTGGCGGTCTATTGCGACCAGGTTGGAATCCCGCTTCGGCTGTTCAGTGCTTCCGGTGTCTAAAATATTTGCAGACGTGGTGTGGTTTGGGGAGGTTCCGTACAAACTCGAGGAAATCGATGAGATTGTTCGACAGGCTGACCTGGCAATTGTTGTCGGAACATCATCTACGGTACGTCGTACCGGAAAGAATTGACAATTCGGCCAGTGTCTGAGTAGTCTCCCGCTACATAGGTATATCCTGCTGCCGGTTATGCATCCGAAGTCGCGGACAACGGAGGCAAAACTGCTGTATTCAATCTCGATCGGAGCGCTGGCGATAGAAAAGCGAATTACCTTTTCCTCGGCCCATGCTCAGAAACTTTACCTCAAATGCTTGCCAGCGATCAGTCGTGGTTTGATGACCTCCTCAAAATTGCCCCAGCTACATCTTGATTCACGTGTCCACGCGGCCACTTTGCTTGTACGTTACCTATAGAGTCTGGCAAGAATTGACATAGACTGTACCACTCCCCGGGTGATTGGGAGGCTACCAGGCCGAGCGTCTCATGTTTAACTTGGCTCGCTGTATAGTGGGGGAAACCTTCGCATTCTGGTTTGCTGGTCAACTGTAGCTACTTGGAGTCAAATTTTTGTCGTCAAGCTGTGTGGCAATCCGGCGTTGTCCGCAATTGGGGCGCGGTATCGGACATCCTGTAGTGATTCCAACTGCCTCACTCAGTGGGAGGCCATGAGGCACAATGGGTACTCCCTTGCAGGGGGGGGAAGAAAATTTACTGTTTGAGTCCGACACTGTGAAGGAAAGGGAGCGATTTTTAGTGCATTTCCTTTTATGGTCACATTGTGGTGTGTTCTATCAGAAGAATAAGCCTAAGGCTGTGCTCAGTGAATTGAGATCACAGGCCCACATCAATCACATGGGAATGCACAGCCCGATTAATCAGCATGACAAAGTGTGAGTCATGCTGACTAAGCATGTTGCAAAAAGATATATATACTTCACTTGTGAGAAAGAATCCCCCAGAAATACCTTGACTCCCACTCTCATCAAACCCAAGAGCAACATGGAACTGCCACCCCTTCCAATCAATATAACCCACAACCAAGAGGGAAATGGAGCAATTCTCCATATCAACTGTCAAAGTGATGCAACAACAACAAGATGGATGGATAATAGGGAAGAAGCAAGCATAGGGGCCCAGAAAGTGTGGTTGGGGAAGTTAGGATGCCTGCTCAAACTTCATGGAAGCATTGAATGTCAGTGGCTTCAACCTACAGCAGCAACCATCATGAACATTCCACCTCATTCAGATGCATTCAATGATCCATGGGCATACAGTATATCCAATTTCCCCCAGGGCTACAAACTATTCTCTGTGGAAAGGGAGACACAGGGAGATGATCTGTCAAGGAAGGATCACTACTTATGTGGTATGTTCATTTTTTTTATACATGCAGTGCACCACTGACGTCTTTTTAGGTGGGAAATACAAGTACAGATCTCCACAGGAATTTTACCCCCATTTGCACTGGTTGCTTGATAATGCCAGAGGGGTGAAACACCCATGCATATGTCAGTATTGTGACCAAGGCAGATCCCAAGAGGAAATCAATCAAATATTTCCACTCCCACCTCACAAGAAGAGCTCCCAGGGTCCAAAGGGCCCAAAGAACAAGAAAACAAAGAAACACCAGGGTCCCAAGGGTGTTACCACCAGGAGGGGAATGATTTTGAATCGGAACTCCATCACCACTGGCCCAGTCACTGCCCTGAGGGATGGATGGCAAGAGGACAAATTCATTGGTTATAAGACAAGCCACCCTTTTCGGTGATGCGTCATCACCATTTCTGTTCATTCCTTTTTCATATGATCATGAACCCCCCTTTGCTCATGACACTTCTCTAATCCACAACACATTTTCACTAGTATGTTTGCGGCACCTTGCTTCATTTCAGATATGCTTTTTATTTTCTTCAACCAATATGCTGTGGCGGGTGTTACTTTGAACCTACAAGTTTGCAACCCCAGTAGTTATTAGTATGTGCGAGGTGAATAAAAATATGTTATGTTCTAGATGTTGGCATAGTGAGCACCACTTTCCACAGGCGCCGCCATACACCGCTTTCTGGGTGATACTCGTCAATCTACATCGCGCAGCCAACGCTGTTCAATAGAAAAGGAAAGGGTGGGAGGGAATGTCGGAGGGGCATATGTGTTACACCACCATAGAAATAGAAGACGTGTCCAGCAACGAGAGAGAGAACGAGATGTGGCCGCGAGCAGAAGGGTTCAACGATGGCAGAACGAGTGACTACCACGGCTGATGCTGGTAGCCAACAAATGCATCCCACTTTTTTAAACACGAATAGCCGTCATAGTCTGGTGAACCGATCGGTAAGTCGGTAATTATCGCGGTTATAATATACGACCCACCAAAGCTACGACCGGGATTGCAACCACACCTGCCAGCCTCCCATGATTTCTTCTCCCGCGGACAGTGCTGGTAGGGTGCATGTTCATACCCGATCTCGTCGAAGAAGTGAATTTGATCTTTGTTTGCAAACAAGGCGGCTCCAATGCTATGGACTGGTGCATCACCCCAGCGCTGGTGAATCGCGTAATGGATGAACATCTCAGGCTGAAAATAACGAAGTGGCACGAACCTCGTAGTAGAATCCTCCTGATGCTTCCAGATAGTCAACATAAGCGGTGTAAGCTGGCGCGCGCCAGAAGTCCATATCGGCGATTTCGAAATTGGACCAGACTGCGAAATAAGCGATCTCAGTACGGGCGTTTGCCGGTTGGATGGGAATGGGGTACTCACAATGGCAAAGGTTATACTCTTCGCCGCCGTTGTCGGAGATGAACCCCATGGCATTGCTTTCGGCTAGGTATTCGGGATGGCTTTTCAAGAAGTCTAGTTTCCGCGCGTAAGATGTCGTTCAGGGGTGTTACAACAAGAACCAAATACCTTTTGTGGTTTGCCACAACGTCTGAATCGTGGACCTATACTCATACATTGTGATTGTGAACCCTGGGAAGGATATTAGGGTCATTGTTAGAAGGTAGGGGGTGAGTACTGACCGTAAACTTTTTTGTTGTCCTCCATGTATAGGAACGGGTCGAAATCGATATCACAGGAGAAGTGAACGTCTGGCCTAGGGTGCGTCCGTCAGAGATCTTGGCAATCACTAGGGCAGTAGCGCAACTCACTCAACACGCCAATACCATTTATACTTCTGCATCAGCTCATGCTTGTAGAAGGTTCGTGAGTTGTATCGGCACATATTGCGGTAGGAGACACTGGCTTTAGACGGGTTAGGAAGGATTCTTTCTCGTCGGTGGGTACTCACTGCCGTAGATGACGTTCTCCAGTTTCTTTCTCCCAGCGGCAGCCTTCTCTTCGTCAATCCAGTCAGGTGGGAACCAGTCGTCATGAGGGATTAAACCGAACTCGACTTCGCCGTCTATAACGTTGGAAACCCGTCTGAGGCCGTGTTAGGGGCGGAAACGGGTGCGACACAAATGAAGACGGACGATTTGAACTCGTCGGTAAAAGGCTCTTCGTTCAGAAAAACCCATGGGTACCGGAACTTGCTATTGAACCGGTCCTGGATCCGCCTAACGCTCTGGACAGCATTATCCATGTCGCTGTTCCTGGCCAGCATGACCATTGTGGCGTTGGCTTTCCGCACATGCAAAGGCTTGCTCGCATTGAAGTCCGGTGGGACGTAGTACTTGTCGGGTACGTATTCATGGGGGTTTGAGGTGAACTTGTTTTTAATGTTTGAGATTGAGGTGGCGCGGCCGTATTCTTGGTGAGTGAAGGAAAGGATGAAGTGGAGGGTGATCTGCCGAGCTCAACACGTCATGATCAAAGGGAAGACGTCCGTCATGGTCACTTCCAGACTCACAAGCATAAAGACGACAAGAGCGACATAGCGCCCTATCGGAGACATGGTCTGTATGAAGGGAGGGGAAAGCTGTTGGAGCGTGGAAGAAAAGGCGTTTGTGCGCAGTCGTCCGCGTCTCGATGCTGCGGTGGGCGAATTGCTCGGTCTTATTCAGCGATACACACTACAAACGGATACAACACTTCTGACCACGTCCCTATCTCATCCTCTGCTTCCTGGTCATGTTCAGGTCGTCCTTACGATTCCAGCGAAACGGTCACCACCTGGTTAATGAATTATTATGAGCGAATGCACGTATCTGTTCTCAGTGGATGTCGATGTCGCACCTGGTCCGCTTAGATATCTTCGTTCCCGTGTGCGGGCTGGTTGTGTAGATCGAGCCCCTTGGTGTCTCGGTGGACTTCCTCGTCCTCTACCGCCATCTGATCAACGAGCTCCTCATCTTCATCTTCCTCCTCGTCACCCTCGTCTTCCTCTTGGCTCTCTTTTGCATCGGCCTCTTCCCCGTCATCAATCTCGTTCATCTCAGCGTCGAAATCCATTTCGGCACCAGCAGGCTGACCCTGAGCATCTTCCCCTCCATCCTCAGACGTCGGCATAACGGCCGCCGTCCCCTTCCCTTTCTTGGGGATTGTCAGTGGTGGACCCATTGTCCCCGCAGGGTCAGTCGCGGTCGTAGGCGCGGACGCTTTGTTTCTTGCGCCCGCAGATTTGCGACCAGGTTTCTGAAGTTCACGATATACTGAGGAACACATTAGACTGATGACCATCGTGTAGAGATCCCACTTACTGGGTAACTCATCTTGTAGAGGTCCCACGAGGTCTCCAAGCTGCATGTGCTCGAGCGCCCTCAAAACATCAGAGGCGGATATACTTTTGTGTTGTTTCCCCTTGGCTATTTCATGAGCACTAAGTCGGTTGAGCAAAGGCACAAGTCGGTTGACGCCATGAGACACACCCAGCGGCTAGAGCAGTTGTCAACTTGAGGTTTCGTGTGATGATTGCGTACATACCTAGACAGTTGATAAACACCGTAGAACCCTTCAAGAGGGCTAGAATGGTTTCCTTCTGAAATTTGCAGTTATCTGGAACCTGTGCGTGTTTATCACCCACATGGTGTGGAGGTCAGGATCACGCACTGATGCCCTTGCAATTTTGGCGACGAGAGATCTGGGGAGCTCGTAGTTGTAGATGCCGTCCGAAGGTCCACTTTGCTGAGATTCGGCTGTTACGCCTGAATTTGCAGCCTTTTCTTTGGGTGACATTAGAGACGGGTGCGGTTGCCGGGTGACGTAGATCACGGGGGAGGTACGCGACTGGTCACGCATCACACGTGACAGTCGCGTCGGCCATCACAGGTGCTTAATTGCTCGCCGCCTACCGCAATTTCTCATTTCTCCACGATGTCTGCACCCCCATCTTCCCCCGCCTCCTTGGCTCCGACGGACGCGGACTTCCCTCCGAGTACAGCAGTCTCTTCTCCGCCGGGTACAGATGGGGCGGTATGTATTCACCCCTATTGAGCGACCCACGGCGATATAAATATGGCTTGTTTCGAATTATAGGACTGGGAAGAGTCGTCAGGAGATGACCAGGAAGCAGAAGAGAAAGTATGTTGTCAATCTCATTCTAGTCCAGCTTCTAACACCTCGTCCAGGAACCAGACGACGCTGGTGATCGTTGGAATCGTCTCGAATTCTTGCTAAAGAAATCCGCTGCCTATGCTCAGCTGCTCAAGGAAAGGATGGACTTGACATTGCAACGTCAACGCCAACTAGAGAAGGAAGATTCGGATTCCGAAGAAGATGTCCTCAGCACGAGGCAAGGCAAACGCAAACGCAAGGAGACCAAGTCATCTACACGGAAGAATAGCAGATTGAAGGTTGACAACGATGACACGAGAATCTTCCAACAACCTCAGCTCATCACCGGGACTAACCTGAAGGACTACCAGCTTGAAGGAGTTGCCTGGATGGCTGGTCTCCACGAGAACGGTATCTCTGGCATTCTCGCTGATGACATGGGTCTGGGGAAGGTATGACTACAGTGTCGCCGCCTTTCCCCACACACTTACAGTCACTCAGACACTTCAAACCATAGCTTTTTCGGCTTATCTGCGGGGCCGCATGAGGAACCCCTTTCTTGTTGTCTGCCCCCTTAGTGTCCTCCACAACTGGCAGCAAGAATACGCCAAATTCTCCCCACAGGTAAATTACTACGTCTATCCCCCACACTGTATCTCATCCTCGTAGATCCCCGTCTGTGTCTATCATGGAACCCCCCAGGAGCGGGCCGAAATGCGGGACACCGAAATGAGTTTCGACCTCATACCCCAAGATGAAGAGCCCCAGGACGAACCAACTCGCCGCGGAAGGAAGGTCAGACATCGGCCGAAGAAAGCAAATCCAACGCGCAAAAAGGAACCTTCGCCGCATGCGGACGAAACCGAGGGTCCTTCTGTCGTCCACGAAACCGAAGAATTAATTCACAAACGGGCGTTGAGGAACAAATTTCCGGTAGTGTTGACGACGTACGATATCATCATGAGGGATCGCACTCACTTGACGCGTTATCCGTGGGGGTTCATTGTGGTCGACGAAGGCCATCGTTTGAAGAATATGGACTGTAAGTTAATGCAGGAGATCAAACAATACGAGAGCGCAGGTCGCATGATTCTGACAGGGACGCCTCTCCATGTAAGTCTTCGGAGGCGATTGGGAACTCTATTAATCTCGTGGTCTGCAGAACAACTTATCTGAGTTGTGGTCGCTCCTCAATTTCATTCTTCCCGATATTTTCAACGACCTCTACTCTTTCCAAGAATGGTACGTCAGCGCGTGCCTTCCCGGACGCTGCTGACACTCTAAAACAGGTTCAACCTCTCGACCACGCAAACCGAACTGTCTTCTCAACGGTCTGCAGAGATTGTCGGCACTCTGCAAGCTATCATCAAGCCATTCCTCCTCCGCAGACTCAAGAGCGACGTGGAGAAGGACTCGATACCCCCGAAGAAAGAATACCTTATCTACGCTCCGCTCACGGAGATGCAAAGAGAAATCTATGATGCAATCGTAGAGGGAGGGTTGAGGTCGTATTTGATGAGCGGCAAGAAGGAGAAGCAGCAGACCACAGTCGAAGTCGATGATGGTCCAATGAAACTCAGGAGTGCGAATTATAGGGGCGGGAAGACGAAGCGAGCGGCCTTTGATGTCCTAGACGGTGACGACGATGAATACTTCAAACTTTTAGAATCAGGGCAGCTGGAAGAGAAGACGAACCGCAAAAAGGAGGAGGACCTGGAGGAACTCGGCCACAAGCACCAACTGCAAGCCAAGGGTACGTTTGGTGACCCTCCCTCGATACTTTGCTAATCGAGGCGCTTCGCATTAGTCAAGAAAATCAACAATATGAAGTTGCAGAATACCGTCATGCAGCTCCGAAAAGTCTGCTCCCATCCGTTCCTTTTTGACTGGCCCGTGGACGAACGCACCAGGCAACCCGTCATCAACGAAGATCTCGTCCATGCCAGTGGAAAGATGATGATGCTGGAACGTCTCCTCGACGAACTGTTCGCTCGTGGCCATAAGGTTCTGCTTTTCAGCCAGTTCACAATGATGCTCGACATCATCCAGGTCCGTGCCCCATCAATTCAACGTGTCACCGCCTCACATTTCCTGCAGGACTGGGCAACTGAATACAAGGGTTGGTCATTATGTCGGATCGATGGGTCAACCCCTGCCTCCGATAGGTCAGAACAGGTTTCCCTCTTTCAGAATCCTCCGAAGAGCGAGAAGAACCCACCTCGGTTGTTCTTACTGAGCACACGCGCTGGAGGTATGGGTCTCAACCTCGTCGCCGCCGACACCGTGATCTTTTATGATCAAGACTGGGTGAGTACTTAAAACACCCTTGAAGCCCACTGTTTGCTGACGTGCCTACGTACCACAGAACCCTCAGATGGATCTTCAGGCCCAGGACCGAGCGCACCGAATCGGACAGACAAAACCCGTCCTTGTGTTTAGGCTGGTTACGAATCACACCATCGAAACGAAAATCATGCAACGGGCAACGGAGAAACGACAGTTGGAAACGTTGGTCATTGCCAAGGGTACGTTACTTTGTGACACCCGCAAAACTATTTCTCAGTGTGCCTCTCACAGGCAAATTTCGAGCTCCCACCATGGCAGCGGAGAAACCAGCCACCAAGCAACAGACAATGGCCCAGATTGCTGCGGATCTCTTACGCCTCGAAGGGGAACAAATTAAGGTAGTCCCGAAGGGTGAAACTGGAAAGAAAACTGCCCTCCTGTCCGACCAAGAGCTGGAGATGCTTCTCAACAGGAACCTCAACGAAATGGCTAACCGCGGACAAGGTTGGAACTCCGCTGGCGTTGACCTGGAGAAAAGCAACACGAAAGCAACTGCTGCTTTTGCTGTTTTCAACGGACCAGCGGAACAAGATGGGAGTGATGTGATGTCGAGGCTTATGGGTGAACCGATGGCGGAATAGTTATTAGATTAGAAATATGTAGATACATTATACCTTATGTATAATAATGGAAAACAAATAGTGGGTGACCGTACTTGGACACTGACAGGTCAAGGTAATTGCCCTGAATATCCTTTGGACATCAGCTGGATATTCACCGGTGATCACCAGCTCTTGGCATCCTCCCACAGTGGATGTGTACATTTATAATCTGATCTAGTCCTAGGGACAGTCACCCAATGCTCGAGCTACCAGCAAAAACAAATCAAGTCCGACCACTGAACATCTTAGATATCCAAGGCTCTACCCGTTCTATCCCCACGCCGACCCCCAATATGACCGCGAGATCAACAATGAGACTTGCGGCAGCAGCGGCCATGAACCTCGGCGCAAAAACTTTCCAGACCATCAAATGCCTCCTCAACCACGCAGCACTTGTCGCGCTTCCTATCAGTAGAGCCCCAAAGTACATCATCATCCCCAGCGCAGCTTTCAAGGTGTTTCGTTTGACGATGATACTTGATTCCGGGCTGGCGCTCGCCTTCGACGTGGTTGGTGAAACGTTCCACGTTGCTAATAAAGGGCTAGCGAGGGCAAGGAGGAATTGTGGGCCGAACGTATTGAGGATGACGAGAACGGGGGAGATGGGGTATTGCAGTTTAGAGGTCAAGAAGAATGCGGTCTTCCACTGGATAGAGGATATTGTAGATTGGTGTCCGGTGCCGTAGAAAACGTGGAGCCCAAGGAGGGCGAGGGGGGTTATCTCGGAAAACTTGATTCCTTGCGATTGTGTGTCAATTTTGTCAACGTCTAGAACAGCTGAGGGGTTTGCCGAATCAAACGCCCGAGTGATTCCGTGCACGTCCCGGACACTATCGACAATCTCCAGGTAGGAGAGGAGGGCGACTACCGTTGTCGCAAGTACGATCTGGCCAGTCAACTGGGTTACGACGTATAACAGTCCAAAGAAAAGGCTCCAAAAAACGAGGTATGAAGCCCCATACGCGTTGGCGAAACCAAGGACGGTGACCTTCTTATCCATCGTATCAGCCCGTTCCTCCGTTTTGATGTGGAGCGACGCAGGGACATAATACCACAGGATGGGACCAACGAATAAAAGGAGAAAGATGGAGGCCCAACCCATCGCCGTTCTAGCGGTGCGGAATGCTGAGGACCAACCCGAACCCCAAGCTTCTGTCGATTCCATCCACTCGAGAACCCAACATGCGGCGCCCAGTGCTAATGCTGGTCGAAGCACGCCACGCAACACGACCTTGGATATCCCATTGAAGGACGCCGACATCGAGAGGAACCGTTTAATGATGAAAGGTGTACCGAGAGCCGCGGGGAGAGCGAGGATTACAACGAGGGACGGTGGTGCGGGAAGGGAGGAAGAAGAAAAAAAGGTGACGTTACAATAGGGCTGTTGTTCTTCGCGGCATACAGTACTGGAGCCGATGAATCGAGCGCAGGTTACGAAGAGCCCGCTGAAACCGATGATTCGATACCGGAGCCTTGAGGTGGGGGCGGTCAACCCAACGATGACAAACGGCACCACGGAAGTGACTAAGAAGAAGGTGAGAAGGCGGTCTTCCCAGAACGTGAACGAGTTGGAGGAGAACGCAAGCGCATGGAGAATCAGGAGGAGTGGGGGAGATTGAAGCAACCTCCACGAAATGGTAGGCCTTAAGTGGTAAATGAGGTGGAGTGAAGCTCCTGCTGCGAGTCCGAACAACACGCCGTCCAAGTAACTGGCTTGGGTAAGGACTCCCAGGGGGAGTCCTAGGATTGCAGTGCAGAGTGCTGCTTTGGCATTTCTGATGAACACCTTCGCCGACCACATTTCTATGTCACGACTGATCTTTCCAACACGGCCAAAGAGTGCCCATGAGGCGATAAGGCCAAATAAGAGGGTTATTAGTCCAAGGACCACGAGGGTCACATTAAATTGTGCCCAGAGAGACCGACATGTACCGAGGGCGAACCGTACGTAGCGTTGCGATGAGATTAACTCTTCGTCCGGATCGTTGGACATCTCGATTGCCGACCCGGATTCCAGTAGCTTTGACCAAACGCCATCCAGTTCACTTCCAGCGGAACTTGACCTATACGTGTCGAGGTACCGCCTGACTTGTGCGACGTTGGTCCGGAGAGCTTTCGAATACTCGTTTCCGCGGCTGAATAACTCAGGCACTACTGCTCCGAGGTTGTTGAAGGGGATGCGAAGGCCAAGGAGCAAAGAGAGGGTCGGAGTGAGGTCGATTTGTTGTATGTGTCGATGTGGTGCAGGTGCGCCGGGAAATGTCGTAGTAGTTAGTAACGAGGGAGGGATCTCTGACAAACTCGCTCCCGCCAATGGGGCACCCTTGCTGTAGATCCATATTCCGGGCGAAGTTTCCAACTCTCCGTCGCCACCATGGTCACCGCGAGTATCCATTCCATGGTCTCCCAATACGACAAGTAGCGTGTCCTGATCTAGCCTCTCCACAACCCTGGCGAGGAAATCGTTCATTTGCTGCAGCTTCGCGGTCATGGTTGGTGTATCCGGTCCAACCCGATGGCCGACATGGTCGACACCTAGACCATGGCCAATGATAACATCCCAAGATTTTTCAGCCTCTTCGAGCAGTGGGAATAGGTGCCGGATGACACCCTCGTCGACGGTATGCAGATCTTCGACATTGAAGGAGTCATACGGGAAGGTCTTATCGCGTTCAAATGAGGCGGGGAACACTGTCATCCACGTGTCATCGCCCATGAAGGCGATCTAAGCGCAGCACGATGTCAAAAGGATGACAGCCGGAACGATATTCCAATGAACGCACACGTTTTCCACTGAGACGAAGCTGATTTACGATAGAGTCTTCGTCGACTGCAGAGCCTCCGAAACTGTTTCCGATGTCGACAAACGTCGGTAGCGAGCCTGTTGTGATGCCCTTGATTCGTTGGAGGGTCGTGGTTGGGGGGTCCGCGAATGAATTGAAGATGAAGGAGTGGCGGGGATGCGTCTTGGTGAGTTGACCTGGTAACTTGAGTACGCCATGATGATGTGGAGAACGAGGTTGTGGTGGGTCTGGGCTGATGAAGTCGAAGCGCAACGCGTCGATTATGAGGATGACGGCTCTCTTGTGCGTGGGCGTCAGGGGTTCATCGTGAATGTTGGTTTGTGAAAGCGATAGACGAGTCAAGAGGAAGCCTTTAGTGAACAAATACAAGCCAATAGCATGGATTACAAAGACCCAGACGAGAACGATCAAGCTCTTCATCAGGGCTGCTGGCAAGAATGGAGAACCTTGATCGAAATTCGGGCGGCTATTCGACTTGAGAAACCACGATGACCTGTTATCACATCCAGGATCTTCGCCTTCTCCTCCCCACCAACAACTTTGAGCTACGCATAAACAAGCACTACTCGAAAATCAATCAGTCGTTTCTAGAGTGGCTTCAGGAACCCCTCCACGGAGACCTCGCTCGAACGAAAGAGTTGTCACACCACAGATTCGACCTCTTGTGTTCACTCTGCTTCCCAACAATCGACCCCCCACAACTCCTCCGCATCAGCAAGCTCTGTGCACTGACATTTCTTGCAAACGACGCACTCATTCAACCGGATCCTTCGCCGTCTCAATGGCTAACTCGGTAAGGTCCCTACGCAGAGCAGGCGTTCGAGGACCTGATCGCCAGTCGGCCTCGCACAGTGACTCGACGCCATATTCCGACCTCCTCAGCCCAGAGAACTTGCTAGGAGTAGTCCATTCCATGCGAACAAGGCAGGCACAAGGATTGCAATACTCCCCGTGTTCCACTTCAGGCATGAACGCCCTACGACTTGCTGGCAATCTGTTTTCGTTTCTTTACCCACCCCAAGAGACAAACACACGGAGTTCTCGCCTAGGTCTCCTGGAATTCTTGGTCATCTTGGAGAATGCATACGACTGCAAGTTCTTCGAAGAACTCACGAGCGTTACTCTCCTTGAAACCTTGTGGGGATGCACAATGAACATCGCAATGTGGTCTCAGGTGATCCGGTGGAAGAAAATCTCACCTCGTTGCTGAATAACTGAAGACTTTCTCAGGACCTTGCTTCGTACGGATCTAGGCACCCACCTGAATGCGGTCGATGTTCGGTATGCTACTCAATAAAGCTGCGAGGTTTCACCCTGCAAGCAACCGCGAACGACATACGACAGAGCCTACAATCTGAAGTTGGGAAGTTCATTCACAACTATGATTCTCTGGCTGCGCGTAGCTGGAATAACGGAGATGTTCTCGCGGCTGCTGATGCCATGCGAGATTGCATCGCTGGGTTGATACATTGGTTATATGAAGGCGAACACCACTTCGGTAAACAATATGAAGAGGTTGCAAAATTTGGATGGGTGTTTATGAACACTGGCGGGACCGGCACTAGCAGTAGTGGAGTGGAAGTCCTATAACAACCTCGCTACGTGATCGCCCAGATTTTACCTTTACCTGGTTCTCACTCTGAAACTTATATCCGCCGCGCACCCCTGCTGGGACTCTCGCAGTGACAGAGAAACCAGATCCTGGAAGTCGTATCTAGAGGCGGATGTAATCAAGTTCCGGAACTTGGTCGGGCGATCCGTCGAGTTTCCAGCCAGCACCCGTATTGTTCGAATATTCCGTGCGAATATTCTCGTCGGGCTAAACGATGGGAGTTCCCATTGCAGAAGGTATTTCCCAAAGAGAAGTGCGGATACGAACGACGTCATTTTTCTCTCTAGGGCTGAGGTAGGTCGGCGGCGTAATTGCATGTGAACCTTGTACGGTCCCAGTTACCAAGCTGGCCCCGTCTGATCCGTTCTCGCTCTGATCCGTGATCCCAGGAGCAAGCACTGCCAAGGAGGAAAACGAAAAGGACGGCTGACTGCAGGTCTTCACAAACGAGCAATCGATCCCAGGATTAGACTCGCAGAATAAACTTTCTTCTGAGAGCTGAAGCAAAGATCAATTTTGTGTCTGATTATCGTTTGCATCGCGAGTAGATCAACAAATCGATATAAACAGCCCGTGAAGAAGAAAACTTCTTCTATTTGCTTTCCACACTACCACCAACATCCTCTAATGCTTCGTCTAGACGACATGCATCGTCTAGGAGGTTACTCGTCTACTGCCAAGTCAGCCACAATCCCGGCTGCAACATTCCAGACTCCGGTCCGTTTCGGAACCCCCGACCCCCCACCGCACAACTCCTCCCCGTACCCGATAGGGAACCAACAACTTTCGAATCCGCCATCTCCCGGCCCAGCACGCGCATATTCCAATCGTTCGGCGACCCTGAGCTACCCTGTACCTCAGCCGATCGATCCCATATTCCCGCACATTGAGGATGCGACGCCGCTTATGACATCGCCCCATCGTCCGCCCTCGTTTGATCCAGGGGTCTATGAAATAAAGAACGACGTTCTTGGAGTGTCTGTGGATTTCAACGAAATGGATCGTAAATCGGTTGTGGGCTATCAGTACCACGGGAATGGTAACCAACAAGTAAGTCTAAATCTTGACAGCGGTGGCAAATCTCAGCTGAACGTTGATCGCAGTGGGAATTCGCACCCTTAGGAAAGGGCTGGAGCATCAAAAGCGTGTCTAGCGGTTTGTACCTGACAATCGAGAAGGGTATCGGTCCTGGAGTTCCGATTGTCGCAAGCGAATACCCCGCTGCTTGGAATGTGCAAATTGAGCACGATGACCCAGGGTTGGTTAGGTCGGTCAGCCACCTTCCTGCAACGATCCAAACGCTGAACCGTATTCACGCCTAGAATCTCCTGGCCAGGGTCCGAATCGGTCTGGGATCTGAGGGATGGTCGAGGTGGAACACCGGTATGCATCCAAACCCTTCACCGGATGACCGAAATCATGACGTGGAAAACGCAGGTCCAGCTCGGGAACAGGTACCCCCAAGATCACCCAGATTGCAAGCTCTGGCGGGTGACATTCCTAAGGACTCTCCCCCAAGCGGGCCTGGATAGTCGCCCTGCGATGCCAAAAGCACATCCACACAAGAAACGTAGCTGGTCGGATGACTGGAGCTCAGATAGCGACTCGGATGGCTCCTACACGATTGTCAAGACGATCACCAAGACGAAGAAGGTATCGTCAAAGAGGCGTGGAGGAAGGAGGTAGAGAAGATGATTCTTGGAACCGCATGTGCCGATTTTTGTTTGCCCTAGTTACGATACACTGCATTCATACATCTCCATCGTCCTCATTACCCTCTCGCCCTTCCAATGCGTTTGGGAACCAACCGTACGTGCGCAAGTCAACCCTCATCTCCCCGGTCCGACCGTCTGCGACTTCGACACCCTCGGCTTCTAGAGCGTCGCGTTGCCGCTGCGCACCATCCGTTCCAGGTCCTCGTGAACTGATTGTACCAGAAGATGCAATCACCCTTTGCCAAGGCACAGGGGGGTCGACGTTGGGCGACAGCCATTTCAGAGCTATGACATCCCCGTGATAAGTGGAATGATTTACAAAAGTGATTGGATCCGTTATTTGAGACATTGACCTTGTCCAACGTGACGAGAGTATGTAGGCTTGCCGACAAGCTTCGCGATGTGCCCTGTCGGTTGGTTAGCTGGCTTGAAACGTGCTTTGGGCGGTCAGATGTTATGTACCATAAGTGGTGACCTTTCCGGCCGGAATCTGGCGCACAGCATTGTACACCTGTGTGATTGCCGGAATAGACACACGCTGAAAATGAGGGCGGAGAAGCCTGTTGCACGTACGTTGGCATGGAACTCATCCATTAGATCGCGGGAAATAGTGCACAAGCAGATAGTTTGACTCAGACCAGTGTAATGTACAGGCGCCTAAGCTTGTGATGGTTACATAGCTATTCAAGTAAAGGTCGTGATCACCACTTTTCCTGGGCGGGTCGGACTGGAAAAAGACCGAGGGTGAGGGGGGCCTAGAACGGTTATGCTCACAGTTGCACTCACGATCAAGTTCCCAAGTGAATGCGGAGGAATCTTGCCCCACAAGGTACTTGTAAGCCTTAGCAACGCTGTCTGGGTGGAGGCGAGCGTCAGCGTTCTTTTCCCATTGTGGATCATTCTTCATTGCCCGGCTCCTGTCAGTCAGAATGCCTCCGTCGATGATGGACTACATTGATCAATGAGGCCCGGTTCGGAGGGTGCACAGAGATCAGGAGGCACTCACATGCGCAACGTGGATGTTCTCTGGCCCAAACTCTTTGTTCAGGCTTTGGCTCAAACTTCGCACGGCGAATTTTGTGACAGAAAAAATGCTAGTGAATGAATTACCCCTCAAACTAGCGGTGGCGCCAGTGAAGATAAGCGTTCCCCTCTTGCGCGCGCCTTCATCCGGATGCTTTATATGGTCAGAAAAATGGTTGTTTTTGAAGGCCGTAATCGCGGCTCTTGAGAACGCAAAAGGTCCGACCACTCCGGTGGTGGTAGAACGTTCGATGTCTTCATCAGTCACCTCGAAGAACCTTTTAAAAGTGCCTTCCCCAGCATTGTAGATGGCTACGCGGATCTCCGATGAGGGAAAGTGGGAGGTGATAGATGAGAATGCGGCCTGGACGTCCGTGGCTCCGTAACTCTTGATTGGGAAGGGCTCGGCCTACACAAGAAATTCGACGGTGGGAGTCAGCCCATGGGGAGAGCAGCCGAACCCTAGTACGCGAATACGTACTTCCCCGCCAGCGGTGTTGATTTCGTCCGCAAGAGCCCTAAGATGTTCGGGGTTTCTTGCGATCAAGGCAATGCGGTAGCCACACTTTGAAAATAATCGGCTACAATTCGAACGAGGTCAAACACAATCATCGTCTCACTAGCCTCGGACCAGTGACAGGCAGAATGCTTACGCAGACGACGCGCCGACACCTGCAGGTACAAGGTGAATACTAGGAAGCAGCCAGCAGGGATTGAGCCCGTGATAGATTCAGTCTCATACCGGTTCCATTCCCGATTCCGGCGATGACGGCTATGGCTTTCTTGGTAGTCGTGGACATTGTTCTCGGCTGGGTGCTTGTGCAAGATAAAAGTTAGATCGCCTGGCTTATATCTCGAGGGGAACTCAGGGGTTTGTAAGGTAATCCCTGACATCACTGCTGAGCGCGCTGAGCATCAGTCAGCTTACAAAGGGCAGGGGATGGTGTCATCGATCACCGGGGGTCCCCTCTGGGCGGGTCTGTTTTGTTTCAGGGGGTCGAAGGATCCCTCGCAAGCTTACTCTTAGCTAGACGGTCCTGAGGGAGTGATGCACTCAGATATCAGTCACCTGGTTCCAGGCATAGAGTGGAACAAGACAGTTTCCTAAAATTCACATGACGATATCAGTGTCGCTCCCAGTAAGTGGAGGATTCCGACGAAGTTGGGAAGGTGAGTTACATAATTTAGACCCATAGAAATGCCGTCTTGATGGACCGCCCAGACTCGTTTCTTGATAGTTGTGTTTTTGGGTATGCAATTTGGCAAGTATCCGGGGGGCTGGACGCAACAAGCTAACTATCTCAGTATCTGGATTACAAGGGGGCCAGTCGTGCATCTCAAACCATACGGCATTCGGCGGCTAACCCGGTTTGCTGGGTCGCGCTCGGGAGCGAGCCATCGCTTGGCTGGCGCAAATCACATCGACCCCACCAGCGGTCCAGAAGCTCGTACAAACTAGGCGGGTATAAACAAAGCCGCGCGCAGGAGGTTGGGGAACCTGTTTCGAATATCCTCGGGGGGAGAGATGCCTTGGGGTAGCTATTGCATCCGATGGCTGTGGTGACAACGGTGATTGCGTGAGCCGATGGGTAATTTGCCTCCGTTTTCGCTTCTTCGACTTATCCGGCTGTCGGAAGCAAATCGTTGTGTTCCTGAGGTCACCCAGCAATGCAAATTGCCCCTCTCGGGCCATGGTATCCGAATGCATGTGAGATAGGAACTGAATCTCGTCCGGCAAGCAGCGTTGTATTATCAACCGCATCACCGCGGTAAGTATACGCATATGTCAGATACTGAGGCCTTCATTCTCGAGGGATTGGGACTGATCAGGGAGTAGATAAGGCCAAGCAATAGACACGACGTCGCTAGCTTCCCACACCCGCCTCGATCGGTAAACTGGTGTCAAACTAAATACAAGTTGCGTCTGTTACATACTGCATGAGAGGTAAAACGAAGCGAAACCTTGGCTGTCCAGCATATGCATCATGCCGGCCATGGCGTGGATACAATTAAATACCTGCACGCACGATTACGGATAGTACGGGACGGTGGTTGGGGATTCCGCGTCCGGAGAGCGGTTGGCGAGGAAGTGGGTGTTTTGTACGGGCGTACCAGCGACGCGATCCTCATAACCCGGATAAAAATAACCGCCGCCAGGATTTCCTGTGGGGGGAGCGTCTAAACCGTGCGACGTTAGAGGGAAAGAAGAAGTCGCGGAGGTTTGTTCCGGCCGATGCGCTAATCGTGGAGCCAAGACACCGCCAGGGTGTGACTCCAGGGAACGGGGATACGCTGACAATTCTATTCGTCCCTGTTGCCTGCTATAATCGTTCCAGCACGAACGATTTGATCCGTAGATGTCGCTGTACTGCGCCGCCAAATGCGATCCGTCGACGGGGATTGCCTGAGACACAGAGTGGTGTGCTCTTAACTCGCCGGGAAGCTCGTGACTGTAGTTGTGGAACTCATGATAGCCAGGTGACATTGAAGGAAAGGAATCCGGAGCAGATTGCGAAGCTAGAGCCATGTGCTGGAAGTGATCGAAGGTCGGGGTCGGGATCGGTAAAGACGCTCGTAAAGGACTTATGCTCCTTGGCCCGGGAGACGATGAAGATGTTCCGGCGTCGAGATAGTATGGTGATGAAGGTGAAGAACTACGGGAGGGAGAAGTGACTGAGGAGTAGGGGGATCTGTGTTCGTCCGATGAAGTTGCAGGCGGGAAGGTGTCGAAATAGGATGGTGATGTTTCTGCACGCGACGTGTCTTTGCGCCTGGAGGGCGAACGACTAGAGGGGTCTGGAGATGCCGGCTGGGTCGTCGAAGAGGTAGTTCGAGTGTGCAGGTTACTCTTCTGGTATGGTTGACCGGGCCTATCCGCGGAAGGCTGGTCCCTCCGAGTCCTCGAGCGTCGCTTCTTTTCCATACCATTCATCTTTTGGAGTTGATAAACCAAACTAGGTTTGTCAATGGAAGACGCTGAGGTCGTCGATTGAGATCCCGAATTGGGAACGCGTCCGGTATCCACGACCGATGCCTTCCCCTTTCCTGTGAATTACGATTCCAAATATGTAAGCGGGAGGCATGATGGTGACGGAGCAAAATAGGAAAACCTGTTGCATCGTGGAAATCGTACAGATAAAACGCGAATTTGTTGTCATCGGTGAAGGACTGGTACGCTTGACCTTTCCCAATCTAAGGTCACGCTCAGTTAGGGTTGTTCGAGAAATCGGAATCAGCAAATTTACCAGGTCCCAATACAAAGGGGTTAGACCATCCATCTCGGTCTGAGATCGAACGATCAGGTGCAACCGGATCTCTTCCTAGATAAAGCGGGGGATGAGAAAAACTCAGAGTAGCTTCGAGTTTACACACTCGATACAACTGTTCCACCACGGCAGACCACGCGAGATTTTTGCGCGTGCCTAGCACGTCTGTGGATGGGTTCACGGTCGCTACAACGACAAGATGGCGTGTCGCAGGTCCACGGCCGAAAGTCGCCGACAATTCCTAAACGTGGGCGTCGTGTCAAAGCATACGCGGCGGAAACCAGCTCAGCTTACCTCAATTGCGGAGGTAACGTTGATGGGGGAAATTGTGGTTTCAGCGTGAGGGCTGAAGCTAACGAATGGGATATCGTTCCAATGCGGTGGTCGACGGCCAGAGCGATTAGATGAGGGATTAAATGGAGCAAGTTGGGACGTAGTCATCCACAACGTCTCGGCCTAAGGGTCGCGGTCAGTGGGTGAGAGGGAGTACGAGTAGAGTCACTCACGGCAGCGGTGGGGTTCGCAGCTTGGATGGCATTAAGAAGAGTCGGGAGGTAAGCATCCCTGACATGCTGCCAAAGGGATGCCAAAGGCTTAGAATCCTCGATCAAGAATAGAAGTGCCGCGGCGTCTCTGGGACGGTTGAAGATAGCGTCGATGGCAGCAGAAGGCGAAGTCATTCTAACTAGCTGCAGGGGGGAATAGCAGTGGACTAGGGGGGTTCATAAAAGGAGAAACGAAACCGTGATCATTCCGAGAGGGCGAGAAAGGATCCGTCGTGACTGGTGATGCGGGACCCCGGGACGGAAAATCTGCGAGGTTATACTAAAAGGTTGGCGAGCCGATGGCGAAAAGATTGATTCTCCGCGACGCGAATGGATGGGGCGTCCGACTTTATTTATTTTATTTTATTGCCCTCTATTACAGAGTGAAGTTGTGTTCTGGATCAGAACCGATAACTAATGAAATCATCAGTTGGTTGTGTGAAAAAGGGACCGAGGGTGAGGAAGCGATCGCAAACCGGTACGTCTTCTTCCATTGCAGCTATAATATCCATACCTGTGCGTGCATGCGTCGATAAGCACCTTGCCACACGCATCCCTTTCGTGATTGTCGACATGATGTCCATAAGCTCTTCCCGTGTCGGAGGCTTTAGCGTGCCGCGAGCTTGTCGCGTGTCCCTCAACCCCAGGCCCCGTGCTTCGTCATCCGAAGCTATCGGTCAGGCCCATCTGGGGGTACATCCTTACCTCACCAGCAAATCCGGATGCAAAAGAACCCGCGGGATTTGCGGCGCAACCGTGGGAACAACTTTCCCAATCCGTTCACGAACACGCGACGACCATCAGCCTCACCAGTCCACCGTCCACACCGTCGACGGCCAGCTCTAGCCCACAATGGCCCATATGCAGGGTTCAGGATCTCCAATAACGCAGGTGTCTCAGACGCCTGTTGCGCCCATGAGCCTTCAGCCTCAGCTCTTAACCCGCCTCCAGCTCGACCTTCGAGGAAAGCGGTTCACAGTTGACAGGGAAACAATCATGAACCTCCCAGAGTCGATTCTGCTCTGTCTCTTCCCAAACGGTCTCGTGCTAAGCAGGCAGAGCGCCATGCTTTCCGACGGCGGAGAAAATGATGAGTTTGAGGAGCTATATGGAGTTGATGTACGCTGTCTAGTCTTTCACGTTCCCTTCGCTTACCTCCTCCTTGCAAGTTTGACCCGGAATGCTTCTCTTTTGTCCTCGCGTTCTTCAAACAGTCCGCTGACGCCTTTTACGGCACACCAAGCTCCCCTGGACTCTATGCTGCCCAGCAACTCCTTGTTGATGGTGGATCTCCGACCTCAGACTTCAACCCCACTTCCTCTCAGAACCCCCTCTTGTCTAAACAAGCGATCATCGTACTACGTGAAGAGCTGGAGTACTTCTCTATACCATCCGAGGCAAACAAATCAACCCCCGGGCTGACAAGTGGCGCCGCAAACGAGGCGCTGTTGGAACTGAAGAGGAAATGTGGTGTCCACTTACTTCAGAAGAGGAATATTTTCACAGCCCTCCAGCGTAACGTGAACAAGGAGAATAACGTTGCAGAGCAACACCTGATTGACATGCTTTGCATGAGGTAAGGTCTCCCGCCAACTACCGAGTCCCCCGCGAGCTTCACGTCAGTCTTTAGTGGGTTTAACCGAGATGATGAATGGGGCTACCGAGCTATGGAACCAAACCGATGCTGTGTATCCTCTATCGCCCTGGTCCTACTCAAGACCGGCATTGTCCATCACCCTCCTAATGCTGCAGGTGAAAGGCAAGTCACCATCGATTATAATCAGATGGCCACTGCCCAGAAACTTTTGCTTTTTTGGCGCAAGCCTGCCGTAAGTCACTTCCGGTCATATGGCGCAACCTCAGTCTGACGTTGGGTATAGCGTAAATGCTGGTGGGACGGTGCAGAGGTGGACCTCGCCGAAGACGGTCAGCCCCCCCAACCAGTTAAGCTGTGGGCTCGTAGGGTATGGACGCTGGAACTCAGTTTGGTTCGTGGCAACTCAACTTCTCACCGGAATGTGTCATTAACCTCTGGCGTTCTAAGGTTTGATGTGCATTCGGTAGATACCCTTAACAACCCTTGCATTCTACCGTAAAGCGTGACGTTCCACATGATTGTCTAGTACCGTTCATCCGCAAATGGTAATTACAGAATGTTGGCCGTGTGTCACACTAAAACACGCTGGCACTGCGTCCTTGCCTCCGCTTCGCATGTTTGAGCAATAATACCACAGAACTAGGTGTCATCCCCTCCATGCGTTTAGCAGCTCCCTGTAATGGACGTGAATACTTCGCGTGTGGATCTGAGTTGAACCGCCTACAATCGTCGTGGGTTTAATCGCCGCGAGCTTTTCTTTCACCTCCGAACTAATTCCAGGGACTCCGCTGTAGTCCATGTGTGGATCGAGAATTAGATCCTCGTCCTCTTGAAACGCCTTAAGGTCCGCCTCCTGACGCTGAAGGAATGGGCTGTAACGTCCTAGGAATTTGGTCATCGGTCGGGTGATTATAGCGAGTCCGCTAAGGCCACACAAGGAAACCACACACCATCAATATGCACGCGGGCCAACACCTGTGGGTCAATCTCTCCCAGTGCCGGAATGGCGGAGATGATTTCGTCTATCTTGACGCGGGGATTTGCCAACAAGTCAAAACCACTAATGGGACGTAAATGTTACCGAAGTAGCGGTGTTCGGGGGTTCACGTCGAGGACAACGCCCAGGAAGTAGATGGACGGTGGTGATTGATCGTGAGTCGGGTAGTGAGACATGACGTATCGAGGGGGGATTTAGGGAGTATGAAAACCTTGCCCACCTTCTGAGAACTCCATCGTGACGAATCTCCAACCCGGAGGCTTCCCAACCCTGGGGCCGTATTTTAGCATGTCGATTCCGTGATGTGGGGTTTACGGATGATGAGAAACGTGCCTGTGGGCTCAAGGCGGCTGATTTTAGTAAGTCTCGCGCGCGGTCCATTTCGGAAGCGGTGGATATCAGCAGGTTCCAACGATAATCAGAGATTACGCCTGCTTTTCGAGCTAAAAAACGGATCATACAACGTCGTCAGCCCCTCGCATCATTCTCATCATTAAGCGATTGGACCGATAAGGGAAGAAAACATGCTAAGGGAAACGATTTGGACTCACCCGTCCTCGTCAGTCGCAAGTCCGCATTGTCGCTTCGAACGGTCAACCTGTACTCCGAACGCGACGTGAACATTCGATCTAGTAGGTCATGAGTCAAGCCTCCCTGTACGAAGCACATGGCAAAGCGAATTGCATTACATGGCTCTCCTGCGCCTTTTACAATCAAATCATCGATCATCACACCAACGTATCCTTCGGCACGAGTTATGGTCATGGGGTTCCGATGGAGTGCGTGTAGCCCAGCGTTAATGCCAGCTACAGCGCCTTGTGCGGCAGCTTCTTCGTAGCCAGTCGTACCTAATTGGTCGAACATCAGGCGACAAGAGCGGCGGAGATGAGCACGAACTTCACCATTTATCTGGCCTGCAAGGAATAGCCCCTTGTGCATAGATGGTAAGGTAAGGCGGCCGCCTAGCAAATATAGCGACGTACATTGATTCTTTTGGTCTGTAGGGTTGCTATCGAAGCCACGGGTTTGCCTCACAGCTAATGAATTGTACGATGGCCACTCACGAGTGAGTTCCCTGGGATCGATGTAATCATACTCGACACCATACGCGGGACGGGCCATCTCAGCGTGTTCGAGACCCGGAATACTCCTGATGATATCCTCTTGCACGTCTTCAGGCATACTATTGGATATGCCATTAGGATAAATGAGATCTGGTCACATAGGGGGGGAAATGGAACGATTGAGCGCGGCTGAGGTGGAGACGTGATGAGGTTCACCGGAGTCATATCCTTCCGGTTCCAGCCAGACAATGTGGCGTGCCTTGTGTCCAAATCGAAGCACTTTAGCTTCCAAAGACGGGCAATATCGCGGGCCTGTGCAGTCGAATCTGTGAAGGAGACCGAGTAGTGATGTTTTAGATCACGAACCCTTCCTGGTTTCTTGGATGTGGATGCTCTTGTGAAGATTGTCTTTAATTATTTGATGTGTTTTAGGGGTGGTAAAAGTTTGGTAACAATTGACTTGATTATTCTGGAATGAAGCGAAGGCAGTGATATCGGATGAGTCGATGAGCCCGTCGCTCGGTTTGTATCACATACCGCATTATCTACGGCAGTGTTGAGGTAACTGAATGGGGTGGGGGAGTCGTTACCTCGTTGCACGGCAAGTCGTTCGAAGTTTATGGTTTGTTTGTAAAGCCGTGCGGGAGTTCCCGTCTGGAGACGGCCGAGTTTGAAACCAGCGGATCGCAAAGAAGCCGACAAGCCAATCGAGGGGGATTCATCCAGCCGACCAGCTGGGAATCGCTTGAGGCCTTTGCGGACGCAGAATTAGCTACAGTCACTGACTTGGTTAATTAACCCCCACCGATGTGGATCTCCCCGGATAGGAAAGTGCCCGTACAGATAACGACAGATTTGCACTTTACAAGATCCCCAGTATCTGGAAAGCCACGCGGTTAATCAACATGCCTTGAGGCAAACGATATCTTATCACCAAGTTTGATGCCGCGAACAGCAATAGTCGGACCAGCGGTACCGTTGGAAGCGGCCGTATGATCCAAAATCAAATCGAAAACGCTTCCCGCACGAATATCAAGATTCGGATAGTTGAACAAGGTTTCCTGCATGTGACGCTTGTATAATTTCCTGTCTACCTGAGCTCGAGGACCCTGGATTCTCACGTTCAGCCAGGGGCCGATTTTGCAAAGAACACGCTACATACCCAGACGGCGGCGCCTTTTGAGCGATTCAGAACATGAAACTGGATTCCGGCTTTATCTGGAAGATACTAGTTTGGGATGAGCTACGAGGAAGAGCAGGGGTAGGCGGGTACCTGTAATTCGCCCACAGAGCCCATCCATGGCATCAACCTCCCGTATCAGTGTTCCTTTTCCTACGCCGCCCATGGAAGGATTACACGAGAGTTCGCCGATGGTTTCGAGCTTTTGAGTAAGCAACACAGTTCGGGCTCCCGCCCTGGCGGCACCCGCCGCGGCCTCACAACCAGCATGGCCCCCACCGATGACACAAACTAAAGGGGTCGTTATCAGGGAGAATTAGCACCGGGCGTTATAAAAACTCACCGTCATACTCGTTTGAGTGAGCGGTCAACGTTGCATAAGCACGCAGGAGACGGTTTTTGGCTGCCCCAATGCGTCTGCAGCTGACTGCTACGAGCAGTGACATGCGGTTCTTGGAGGACCGTGGTGGTCAGCGCGCAGCCCGTAGTTGTTAGGTGGTGGCGTAGGCGATTCTTTGCACTACTCGGGAGCCTTTCGGGAAGTGAGTCCGCTGGTGCCCGTTTCCCGCTCTGCAAGTGCCGTGACACGCTGGACTGAGTTCTGATTGGACACAAGCGCCCAAGGCCAGTTTTTTTCAAATGAAATGGAAGAATTTCGTCATGCGTGTCCACGTTCCGCATGTCACAGTCACAGTCACTGAGTCAGGGCGTCTGACCCCGCTCCGTCAGTTGGGATTTATTCGATAACAATGTGTTCTGGATGTGCAGCAATATTCGACTCTAAGGCTACCAAGCGGGCCTTACAACGGCGAAGTCGCCCCCCAGTGAGTAAAGTTGACAACTTGAGGAAATAGGCTCAGATCGGTTGCCCTGGCGCACGGCAATCAAGAAGACTATCGCGCCCAGTTGGAGGCATTTTTTGAGTTTGGGTCCCGCTTCGCCTGTGGGGAGCTGCGATGATTTGGGTCACCGGAGGAGAACTGCACATGAGGTCAAACGGCTTGAACTTTGACCACGTTCTGTACATGAGGTCTTCCGCAAGTGTGAGCGGAATCGGACCGGAAGTACTATCGGCAGCTTGCCGTTACCTATCCAGCCAGCGGCGCCAAACAAGCACCCTGCTCGGGTAAGATTGGGGCAAGGCCATACTTCGTTCGGAGCCGCCAGTCGGAGCAGAACAGCTGCGCCGCAAGCCGATTCAATCGTCGCTCTTTCACCTCCTAACACGATGGCCGACAAGTTGCGTGGAACAGCATCGGCAGTCAAAGCTTCAGCCTCGCCCTTAAAAAAACACATCCACCCATTGGATCCGCTTGACCCAGATGAGGTATCGTGCCAAATGCAAAAGGAACGCAAGTGACGATCACTAATCTTCCCCAGATTATCGCAGCCTCTCGAGCCGTTCAGCTCTATGCCGCCCAAAAGTTGTCTATCAAGGCCCTGAGGTTCCTCGTCTGCAATCTTCTGCCGCCTCCGAAGAAACAAGTTCTGGCGTATCTGGGAATCCCCCTCATCACCGGACAGGAACCAGACGCCCGTCCTGGTGAACTCCCACGCAAGGCAGAAGTTGACGTGAGCACCATCCACAAATGCTATCTTTACAAGATCCGCGGTTGATATTCGGAGATAGTTCATTGATTTGCTGACCGGGTGCGTAGCCTGTAGAGCATCGTGACCATTCATATCAATACGGCGCCTTCCTCAGCTTCGCCTACAACCTGGTCCTCACTCTGGGAGGAAGTGGATGGGCCGTAGAGTCTGTCGAAAAGCTTCCCGCTGGCTCGCAGCCCCAAATTTCACCCGATGAACTTCTCGAATGTGAAAAAATTATTAAGGCAGACCCCGAGATTCAAAGGTTGGCGAAGGAAGTTGGTGGGTGATAGGCGTGCTTCCGTCTAAATCGCTTCGTCGAAATTAATGTCTCATAGGCATTGAGCCCCACCAAATTTACGCAGATGGTTGGGCAATCGGCTACGACGAGAGGTTCCCGCTTGCCGCGAGAATATTACAAGGATTCTGCTTTGCTCGTTATTCGGAACATGAGAATCTTTATGCTCATCCTTTGGTAATGCAACGGCTTCTATCCTCTAAAGTAAACCCTGACCTTTACGCAGGACTTCATTCCGGTGGTCGACATCGGGGTTGGAAAAGTCATACACATCGATTTCCCTCCTCACTACACATATGTGAACAAAGAGGAAAAACTGCATATGCTGTCGACGACCACCACAGCTCCCTATCCGCTAGACGTCACTGCACTTGATCACTCGAATCGAGGACGTATACCACCTCCAACAGAGAGATTCGACCTCTTCCCCGATCTCATTGTCGAGAATGATAATAATTTCAAACTTCGAGATGATTTAAAGCCCCTGCATATCATCCAACCGGAAGGTGTTAGTTTCCAGGTCAATGGCCACGAGGTCATGTGGCAAAAGTGGAAAATGCACATTTGTGAGAGCGCATATCTTCTGGGAAAACTCTCGAAGGTAACGTAGGGCCTGTCATAGCGTTCAGTCACCGAGAAGGGATCGCACTCTCGACAATCACATACAACGACGATGGGGTCATCAGACCCATACTCTACCGGCTTTCTCTGGCCGAGATGGTCGTTCCATACGCAGCACCTGAATACCCCCATTCACGCAAGTTCGCATTTGATGTGTGAGTCTCGTCCGCCGTCCTGCTCGATTGAGTCCCTGTTTAACTTTGCTGATCGAGCCAGTGGAGAATATGGATTAGGGACAATGGCAAACGAACTCGCGCTTGGGTGTGATTGCTTAGGGCAGATCCACTACTTGGTCCGTTATTCATTGCAGGATTCGCATGTTGGGTGATGATTTTAATCAGATGACAGCCCGGGGCCTATGTCAATAACAGTGGTCAGGCAGTCATAATCAAGAACGTGATTTGCATTCATGAAGAAGACGCCGGGGTGCTTTGGAAGCACAGTGACTACCGAACCGGTGGACGCTCGAAGGCCGCTCGTGCCAGACGCCTGGTTGTCAGCATGGTCTGCACGTTGGCTAACTACGGTAATCTCCCAGTGTCCTTATCTCTGGTTCATAGCTGAAGATACAATGCCGCAGAATATGTCTGGAACTATCACTTCTACCAAGATGGTTCCATTGATTTCGAGATTAAACTGACAGGCGTCCTGCAAACCTATATCGCTAGGGAAGATGAACCTAATCCTTATGGGACCACTATCGCCCCGAAGATTAATGCCCAGTATCATCAGCACATTTTCTCCTTGCGAGTTGACCCGATGGTCGATGGGCTTGCGAACAGCGTTCTGGAAACAGACGTGATTCCATCTCCAGCTCCTGTCGGCTCGCCGGAGAATTTCGCCGGGAACGCGTTCACCACCAGGAATCAAGTTCTCAAGCTGGAAGGGTCTCGTGACTATGATTGGGTGGTCGACAGAAGATGGAAGGTCATAAATACCAACAGGAGCCATTACGCTTCTGGCGAGTATACCGGGTATGGGATCCATTTTAAAGGGGCAGCACTTCCTCTCCTTGCCAAGGAGGGTAGTTGGGTGGCTCAGAGGGCTAAGTTTGCATCCAAGCCCTTGTGGGTAGTCAAGGACAAGGAGACCGAGAAAGGGACCGAGCGAATGTGGCCCTCCGGCAAGTATGTCCCACAGAGTCGTGGTGAGGTTGACGATTCCATCGGAAAATGGGTTGAGGGGAAAGCTAGCGTCGAGAATGAAGATGTCGTGCTATTCATCACCGTTGGTGGGTCGAAACGCGACATGATGTTGGCAAGCTTTGATTCAGATCGGTTTTTGACGTGCAGGGGTGACACATATTCCCCGCCCTGAGGACTTCCCTGTGTAAGATCGACACGAGTTCTACGCTTGGAATCAGCGCTGATGTCCAACTTAGGATGCCGGTTGAGACCCTGAAGGTCTCGTTCCGCCCACAGAGCTTCTTCAAGATTAATCCCGCGATGGACGTTCCGGAGGCGAAAGACACGAGGAGCGTCCTTGTCTCGGGCGGAGAGAGCTGCTCCAGTTGCGATTAGAGACTTAAGGCTCAGATTGCGAAGGTGCCGACGTGGCCGTTGTCGCACTTTCTTGTGTCTTTGTAACATGTAGTTCTAGTCGCTCTTGCTGGCTTTCCCATTTGAACTCGTTGGTGCAGCCGCTGCCTTGCTTGATCCGTTGCTTCACGTGATCTGGAGTCACCTTGACAGACATTCCTCAGACCACTGTCTTCAACTAATCCCATCTGCTCCCCATACGGGAATTTCCCGGGTCGAAATGGGTGCGTACTACGACGAAATAGAAATCGAGGACATGTCATGGGACAAGGAAAAGAAGGTGTTCCATTACCCGTGTCCTTGTGGCGATCGCTTCGAGATCTCGAAGGCTCAGCTTAAAAATTACGAGGACATCGCTACATGTCCCAGCTGTAGTTTGATTATCAGGGTTATATACGACCCGGTACGTCAGCAGATTAAATCCGCGGTTTATCACGTCCTCACATCCTTTCGACGGCAGCTCGATTTCGAAGATTATGAAAGTGAAGAGGAAGACGACGAAGGGGAAGAAAAGGAGGAGCAGGACTCTGATAATGAGAGTTTCCATGAAGTTCTTGAGAATCTTTCCCTCGAGGAGAAGAGTCAAGTTCTCGTCGCCACTGCTTGAGATGTCCGGTGGCCGACACCACAAGCCTCACACCTGGCTCGAACAATGTGCGTGAGATTCGTGTTTCTGCTAAAATTTGTTAATTTTGTAAGGTATTTGATGCAGTCCCAACGAAACTCTCATTGCAATCACTTGAAGATGACCGACATCCCAGAAAAATTCTGGAGACCTCCCGATAAGGCAGCGGAAGGATCAGTATCGATAGCGGGTGGAGTAGTCTGGATAATCCGTGAGATTGCCGGTAGGAAAGAGAACCCAGCGAGCCATACCTTTTGGCGATACGACCAGACCTCGACCCTTGGACGCACCACGGTAGACAGTCTCGATAATATCGATCAGCTAAAAGCGCGTAAGTCTTGTATGCTCTCTCGTCAAGGAACTGTGTACCTCTTGCTTGTTGTCCATTGGCCAGTTACTGGATATGTTGTCGATGAGAGGCGTGACGTCAACACAGGACAGAGGTCGCTTACATCTTGTTGTTGTTTCCGGTACCAAGATCAATCATGATGTGCTTGTTCCTGCGTGAGTGGTGTTTTACAGCTTTTCGGCGGAAATGGGCAGGGGGATGCGCACCGATAGAAAAACATGACCGTGCAGGGATCATACAACTCATACATCTGTCGATTTCCACACCTCAGGCGTCTCGATGGATCAGAAGCATGGCACTATACTGACCTTGTTAAAATCCGGAACCTGGGTTATATCACACAGGTAGATCACAGCAAAGTTCTGCACCTTCTCCGCCACACCGTAGAGAGTCTCGTCCATAGTCATGCATTGGGGATCCCAGTCGTGGCCGAACCGAATGGCAACGACCCTGTCCTCCTCAGATTTGATAGCCTCGTCGACGTGCCAGCCAGAGGGAAGGTGGGGAAGGAAGTAAGACATTGTTTAAGCGTGGGGCCAAGGATGGTCGGACGCTTTAGAGTGTCGCGCGAACTCACGATCTAGAGCCCTTTCTGACTACCACCGCCAATTATGAGTTCTGCTGGTAATTCTACTCGACCGATAGTCTTTATGGACATCAATATCGGTGAGACACCAGCGGGTCGTCTCAAGATGGAGCTTTTCAGCGATATTGTGCCCAAGTACGACCCTTCACAGGCGGATTGACGATCGTTGATGACCCTGCTTATTCTACTAGGACGGCGGAGAACTTTAGGCAGCTGTGCACAGGAGAGTACAGGTAAGGTTTCTCACTCTCTCCGTCTCCTACGATCAACTCATTTGGATGTAGGGTAAACTCGCGTCCGCAAGGGTACAAGGGCGCAATCTTTCATAGGTGACACAATCCAAGTCTGGCCGTCGTGACTTTCAAATCACTCACGCCATTCCAGAGTGTAGGTAGTGCGCGTATCCGCATTTTCTTATGTGTTGATCTCGCATGTGCGTTGTAGCATCCCGAACTTCATGTGCCAGGGTGAGTCGATTGGAAGTGACATTTGAGGACCGTTCCTAATCTGCTGGGATTGACAGGTGGTGATTTCACCAAGGGAGATGGCACCGGCACGTTCTCTATCTACGGCGACAAGTTTCCCGTAAGCCCCAATGACCTCTGTCCCCACTCGACCGTCGACGCTGACAAGCGTCCAAGGATGAGAATTTCACAGAGAAACACACCTCGGCCGGCCTTTTGTCAATGGAAAGGGTTTAATGATATAAGCAAATTTCTCTTCTCATTTTAATTATTTTACAGGCAAATTCCGGCCCAAACACCAACGGATCCCAGGTACATCTCGCAGCACAGTTTCACCTCCGAATAGTACTCAATATCTCCCTCAGTTTTTCATAACGACGGCAAAATGCGATTTTTTAGACGGGAAACACGTAGTTTTCGGCAAAGTGATTGATGGAATGCTCACACTGAGGAAAATTGAGAATGTCCCGACAGGACCAAATAACCGACCAAAACTCGTTGTCAAGGTCACGGGTGAGTTCTAACTCCGTGCACCCCCGCGCACCTGGTGCTAACTATTCTCCAGAGTGTGGAGAAATGTAGGGATGGAAGCGAAGTGCATTGAACATACAATCGGTTGTGCTACACATTCATTATAGTACATACATCCTAAGTCGAGAATTACAATAGCTGAGGGTATGGCGAAAGATGAGTAACATAAACGTCCATTAAATAATCAGAACCTTGCTGCGTCGTCTCGCCTCGCTTACAGTACACTTCGAAGCACAATGGGATCGCTGTAGTCACGTTGGTCATGCGGGGCTTTCGACCACTTGTCTGTGTGAATTGTTAGCGGCCGCGCCGAACTTTCGGAAGATTTCAACCTACCCGGGCAAGCCAGGAAATACCCATCCATGGCATTTACGAAACGTATTTGGTATTCATTCGGTGGGATGACTGTCACCTCCTTCCCAGACTTGAGGTTCTGTTTCGCTTTATACTCCAAGGTCTTAGCGAAAGTATAGTTCCCTGACGCACTTGACATTAGAAACAGGAGATCGGAGTGATCCATTCGTATCCACTGTCAGCTCACCGATTGTGTCAACCAATCCACAAGCAATTTGTTTCCTCTCCGCGTCAATTCCCAACAAAAGCGAGTAGTCCATAATGTTCGATTTCGATAGGAACTCCGAGTCGTTCTTGATGGCCTCCTGAAGGACGAGTTTCGAATGGGGGTGCAATAACATCAGGGCCCGTCTTTGACCTACATTGTTCCGTAAGCGAAGGTTCAAGAATGCGGAAAATCGTCTCACCTTCGATCCAATCGCCATCGAAAAGTGGCTTAGAAGCGTTTCCTAAAGTTGTAGGCTTGACTTTACGCCCTTGAATTCCCTTCAGATCAAACGTCTTCCCGATCTTCTTGTTGAAGAACAGATTCTCCATTACAAGCAGGTCAGCCTTCGCCTGGATTGTACCGCTCTCGATGTTCCTGATTTCAATGGTGTAGAACCCCAAAAGCTTTGCAAGGACCGTAGGGTTGTTGGAAGTGGATTCTATGTACTTGAAGTACGATGGTCCAAGTTCGATCAAGACCTGCCTGTACATACTTAAATGACAGAGGTCAACGCTAGAATAAACTATTGACTCACAAGTCGGCAACGTTCCAAGCATCGACAAGCGTCTTGATGATGAACCTGTCGTCCGACGTCTTCCAGAAGTTCGATTTGCTCTTCCCTCCTTCCGCCAACCAGTTGGCACTCTTCTCGATGCTCCTCAGGTACGTCGCCTCGATGCCACACCTCTTTCGCAACAGATCGAACTGCTTGGCGTAATAAACCGTACAACTGAATTTCAACCGCTTCCCGATCGTCCAGTCATATTTGATATGCGGTCGACTTTCTGTTGTTGAAGGTTCGAGAGATAGGAGACCGTGATGGTTCTTTCTCGGGACAGGAGGTGGAGTCGATTCGCCGGTATTCAGGATCTGCTTCATTACGAGTGCAATGCCAGCCGAGAAGCCGGACACTGCAGAATGAGACGGATGTGCTGACGTCTCGGGCTGTGTGGGTTTTGGCGGCACTTGAGGGGGGTGATCATCTCCTTGCTCACTTGCAGTCGTGCTTGAGCCCCCGTCGGCGGAGGACTCGGTCTTTCCTCCGGTTTGACCATCAACGTCATCATCCTTGATTGTCGATAGAATCGAGGAAGCCTTGCCTCGTCGGATGGTGCTCCCGGACACAGAAGAGTTTGAAGTCGAAGAGCCGTAGGTGGCTTCGGTAATTGTATTATTACGGCTCAGCCCCCGCTCATCGGTAGCAGCTTCCACCTCCTGGAGTATCTGTCCGGCTGCCCCGTCATTCTCTGGCGGCACGACCTCACCGTCGACTGGCTGGGTGTTGATTTCCACCGCCGGTTTCGACCAGGCTGAGGGAGGCGCACCCGTCCTAGACAAACTTGCACTTGAGAGGCGCGAGGGCGACAACATTGAAGCAGTGTCGACGGGAGCCTTGCGTAAAACGTCTCTTATCGAGAGAATTGATGATGGATCCCGGGGGTGTTCTTTCCGACTGACAATCGCCGAGTAGACTTCGGGTTCTTCCCACACCGCGTGTCCGTCGTCGGGGTCTGGTTGCTGGCGTGAAGGCCCAAAAAGTCGATAAGATGACCTGGAGAATAACGAAGGGCGGCTAACTGTCATCTGTGGGGTTGTCGGTTGTTCTAATGTCATGCTTCTACCCGCAGACATACTGGCGAGCTCCGCTAGGTAATCCCCAGAGCTGCAAAGGCTCATCAGTTCCACGGCAAAACACGCGAGAAGATTCTCAAGCACCTCAAAGTGAATGCGATCATGCTTCCCCAATCACTCTCGTTGATAAGGATGTTACTTCCAGGAACTGCGTGGTTCCCGTTTATCCACCAGTAAGGATTCTCCGGGTAAGACGACGTAATTATGGTGCCCTTTGCGCAGTGCTTTCCCTCCCATGCGCTCATCCTCTTGAGGGCTCCCTTCGCTGAAGTCTTGAAGGCGTGTCTTGCATTGTTCAGACATTCATTCGGCGTCTTCGCAAGAAGAGAGTACAGAGAATGTTCTTCACGCTGAAGGTCTTCTCTGAGGTTCTGAAGGAGCTGCAGCGTCTCTTCATGGTGGGGGATCTTTGGAAGCGTCCGCGTAGAAGCCGAAGAGGCTGACTTGGCGGAAAGTTTGCTATCGCTTCTTTCAGTCGGAGGGCGTGAAGAAGGAGAATCCGGTTGTTCAGGGATAGTGGTAGTCGCAGAGGGCATCTCATGATTGGGCTCATCATCGGGAAGTGTAGGTAGAGTCTTTGCAGGGATGCGTGGGGTCCCTTCTACAGAACCCACTTCGGCTTCTTGTTCCTCTATGACGGAGGGGGGGCCTGGTAAGGTTGACGGTGCGATCTTCGGCGTTGCCTGAGAGCTATGGCTTGATTCCGTTTCTTCATCTTCATCGGGGTCAACGGAAGAAGGTATTCGTGGGAGGGATTTCAAAGGCACTAGTGGTTCGGTATCATCGTGGGATATTTGTTCCTGGGTTCGGGAAATCTCGTCGATAACGGTTTGGTGGACCACAAGGGAGGGAAAACCTACAAGATTATCCATCCGTTCAAATAACGCGTGCCACCAGGACCTAATCTCTCTCTTCAAAGTCCTCCTTACATCACTGCTTTCAGACTCTGAGGAAGTGGGGCATTGAGATGACACTGTCGGGGAACCCGCAATAGGTTTGGGCTCTTCTAGCATGTGGGCGCCGTGTACGAATTGCACGCGAGGGACTTCGACGTTGTAAATTTCCTCGACGGCGGCCAGAGTAAAAGTAATCCGGTGAGTCCGGTATGTGAAGTGACGAGCGATGTTGAGGCCAGGATGCGATGGAAGGGCGTCCATCTTGACTTCTGCGGGTACAGTGTGTTCGCAAAGCGGAGGGGTGATGATATGGAAAGACCGCGAGTACACGAGGAGCTCCAGAAACTTTCCGAAGGAAAGCAGACTGCAAGGAGTGACTGTGAGCCGCAGAAGGTATGGAATTATGAAATGACTTTACAAGGTTCCATCACTCATTCTCACCGCCTTCGTTCTAGCCGAACACTCCACGCAACTCTGCCACATGTCAACCCGCTCTTCATTGACGATCTCTTCGAGGGAATTGATATTCACGGTGATCCGTATTCCTCCATGCACGAAATCCAGCTCGTGTTGAAACCGTTTCGATTGACATCCAGCGTTTCCACACTGATCCTCGGCTGTGGTGGCCATCCGTATAATCGCCCCGCCGAGGGTCTTGTCCGCGCCATCCTCTCGAGAATAATACCGGAACCGCATCCACCTACGACGGCCGCCGCATAAGGTGGGAACGAGCGCAGGGGCTGGCTGTTGGGAGGTACTTGTCAGGGATGAGGAGTTTGTCGTGAGGGTATCGGAATTGGTGGATGCAATTGACGGTGTGCGGGTAACTGGAATGGGTAAAACATGTTCCGAATAGAGGGCACAAATCTCTTGCTGCCTTACAAAGCCACGGACTCCGATCATCCCCTTTGCATGTGCATCGCGCCCCTCCCAGCCGAGTAGGCAATGTAATCGTATTCGTTCATCCGGATTAAGCCTGCGGGAAGGATCCAAATCCTCCCTCTCGGCTATGGATTGTAGGAGGGGTGGGGGTGGGAAACAAATTCCGGTAGTTGTTGAGAGCAAGTCCTGGAAACCTTCGATACGAGTTACAGCCATTCGAAACGGGTGGTCCTCCGTGTGCTGTTCTGTCGGTTTGGTTGCCTTCGTTTGCCAGGGGAGGCCATCGGCCAGGAAGGAGAGCCGCCTACCCCTTGGGTGAGGTGCATCCATCGATCGCCGGGGAGTGTCTCTCACTGTCCTCCGAAGATCCAGCGAGCCATGTCTAGCGAGGGTCGTGGCACGGGTCAAAAGACCCCCGGTTTTTTTCGAGAGAAATCCCCAGACACCTGCATGAGGGCTCCGATCTGATGATCTCTCACCAGCATTGGGAACTTGAGAACTGTCGCCAAAATGTCTGATCGGGAGTGGCGCAGGGCGAGGGCGAACCTTCGGTATGTTGAGCTTGACGCGCGAGTCGAAGAAGAGATGTTGTTCGATAACGACGGATAGGTAGATGTAGATGGAAAGCCGGAGAACTTTGCAAAGCGCCGCATGCTGGGCAAGGGAGGCTACGCCTTGCAGCGAGAAAGTTCCGCCAACGATTTTGATTGGGTTCTTGTCAGAGTAATCTGCATTGGCTAAGGTACAAGAGGATGAGGCTGGAAAGGAGGACTGAGATTAGCTTGAGCTAAACTGACCGTCCCATTCGTCCAGCCCATACAGTACGATTCCTTCCTCGCGTGATGTGGTGCGGGGTAGCGTGAACCGAGATGGCGAAAATACACATCCAATAGCAGAGGGGACAATTTCAAAATCAGAGGCGTTGTCCGGAACGGATCCGTAGGCGGCTGCGGTCAATAGCATGTGCTTGGCGTAGGGCTTCGGAGAGGGTGGCAAGGTCTTCGCGACCCAAAATGATATACCTTCCATGGCTGTGCCAGCCGGAGATCTAGGTGGCGAGTGCTCGGTAGTGTGTTCTGGGACGTCTGAGAGTGCAACACTCTTAGGCTCCGCGACAGCGTCTGCGGTCGTTGTTCCTTCCTCGATACCCCTTGAAGTTAACTTCCGTTGGATGAGGGCTCGCCTCGACCGATTCGCACCCGCTATCCAGCCGCCATCCGCGATGCTATCTCCCAGGGAGTCGAGGGCGTCCAATATTCCGTCTGTCCATGCTTCATTGTCGTGGTCCCAGTCGTTACCCGCAATCGCCAAAGATTCTTCTTCTATTGCTCGGAGAATAAACCTCCGGGTGTGGTTCCGTGCTTCGACAGAGAGGGTGGTGAGCTTTGGAGTGTCATGTCGCTTAGGAAGGGTGGGAAGCGGTTTGTCGTGATCAAGCTTGGAAGCCATAAAACACCATTACACACGATGGGCGTAGCGGTATTTTGATAGCAGATAGCGTTTAAGGTAGTGGTGGCTGCTATATCGGTAAAAATGGAAGTGTGAGATTGGCGTCTGTTCTCGCCGAAGGGGACGTTCTTGAGGAGGCGATGTCACGTGGTCCTCAACCCATCACCAGACTGAGATAGGGCCTGAATTAGACGCCCGCGATCCAACGGACACTACATCTCGATTTCTTGCATGGCGGACTAGCTTATAGAGCAACAGCTTCTGTCATGGCACATGTTGAAGCTCTTCCCTCATATAGGCGTCCAGGGGAAACGATACGCTTAGCTGCCATGACCTTGGGTGATGCGCAAGGGCTTTTGATCGGCGCGCAAGGGCCTGCGACCAACCATGATGTACTACTGGATCGTAAAACACGATGGTTCTGAAGACCAGGACATAATATCCTATCGAGAAGACTTTGGGACACTCCGCCAACACCATATCATCGTCGAGTCGTTGTCTCAGTTTATGACCGGCGCATCATTTGTGTTGGGTCGCCGAATCAGTACCGAGAAGACGTGGCGAGATTTGAACGATACTCTTGTCACCTACCTGCAGCTGCAGACTATGCAGAATGACAAGGCACAGCCCTCACTCGGAATAAATATCGGTGTGAACGACCCCGTCCAGTTCCGAGACAGTTGAACTCACAATTTTTCTAGGGACGATAGTGGCGTTCAAGAGCCCAGGACCACAAAACTCGAAGGCATCATTCAACTCTAAATCGCGCGGAGGAATATTTTAGGCTACCCAAATTCTACTACTTCGCTCTATGCGGAGGTCTCTTCGACCTGGGTAGGAAAGTTCTTCCTACCCACTGGGTCTCCCAAATACCCATGGCCAGCATACCCATAGGCGCCTCACAAACCCTTTCTCATAGGGCTACTTCGAGGACCTTGTCGAAATATATCGTCTCCATGCGTAGCCAAAATTCATGTGCTGAAGTTGCATTGATCAGCCACAAACGAGCCTACTACTGTTCCGCTTTTGTCGATGCTAATCGACTCACAACGGAGATCAGGGCGCCCAATCTTGCGCTTCAAGGCCCTGAAAACAAGATTTTGAAGGGGGGCATCAACCTCAACATTCCACAACTGCGTTTGTGGAACTTTGGAGGGCATCGCTCTGCGAACCGGAGGTGCTCACAGATCGATGCGGTTCGCAGGCAATCTTGCACGACCTTGCGTGTTGGCAGGAGTGACCCAACCCTGGGTCTTCCCATTTATCTGCAAGGTCGAAATCGGGATGACAAGTGACAACGGCTCCTTTCACATAGAAGAGCACGGGTTTCATTGTGCGTGCAAGTCCGTGCATTGGTTCCGATACTTATCGTTTGACTCGCCACCGCTCATACCTAGCGTGAGCCTCAATCAGCCCATTCGTAAGCCAGATTGTCCGCCTCCTCAATCGACCGGACCATACCGACGATCTGCGAAATGATTCACGGTCGTAAGCACGGCCCTGGAGGCATCAGCGACGACCCTGGGTTCAAGAGAAAGAAACAGGGCTCGGAGCCCACCTTAGACCTGGAGACGATTCGTGTCTTAATCGCTCTTATCGAACAGGCCAGACACGCGTGACCTCTTTGCCGGATCTATGCACTGCAGCCCATCGAGAAGTGGCTGAACGATCCCGTTCTACCTGCGACTGGTTTGTAGCATCGCGAAACGAGGACCAAACCGCGCATCAATTTCATGAGATCGCCCGGTCGCGTACCGAGGCATAAATTTCAGCAGCATAACGATGGCGGGAGTTTTTTGGGACTCGCGACATTACGATCGGATCTGCGGAGCGAAGGCATGGCGGTGGATCTTCCATGGAGATGATGGCCCTGAGTCGTGTGGAAGCGGGGCCAAAACTGTAACTCAATCGAACAGGATCTAGGTCGCCAATGCGGTAAGAAGAAAGTCCGGTGGGTACCGTGTATAAGCAGTTACGATCGACGGTTACAGATTCACTAGTGGCGGTATCTAACTATTAAGTCGTACATCGGAATATGATGGGGATATAAATGGGAGGGTAAACGTGAAATTAGTACGTCGCAGTCCCCCCTCGCCGTCCGAACCTGGATCCCCGAGTGCCTACTCTCCTACGAGAAGTACAGAGTCGGCAGCAGAGGATGTCAACGATCAAGTCAAAGATGGCAACAATGATCTGAATAGCGGGATGAGTGACACGAATTACTGGCTTTTCGGTATGACTTACAGTAACGATGGTGTTGACAATTGTCATAATCACACTGGCGATGGCTGAGACGATAGTGTCGATGATGCCACCGATGGTAGAAACGACGGAGCCCTGTGAAATATTCATGTCTGAGTGCCGGAGATCAAAGGAGATGGCTGCTGGATGAAATCACCATGATAGAGATATAGGTGTGAGGGTTAGAAGGAGGTGTGGTGTTCTGAGAATTTGGAAGGTGTTTGGTGAGGGATCTGACCCATTTCCTCCTTGGCTTATATACCCAAGTAAATGGAGCGACCGTGAGAAAAGTGGTGCAACCGATCGAGGTGACGCAGCAACCGAAAACGCTTTGGTGACGTTTGCCCTGGGGCCGAATCTCACGACCACTCCGCTCCACCACATCTCGGTGAAAATGGACCCCGTTGCCGCCAAGTCGTCATTCTTGTGCATGTACATGTCCAATCACAAGGACACTCTTGCCAGCTACGTCATCTACTATGGCAAGGTGAAAGACGCAAAGATCACGAATGCGGAAATGACGGGAATTGATTCAAAGGTGGGCATTCTGGAGCATTCCATCGCATCGGTTACCTCATCGGTTCGTCTACGTAGGGCATGAATATCAGCTACAAAACCCCTTCCTCCGGCGCTGGGAATATCCCCATTCGAATCGAATTCGAGCCGCCGTTGTCTGGGTATCAAGACGTCAAACCTCGTCTGCTGTCCATGAAAGCACATGCGGAGGAGGCACTGGGAATGGTAAGGTTTACGGTCACACCCTGAGCCCTGAGCCGAGTCCCGGCCGATCCATTGATATTTTGCAGGTACCTGTCCCACAGATAACCGAGTTCACGGTTACCTCTGGCGCATGGCTACTGACGGGAGCGTTAATCGCACTCCTCACTTACGTCACCCTCTCCCCGCCCCTGTCCAGCATAGTTCCATCCTACCTCTACCCTGGCTCCTTTATTCGGGACATTGTAGGCGATGGGGTTGTAAAGCTCGCATGGGGAGTTGTGGTGGTGGCACATACGGCTGAATCCTTCTATACGGCGATACTCGTCAAGAGGCATAGAACACCATTCGGGGTCGGCGTAAGTAGCACTTCCCTCCATCGATGGACTGCGGCTCATCCTTATTGTCAGGCCATGTACATTCTGGGAACCCTCTTGTTCGGCTTTCCGGCTTGGATAGAGCTGAAGAGGAACGTACAGGCCGCCAGGATTGATTCTATCCTCAAGGGTAAATAGTCTACCGAACTGGGAACTGGGTGCGGGCAAGGCAAGCCGAAGCTCAATGCGTGAGAAAGAAGGGCGGAGGGGGCCTAGACTCTGGAGGGTTGAGCTGCATCGACTTATCCACCAAGTGAGGGGGTAGAGTTGACACAAGGAATGCCACCACGCAGTTCTCACAGAACCGACTGTCGTACCTTACATATCTCGATTAGATGCTTTCTCGATCTTGTTTCTTGGCTATCGTTTTCCCAGTAAAGCAATCACGTGGGTAGTCGCGTCAAAGTACCACACCAGTCGCGACGCGACGGATATCTCACCCCATCACCATGTACTCCCTTCCAACTGCATGCCCAGTCAGGTGGACCGCGACTCAGGAGCGCTCTATTCTACGGGGTTATCCAAATGCCGCAGGTCCAAGCGCCCCCAACCCTCAGCCCAGTGACGTCAAGAACCTGTACCTCCAGTTCCTATGGCTCCCCGAAGTGATTCACTTGTGGCATCGGTATTTTCCACCGCTGACTTCCGGTGGTCATTTTCGATAGTCCTTGATGTCACTGCGAAGACTCCGCTCGTCCCTTGAACGACTCATTCCACGAGACGATGCCGACCCCACCCGGCTTGCGAATCTTGATGCACTGTTCCTGACCTCGAGACAATGCTCGGACAAATACCACCGTTTGGTCCCGGAAATTCTGAACACCGGGAATTCCGACAGTCCCGCAGACTTTGAGCAGAGCATGATGTGGCTCGCGTTCAAGAATGACAAGCCCGCGGATGAGTCAATCTTCGAAGATAACGAAGAGGAGAAAGATGAGAAGTGGAAGAAGGATTGGTTAGATAGGATGGAACGCAGAGAGTCGGTGTCCTTCCCGGTTTCCTTTCGTGATGTTGACGGTCCTCAAGGGTACAGATCCAGATCATCTTACATCTGTTCCGGCTGTGTCATCCCGTGTCTTATCCCAGCACTCAGACGGCCGAGGGTATTTCCCCTTCCCCCAAGAAACGGAAGCAACGAGACCCACGGCCGGCCCTCTCACTCGAGGACAAGCTAGAGTCTCTGATGGACAAACTCGCAATGTGGCAACTACTGGGGTCTATCGATGACCATGGCATAAATGCCTCCAAGAGCGACAAACGCAAAGACGACAGAGACTGGATGCAGGTATTCTGCGAAGACGTCGTTCAGGAAGCGTTCGTTCATTTCTGCAACTCACCCATCTGTTGTCGTGTGCTGAGATGCGTTCTGGGATTCTAGGTTCTGCAAGTCACAACCGGATCTGTGTAAATTGCTTCACAGCAAGGTCTTCCGGCACCCCATCTTCTCTGACGACACGGACGCGGAGAGCCCCCCACCGGACAACCAAAAGCGAAAAGCGAAACGCCAGAAAACACTACCGGCCGCAGGCTCGACTCGTTCCCGAGAACCATCCTTAACCAGAACAGCTTCCACATCGACCTCCATCTCCCGCTCTCGCTCCGCCCACCCCCACCTCGACCCCAACTCCGCCTCCACGCTCGCACGATCCCGCTCGCTTTCCGTGTCTCTCGAAGCCGAAGCCAAAGCCGTCTCGAACGGCAAGAAACGGATGTTGACGAGAGAGGTCAGCATGAGCAAGGGTTTCAAACGGTCGAAATCCAGTTTGTTGCCTGATCCCCCGCCTGAACCTCCAGCCCCAGTGGTCAGGGAGAGGCCAAAGCCCACGACGGAACATCGAGGCCTGGAGAGGGTGCAGTCTCAAGTCTTGGTCGAGGACACGCCTGTCAAGCCCATAAAGCAGTTCACCGGGGCTCGACCTCATCCCCCTTCTAGTACCACCGTCATGGGGGTAAATGAGAACGACAGTAGAGCGTCTGGCCGGAAGTCTTCCTCCTCCCTGGAGTTGGGTGAGGACAGTTTCGCCACCGATACACCCGTGAAATCAGGTCGCGTACCGAGGACAAACCTACAACTGCGTACAGATCTCGAGGGCGACGAAGACGAGGATGATGAGTGGATGATTGGCTCTCCGAGTGTGAGAAGGTCGTTGGCATCGGCGCTCACAGACGAAGATGCCAGGAGTGATTCTCCTTGACCAAATCACGGTGATCTGCAGACTTTTAATTAAAGGTTTCGGACTGTACATGTAGGGTAATACTGGTTCCATACGACTTAGGAATGGAAATGCTTGGGTTCAGGTACTTAATACGTACGGCAGGACAGCAACGGCGTTGAGGATGAGTGGTATACGTACACGACCGGTCAATAACCAGACGCGAAAGGGAAAAGAGGGTAGTGGGCAATCCAAAGAGCTATGCGCGATGGGAGGAATGTGATAAACAGAGAAAGATGATTTCCGAATTTCCATTGAACGTGCGTGCGGCTTGGGGATGAAAGCAATATTCGACAACAAAGGAGGGTGACTTGCATGGGGATAGATTTAATGTGAAAAAATAAAGAAAGGTATACCTCAAGAGAGCGATTTATAGGTTCCGGCAGAGATTGAGTGAGCTCGAGCTGGGATTCGAGGGCTGCAAGCGACGGGGTAACAAGTGGTGGGGTTGGTTATATCTTCGTGGTCCCCCAACTCACCATTCACCCCGTTGTTCGGCAACGACACATTCCACCCATTTATCTATGGCTGTTTCCAACATTGTGTCCCAGCCCTCTCCTTGCTTAGCAACGAGAGGACCGTCAAAGAAAACGGGGCGTTCCTCTGGCTTGGGTGTCTGTCTCGTAGGGGAGGCGACAGGGGTTCCATGCGAAGGTGTATTGGATCCTCTGTCGGGGCTAGCAAAGCCGACACCGTTCAGCGCTCTCCCCCGCTTGAGGTTGGGTTCGGAGGTGGGCATTATTACAGGAAGGAGATAACGTAACTTGAGGGCACTACATGTGATCGGTCAACGTGAATCTCGCTGGTTCCAGAGCAGACGCTTACGCTGCCCATAGCCGAAGGTTGTCCGACCTCCTAAACGTCCATCCACTCCGTTTAGCTTCGCAAGCCTCGGCAGAAGCCTCCAGAGTGACTATGTCGTGAATGGAATCTTGACTGATAAAGCCCCAAGGTTTGCGCGACTGCCGCACCGCAGCGTTGTACGCAACGCAGAGGAGTTGTCCCGATGCGAGTTTCTCCAAGAGGGTTGTCCGATCTGATGCATCGTCGGGGAGGACGGCAGCCAACGGGGAGGGTAGGACGGATTTGAACAGTGCATGCATTCGACCTGCACCAGGAATAAGTATCACCTCGATGATTGACAAAGCAAGAACCCACCCAAAGGGTCATCTTGGAAAGTGCCTCGTTTGGCCCAGTGAGGCAAATCATCGTCATCCACTGCACTCTCCTCCTCTATGCTATCCATTTCTTCTGGTTCCTCTGCCAGGGAGTCGTTCAAAATGCTCGTCGACACCACGCGTCTGTTGAATGGCCGAATGTCCGGTAAGGCAGCACCTCTCCTATCTGCTTCGCCGGCGCTGACCCTCCTATTCTTAAACGACCGATCCCGTTCTCTCCTCCATCCTCTCTGCCCATTCTTTGGTCCGCCGAACAACACCTCATCCACGACATCAAGATAAGTTCCAACCTCCTCCTTCTCTTTGGCCAAGGAAGAAAGCAGGATATCTTGTCTGTATAACCATCCGCTCCCAAGGACCAAGCGTTCCTCCCAACCTTCACGTTTCTGTTCTTGTTGGGGTTGATTGAAGTCATCGTCGAGGTCTTCCCAGACAGGCACTTGTTCATTGCGTCCTTGGACCCTGATCAGGGTAAATGCTGGTTGATTTTCGTCACTGGCGGTAGAACGATCGCCATCTCCACTGTCAGAATGGTTTGATGGCGAAGCTACCCGGCCTTGAGAGCCATGATCGCTCTGAGCATCGTAAGCGTCGTCCAACAAAGGAAGTCGCGATGATTCTTCGAGTAACCTGAGAACACTGAGAGTACTGAGCGCAGCTTTGCGAGTCCTGGACAAGGCGATCGACGCGGAAGAAGGGTTTGGGATGTGGCGTTTCTGGAGCGCAAGATTGGTCAGGTGTTGGGGCCGATAATGCTGTCGTTGGTTGCCCGAAATGGTCGATGATTCGCTAGGTAAGGACACAACGTAGTTCCGTACAGAACGGATGGCATGCGTAGTGATCTTGAGAGCCTTGAGGACATCGAAGTGATCGGACGGTCTTCTATCCCCATCCATCCTAGAGACCGTTGGGTCCTGATCCTGTGGTGATGAAGGCGCAATACCGGAGTCGTCGTTAAGACGCCATATCTGTATGACACTCTCGAGATCATCTATTAATCCTGGTCTGAGATTCTCCGGGTCGACTTCGAATGTCTTGACATACGGGGGGAAGGCCGGTTGTGTTGGTTGGGGGATAACTGGGGAAGGCGGCAACTTAAGATGAGGAACTTCATCTCCAGAGAGCATGGATAGCTGGGTTACTCCATGGCCAAGCGCAGGAACAAGTCCTTTGGTAGCGGTACTTAGGGAGCTACAAATCATCAGTGGGGGCGCCCACGGGCGAGACGGAGTTATGAGATGCTCACTCCTTGTTCGCTGCGAGCCCAGTCTTGGTGAAGTAATGCTGGAGATGCTCAATGCTTCCAAGAGTCATCACACTCTCGCGCTTCGCAGCACTCCGGCTGAAGGGTTTCTGGGGTTTATTGGAAGCGTTCATGTTTGGGTAGAAGGCGACCTGCCGCCGCTGTTTGTTGTTCCATGGAAACGGATCCGGCTTGTCTTTCCCACTGGGCGAGAAGTCTACGTCTAACGAACCTGTAGACTGTGGAGTCACCGGTGCCTGGGTCGAGGCGGGCGAGCTGTCAGACATTGACGGTGGTGGCGGATGGGCAGTGAATGCGCCGACAAAGATGATCCGATCGAACAACCGCGAGTTGACACACGGAGTGCGGGGAAACAGTCAAGCAGAAACCGGATGAACTTTGAGGTAGATGGTGGAAGAAGAGGAAGAAGGGATTCAAGATTAAACGAAGGTGAAAAGAACGCGAACTCTGACGGACATGACCAAATCGGTTCACAAGGAAAGCCACCTTCCAAATTTTCGAAAAAAAACAAGACAAAGTAAATATGTAATGCGATTTACGCGCTGCACCGTTGGAATATCACAGACGACTGGAACGAGACGGAGGGGGAGGTGAAGGTGGTTGGCAACTTGGACTTAACCTGGACTTAACCGACCCGATCATCCTTGTTCCTCGACCTCAACTAGACCACCTCGGCAATGGCGGACCCGTTCTACTCTTCGTGCGCCGACGTGTTGTCTGTCTGTCAGGCCAACAGACAGGACCTCGACGCGCTTTTAGACCCCAAGACGGGGTTTGCCTCGCGTCTGCGCGATCTTTGTGATGAACAGTGTGTACAACCGCCCTCATTTGTATGTCAAACCGACCCCGCTTAGCTTAACCCTAGGTTAAAGGCGATTGTGGCCAGTGATCTCGGGTACATCCCCCAGGAAAAGATAGATGCACTCCGGATGGAAAGTAATACCTGGGCACTTCTACAGTGCATCATGCCGTGCGTTCAGTGTCCTATCTAGCATGAGAAACCACCGTTAACCGAAACGCCATTCAGCCATCGTAAACAACAGTTTCCCATCTGGCCTTCACCCCAACAACTTCTACAAGAGAATCCGTATAGCCCAACATCCACTCTTGCCCAGGCAATCATGCACTCTTCACGACTCTTCTATGAACTTGTCATCGTTCGCGAGTGGCTTCACGATACTGCTCCCCCACCCCCTGTACCGGACGCTGCCACTGGATACTGGAAATTCACAAAGTACCAGTTGATGCAGGCACTGCGAACAGGAAACAGAATGCAGTCTGATGGTCTCGTTCGTGAGATGGATCCCGACGCCCCCAACCGAGATGATACGAGGGGTCTCGCGGCCGACGATGCCGTACGTACATTCGTGACCCCTGGAATTTGCTTCAATTGACGCCTTGTTCCGCAGAACTACGATAAGACAGTTGCACAGGCTCTGTACGCATGTGTACGGGCAGGGAAATTGGATGAGGCGATTGACTTGACCAAGAAAGCTCAGCAGCCGTGGAGAGCTGCAACGATCCGAGGGTCCACTCTCCTCCAGTGGCGAGGCATCTGTGCGTACTTACACAGTATCTGCCAAATTTGTGTTTCATTGTGCGTCAGCAAGCGAACCAAGGGACGACGACGACGTCACCACATTCGACGACGGAAGCTGGACAGGAAACAAGCGGAGGAAGCTTTGGAAGTCTGCATGTATTCACGGGGCATTAAACGTGGGTAAAGCCGCTGTTCTATGGAAGCGTTTACTGATATAACGCAAAAAGTCAAGTCTCCCGAATCCGGAGCGGGCGCTGTTTGCGTCTCTAGCTCCCTCTTCACAGACCTCTGCAGTTTTAAAATCGGCGTGCCGCACATGGGAGGACTTCCTGTGGGCTCAAGTAAGCACCATGTGTGAGGAAAAACAGAGCGCAGAAATGCTGCGCCTCGACGGCGGGTTTTGGGAAGGCGGGATGGCAGCCGTAGAGAAGGGGGTCGTTATGCCGTCGAGGGAGGAGGCAGAACAAGAAGAGCTGGAATGGGAACAAGAGGTTGAATCAACGCTGAAGTCGCTCAGCACTGTGCAAGCGCCGGAAGGGTACGTTCGGCGTCATCGGCAGGATTCTTTCAGCTGAACATAAGGACCGCAGTGCTCCGGCAGACAACCCGTTTCACATATCCCAATTGTCGATCATACTTGGGAGTACGGACGAATTGCTCGAAGGCTTCGCGAGCGGTGTTCAAGGCGGCTCCTTTGACACCTCCTCTCCAGAGTGAGTGTTGGATATATCCAGACCATCTGCAGGGCTAACAAATTATCACCAGATTCCCAACTCTGACGAGATTCTTTGCGCACCTGTGCCTCTTCTTGCAACTCATCGATGTTCCAGTTCCACCTCTCGCGACTCAGGTCATCCTCGAAGCTTATCTCCAAGTGCTAGAAGCGGCGGGACAAAGGGAACTTATCGCGATGTATGCCAGTGCCCTTGGTGACAACGCTGTCGACCGCTATGCCATGTTCTTGACTTCGCTCGAGTTAACTGCCAGTATTTCCGAGCGGAAGGAAGCGCTAGTGCGCGCGAGAGACCACGGGTTGGACATGCAACGTGTTGCCACCGCAACTGCAGAAAGGACGATCGAGAAGGTCATGAAGGTACGCACTCTTTTCCTGGTGAGGTTTGGTATCTGGCTGACTGGACGAAGCTACTTCCGCCGCTCAAAGGTCCTCTACCACAGGTGCAGTCAAAGCCCTGTCAGTTAAGCAACCCGGAGCTATTATTCATCAGGTCAATCGAGTGGACGACGATTATGCCGGAGACGTACGACAACGCCCTGGAACAAGCCAACTTGATCATCCGATACTTCCTCGGCATGGGGAATATCTGGGTGGGAAAGGGAGTACCCGATCGCCTCCCCGCCGAATTAGCATCCATCGACAAACCTGAAGATATCGCCACTGAGTACATGCACTATCGACAATTTATGCACGTTTGGGACATCTTTGAAAGGATTGCGGAGGTCATTGATGCAGAAGTCGCAGACGAATGGACCAAGGATGCAAAGGTCACCTGGCTCAACGAGTATGAAGCCCTAGTGGACGAAGTTTTTGAAAAATCCGTGAAGCTCCTCACAACTGAATGGCTCGTTTCCGATGTTTCCAGAGTCGACGGCGATAGAAGGAGAAGGGAACTCATTCGCGTGAGGCAGATTCTTATTCCAGAACTCGTCATCAAGCTTCACAACATCTTGTACGACTCGCGTGCGCGATTGCCTAAGTGCGTCAGGATAGATCAAATTCGTTGTGCTTTTTGCCTGACGTGTTTCCCTAGAAATCTCACGCGTACCTTCCACCTGGCAAACATTGTCGCCGATTCGAGACATAAACTGTACGAGGATTTCGTCGGGGGCAACGGTCTCAGGTTGAGAGAATACTTAGGGAATGTGAGGCAAGCAATTCTCGGTGGACTAGAAGGTGGAGGATCAGATCCATTCAGGATACTTGGTACTGCAAATTAATTAGAGTCAGGCATTGGCGGAGCTCCCCTTCACCGTACGCGTGCTGCCCTTTGCTCAAGCGAAACTTTTCGTTTCATTTTGATCGGAGCTTTGACTCTCTTTCATCTTTCGCGATGCCGGCAAAGAAAAAATTGGTGCAACGCCAGTCGCAAGGCAAGACCAGACCTAGGGTGCGGTGAATCGGCACAGATCACGGATGCCTTTTACCTCTGGGCCCGCCACATTGTGGCGGTGCTCGAATGGGCTTTAACAGGCTTGTGTCTTTCGTGAGCAACTCCTCTCCACCTCTCCCTCCCTTTCCCTCTCTCGCCTGCCACAGCCCAAATTCAGTACTCGGTGCTCAGTATACCCTCCGCTACTAATGCTGATGACTTCCGATTCGCAAGCTCGCATCCGTAGCTTGATCTCTCAGGTCGCCGAGTCAAGTCTGCACGATGTGTGCGACAAGATCTACCACTACATACAACAGGGGGACGATCGCGAGATCGTTCGTGCTATCGCAGTCAGCATAGTTGACGAAGCCGTCGGGTCCGGCCACACTCTCGTCCCTCAAAATCACTTGGCCTGGGTGTGTTGGATTATAAACAACCTTTGCTCGACTCCTGGCCGAGGAGCGAGGGCGTCTGTTTCTATATCACTCCCCCAAACGCTCAGCGAGCTTTGCGAGGAAGTATTTGTGGATGCAAATCGGAAATTGGAGGATGGTTTAGGTGTGGATATGGCTTCTTCGATCATGCTCGATTTAGTCATTCTCGTTGGCGAGTTGTACAAACTCGGTTTGGTGGAGGACGGAGTAGTGAAGAGGGTTTACTTTGAAACCCTCCATCGTGGATACAAGAGATTCGATGTCAATGCGAAGGCGCTGTGCCTACTCCTCGAACTTGTTGCCGAACGCTGGAATACAGATCCAACTTCGAGAAATATCGATGTAGAACAGTATGTTCTGTCCTTGTTGGATTACGCCGAGCGTCATGATCCTCCTGCCGAACTTGTGGAGGAGATCCGGGTATGTTCTTGCTCATCAACGCTGTAGAGCCAACCCTGACCGACAGTATTGAAGGGCTTTGCTCTTCAATTTGGCATACAAGCTCGCCCCAGGCGGCCCCCGTCACCGTTTTCCTCGGGCTCAATTCCTACCCAGAATGGGCAACTCCACACCCCTCCCGATTCGACTTTTGCTACGGAAGAACATCCTGTCTATTTTTTCCGCGACGGTAACATCGATTTCATCTGTCAGTCAGATGACATTCGCACCATCTTCCGCGTCCATAGTCACCAGCTCGTTGGTTTCTCTTCAGTTATGTCTGGCCTTCTGTCACAGGACAACCTTCACCGCTTGCCTGTCTTCGGTGGTCGGCCCCGGGTCCCTTTGGACGACGATGCGACGGAGTTTGCCCTTTTGCTAGGGGTGTTATATAAGTCATTGTAGGTTCCTTGCACTTCTTGGTACGAACGCTCTAATTTGCTTGGGTCTCAGTCTTCCGTTCGGGACCATTCATCCGCCCTTCCGCGAATTTGCTTCGCTTCTGCGGCTGTCGACCAAGTACCAGATCAACAGGGTCCGCGATCAACTGCTCAAGGACTTCCTGCCTAGCCAGGGCGCAAGGGATGCCATCCCGATTTACCGTAGCTATTTCGGGGATCCAGAACCCCATCCAAACGAGGTTCTCAGACTATTCTACGAATGCCAAGTGGAACCCGCTTTGCCTTTGGCCTTCTACGAAACATGTGTGGCAGGCATCAAGTCACTCACAAGCACCGATCCTTCCATCATGCTCCCTCCCATTCCTCTCTCCAAAGCCGTCAGGGGGTTCTGCGCGCTGAAAGCACTGGAATGGAAGCTTGCCAAGAGCATCTTACTGCTCGATCGCCAATCGCATAGATCGAACATGTGCCGACAATACGATTTTCGCTTGATGGATTCCGAGTCGCCATTGCAGGACGCCTTGCGCGCCGCATGTCCAGGGTTCGAGGTAACAACTGGAGGCATCCTGCACATACTTGATTTTCCCGACAGGGATAATTGTGTGGATTGTGTGGCACAGTGGAACGAGATCAAACAGGAGGCCAAGGCAGAGCTTTTAAAATCTCTTCCAGCAATATTTGGCATAGAATCTTCGACGTAGACCCATTCATTGAATCCTTGTTTTTTATCTTCTTTTTTCCTCCTTAGGAAATACGGACAGCAGCAGAAATGTAGACGCACGTTTTCAGTTGTTACTGTGTACTAAATTTAACGACTATGAATTACCTACTCCAAGTATCAGATTATCCAATAAAATCTGCATCGTGGTCATTCCCGGCAAGTAAAAATTCGAAGCCCATGCTTCACCCCACGCCTTTTTTGAAAAGAGGCATGAGACGGTGTGAGGTACATTTACTAATTTACAAGCTTTTCGGAACCACCTCGAGCGGCGATCTCCAACCATTTCCGACAAGCAAGTCGCATTGACATCGAAGCAACGGCCTCGGACATCCCCCAAGAACTAAGGGAATGCGGACCGTAACAGACAGACCATGTGCACGGGACCTTGCAACCGAGGATATTCTCGCAAACAGGTCCCGAAACCGATAAGAATTCGCAACCTCTACACCCTGGTACGGAGTAGAGTCCATAGTACGAACGACGGGCCGAAAAAGGCAGTATAAATCCGCAAAAATAACAACCGACCCAAAACTGCGTATGCGGTTACCTAGGCAAACCCATCTCTTCGCCGATTACCTTCAGACATTCCCGAGAGAGGGTACGAGCATCGAATTCAATGAAATCCTTCGTTTTCTCCTGCTCTTCCTGAGCGATGCGGCTCCGCCCTTCGCCAGCGAGATGGTCCGAAGGTGACGAAAGCCAGGCGGATGGTGTTTTTCGCGGGAGCGAAGCGATCTCGCAGAAGACGTGATAGAAGTGAAATAGGTGTGCCTTGGGTGACCGTCGAACAGCATCGGTAATGAGTCCCTTTGGATCGAGTGAGGTTTCGATCACTAAATTGGGTGTGAGCGAGAGCGAGGGTAAAGGATGGAAGATCTATACGAACATGGTTGCTGGGCTGCATATTGGGATGGCGACGAGGACAGGGCTGCCCAGAGAGTGCCGGGCCAAAGCTGGAGATTTAAGAGTTTTCTCAGGACATATAGCAATTCTTCTTCCCGAAACCTGGGCACGAGTCATCTAAGAGTGACCGAGCGGGAGAGAAAAATATTTACCGTTGGAACGGAAGGCTTCCCCTCAGTTCCTCGTCTGCAATATACTCTACCAGCGTGGATCGACACCTACTGAGAAGTAGGGGGAGACATATCGAGGCGACTCGCCTCCTTTTCGGTTCGCGGTCTTCTTGTGGTTAGCGGATGGCTAACTTGGACAGAGTATGACCACGCATACCTTTCGCGACATCAGAACAGATCAAGAACAACAAATCGAAACACCAATATGAGAACCTCTCCCTCGGGACGAGCTTTCCAGACCTTGTTGTCCCGGTCTCCGTCTCCACAATAGCGTTGCCCCTATTTGACAACTTCTTGCCATGACGAGACTTCGTCTTCGTCTCACCCGAACAAGTGGAATTGGGAGTCACAGGTTCAGAGTGATGACTGTCCTCTGGTTGTTGTACTTGACTCCCGGAGTGCAGCATCTTCCCGAGTTGTAGGATCAGATAGTCAGGGACGCGAGAATCCCCCAGGTACGGAACAACGTCTATCTCCAACGAGGCAATGAGAGCAAGATCAAAATTCTCTTCCGACTTCTGGGCTTCGAGCGGGAAACTCAACACTGGGGAGCTAACAAATTTCGGCGATGAGAAAGCGCTTGGAGAGAGTGTTGAGGCCTCACCAGTCTGCGAGGATACCGCCTCTGAAGACGTCAAGAACTTGTCTCCAAATTCCCTCAATCCTGTCGTCCGATATTTCTGACGACAGCCGTCAGAGCTGTGGGGAGCGGTCGGGACATACAGACGTACCGTCATCCAGGTTTTTAAGCTGCAAAGCAAACTCGCGAACGATAACCAGAAACGCTGTCGTGGCAGTCTTCCACAAGGGTGGGTCTTTCCCAAACTTCGATGGGGCCGGACAATCGTACTTCAACTTGATAGGGATGGAGTATGCCTATGGAGTAGCATTAGGCCTGGAGGTAGGCTGGTGAGGATGCATGCGACTCACAGATAAAATGACCTCCAACGTTCCATTGGTGTAGATTTCCGGGCTTGCCTTGAACTTTAAGAAAAGATCCACTAATTGTGGCATAGTCTTCTTCGACAGTGCGATATAGGAAACTCGCTTCTGTGGCTTTGAATCCGAGGAAGGTACATCGAAGGCCGCCATGAACGGAAGGGTGGCATATTCCGAAAGGTCACGGAGGATTAGCGAAGGAACCCCAGGCGATGTCATATCAATATCTTGAATGACATCCGACACCGCTACTTGAACGGGGCTAAGATTGTCGATATCCGGTCGATACTCGGGAGAGAAACTGTATGTGAGAACATCTAGAGCCATGTGAGGAAGGGAACTTTGACGTAGAGATTTAATTTACCTTTCAATATAGACATGAGGTCCGTGAGACGTTCCAACGGCCATTCGATTTCTTCGAGAGAACGCGTCAAGGCCCTGGTGTGGTTTAAGATGTCCACATAGGCAACCAAACTCTCCTGGGTAAACGGGATATCATGATGGGGCTTTCCCGATGTGGGAGTGCTAGGCACTTCTGTCAGTTCTTTCCCCATCGTGTCACAACTCTCCCACACCCGCTCACAAGACTCCACGACCCGTCCCTTGAGATCCACATCCGCGCTCGCGAATGCCCGAAGGCCCTTTTCAAGGCAACGCAACGCGGGGGTCGTGATAGACCTGTTGTCATTTACCCACGAATCGCGGACATGTGCGAGGAACGCGTTCCATGCATCCACGAAAGTCTCGAGGTGAACAATTTTGGAGATTAAGAAGTCGGAAAACAAGGACCCGATCGACGAGAAAGCGAGAGATTTCGTGTCATCCCATGCCGCGATGACCTCAGATTCCGAGGGATCCGAATCCGAATGTGGTTGAGAGGGAGGAATCTGCCTCACGGCTTGCGTGAGCAGCTCAAGGAGAGGGAAGGTAATTTTCCAGATACATTCGTGCCATGTCTCCAAACTCAGCGTCGCCCCGTAGAGTTGCAACGTTCGGAACAAGGTCTGGATGGCCCCTTCGCGGACTTCGGGTCTCGGATCCGTACACAATCCAAGCAACTCCTCCAACAGGAACATCCACAGCGCGCTATACTCTGGCTCCTTGCCTGTGTCTTTTCGCTTCGCTTGAATCGAATCCGAAACTCCCCACAGTAAACTGGCCGCGGCCGTCAAAGCGATGTTTGTATCGGCCTGTTTCCCAAACTGCCCAAGAGTCTTGATGCAGAGACGGAGGTGTTCTGGGGAGAGCGAGGTCAACGAGTCGCATACGAGGGTGAGAGACTGGAATGCGATCTTCACGAGGCTGGTGTAACCTCTTTCGTTGACATATCCAAGGGGAGGCGGTTTGGGCCTGGGGTTTTCAATTGTAGAGATGGAGTTAAGAGAGTCTGATGATTCGGATACCAGCGGCATCGCGGGCTTGCACACGCTGCTCAGCATGTCGAAAATGATTTCCCAACCGACAACGAGCGTATGCCCGGAAGACTGAAGAATAAGGTGGAGGGTCTCCAGTCCCATCCTTCGTAGTTCGACGGACGTTGTCCCATTGGTGATAGCGGTAGTTTCGTAAATCACCTGCTGGGACAGTACTTGTAAAACCCGTTGCTGGACTTCTGCTTTTGTCTCCATCGAGCTGAGGTTCCTTGGGACGACGACCAGAATCTCGTCCAGGATACGGGCGGCTTGAACCCTGATCGACTGTGGTGCAATCGACAGGCGGATTATGGAAAGGAGGTGGCTCGTGATAGTATTCCAAGCAACGTCTGGCGAACGATAGATGAGGCGGTGGATGTTGAGCAGGGCAACTCCGCCCAGCCTATTGATCCCGAAGTCACCAGTTCGCTAAGAGTCGCGTTGGAACTCGCTGCAAAGATAGATGGTAGACAGCTCACCAGGGTTCGTGGTATAGAAATGCCGCTCACGCGCCTTCTGTGAGCTACGCTTGCCCTGGAAGAAGGAGACAACGTTGCGCTGAGAGAGCCGGAATCTTCTGACGTCCGAGTCACCGGCATGCTAAAATCCCCGGACTGCATCACCACCATTTCGCTGCTGAGTTTGCATAACGCGTTGACAAAGTGCCTGAACGCATCATCCTCGAGGTTCTTGGATGTGTCGAATAGTCGCTGAATGGCATTTTGCACGCTATCGGGATCAAGTTCTGTAAGTAGAGGATGATGAGTGCCAGAAGAGGGCAAGCCACCGGTGGAGGTGGATTGTGATATCGCGATGGAAGAAGAAACGGATCGGCTCAGCGTGCCAGTGCCTGGGATGACTGAACTTCTACGTGAAGCAGAAACGGTCGGTCTTCCTGCCCTGGAAGTCAAGACGTAGTCCGCGTTCTGCAATACCTCCAAGACATCGAACCAACTCCCGTCCAGACTCCCCGAGAGGTAGAGAGCACTGGAGACGAGCACCTTCAGGCAGGCCAGGTTACGCTCAGACAGTCCGGGTGGAAGTGGTGGGCCCGTCAACCCGAGATTGTCGGTCAGGGATTGTGCTGTACGTGGTGTGGGGGGCTCAACGGTATCGACGCTCGATACGACTTTGGTAGGGACGGCAAATTTCGCAAGGCTGGTGAGAAACGCGTCTCGGGGAGTTGTCAGTCCAAGCATGCCAGAAACATTCGTCATCGCCTGGTAGCTCGCCAACACATCTCCGAACAACTCGTCGGAAAGGTTTGTAGAAATGATGAACGACAATGCCGCCAACAATGCCGGCCACCCGCTCGCAACCATATCTCTGACAAAGCGAAGCTGGAGTGTCACCGTGCCGTCCTGTGGGAGCTCGTCGAAATCGAGGGCTGGAGGGGCACGGATGACAGATTCGCCTGCAGTTCGTGGTTTCTGGACGACCATGGAAGTATAGATCGGCCCGGTGAAGGCAGCGAAGCCTTCGCAAAGAGAGACAATGCATTGTACTGCGAGCAAGTAAATGTAGGATTCGGGGATAGGAGGAGAATCAGCTTTGTCGAGCTGGTCGATGCTATCCGCTGGTTAACTTGTGCCCGACGGAGACTTTTGATCTACATACCATTGTAGTTTCATAGATGATCCCTGCACGCTCAGGCCAGCCTCCGTTCCGATCAATCCTGCGACTCCTGACACTGTAGCACTCGCAGCTGTGGCGACAATCCCAGCGACGCCGCCTACATCGAGGCCGTAATTGGCATCCCCGCTCAACGGAACACCGACTCCATATATCTGCGAGCTAACTCCGAGGAGAGCTGGTTTCTCGGTCACGAGTCGTTTGAGAGCAGTGATCAACGAAGTGAACACCTTCGAGCCTGTCTCTTCAGCGTCGTAATGTTCCCAGAAGGACCGCATCAATTCTGAATCACTACACAGCCTAAACCCATTGATCGGTCGTAAACCCCCTCTGGAAAATTTGTTGTTGCTCACCCTCGCATAATTTCCATGCAAAGCACCCTCGTCCACAAGGGCCGGGGCGGAAACCCTGATGAGTCCTGATTTGGATCTACTTCTCCGGAGGTACCACCGCTGATTAGCTTGATCAGGAGCATCATAAAGACCTCTGACTCGGTCTCGAGCTCAGCAGGGAACTGTTTCAGCAACAAAAATACCACCCGGGTGGACCGGAGGGTCAACGGGAACAAAGGACGTTCGGATAGAGTCTTCAATAAGAGCGGGCTGAGATGGTGTTGGAGGAGTAAGAGTAACTCGGAATGCTGAAGGTTGCATGTGAGCTATCGTACAGAGAACAAATGCGGCCTTCATACCTCGCGGAAAAGGTCGTGGTAATTCGTCAACACGCTCTCTATCAGCTCCAAGGCAAAGGTTTTGTGTAGAAGTTCGAGCTTTAGGAAATGGGGCTTCTCTGAGTTGGCGAGCAAACACAGATCCTCGAAAACGGCGAAAGCATCACGCGCAGAGGGGCTGAGGGCTTTTGTGGTACCGTCAGGTAAGTGCGTGTATTCGACTTCGCCTTGCGCCTCTCGCTTATCCTCTTCGACGACTTTGTCGAACACAAACATGACGAGCTGCCTGAGTGTGGCGGCAGCGGTCGAGGACACCACTGCGATCCGAGACTCTTGAAGCTTGAAGCAGAGGAGCAAGGCCTGCGACACACGCTCGGATCAATGCTCGAATACAGGACGCCAAAATGTGACATACATCACCGAGAAGTTCGCCGTGCACGGAGGGAAAGTTGGTGATGAGAGATAGGAGTGTTTGGAGAATCCTCAGCTGGATATCCACCCCTTGATTGATGCAATCTCCCATAGTGTTGACAATGACAGGGACCGCCGAGTGCGGGACTGCTTTGAGCGATATGAGGCGATGAAGGGAACCGAGTGATATTGCGACGACCTTCGCATTCTTCGTCGCGCATCCCATGAAGACAGGGCGTAGGAGGTCTTCGGACTGTGGTCCATCTATAATGTGGATGGCGACGCATCAGGGTAGGTACACGGTGCAAGTATGAGGAGCATACCGGATGCAAGGTTTGCAGTGGCCTGTTCCGGGGATGCTCTCAAGATAGCTAACGACTTTTCGGCAGCCTTGGGATGACGTTAATGTGGAAATCAATGGGCCGGAAAGGACCACAAACACCTCTCTAACTTCTGGATGCCTCCGTTTCGTCTCGCTGGACAGAGACTACAGCGTTTTGAGCATCCTGACTGCGACGGATCCGAGTGAACACACCTGAAGCTCCGTCACAAGGAAAGCCAACGAACTCATTCCACGACCAGACTCGGGTTTGCCTCAATCTAATATGGACCGCTGTGGATGCGACGCGCCCAGGTAAATTCGCAGGTATCCTGGTCCCAATGATACGTGAACGGCTTGTCCACTGCGGATCGCTGAGCCTCGGAGTGGGCGGGATTGAATCTAGCGCTCAAGTACTTACTCATTGGGCTGAGCGGCCGACTATTGACGCCGAGGACATAGAACCCCAGTCATTCATCGACATCTGCTCACAAACGACCACTATGACAGACCATATGCCCAAGCTGGTTGCTTTTGATTTGGAGTCGGTTTGTTCCATCTAATCCCAATAATCGTCTGAGATTAACTGATATACTACTCGTTCAGTTACACTTTGTGGGACCTTTGGGTCGATACCCATGTCTCAGGTAACCCCACAGAGATTCATTTTAACAAAGACTGAGCTACGAGCAGAACCGCTGAGGAGAGATGGTAACGAGATCAACCAGGTGCTGGATCGGTAGGCGTTCAGGCTGTGGCGGCCAAATGCTGTTGTCTGAGCTCTTGCATAGATACGGCCAGGAGATTTGTTTCTACAAGGATGTGCCTCAGATCTTGCACCGACTAAGGGTGCAAGGTATCTTTGTCGCAGCATGTTCCAGAACCAGTGCCCCCTCGGTGTAAGTGGTGGGCTGGAGATCAGGAGAAACGATGTCTGAGGTCCACGTTCATTGATAGGGCGAGGAAAGCTTTATCACTGCTCTTGGTCCCCGCAGATAACGGAGACAAACACGGTACACCAGTTGCGGCCGAGACAATGTTTGATCAGATGGAAATATACCCAGGTGCGTTTTCACCTGGGCAGATTTCCTGGCAGATAGTGTATAACGTGGAACAGGATCCAAAAAGTCTCATTTCCGCAAGATACAGGAAGCGACGGGGATACCCTACTCTGATATGGTCGGTCTCCTAGTATCGACCTTGTTCCCTCCGTCAATTTGACCACCACCCTGTAGCTTTTCTTTGATGACGAGATACGTAATAAAGATGTGGCATCACTCGGTAAGCGCTCGGTCTTTGCTTCCGGAGCTGGATCTGGACTTGTTTTAAAGGGGTGACCTTCTGTTTGGTCCCGGACGGGGTCAACAATCGCGCATTTGAAAAAGGGCTTGAAGAATGGAGGAGGCGTCACCCAGAGCAGACTGGAGAGGAGTGACGCTTGGACGGAAAAAGCCGATGGGCGGGGGGCAGGGATGTGGAAAAGGAAATGTGGTGTTGGATTGGTGGTACGCTTGGGTTTTCGTGATGTAGACTCTCTACCGTCGTCTACAACGATGATGACCGTTTGACCACAACCAAATCCATTCTACTTCATCCTTTTCTTCTTCAGCTGTTATATTCTCGGTTCATCGTGTTATCGACAACGGGCGCCCTTAATCGTACATCTAACATCTCTCTAACCGCACCATTTTCTCCGCCTCTTCCCCTTCCTTTCCTCTCTTCTCCGTTGGTGATCAAAAGACATGCTTCAATCCAAGCCTGGATCCTCGCTCTTCCTCGGCATCGAGCTGGCGACAGACCAACTACGTGCTACCCTCGTGGATGACAATCTTGAGTTGATGGGTGTGGAGTGCGTGGATTTTGACACCGAAGTACCAGAATATCAGTGAGCATCCTCATCTGTCCTTCCACAAGACCCGATTCTCTTCGTCGGGGTTAATGCGTTCGGCTCTGGGACCAGTCATGCCCTCTGCAAGCCGACAGCGCTAATCCCGTGTCTAGGACTCAGGGCGGTATTTTCACAACGCCAGGCGATGCGTACACGACTCCCGTCGAAATGTGGGTCAAAGCACTCGGTGCGTCTCATTTCCATTTTTTGCTCGTCCAACGGAACCAATTTTTGTTTTCCGCTTTTACCTTGCCCTTTTTTGGCATCTCGATCTCACTCATCCTCTACTTAGACCTCCTCTTGGAAAAGCTCCACCGGAACCACGATCTTGCAAGGATACGCGCAATAGGTGGTTCAGCCCAAGTCAGTACCCTTCCACTCTCATCCGTCCTGTGCCATCCGATTCACCTACTTCTCCAGCACGCTCTCGTATGGTGGAAAGCAAACGCAGTTCCCAGTTTAGCCGCCCTGGACCCTCGCCTCAACCTCAACAGTCAACTTACATCGCAATGTTTTTCAATACCTAATGTCCCTGTCGCTCAAGACACCTCGGCCCATACTCATGCCCTTTCCATCGAAGCCGCTCTCGGTGGTCCCGATCACATGGCAACTCGTGTTGGAACTTGTGCTCAATCATCTCTGATAGCCGCACAGTTATTGCGTGTCCGTGAAGCTTGGCCCGAGGTTTGGGCAAGGACGGGTCGCGTTCAAGTCGCCTCTTCATTTTTATGCAGCATGATGTGCGGAACGTGGGTCGGAATGAACGAACCAGAAGCTTGCGCGACTGGAATGTGGGTACATGGAACAAGTAGTAGTCCAGGTCATTGGGATGAAGGTGTACTCGAGGAAGTCGGCGGTAATCGAGAGGAAGGAAGGCGTATCAGAGCTTGGCTTGGCGATGTAGATCTTTCTGGAGGCAGCCGAAAGATCGGAATGATCAGCCGGTATCTCGTCGACCGGTATCGTTTTGATCACGGTGAATGGTTTGTATGAATTTCAACTCTCTTAGCGTCTGACCCGATTTCCAGATACAATCATCACCCCCTTCGCTCTGGACACGCTCTCATCGTACCTGTCTCTTGTACCCCAACCCGCGGACGTTGTCTTGCAATTAGGGCCGATGGACTACCTCATGGCATCTGCACCAAATTACGTCCCCTCACGTCTTTTCAACCTATACCCTCACCCCGCCCAGGACCCAAATGAGAAACGCAAATATGTCGTTGCGTTGACAAGCAGGTATTATTTGCTTTAGGCTTGTCCTGGCTACGCAGGTTGACCACCCCTGTAGGAATGCCGACGTACCGCGAGCGTTAGTAAGAGACATGTACACCAAGAGTTGGAGCGCATTCGATCGTCTGGTAGACATTGTACCACCCGGAGGTTCGATTGGGTGAGTTACTAGTGTCTTGAGTCCTTTTCCTAGCTAATCCCCCTCAAGACTGGACGACAAGCTATTCAGCTTCTGGTTCCTCCAAGCTGACGGATTTCCTTTCTCCCATGTGAAGGGAATCTTCAGATTCGAAACAGGCATCAAGGTCAACGAATTCCGTGATTTAAGGGCAAATCCACGGTGTCTTCTCGAGAGCCAGTTCCTTTCGTTCCGTGTTCGCTGGTCCAAGATCTTGACATCCGGGATCTTTGGAAACACCGTTGGTCGAGGTGGGGCTATTCCCAACTCAAATAATACAGTTCTCTCTGGAGCGCCGCCTAGCAACCTCGGTTTGACGTTCGACCCGTACGATTACTCTACATTACCATCACGAATCCTCGCAACAGGTGCTGCCGCAAATTTCCCATCCGTTGTCAATATCATTGGAGATATTTTCAATGCCCCCGTCGTCATACCCACCTCCCAAATTGATGCTGCGCAGGTGACACCCCATAGGAATGCTCCGGCTAAAGGTCACCCATCACGGGCAAGCGTGGGAGGTGCATATGTTGCCCGGTGGGTCTGGGGAAGGGAGAGGGGCGGCATACGTGGAGGTGGCACTTTCGAAGACGACCTCCGAAAGGTGTTTTCGAAACGGTGGACAATAACCGGAGGATCAGCATTGAAGACAAGCGTCAACGCTGTCTCTCAACTCATTAACTCAACAGTCTCGACCCCGGTCGTCGGAGGCCTTCCCACAGGTGGAAGTAGTCGAGGTGGCAGTGGCTCGAGTACTCCGTACAGCCACCACCCAAGATCTGGTCTTGGGACAACTGTAGTTGTAGAGGAGGAGGAGGAGGAGGAGGAAATTGACATGGATGTGGCCACCGGTAGGTTGAGGTCTTTGACAACCTCAGCTATCACCGGCCCTCTACAGACCAAAAATTCCTCACTTAATCTGCTCTCCAACTCGGCGTTGGCCGCGTCCGCTCTAAACGGGCAGAACCCCGCGCCATTCATCGGTTCCGAGCTGCTATCCCCTGATACTTCCAACATCGCGGGAGGCGAGACTCTGACAACAAGCGCCCCTTTGACGCCAGTCACGGTCATGAGTTCCACCTCGGAAAACGACTTGCAGGTTGGGCTTGGAAAAGTAACCGATCCAGACGTCGACTCTTTCATGGGTTACGCTGCCATCGTTCCCGAATATTGCAGGCTGGAGAGCATGTTGGTAAAAGGGATTGTATAATTCGGGATGGAGGTGAGTTTCGAAATCCCTGCGTCTTCCACTCTGCTAAAGCATCGTTGAAGGATATCATACTTTCAACTAAAAGCAATCGTATATTACATGTCGAATATGTTTTCTCAACATTCTTGTTCACCAATACCAGGCACCCGTCGTTTTTTCCTCCTCGCACGGCCTAGTTCCCTGTTCAGATTCCTGTCCGCCCTCTCTTTTTACGCCTTCTTGCTTCCACACCAGCTTTATTAGAGTCCGAGGTTACCTTTTCTCCCTCCTTAACGGTCTCGTATGCTTTGTGATTACCCCTTCTTGTAGTAGTTTCGGCTTAGTTCGCAGAGGAAAGCCATGAGTATCTGTAAAGTCCTCCTTTTACGGTTGTTGACTCCTGCCTAAGTGACTTGGTCACCAAGAATCGACTTTAGACGCGGCGTGACCAAGTCATCTTCCCCATTTGTCACGCGCCATTGAGTCACGCACGCATCCCCTCCAGGGAACAAACACATCGGTGGCACAATCTATATCAGGGGGGACCATTAAGCGTTCTGCCTTTATCATCCTCCGCCCAGATGGCTACAGACCCCGGGTCCATCAAAGCCATAGACGGCCCATCCGTCCACAAGATCACCTCTGGTCAGGTGGTGGTGGACCTCCAGACCGCTGTGAAGGAAATGGTGGAGAATAGTCTTGACGCGGGAGCTACCACTATCGGTGAGTTGGTGTGTTGGCTGGACTTCATTCATCCCCAAACTCAGTCCCGAAGAGGTACGGTTTCGTGACCACGGTCTCAAGTCTATCGAGGTCCTCGACAACGGTTCCGGAATCTCGGCGGAGAACTACGATTCCGTAGGTGAGTGCACCTGACCACCACCCGTATGGATTCACTCAGAATCGCTGCTCCTCGTAGGTCTCAAACACCACACTTCCAAACTATCTTCATTCGAGGATCTCACAGCCGTATCTACCTTTGGTTTTCGGGGAGAGGCGATCTCTTCCTTATGCGCATTGAGCGAGTCAGTGACGGTCACCACTGCGACGACTTCCGAGGTCCCCATGGGCACGGTGCTCGAACTGGATCGAAGCGGGAAAGTGACAAGTAGGAGCGGGAAAGTTGCTCGCCAGGTTGGCCTTTTAGTCCTCTCGCGAAGAGAATGAAGCTTAACCCGAACAGAGAGGGACTACTGTGACGGTTACAGGTCTCTTCAAACCGCTTCCTGTTCGTCGAAAGGAGTTTGAGCGCAACGCCAAACGCGAGCTCGCGAAGGCTCTAACTCTGCTGAGCGCCTATGCGTTGATCCCCTGCTCCAAGGAAAATCAGGGCGTCCGGCTCACGGTATCGAACCAGGATGGAAAGTAAGAAACAGGTGCTCACAGCTTCACTGGCCCAGACTCAAAGCGTTTTCGAACAGTCGGAAGACCGTTGCGCTTCGTACGGATGGGACGCCTTCGCTGAAAACCTCCGTCTCTGCTTTATGGGGTCCCAAAGCACTCGACGACATCGTTGCCCTTGATCTTAGTTTTGAGGTCGAAACTGAGAAAGCCGTTATCCGACGCCTCGCAGCGCATGATATCACGACGCACGCCTTTTTTTTTGTGTTCCCCAGATCTAGACACTAACCTGACCTGTAGATCTTCTGGCAACAATCGGGTTCGAGTGGCAGGGTTAATATCTAAGTTTGCCCTCGGTTGTGGGAGAACGACGAAAGACCGGCAATTCTTTTTTATCAACGGCCGCCCCTGCAACCCTGCGAAGGTATGTCGGCTTGCTGTTACCGATTCTTGATCGTCCTCAGATTTGTGGTCAAAAGGTCCAAAAGGCCTTCAATGAGGTTTACCGAACGTTTAACGTCAGCCAATCGCCGTTCATCGTCGCTGATTTCATCCTTCCTACGGGTGTGTCAAGATTCATACTCGCGAGTGAGCTGGCTCAAAGTTAGACCTGCAGATTCGTGCGATATCAACGTCAGTCCCGACAAGCGAACAATCCTGCTTCACAGCGAGGGAAATTTGATCCGATCACTCAAGGTGTGTCCACTTTCATATACGATCATCCCCCAAGCGAGCAATTTAGTACTCGCATCCAAAAGGCAGCTTTGGAAGACAGTTTCTCCACTTCGCGCTCGACGTACAACCTCAATGAGGCCGGCCGTACATCGTCTGGATTAGAGCAGGAGGTTACACCTTCACCACCGCGAGAAACCGAGAAGAGTTCCGAAGTGAACAACGAGGATAGCACGGCCAACATAGCCGACGAGATTCCTTCTTCCCAGCCGATCACCGTGGACGAAGCCGAGAGCAGCGATGGTCTCCCGCTGTTCGACGAGTCTAGGCCAGAATCCCCCGAATCAACTGCGGGTGACCCGGCAGCGCCGACGCACAATCAGCCAAACTCTGGACCCATCCCCGAAAGCGACCGATCTGCCAATGAGGGTGATCCGATTGCCGTTCAAGTAACGGTTCTGTCACAGGATGTTCCATCAGAAGCCACCACGGTTTTCCCTCGCTCGCCGGAACCGAACCCCATGAAACGCAAAGATCCACCTGTCCAGATGGTTCTCAATACATCTGGGGCTTCCTGGAATTTAACAGCGAAAGCGTCAACCCACGAGGATAGGCCCCACAAGAAGCCAAGGATCGATTCGGGACAAGTCGCATCAGTCCGTTTATCCGCTAACTCAACAGGAAAGAAAGCGGGCCTATGGGCATTTGCACTCCCGGGAACCTTGCGTCCAGAAGTCGCTCCTAGAGAGGACATTGTGGAGATATCCCTGATAGCTTCCACTAAGGACTCAGAAGTCGAGCTTGGCGACGACGACGAGACCGCTCAAACCCCAGGCGATCAGCAGGGGCGGTCTCCCTCTCCCATCCTTCCCATCGATAACGGGACCGATGCTGAAGATGGTTTGGCCGGCGCCATTCCGAATGAAATTATCGGTGCCAGTGACAGGCAACGTTCCAGTAGCCCGAACCTGCCCACAGTTCTTGACGTCTCGGAGCCAGAGACGGGACTAATGGAGACACCTTCCGATCTATCCCAACAGAGCCGGAATGCTTGTCCTCCGGACCCTGATGATGACGTTGTCTTGTCTGTTGACCTCACGCGCCTCGGAAGTAGGTGGGAGAGCGCGCGATCCATGCGCCCGACGGCGGTAAATGGTGAGGTGTTGCAGAACCTTGTCGCAGGCGACAGGCGAGCCGGGTTGGAGAACAGGAACGAGGAGGAAGCCGCGGCCGCTCTGTCGCGAGTGATTGATAAAAACGACTTGAAGGCGATGATGCCCATTGGGCAGTTCAACAAGGGTTTCATTATCGCCCGGCGGCGAAGGAGTTCCAGTGGGTCGAGTCAAGGCGGCGTTATGGACGACTTATTCATCGTCGATCAACACGCGTCGGATGAAAAATTCAATTTTGAGACTCTACAGCAGACGACCCGAGTAGAGTCTCAACGATTGATCAGGTGAGGAGCTTATTCCCAGTATAGCTACTCATCAGCCTGACGGTGTGTCACAAGGCCTCAACCGCTGCGGCTGAGCGCAGCAGATGAATTAATGGCAATAGAAAATATGGACGTCCTGAACCGAAACGGGTTTGATATCCTCGTGGACGACAGCGAAGACCGAGAGCCTTCGAAGGCACGTCTCAGTTTAGTCGGGCAACCTGTCAGCAAAAGCGTGACCTTCGACATGAAAGGTGCGTGGTGGGAGATTTCATTTTACATTTCGCCCGAAATTCATTTCATGTGGCGTTTGACGTTTCGACTGCCTTTCAGACCTAGAGGAAATATTAAGCCTCATGCACGATCGACCCGCTGGCCAGATGGTGCGGTGCTCGAAGGTTCGAGCAATGTTCGCTTCTCGAGCGTGTCGGAAGAGCGTTATGATCGGTGACTCGTTGAATCGTCAACAAATGATCAAGGTAAGGAGGTATGAACTCACCATCAGTTTGAGACACTGCTTATGAGGCCTATGAAGATTCTCCAGAACATGAGTACAATTGAACAACCGTGGAATTGCCCCCACGGACGCCCAACCATGCGACACCTCTGCGACATATCTGCAGTTCCACAAAGGCCTGTGAATACTATCGACTGGGATGGTTACCGTCGTAGGTTACTAAGGAAGCGACAATGAATCTACCGGAGGGGGCCGAAGGGTGGCCATCTCTAATCTAAACACCATTTATTTCGTAATATCACGAAGATCATAACATGACACTAGGATACGGAGAGAAGCTCGAGCGGAACCCTCTTGGACAAAGCAAGAAGATTCATTCTCAGATCCCTGGTATACGGATCCTCGATCCCGGATGCTTGGGCGTTCTTGACCAAATCTGACGGCATGAGCTGCAGTAGCCTCTGCCGGCTATATTCGAGCGCGTGGACCAGAACCTCTTGGTCGTCTTTGTCAGCGTCGTCCGACACGCCCTGCGAGGAAGGGGCGACGAGCGCGGACATGGGGTTGTCGATTGTCAAAGTTCCTGAAGCCTCTCTCTGCTGACGCCTCGCTTGCTTGAACGCAGCTCCGCTCCATTCCAGTTCCGCCTGGTCCAATTCGAGCGGTCGGTTTACCAGAGTCTGAATGTCGATCCGGCTGCTCAGTGCGGCGATGAGGTCGCCTTGTCGTGGGTACACCTCAAGCGAGCGGCGGATATCTTGAGAGATATCAGAAGCGAGCGAGTCTAGCGTCTCATCCGACTTGGTGGCGAGTTGTTGTACGATCTTCCGAACTAGCCTGTGCCGGCCCTCTGTTATGGTATCCACGACGTGGTTCTCCACCCAGTCCTCCAAGGGGAAACGCTCGTCTTCCGAGTTCCAAGGGGATGGCGGCGGCGGGTTCCCAATGAACTCGGCCAGACTGCGGACATACGCCAGACCGTCGACGCCGCCGTAAACAAGCGACCAGATGTAGTCTTGGGCGTTTAGGGCGGCGGCTTCGGTGGGATCAGTTCCCGGTGCTGAGGATATATCGCGACCATCAATCGAGTCTCGAAGAAGGTCAAAGAGCTTAGACTGGTCGTTGATATTTTCAATGGTCGTTTCCGTGGCAAGACCTGCCATCAGAGCAGACATGGAGCCGTAATCAGCAGTAACATGTTCCCGTCGTGGAAGCGAAAGATGAGTGTCTTCCTCATCACCATCTTTTGCCCTCCCACGCCCAGAGTGCCTGTTGATGGTCCAGTGGCGTCGCTTAGCGGGTGTGGCTGTGAGCTCTGGAACGGCTTGTGGGATGTTACGTCCCGGAAGGACGTTGACCGGTGACGGAACCGTAACGGAGTTTTCCGAAACTGGCTCCGGGTGGAGGGGATTCAGGATCAACTTGGGTTGATGTACGTCGACTAGTGCCGAGAATAGGGAGAACGGGTCTTCGACTGAATGCGCGCGGTGAGCGAAATCACTAAACCAAGTATGAACAGCATGCGAAGACAAAAAGGATTACCTTCCCAGTAGTTCAAGCTTCCATCCGCTGATATAGGAAGGCCGCTCTTCTCGATACGCAGTCGTTCCTTTTTTGTCTTGTATTTCTTGCCTGGAAGGGTCGGTGAGGAACATTAAGACGGGATCGAGCGACGATACTTATATGAAAGGGTACGAGCCTTTCAGCTTTAATGCGAGCATCAAACGGGCCATGTCCGAGCCCGGAGGGAACTTGCCCAGGCCATCCTTTGCGCCGGGTAGGCCTCCATCGGGCTGAAGGGTTTCTGAGATACTCTTCGGGACCTTCGGGGTGGTTGGGACAGGAGGGGCAGCGCTGAATGTTGCGGCTGTACGAGCTGACCTCCGGCCAGACAAGTGTGGGGGTTGACCGGTTGATAGAATTGATTGTGCCCGACTGTCCGTGGTTTCCGGTTCAGGAGTGTCCTCCTCCTCCTCCGGGACGTTTGAACGACGATCATCGCCGTCGATCTCGATATTCCAATCAGTTTCGTACTCGATGACGGTCGCGGCGGCCTTGGTGATGCGGTCCAGACCCCAAGCCTCGATTCTTTCGGCCTCGGTGTAGTAGATAGTTCCGGGAGGATTGAATGCCTTTGCGTTGGAAGTGACGAGACGAAAATCATTCTGGTGATGGGCTGGGGATAAATACGGAGGAGATTGAGGCGTTTATAACATACCGCGAAATCTTCAAGGCTGCGGTACTTTCCTCTGGAGACCTTTGTGGTCATGGTGCCCAAGTCCATGGGCTGTTGGACGACATCGCTGTAGCCGGGGACTCGCTTTGGATCTACGGGTTGGAGGAAGAAGGCGTAATCGTCCTTTCTAAAGGCGGTCAGTCAGCCACGTGTATCGGGGACGGGTGTGATGGCTGAGCACTTTTTGATCTGTGTAATGAGTTTGGAGAGGACGTCTCTGAGCGGTTTCAGCTTGAGAGGGCGAGGAGGTGCATTTTTGGAATCCTCGAAGGCGACCGACTTTCGTTTTTTGGATATTTTCATTGCGGAAAGCAGGAAAGGGAGACGCCGGTGTTCTCTCTGGATGGGGGAATATGGGAAAGAATGGAACGGTCGGACCGATCAATTGCAAGGGAGCTCAGAACGTAAAAACGCTGTTTGGTGTGAGAGTGCTTTTCTATTGCGCGCACGTGGCGAGAATTCTCATCTTCGTGCTCGTCGACGTTTGGGGATAGCTTGTTCGGAGGCGGGCGGGATATCCGAGAGACAGCAATGGCAGTGATCCGAGAGTAGCGCTTCATTATAGTTCATTATGTACGAACAATTATCCCCTTGAGGTTATCCGAGGCTCGGAAGCCGACCGAACTTGTTCTAAAGGCTGCGCCCGTTGAAACTCACCAAGAGAGAGGGCCGAGCTCAAACAGGGACGACGATGATCGCGGCCGTAGGATAATGAAATGGTGCTGCAACGGTTGCCAAGTTCGCACATCTCTCACTCAATCATCGTCCGTCGACAAAGCTCAGTACTCGCCGTCCGTCGCTAATGTCATATCAGATCAATTTCCGAAAATGCCTTGATGCTACGGCCAGGATGCTTAAACGATCAGCTATGTCATCGCCCTCGCCAATGGATCTGATGAAACAGGCAGGAACGGTTCGTTGCCACGGTCTAGCGCTCTCATAATCCGTCGTTTCCCCCTAGTCAAATTGTGAAACAGCTTATGCTGCCCACCCGTCTTTTTTAACCTCGGGCACCGTTTCTTCCGTTCCACCACCACACGGTGTGGGCCTCAGATTTATGTCCTCCGTCTGAGCGTCCGTCGCGTTTCCCTCCCCCCTCGCTCTCTCTATTTTCCCATCGCCGTCCTTCCGGCGTCCTTTGATGTCGCCAACGAGCCCAACTCGCGACTCCCATTCTCCTCCCGCGCCGATCTTCCCTAATACTTCCTCCTCCCTACCTTACACCTCACGACTCGAACGCACTCCTAATTCTCGAGGTACACCCTCCGTCGATCCTTCTGCCGCCACCACCTCCTTCCAACCCCCCACCTCCCCCTCCTCAACCAGTCAACCGACACAACAACAAGCTGAAGGGGGCACTCCGCATGCCCCGTCGTCCCCCTCGACTTCTGCTTCCCCCCAACGCCGTCCATCCGAGCCAAATCAAGATCGCAGGATGCACAGTCCCTCTAGCTCATCCCAGGGTGACGCAGCCGACACTGAGATGGACAGCGGCCATACCTCAGCTCAACTCCCCGGCCAGCTCCAGTCACAGGATCCCCCACAGAAGAAGAAGCGTACGAGGACTCTGACGACACCCCACCAATCTGCCGTCCTCCATGCCCTCTTGGCCCAGGTCCGTCCTCTTGCCATCAACTTACCTATTCCAATTAACACCCTCTTCTGATCGACACGTTCATTAGTCGCGTTTTCCCACTACCGCTATGAGAGAAGAGGTAGGCCGTCAAATCGGGTTAAGTGCCCGGAAAGTGCAGGTAAGTTTTAATTGTTCTTTCGTAAATACCCCAAATTCACATTTCGAGTTTAGATCTGGTTTCAGGCACGCACCTTTTCCCCCGTCATATGGTCCTCTCACCCTTGCTAACATCTTCCCGTAACAGAACCAGCGTCAGAAAGCAAGACGTCCGCAAGGGCAGAACGCTGCACCACAGAAGCTCGATCGTCCTCCCCAGTTTGGACCCTTCCCTTCTTATTCATCACCCGCTCATTCGACGGAACCACAGCCCACAAGTGTGGGAACCTTGCGCGACCCTCATTGGTCATCTTCGCTTCACACTCCTCTTCGGCCTGACGCACAATCTTCCACTTTGGTATCCTCCTTGGAAACTGGTGGCCCTTCGGATCCCCATACAAGACGCGCAGCGTCGCCTAGGCAAGGGCTTTCCCGTTTGTCACTTAGTCCCACACACCGATTACCGTTGACGAACGAAGTCCGTTATCCACGCCTCGATCCGCCTCAAGGAAGAGATCCACCGCCACAAGAGGGCTCCCTGGATTTACCCCCTTTGGTCCAGTCGGGAGTACCGTCTCCCCCTTCTGATCACCCGCCACCAGGACTGCCGTCTCTCCGAGACGTTCCATCATTCCGTCGATCATTGCCTGGCTTGCCTCCGACATCACCCACCGCCGCCACATTCCCCCCACCCTTCACACTGGAGCCGCAGCCACAATGGCAACCAGAGATTAGATTACCAATCACCAGCGCATGGCGTGGGCCGAATTACACGACCTCGCCCAACTCACGCCGGTTGTCATCCGACGGTCTCCTTACCGCCTTTGAGCTTTCCCGGAGCCCTGAACCTGAGCGCACGCCCAGACAGCAGGAATCGCATGCGGGTGGTAGAGTCCAAAGTCGGTCGACGACGGCGCGGTTTGATCCAATTCGATCGTCGCGGAACAATTCCCTCCCTTCCCTCCCTCGTTCCTCACATCCTCGTACAAGTACGGGTCGAAGATACTCGGATGACCCACCGCTGAACGATCCGTAGTACTCGGGACCACGGATAAACCTTTTCCTCTTACCCACTATCGAATAATCCCCACACACTATTTCCGCAACACATATATCATCCGACACTCTTTTCATGCCCGATAATATCCTTGGGTCACATCCACCGCGGATCTCATTTGCTTCGCTCTAATCCTACCCTCTTGTTTTCGACTTCAGATTCACGCTCCTTCATGAAACTTCTCACCATCACTGCATCTACCCTCATCGTTTTTTCTTTCCGCTCCCAGTTGACACCCGTGCGGGCCCGCATCAATCACGCTCACTGGCCGCTCACGCACGGGAGTCCCCTGATACCACCGACATTACCAATCCTGCTACATCTCGCTCTCATTCGGTACCTTCCAGGACCCCGGGATCCCCAAACAGGTAACGTCTATATGGAATTGGCGTGTCTGTTCGGATCCCGGTTCCCATCACTTTATAATGCACTTGTTGTTCACTCTAGCCTACCTACGCTCCTTCTTTGCTTCCCTTGCTTTGCCGTATCTCGCCATTTCGCTCGTTGTTCCGTCGACTGTCGCTTGCTCCCGAATCACCCTCCTATCGTTACGCTCAACCCCTATAATTCTCTATTAGCATTTATAACTGGTCCTATTACCCTCGTGCCCGGTCATACCCCCGGTCTCGTGCCCTCGCTTCTTTTCCTACCTTACATCAACCTACATGTGTTCCTTTATATCCCTCCTACCGTACTTTACATTTAACTTTCTTTCCTGTGGGGACAGTTTCTGCTAGGATTTCATTTCCCACAGGCGTACCATAGGTAGTGTAGTGGCTTACCATCATTCGTCGTGTATCATACAGAGTAAATATTAGTCCCCCCTGCTGTTGTTTCTCAACACACACAGCATCGGCCGTCAAAATATTTTCGTACGACTAACGTTCGATTGATTGACGCTGTGAGTTGATGTTCCTAAGGTTCTAAAATGTCCACATGACTGTCGCCCTTCGTCACAGCTAATCGCGCGCGTAGTCGGCTCCGCGCTCTGAGCTCGGCCTGCAGGGAGTCCTCGCTGATATTCCCGGCGACCGGCCCACCGCTCAGTTCCCCAGATGCGGCGCCGATTGCGCGCTTTCGTTCGCTCTCTAGCCTCTCCCACAGTCTGTTTCTTAAATTCTCAACAACCGGGGTAGGAGGGGTGGTTTCCTCTGGTTCTACCGGCGTCGGAAGGTCCAATGGTATGGGAGGTGGAGTGGGTGCCGTCGGAGGAATGCCCGCCACCATCGTGTTCTTCATTTTCGCTAGCCTAATGCGAGTCCGTTGCAAAACAGCTCCGGTATCGACTCGGGGAGTCCGATCGGGGCGGTCAGCAGGTGCGGTGAGATCGTTCTCGTGATCGACGTTAGAGACGGGATTATGGCTTTGGTTGTCGATTGTGCCTCCTTCGGCGGAACAGGCATTACCGTTGGTTCCTGCCGATAGCTGTGGTGCTGACGGCAGAGGATGAATGGGATCTATGTTTGTGGAGGAGTTGACGTGTGGAGGGGAAACGGAGGTGGATTGCCTATGGAGGATTTCTTCCATTCCGGAGATCCGTTCGAGCAAAGAGGGACGACCGTGTCGGAGGCTCGGGCCGGAGATGTTGTTCCCGAGTTCATCAAGAAGTCGGCTAACCTTAAGTGGTTCGGATTTCTGGAGAGACAGGTGAGCTTGGACAGATTGACGTAGAGTGAGTGCTTTCGGTGCTCGATCTCTATTTCCACGTTTGGAATCACCAATGACCGTGTTTTCCACATTCGGCACCCGAGTGTTTACAGCACCCTTATCGATGGCCGTCCTCTCCCCTCCGCTTCCGTTCGCAGCGGGACTGAGACCATCCGCGACCCCACTCAAGTCCACCGCCCTTTCCTTCCCTTTTGTAACCCGGGGAGGTGGGGGCGAAACACTCGGGTCTCGAGCCCTCGCACGATCGCGAGACCTGGATAGATTGCGCTTTCGCCTCCTCTCACGAGACGTTCCGCTAGTCTTATCGCCATCGGCTCTTCCAGGAGGTGAGTTATTGTGTCGTGAAGGCGGCAAGGATCGAGATTTTATTTCCATATCGTTCCTTCGGGTTCGGATCGGAACGTCTTCTGGCTCCTCGTACTATTCGGAAGAATCAGGTGAATGGGAAGCCAGAGGATGGTGTATGTAACACACCCAAAATGGAGAACTGAAAGAATTCTCACCTGAACCATCTTGTCGTACACGTACAAATCACGAAAAGGTGACCTTAGATACGAGTGCATCTCTGTGCGGTCAAGAAATATCAATAAAGCCAAACAACAGCCAGGGAGCACGGAGGAAAGGAAACATACCGTGGGCGAAATGTTCTGCATACGGATGTGGCTCGCCCTCTACGTATGGCTGATCCATGTCTAGGAACTCGGAGAGGAGCTTCACTGCCGACTCGGAGCGGATATCCAAGGATTTCATAATCGACAAGGTGAAGGTCGTCAAGAACTTTCTATGAAGTGAGCAGAGCATGTTAATGGAAACGACGAAAGATCCGTGATACTGACTTCAACGTCGAGATTCGGCCATACTTGCAACTCGCGCCGTAGGAACGATGTCGCCCGACTGAGATAGTCGGGAGAAGCCGCAAACTGAGCTGGCGTAGGGAAAGGTCTGTATCGCGTGTGTATATTTGACGCGACGTGCTGTTGTCGATATCAACAGTCAGCGGTGGGGGCCAAGGTAGGAAGACGCCACGTACTTTTGCGTAAAGGTGATGTCTATACACCCACTTCCGCTTCTCAATAGACCGCTCCAACTGGTCCTGCACTTCCTGTTCCCGGCGCTCTCCCTGACCCCATCGACGTTCCCTTCTGGTTGGACGTCTTTGGCTCGGAAGGCTTGAGTTCGCGACCAGAGGGGCAGGCGGGTCGCTCCGAAGAGGAGGCAAGAAGTACTTCGTGTAGTCATATCTGGAGCGAATGTTATGAATGAGGTATTTCCCGATCCCCTGGGTGCATAGCGGACATCGACGAGACTGATCTATGTCGTGACTTTCAGAAAGTAGAAAGGCAGGAAGAATGTTTTCGATTTGGACTCACCCGTCCAGATTACCAAACATTCGAAGCAGAATTCGTGCGAACAGTGTGGAATCAGCGCACGGTCTGTCTGTCGTTGCAGGCAGATGCTGCATTGGTTGTCCACGTCCTCTTCCTCTTCCTTCTCTTGCAGAAAGTCGCCATTCAGGTCGGGTGGCTCTGGAGACTCGAGCTTTATGCGCTTGGCTGGGGGAGGTGAACCTTTCATATGCAGCCAGTGACACCACCGTGGTTGGCCGAGTGATACAACCTCTCGATCACTTCGGCGTCTCCCGTTCCACTTCCCAGATATGCAACCCGTCCCGTCATCCACTTCCAACTCGTGCTGCCGCCAGAACGTTGTACCAAACTAACATGCGTAAGTCCCTGTAAGGCTGCCGGCCCAGGCGTGCGAACTGTCACTGGGTATTTTCTACTGAAGCGGACATTCTCAGCAGTCGATTGTTGTATGAAGCAGGGATGTGTATCATCAGAGCGCAAGCGTATGTTTTGGGTTCTTCTTTATTGAAAGGCAGCTTTCCGCAGCAATTTCCGGGATCTCGACTCCGGTATGTGGTCACAACTTTCACCCCGTGTATCCAAGCAAAAAGTAGGGTTTAACCCCGCCGCGCAGCGCAGAGGGTCGGCCGCCGTAAATTCGTCGAGAATCGAGCCAAAACACTGTGGCAGTACTCTATGCATAAATACTGCCCCAGGCTCAAATTATCTTCCACATGATCTTCGTCATGAGGTTTTGCAAGAATGCCAAATAGGCGCCCTGCCGCCCCGAAGATCGGCTGCGGACGCCAAGCATTTGCATTTCGCATGGCCCGACCTCCATCCACCTCTGTGAAGACCTCTCCCAGCCTCTCCCTCGAGGCGGCAAAAAAAATTCGTTGGATCACATTCGTGAGGAGGCGATTACGCGAGCGGCCGGACATGTCTCCAGCCTTGCACGGATTGTAATTGCCCACCGCAGCTCGACAGTGATCCAGAATCGTATATGAAGGGATCCCAACGGCCTCTATCCTCACAATCATCCCCCATCCTTACTTCACTATCATGTCATCGAACAATACTTCCGTTGCCGAACGTGACTTTGGTACGTCGACATCATCTTCTCCGTCGGGGACAAGCCACTGATGAATTCGCAGGGTACCGCCCCAACAGTGCACTCGCGATTGTAGCAGCAGTCGTCTATGGGACAGTTGCCTCCGCGCTATTATTCCGGGTGATAAGGTCGAGGGCATGGTGGGGATTATGCCTGCCAATAGGTTCAAACTGTGAGGCAACCTCTCCTACCATTCCCCGACATCTATTGAACCCACCTCCCCTTTTTTTTCAGTCGTAGCGCTAGGCTTTGGTCTCCGGTTCCTGCTCAAATACAGCCCGAATAGCGTCGCTATCTTTGCCATAGAGGAGCTCTTCATCATCTGCGCACCAGCCACGTTTCTTGCCTTCAACTACATTACCTACGGCCGCCTCATATCCTACGTTGGCGCAGAGCACTCGATCATAAATCCCGGGAAGGTCGCAAGGATATTCGTCATTAGCGACGTCTTCACCTTCTTGCTACAGGTTCGCATTGATCTTTTCCGCCTAGTCTGTGCTCCACCGTGAATATTTACACATCCTCTCTCGAAAGGCTGGCGGAAGCGCCATTCGAACCTCTGCAAAGACGGCAAAGACGGGGCAAACGATCGTCCTCGTGGGCCTCGCCGCTCAAGCCATTTCCTACAGTTTCTTCAGCGTCCTATTGATCAAGAGCCACCTTAGCATCAAATCATCCGGGACACCTCCGATGGGCAAGTCCTACATCACGCTCATTTGGGTGCTATACTTCTCGTCCGCCTTTATCTTCGTACGTTTCCCTTCGTTGGTGTCGTAATCTCCAGCACTCAGCTCCTATGCAGATCCGTTGTATCTACCGTGTCGTGGAATTTGCCCAGGGAAATGGCGGTTACCTCCTCACTCACGAAAGCACGTACAAACACTCTTTTATTTTCGTAACACGTCAACTTACCGTGAAAATCTAGTCTTCCTATATCTCATGGATACCTTGCCTCTCATCTTGGCGATCACTGTGTACGTTCCCTTCTGGCCAGCCAAGTATTTGGAGCCCCACAGGAAGGAAAGCTTGGAGATGAACGGGGTGCTTCATGCTTGATTTCGCGCCTTATTGGAAGAACTTGCGCCTGGTAATATCTGGGAGCATTTGGGATGTGCTACGTTGCAAAGTGATCACTACAGATCTTATGGACTTTACACATTATTTATCTCACTGAAATTTGACATGGCGTTTCCTGGTCAGAAACCCAAACGAGAGATCTCATCCCTAAGCTGCCCTGCGGTAACTTTGGAGGCAAAATCGAGCCCCCCGAGGCCCAGTTGACACCGGTGAGGTCCGCAGGCGCCGGGCTGGCCAAGAATAACTCTAAAATCACTCTGAGATAGTGACCGTTGATGTTGTGAAATCCGAGCGACGAGCCAGGAGGTGATCCACCATTAAAAGCTGGATTAATACCTTCAGGCGGGCAGCAGTTGAGTGTTCACTTGAGCTACGGGTGTAATTGCAGGTTGGACGGACGACAAGGAGAAGATAAAAAGGTAAGACATAGGTACATCGATAACAAGGCGGGTGGCGAGCAACATAAAGATAGGGTGTGTATCTTCATCAACACCCTCCAACCTCTGTTGAAACCAAAGGGTCAAAAACTGATAAAAGGGCGGAGCAGGGAGGGGAAACCACAGACGTTCTACCATCACGTCGATCGTGTCTGCACGGGTCGCCAACGAACGGGTTCGAGTCAGCTATATACGGCAAGGGGCAGAAAGGGAGAAGGAAGTGTAATACTAACCATTGTCTTCCATATCTAACGAGGCTGGTGTGTCATCATCGTTGATCCTATTTCCATCGTACAAAAACCTGCAAACGATACATCCGCACGCGGTCAAGTGGCGGGGGAACACAGAGAAAAACACGATCAGTAAGCGTGCAAGAAGCAAATCGTGTACGATTGGTGGTTAAGATGGTCGTTACGAACGTACCGAATGGTTCCAACGTCTTTTCCGACTTTGTTCGCATACGCCGCTTGAAGCTTCGATAGCTTCGTGTTTCTCTTGATTTTGAAGAAGACTTCCTCTCCGGAGGACGTCAGAACCTACGAATCCGACGCCGCCGCAGGAAAAAACGCGAGATTGAAACAGGAATTGTTAGCATTTATCAGTCAGATCGTGGAATTGACATGTCAAAGGGGAAGACTGACCTTGATGTTGATAGGTGCGGAAGCACTATCCTCCGCCTTTGGTACTTGTTCTTTCGGCTGCTCAGTGTCGGACATACTCAAGTATGTGTCAATGGAGTTTGGTGAGTTTAAATATTGAGGGATTCGTGCCGCAAAGACGATGGTGGCTGAAGGTCAACGGTGGACTGGATCGGACTCAGGGTGACCTCAATTGTGAGGGATAATTACGTAATCAGCCGAGTCCTCGCTTTTGAGGACTTGATGGCCGTGCTGGAAGTATGTACAGTACGCTACGAGAGATTGAGAAAATACCATACAAGAAAGGAGAACAAAGAGGAAGGGGCGGAGCCGGAATAACCTATAAAAATCGCTCGCTGTTGGCGGTGCAGGGTAACGATAGGGTGCAATAAAAATAATGAACCCCAGGCAACAAACGTCTATTGTCGTCCAGAGAGCTTGCTCAGTAGTCTCCGTGCTGTGCTGTACTCGTTATCTTCGTCGCTTGAATCTTCCCACAGATCTCGCCCGCCAGCGTTTCCGTTCCTCGGACTCCATGAAGCCTCTTCTTGGGTGTTGTCGCGAGGCGGAGACCATGACGACTTCCCCCCTTCCCAGTCATCCCTTGCTGGAGGAGTCGTCGAATACGTGGGAGGTAACGACATCCTCACGCTCTTGCGACGTGAAGAGTTGCCGTTATCTGTAGATCCTATCGCAGTGGACGATGTCCCATGGGAAAGGTCGCTATCAACGCCTGTGTTGACTATGGGATCTCTTGGTGGCACTGGTGGTGCGAGCGGTGAACTCGGACGAGAATCGGGGTCTTCGTGGACAGTTTCATAAGAGGAGGAATCAGAAGCGGAATCGTCTTCGAGCTTTTCTGATATCTTGCTAATGCGGCGAGAGGGTTGGGGAGACAATACGTTGGGACGGAGAGTTAAAGGGTTGGGAGAGGGGGTCCGGCTAGGGTTTCGCAACGCCGACTTGAGTGGCGTTTTTACAGGAAGAGGGTGTTCCATGGGTGGTGAAGTTGGTTCAATGGTCATCGCACTCTTGGTAGCTGGGGGCCCAACGTCCACATTATGCTGTATTGGTGGAGTTTGTTTGATCATAGAACTATCCGGGCTGCGAGGGGGTGGGCTTTTCGGTTTGGCAGACCTGGACGAGGAGATTTGAGGCATAGGAGGGGGTTGAGTGTTTGCCTGTACCACTTCAGCTTCGTGTTTCAGCACTTCAGTTACAGATGGAGGAGCCTTGATCGATTCTAGCCTGTTGTTCGGGTTCATCGAGATCCTCGACTCCCGGTTAACCCTGACCGCCTCTTCTACGATACTCATCAAGTTCGCTTGAGGGTGGACTGGATTTACAGGACTCGAGGTTCCTGATGTAGCTCGTCGATGGGAACTCGTCCTAGTGGGTGTGTAGACAACGGATGTAGAACTTCTCCTGTGAGAGGGGACAGGAGTCCGATTTGACAACGTTGGAGCCGACGTGATACTCGCAATAGACGTGGTCAGGGAATTGTGGTGAGATAAGTACGGGCCTTCAGTGGGAAGGGGGAGATGGGGCGAGGAAGAGCTTCGGCGACGGGTTATCACCCTCTGAGGACGGAAGTGTTCCTCGGTGACCGAGAGCTCCCCTTGGCGATAGTCGAGTGATGCAGCTCTCGCCTTGCCCTTGCCCGCAGTTGTTGGCCACTCACGGTTGTCGAACGCGGGGTGATCGAGAGTGGATGCCCTGTTCTTTTTGCGTTTCCTCAGCCTTTCGCCAGTGGAGCCTGTGAAGTGGATATCTCGCTTCGACGGGGAAACGGCGAGATACCGGACGCCGTCTTCATCCGAAGAATCGTCTTTCAGGTTTGGGTCTCTCCTCGATGTCCAACCTTTCTTAGGACTGCCTTTCGTGAATAAGCCGGCTATGGTCCCGAAGACCCCGTGTTTCCGGCTTCCGTCCTTCTCTACTTTGTGTTTTGTCACAGGTGAACCGTTTGGAAGCGCGGGTCTTTCCCCCATCCTGATCGTGCTAACCTCCGGGCGTCGCTTCGACTTGCTTCTCCGCTTCCTCTGCTCCTGCAAGTTCGTAAACCGATCATTCTCAACCACCTCCAGGGTCCTATGGTCATCGCTGCTATGATCGTCCTCAACTGCGGGATAATAAGGAGCCTCAGTGCTGGTCGGGATCGTATGTTCGGAAATGGAGTGTGCAGGGGCGATGGCAAGCGAATACTGCTGAGAAGGTCCAGAAATAGAGTGCCCAGTATCTGAAGGTTTGAGTTCGGATTGCCCCGGTGGAAGCATGAGAGCGATCTGCGAAGCGGAATGAGAAGGGAGGATGGATGAAAGTTCTGAATGTGCATCGCCTGGGTCGGGTAGAGACTTGGAGACAGGCGGGAATCTAGGTGAATGCGGCGGAGAAACTTGAACGGAGACTGAGACAGGAGCGCATTGGACAGCTTATTATAACTCACAGTGACCGCTTGTCATGGTGTCCAAGCTTTCCAATGCTCTCAAACCCTCCTTACCCATCTCACCCCACGACCACCCACAGTTTACCATAGCCGTGCACCGCGCGTGTAACCCCACTCGGATGGTACTCAACCGCAGCACTTCCAGTTCCCTTTCCTTGTTCGCCAACTGGGACTCGCAGGCCTGAAGCTCTGATTGTGCTGCATTCAACTTGGAAGAACCCTCCTTAAAAATTAGGGAGGAAGATGAGCCGCTGCCGGTGATGAGGGTCTCCCGGGTCGGTTTCTGTTGTTTCGAAGCTTTGATCAGTCGGGTGACCCTGCACTCAAGAAATTCCATGAGAATCCCGCACCCATGCACATCGGTGAAGGGTGACAACGATGTAGACATGAGGGGTTGGAAAGTGACTTACAAAATCTCCCTATCTCGCATGATGTTCCCGACCTCCGACTCCAGCTCCTTGAGCCTCATCAACTGATCCCTCCACTCATCAACGGCCTGCCAGTATTTCTGCAGCGCCTCGTCCGCACCTGCTAACGCACCAGCAACTGACAGGATCACCTGAGATATCGGAGGGGGAGACGCCGAAGCATACGCTGAGAACGACGCAAGCGACGCTTGCGAAGTCTCCAAAACGATTCCGAGTTGCTTGCTGTACTCTTTCTCCTGGGAGAGCAGGTTTGCTAGAAGCCTCGAGTCCGTTGGTCTGTGTACCATGCTGGGAAACCCCGAAGCAGCAAGAATTCAACGTCTGGCCCCACAGCTAGAGAGAAAGGTGTGGCGCAGCGAACAAGGCGGTTTCTGAGACAGACGCGATGGTGAAAGTGGAACTGGGAGTGCGGGGGTGCAGAAGATTGCAGAACTAGCGGGACGGCCGGGATGCTGGATGGTTGTGCGCGTCATGCGTCACGTTCCGGTCACCGGGCCTGACTCAGTCCGATTCTCACGGGGGATCGATCACCGCTCCGGGAGCAAGAAGGTCAGCATCTGTTTATGTTTACTAAGTAGCAACTCGTGTTAAACCACGACGTAAGGTGGTGTTTCGTGAGCAGAGCAAATTTGGGTAGAGGGGCGAGGGAGAAAAGCTGGGGAATAAATGGGAAGGGGTGCATCAATGGCTGTAGGGTACAAAGCAAACGACAAATTAAAAAAGCAAGACGCAAGAAATCTGCAATATGAGGAATAAACAACGGTGCAAAGCAGCAAATGCTATGGAGTGGCTTGACGAGAGAAACAAGAGAAGAGATACTAATCAAAATGCGCATGTCCGAATGGCTCCTGCATTCCGTCCATTGAAGAACAAAAACGCAACCGGTAACAACCAAAAAGTGTCCAACGTTCACATAGGTTGAGCAGTGATGTCCATGTGTCTTTCAGGATGCATGCCCCTCGAGGTTTGTCCTGGCATGGTCTCGTCGCTTGCGGTCGTAGTGTTACTCCCGACAGTAGCGGGCGCGGTTACGAAGGACTGTGGTACCGAGCTGAGGTCCGGGTGTTCCTCTGGGACAGTGAGGAATGTCTGCTGCCTTCCTGGAATTGGAACTGGCGCTGTCTGACTGTCCACCCTGCCTCTTAAAGGGGCTGTGATGGTTCCCGCATCGGAGTGGGCGGCTGATGATGGGACCCTCGACCTGTTTGGCGGTGTTGGCATCGGCAGAGGCGAAAGATACTGCGAAAGGGATTCCGACCCCGATCCGGACCCTGCGTTCGAAATGACATCGACATCCTCCATCGATATATGGAGGCCAGAAAGGCGCGGTCCACCTCTTCTGGTCCGGTCGGTCCTAATATTTGGCTGCCCGAATGTGTTGTTTTCCGGGCTGCTCGGTATCCCATCCGAATGACTGGAGTAATGCGGCGAGTCTGAGAACTGTGCGGTTGAATTAGCCCTCGACCTCACCAATTCCAGCGAGGATTGTGAGGCGGCGCCAAGGGAGTGAATCAACGATTGCGCCCGTGAGCGTGAGCCTTGTGAGAGAGCACCGAGAGATTGAACAAGGGACTGTGTCCGTGACCGTGTAGATACTGAAGGAGATCGGCTCTGCTGCGAACCTGTAGATCCATGTCGGCTCCTCGAGCTTGGCCAATGTCGCATCCCACCGATCACAGAAGCTCGTGGACTGGGACCAGCTGAAAGCAACCCGACGCTGTCCTCCCTCTCAGCCTCCTCAATAGACCCTTCAGGTTCAGGGGTTTCGATACGCCGCTCTTCATCATCACCTTCTTGACTTGATTCATAAACTGGGGAGGGATTGTAGGGAGAGCCAGACGTGCTGCCACTTTCTGTCCTCGCCCTCGTCCTATGATAGGCAGGTGTTGGAGAAACGAGGAATGCGGGGGGGTTTCCAGCCCTTCCTCTCCTCTGCTGAACATTCGGGTGACGAGGTGGCCCGGGAATGCCAGCACTTTCCCGTGAGCGAGGGGAGCTGTTATCAGCAGAAAGGGGCGAGTCGCTTGTTTCCACATTGCCAGTCGATTGCGTAGACCTTGAGGGCGTAGAGCGTGTGTGGTGAGATTGCGGGGTAACGTGAGAACGCGAGGAAGCGCTGGTTCTGCCACGTGGTCGTCTGTACTGAAAGGGGTAGCGCGAGGGGATGGGCTGTCCGAGACTTGACATCGAGCCAGAAGTCCTCCTATCAGAGGAGGCTGCTTCGACCTCCACGTCAACTTCTTCCTCGTCCTCTGGTTCAAGCTCGAGGTCGTCTTCCTCCGCTTCGTCATTGGTGACAACATCTGACTCCTCGACATTCTCCTTGTTCGAATTTTGTCGACTGCTTCGACTCCGCTGGCTGCGCTGCAAGCTCTCGACGGATTTCGGGTGTCGGGGTGAAGGGGGGAAAGGAACTTGTTCCTCCGAGGACACTTGAGCACCATGATGACCAACGAATGGATACGGCAGAGACGTCAATGGACCAGAGGGGACAGGCTTGCGAGAAACTTTTTCCTTCACGGGAGGAATGATACTCGAAAAGTCGATCACTGGGTTTGTGAGTGCCTTCTCGCTGATCTCTGTGGGTGAAGCGCCCTGTTCAGGATGTTCAAACAGGTCTCCTGTCAGGGCGCCTCTTCGGGCAGGCTGGGGAGAAGTTGGCAAGCCAACTGCGGCCATAACTTTTTCCATACCGGAGAAGGGGACCGAAGCTTCTTGGATATCCGAAAGGGCCTTCTTTCCAGCTTTATTCGACCTGCTCGTCTTGCAAAATTCAAAAGCCTCCATAATCCGACCTCGAGCACCATCGCGCCACGACCAGGGCAAGGCATCCCCGTCATCGAAGTCTTCTGCACTATATAACGAGGTTCTCTTCTCCGCCTCCTCTTCCTGCCACCTAAAACGAGGACCACAAAGACCGGCACAGCCATGTCCGCTGAAGATCCATAAACCAAGCCTGTGTGTGGGTTACGATCAGTGAACTGTCGTTTCCTGAGAGATTGCAGAGAAAGCAACCGCACCAAGCACAGAACCAGACCAAGGTCCGCCAAGCCGTCCAAGCGACGTTGGCAATCAGCACACCCTCCGCATAACCGGACAACGTCCCAGTCTGAGGGTTGAAAAAGGTCCGGTCGCGACCAATATTTCCAGAGTCAGCAAGCGCGAGCGTCCCAGGTTGCGAGGACAAAAAGGTCAACAGCAGAGCCAGAGATAGACCAGCTCTGGGCAGGAGAAGGGCGATATTCGCCGTGTTTTGAGAAAAATACCAGCAAGTTTCGGCAATACCGTCACGGATGCTTCCACCGCGTTCTGGGTCCCAGGATGTAGACCTGATGTGCCGCAGGAAGCTGTAGGTATTGTAGGAAGTCATGGATGCCAGATTGAATGCGGGAGCGGACAAGTAGATGGGGATAATTAGGGGGCGTTCTAAGAGAAGTTGAATGAGATATCGCGATGATGTGGGCCGTGAAATGCGACTTACTAACTCTCCAACGCCGATAGAAGGAATAAACAAGTTCATATACAAGAAAGACCGCAAATATCCCAGCAGCCCAACAAGCGATGTACGCAGCAGCGCCAAGAGCCCAATTCTTTCCAGACCCAGGGACACCAGGGGCAACAGGATTGGGAAATCTGGCGACTCTAAGCAGGTAGACACGAGGACGTTAGCAACCAGCAACGGGCGAGGGAGAAAACGCGGCTCACTGAATTAGTATGTATACAGCATTGAAATCAAAGAAAGTTTGCAGTGGAATATGGTAGAAGGTTATAATCGGAAGGAGGTAGAAGTGAAGGCGGGTTAAGAGAGAAGGGTTTCGCAGAAGCTGAAGGTTGAGGCCATTGGTGTTAAACTTTGGCACGAGTCCGGGGTGTCCTATCAGTGTGGAAAACGCGGTGGGAGACATGCCAGTGGTGGTAGCGCGGGACCATACGCGTAAGTGACCTGGTTGGCTAGCTCGTGTTTGATCCGTTGCCTCTCTACGTCCACCTTCCCGTTCGTTCTGGGAGTCCGCCACACTAACGATCCTGATAGATCGTGGGGTTGGCTTACGTCCAACTGGTACGGGTTCGCTGGGTCCCGACTCCGGGTGGAAGATGCCGACGAGCGACTGAACGGTCGAAGCGGGCGCGGGAACTGGTGGTCGTCTCGGAAGCCATGAAGGATAACCTTCTGAACTTTCCGATTCCCTCTTGAAATGGCCATGGGGAGACGGAGATGGGACGGTGGGGGATTCAAAGTTCCTGTCGACCGGCGAAGTTGGCTCTGGAAGGACTGGACTGGGGTTCGAGCTGTTATTTTGACGTGACATTCGTGAGCACAGAGATCATATAATAAGCACAGGATGTCGTAGAGAGCCGCGTGAGGAGCGTATGGGGGAATGTGTCGCGTTAAGAGGTGTTTTTGGGGGTATGAGGGCACGGTGGTCACGGCGGCGTTCTTGAAAGTCCTAGGCTGGAGGACAGAAGCCAGAGGAAAGAGATTAGCGGGGAGTGATATGACAGCCCTGGGGAACGCGATAGCCTCGTGTAGATGGTGACCGCCGCTCAACCGCGTGTATCCTCGAAGAAGGGGGATAAACCACGAAAAAAGTGCGACCTCCCACGAGAAATGATGAAAGCCTGGCTGCTGATCTGCTTACCTAACTATGCTTATCCCCTTTTTGGTCATTCTCATCTGGTTCTGATTATCCGGGCTTGGGGTTTTTCTCGCTTCAAGAAAAAGAAAAAAAAATACAAGAAAGGCGGTAAAAAGGAATGTGGTCAAAAAGTTGAAGGAGAGCGATGGTGGTAGTTGCTATCCTCGAGGTGATCTGCAGCGTGTGTTCGTCCTTCGATGAGTTGTCATGGGGAGAAGTGCGGGGGGAACATCTTGTCAATCAATGCCAGACGCAGACGGTAAGAAAGATAACAAAAGCGTATGTTGGTATCGAACTACAATGCTCGTTCCTCCTTCTGCCCATTACCCAGAGAGAGCACCCATGGTAAGCGAACCGACGATGCACAGGTTATCGGCCGTGTACCGATCGCGAGCGTGCCATCAGAAACGCCAGCCACGCGAAACGCGACCCGGCACTCCGTCGGTTAATCTCCGAGCCCAGAACACGATGTTACCGAACAATTCAATTCTTGACTGGTGGAATGAATGATTAAATAAGTGTCACCATTACTTCAACTCGTTCCCCTAGGGTACGACTGCGGCGTATGTGCGCATGATGTGCCCTTGGAGGTGACGTGCTTGTACGAAAGAGTGAAGGGGGTATTAACGCACGGTAAGGCACGGCAAGGGACAAGGGTATAACCATACCACCGGTGGCGCAACGCACAGAGCCTATGAACCCTCAATAAGACGCGCACCCCCTTTGTCGACAGTCAGGCGGATTCTGTCGCCTTTATCCACGTCCTTGAACTAGGGGATGCTCAGAATCCTGGCAAGGAATGGACGGTGGGACTCTTACCGTCAACTCCCGGGTCCTGTGCAAACTCTCGATCTCATCGATTCTATCCCTGACAGATTCCAACTTCTCCTCGAAACCATCTTCCTCGACGACCTCCTGCGCTGCATGAAGAATCAAAAACGAATCAGGGCGGACATTGTGGTCGATGTCGATGTTGATGATGTTGAGACGGTCCAGTTCTAGAAGCGGAGTAAATTTGTTTCAGCAAGCTCAAACACGATAATGAAAATCAGACCTTCCATGAAATCTGCCCTCGTCATAATTTGCCGACACTCATGCTAGAATTTCACGCATTTAGCCAGGAAGTGGGGCGGGTTTCCAGGTCATACTCACGTAGGAAATGGCGGGCAGTGGCAGATCATCCAAGGCAGACTGTTCCGCTTCACCCACTTTGATCTTCTCCCTCAATTCTTCTTCTTGTGCCCTTCTCCGCTTAACGAATTCTTGCAAGAGAAGCCAGGAGCACGAACTCCATTTTTGCTGAGATCCGTGTGTTAATCTCAAAAAACCTGAGTGTATAAATATCACTCACTTCATCCATGACATCGTCGTCACAGTCCCGAATCAGGCCAATGCGGCTCAGAAGCCACCCTTTCTCAACGGTTTTGAGGTGATTCGCCATCTCGAGCATGTCCCGTGCCGTTGCCACCCTACTCAGGTACGAAAGACGTCCGCCCACGATTGAGATGGCTTCTCGGACCGCCTCGAGTGACTCCATCTCACGGTTTGAGCTGCGCCGCATGCGTGAAGAAGCTTGGATTGCTTCCTTGCCGTCCAGGTCATAGACGGAAAGCACGTGCATCCTACTAGCGTTTCTACCTATATCACACCGTTGAGAGGGGACGGCGTAAATGAAAGAATCGACTGACGCATTATGAAAAATGGCCAGAAATCATCGCTACAAGAAAATTCTGCCATCAGTTCACATGTCCCTCCCACCGTAAGACTCTACTCACGTGCTGAAAACCATGGTCATGATGCCTACAGGGGGATTAGCATTTGAGTCTTCTCAAACAACAATAACCAACCGCTGGCGGCCCAGGCCTCCGCACGCTGTTGCAGTTGTAGTAGCATGTCACGACCGTCATCGTCGTTGTTGAAGTAATGAACATTGTTAATGATCAGGACAGGCGGGCGACCATGTTTTCGGCTGTAACGCAACGCCACTTTCTCGAGTTTATTGAGAGCTGCTTGGAATTTGAGTGACCGAGCTTCCCTAAGAGTACGAAATCTTACCCCTCTCGATATCCAATGAGGGACCAGCTAAGATGCACAACCTGTCAAGATGCGAAAATCATACACTAGATCGGGCGTATTGACCTTCCCGAGGGTCTCTTCGTTGGAACAACGAAGTCTGTGTATCCTCGTTGAACTCGTAATTCAGAGCCTTGCCGAGCCTTAGCCTAAAAACTTCCAAGTTTGGATGGGCATCACACATGGCGGTCCCCTCAGCTTGGATGGATGCCATGGCATCGAGAATCATCGTCGTTTTTCCGGTACCCTGATGTAAACATTGGGGTCCTCAATCTGCAGGAACGTGGAGCGGGCTACGTTACCTTTGCGCCAAGCAACACGTAGTAATGTCCCGTTTCCTCTCCTTTGACAATCAGGTCGATAACGTCTTGTTCTTTGCGTCTGAGGTGCTGAGTCCATGGTTCCGGATCCCCAATCTCGAGTTCCAGGTCCGGTCTATTCCCATCCCGTTCCCCTTCACGCCGTGACTTGGAGTTGGCCGAGTGAACTGCTAGTTCAAGGGCGGGGTCATACCCAGGGCCGAAGGCGTCCTCCATCTAAATCCAACAGCGTCATCTTAGCACGCGTATGTCCTAGAACTACACAGGAACCCTACCTTTACGAGAACCTTCCACTTGTACCACTCCAGATACGCGGTTCCAGCGGCGAAAACTACAGCAGGGTCAATTCAACTCCACTCGCATCCTACACGTTCTTGCCGGCACGACTCACTTATACCCACGCCGACGATTGTGGTCACGAAAGCATCCACAAAGCTAGACGTTTGAAACGGCAAGAATGGATTGGCTTTCCTGCCCTTCCTCGGGAAATCATCTTCGGTCGTACCCCCCAGGGGATGATTTCGGACAGCAGCTCTTCGCTGGTCACCTGATCGGGGGTGCCTAAGAGAATTCCGGCTCGTCGATGTGAACGGCCGCGTCCGAAGTTGGGAACCAGAAGCGAAAGTCAAAGTGTCAGATATTGGGTTCTGTAGAACGAGAGGAGAATTAAGGAGTGGATGCCGTTCATGCAGAAACCGTGCATATGGTCGCGTAGGTTTTTGAGAAACTTTTGAGTCTGCCAGCAGACGAACAGCTGAGCGGGCCGTCCGAGATGTTTGCCGCAACATCGTGGTGGTCAACTGGTGCGTTCTCCTCGCATCTCCACCGCAGCGATGTTCATCCCGACCGCTGCCAACTTGGCGCCGAACGCCGAGCCTGCACGTGGCTGACCGGGCTTGGCTGTCCCTGTACGAGCCTGTACCCCGCATTCTCCCCCACCCCGAAGTCGGCCTCCCTGTACTTATCACCGCTCACACTCTTGGAGGATGTCATCTCTGCGACATAAACGCAGTTTGTTGGGTAAGTTGACGCTCGTTATACACCAACAGTTGGACACCGCCCCCCGTCAGGTTTACCCCTGAGCCACACTCTATTCATCCCAGCCTGTCACTCACCAAGCCATTTTCGACGACATGCGCTGACATGCGATACCGGCAACATCGCAAGGCGCAACTCACGAGGCGTTCTGCGCGCCTTCTGAGGTTAACTCCTACAGCCTTCCTCCAGATTGATACCACACCTTCTCGCGCTCATCAGTACACAAATGGCTTATCATCGACTTCGTGCTATCCGTCAACTACTTGCCACTAGTCCAAACCTTCGGAGATAACCACTCTATCCCTTACACGCAGAACCCCCGATGGCATGTTCAGATCTTCGGCAGTGGCGGCGTTATCAGAACACTCGTCTCAGTGCTTCCCACAATATGGCCTCAATGAAGAGAAGGAAGAGGTCATCGGTTGAATAGTCTTCTCATGCCACCGTATCATTTAAGACGGCTCAGCCGTCCGATGGACGATGCTACTTGGGAAAATCTATCCGGAGGCGATCTCGCCTTGTGACCTCAATACACCGATCGCAGCCCGACTTCACTCCGGCACGACCGTCCGGATTGCATATCAACATGGCCTACTGACATATCAATAGAAGCAAGCCACCAAAGGTCACGAGGTAATTGTGCCAAACATGCCCTTCCCTTGCGCCAGGTACGAATTAGTTTGGTAAGTCCAAGTTGCTTCGAAACGGTGAATTTAATGTCAGGGGAACATAGACTCAGGTTGCTGCTCTGGGCGTGATCAACACGACGATTCGATATCGTCTATTTCCCCGTACCCATTGATACCTAGCAGCCGCCCTTTGACTTGCGGCCTGTCCGCGTCGGTAGCACGGGCCACATGACGCGGACAGCGGAATTCCCCGACGACTCGGCGTTTCCTCATTCCACAGCGACCGCTCCGCATCGGTATCTCCAACGATTTTACGCGGAAGCTCTGGACACCACACCGGATGTCGGCACGAAGGAATCTTTATTCATCGGGCCTTTGCCATTCGATTACGCCTATCAACACTCCCCATTCAAATTCGTTACACACAACCGTCAGCCACCGATTCCCATGCAATTCACCGTAGCCAACCTCGGTGATGCTGTCAACGTACAAGCTCACTTCACCTGATGACGCCGATTTTGGGGTTCTTGGCTTTCTTCTTCATTCTCCTCGATCTGACTCTCGATCGGACAGATTCCTTTATCCTTAGCCCCATTAAAGATGCTCTGGAAACGCGACTTAGAAAACAGGATGCACCCTCGACTACGGCAAATGTTACTCCCATTCCCGATCTCCGAGTTCCCCGGTATAACGATGCTGACAGCGTTGTCATAGAGGATTACACCATCCGACTGTCTGCTCCGAACCATGCTGTCGTGCTGCATGGTTGTTCCGATTCCTCGTGCAGCTCCCGATTCACGCTCCTGGCTTAGGTCTGCCGCATATGAGTTGCGCAAGGTGCCAACGCACCTGAAAACTTTCTTCAACTGACCTAGGGCTTCTTTGGCTTTCTGCTGCCCGCCAATCACATTCAAGCATGAGACCCTCTAACGGGTTAGCGTGCACTATTTGTGATAAGCATCATTCCTAGACTCGTGCCCTCTTTTGTTCCACGCGCCGGGAACCTAAGGGACACAGCTAATCCTATCATGGGATTCGAGGGTACTTACCGACCCACACCTGTCGTCAATGCTACCGTTATCCACACGCTTACCACTCGCCGCAGTTTGCATCGCCCCTTCCAACATCAACCAATCTCGGTCGGAGCTTCGATTACAGAGCCACCCCCCCAGATTCGAGCACTGTAAGGTGGGGTGAAGCTTGCACAGTCCGGCGCCTGGAAACTTCTGGACCATCCTTTGTTGCTCTCAGGGCGTTCTCGGTCTTGCAGAAACTCGGAGATGGTGCCTCGGAATGTGGCTACTTCCGATGCACAGCTTTACAGTACCAATCAATCTCCCCATTCATTGGCATCTCGGCTTAGCGTCGGTGTCTTTCGGGACTAAATGTCAAATGTGGGGGAGTGGCTTACCCGCTGACATTAGGGGTGCGAAGAAAAACTTTTTTCGTGATTGGCTGGTGGCGTTATCCACGATGACCCCTCGTTGTGGCCTTACTCATTTCGTGGAGTGGACTTGCTACGGTCGCAAGCTTTCATATGGGGTCTGTCAGAGCACGTCCGTTCATGAGGAGCGCGGCTACCATTCCTTCTATGTCTACGTGCGACGCTCCGCCACAGGTGTGCCCTTTCACCGAGTTGCGGTCATCTATGACGGATTTGCAAACTTCAGAGGACGTCCCTGTTCAAAGGATCCCATCAGTGTGATGGACGATGTCGCCGCCCACGCCCTACGGAAGCAAATTTTTGATGTGAATAGACCTAGGCGCGCGTTTAGCGCACGAACACAAAGAAGCTTTCGATTTCTATCAATTTGTGACGCGAGCATCCTAGGACACCTCTCCTACGTTGACTGACCAACAATGGGCGTTCGTAGGAGTATTGGGCGAATCTTGCATCGAAAGATTCAGTGCCGAACGCTGGTGGCGCTTGTCTGGTGATAGGCCAAATCTGGAAGTACAAAAGGCTGATGCTAGTTGGCGGAGAATTCCGTTCCTAGGGGATTTCTCGCCACTGTTCAGCGTTAGGTTTGGTTGGATCCAAGTGTTCCTCGCGGTTCTCTGTCTACAAACTCCCCTCGTTTGGTTTTCGGAACCGATATCTGTTCAGTGTCCTTTGGCTGATGACTGTTTCCTTCCAGTTCATGGGAACCTTTGCTCCTTTTCGCTCCGCAAGCGGATCTGTGGCTGTGTAGCTCTGGGCTCTTGGTCTCGGGTGTTCGTTCTGTCAAGCTCCGATGCAGAGCCTAACGCAAGGGAAATAAAAGGGGAACGAAGGCCCGGGCGGGTTGTTGGTTCTCTGAAGCTATGAGAGCGACTCCTTGGTTTCATCTGGATACTATGTAACATCTTACACCACTCTATTGAACCAGATGGGCGGATGAATGACAACCACATCCGTAACCTGAATGCGACCTGTGTGATTGTCGGATCTGGAATATTGACGCATGACGAGAACCCCCTTGACCTCGACACTTCACACCCTCACAGCCTTCTAGCATCCTGCGATGATTCCGTACGATTCGGACGGTAGCATGTGCTACACTGCGCCGAAAGCGTGCGACCTATTCTGTTGTCATTTCTGGAAATCGTGGAAGCCGCGTTGACCGGTTGCCAGAAAGGCGGTGTGCGCCGCTGCGACTGTCGGGACATTGTTGATCGGTCGGTTTCTGTGGCGGTTGAGTTAAGCTTTACTATTGGAGAAGCTCGACTCGTCTCGACTCTTTGTTCGCATATCGCAAACATCACAGGAGCATTTCATATATATCTGGGCGCGATAGCAACACTATGGCATAGGAATTAATTTTAAACATTCAATCGGCTTCGTCGGCTCGGATTCGAATAAGGCCCTCAACACGTACACGACAAATGAGATCTCGAGATCGTTGACATACGGACGGCGGTTTCTACCTCTGGCTCGACCGCACACGACATGACATGTAACATGTGAAGCGAACGTTGCACACGAGCACGTTTACCTACTGCTACTCAGTGCCAGAAGTTTAGCCCGTGGTGCTGCTGACCGAACGGCGGATACCAACTATAGCTCGGACCTTCCTTTTGAGTCAAAGGGAGCGGGGCCACGGAACAACCCTGAGATCTCAGATCCGTGTAAGGAAAAACGCTTTGAGCCTTCCGATGATTGAAGCACGAAACTTGTGCAGCATGCGCAGTGTGGAGCTCGCGATCCCAGGGTATGATGGCCTTTTCTTGGTTCTCGCGTTTCGAGCAGTGAATGAGGGAAACACCAGGATACAGCTTGGTATGTATAGAACGTTATCGAGAGATTGATCAGTTCCCAGATGGTCGCTCGATAGCGTGGGCGACCTAGGTTCGGTCGAGGAAAACGGGGGTGGTGGAGTTGTGTGAGAGTAACTCGGACAAACAAGAACCGACAACGAACCCCCATCACGGACATAGACATATCAGCGAACGAAGGTGGGTGAGCGTCGGACCGGTGGAGAAAGATGAAAGGGGGATCGACGGCCGATTCTCATAGATACCGTCCAGTCTGGACTGGGTAGATCTTCGAGAAGGTGGATGAGAGGGGTCTGGACGCCATCGGACTAACGCGAGATCTGGAGGATTTAAAGGACCCAGAGCCTCATCTCATTCAACGACGGAGCATCTTTAACGGAATGGATCTAAAGCACGGACCGAGGCAGGTACTGTTCATCCGAGTCCACCCTTTAGCGAGGATGACCATATCCGGATGACGCCGCCCCTCCGCGAGACGACCATCTACTAGTGGGTGAACGGCGCCACCTGGAGTAATGGAAAGGCCGAATCGTGTACGTTCTCACCTCTCCTGGGCTCTGTAAACCGATCCGATAATCCGCGAGCTAAAGAAACCGTTGATACATTGCGATCGGACGGGTGGTTGTACCTGAAGAAGGACAACACGTGGGTACGCTGGCCCCCACTATACCAGCGGACGTGACCTTGCGCATTGCACGGCACGACCGAGGAGACGGCCCTTATCAGAAACCTTGGAAGGGGAGGGTTGTTCGATGAGATCGCGTCATCAAGCATCTTTGATCATGTTTGATTTCTGAGAGTGGGCGTTTCTCGTCGGAGAGCTTTGTCGCTGACCGAACAGGATCAAGATAGCGCTAGTTGGGCGGGACTGACCTTGTGGGTATCACTTCAGGGCGGGCTCCTTTAGCGCCTCCCGCAGACCGACAGAGGCATCAAACAAAGGGGTTCTCGCATCAGAAGAGGTGTTGGATTGCCTAGTCCGTACTATGATACCATTGCTGTACTATGAAGCTTTTGATGGTGGTTGGACAGGACGCCTTTCACCCCTGTTGGACAGTCTTGGGGGTTTTCAAGAGTGACACCGGGTACTAGGAAGGCAGAGGTTGTTGGCGCGAAGAACATCATGACGTGGGCTCGCTTGGGACGACCTGTCACTCTTTTACGGCAATCTCAAAGTCGCGCAACCGAGAACTTCTTCGCTGGCATTGTTGGGGAGCCCCCGCCCTGTGTTCCGTGACGGGTTTCTGGGACGCAGTTCTGCCTTGGCGGTTGTGATTGATTGTATTGACCGACACGGGAGGAGTTGCACCTGCGGAGACAAGTGGGGAGCCTTCTGATCGCCGGAACAGGCTCAACAGGCGATAGTGATTTTCAGCCTCGAGGAGGATGTGGACGAACGGAAGCAATCAATTGAGGGTAGCCGTCGCCTAAGTCGTAAGGGCCGTCAGAAGGATGACGAAAAGTGCAATAGAGCACGTTTTGAATTACGAAAAAGCCCAGTCGCCCGACTCGAGACTCATGGCCCGACAAGGGGGGCGCCATGAGGCTAGTAGTAATAGTCGCACCATCCTCGCCACGGTATGCGGGGTTTACACCGTGGGCAGGCTCGAGATATCGCGTAGGCACGGTGGGGGTTCAACGACATGACATATCTGAACACAAAAGCGTAGCATCCGTATGTTCCTGGCCTAACTATCCGTGTCGGTGAGAAAACAAGGGTTGCTGGGCGGCAGAAAAGGTTGGCTTGTTCCCAAGATCTATACCCCCCAGACTAGTGGCTGAGACGATCGGGAAAGAGATACATCCGGTTGGTGAGTTGTTCCCAAAAGGTGGCACTACATCTCAGAGGGGTTCATCGAAACACTGTGGCAATGTAGATGACTGTTGGTCGGTCAGGGAAAGTCCTAAGCCGGATGGTGGATGGTCATGGCGATGCTCATGGAAGGATCACCGTCTGAGGTGTAGCCGGGGATGTTGGACGTTGGCTGCGAACCATGTTTTGCGGATAGCTGTGACCCTCGGAGTGAATCAATGGCGAACAATGGGAACAGACGAGTGTGAATAGAGCAAGAAGAGGGTTTTACGTCTCTTTTGTGGATGTGTGGGGGGGCGTCCAAGCGGAAGCAAACGAAGGAGTATTCAGTTTTTGAGTGGTACTAGGAATGATAATCTACGACTACACACGTCCCCCCCTCCTCCCCCTTGGGGTGTGGCACGATGGAGAGCCATCAGAAATCGAGCCTTCAACGGAGATGACGGGAGGGAAGGCACAGTGAGTATTACCTAATATTCGGCACAATTTACCGGTTATCCAAAATAGAAGAGGTTTCCTAAAAGGGTAACTTACTACAATTGGAAATTGAGTGATGGGCGATGTTGCTCTTATAGGCCGTGGTGGAATACGAGCCTGGTCTCAGCACTCCCCCCTCCCAATCGACCCGCAGAACACAACCGTGCGAGGTCTCTGAACATCCCAAACAAACCCCAAGCGTTATTCTTCAAGCTTCACGGATGAAATCACACATGGTTAGTGAACCGTTTGCTCGTTTTTGATTTTACGTTCTCGTTCTGCCTCGAGGTTTGATCCCAAGTTTTTGAATTCGCCCATTTTTATTACAAATATATATTGGCCCTTCTGTTCCTCCTCCCTTTCCTCATCCTCCCCCCTTTTATTTTTCAATCATTTCTCTAACGCCAGTCCGCCCTTCAGAACATGGCCACCGCCGTCGTCCCCCGCCACCCCTCCCCATCCTCCTACATTGGCAGACCCCAGGTCATCAACAGGCCCATCTCCGCCTCGACCTCCACTCCGCAGCCTCCGGCGTCCGCTGCACGTTCCCGGCAGTCGGTACGTCCATTCCTGTTTTAGCTTCATTCCTCACTTAGCTCTTTCTTTCAGGACCCCTTCTACGGTCATGAGCAAACCGCGAAAATGTGCGCTCGATACGTCAACAACCTTTTTCACTGCCCCGACCAACCACCACCGACGTCGACCAACACTGCTCCTCCACCCCTCGCACAATTCATAGCCTATTCCCTTCATCGCACCCGGCTCACGCCTTCGGTGACCTTTGCCGCTCTCTACTTGTTGCAGAGACTGAAGACCCGGTTCATCGCCGCACGCGGCTCCTCCGGACACCGCCTCTTCATATCCGCCTTCATGATAGCCTCCAAGGTCATCTGCGATGACACCTACTCCAACAAGTCCTGGTGTATCGTCGGTCAGGGTATGTTTGCCCTTCGGGAGATCAACCAGATGGAGCGCGAGATGTGCTCCTACTTGGAGTGGCAGCTCAACGTCGAGCCCAGTGCGCTCAAGGACTTCGAGTCGATGGTTCGGAGGGACTTCAAGGGTCCCGGTCCCTATCCGTCGCAATATACGCTACCCGCGCCCTCGTCTGGGCCGTTCGCGCATCCGAAACCGAGCACCAACAACAATCCGACGGCCATCCCATCCTTTGGTCCCGGAGCGCCCCCCTCCCCACCATCGACCACGTCTTCGACGCCAGAACGTTCCAGAAGAACGTCTTCTGATTCTAACCCAGCCCAACAGGGACCTCCGCAGCTCCTCCCCACTCCCCCGTCGTCACATTCCAACATTCCCTCACCCGCCAACTCCATGTCTCCTGTCACCCCACCCAACTACGAGGGCGACAGCGCGAAGATTGTACACTCCGCCGGTTCAAATACCATGCAAATTTCTGGCGACAGCGTCTCCCCTCCTTACCACCACGCACATACCCGGAAATCGTCTTCGCCGATACAAGCACACCCCACCAAGACTCACGCTTCCATAGAGGCAAAGCATCCATCGCCCAAGAGGTCATCGGGTGCCTATCAGCATGCCGCCCCTGTCAAATCCAATGCCGTCTACGCTTTCGCCCGACCTTGTGTGTGGTAAGACCGGTCGCGTTGCTCAACGGTTGTTACATACACTCGTCGCTCGCCCCCCTTCACCAGACCGTCTTGGTCGTTATTCTATTTTCGTGCCTCGACGGCACGGTATCTTTATTGCCTTGACCGATCGTTTACGACGACGCCGCATTGCTTGGGGATTGTACATTTTTCCAACACAACCATCTACCGCACTCGCTTTCACTCATGCCATTCTCGCGACTGCACGGACCAAACAATTACTCACTTGGCTTTCTTGCTTTTTGCCGCTACTTGGTTCGGGTCGGTCGCCTCTACACATTATTTTTTAACGACCGTCGTTCATGTCTGCTTCATATCAAAACCACCTTCATTGTCGATTGTTTTCAAATGCTTTTTCTCAAGACAACATGTTGTATTTGTATGGGTTTTTTCCTCCGTCGCATTGCATTACATTACAGTTCGTAAGGGAAATAAAACAACACTGATAGATTTTCCTTGACCTCGTCTGTGGGATCGTTTTCGTAAGTTGGTAAGGATGAAGTTTAGCCCACTTCTTGCAAAGTATGCGATGTCGCGAACGTGTTGATAGCCGCTAGATGGTATCACCACGGACATAGAAAATTCAGTCGGCCGAGCACGTTGTTTGATGGAATTTTGCAAGTGCAGGGTTCAGGGTTTGTTCCTGCAGCAGTCCCACTCAAACTTCCGGAGCTCGAGAGGGTGCAATGGACGCATCCATTTCCTTCGTAGTCCTGCGCGTTTCCTCACCAAGAGAACAACAACAAAAAAAAGTATACACAGCCCATGTTTCGTAGGAACAATCCCTCGGGGTGGGAGACGCACGACACCTTGTGCTCCATCTCGGATCGCAGGCGGTTACTGTACGGATCTTCTGACCTTGAACTCACATCCTAACCCGACCCATCACCGTCGTCAAATTCAACTAGCCCTCTTCCATTATCATTATCCTGCCATTTTTCGATTGGTGTGGGAGCGTGTTGATCTTCTTATGGGATATCTCCTTAGAGTTACTTGAGTCCCTGGTTTTTCGACCGGATTCGTCAATCAGCTACGCACGGTATGCAGACCAAGTTCTACCGATAACCCATCACCCACAGGAAACGTACGTGAGTTTGTCTATCATCTTTGGTATGCAACTAACTCTTATGACCATTTCACACGAAGGGTCCACAGGAAGAACGACTGAACGCGTAACTTTTTTTTTCACTCTCTTCGATCCGGGACTCGAGTAGGCAAGACCTCTCCAGAGCTTCCGTCACATTCAATTAAAACCTTGGCCCTGTCGACTTCTTCGCTATACTCCGTACAAGTGGCCCCTCGTGAACTATACGTGAGAGGCTGTGCTCTCATACTGCAAAAAATTCCTCGGCCTACTCCGCGGGCGTACGAGATGGTTCTCGACGTGGGCCATAAGTCTACCCCACATGGCCTGAAGATCCGTACACGTTCTTGCCAACGGAATAAATGGGACAGCGCTTGGAACTCGCGATGACGGTAATCCGGAAATGAATATAGCTGATGTGTATAACGATGATGTATGCGCGGCCGTCGACGGTCCCACCATTCAGCGTTCCTTGCCAGTTCTCTTGTTCCGGACGGATCTTGGGTACCTTGGACTCTAGAACACACAAGGTGATCCTATCCTCCGGCCCAAGCATAACGCAGATGCGGGTTACCAATCTGGTGAGTCTCACCTCGCAGAATAAACGCTCTTCGCCGGGGAATCTTTGGGAGGATACCTGAAAGGCCCGGTTTCTCTTCCCTATGACATCATAGATTTCACCTCTTTCGGGATCGACGACCCTCCGGAAGCACCTCAGAGGCACTTTCGAATGCGGAATTTGGTGCTCAGGGCTCGGCTCACACGCAGATAAAAGTTCATCCTCGCTCAGTGGTGCGTCGGTGAGCTCATCGGGCACCGCTTCGATCTTCATTCTACCTATCGCTGCTCTTACGCTCATATAGGACGACTTGCCTTGATCTTTGCTCATGGAGATCAATGAAGATGCTTCCCTCCACCTATGACGTATGGACGCCGATCAAGGTTCCGTCGAGAACTGTGCTACCGACGGAAGGCTATGGAACTGCGAGAGCACTGCTCGAAATAGAAACCGTCATCAATATGGAGCTCCAATCCCCCACGAACCGAAGGCAAAACACAGCGGGCTTCTACCCCCCAGATCGTCCGTAAATGAACCGCTTGTCTCACGAAACAGTTCCTCTGTACGTTGGGCGTCGAGGAACTCCACCTGAAGGTGTTAATATTCTGCGATCACGATCGTGGGGTTGTGGAACCGTGGAGTGCTACGCTTCCGTAAGTTTCCAGACCGTTCCGCTCCGCCAGAACTTCAGCTGTCCATCCTTAAACGCTGAAAGAGGACCCCTTTACCCCCACGTCATTTAGCACTCAGATTTCCCCCGGTCTATGGTGCATATTTGGATTGCTGGTGACGCAGCAGCCAACGCAACTTTTCGCTAGTTGCATCTCGTTCTGTTTGTCATGATCGGAGCAAGGTCGGTATGCGTGCCTTTTTACACAGCCCACGATTTACCACGGCGTTTTATAATGATTGGGTTCGAAACTCTTGCTCATTGACATAACCAGGGAATGCAAGTTCCCTTTCCTGCTCGGTGGCAGACGATACGCCGATCGAAGAACGTTTTTATGCCGCAAGTGCTCGAGAAGATGTAACGCGTCGCAAGCTCACAAGGTGTCGCGGAATTACAACCGGGCTACCCTCTCGAGCGTTCACTCGACCACGATGCAGCGTGTGGCCTATATCCCGCTGGAAATATCTCCAGAACCGGGTTCGTCCTGTTTTCGATGTCCCCGTGCACCACGTTTAGAACGCGTGTCGGATGAGCCCATCTAATCACCTATTCCTCCTAGGAGATGGCGTCGGGGAATCATGATATGAAAGGGTCTGGTCACACATCTAGCGTGTCGTTGGATTTGCTCCAGCCTAGTGGTTGCCAACCATCACGGCCGATTGCGATTTTTTTTTCTTTGAAAGTCTCTCGGTCCCGTTAACCTTTCCCGATTGCTTGTCTGGACTCAAAGAAACTGGGAAACAAACTTTGACTTCCGTCGTCGCATCTCTCTTTCATTTTTCTCTACGCTTTAGTCCTCTCCCTGTTTGGCACTGGCGGACCAAGGTTTTGCACCCCCACCCCCCTCCTCTCCTCGTTGCGGTCGCCTACATGACATGGCTAATTCAACGCGGTATAGAACAAATTACGTTTTGGGTGGGTCACGTACTGCTCGTTTTTTCCATCGAAGGGTTGATCTTAAACAATTGCTGGTGACCATATGTTTTAAGAACCTGGTCAGGTGGTGTGCAGCGCTGCCCTGCCCAATGTCTTTCAATTGAATTGTCGATGCTGCGTCCTGCGAGGCTTCCTTGAAGCTAAGGCAAGGCCGGCCTAAATCGTTGGGCATTTCAAGCTTCGGAAACAATCTTTGCGATCTTCGTGTGGGCATCCGATAGCCGGTCCTCCGCCTCTGCACGTTCGACCATTGAAAGCGGTCATCTCTAATCCGTGGGTCTGGACGGCCTTCAAGAGGGGGAGATCTGCCTTTGCATTCTTAATCAAGTCTATAGATACGAACAAGATAGCGCCAAGATGATGGGGGCGCACGTTTATTTTGACATGCCACCCCTTATCTTTATCTTTGGACAATATCCCCCGACCGCCTGGAACGTCGGCTGATCGCTTTCAGGGACCCCTCATTCCCCTTTCCCCCCCCTCGCTTACAACCTATTGTTTTTCATTCCAATCTATATACCACCTGACTTCTCTCTCGAAGCTTTCATATCTAAGGCGCGATCTGCTGCCCTGAGGGCCACCACCACCCCCCTCATTTTGGCGTTGTGCTTCTTAATGTCATCTGTCTTCTTATCTGGCCCCCTCCTTTGTGCTGAGGCCTGATCATCGTCACAGAAACGTTATGGGACGTGCACGCGAGAAGGCCGCAGCCAATCTGAAATATGACCCCGTCAAGGTTTGGAATGAACTTCAGGGCTTCTCAGAATTGAAAGGGGACTCAAAGGGATCAGTTGGTGGCATTCAGTCCCGCGTTCGCTGGTGAACGCTGTCGAAGGTGTCTCCCGGCCTCTTCACGTTCTTGTGAGATAGCGTGAGGGGGGTTCGTAGGGGGTTGTGCGCTTGGTGAAACGAGCGAACGGTTTACGTTTTTTTTGGTTCTGAAGCAAAATAAGATTAAGTATCGGTATCATTTTGAAGCGGGGGAGGCACGTTGTACAGTGCCGCCGCTTGGAGCCTCACACACACACACACACGTTTGGTGTACGTCAAAATTACCAAACGGATATCAAGGGGAGAATTCAGTTTGCCGGTTCGCTAGCATCTCTCGCGCTGTTCACCTCAGCGAGGAAGCCTCCTCTTGTCACATTGATTAGACATGGCCGGGCCTTGTGGACTCCGGGCCTAATCGTCTGCTCGGTTCACGTGGGTTCTTTGTTCTCTGTGCAGCACAGACTGTGCGTTTTTGAAAGGGGCGGAATAGAACGATATGGACCGATAGTCCTTCCGCGGCGACCTTAATTTCTTTCGAATTTCACACGGACTCCCATTTGGAGGCGATCTGCGTGGGTCAACCTTGGCAGCAGGTTCGCTGGCCACACACCCCTCTCTCTCTCTGTAGCGACTCTGTGGTATCTTTGGATCTTTGGCCCTTTGGGAGATCCCCCCCCTCCACCATTACTAACTCGCGAGTCCATATCGAGCTAGGACTATTGGGAAGCTACAAAGGAGAGGTTCAAACCTGGTCAACGACGCTTTCGCGCAACCGCGGATCGGCTTCCAGTCGAGACCGGCTCAAGTTCTCTCAGGTTGACCCTCGGGTGTGTGTGCTGCTCCGGTTTTGCTCGTGCGCCCGAAGTTTGGTGAGAATACTACATGTGCCGATGCTGCCAGCTGCCAGATCGCCGACAGGATCGCGCTCCACGCATCAAGAAAGCTGGGCTTTTGCCACGTTATGTTGGTGAGCGAAATTTACTGGGGCCAGAATCAAGTATATTTTTTTTTCACCTGTTGGGCGTGTCGTGTGGGGCATTTCAAAGATCCTAGTCGGGTGGCTGGCTGTTAGTAACCCTCGAGCTATGGGAGGGGGTCCCCGCGAGTGTACCGTAGCAGTCGGCGCTCATCGCTGTAATTGGGCACGAGGACAGCCTCGTTTCCCCGCACTTTTTAACCTATTCCGTGCTTCCAACGGTCGACTACGAGCTACGGGCTGATATGCTGGTGGCCGCACGCGATGGCCAGTGAGCCCCGTCCCCATGTCAAGCTTCGGGTTCGGGGTTCATGCCCAGGTTTTGAATCGACGGCCGCCCCGTCCACTGCTCTGTAAATTCTGGTGTGACGAGCTGTGCCCGACTATCATCCGGGCTGACGAATCAGTGTGCGTGGACCCTCATCGCCGTCACGACGGTCATCACGACCCTTCCTTGCGACACAACTTCGCCATTGAATGATAGGAATCTCCCGGGGCAACCGCCCACGGTCATCCGCAATCTAACTTGGCGGGGTATACTTGCGTCGGCGGTCAATTCAGACCGATCAGGGTGGTTCAGTGTGGCCTGGATTCAGCGTTCAGAGTGTGTACTTGGGATTTGTCAGTCGGTGGTGTATGTTGAGTAGAGGGCAAACTTGTTTCTTCACGTTTGAACATGTTTTTTTCCTCATATGTTATGGTGAGTCGCTTGGCCTTATCGCAGATGCGGTCGGTTTTCACGAAGCGTTATCGATGAAGGAAGGCGGACACCCTTCACACATCGTGGCCTGGCTAGGCGCGATCTCAATCACCCTAGCGCTGAATAGAGCGTCATTAATCATTTGCAGGCTGTATTTGCAACTGAGGTAAGTCGTACCCACCGGTTGAATGGGCTTTACGCGTGATCTGCTCACTCTGACGCCATTCAACTCTTAGTCGGGGCGCGTGCGATTTATTTAATGTCGGTCGTATCTGTATTGTCCAGAGCGGTCCCTGCTTCTAACTTCAAATATTGGGGTACTGCTGCGTGCGGTCAGGATAAACCCCCACGAGCATAGGTGGCTCTGGTGCCACCGGTTATAATGTTTCTTTTTGAACGCTTAGTGGAATGACAGACGACAACAGGGCTATTCGGACGAGGCACGTTGCTGATGTATCGTAAGGATTGTCATGCCTCGTGTAGTACTCGACGCCGCAGAATCAATTGGAGGACAATGCTCTCAGTCTGATGGGCTGTGTTAACGACGCCCGCCATCACATCAGACACACGTCACCGTGGCCCTGCTGGTTAAGTGCTGGGGATGTAAGGGTAATCCTAAGGACGCCTCTGTGGATTGTATTGAGTGTTATCTCTGGTCTAAACACCTACAAACGCTACGGGCAGGTTTGGTGTATTCGTGTTAACTCTGTGTAACACTCTGTGTCCTCACCCTCTGTTCTCATTCACTTTTGGCGTGACGCTGGCATATTCTGTGGGAGTTAGTCTGGCTTTTTTTATCACCGACGACAATACAGGTGATGTATGCCTTCCCCTCCGTGACTCGGACGGTGAAGCTGCGTTATCAGCCGCCTTCGGAAATCCGCATACAACGTTCACCGTTCCCCGAGTTCGCTCCTTCCCGTCACGGAAACTTTTCATTATGCGTCAAATTCAGTGCGCGAACACACTTTCGGCAATCGCCGTGAAAGACACTCAGCGTTTTGTTCGCAGTCGATATTATCGGAATACAACTCAGCGGCCTCCTACTATACCCCCCCACTCAGATACTTCCAAAACAGAAGTTACAATAAGTCGCGCCCAAATCTTCCCCTCGCCCTTTCAAGCCACACAACGGGTCCCTCTTCGCCTCACTGCTCGCTACCACCTGGAAATTTGTATGACAGATCGAATTTGTGTTGTACTCCGGATACTAACCCGCCTCGTGCGGTGATGGTATTGGTTCCGTATGTCGAACGCCCACGTCCCTCGAGAGATCTCGTCGGAGGCAACGCCTTTCGATCCGAGCTGGAGCCGAGCCCGACCCACAGTAGGTTCCGTGGTTTCCAACACCACGAGGCACACGTTCACAAAGGCTCAAAGTCGTCCGCGAACGGGACTCGTGGCTACGATTACGTTGCTTATCTGGCGATATAAGCTATCTTTAATGAGATGCGCGTGGCCATCCCGCCCCCTCCTGATCCACGACATTCAATTGACCTTTTGTTCATAACGTGATTTTTACGCCTCTTCGCGAGTGGTTAATGGTAAGCTTCGGTCGAAGTCAATGTGAGTGCCACCGGAGTTCTGTTCGTATTGAGGCCGTGGGCTAACTCTTGGCTGGGGTTCTCACCTTAGCTCAGAATTATCACTTCCGATACTTCCCTGGTTAGCGAGTGATGTCGAACATGATCATCAGAGGGGTAAAGAACGGCTCCGGTCCGGAATGTTCGCACTGCGCGCACTGTCAATGCGTTGCATTGTTGATCGCCGGTAAGCAGTGTTATCGTGAGATAAACAACCTGTGCCTCTAAAACTCAAAGGTGCACCAGGGCACCGCTGAGAGACACGACTGAAGAACCCATACCGTAGCTGTATCCCCGTTGTCTCTTCCATCGAAACCTACGATAATCCAGGGTGAAGCGATACAGGAGCCCGGTTTGTTCCTTGTGAGGGCACCACGCCCTTCGCACTCGGTCGACACATCTTGCACTGCGTGATCACGGCCCGAGGATTTGCATCGTGAATTCAGAACGCGCAGGATGCAGGGCAAACAATGCGTGCTTATTTCAAGGCACCCCGGAAGCTAACCGTACGCGGTTTGGGAGACCAATACATCGTTTGGAAGCATAGCAATGCTTTACCACATCAAGCCTCCTGTAGGCAGTGCCTCCGCACTACACGCAACCACACTCTGTATGAACTTACTCTTGCGATGATTGCGGAATCCTGATGAGAGGCCGGTGAGCACGAATTCCGTACACAGCGAACCAAGTTAAACATGAGACGCTCAGCATGGTGACCTCCCAATCTCCCGGGAAAGATGGACTGTAGAGAGTTCATTCAGTTCGAGAAGCCCCTGCAGTCAAGTTAGGAAGGAAGTCATCAGGGGTGTGGTACAGTCTATGTCAATTCTTGCCAGACTCTATAGGTAACGTACAAGCAAAGTGTGCCGCGTGGACACGTGAATCAAGCTGGGGTAATCTTGAGGAGAGGTCATCAAACCACGACTGATCGCTGGCAAGCATTTGAGGTAAAAGTTTCTGAGCATGGGCCGAGGAAAAGGTAATAATCCGCTTCGCCATTGCCAGCGCTCCGATCGAGATTGAATACAGCAGTTTTGCCTCCGTTGGTCCGCGACTTCGGATGCATATAACCGGCAACAGGATATACCTATGTAGCGGACGACTACTCAGACGGTGGTCGAATTGTCCAATTCTTTCCGGTACGACGTACCGTAGATGATGTTCCGACAACTATTGCCAGGTCAGCCTGTTGAAACAATCCCATCAATCTCCTCGAGTTGGTACGGAACCACCCCAAACCACACGACGTCTGGAAATACTTGAGTTACCGTAGGCACTGAACAGGCGAAGCGGGATGCCAATTTGGTTGCAATAGACCGCCACAGTTTGGTTGAGTGCATCTGGGCAGGTCAGAGAGCGGGTATCTCTAGTTCTTGTTCCTGCTTGTCAACAATCACCTCCGTTCCTTTCACCGCGGCACAGATAGGGCTGTTGTCGTCGTTTACTTTCGAATGCTCACACTCCGTGCAGAGTGTGGCGAGGAGACGACCGTGCATCTCAATGTACGATTCAGGTTCCGGAGTGACCTCCGAAGCTCAAAGATTTTCTTCGAGGTCCGAGAGTGCCGGTTAGCTGGTCCAAAAAGCCCTTCGGCTGAGACCGTCGATGTTTTGAGTCATCAGCGTGAAGGACTCTGCGCTGGGGCAGATTTGGCGTAACGTCTCTTTGAACTAGGGTGCAGCTGGCTGCGGGCTTGGATCTGGCAACGACTACGTAGGCTTGAAGACGCAACGTTTGGATCCGAGGATCTGAGGCTTTGCAAAAACCACGCGCAGTGCCCGAAAAAGAGAGCGTCGGGCTCTACTCCAGAATACGGAGCGAGAGATGCAGAGTCGGCCTACCACTGGCGGTAAGCTTCGGGAAACGATGTTTACCACTACTACTGGCTCTACCTTCTCGATGCATGGTTGCATCTAGAAAGCCCTCCCCCAATTAGTATCCTTCGCTATTGCAGGAATTCCCAATCTCCTCCCTTTTCCAAGGGCCTTCGATATCGTTTCGGACAACCTCCTTGCTCTAGGTTTCAAAGGTTTCCTGCTCGGAGCTTGTGTTCACGCTAATACACAAATCACTGGAATGGTAGTACAACTCTGTTTCATATGTTAGTATTGTATAGACTCGGAATAAACGTAGCAAAACATACAAAACCCCGGGATGAACATTCCCCATAATGAAAAATCTACGAGCTCTCGTACTTCCTTAGCACCTCCTCAGCCATGGCCTTCTTGGGAGCCCTCCTCTCAGTCCACAACTCAAACTGATAGTAACCCTGCTCGAGCAAAACCTCAACACCCCTCACGCTTTGCCATCCCTTACCAACCGTTTTAGCAAGAGTTAGAAGCGGAGTTTCTGCCGGCTTATACGCCATATCCACAACGATCCCCGAGTGCGCCTCAAAGATCGACTCGGGAAGGTAAACGCTTCCGGCTACATCCTGCTCGGTGCTCGTTGCCTGGGCGGGGACGGTAGAGACGATGATTGTCGGGGGCGTTCCAGACCAGCTCCCAAGGTTCTCAACCAGGACGATCCTGGCATCAGGGAAAGCGTCCACCAACGCCTGCGCACTGCTCCTCGTCCTATTGAACAGGTAGATCTTCTTTACTCCGAGACTTTGGAGGGCGTAGATCGCAGCACGAGAAGTTCCTCCAGCGCCAATGATCAAGCCTGCCTCGGGTTGAGCGACCCTCGTGGGTGACTTAGACAAGATCGCTTCCCGGATGCCGCGCCAGTCGGTGTTATCGCCGTGCAAGGACTTTGAACCATCTGGCTTTGTGGCGGGAATTATGGTGTTGACGGCCCCAATTGTTTTGGCCTCTGGAGAGAGTGAATCTAGGAGTGGAATGACGTCCAGCTTGAATGGAATGGTGACCGAAGCCCCGCCAAAGTCGGGCGCGGTGATGGCTGCCTTTATCTCTTCGCCGACCTCCTTGGTTTCGAATATCTCATACTTGTGGGGCAATCCGAGTGACTCGAACCCGGCATTGTGCAGAGTCGGAGATGGGGAATGTGAGATGGGCGTCCCAAAGATGTAGTACTTTAGAGGAGGGAGCTGTCCAATGAGGTTTAAAGCTGTCTGGATCTCCTTGAATGACAACTGTCCAGGAGCGGCCTTGTTCGGAAGGAGTGGGTGAGTGACGGGACTGAGGGTAGAGTTCAGGATCCTTGATATCTGGCCCACAGCACCCATATTGATTGCAAGTACCGGCTTCGATCCAGTAGCAGCCGTGACCTTCTTGACGAAAGAGTGAAGGGTGAGATTATCCTCGAGGGTGTTGGCTTTGCCGACGATTTTAATGATGTCGCCAAACTTGTTTGCATCTTGATATTTCTGCATTACTTCGTTACCGTCCCAGGCGAGTTTTCCGCTCCAATCATGCCACGACGCGATAATCTTCGTCTGACCCTTCCTGGAAATTAGGTCCGAGATACATTTCGCGGACCATGAAATCTCCACATCGACGTACTCGACCCCAGCAAGCACGGCGAGGTTAAAAAGCTCGAATGCCTCCGCCTCCGCAGAGTCAGGGAACGAACCACCCTGGGACACGGTTCGTATGGTGAACACGATGGGCAGGGAGGTGGCGAGGCGGAGAGTGGCAAGCTGGTCGGCAACGTAAGCCTTGGGGGCGATGTAGGATCCGATTTTGTCAAACGAATCCTGATCGCGGAGGAGATCGACGCGAAGCTCAAGAGCGTCAACTCCTGCAGTGATCTCGTCGATGTGTGGCAGCGCCAATCGGATGTCTGGGTATGTCAAAGACAAGAAATACGACCTTTTGCCTTGACCAAGGTTCGCGGGACGGTTGGGGCTTTGACCGGTAACGTGTTTGAAGAAGCGAGCGACCTCATTGGCGACGGCTTTAGGATCGGGTCCACTCTTGGTGTTATTCGAGAACTGGTAGTTGCAGACTTCGGCATACCACGGGGCCCGGCGTTTGTACACGTCCTCTATGGGTTCTCCGTAGGCAGGACGCGCGGTTTCAGCACCGAGATATGTGACGACCTCCTCGATATCCCGTATGATATGAACTACCGGGCCCTTCTTGGAGTAAGACCTAAGAGCGTCTCGAGCGGCGGGGGTCTCGACGATACCGCCACCCAGGCTGATAACGTGCTTGATAGGGTAGTCTTTGAGAAGCTCTTTCAGGGTCTCGGTCTCTGCCTCGCGGAAGGTAGGCCAGCCGTTCTTAGCGACGAATTCTTTGACCCCAGCCTGGTACTTCTTCTCAAAGTAGTGATCAGCGTCCAAAAACGGCCATCCAAGGGACAAGGCGGCGAGCTCGCCGATGTGTGTCTTTCCGGAACCACGCATTCCGCTGATCACCACCGACGGGGCCTCCACAGGGGTCGACGGGCCAGGTGACCCAGAAGAGTGCGAGTGGTGGAGTTCGACACCCTCAACTCTGAGCCCGATCTAGATGGATGTATCAGTTCGTGGTCTAATCTTTCTGCATTTTGAGATACCTTATTCTCCAAATCGTCCCACCAGTTCGGCCAAGTCTTTTCGACACATCGCTTCTCCTCGAGGACCGTTTCCTTGATTGCGGTACCTAAAACACTAAATGCCATAGCGACTCGATGATCGTCATAACAATGAACGCTGACACCGGTCTTGAGTTCGGGGATGGGCTTCCCGTAAACTTCAAGGCCATCATCGAGCTCCTTGGTCTCGACGCCAAATTTAGCTGTGGATGGGAGTTTCAGTTGTGGCTCCACGAACAGAAATATCGGGTTCACTGTACCGAGTTGGTCAATCATAGCCCGAATCCTATTGCATTCCTTAACCCTCTGATTCGCAATTCCGAGAATCCTCGTGGTATTCCTCGGAGATTCGCTCAGCTCTCGTCCGGGGAGAGGTGATCCAATGGCGACGGCAGCCAACACGGAGGCTGTCAGGAAGGCATCTGTCATAGGTTCCATATCGACGTATCCAAGAGCCCTCAATTGGCCGATTGGGGGGCCGGTAACAGTGGTCTCTGTCTCCGTCTGTAGAACCTTACACCCCATAGGTTCCAAAACATCTTTCGCAAATTTGGCGTCACCTTGTAGAGATGCAGATCCGATGTTCGAAATGGTACAGGTGGTACCGGTGATCGCGGCGATAGCGAGAGGGTAGGTTGCACTACTAGCATCGGATTCGATGTTGTATTCAGCAGGGTTCTTGTAGACGACCCGTGGGATCTCGTAGATGTCGAGCAACTTGCCGGTTCCCGGGTCGGTCTTGCGAATGACTTCGACTCCGAAGGTTTTCATCATTGCGATGGTCATGTCAATGTACGGTTGAGAAATGACTTGTCCGCCAGTGAGTTCCAAGGTGACGGCCTCTGAAGCGTAAGGGGCGCAAAGGAGGATCGATGAGACGTATTGACTGGATACGCTGGCAGCCAACTGAATCCTGGAACCCTTGAGGCCGGCCGGAGCGATGGAGAGAGGGAGGCATCCTTGAGATTCAAGGTAGTCGATTTGACTGCCATTGGCTCTGAGGGCGTCGACCAATGGCCCGATGGGGCGCTGCTTCATCCTCGCATTACCTGTAATAACGGTCCTAGTGGGTGCAGGTTGGACGAGGGTGCACACGGTTGCTAAAAATCGAGCGGCGGTGCCGGCGTTTCCGAGGTATACTTCTTTGCCTTTAGCGGGAACGGACAGAGAGCCTCCACCGCCAGTGACAACAATAGTCTCCCCACCGTCTTCCCAAGCGAATTTTGCTCCCTATTTTACCGGTCATTTACGAGACGCAGAACCTGCTTTTGTGGAACGTACCTGCAGCTCGATGAGTGCGTTCATCATAACTTGAGTATCGTCAGAGTGAAGAAGGTTCTTGAGGCGGCATGTTCCGGTACCGAGGGCAGCCAGCAGGAGGGCGCGGTTGGAGATACTCTTGGAGCCAGGAGTGGCCATTCGCACAGGGTCATGAGCCGGGATGCCGGGAATAACCTTGCAGGCCTCAGAAAGGGTTTTTGCGATGATAGAATCGGCGACTCCTGTAGCCTTCTGCTCGTAGGTGGCGCCGATCCTAGAAAGGATGACGATCTTCTTGACTGGACCACTGTTCTTCTTATCGATTTTCATAATGTCGAGAAGCCTATCGACAGTTAAGAGCTTGGCAGCGGGAACGCGGGCGATTCGGGGGTCGTTGATTGATACCGGAAGGTTGTACGCCTTGATACACCTGGTGAGACGACCGACAGCTACTTGACCCAACACGCCCATCTGACGGGCAATTTCGGCCTCCAATATCATACCGATGCTGACACATTCTCCGTGAAGGATCGTCGGGGTCAACACAGCTTCAATGGCGTGACCGATGGTGTGGCCAAAATTGACGAGATTGCGTAAACCAGTCTCTCGCTCGTCAACGGTGACTATGTGGGATTTGACGGAGATGGAACCGATGATAACCTTGAGAAGAAGATCTTGGGCCGTAGATCTGGTGGACTTGTGGCGGCCCGAGAAGTTGGAAGAGGGAGTCTGAATGGCGGTGAAAATCTCTTCAGAGCGGGATTCGAGTAAAGTGAAGTCGGATTCATTCCAAATTGCAGCTGTCTATGTACGTTGAGTGTTTGCGAAGACAACAAAAGACCCATGGTGAGCCTACCTTGACCACTTCTGCCATTCCATTGGAGAACTCGCGAGCGGGGAGGGTCTCGAGGAAAGCGGCATCAATAAAGATGTATTCGGGTTGCCAGAACGCGCCGATCAAGTTTTTGCCATGAGGGGTATCGATCGCGGTTTTACCTCCGACGCTGGAATCGACCATGGCCAATAAGGTTGTTGGGATCTGAACGAATTTGACGCCTCGCATGCTATTCGACGATTAAAAGACGCATATAACGAGCAAAAGAGGGCAATATTTACAAGGTAGCAGCAACGAAGCCAACGAGATCTCCGATAACACCACCTCCGAGAGCGAGGATAACAGTATCACGGGTGCAGGTATTGGTGAGGAGGAAATCCTCGATTTCGGCCTTGCCTTGTCTAGATTTTACAGACTCTCCGGGAGCGACAGCGTAGGAAAGGAATCTTGACTTGGAGTTGGCAAGAGCAGAGGTGAATTCGGTGGTGAAGGCAGCGAGATAAAGACTGGCGACATTGGTGTCGGTGATGAGGACATACGCAGACGAGGGCAGCGTTTTGAGAACGGTCTCGACGATGTAGGGGACGAGATGGAAGCCGCAGTGAATGGAGTCCTTGCCGAGGATGGAAACCCTCTGTATGTCGACCATGGTGGGTTGAGGGAGAGAGGATTGAGGAGAAGTGATTGGAAACCGAGGTCTTTTTATTTAACCAGGGTCAAAGTTTCGCAGAGGAGTTTGAGGATCGTTGATGTTTGAACTCGGGTTTCGATAGCGGAGATCTCGGTTGGCCGCAGTGGACAACTTTATCTCCGCTCGGAAATTCGACTCGAGTCTCAAAGTAAATGCGAAACTTGTTCATTTGCTCGTGCTCATTATTTTACTTGAGAGAAAGAGAGCGAATGATTTGGCAAGAAATCCACGAGAAAGCTGGGGGCTGAGAGATTCGACGGAGAGAAAGAGAGTCGGAGAGTCCCCGGGACACGGTTTCCGCTCAACACGGCACTGCGAGTAATATTCCGCATTTACGACCCTCTCAAACAGACGCCTGGCATCAAGATTCAGGCGTGATGTCACACGTCATGCCTGTATCATGCGTGAGCAAATCAACACAGCAAATTATTCCAACTCCCTCTAACACCCTCCATCCTCCCTCCCTCTCCCTCACTTTTGCGCATTCAACTCAGGATGTTGCGCGCAAGAGGTACGTTGTCTCTCACACCCCCTTCACCAAGTAACAAAGATCCTCCACAAGTGCCATATATCCGCCATTCTGCAACCCAGGTGTTGACGAGACGTGGGCCTAGGCCTGTTCAATTGGCAAGGTATTCAACCCCTGCCGAGCCGCAACAGGTATTTCTTACCCAAATCCACTGCTCTGTTGTCCTTTTACAACGTATTCGCTCGGTCAGGTTGCTCGCATTTCTGGATGGCGAAGGGCTCTCCAGGCGATCGGCAGACTCACTATCGGCACTGTGGTCCTCGCCGGAGCAGGCTTCTACTATGTCGCTTACCAGGAACGCACACCGGGCCCCCAGCTTCCACATGACCCGACAAAGAAAACTCTGGTTGTCCTCGGAAGCGGCTGGGGTGCCACCAGTTTCCTCAAGAAGCTCGACACCACAGACTACAACGTCGTAAGTACATTCGCCCCATCGTCCCGGTTCACCAGTCTCACGTCAAATCAGGTGGTAATCAGTCCTCACAATTACTTCCTTTTCACGCCATTGCTTCCTAGTGTGTCCACAGGAACTCTCTCCCCAAAATCGATTATTTCATGTGAGCCTTCATCACCCTAATGTATCCCCATATAACTTCAACCAATCATTGCTCTTCAGCCACCCGTTACATTACCCGCCACAAGGCCCGTGAGGTTGCAGTTATCGAAGCTGATGCCAAGTCAATCGACGTCTGTATTCCACTTCACGTGTTATCTCTCCATTCATTTCTCAGTTCCGTGGCAGAGCGTCAAAAAGACCGTCACTTTCAGCGATTCCTCGGACATCAAGGGTGCCGTCAGCACAACAACCATACCGTATGATTACCTTATCTACGCTGTCGGCGCAGAGACCCAGACCTTTGGCATTCCTGGAGTAAAAGAGCATTCCTGTTTCATGAAGGAGTTGCATGATGCTGAGAAGGTGAGAAACTTTCAACGATTTCTGCCGAAAACCTCGCAGTGACGCATCACGAAGATGCAAGACCGTTTCCTTGACTGTATGCAAAAATAACTCCGGCCATTATAACATACTGAACCCTCCGCAATAGGTGTCGAGTCCGCCGGTTTCCCTGGTCAGAGTCCCGAGGAGATCGACCGTCTTCTCCATATGGTTGTCGTCGGTGGTGGTCCCACTGGTATCGAACTCAGGTCAGTTTTCCCATCCTATCGTCTTTTCGACACCAATTTCTGACAGTCTTTTGAAGTGGCGAGATTCACGATTTCTTGGAGGAAGATCTCAAATCCTGGTACCCAGAGCTCGCCAGCAGGATGAAAATTACTCTTGTGGAGGCTCTACCATCAGTGTTGCCTACGTTCAGCAAAGCCCTCATCGAGTATACCGTGTCGACCTTCAATGAAGCTAAAATCGATATATTGACCAAGACCATGGTCAAGGAAGTCAAGGAGAAAAGCGTCATCCTCCAGATGCCCGATAAGAGCATCAAAGAAGTTCCTTGCGGGATGGTTGTCTGGGCCGCTGTACGTCCCATTCTTTCCTCTCTTCCATCCTGTGATATCAACCGCGCTTGTCAACGCCAGGGAAACACTCTCCGAAATTTGACAAAGGATTTGATGGCTCAATTCCCCTCAGTCCAAACAAATCGCCGCGGTTTGACCGTCGATGGACATCTCCGTGTTTCTGGCGCGGACGGTATCTTCGCTCTCGGAGATTGTACTGCTACCTCCTATGCCCCCACAGCGCAGGTTGCATCCCAACAGGGAGCATACCTAGCCAAATTCTTCAACAAGTTGGCCAAGAAGGACAATCTCCTCGTTGAGAAGCAGCTCTTGGAGACCAAAGAGGTGCCTGAGAATCAGAAGGAAGGGGCGAAGGACAAATTGACGACAATCGAGAAGCATTTGCAAAAGCTTGAGAATCCTCGACCTTTCAATTATTCGCACCAGGGATCTCTGGCTTATATTGGATCGGAAAAGGCTATTGCAGATCTGCCATTCATGAACGGGACTGTGAGTCCAACGTTTCCTCCTAACGCCCAGTAGACGCAAAACGACATGGCTCACGGGCTCCCGCATAGTTCGCCACCGGCGGTCTCACTACTTATTACTTCTGGAGGAGTGCCTACCTTAGTAACCTCTTCTCCGTTCGGAACCGTACTCTCGTCGCGACCGATTGGATAAAGGTTAAATTGTTTGGTCGGTAAGTGACGTACCTCACCCCACGTGGTCCGTGTGCCATTTGAGTCTAAAGCTTACTTTGCTTCCGCGGTGTTTCTCCAGTGATGTCAGCCGGGACTGAAGAGTTCGTTTAATCCCTTCCCGAATACCTTTCTCGCATCGCATCCGCAATAGATAGACATCCTAGACATTTTTATTCACCGTGTCCTGTGCATTCACTCCCGCTATTTACACACGACACTTAAATATACATTATACGCCATTTCCCTTCACCCTACCCCCCACTCCCCGCGCAATCCTCGTTCAATCAGTAGAAGGGTGTTGGAATCGTTGGGACGGGAGCTTTGATTACTTTTGAACAATAAAAATGATTGTGAAGCAGACATGGTGAATGTACTCATGGGAGTTTATGGAGATCGCAATGTGGATTGACTGGAAGCGGAAGGACTTGAGGAGATTATGGGTACAGATTAAAGCGGAATACGCAGGGATACAAACGTCCGCAACGTCCTCAGCGCGTCGTTTCATTGCTGCTAATCACTGATCGGACCCATCCCGAACAGGTCCCTCTTCCAATCCTGCTCCCCCATATCCAATGATTCCGAGTGCTGAGCCTGAAGGTGTGAATACATTTCCCCCGTGGTCGGCTTGAAGAATGGTGGGGGCGACGCAGGGAGGATACCTAGTCGCCTCCTATGACTAGAGGTGGAAGAAATGGTTGGCAGATGCAGCATTTCCGAGAACGATACAACTTACTCGCACAACATGCACGTCCTCGCCTGCGTCTCGTCACCTTCATTTGGTTCCGTAAACATCGAATCGGCGACATCCGAATGCATCTGGCTGGCCTGTTCGTCCGTCAGCATGGGTAAGGATGGCTCCCTACCATGCATGTGTCCGTTCGTTGCTGCTCGTGGTGAGAGCGGAACCGAATCCGAAGGGGCCACTGCAGGCGTTAATCGTGCTGTGGAATTCCCTGCCGATCGCTCATTTGGGGACCCAGTATGACTTGTACCAGCACCTGCGGCGGAGGACGTAAAGTCTACGGAATAAGCGGGATCCGTGTACACCTGTCGAGGTTGACCAAATGCCTGCATCTGACCGTTGGGTGGTTGATTTTGGGTTTGGGTTGTCCCTTGCTCGCCCGTGACGATCCCGTATGATTCCATGACCGGAGGGACAGATGTGGAAGGGGTGGGGACATTCGGGTGGGTGTTTGTTCCGTACCGAGTAAAATAAGTAGAGGCTGTGGGGGGCGAAACTTGTTGGTACTGGTCTGCGGAACCTGTCCCTGATCGCTGTGAGTAGTATTGTTGCACAATTTGACCCTGCAAACGATCCGAGGGGGCCACCTGTGACCTAGACTGCAGAATTCTCTGCTGGAGAACTTGGTAAGGTGCTGGAGCAGGCATTTGGGCGTGTATCTGGTGTTGAAAGGGCGTCGCCGATCCAACAGAATGTTGGGTGTACACATTAGGGTCACTAGCCATCCGCGGACGCTTGTGGAGGGGTTCATCCTCATCCTCAGTAAGATCGACGACTTGTCGTGGCCGAGTGGCCGGAATATGTTGTTGGAGAACAGGAGATCGACCTTGTTGTCGAGGGGGTGGCATCATTTGTGCTGCTGTGTGTTGAGACTGGGGGAATTGAGCGCGATGATAGTTGTATGCCTGGATTGGCCCCGCAACGATGGCCGGATTGAGAGCAACGGGAGGGTTGGTAGCATATGCATTCGACGGAGGGGAAACAAATTGCCGCGCGACCGGGCCCGGTTGAGCTGCCTTCTGGAAGTATGAGAGAGGAGTGACCATAAAAGTGATCGTATGGACGTACCTGGCTGTACTGCACCGGGACTTGAAGTTGTTGTTGATGTCCAACCGTAGGCTCGGAGGTTCGCCGAGCGATTCCTGGATGCGTTGCAGACTACAATCACGAGTGTGAATAGAGGTCGGTGGCATCATGCGAAAGCTGACGAACCGGTTGCAGGGCAGGGAGCGGAGTGACGACGTAATTCTGCGGCGGCGGAATCAGGCCACCATTAACACACTGCTGCATCAATCTCTGGACTTCAAACTTGAGCGTTGTGTTCTGTCCCAGAATGTGTCGATACATGTCCTGCAGTTTCTCGAGTTCCTGCAGGAGGTGGAAATATGGTCGCTCAGGTGGACCGGTGGCACAGGAAGAGTGAGCCCGCAAGACTTCTTGGTGTTGCCTCTGTAGGACGTGGTGCTTCTCGCGATAGTATATGACCTCTTTCCACATGGAATGAGCGTCTTGCTTGGAAAAGTTGATCCGGTTATTAGCTAGTGCCAGGTGGGCGGAAAGATCTCGAGTTTTGATTTCAAGCATTTTCTTCTCCGCTTTGAGTTGAGTAATGGTGTTGTCCGCGTCCTTGAGAGTTTGAAGAAGCACATTTGGATTGAAGTCGAGTCCTACGAGATTGTTGTGCGCATTTGAAGTCAGAATGCCGGTAATGTCTTTATTCCATTGATCGTCTCCGATCCTGTCGGCTAAAAGTCAGTGGAAGTGAACGAAGAGACGGCGTGCAGATGTATTTACGCCGGAAGAGAGTTGGTTGGTCCAGCTGGAGCTACTTCAGTCTGCTGGACCGGCTGGGCTTGCTGCTGCTCTCCTTGACTCATGTGGGAGGGGTTTGATATTCGGCGACGCGATTTTCCCTCAACGCCACTCATTTTGTGGTGTGGTTAATCACGTGAAATAAGTGTGACGTCCATCCTCGAAAGATATGTCGCGGTGGATTGGCTATGTCCATTGCGCTTTGGACCGTTCGCTTGCGCGCTGAGGAAAGAACAGGCAAGAAACAAAATTCCCGGGACAGTACCGAGTACGCTCTGGCTCTTGTAGTCCTTTCATTAAGTTCGGCTCCGCCCTGCGATTCGCGAAACAACGTAAAGCTTACCGCAGCACGTGCAGATTTCTCACGACGGAGGTCACCGCGCCAGTGCCCATCCCCTCTCGTCTCTTTCCCGACCGCTTCCACACCAAGCCCATCGCTCTGAGTCTTACAGATACCTGGGGGAGAGGCAAGGCACCTTTCTTTCTGACAGCCCGCCGTAACGATCGCATCAAGAAACGGTTTGGCGATGCTTAACCGCAGGTTCATCCGCTATGACTAGTACTGTTTTCAGTATCTTCGTTACCTTCTCAACCGACTTCCTGAGATCATTGGTACAGCTCTGGAGAACCCTGAGGATTTCACACCCCCATGACCCTTTTCTGTTTTCGAGGATGATGATTCTATCCCTCGATAATCCCTTGACCCACTGGGAACGAACACCTGCGGAAATATATGCCTTCGCGAGCGGCTGGGTCGCTTCACTACTTTCTGTCTCAGCACGACCTCACCGGATGCAAGTAAGTACTCCAGACAGATTACAATGACGACCTGTCAGCAACAATCCATCGCTTCCTTGGTGCAACGACATTCAGCAGACTGGGCTCCCTTACCCGTGACCCCTCGGAGTCGTTGCTTTGTTCTTACAATGTTTTGACAAGATCAACTTAAACTGGTCAGCATATCGCATTGTTCTTTGACGAAGAGGCAGCTAGAAATCACCATGGATTAATACGACCCATAACGGGTGTCACCCCTACGCCTGATGCGGATGACTGCAGTCGAGAGTATGACACCCTTCTCGTACAATAGCGCGTTCAGTATGGCAAATAAATTCCATGTAAAACCGAGAAACCGTTGAAGATTTAAACACATCATGTTCCGGGATCACTGGAGACGTGACAGTGACGCGTCTGAGGCTGAGATCCCCGAATCTACCGTGTCACGCTCCGACGTTTCTGGTCTCCTGCTGCGACATGTCCATGTTCGACCCACTTGTTCCCGGCTTCGAGGATTCTACACCACCATGGCCAACGACACCACACTCTCCAAACCAGCATATCCCAAATCTACGGAGAGCTTCACCAGCTCCCCCGCCCTTGGATAACGGGCCAGCGCCTGGTCTGTACGGGAAGGAACCAAAGATCTATGGCCAGCAGGAACCGGGTCTAGTATCGCCAAAGGATAACGTTACTTCGAATGGACAGAAACTCGAGAAACCCGAGCCCTATCTAAGGATTCGCATTACTGGGATGGACAGGAATCGAAGAGATATCCTTGTCAGACTCGATGCACAGGTGTGTGATTTCCCTTTCGCCCCACGGCAGCAGACGCCAATTTCAAGCGGTACTTCGATAGACAAATCTCTCAAATTTCAACGGGACCGCATACAGAAATATTTCACGGTCGTTCTTCGAGTTTCAGCAGTTTTACGAGGCCATCATCCGCAACACTCCACAAACAATCGTTCCTGCCCTACCATTACCCCAAACATCTGCTGCCACAGACGAAGAAGACGACCGGCTGGTAAAAATCATGTTGCAGAGGTGGCTGACACGGATCTGTGAGGACCCGATCCTTCTTCATGACGAGGAAGTGCGTTCTTTTGTGGAGAGCGACTTTGGTTATCAACCAACCCCCGTCATTCGGAGAAAAACCTCGTCAGGTTTCAGCCTCATAAAGCGAAGCGTCCCCGACGAAGATGAGATGTTGCAAAGGTCTCGTTTCGAGCTGACAAAACTTGAGGGTCAATTTTTCGATGCTGCCCGAGCGCTAGACAAGCTCTCGCGTGCGAGGAAAGGCGCGTCTTGGTATTTCCTAACTTCTCAACGTATTCTGACGGTCGTCTCCACAGGCTATGGTACCTCCCATGCGGAAATGGGCAACAAGCTGATCAGTGTGGCTACCACGGACTCTCATCCCCCTCTTGGGAATGCGCTGAGGAAGATTGGCCGAGTGTGGCATACTATGGCTGATATTGACCAAGCAGAGTCAATCAATGAGTGTGTGATACTCGGAGATTCCTTGGGCTATCAGGGACTTAATGCCCGGTCCGCCAAAGAGACCTTACAACAGAGGACAGCTGTGCTCGAGGAATATCAAGCCTCAGTCAAGACTGCGATTTCTAAACGGCGGAACATCGAGAGGCTAAAGGCCAGCTCTAATATTAGGCCCGAAAAAGTCGACGAAGCGCTTGAAGACTTGGAAGAGGTGGGTGTCCAGAGGTGTCAGCATTGGTCCATATGCCTAACGAGTCACGTAGGCCAACAAGTATGAACAAATCCTAGCGAGGAGGGCGGATGGAATTTCGCAAAACCTGCACCGCTCTCTGGAGCGACATAATCGATTGGTTCATGACGACATCACCGCTGCTCTCGTCGAACACGTTCGCTCATCCATCATGTACGAACGGCAACTCCTCAAGGAACTGGAGGCACTTCGACCGGATGTCAGCAGCGCCGCTGATAAGGTGGTGCCTCATGCCAACGGGGTACCCAAACCAACAGTTATTCTGCCTTTGGAAGACCCCAAACCGGCTCCACCACCTGTCAAGAACGATTCACCGCAGCTTACAACACCTAGCTTCTCTACCTCGCGTATATCCGGCGCACCTCCCGCCATTTCTGGTCCCAGACCGGGACAACCTCCTCTACAACAACCTAGCCCAGAAATCACGCGATCTATAACCTCCCCTCAATCAACATCCCCACAACGACAGACAGCAACTGCGGCCCCAGTCAACTCACATGCTGACCCTCTCCTAGGAAACAGGCCTGTTGACGGAACAAGATCAATGTTTGTGCGACCGTCTCCACAATTTCATACCCCATCTACAATCACATCTTCTACGTCCACGTCTATTTTACCGACTTCAACCCCCACTCCTCCTCCGCCGGTTCCCAAGGTGCTCCCACCTTCTGTCGTCGTTCAACAAGAGGTTCAGAAGAACTACGATCCTCTTAGTAATCCCGGGAGAGGAATCTCCAGGGCTTCCTCCACCCCGATCATGGAGCCACCTAGACAACCCCAACCGGTTGGTCCGATGGGCCCTCTCGGGCCGTTAGGACCCCTAGGATCCACACCCACCCGCCCAAACGGTGCAACGATGACCCAGTCGGTTATCGTCCAATCCACCCAAAGACAGGACAACGGACTCGATCCACTCGGCATGGCTAGACCAATCGACATGGTCGCGTCGATAAGACCACCTCAAAGACCAAGATTGGATCCGAGGGAGGCTGCGAGCAAGCTCGCGAACATGTTCTAAGCGGGTATCCGATCGGGTTGGGGTGTGCAAGGTGGCTATGTGGTCTGCATGCTCTCTCGGGATGGTATACCCATTGTTACTTGTTGGTTCGCTGTGGATTTCTACGTTCGCCGTTTACTGTATGTCGATTGTAGTGGGTCGGGACTACCCTGTTAATACCCATATTTTCAACGTACCGTTACACCACAATCTGGTACACGCCTGCTGCTACTCGACCGGCAGACAAAATAATACAGTAACTGTACAAAATGTGAAGCAGGTGGAAACACAAGAGAGGACCCCCGGAAGATGCTGCTCTCATCCAGCCTTGATACTGCTTAGTCTCATCACCAGCGGTAGAAGAGAACCATTATCGCTCGAAGCATAATATTGCACACAATCGAGATGTTTGCTGAACCTAGGTACACGGGCAACGTCGTTAGCGACTCATTCACCACCGGATAATAGAGCGGAATTGAACACGTTACCAGTGACTAAAGTTCTTTTCAAACTTGTACAAGAAGTCCCATCTTTTCTCCATCTCTGGGTCTCCATCTGGGTCGTCTGCCGCGGCAACGCCCTTCACTGCTGATGCGGTAAACTTAGCCGAGTACACTGCGAAAGTGGAACACGTTGTAATCATCCGTGAGTACGCCTGAGCGGCCCGGGGGGTAAGCATGGGGGGCTCCGAGCTGATCGGAGATGATGGAGGTCCAAAAAACTCACAGACAGTAGCCTGGCACTGGTCAACATGGCTTCTTTCAGGCAGGTGTCCAAGAAATCCGAGTGATCTCTCAGCAACTGATCGACAGTCGTCACTTTTTCAAGCTTGACCTCCAGGTTCCTCCAGTTCGGTTCCAGCACTTCGAAAGTAACGAATGCCAAGATCTGCTGCACGAAAGCGAGCATCCTAGATCTCAGCAAGAACACCCTCAATCTCCACTTCTCAAACTCGGGATGTTGCACGCTTGCCCTCCAAGGAGATGTCTTCTGTTCAATCCACATGGACGAAAGCGTCTGCTCGGCATGTTTGAGATGCAACAGGAATCGGAACATCAACTGGTACTGCAAGATGGTCTTTCGTGAAATCACGAGAGATAACGGGAATTTGACTTGATAGTCGAGCGTTAACGCGTCGATCGCTAAGGCTGCGATCAGCAAAGAGAGCATCGGGAATAGCAATAGCCCAGTGAAATTTACCCATGAGTGGTTTCTCGTCCTTGTTCCGCCGGCCGTCTACTCCGTGAGCGGAATCGGTGATACCTCCTTCTCCAATCTCGCCGCCGATCGCACCTTTCTCACTGATGATCTTCAATAGCCAGTCGTACAAACCATGGGAAGCCATTTTAACTTTCACGTCCTCGCGGAACATCGTATCCTCCCCGTGAAGGTCAGTATTCAAGGCGAGGTCCAGAAGGCTCTGAAGTTTGAGGACGGAGGCCGTTTTCGAGGATTTACGAAGCTCGCTTTGGGCCTGATCGAGTAGATGTGTGACGAAAAACGACTGTGCCATGAAGAAAAACCGCTTTAGCGAGCGAAGGCGGGGGAGAAGTTGTTGGTCCCGGAGGAGCATGTCCAGGAGTGTTCTGTTCGCGTAGGAATATGCATCTTCGATAGATTTATAGAACCTGTGGATCATCGCGGATAAACAACCGCCCAATGATGGGAAAGCACCTTACTTTTCATCCTCCATCGAAATATCAACGTCAAAAACTGGAGTATCGTGATTAGCAGTGACCCCAATCCCACACTCGCGAATGACGTTGAGGTATTTCCCTGCGAGGAGGATCTTATGTTTCCACCCCTCTAAAACTGGAGGTATGCACGCTCCCCCAGGTAGCCGACTCGAGCCACCCCTTGGAGTTGGCATCCCGGTTTTCCGTTTGGAATCCCCTGCTGTGGAACCATCGCGTAGCTGGATGAGATAAACTCAGAGATGTGCACCCTGGAAGGGCCCTAGTCATACCGTGTATCGCCTATCCCAATATTCATCCACGTAGTCCATATCTAACGTTCCCTTGGTGATAGACTTGCTTTCCTTGACGCAAAGCTCCTCCCAGGGGTCGTGAAGTTTACCTGAATTTATCCACTCTTGTAGCATCACCACATAAGGGACGCCGGCTGCCCTGAGGAGACTACCGTACAGAGTAAGGGCCGCTGGATCTCCGGACATATTCTGCATTCTATCGTAGATGACCGAAAGGACCTCCCCGCCTTTCACGGGGATATTGCTTTCTGCGTCCAAGCCAGGGTTCTTTAAGTCGGATAATACAGCCTTCAACTTTGCTCCCCCGAGACCGAGGGCTTCGTTTCGAGCATCGTCAGAGTCAGAAGATAGACTAGACAAGTTGTCGACGTTAGCATCGGACGCAAGCTCTGTAGTGAGTTGATATATGAGGGAAAGGGTGTGGAGGGTTGGGTGGACGTAAAACCACAGCTTCTGGAGGGAGAATTGTGGTGATGTGTTGAAGGCGTGTTCTAACTGTGACAGCAATGTTTGGTAGTCCTGGAGGGCACTGTTGGTTACCCAGGCCCCACCAGCACACCATTTCCAGGCATACCTTTAGCATATCACGTATCGAAGCACAGAGGGCGTGATTCACGAGCCCGTACTCAAGGTGGCTACGTTGCTCAATGAATGAAGTGATACCCGTGTAGTAGGTTGCAAGGGGCAGTATCCGTTCGACAAGGTCGCTAAGAGATGGGTCTATAGATGGTAGGTCATTGCCCGATAATTCAGATAAGATGAAGCGAACATAATCATTACCCAGAGCGGAAGAAACTGCGAATTTTATTCCGCGAATGGGGTCGTCATCTTCGACCGAGTAATCTGGGTGGAATGTGATGTGTGTTCCTTCGATTCCCTGTTTTCATGTTTAACCACGACTGATCGGCGCAAGTGGAACCCTCACCATTAGCACAAAGAGTAGGTCCTCAAGGATCAGAGCCTCTTGGATATCTAGAGATACGCTTTCGAGGCTCTCCTCTCGCGATTTGCCTTTCCCGTGAGCTCTAGGCGTCGTGTAGGAGTGCGATGGAACCCGTGAGTTTAGCGGCGCTTTGACGAAGGATGTCTCAGCAATAAATGAAGGATCTAATCGTCATAAGCGCCAAAAAGTGCCAGACCAAAAGATTCATGTGAACCTTTGGAGAGAAAGTCGTGTCGACCCCGTCCGTTCCGTTCGTCATCAATTCCATACTCCAGGTTGCGACTTCGGCGCGCAGATGCGATCGTTCCTGCAACCTATGGCGGTAAACACATCAAGCAAAGTTCGATATACGCTGGTGACCGGGAACCTTGGTGAACTCTTTCGTTGATAGTGCCAGGCTCTTTTTGCGGCCAGCATGACGCGTTCTGGGAGTGTGGGGATCCATTGACTTGTCTGGCAATCAATGTCACGGTTATTGACAAGAAGGGAGTGAGGTCACGACAATGTCACGCACGCGTGACGCACCTTCCTCCTTCCGCTGCCCCAAATTCCGGGACGAACTGGTTCACGTTCATTCCATTCGCTTGCCTGGACTGTCGCGCACAGGAAACACACGGGCATCGTTCGCACTGGGTATTACGTGGTCTACTATTCATCATGCGGGACGCCAACCTCTTCAACTTCAAGCGGGCTCTGCCCCGGATGGTAAGCAAATTGCGCTCTGAGACTCATGAACGACGAATTTCATCTTTCGTTGTGTTTGCAGAGCTGGAACCCGAAGAATCTCTACAATTTATGGAGGCGTTCGGTTGGTGCCAAAGTCAGTGCGACCGACTATACACGAACAACGAAAACCCTATTCCAGCAACGGTGGGCAGCCAAACAACTCGTTCGAGCCTATCATGGCGACTACATCAACGAGAAGTCCTTCAAACGGTGGTACCTACCGGCCAACTTGCCTGACGTTCGCCCCGCTTCCTCAGCCAAGGACGACTTATTACTGTTGACTAAGTGGGCCAACAAGACATCCGCAGTGGAGAAAGAGATTAAGAGGAGAGAAGAAGAAGCGTCGAAGGGGCTTGCTCCTGTTGGCAGTTTGATGTTCTCTGAGGTGGAAAGGAGGATTGATGTGGTAATCTTTCGAAGTTGTCTTGCGCACAGTGTGTATGAGGCAAGGAGGATGGTTGTGCATGGCAATGTGCTTTTGAATGGACGAAAAGTGAGCCAATACCTTTCGTCCTCGCCGACAGAAGACTGATGGACAATCTAGCACCAGGATGCAAACACACGGCTAGCCCCGGGAGATATGGTGACTGTTGATCCTAAAGCTATCAGCTTTCTGCGGCCCAGAACTGCGAAGGCTGATCCTGACGAGGAGGTTGATCGAGACGTTGTTCCTTCAAAAGATGTGTCGCCTTCGATCGCAGAGGACGGATCATCGACTGGCCAAATACCATTCCACATCCCCGACTATGCGGCACCGTTCATCTTCATCCCCGCGTACCTTGAGGTGTCGTTTCAAACGTGTTCGGCGGTCTACCTCCGACATCCAACGGCACGACCAGGTTACTCAGAGGTCCCGACTCCATACGATGCAGATGGGGAGGTCGTTCGGCTGGCTTGGGAGTGGTATGCCAAGGTCCGACCACGGATGAGGAGCAAGCGACAGTTATCCAGGATGCCGGAAAATAGGCAATAGAGTACTTACCGTAATCATAATATCTCTGCCGATGAACAACACCCCAAAACGTTTTGCCACATCAATATTTATCAGCTATAGATCTCTTTTGATTTGTGATCCCATTCTCGGGCAGCCGGTTGTGCTTCACCCTCATACATAAGTCCGGTGGGCCCAACCGGCATACATTCACCTACCTCCTTTCTTTTCACTTCTTCTTAGAGAGCGCAGGTAACTCTTGCCGCTAGCGGCGTACGTCGAGACCAAGATGACTTCTCGTCCTGATGACCAGGTTAACCCCCCAACATATCCTAGCTCCGTATTCGATCCTGCAATCAGAGCTCAGACCCGCCCTCTCAACGATGCCATCTTCGTTCTCAACACCACCATCTTCGTTCTCGCTTGTTTCGCACTTTTTGCAATTCTCACCTGGCCGCGCCTTTTCACTCGTTTCTCCCGCGGTTCGGAATGGACCCGTGGTCACTTCGTCTACCATTCGACCAAACCACAGCGACGACTGCTGGCTCCAAAACGCAGGCCTACAATATCTCGCCCTATCGAAGCGCGCTACGAGAAGGGGCGAAGACCCCCAAACTCTGACGATGACCACACCGCTGTTTCCCACACTGTCCTCGTGCACCGCGAATGGGCACCAGATGGCAGTGTCTCCCTCCCGCCTCATTGCAGGTCTTGGTCCGGTATCTTTCAGAGATTTTCCGCCGCTCTAGGTACCGAGCTGGACGAGGGCCTTTCTGTCGGAAGATGCATTATCTTGATGGGCTACTTCTCCATCGTCCTTTTCGCATCACTCTATCAATCCAATCCTTTCAAAGACTACCTGCGCACAGGCTTTGTATCCACGGCACAAATCCCAATTGTCTTCGCGCTTGGCACCAAGAACAACATTATTGGAAAGTTCTTATCGATGGGTTACGAAAAGGTAGAGACCGTCCCCTTCTCAGAGTTTATGGCGTCCCGTCTAAACTTCTTTACAATCACGCTAGCTCAATTACCTCCACCGGTTCGCAGGAACTCTTGCCGTCTTAGCTGCGAACATCCACGCCGTTGGCTATAGTAATTCATTTCTCTCAGTGTATCCTCGTTGCTGCGACTAATGTGTCATATTCTAGTCTACGAGTGGACCTTGCAGGGTATCATCGCGAAAAAGCTCCTGACAAACGACGTTGCTTTCGGTCTCGTTGGACTAGTCGCCTTGGATGTCCTTCTCCTTTTCTCCGTCGGCTTCTGGCGTAGAAGGTTCTACAATATCTTCCTCTTTTCACACATCCTAGGAATTATATTTCTCCCAATCGGGGTCGGCTTGCACATGCCGGGAACCATCCCTTGGATGCTCGCCGCACTGGGAATATACGGACTCGATCACCTCACACGAGTGTTCAAGACCCGAATCTGCACCGCAACCCTTCGCCCGGTTCCCGAGTTGGGGATGACCTGGGTTGAAGTTCCTCGCCTTAACGCAGGCTGGCGCCCAGGCCAGCACGTGCGCCTTCGGATCCTTTCTACCCGCCTCGGCCTTCTGGGCTGGACCGAAATTCACCCCTTCACCATTGCCAGTGCAAGCGGTGACGGCCTCACACTAATGGTGAAGAAGGCGGGAGATTGGAGCGGCAAGCTGTATAACATGGCTACGAAGATCGATGCTATCTATTCCGGAGACGGTGGAAGTTCCACGAAGGCGACCGTATGGATTGAGGGCCCGTACGGGGGCGTCGGCAACACTATGATGGATAGTTATTCGGGCGCCGTTTTTGTTGTGGGAGGAAGTGGCATTACTTTCGCCCTGTCCTCCATCACCGAGCTCGTACAGAAAGACCTCCAAAGTTCAAGCCGACTCAAGGTCATCCACTTGATTTGGTGTGTTCAAGATGCACGTACGTATGTGTGGCATGTTCGTAGTGACAATTACCAACCCTTTCCAAGCATCACTACAGCCCATGATCCCTACGTTCGCTGCTCTTCTCCAGCAGGCCGTCACGCTCAACCTCCGGATCTCCGTCCACTACACACGTGCCTCTGCCTTTGACGTCAAGAAGTTTTACGCCCATCTACCTCCTCAACTCACGATTAAACCTGGACGACCGAGGATCACTTCCGTGGTCGACTCTGCCATCGATCATGCTTGCAAACTATTCACCCCATCGGTACAGGAGCATCACGCCTCTGACAAGCTTTCAGGTCTTCTCGTTGGCGTCTGCGGCCCATTGGGGCTCGGCGAAGGGGCGAGAAGGGCGGTCCGTGCAATTGACCCGGACAGGTTCCGGAAAGTTGGTGGCATTGAGGTGATCGAGGAAACGTTCGGGTGGTAATTCATTCAACGCGGTCACGCCTCCCATCCTCTGTTCACCCTCAGTCACGGCTTTTCCCTTCGACCAACACCATCACGTGCCACCTCAGTCGTCCTGCCTAGCTTACAGTCCCCCTGTGTGGCCACATTTGGGCTCATCGCTCAAACACGTCTCGGCCTAGACATCTGTGCACCACCTGAACCCGACCGTGACCACACGTCTCCCATCCTTCTAGACGACGCCCCTTGGCGTGTTTCTTTTTCCCACCAGCATTGCTCTTGAGGCGCAATCTGGCTCGTGTAGCAGCAGGCTGCTTACTATGCTTGGAAGGGTTGAACCTCCCCTCAGGTACCCCTGTACCTGCTGTCCGTTGGATTCTGAATATCATACTTGACGACCTTTGTTGCAGGCTGTCTCCAAACACATACTGCGATCCCCACCTGTATCACCTTCTATTATTTGTTTCCTTAACCCCAATGGGCTTGTGTGTTCTTAATTTCTCTGGCTTCTTCATCTTGATTTTCTCTCCATGTTGGTATCACGACTCATTGACGTCACATCGACAAAAGTGTACTTCGTATTTTTGTCCATCCTTCTCTTCTACCTCCCTTTATTCCTGCAGGTTTGGAATTTTCACTCCCGCATAGACCTCTTTTTTGGTGTAGCCACTGCTAGTTCATTTGTTACACCCACATGGATCTTTTTTCCCCTTTCAACGGCACCCTCTTAGTTTCTCAGCATAACGTTCTCCCAGCATGTTTCGTACCTAGACCGTTACCGCAGCATCTCAGGAATAGATAGGGAATATAAATCTGACGCATTTTACGAGAAAGCCTCCCACCGCTCGACCTTTTGAATTGCACCGGAGTCTCGTGTCTTGTTGCAAACAGACAAAGGGCTTCTCCGCTAGCCTGTGATCAATCAGAAGAGCCTCGCCCACCTGCGTGCTGGGCAGCTGACCGAGTCTCCGTGGGATGAAAATCTCTGACAATTGGTTCCAAATGTGGATGTGGATGTGGATCTGGTCCCACGCCCACCCACTGCGACTGCGCAATACCAAAACAATGCGATGGTCGTCAGCTAAAATGATACACGAGGCGTCCTCGTTTTTCATTCTTCGCTTTCCCTCCGGGCTCCGCATGAATATCCCTCGTGTTTCATACGAGAGCATACACCTGGAGGCCTGAAGACGTCCATCCCTCTGCGCAACATAAGACACCGTTGGTGCAATAGAGATATTCGGAAAGTATGAATGAGGTGCTTCGTTGTTTCAAATAACGGCTCCTTGAACCATTGCCGTGAAAATTCGAGCATCTCTGCGTGAACGGCATCCATATAAACGGCCCAGATCGTCCAAGAATTACGGGCAGAAACCATCAGGTCTGAAAAATGCTCGAGATAAGAGGGGTCTGCGTGCGGGGCGTTCGCCGCGCGGCCTTCAGGGTTTTTGGGGTCCCCCCTCCGTCGGAATTTATCTATTCTTCGATCGAAGGGGTGGAGGATGAGTTTGGTTCGGAGGATCTGCTGAACATTTTTCGCTTATGATCGAAGCCAACGAAGCACGCGAGGTTGCATTCCATCATTTGGAGAACATTGCCGGTCGCATGGTAAGGTTGGTCGCTCGCGGCTCCGCGAGAGGGAAAGGTGTATAACCTGCTCCTTAGATAGAAAATTAGGGCTAAAAGAGTCCCAGACGTGGATAAGAGTGCAGAGGCCAGAATATTTCGAGAAAGAAATGAGGAGGACGGAGAGTCGGAAGGCCGAGAGAATCCGAATGTCTTTCTATGCGGTGGGCGACTCGCTGGGCACAGCATTATAGCTCTGCATGAGGTGTTCCAGGTAAATGACAGCAAATGCAAGCATCATGAAGGTGGAAGACTGACATCTCTCTCTTCTTGAGTCAAGGAATGCCAGGCCTTACCGGCAGCCTTCGAGACCTCCACAGGTCGCTTTCCAGCCTGGTCCGGCCGCGTTCGGAATTCTTGCATATACCTATGACGAAAAGAACAGCGATCAAGACCAAGTGGATTTTAGGAATTCTACTGAGAGACGCACTTCATAAAGCACATCAACGGCCTGGTCTTCTTGGACTTCACGCGGATAACACTCTTGGTCCTGCCCTTGCTCCTTTGTTGGGAATTGTAACGGAATATATCCGACCGGGTGACGGTTTTCACGAACGCATCGAACTCCTCTTTACGTCTCTGGGTCACCTCTTTGGCGCGAGCGGCGTATTCCTGGAGTGCGAGATCCCCGCGTCAAGCCTATGTCACTTTAAGAAAGGACGGAGCGTCGCGCACCCGCTTCCCCTCCTCAGAGAGATTTCTCCAGACTACGACCGCCTCACTGGGACCTTTCTTTAACTCATGGATGAGCAATGCAAAACCATTTATTGACTTTGGAGGAGGTTTGATGACTGGGACACAAGGGCTGAGCATGGCATCCTACAGGAGTATGAAATCATCATATACGCACTCTTAGGTTTCTTGGCCCGTCTTTCTTTCTCCTGCTGAGCAAACTTTTTCTTTTTCTCAACAAGGCGCTTCCGCTGCAAGGCGGCAGCTTCCCTCTCCTTCTCAGCAAGGCGCTTCCGTTTCATAGCGGCAGCCTCCCTTTTCTTCGCCGCTTGAGCTTTGAGCTTGGCTTTCAAGGCGGCAATCTGTTCCTTCTTCCTCCTCCTCTCCAACTCCCGCTTGGCCTGGAGTAACACCGCTTGGGCCGCTTTCTGCTCCGGGGTTAACTCTTTGCCACGCTTCTTTCTGCCCGTTGTTGTAGACTTGGTTAAGGGCTTGGCTCCACCGGATGCAGCAACAGCTTCGGTGCTGACGCCGCGTCGTGGGCTTGCAACCAAGTGTACCGTGCCGGTATGGAAACCATTGTCCAGGGGTCTCCTATAACGGAGACTAGGTGCAGAAAGCGGTAAAATGCGCGTGTAAGTCGCGGTTGAGCAATGTGTAGAGAGAGCGACACGTCGAGCGAAGAGAGATAGCATCGTGGGGCCTACTATGAGTGAGGTTCCGTATTCAAGGTTGAAGTGTAGGCGGAAATACTCCCGGTGTTTGCTGCTGTTTGCTCGCCACGACAAGAACCCCCAGAGTCAGCTCGCTGGAGCGAATACACGCACTGGTTCCTCAGAGGTAGTGGGTAGGAGCAATGCAGAGGGAACAGGAAATTAATTTGAGAGAATAATTCTCCGGCGTGGAAGCCGGGTCTTCAGGGGCATTGATGCCTCTGGTCCGAGCCAGTCACGTGTACACGGATTAACTCTTTCGTCCCAGCTGCCATCATGGGTGAGGTCCTCAACGTCATCGTCGCCTTCGCCGTCATCGTATTTGCGGTAAGATGGGCAACGAAAGGTTCGCCGCATACCTCAAGCTCTCATCTGCTCATTTTGACACTGGCTTTAGGCAAGGAACAACCAAATAGCCCCGGCGTAGTACTGGGGTTCAGACCAAAGAATGTTACTGATGAAATGGTGCGGACCTTTTGACGAGAAATCCTCCTAGCACATTGAATAAATTGGCTTTGCAGGTTAATTCCGTTCAAATAATGTTCCCTGCTATCCCGAGGTACACTTGATGCTTCACATTACATGACAAACGGCTGATCGCAGATGTTTCCAGACCGAACATCCACTACTCGCTTTTACGAACGGGTTCTGTACAAGTAACGTCAAACACGATTATAGAAAAGGGGTTCCTCGATGCTGTATGATATCGACCCCTGTCTCAAGGTTCCTCCGTCTGACATCTTCACAACGCAGCCCCCAGCCGCATACTACACACTTTACCCACAACAACAACGGCAACAACAACAGCCTCTTCCTGTCCCTCAACCTGCCACGCGCAACGAACCCCCGCCTGCAAAGAAAGGAACGGAATCACTCATCAAGCGTTTCCATCTCGAGAGCCGGGTAAAAGAAGACACGCCAACAGAGCCTGAGAACGCTGGTGGTAAGGCTACCTGGGAAGCAACCACGGAAGCCCGAGAGAAGAGTCTGCAAGAAAGGAAGGCTCAGATGATTCTTGCTGCTCGAAGGTACTGGTTGCCACCACTCAGTTATCCTTCGGCGCTGATATCATTATCTAGGCGGTGGCTGGAGCAGCAACAGAAGGTACCGCCCTCATCTGGACCGTCTCCTAAATCATTGACATAGTTTTCCAATTGGATGTACTCTGGGGATTCGACTTGATCTTTTCGTAATGCAAATCTTCATCTGTTGGATAGCGGCGTTTGACCTGGGTGTCAGCGAGTGTGAGAAAAAACTGTCGGACTCTGAACAAGGCAACTGGAAGTCTGGAACCATCGGGCATCGACCGATCCACCACAACCCTATTCACGACTTTGAACGAACCTACCCAAATTTTCGATCTCGAGTCATGGTAGGATGATTTTGTGCCCCAAATCTTTTCACTGACTTGAGTAACTAGAGCGATAACGCTGGTATGTTGCCCCCAACAAGGTCGAGAAGCTCCCGCAAACTTAAGGGATCGTGCAGAGTACAAAGAAGCCTTCGCCTTGTTTGACAAGAAAGGAACTGGTGCTATCCCTCGTGATGTCCTGGGCGATCTCTTGAGAGCTTTGGGACAAAACCCCACTCAGGCAGAGGTGGCCGACATTGTTTCAAAAGCGCCGAGGGAAGGCAAGGTCTTCCCTCTATTGGGTTTATCCACCGCGCGATTTATTGATCATTCGTGGTCTTTTAGTTGACTATAAAAGCTTTTTGACGATCCTGAACCGAACAGATGGGTTCAAGCCCGCCGGTACCCCAGGTGCGTGAGCTTCATTCTCGAGGCGTCGTTTATCAGTCTGATTAATTGGGTTGCAGAGGAGTTTATCCGCGGATTCCAGGTGTTCGATAAGGAAGGAAATGGTTACATTGGTGCCGGAGAGTTGCGATATGTTCTCACCCAGCTCGGAGAGAAGATGACGGATGAGGAGGTTGATGAATTGCTCAAGGGTGTTCAGATCGGAGCGTACGTCCCCCCATCCCACCCCCCTCTCTTATTGACCCCAACCTTGCGGATTCGACTCCTCTTTAGTGACGGTAATGTCAACTATGAGTCCTTCGTCCGTACGATACTCAGCCAGTGATCAACCTTGGGTAACCTGCAAGAACCTTCGTGGATTTGTAATATACCTCCCGCTCTCCCAGTCCAATTCATCCCTCCTTGCTATGGTACAGGAATCTTCCCAGGCCGGACGGTGCGGTTAGGTTAAAACGGCGATAATAATTAGCCTTCCGCTTGGTTACGGAGGAGGGTGAGCTACAATACCAAAATTAACTACTCGTCGTCACTCTCGGTGTCATAATCGTCTGAATCATCGTCAACCTCAGATGCGTTGGTGGAAGGGGGGAGGCCGTTCCTGCTGTCTAAACTCTCTCGAGGCTTCTTGGAATCATCATGACGGACAATCTCGACGACGAGCTGAACGCCGCTCTCGAGCCCCGAGATCCCTCCAAGTGTCGCGTTTGGCTGCCAAGGGATCTCCTTCCTCGGATATGATGTCGCCAGCTGGAACCTCCACCACTGCTCCTGGGGCAACGATGAACGAGCAATTTCTTCACGGACCGCAGCCTCTCCCCTTGAGGATAATGACGACGGAGGTGAAGTGGGGTCATCACCCACAAGGAACTCCGAGGGGATAAAGTGGGAGTCAACAAAACCATAGAGTGCCGTGAGAGAATCCCGTGGACCGAAAATCCTAATCCCTCTCGTCCCATCGGGCATCCTGATTCCAATCCTCAGACCTGCTGATGGGGCAGGGTCAGCCTTTGACAACCACCTGAGGTACCTCCTCCACTCCATCCTCTTCCTATCCCACTCTTCTTTCCTCTTCCTCTCCTCTCCCTCGGCCTTGAGCCTCTTCTCCTCTGCAATCTTCTTTTCATGAACGCGCCTCTTCTCCTCCTGCTCCTCTCGAATTTTCCTTTCAATTCTCTCCTTGTCACGGTTCATTGCTTCTCTGTACGCTCGATCTTGTTCAGCACGCATAAACCGCTCCTGTTCTCTACGCCTCTCTTCCGCCTTGAGTCTGTCGAGGAATGGTTTTACGCGGGGGATAAGTGCGTCGGTAAGGTGGGCGAGAAGTTTGTCGGTGGTGGTGGCCTCGATACCCGGATGTCGAGAAAGGATAGTCATTACCGGTGAGGAGGAGGAGGATGATGTTCCAGATGCGGGTGACCGTTGGGGCTGAAGAGCAGCGAAGGCGACGAAGGGATAGGTAGTGGCGTGCAACTTGTGAGCCGCTAGGATGGAAGTTTGTTTAAATGCGTTGTCGGGGATAAGAAATTAGCACTCACTGCTCCAGGCTTCCTTGTCCCGGATGTCACCGCCCCATGTGATGAAATCGTTGTTTTGCAAGAAATTCACAAACTGTGGATCGGTCAAAGTTGTTCTGAACTCATTTTCAGCGCCAGAGAAAGCTGTGAAATAGATAGACTTTACCGTTTGAACTCAGCAGCGTCTTGGTGTTCGTCTGACATCAAGATGATGCACCCAACCTTGAGCTGTCGTTGACATGCCCTCATCGCCTCTTCATAGCTTCCCAAGAAAAAGTCTGGCAACACAGGGCTGGTTGTCGGATCACCTCTCGATCTCAAGGTCGAGGTTGACGCCATGGGAGGGCCTGCAACGCCTGTAGCCGCAGCCTCGTTCCCGCTCCTACTGCTGCAGACCGCACCAGTCTCCTCTTCCAATGCGCGAACCCAACGATCCGCTACACTCTTCGGGTCTTCGGGAAGTTGTCTATGCGTGACCGAGGGACCACGTGCGGTAAGAAAATTGAGGGTAGCAAAGCTTCGTGGCAGGGGTATGTGTAACACTCCAAAGATGAACCGGAATATAGTCGAGATGACGCTGAACGGGAATGTCAGAAGCGTGTAGATTGTCCGCCGGGATATCAGGAAGTTGGACTGGTTTGGAGGCTTCCTGTTGGACCCAGACACAGCACCAGTACTACCCAAGAGGGGACCTTGTTCGGAATCATCTATCTCGAAGGTTTCCATCTGAGCTGGGGGCTTTGTGTGGCGCGCAGTAGGTTGCGAATGTCCGTCAAATATCACTTCCGTAGCCCTCTGGATGCGTAGACCGGTATAAGGGTAGAGTGTTGCAGGCATGCTGCGGTACTCACCTGGACATCCCAATCCACACTGGCCAGCACATCTATGGCTACACCCGGGTCGCCGCCATTAGTAATATCCTGAAGCTGTCCGAGAGCAGCGACTTGAGATGGTGTGAGTGAGGATATTGAGCCCGCCATGTCTGAAATTCCACTCTCGCTGACTCCCGTGGATATGGCGTGTTCGAATGCCGAAAGCGGTGAGGACGTGAGAATCCCAAACACAGACCTCCAACTCGATCTGGTCACACAGATTTTATAGTCTACACTTTCGATGGCTGAGGCCGAGGAATTATCGGTGGCAGAATTCGCTGCACGGCTGGGGCTACAAGGTGCGGGGGAGCAACATCAGTCTACGATGACACGCTGACGTGTTTGGAACGATACAGTCTCCGCCGATATGCGGGAAGAAGAGGAGGAAGAGGAAGAGTATCTAGAGGGTGAAGAAGAAGAAAGCGACGAGGATGCAGAAGCCGCAGAAATTGCTCGCAGGCTTGGTGACCAGCTCATGGCTGATATAGCTAAAGCTCAGGCTGAGCAGGCAGCAGCCGCTGCTATCCAGACTCAAGAGCTTGTTTCTCCGCCCTGCGTGATACCCCCTACATCCCTTGTCGCCAACGGTGACCCTACCGCCGCCGCGATAAGCACAATGAAGTCTATCCTGGCGTATGCGACCAAGGATCCTCTGGTTAACTTCGTTCTCGCCTCTGCAACCGTGATCGACCCCGCTGGCAACAAAACCAACGCGTTACAAATTCTGCAGCGCTCCGCTGATGCAGGGTTTATCCCCCTGGATCTAGCGAGGATCTTCACTCCCGTAGTTCTTCAATTGTCACAGTCTGAAACCCTCTTTGGTTCCAAGGATGTTACTGCAGCCTCTACTCCTTTCCCTGAAACTGGGAAGCGCAAGCGCCATGATGCGGAGGACCAACCTATGTCTACTGGTTTTTCAGAGGGTACAGGTACAGAGGCCCAGGATGTACTTTTCAACATGAGACCTGCGGTCCAGGCCATCTTAAACACCCTCTCGGCTGGCGAGCTGCCTTTCCAGAATGACTCGAGCCCCACACCTCTAAACCCTGCCTTAATCTCGTCTATCCAAGTCCCGCTGCACCAGGTCTTCCTGTTCGCAGTCACAATCGCTCCCTCCGTTGCCCAGCCCCAGGGCGGTGCTCTCCAAGAAATCGGGGGTTTGATACAGATGCTTGGCGTCCTGAGTGGGATCAACATCGGACCTGGCCTCCAGCACCCGCAGTCCCTTGGGGTCATTCCTCACGACCTTAGCACCGCCGTATATCCATGTCTCATTCCTGCTTGCCATAAGACCTTTTCCAGGCTGTATTCCCTGCGTTCGCACCAACGGAATCATTCAACCCACCCAGCCGCTCGTCCGTATCAATGCCCCCTCTGCCCCGCCTCTTTCGCCCGGAATCACGATCTGAAGAGGCATGTGAAGTTGCACGGATCGAAGGCGTACAAGTGCTCGGGGTGCGACAAGACCTTCAGCAGGAGGGACGCGATCAAGCGGCACATGAACAGCAGTAGGCTGAAGACAGAGTCCAACAACCCATCATCGGCCAACATTGTATTGGGGAGGAGGGAGGAGGCTGAAAGATGTAGAGATGCAGAGGTGATCGAAGTAGAAGTCTTGAAGGAGGGAGGATCTGACGAGGCTAAGGAAGAGAAACGCGCCAAGTCTTGGGGGGACAAATTGGCATCTGCTGTTCAGGACGGGCTACCCGGTTCGTCTTCGGGAGATTCTTCATTCGAGGAAGGAGAGATCCCTTCGCACAGTCTCGCAGAGGCGCAGAGGCTGGTCTTGGACTTATTTCCGCTGCTGTCGCGCTATGTGGCCAACTACGCGCCACGGTCCTCGGAGCCCGTGACGGGGGCAGATCCTGCGCGGACCGTGGCGAGTCTTATGGCTGGGCAGAGCTGGAGTCAGGGATCACACACGACGGACACGACGAACATCCAAAACGAAGCTCCCATGGACCCGGGGTTATCATCTTTATCATTATCGTGGCTGTCGCCAGAACAGACGAAACAATTGGAGGACGCGATTGCTGCTGCTGCTAAATCCGCGCAGGAACAAGCCGAGGCGGAAGCTGCATTAGAGGAAGAGGAAGAGGAAGGTGAGGACGATGACATGGAGGAGGTAGAACCCACGGCCTAGGTTTGGACCACGTCGTGCAAAGGAGGAACAAATCTTCCCCCCACGGTTTTCCCTCGCCTCTCCCATATACGCCACCACGGCGGACAAAATCACGGCCTGCCTTCAGCGATCCAATCACTTGCGAGGGAAATTCTTAACGGCCCTTCTCTATCTCACCAAAACGGATGACAATCATTATGAAAGGCTCTTGCACTCTTTGCAAGTCCACCTTTGCAATTCCCTCTCACCCGACGGGCGGTTTGGTCTGGCACCCAATTCGCTGAAACGGTCAAATCGTGGGCAGTCGTGTGATTCCACCCCACAACTGCTCTTTGGGCTTGCGTGGTCACCCTCATTTCTGAGTCCCGGGCGCGGTTGGATAAATAACGCGCGGTCACTGTCCCTCGTCCAGCCCAGTATCCCCCCTCCATCCTAACCTCCCTTGCGTCCACCCATGGCTCGCCGACATGACAGCGTTCACCAAGCGCCACTTGGTGAAGACGTGCAAATATCCCTCACCCTCGAGCAGGCTCTTGCGATCCTTTTGGAGGTGGTTCCTCATACCCCGGCCGAGTCTCAGTCATCTTTTATCTCGATGTTTCGTAATAACACCTCGAGCCTCACCTCTCACGAAGTCACCACGGCACCCCTTCCACCCGTTTATCCTCCTCTCTTTTCAAACCCCCTCCATGGTTATCTGCATGCTAAGACGTTTGTCTGTGGTTTTCGACGTTGACGTTGGCTTAACATTTCTCCAGAATCCAGCATTTAACCGAATCCGACCTGGCGTTTGAAGAGAAGCAACGGGCCGCCAAAAAGGCATCAAAAAGGTCGGGTGGAAGCAAGGGCATCGTCAAACGATACGACAAACCGCAGAAGAAGCAAGCGGAGGAGAGACCAGCTCCAAGAGTGGTTTCTCCTCTGGTGAATCCATACACGACACTCCACGGGGTTGTGTGGAGTAACGGAGGCGCTGTTATACCCATAAACCGCCAAACGCACAGCGTTCCCGCAGACTTCGTGCAGCATGCGCACGGATCCTCCGGCCTAAGGGGATAAGCCTTCCTTTGATTTTTTTAATAATTCAATGCCCACTCCCCTTTATCTTCCTTCTGCTTGCCGTGGATTGTAATGCAGTCTCTATTTTACCACCCATCCACCATTGTATTCGCATTCTCCTCACGACGCACGCATTTGAGCATTACTGTATTACTGTGTGGTCATATCAATATCTTCGTACCTGTACCCGAACCGACTGACACGCAATATATAGCAGAGTGTGTCGTAGGTCCGCGTGCCGCCACGAATCGAACGAACCATTGTTCTGTACCTCGGGGCCGCGCTCTACTTGTGAAGCAATGCAATGCTCAGGAGGATGGCTCTTAGCACCGTTGGTAGTACTAGAAATGGTGCGGCGGCGGATAACGAACGCAATGGGTGGGGAAACGTAAAGCAAAAAATACAGAGCAAGATATCACGAACTCGAACCCCACCCAAGCGTGGTGACCGTCAAAACTAATCGCTTGCCGACTTCGCCATTGGGGGTTTCCGTTTCTCCTCTCCTACCTCCCCGCCCTGTCCGCCCCTGCTGAACGTCCTCGAGATGGTTTTCCTTAGCCTTTTCGTCATCCTACGAACCGCGGAATCGCTCTGGTTCATCTCCATCGTCGTTCCTCGCGAGGGTAATTGAGTGCGGGAGTAAAAAGTGTCTCCCACCGGTGAACCTGCCCTTTCGATAATCTCTTGCTCGGCCAAAGAAGATAGGAGGGCCGTTGAGGGGGGGACTGAGGTGGGGACGGCAATGATGCTACCGAAAGGCGAGCCTTCAGGCTTTCGGATCACTTCGACGACTTGCCACCCTGCAGAGAGTGCGATATCTGTCATCTCTCTCAGGGTTCTTTCTTTGCTATTAAAGGTTACGTGCATCTGTTCCGGCCTCAGAATCATTGTCCGACGGGAGGGGCAGTCAACTTACCGTCATGTCAAGCCAGAATGCGTTCGCGTTTGCTTTGCCCAGGTTCGGTAGAAGTCCGCTCGAGGGTGGTGCCATGGTTCTTACAGCGCCAATATCTCCAGTGCGATCCTCGCACGCAAACGGCAGGACATAGTCCACCAGGATGAGCTTGGTCTGTGGGGTGGCTGCGTTTCGCAACTGCAACAAAATGCGGGTGACAAACTCGTCGGGCCAGTCATGAGTGATAACTCGCAACAAGAATACTGCGGCGTTCCTGATCGGTTGCGGGGTGAAAAAGTCATGGGCTGCTCAGAAGTAAGAAAGTTGTTTTACACCTCAGAGACGCAAAAAGAAAACCTTGAAATACCACTTCTCCAGAGTCCAGCCTCTCAGGGCACCGTTCTTTCCATGCCTAGGTTGTTTTTATCAGCAAGCGAGAATATCGTAGAGGAGATTCGCTTACCAGTATGCCAAGTTCAACTGTCTTTGGACGATCCTGAATGCAAAATCTGAGATGAGGGAATGCTTTGGCCAAGGTCATCGATGTGGATCCGATACCGCCTCCAACGTCTACGATGAGGCTTCCCTTCCCAAGTGCTCCCCAGTCAAAGCCTTGGAAAGCTATGAGTCGGTTGTACCCGAGATCAACTTGGGAAACCTCCTCACCACCCGCTTGACTGATGCTTCCCCCATCCTCATATCCAGCGGTCCCTGTCATAGCGTGTCCGAACCGTTTCAATCGCATCTCATTCCCTTCCTCGTCCAACCAGTTGAAGAATTGACCCTTTGTTCCAAATGCGAGGTTAAAAGGGGCAGCTGATGTGAGGGTGGAGTGTTTGGAAATATCGTTAAGGAGATAAGCATCCGTGAGATACGCAGACGACTTGAAGAGTTCGTCGGTGCTATCAAACTCAGGTTCTGAACTGTGTAATCAGGGACACCACTGTCAAGCTTACCACATCCCCACATAGGCTGCAATGCCGTTTGTGCCCTCGTATTTGTCAGCGGGACTAGCACACTTATTAGGTCGAAATTGAGCGGCAATACGCGTCACTTACTTCGACTTAATCACGTTGAAGTCTTTCCCGGAATCAATAAAAGACGAAAGCCGGTTGTTTGCGAAGACGTTTGGGGAAACCTCAGTTCCAATGTGGTGAGTTGCTAACAACCGGAGGATGTGGCCTTATTGTCAACCCACGTCAACAAGGCGTAGCAAGCTTTGACGAGAGAAAAACGAACCAAGTTTATTGGGGTCGCAATCTGCCCTAGCAGCGAGTTCCCGAATATGTAGCCCAGCAGGACCGGTTTCGCGCATTATCTCTACGACATGCGAAGCTTCGAGAAAGCGCATACACGATGGGAGATGGTACTGGTGACGACTATCACTCCTTGCTTTGCGGATAAATGGGATCACTTACGCCCATCGTCGCATCACAGATGGTGAGGAAAGGTCGCTGAACCATGGCCGCAAGCTGACCGGTAGCTGACACTATGAGCTTAGTCGCATGTACGACGGCGGGATGAGACAGTAGGGCCTCCGCTGGTGAGTGTGGGTCGTACGGCCCGTCTAGCGAAGGAAAGTCGAGAGGAATTCTATTCAGTTCTTCATCTTCTGAGGCACTTGGGGATAGCAAGGACTGGGTGCCGTCAGAGGACTCCGAACCCGTTGGAGAATGCACGGAAGGTTGACAAGAAACAAATATTCGCTCGACGTCATCCAAGGCGTCTCCGATCAGAGCGTGAAGGGCTCTGAGGTTCGAAAAGGTGGCCATGGGTGGGCCAGTGGAACGAGAGGAGGAGAGGAGGACGAGAGCGAGAAAAAGGAACAGGAAACCATTTTATATCTGAGCGAGGCTGAGGACAGAAAAACCTGGAGAGGAAATTCATTAAGACAGAAATGGAGGGTTCAGAAATGTTTCGTTTCCTGTTGTCGGTAGGTGAAGATGCCATTTCCACTACCGACTCGTTCGACGGCTGCTGTGGCACCGATCATCTCAGCATCTCTCTTTTCCCCCTTCGCTTCCCTCTCCCTCTCAGTTTTGGCCCTCCTTGAATCCTCCTTTTCAAGGGGGAAACGGATCCATCGACATGTCCGACCAGTACTTGGCTCAAATTCGTGTCGGCCTTGGACAACCAGGTCCATCCTCTTCTATGGCACCGAAACGTCCTTTCCAAGAATTGGAAAACGGAGGCGAAGAAATTCAAGACTCATCCCCCGGTTGTCCTTCCACTGCTGGTGCAAGTCCGAACAAGCGTGCTCGCAGTGAAGGATCTCCTCCAGCTGACGCCAGTGGCTCGGGGAGTAGTCATACCCTAACTGGCTCATCGTCGTCTTCAGCTCATATGCCCGTGCAACCTCCTACCGAGTTTGATGTACTTTCAACAGAAGCTATACCAGATCCCAGACCTCCTCCACCGACCCTCCCGAGTCCCACCCACCTCCTCACTGCATCAAACCATCTCCCAATGCCCACAAGATCTCCGCTGGTCGATATGCATCATTCATCTGTCCTCCCAGTCCCATATCCATCTTTGTCTACCCAATCAACTTTTCCGCATCATCCCGCATCATCCCCTTCAGGCACCTCTTTCGAGTCTACCCTCCAGCGGGCTCACGACTTCGAACTGCAGATCGCTGCCATTAGGGAAGATATCACCAATTCTGGCGCTTCACCAACCGGACGCTTTCCCCCAACAGAACCCTCCCGTCAATCCCACTCCCCCCTTGCTCCCCGCACATCTCACGAACCAGACCTCCCATCCGTCGAACAATTCCTCAATGATATCCGTAGCAGGTCACCGCCGTCATCCAATAGCACTATGCAAACTTTGGTCGCCAGGCGTGAGCGGCTTTTATCTACACTGTCACTTTTACGACGTGAAAGAAGAGAGCGGCAATCTGTCGACAGGGAGGAAACCTCTAGGACCAGATCCCCACCTGCGCATGGCTTCTATCCGGTTGATGTCCCTCGTTCACCACAACTACCGCAGTACCTCCAATTGTACGAGCACATTCTCAACGACCACCTGTCCGGCGGTATAGAGGGCAATTACCTGCCGTTCGATCCGTTCTATATTGGGCAAGCCCCCTTGGTAGACCCGGAGCTGGACCCGCTTCCCCTTGGTCTAGAACGGGAACTTGCGGAAGGTGTGTTCCACGCTGCGGCTATCACCAGACACCGACCCTTTTATCCAGCCCGAGAGGAACCACGGACCGCCCGACCGCGGGCTTGGACAACTCAATCCAGTCCTCGAACGCTATTTCCTCACCGGTCATCACGGCTTGATGACGGTCCCCCAGCTCACTCCACGTGGACTTCCTCTACAAGAATTCCACCTGTGCTGTCAACTACTGAAACTGAAACCAGGCTCGGAAGACGTAGAATACCTGAGTTTGTCGGAGAACAACTCGATCCAGACCCCTGGGTCCTTACTCGGTGGCCTGCGGATGCCGAACCGGGTGCGACGTGGAGTGACCGCTCAACTCAACGACAACACGATCACGGGTGGTTGCCTGACCGAGACCGCACGCGGGAAAGAGACGAAGAGTTACGTCAACGGACCCTTGCTCGAATCAACGAATCCGCATCCCTCCTTCGTTCTTCCCCGTCTTCCCCTCCTCCGGCTTCATATTGGTATGGTGGCCATCACGATGCCACCACTTTTGTACCTCCAACCAACCAGAATGTGGTAGATGCTCTGTTGGAAAGGACCCCAGATGCACCACACAGGCTCGAAGGTCCAACTTCCCTCAACTCTATATTACAAAGCGAGAGAAGGGCGAGGAGGCTTCCAGAAAGATACGCAAGCGCATCAGTCCACTCGGGCAGAGATCGAGAGCTGAGAGAGAGGGAAGGGCAACCAACGTCGTCATCAGCTCTGCCATCCTTTGCGGACTTTCGTACCCGCAGTGGCTTCACACCGAACACTGGCCAAGACGTAGCTTCTCCATTCCTCCGGATGTTCAGGTCGGAGAATTCTTCCCGACCTACAATATTTCGGCCCCCTTCGCCACACTTGGCCCCTTCGCGGGCTTCACCGCCACCACAGGCACCTGTATCGACTGCAGGAAGAACCGATGTCACCTCGATTGCCGGCCCTTCTCCTCCCTCTCCAGACCCCGCTGATACTACGAGCGTTTTAAGAAATATCGACCTGAGCGCATATACCGGGGGACCATTCAGAGCATCACTTTCAACATTCAGGGAGATGACCCGGAGGCGAGAGAGGAGCGAACCCAGGACTCAGAGGTACTGGGATCACGAACTTGATCGTGAGCGTGACAGGGAGATAGAAAGGGAACTAGACCTGGAACGCGAACTTGACCGCGAGAGAGAAAGACAGCGGGAACGCCAGATAGAACTAATGAGAGAAGAATCGATGTTGCAGAGTATGCTAAACCGCCGACGCACCGCAAGTACACAGACCCGGGCCGAGGAACCCGACGCCTTCGCCGCTATACCCCTTCCAGATCCTGACGCAAGGTTTAGGCGGATAGTGAGCAGCTCATTCCTCTAATAATCTAGGTAGGGCATTGACTTCGTTGCCCTTTAGATGGAACCACCCATAAGACCAGCCCCTCGCGCTCTTGATAGCACCATTCATCCGAGTTTTCCAATGCCCTCGCCTCAAAGTCCTCGCTTGCCTCCAACCACCTCGTTCGGTGTGGAACGCAGGGATACTGCCATGTGGAACGATCCTCTCCCCGAGTTGAACCGCACTCCCAGTTTCCATCAGCGTCGTCGTCTCCCTGTACCCCTCCCAATTCAGCGTCAACGTGAGGTAGAAAACCTCAGTTCCAGGACACACACCGATCACCTTCGCCCCCGCACTTCGTCTTCCCCGTGGCCCGCTTATGAAAATAGCTCTTACACCGAAGCACGCGTACAGAGGGAACCGGGTCGGAGCAGAAGAGAACTGCATGAACTACTCGCAAGGAGAACGAGGATAGAAGTCGTGAGAAGGTTGAGTGAGGAAGCCCACGTCTCCGGGCCTCCCTCAACTGCAGCAACTACCACAGTGATCCCACCACCCGACATCCCTTCCTGGGACATTGGGATGGTTGACTTTGAATGTCCCATTTTCGAGGAAGCTGGCCTAAGAGTAGGTGTGCAGGAGAGAGCCGAGATTTTTGGCCACCCGGTGCCGCATGCGGGACCCTCGTCCGCCCAATCTGGGCCTGCTGCTGTTCCAAATTCTGAGCAGCAGTCTTCGACCTCTGGATTGCCAAGGGGATTGTTTAGAGCCCCAAGGATATACCATAATAGGGACCTTAACCCCACTAACACATCAATTTTGGGCCCAGATTTAGTAAGAAGAAGGACGCCTCCCACTTCCAGGAGCCCTACGCGTGGCGATACTCCTAGTAATGTTGGATCTTCAACCTCTGCAGAAACTGCTGGGCCAGTCAACTCGACGAACACGCGGAGCACGACTAGAGCACCAAGGCGTGCAGGAAGACACAGGTACATATCAGATTATAGTGGATATCATGGGTTCCCATTTGATATATTCGATGCCCCCGGATCAAGGAGGTATGCCAACAGGATGAGGAACATGGGAGATTACGTCGTTAGTCCATCACCCTCCTTGCCTCTTCAACTGTCAATCTAAATCATCCTTCCCTCCGTCTTATAGCGCGACGAGGACTTTGACGACTCTTTTGAGGGTTTAATGAACCTCTCCGCGGCCCTAGGCGAGGTGAAACAAAGGAATACACCAAGCCATATCATTGCGAACCTTCCATCCGGAAAATATAGCGAATGGGCCGCCCCGGGTTGTGACGAACGGTGTCCTGTCTGCTTGGATGATGTAAGCGTCACCTTGTACCTGGTGTGATGCGCATCGTTGATTGACTAAAATCTTCAGTATCAAGTTCATGACGATCTCTTGAAGATAACTGACTGCACTCATTGGTTCCATAGGGGCTGCTTAGAGGTGGGTTTTCCCTTATAACCTGCCTCAGTAATGATAACCTAGCTTCATGTTCCGCCCTAGCAATGGCTGAGCAATGCTAATACTTGTCCTGTCTGTCGCAAACGTGTCAAAGGCAAGAAGCGCCGTGAGCAGACAACTACCGATGGGCAACCCGAGGCTGGTCCTAGCAGGCGTCGCAACAATGATGATGACGATGATGACTTGTTTGTTCCTGGCGGAGGGGGAGGTTCCAACGATCCACCTCCCGGAGCAGGCGCAGGCGCCTGGCCAACCTTCCCCCCTTGGTACCTTTACAACTAGAAACACCCATCTTTCGAATCAGTCTCGGTGTCGGCTCATATGTCACACTGACAATTGTTTACATCTCTTCATGTGCATATGCATCGTTATGATATACTGTTCGCATCTGTATGATACTTGGATCTATTTCGCGCATCTATGCTCTTGGGGTGGTTGCATACTTTCATATGCATCGTTTCTTCACATTGCAATTACATGACAATAGTGTATCACCCTCAGCCTTGACCCGAGTTCACCGTCAGCCGTGGTCGAAGAGTGCGGGTCGTGTGCGGGTCCGTGATTTTCTCAACGATCTGTGTCTCACTTATCGCGACCACCACCCCGGTTATCTGTTGTTCACATTGTACTATGGTCGCACCGCTATACACCACAGACTCCGGACTCCTCTTCCATGCCGGAAAGATATTAGTCTTGACCGTCGGGTTACCTGCCCGGGGGAAGACACACGTCTCACGAGCTCTGGAACGCTATCTCCGATGGACAGGTGTCAAGATCATGGTTGTATCCCTCGGAGACTATAGGAGGAAGATCCTTGGTAGTGCTGGAAAGCTCCCCAGCGACTATTTTACACTGGGTGCGTTGGATCTGTTGTTTGACTCCATGTCTGAAGATCTGGACGGCTTCTTGACGTAGGGGCGAAGAGCGAGGTTTCAATCGCGCTTCGGAAACAGGTCGCGGACGCATGCGAGGATTCCATCCAGAAATTCTTCGATGGAGGAGGACAAGTGGTCATTTACGACGCGAACAACGGTGTGAAAGCAAATCGGACGAGGCTGGCTGAGAAATTTCACGAGCTAGACATCCACGTTGTCTTCCTTGGTACTCCTGTCTGAATTCCTTGTTCGACAGTCCTTTGCTGATGCGTAAGTAGAATCCTGGTGCGATAACCAAGAGATTATTGAGCGTAACATCCGGAGTGTCAAGATATCTTCCCCGGATGTGTGCATTTAATCGGTGTACTTCTAACTCTATTGCTAATCAACATTGTGTAGTACCGGGGATGGGACCCAGACAAAGCGGTGGAAGACTACTATTCGCGAATTCGCGACCACGAGCAGTACTACCAGCCGCTAGAGGAAACCACTTGGCCATCAATCAGGATTATCAACGTGAGTTTCCACATGGTACCATTGCTGCTGGCGGTCAATGCTCAGAGAACATTTGTAGGTTGGGGAACAGGTCATTACGAATGTGAGTCGGTAGCTGAAGCTTCGCCGCTAACCCGGGAGCTCTGATTTCTGAGCGGAAAACAGAAAATCGCAGGGTACCTACAGGCAAGCGGTTTGGATCCCTATGCTCGTTAGAAACCGCTGACAGTCATAATAGTCTAGAATCGTTTTCTTCCTGATGAACATCCACAATCGATTCAGGAACATTTATTTCGCGAGAGTAGGCATCCGCTGTTACTCTGCTTGCAATAACTATCTGACACTCTTCAGTCTGGGCAATCATTGATCGAGCATTCGTATCGTGCTGATTCCGATCTGTCGCCCAGCGGATGGGCGTACGCGGAGAAGCTCAAGGACTTTGTCATCCAGAAGTACACCAAGTCCCTATCAGAACGTGGAATTGACGGAAAGAGCCATAGGTTGGTGGTAAGTTGCATGGGTAATTTGCAGTTAATGTCACCACAACCACGCGACATACAGGTCTGGACATCTGCTCGAATGCGATGTAGTCATACGGCCTGGCCGTTCCTGACCGGATCGACCCCTTCACAATTGAACGTCAGGATAATAGAAAAACAGCAGATGTCTGAAATTAATCCCGGAGTTTGGGATGGACTCACACCAGAACAGGTGATCATTTTGTAGGCTAGATTCGGTGTTGGAGCTGATGCAGGGATTAGGTCAAGAAGTATTATCCTGACGAGTGGGAGAGGTTCTCCCATGATCCGTACGCATACCGGGCCCCGCGAGCGGAGAGTTACCACGATCTTTGTGGTACGTATTTCGTCCAGTTAAATTGTCGGGTAGCTGAAGTGTCCACTAGTGCGTCTCGAACCAATCCTCGTCGAGCTTGAGCGTGAGAAGGAAGATTTACTTATCATCGGCCACGCCTCCGTCATCCGTTGCATGTTGGCTTACCTGATCGGTCTCCCCGTGTCTGAGATTCCTGCCATCGAGGTTGCGAGAGGTGACCTCATCGAAGTTGTCCCGGCATCATATGGGGTGCAAACGCAGGCTTACCACTTCTGGGACGGTGACAATGGTGATGGCAGTGGGGCTCCAGGTGCCCCGCATAAGGATGAAAGCAACTTGTATGAGAATTACGCGGAGGATGCGAAGAAACCGAAAAGCCCCCTCGCATTGCACTGGGAACCAACCCAGATTCAAACATTGCGATCCGAGCAGACATTGACTGTACATACATAACAGCTGTTGGGTTCGCTTGCGCGGTCTGATACTCTTGTAGGATAGATAGCGTCGTTACAAACCATCAAAATTTGCGTGCAGGAAAACATTCGTCTTAATGGTTCCTTTATCTGTTGGCTGCTGGGGGCTTATGTTACTGCCGTAGTTGCCGGCGCCGTCGGGCATGCGTCGAAGGAGAAGCATTTCTCAGCGGAAAGTTTCAAGATTCAGTCGAGGGGGAGATGCGAAAGCATCAGCCATTGCCATAGGATCTAGGTCCAAACAAGATCAGACAGTGAGGCGCGTTTCAAACGTGGCCATCTCGGAGACGCAGGCATGAGACTGAAAACCATTGCCTACCTCGAGTAGGAACGGTGGAACCGAGCAGGTTGCCTTACAAAAGACCTCATTCCATGGGCCTTGAGAATGCACCGTGATCCCCGCAATTGGAACGATGCTGGCCTTAAGCGTACGCTGTTCCTGCTGGATGTCATTTACTCCGTAGCTCGTTGATATCAAGAATAGGCTTCTAATGGATGGGAATCAGATTGCAGTGAGAAAGGATGTTTTGTGGAGTGCAGTGCTCAGTCTGGGCCACGCCATGGCGGCTCGATTGAACAGACACCGTAGGCATCTCCGAATGCTGAAGGCCAGGCGAACAACTATAGGAAACGTCACATATAGTATTGCAGCCGGCCGCGCTTTAGACACGATAGGAGGTGGTATACGACAGCATCCGAGCCCCACGGTCACCATTGAAGCACGATGCACGTGTTGATTTTGAGACTGGTCACCACCCAGAAGGCTACAGAATTCCAGGTAACCCATTTCCCCTTCTCTAGAGGCAGTGGGAGCAGATCCTGGTCCTATAGTGGGGATACGGGTTAGCGTGCGTATAACGGGGTAGTAGTACACTGTTTGACACCAGGCTCGTAACGGACTTCGTGACAACGGTTGAATTTTGTTGTGCGATTTCGGCCATAGGCTGTGAGACGGGACAAAGAACCCGTGAATAAAGAGCAGCACGGTCGTGAACTTGACTGATATAAATTCGGGTTCACCGCTGGCCTCCAAGGAGTCGATCACCTTCGTCCCTCTTCGTCCTCCCGGCCCGTCATATAACTCAAGGTCACGTGTCGCATACATTCTCCTCACCGACCGCGACTGTGGCTTTCTCGATTCCGACGAATGGGGGTTTTGGGTTTAGTCCCATTTCTCCGGAAGAAAAGGTGATTTTGACATCTTTCGACATTCTTGTATGTGTCTTGACACCACCATTAGCCCCCATGTGCTCAAAGGAGTCCCATCCCGGTTTAAAGAGCTACAAGGGAAGGTGATCGCCTTGTAGGCCACTTTCCACCCGTTTTGACGCGAGAAATTTGGAATTGACTGCTTTCAACTGTCAGCGATGCCACTCTCATTACGCAACGGTTCCACTTTGCCCCTACTCCCCATGAGTATCGCCACATCCTTGGTTGGTATCGGCTGATTCAAGAGCTCCATGAAAACAACGTACGCGCTATCTGCGTCTTCGACGGGAAGGAGCGGAACGCAGCCAAGGAACGCGAGGTAAGTAACCTCATATGTCTCGTCCACAAGTGTCTCATTTCACTCCCACCTATAGGCCACAAGAAGACGTTTACAAAGGAATGTGACCAATGCTCGTGGGGCAATGGAAATGGCGCGATTTTCACGACTCACGAGACTCACGTCCCTCGTCAATCATTACGAGGCACTGCTCCCAGAGGAGAAAGCGGATGTCTCCACTTCGTTGCACAATATCGCCAAGGACTTTCCAGCGGGTCAACATCCAAGCGACACGGCTGCTGAGGGAGAGGCCGACAATTCATACGACCAGCAATCTATATCGGATGAGAGGACCCCAGATCCAGGGTCTTCGACCATTACCACTAAAGTTGATTCGGAGTTACCACCAAGGCAGACTATGTCAGACCAGGCAGAAGAATCTCTGGTTCGTGCCCCCAGCCAATTCGATCCGGAGGTACAACCTACACAATCCGTGGTAGACCAGCCTGAGGGATCCCCGGTTCATAGCCTCAGCGGATCCGATTCCGAATCACTACCTACACAGGCTACGGTAGACCATGCAGAAGAACCCCTGGACCCTGACCCAGATCATTCCAACCTGGAATTACCATCAACACAAGCATGGGTAGACCAGGCCGAAGAACCGCTACCTCACGACCCCGGTCGAGTGTCGGCCATGTTAGCCGGTCTATATTCCAATTTTCTTGCTAGCATTCGGCAGATGGGAGTGCTTCTGTCGCCACGCACCGTGCTCCCCAGGCCTGAGGATCAAGATGACGAAACGAAAATCACACAGGAGTTGTCACAAGCACAACGGCGACTTGTTACGGAAGAGGAGTCGATATGGAAACGGCTCTCAGAAGTTACGAGAACAGAGGAGATCGAAGGGAACGTTTCCTTTTTGGCTCATGAGCTAGAGGACAAGAGTGCCAAGATACTGACATCGTATGAACGACGGAATAATCCCCCGACTAGTGAGGTTTACGGCCAGTGCAAACTTATCCTACGAGCTATGGGAGTTCCTTGCATTGACACTGAAGGCGGGGTCGAAGGCGAGGCGCTTGCGGCGGCCATTGTCCGGGACAGGCTTGCGGATTACGTGGCTAGTGAAGACACGGTGAGTTGTTTTCGTCCCTTTCACATGGTTTTAGTTGACCTATTGGGTAGGATGTATTGGTTTATGGTGCACCTCTGCTTCGTAATGTCACCAGCGGTGACGAACCTCTCACGCTCATTGAAGCGCGCGAGGTCAAAGACGCACTGGATATGGATTCCTCCCAATTCCTCGACTTTGCACTGCTACTGGGGACTGATTTCACTGACCGGATCCGAAAAGTTGGACCGATTCGAGCCGCCAAGTTCATCCTCTGTTATCGGTCTATCGAGAAGATTCTTGAAGGAGAACCCAAGTATGCCCCTACAGCAGCCATATCCGATTATCTCGAACAGATTCGGATTGCTCGGGCGGTATTCCAGTCCGGGCCTCAGGCGCCAGCTCCAGAGCTACTGGAGGCACGGGAACCGAACGAGGAGCTTGTGCTAGAGGTTCTACAGAGGTTCCAGCTACGGAGGTTCGCGGAAAATGATGCCGATTTCTCATCTCTTCTGGGCGCAAACTACTTCTCGGACCATCCATAGTATATACAAAGACCCGCACAGCAATGTACAGCAGACACCCAACATATAATCACTTTGATCGTAAATTTGAAAGTCAAGGACACCGAGCGCTCATGATCAGCCCCGCTCCAGAACCGTTCGTCTTCTACCACCATCCTCGACATGCCCCCAGAACCTCGACGGGAACCCAACAGGAGTGATTACATTAAGTCTGCTGCTCTCCAGATCGCCCACACTCCCAGAGCTACACCGAAAGAGTTCCCAGGTTCATTCGAGGAACAACCATCCTACGCGGAACGTCATTGTCCGAATGTGCCCCATCCAGCCACAAAGAGACCCACGGACGAAGAATTTTTCCAATACGATCGCAAAGGAGCCCCGATACCGAACCTCGATTTTATACGGGCCCATTTCCATGCGGAGGGGAGGCTGACCGAGCAGCAAGCTATCTACATCTTAGAGAGGACGACGGATTTGCTCTCTCGCGAGCCGAACCTACTGTCTGTCCCGAGTCCAGTAACCGGTGAGTCCTCCTCCGCTATCGGTGCCCTTCACCGTCTCATACCCCGCCTCAGTCTGCGGCGACATCCATGGACAGTATGTAGGTATCGAACACCTGCAGTGACAACCAATCCATTGAACCTTTTCCCCAGTACGACCTCATGAAGATTTTCGAAGTGGGGGGAACCGTCCTTGAGAACTCATATCTATTCCTGGGGGACTACGTTGATCGAGGCAGTTTCGGAATCGAGGTACGTTCTCATGTTTGCGCGCGTTCTGTCCGTAGCTCACGAAAGGTCTCAGTGTTTGCTGTATCTCTATGTATTAAAACTGTGCCATCCAAATCGTGTGTTTTTAATCCGAGGCAATCATGAGTGCCAACACCTTACGACTTATTTTACATTCCGCCGCGAGTGTGAGTCCATTCAACCTGTCATAGCCCCAATGCTGATGCAACAGCTGACCCGCCGCGTGCCCAAAGGTCTATTTAAGTATACGGAAGGGGTCTACGATGCATGCATACGATCATTCAATGCTTTACCACTCGCAGCCCTAATCGACAAGCGTTTCTTCTGTGTTCATGGCGGTATCTCCCCGGAACTTGAAACACTACGTGATCTGGAGAAGGTAACGCTGTGCCGTATGACGCGCTTTTCGACCACTAACACGTGAACAGCTAAATCGCTTCCAAGAGCCAGGTTCCCATGGTCTCCTGGTTGATCTCCTCTGGGCGGACCCCATCCAAACATACGGACACGAACAGGAAGATGGCAAAATACCCCCGGGGACGATGTTTATTCACAATAGTGCTAGGGGCTGCTCATACTACTATACGTATGTGGTTTCCTTTCACCCCATCCCACGTAAATGCAGAAAACTCTCCCACCAGATACGATGCAGTTTGTGCTTTCCTGAATAGGAACAATCTGCTTGGTGTATTCCGGGGGCACGAAGCACAGGATGCGGGTTACACTATGCACAGGAAAACGCCGACGAAGAAATTCCCTTCCGTAATCACAGTGTTTTCCGCCCCTAATTACCTCGACGCCTACCACAATCGCGGCGCGGTCCTCAAATACGCAAACAAGAACATCACTATTCGGCAATACAATTGTAGCCCTCATCCATATTGGCTCCCAAACTTCATGGATGGGTTCACGTGGAGTTTACCGTTTGTTGGAGCCAAGAGTGAGTCATGAGGAGTCTGGCTCCTGTGATAAGGCTGAAATAATGCCACCTGCTAGTTGCTGAGATGCTGTTGGCGATTTTGAGTATATGCAGCGCAGAAGAGCTTGAAGAGTCATCCGAGGAGAGCACGGACGTAAGCGATGGAGAAGAGGGTCAACACAGAGAGGCGCCCGTTCGAGATCTCTCTGCCCGAAGGCAGCAGATCAAGAACAAGATCCTTGCAGTTGGAAGGATGCAAAGAGTGTTCAATGCGCTTCGGTATGTACTCCGAGTTGGCTTTTGCACACTCTACTGAGGAACTTGTGTGCGAACCGCAGAGAGGAGGCAGAAGGGGCATCAGAATTGGCTCCCGCTGAGTCTCATTCCCAGCATCTACCTGCCCCAGGAACAGCGGGAGCATCCGCACTCGGAGCCCGGCTTGGATCAAATGCACTCGGTGTACATGGGAACCAGCGGATTCTCAGTTTCGACGAAGCGTATGTCCATTGTTCCACCGATCTTTCGCACTAGCGATTGAGCTAACTAACTGAATTTTTGGTCAGTCGCCGATCCGATATGGGCAACGAACGTCTGCCAAAGTACGATCCGGCCGCCGGAGATCCTCTTGTCACCGCTCCAAGCTTGAGACAGGAGGGCAGAGAGGAACTAATCAAGAAGGCCAGGGAGGGTGGCGATGATGGAGAAGGCGTTGCTGAGCGGTTGGCTGACAGGATCGCCCGAGGTAGTAATAAGCCACAAGGACTCCGACCGAGGGGACTCAAGCGGTTTGAGACAGCATAATTTAAGCGCGACTGACGACCAATGAACGTCACAGTTGACGCGTGATGATCTATTCTTTGTACCTGAGCCCTTTTAACGCTGTGGACTCGTCCAGGTGTTTTGTGCACTCTTTTACCTGCTGTAATTATATATCGATAGATGTATCCTTTGACTCGCACTACGAAGGGAGTACCTTGCGTTTGTCCAGCCTTTGGTCATTCAGTCCAGGAGGATGCCGGAATATTCGTCGTAGCCCAATGCGAGGTTGAGGTTTTGGAGGCACTGCGTGGCGGCACCCTTGAAGAGGTTGTCTAGCCCACCCTACGAATATAATTCGTCCAGTTGGTAATGAACTGAGGGCACGGAGGTACTCACAACCACGACGGCTCGGTCGCCCTCACTGTGAACCTGGAATCCACCAACCACCCACCCATGCTTGCTCTCGTAATCCTTTAGACCAGGTACACCTTGAAGGATCTCGACGAGTTTCTCTCCCTCGTACTTTTCCTCGTACAATTCTCTGACGTTCCTAGCGGTGAGCTTTCCGTTGAGCGGCATGCTCAACACAGACTGGATCCCGCTGAACCACGGGGCAACGGTCGGAATGAACGCAACTTTCACGCTGGATCCTGACGGGAGGAGAGTGGACAGGTGCCTTCCGGCTTCACGTTCGTGGACGTGGTCCGTGAGCGCGTAAGCCCTCAAACCTCCATGGAGGCTCTCAGGGGGCACCTTCGGTACTGTGGTCGGTCGACCAGTGGGGTCGTTGGGTCCGATAACCGTACCTGCACCACTGTACCCGGAAACTCCGAACACAGTGGGTGAGGTTCCTGGCTTGAGATATTTCAACAGGGGGGCTACGAGGAGTTGGGTGGAGGTGGCGTAGCACCCAGGGTTCGAGATCCTCTTCGATTGGCGGATCGCATCTCTCGAGTATAGCTCTGTAAAACCAGGGAATTGAGAGGAACGCGGGTGTTGCGGAACAGAGTTGTTTTACATTAGACAGAGATATCAAAAACAAGTGTATATTACACCGCACCCGGTAGTCCGTATGTCCAGCCCTCTTCGAACCTGTAATCTGCGCTCAGGTCGACGATGACGCTAGGGTTAGCACGTTCCCTCGATCCTCTCTCAATTGCGTCGACGAAAGGCTTGCAAATGCCATTGGGAAGGGCCATAACCCAGGCATCGACCTCCCCCTCCTTTTCCAATTTTTCGACGTCTTTCGCTGAGAGATTGCTGTGAACGATGCGATCCTTCGTGTAACCCTCGAGTGGGAACCCAGCGAGTTGGCGGGACGAGACATGGGTAAGAGAAAGGTGGGGGTGTCCGGACAAGAGGGTCGTCAAAGTCTGGCCGGTGAACCCCCTTGCCCCAATGAGTGCGACACGCTTGGGCTCGGACGATGCCTGGGTAGCGTAGCCACGAGATGAGCCAGGCGTGTGGAATCTACGGGTCCAAGTTGAGTAGGGCCGCACACCATTGGCCGTGGTCGCGGAGACCCTATGCGGTGGGGCTGAGGGACCAATAGGAAGGTAAGCTCTCCGGATGCGACCTTGCTCCTCGAATCCTTTGACGATTTTCTCAACCTCCTTCACGTCCTGGACGCCATACCAGAACAAGGTTCGGCCGGCACGGGTGAAACTTCCGTCAGCACGTTCGAAATGCCAGCCTCTGTTTTCATCGTCCGCACGTGCAAGCCAAAACAACTTGCGGTGGTCCCTTTTAATGGAGTTGAAGACATTGTCCACCACGTTGTTCATGACGCCACTACGAGTAGTGAGGAGATGGGTCATAATGGGAATCTCCCCCTCTGGGGTCGAGACGATAGCGACGGCGTCGAGGGGTTCGTCACCGTAGATTGTGAAGGGGTGTTTTTTGAGGTCGTTCAAGACGCCGGTGATACTGTTATCCCCAGCCTTGATGTCAGGGTCGCGGTCGTGGATGACTTGACGAAGGCGGTCGGCACCCATGCCCTCGATGGTATCGTGCTTGAAAAGCTTATAGCCTCTTCGAATGAGAGTTCCAGCGCCGCTGTCTGTGAATAGTTCCTTCTGTAGAGAGGCTGCAGAGATGACGGCGACGGAGGAAGTACGAGGGAGGTGGTCCAAAAGCTCCTTGAATTCGCGAAGCTTCAGCTTGGTGCCGTACTTCACCCAGGGCTCCTTCATCAACTGGTCATACTCCTGAACGTCTTTTTAGAATCCAGGACCCCGAACGAAACAAAAGCATGTACTGACCTCGTCCAGGTTGATGACATCGAGCTTCTCGCCAGTGATACCGTGGAACAAACCACCTTTGTCGTTAAGGAAGACAATCTTCATAGGCTCAAGTTCCTTGGCGAGTTCTCCAGCGGCAATGTCAGCGTTGACATTCAGGATTTGGCCAGTCTCAGACTCGGCCAAGCAGGGAAGGATGGGTAGAGCACCGGCGCGGATTGACTCCTCCAGAGGACGCTTGTCGACCCTGCTAATCTTTCCCACAAGGCCGTACTTTTCCTTGTCCAGGTAGTCTGCGGTAAAAACGCCGGAGGTGATAGGCCGAGCACGTGTCCCAAGCTTCTCGAGGGCAGAAACAAGTTTAAGGTTTTCTTCGAGGAAGACACGGCGAGCAATGTGCAACGTCTTCGGATCTACCTAGGGTGTCAGAAAAGATAGCGATAAGGCATACTCTCACTCGCCTGTGACGCGGATACCGTCAATGTACTCCGGGACAACCCCCTCCCGTTCGATGATTCCGTTGAGCTGGGGTCCGCCGCCATGCAGAATGACGGGGTAGAGTCCAACACGGTATAAAAAGCTCAGGCTGATTGCCAACTCATCCAGTTGGTCGAGGACGGCACCTCCGATTTTGATGACGGCGAACCTGGCGGGTTGGGAGGTATCGGAGGACGAAGAAAAGATGCGCAAATGACGTTCGACTTCACGCTTGGTCCCAATTGAGTACAAAAGTCGAGTGATTGTCTCCTACAAAATTCCGAAGCCGAACGTTAGCTTCGTATGAGCTGAAAAATCGTACAAGACGCAACTCGATCTGTTTGGGCCACTGACTGAACGCTTCTAACTTGAAGACTACGGGTGGCGACAAGGCAAGGTCGTCTCGAGCCCCCGACAACGAGGGCCTGCCGGAGACCTTTTGAGGAGGACCTGGCAGCGGACAACATCGTAGCTTCGTCGAGGTTTTGGTGACTCCGTACTTGTGTAATTTTCCCACTTTTCCCACAGCTGCTAACACCATTTATTACTCCAACAACGCATCATCTATTTATACAACGTTACGGTATATTCGGTGGCTCACATTCACTGGCCGTGGACTTATTGTCATTGTAAAAGACAGAATACACTTTGGTATGACATATAACAATACCATAATCCGGCTCGTAAATGGAAGGTGGAAGTGGTAGTAACGGATACATCGGCCAAACCTCCAAGGTGTCTTCTCATAGAGCTGACGTCAGTTGGAGGGCGCATCAACCAGACGCGTATTTCTCCGTCCACTCCCTGCTGACTCTCTGAGCGTCCTTCTCGTCTTCCTTGTAGTGCTTAGCAACGTCAGTGGCGAGCGGGTCATCTGGGTTGGGAGCGCTCAATAGTGCCTGCACTGATAAGAGCACCGTCCTGATCTGTAACGCTGGAGACCATTTGTCTGTTGAACAGAGAGTCTGTTATTCAACAGAGGGGAAACTGCAGGCTCCGCAATCTACTCGCCTTTCAGAATGTCCAGACAAATACGTCCGAGTTTGTCTGCAAAGCGATATATTAGCCGAATGGTGAGTGTATGTTTATCAATCCTAGCACCGATGTTGGGATGGTAGATCTTCGTCAAGAACCGTACTTTCGGGGGCGCCATTGGGTATTCTTCAGGTAAAAACAATTCCAAATGGAAAGTACCATCTGGATAGCCCATTAGTGACTGGTGATCATGGACGACATACGACAAGGTGGCGTACTCTGGAATGGACTCCCGTCGGGGCCCTTAATCCTAACATCAAAATATCTCAAATTATCCTCGTGCGGTTCTGCGACAATTCCCGGTGCAGGGTCGGCGACGAGTCGTTCTGTCTCCTGTGGAGGTGAGAAACCACCCGATGATTGGTTTAGTCAAAGTTGCGATCGGGGAATTTGGGAGCAGAAACCTTGATGATTCGCTGGAGCTCGCCGTGAGATGTCAAGTAGTAGAGCATTTGGATCTCGACATACCTTGGGTAAAGCCATGATAAAATCGTGAGATGGGAGAGGTCGGTGGAGGTCGGTAACAAAGGGAGGTGCAACTGTGATCGAAAGCCCTGAGATCACTTGAAATGGACCAGGATGTTGAAATGCCAGCGAGTATTTTCCCTCCGATTATCTTCTAATTTTCTCATATCAAAGATTCACAGGACAAGGCGGCTGAGTTGGCTGAGGAATGGATATGTATGACCAGCCCGGACGGTTTCACTTTCCTCGTCAAAGGAAAGGTGGCGATCGTCAGTGGTACCTTGAAGAACTCGTTAACTAGTAGGTGCCGCTCGGACGATTGTACCCGCCCCTAGCTCTAAATCCATAATAAGGCGGCCTCGGGGAATCTCAGACCAAGCTAATAGACATGACGGAAAGGTCAGCACATTGCTCACACGACCATAATTATTACCCACGCGACTACCAGGGGCGCTGTCGTCGACAAACTTGTTGAATTCCTTGCCCACAAATCGATCTACGATAAGAAGGGAGCGACAGACGTTCCCGACTTCACTGAAAGAATCGCACCCGAGATCGCTCTGGAGTTGTAAGTCACTTTTCATGTGCTGACGGTGTCAGATAACTGCATCTCTACTAGGCTTATGGCGGCGGATTACTATGAAGGTGAATCATCTTCTGGCATTTCGAAACACAAGAAAGCTGACGTGTCGCCCAGTGTGACTTTTACGTCGTGAAGATCTTAAATCGTCATGACCAGCTGCTAATCGCTAAAGCCAGTACCTTGTCCTTTCGCCTCCCAGGTTCTTGGCCATCCTGAGCATCGCCACATTCGCTGAAAGGCTGGAGAACTGCAAGCCAAGTTAGATGACGAACAACATTCTTTGTGAATCGCCTTACCCCATTCCCAATGAACACGTCTGCCCTTTGCCCAATCAACATGTCTCCCGCTTGCGCAACATACCGTTGCTCATCGTTCAACTCTAAATCCCTACTACTCGCGATACTATCCCAGTGACCTGCCGCTACGAGGGCTTCTTGCAGCCGGTGTATCCACTCTCGCTTCCCATTTGTCATAATGTAGATGTTCTTTAGCTTCCCCTCGCTCTCAGAAGCTATCTCCCCCACTCGCCGGACAATGTCATGCATAGTTGGGTAACATGCTCTTTGGTATGCCCTCATCCCCTCGTTCGTGAGGTGACCCTTTAGACCGCGTGGGGGAACCGTGAACCTGTCGATGATTCCCTCTATTTGATTGAATGCTGTGAAAGACATGTTCCGTTCTGCAAGACCCTTGCAATGTCGTTCAAAGTCGCCGCGGCGGATGTGCATGACGAGGAGGCCCTCGATGATGGGGTACGGATCATTACCCGAAGGATGTGGGAGATTATCGGGAGCGAATTGTACCAGGTTTTGATGGAGGATGTCTTCGATGAGGGGGGACCAGCGGAACTCTTTAACTATCGGGGACTCGAAAAAGCCCGGCATCACATCTAGCAGGCGTTCCGAGCCCATAACCCTGTAAACTGGTTTATGAGCGTTTGATGGCACACGCAGAGTAACAGGAGTGTTTACAGGTCGATGTCGAACACCACTTTCTTGATCTCCACGCAACGTTCCGGCGTCGAGTCCAACAGCTCGACCCACGTGTCTACCAGCATCCCTGCGGTGTAATTTGACGGTAGGCGGGACGAAAGCGCTTCGTGGTCGAGTACGAGGGTCTCTGGGCAGATCGTGTCAAAATAGTCTTTCATCACTGCGCGAGGGGCGTCGCTCCCCGGTGGAAAAGGACCCCCTGCTAGAGGGCCTGGCCTCAGGTGTAATCAGCCAAAGCTCGATTCATCGGCGCAAGACGTACCGGATATTATGGTGGATAATGGAATCCGTGATGGAATGATGTTGGTCTTCCAGTGGGAATACGGTAGCAGGCCAGTGTGCCACGTGTAATTGTTGAATACAAGTCTGCACAACGACCAGGATTGATGAGGGTGTCCCAGCGTAGTAAGAAGTGGCTCACGATCGCTTCGAGACGTATGCGAGGTATCCATCCATGAAATGCTCCTGTAAGACGTTTCCCCAGCCTGCACCTGCGCGCGGGCAAGCACGGATGACAATCATACAAAAGGTCTCTCGTGGCTGAAACTACTTACCGTAGCCCCGTACGTGATCGGACATCCAGAGGAACTTCCTCGAGTCGTCGTCTGGATATGGCAGATTCTCGCTGTGCTGTGGCAGAGCCATTTCCTGCCAGTGATACTGAGAGTATAGCGGAGGGAGCGAGTTGTAGATGTCCACCAGCTTCTTCACTAGCCAGAAGCTGGCAACCAGAAAGAACACCAGGACCCATCTCGAGTATCTTCTGGGGAACATCGCCTTCGTGCGCCCGGCTGTCATTGACGATCTTGCCAAGTGACATGATGCTTTAGTTCTTCAGTTGGAGCGCCAGATCATTCGATCAACATGATTTGGCAATCCCCGGAACCATTTAAGCCCTCAGGCTCAAGATTTGCTTCCGCGGTCTCACCTGTAATAACGAGCCACCTGAAGCTCAAACAATGAGGTCGCGAGAAAGTGAACGCGAAGGTGATATTCAAACGTACGGTACTCAAATGTATTAAAGTTGTTGATAGGTTTTTTTTCTCGCTTGGAGTAAGCCCAATGGCCATTCGACTTGGACTTGGACTTTCTCTGGCGTGATTTCGCAGCCTTCCCGCTCCTCGACATTCCTAATGAGTCGTAACAGCAGTCTTTCGGAGATATTTCCATCCGAGCGCGCCAAATCCTCTGGGTGCTTGTCGTGGAAATTTCGCAAAGCGCTGGAAGTCCTCAGATACGCCAACAAATCAGACCATGTCATTGTTTTCTTCAGTATGGTGGGGAGCGGCGAAGGGACATCGGTTATATGCGGTGCTTTCAAACGGCAGATGAGGTTAGTTGTGATAGGGTGTTGTAAGGACGTACATGAGAAGAACGTTTGCTGGAATTCGGAGAATGCGCTTGGACAAACCTCAGTTGCTGCAGGCACGTCCCGCAGGAGGCCCTCTACGATCGAGCGACCAGGCTGCTCCCAATGTGGACCTAGTGAACAGATTGAGTGAAGCAGAGTGTATGACACAGCGCCCGTACCAAGTTGGTCAGGCCCTCCATGATAATCTGATATCAACGGCTCGAGGTAAGGGTACTTCGGAATTATGATTTCACCATATCCCTGAACGGGTGTGAGTAAAGGTTGTAAGGGTGTGCGAAGCTACTGACCCAGATGGAAGCAGTGCCGCTGGGCTTCAAAACCCGAGCGATTTCTGGCCACACCTTATCCCAGTTGAACCAGTGGGAGGACTGTGCTATATACCCGGCAATATGAACTCATTTGTCACTTGTTGATCGTGGAAAACGAACCAGCTATAACCAGATCCACGCTAGAGTCTGGGAGCATCGAGAGGTCCTCTGCAGACCCTTGGGCGAATTCAATCCGATTTGCGCTGTTCTGGGGAACTGCAAGCCTGGCTTGCTCGACCATTTTCTCGCTTGGGTCGATGCCAATAACCCGCTTGAAGGGTGTCAACTCAACGGTTGCTTGCCCTGGTAAAAAGTCAGCCTTTTGGACACAGGTAATATTAAAAAAACAAACCAGTTCCGCATCCTAGGTCCACCGCGAGGTCCCACCTCGCACCTCGAGTACGATCGTGATATCTAAACGCTGCATCGAATAGCTGACGGGGGTACGTTGGCCTAAACAGCGCGTATCGTGTAGAGTCAAAGGTTGCTTTCGCGAATGTTGCCATGATTCACGCTCATCCTGCCTTCACCGACGCCTTCAAATAGGGACTTGCGTCGGAATTTCGGGGATCACTTTCCGACAACCCGTCATGTTCCCGTGTCACGTTGTGACGCACGCGTTGTCCCTGTGTCACTGTCACGCCATCGGGCTGTGGCCAGTGCCTCGATCATCACTTTGCCAACCTTGGGTCCATTTCCCAGCCTGCCTTCGCCCACTTCACTGTACAATGGCTCGTGGAACTCACGCTGCGGCGATACTTGGCCCGGAGCTCTACTCGAGGCTCTCCAACACGCGCGTTCTGCTCGTCGGGGCTGGCGGGATTGGTTGTGAACTATGTAAGTATCCCCTTTCACATGATCATCACCGCAACGATATCCCCGCGGATGGTGTTCGTCGCTCCTATGAATGTCGATGTGACTGACTGGTTTACTAGTAAAGAACGTGGTAATGACTGGGTTCGGGGATATCACCCTTTTGGACCTTGACACTATCGACCTGTCGAACCTCAACCGCCAATTCCTCTTTCGCAAGAAGGATGTAAAGCAAAGTAAAGCCATGGTATGGCTCATTTGATAGCTATGGGTCACACAACGCTCAAGGATCTCGATACTGAAAGGTTGCGGCGAACACTGCATCTGCATTCAATCCCCACGTCAGAATTGACCCAATCCACGCCAACATCAAAGACCCTCAGTTCGACGTGTCATGGTTTAGGACATTTGACATCGTTCTTAATGCTCTGGACAATCTCGGTACGTGTTGTCGTGAGCACATCCCATTCCTCCCTAATAACCGCCTTACGTGTAGACGCACGGAGGCACGTGAACAAGATGTGTATGGCTGCTAATGTTCCATTAGTCGAGTCTGGTACGGCAGGATACCTTGGTCAGGTCCAACCGATTCTCAAGGTTTGTGTTTCCTGACCCTCACCTGTGGCGCCTGTTGATAACGACCACAGGACCGGACGGAGTGTTTCGATTGTGTTACCAAGCAGACTCCCAAGACTTTCCCAGTCTGTACTATTCGCTCGACGCCTTCACAACCAATTCATTGCATTGTTTGGGCCAAAAGCTATCTCTTATCGTAGGGTTAAGCGCCGATCAGTCTGCTCAGCTCACTGATTTCGAACAGACAGTTATTTGGTGAAGATGAGGACGCCTCGGGAGAAGTTGAATTAAATGATGCTTTGCACCAAGGCGAGAATGGTCAGTCGTTGATGAGTTACTCGTATTTCCATTGCCCATCGCCCTTCGATAGCCCAGGAAATCGCTACTCTACGTAAGGAGGCGCAGGCATTCAAGCGTGTGCGTACCGCCCTCAGATCGCCGAGCAACGACGAGGAGGCTGCGAAGCTCGCATTCGAAAAGGTTCGTGGTTACTCAAAGATAGTTGGCCCCGTGCTTATGGGCCATTGCCAGGTATTCCACTCGGACGTATTGAATCTCCTTTCTATGTCAGACATGTGGAAAACGCGAGCCCCCCCAGTGCCGCTATCGTTTGAAGGTATCAAAGACGGGACTTTCATTCTCCGTGAAAAGCCCACCAATAAGGTCACACCGAATGGCACGGCCACCCCGGTAAACAACCAGAATGGACATGATACACCGGCGAGCGCCGCCGCCGTAGGACTCAAGGACCAGAAAACTTTGACTTTAGAAGAAAATTTAGAGTTATTTATTGCAAGGTACGGGCTTGTGAACCAAAGACGTGCGAGATTAGATGCTGACCATCCCACAGTACAAGGCGTCTTGCAGCTCGTTTGCAAGCGGGGGAAGAAACCATTTCATTCGACAAAGATGATGATGATACCTTAGATTTTGTGACCGCTGCTTCCAACCTCCGATCTGCTGCATACAACATCGATGGAAAAACCCGTTGGGAGGTGAAGGGTAAGAGCTGCTTGAGATCAAAATCCAATCGATCACACCCCTGATGATGGTGTTAGAAATGGCCGGAAACATCATCCCTGCAATTGCTACCACCAATGCGATCGTTTCCGGTCTCATCGTCCTTCAGGCCCTCCAGCTGCTTCGGAAGGCCCACGGGACGATGAAGACGGTCATGATCCAATACAAGCGGACTAACCCTCTCAGCTCCGCCACACTACCTCCCCCCAACCCTTCGTGTGCAGTTTGTCGTGACACTTTCACGGAAGTGCTATGTGATCCGAGCAGAACAACGTTAGGTGACGTCGTTCAGGGAATCCTTGGTGAAGATGAGAGGGAGGTCAGTGTTTATGAGGAGAAGCGGATCCTCGCTGATCCAGATTGGGACGACAACCTTGAACGGACGTTGGAAGATCTGAATGTCACGCGAGGCAAGTTCCTCAACATTGTTGACGAGGACGGTGAGCTGGAGACGATATCGATCGGCATTGGCGTTCTCCCGTAGGTCCTTCCTCATTTCCCCTCGCTCCCAACGCATCAAATCAGCTAATCAACACCGTTTGTCGATACTTCACTCCCTATTCATCGTAACAGGCCAAACCATCCGGAAGATTCACCGCCTTTCGTACTCCCACATCCGCTTCCGCAGCCGCAGAAGAAAGTCAAAATGAAACTTCCGATGACGCCACTTTCCTCGCCCACGAAGGCGACGAAACGCCGAGCACCAGATGATGATAGCATCATGGAGGAACAGCCCGCCAAGCGGTTAAAAACCAGTCCGAACGGGGACGGACCCGACCTCTCTACCCCAAGAAGCAAACGTCAGTTGGAAGAGGATGGGCTGATAATCCTCGATGGACCTGAGGACGGTGATGCGGAAATCATCCTTGTCGATTGAGACAGAGCCTCACCCTCCCCTCGTCCCTGTATCTCTTGGCTTATATTTAATCACCTAATGTTTACTGTATTATCTCGTTGTGATGTTTGGTACATATTTCCTCCTGCAGTTGACCCTTGGCATTGGGGGACGCCGTGTAGACGACCACACCAAAATTGATCGAAAGGACTCTAGTAGAGAGTTACGACCGTGAACTAAACCGACGAACTTCGTCGAACTGGTATCGGCAAACCAGTGCCTCCTACCTAGTGCCTGGTGACGGTGATGCGCTGCAGCCACAGTCAACATCTCGGAACTATCGGCCTCGGGGTCGTTATGGCTTTCGGGAAACTCGGACGGCATCATGACTCCGAGCCGCATGTGCTGGACACCAGTGACACAGGCTGCACGGCGGCCGCAAGCAAAAACTGGTCGGGGTTTCACAGGGCTGCGTCTCGGATCTCAACGGCTGCGGTGTCAGTTGTCCGACACTGCCTGTAACTTGTGCCGCACTTCACTTCCCCGCTGAAACGACATCAAAGGCGGGCGTCGTGGTCGGTCAGCGGTCTGATCCTCGGGCGCTGCGGGAAATATCCAGCCTGCATCCTGTTCGAAGAGAAATCGTCGCAAGGTTTGTTAAGGGGCCATAAGGTGTACCTAAGTTGGAGTAAGATACAAGTTTCGATCTCAGAAAAGCTCAAGGGCACGTCGGTGCAGGGTCTGAACGTAGAATAAAATAAATCAAACGAATGGTCGTAACGAAAGAAAACGTCTTTTCCTCTCTGATTTGTCCAGCACGCGCTCACATCCTTCCTTCGTTTCATCTTCATACGCAAAGCACCTTGGGCGTAAACGGTTCGGAGGCCCAGGCGGAGACGGGAGCGAAAGGCGTGTGCGAATCGGCCAACATGTCCAACGAAGCATGGGTGATGCTCAGGGCGGGGGTGCCGTTGCCTTGGAAAGTCATCGAGTTGGCGCTGTGAGGACTCAAAATCGTGAGAGCGAGGAAACCGTTGACCATACTACAAAAACCAAGGTTAATATAAATATTGGGGAACACTACCGGTGGAGTACGCGGAAAAACTCACCCAGTCGGAAGACCAGTTACCTTGAAGCCACCGGTCCTGAGACCGCCAGTCTTCATGGCGGCAGGGATCGGATTGGTCGTTGTGAAGTTCGAAGATGCCAAGTTCAATGGGGTCGGGCGACGCGTAGTGCGAGCCTTAGCAGGGGCGGGATTCTCCTTAACGGTCTCGGGCTCGACGGGGGCAGCAGCAACAGGGACAGGAGGGGGTACATGGGCGGCGTTGGCCTTGTCAGTAACGCCACAGATGTCACGAGCAACAACCTCAGCGGTGACGTCCTCTTCAAAGAGCCTGCTCATTTCCTCTTCGTAGTCGTACTCGGATTGCAACCAGAAGTGTAGCTGGATGACGGTAATGGAGTTCAAGCCTGCCAACATCAGAGGCACGTCTGTCGGGATGGCCTTGGTAACCCTGGCGAGTTTCCCAGCCTCCTTGGCGATGGCCTCAGCAATGACAGCAACCTCAGAGATTTCCTCGATCTTGGTGGCATCGGAGTCGGCCTCAGAGGGAGTGACGGTCGAATCTTCGACAATAAGGGCAGCCAATAACTCGGCGGTGCAATCCTCTTCGAAGAGCTTGCTCATGTCCTCGTCGTAATCGAAGGAAGACTGAAGCCAGAAGTGGAGCTGGACGACAGTGATCGAGTTGAGACCGGCAAGCATGAGAGGAACATCGGTGGGGACGGGGGAGGTGGTCTTGGCGAGGCGAGCGACTTCGTGGGCGATGTCCATGGCGATCTCTACGCGGCGGTTGACGGAAGATTTGGTGGGGATTTCCATACCCTGAACAGCATCCACAAGTTCCTCGCCGACGATCTCGCGAGCAACGACGGCAGCAGTAACCTCTTCTTCGAAGAGCCTGCTCATGTCTTCCTCATAATCGAACTTCTCCTGAAGCCAGAAGTAGAGCTGGATAGCGGTGATCGAGTTGAGTCCAGCCAACATGAGGGGGACATCGGTGGGAGCGGAGGCAGCCTTGGCGAGACGGGCAACTTCCTTGGCGATCTCGGCAGCAATTTCGTCGGCACGGGAGACGGAGGTCTCGACGGGGGCAGGGGCAGGGGCAGGAGCCTCAACAACCTCGATTGGGGTAGGGATATCACTGTCTGCGATCTTCTGAAGCTGGGCGATGTCGATCTTGTAGGAGGCGTTGTATGGCATCTCTTCGATGTAGCGGGTGGAGGAGATGGCCATGGAAATGTTCTCACCCAACTTGTTCTTCAGGGCCTCACGAGCGGTCTTGAAGACCTTGATCTCGGTCGACTCACCAGTCCAGAAGAGGACGATCCTCTGTTTGGACTGAATGAGTTTGTAAGCGACGACAGAGCCAGCAAAGGAGTTGTTCATAGCACGTTCCAACTCGTCCATATCGATGAAGATACCGTTGACCTTGACATTCCTGGAGCGACGACCGTTGATAACGATGCGGCCATCAGCCGTGACCTTGCCGATGTCGTCGGTATATAGGAGAATATTGTCACCGTCCCAGGGACGAAACATGTGCTTGGAAGCCTCAGCGTTGCCCACGTAATGAGTAGCGGAGGAGTCGGTGATAATACCAATGATGCCGGAAGAGCCTGCGGACTTGGGGACGATGTTCATGTTGTCGTCGAGGATAACGAGATCCTGACAACCCTGGGTGGCATCGAAGTTGACAAACTCGGGAACCGGATCCTCGGGACGGACGAGCATCTGGCAGACACCAGCAAAGCCAACCTCAGAGCAGGCGTAATTGCAAGCGAGCGTGGCCTTGGGGAAGATCTTCTTGGCCAGCTTGAGGTCCTCAACGCTGAGGGACTCTCCTCCGATGACCATCCAATAGAGACGATCAAAGGAGTGTTCGGGGCCGAATTTCATCTTGACGTAGTCGAGGAAGGCACGGAAGACAGAGGGGGTGAAGTGGGTTCGCAAAAGCTGGGTATTTGCCTTGTTCTCGAGCTCAGCGCAGAGGGAAGCGCATTGGTCGGGGACGGAGAGGGCTCCGTCCAAGTATAGAGTGGTTTGGTTGAACATGAAGCGACGGATCTCGAAGAGTGGGCGGAGGAAAGTCTGAAGGGCAAGGTTAGGTGGAAAAAATAGAAAAGATAGGAGAAAACTCACTGTTCCACCACGAAGCCATTGGCCATCCTTAGGCTTGAAAAGAGTGGAAGATTCCTGATCGAGAGTGGACAAAGCTCGCTTCATGGGGTAAACGATACTCTTGGGAACACCGGTGCTTCCAGATGTGGGGGTGATACTGCAGATCACTGGAACCTTCTGGACGGCCTCGTAGGAAGCGGGAGGAGGGCAAACGATGGGAGGTTTAGGATCAATCAACTCTGTGGTGCAGACGGTCTGAACGGATATGTGGCCAGGCTTTGTGTTCCCATAGAGGACGAGGTTGACCTGGGTCCGCTCCAAAATCGCGGCCATGATATCCTGAGACCATTTGGGGCTGAGAACGACGGTAGTACGACCAGTAAGCCAGACAGCGTGGGCAGCAGCAACATAATCTATCTCAAGTCTATAAAACGCGAGATCAGCAAAACGTGTGATGGGACAGAAATGTGAGAATACTGACCCCATATGAAGGCCGATTGGACCTTGTGACTGATCAAGTTTCTCGATATGCTTGGCAAGCTCTCGAACACGAGCCCAGAGGGCAGCGTAAGACCAGGTATAGGAACCATGACGGACGGCAGGAGCGAATGGGCGGGTCCGGGCAACTCGAAGGAGGCACTCAGTGGGGGTGACGGTGTTGTTGGTCATGACGAAATGATTCGTGGGTCGTTAAAATAAGGACGTTAATGGGAAGTAGGTGAACACAATCGACCGGCGATTGTAAAAAAAGTAAGAAAAAAAGTGGAGGAAGAAAAGGAAAAAAGGCAACCAGGCCCTTGAGCTTTCGAGAACGAAGTGGTGGGTGGGGAGAAACCGAAACGGTCCTGAGGAGCGCAGGATGATTGATGGGTGGTATATATATCGTCTGGCAAGCGGGGGCGCTCGTCGGACACGAGGAAGTGAATCAAACACTCCTGATGATGGAGAGGCGATGCGAGCGGATACCATTCCGCACAGACTGTGTCGCTGATTTCCAGCAACATTGTTGTTTCAGCTAGTCCGTATCATCAATCTCGCCTGGCAAGGGAGTAAAAAGGAGGCCACTCACGAGTCTCCTCTCTTCCCCAGTTTCCTGCCACAGAGGGACTGGAGCGGGGTTGTGTGTTGGATCAGTCGGGCATCGGCAACCGGAGTGACCATCAGTCTTTCTCAACGCCAGCGTCGGCGTTTCGGAGTTTGCGCAGATGGTAACCGGGATGATAATGATCCCAGAAGTCTGACCAAGAGCAGTGGCTTTTGAACATCATCGCCCGCCAGGAACAAGAGATCAACAACCTTTGACGCCTTCACGCTCAGCCTCTCATCATGAAACATTTCTGCTGCCTGGCACACTCGCCAGTCTTCAAAGTTACAATGACCACTGCGGACCCTTTCGCCCTTGATTTTTGTGTGACCAAGCCAAAACCGAAGAAAGCGTCGTCCAGGCAGAAATTCAGCCTCAGGTTCGGAAGAAGGGAGTTTCTCAATTGCCCCACTCGCATCGCGCGAGACCGCATGAGCGAAGCTTTAATCATAAATACCGTTCAATCCTGGAATCTCGAGCTTGCGCAGGATTTGAATCTGATCCTTATAACTCACTTTATTCTGAGCGTGAGGCACACGAGTACGACCCCACCTCCGTTCCGTCCAGGATTGTGAGCCACGAATACAGGGCGATTTCTGTCCCCCTCCCCCCCAGAACTTTGAGCCCAAATTCAAGAAAATGTGGGGATAGGTGCAAAATACGAATACGAGAAAGTGCTGTGCTCGGCGTCAAGGTGAAATCATATTCCGTGACGTGCTCGCCGTCGACCACATCGCTGGTTTGTAGCGCAGGCCACTGATCTTCTCCTTCCTCTCCGTCTTCCCCTTCGCTGAGCGTGTGTTGCGTCTACAATATCCTCTTAGCCTCCCCGGTAAAATCTGGACGCGGATAGGAAGTCAGAAATTTATCTATCTACACAAAGAGAACCCCGCACTCAATAACCCGCAGCACACACCCAACTCATGTTGTCTCGCTCCAACATCAACGATAGCCTATTTGCAAGTGGCCCTTCATGGGCCTCCGGCGCATCCCAGGTTGAAATACTCATCAGCAGGGCCTGTAACCCATCCATCCCCGAGCCAAACTATGCACTCAATCTCGAAGTTGCCGACTACATAAACCAGAAGAAGGCCAATACGTGCGTTTTCCCCGTTGTTCTGATCATCGGATCCACCCTCATATGTGTTATCGCTCCAGGCCGAGGGAGTCTGCGACGGTGGCCGTCAGACTCGTGAATCACCGAAACCCCCATATCTCTATGCTGGCTCTCGCCCTCCTTGATACCCTCGCTCAAGCGTGCGGATACGCCTTCCATTTACAAATAAGCACGAAAGAGTTCCTCAATGAACTCGTCCGTCGATTTCCCGAACGGCCGCCTCCCTTCCCTGGACCCGTCATGACACGCATTCTCGAGCTGATCCACACCTGGAAAGAGACGATTTGCACGGATTCGAGATGGAAAGAAGATCTAGGGAATATACGCGATATGCATCGACTTTTAACGTTCAAAGGATACAGGTTTCGTGAACTTCCTCGCGCGAACGCCCCTTCTGCTTCTGTCAGTCGTTGGGATTGTTTTTTTTTTGAAGGGATGGGAACGTCTCCTGACGAGTTTCCCTGATGTAGAACCTCAAATCCGCCGAAGAGCTCGAAGAAGAGGACAGAGAGGCTCAGGCAGCGAAACTGCAGGAACTGATCCGCCGAGGGACTCCAAGGGACCTTGCTGCCGCTCAAGAACTCATGAAGAGCCTCTCTGGCGCGAATCCAGAAGCGAAACCAGACTACCGCCAACAGGCTCTCTCTGAACTAAACAAACTCGAGAGCAAGGTCATCCTGCTAAACGAAATGTTGGATAACGTCGATACCTCGAGAGGCGAGAAGTTCGCGGCGGGAGACGTGTACGATGTACGTTCGATTTTGACCCTGGGTGACTAGTCTCATTCTGTTGATTGTTTGGCCTGTAGCAAGTCGGTTGCTTACTTTCAAACGCGCGTCCAAAAATTCAAAAGTGGATCTCCGATGCCGAATCGCAAGATCCAGAATCCCTCGGTGAGTTCAGGATACTGAACGCTGGGTTTAAACTTTTCCGTAGTGGAGACGTTGGCTCTTACCAAATCTCCCAGATACGTTCCTCCAAATCAACGATCAGATCAACACTGTGCTGAGCCGTTATGAATCATTCAAGAAGGGCGATTTTGTCGCAGCCGCCAACCCGATTCCGCAGGAATTGGCCTCTACTTCGACCAGGAACGAGCTATCGCTGATAGATCTCGATGACAGTGCTCCATCCGACGCGTCCGCACAGCCCGCTTCCTCTGGTATTGATGACCTCGACGTTCTTTTTGGACCTCGCACCTCTGTCACCAACCCCACGACAACGACTCCCCCGAATAACATGTCGTCCTCCATGTTTTCCAACAACCCATATGGAGTGCAGAACAACGGCTTTACGTCGACAAGCGCACCGGGCACTCCTCGACCGATCCTTGGAGCCACCCCGAACCAATTTGGCTCGATTGCACTACCCACCACACCCCCTCAATACCAGAACCAGTCTCACTCTGGAAGGACAGGAATTTCACAACCCCACTTCTTCCAGAACAATAGCCTCGCAAACGTCCAACCTCAGGTACAGCGGCCACCGAGTCAACCGCAACAACCTCAGCAATTCCAGACGACGCTCTTTCAAGTTGCTTATGGTCAGAAGCCTCCTTCGCGCCAGGCCACTCCTTCGCAACAGCCTCAGGCTCAGGCTCCTTCGCAGCTCGGTCGTGCCACGAGCCCGAGGCAACCGTTTGTTCAACAGCAGCAACCGATTCAACCTCAGCTTCAGCCATCGCAAATTGGCCAGCCGCTTCAGCCACAACAGCCGCAGGGGAAGGATCCATTCGCGGATTTGGCCGGGTTGTTTTAACCTTTCACATCTAGCGGTGTTCCTGGGGCCTTGATCCACTCTGTCGCTCGTTCATTGTTCCCCCTTTTTTTCGTTAAATGGTGATTGTGCGTGTATGACAACACCGCGGCTAGATGTACCCATTTGTCTCTATGAATGCATGTGTGTATATCTTGTGCGCGACTTGGGAATGAAGTCCTAGTCGGCTTGCGGGGGTACTGTGTGATCCGGCATCATTGTGCCCCGCGGAAAAGCCATCTTGCGTATATAGTTCAAGGTAAAGCGAAGGAAGCGGAGCAGTGATGTGTGATTGATCATTAATTATTCACCGCCCCTGTCCCGGAACCGCCCAAAACTTGAGAGTCTTGACGTCCGTGGTGACGAGCCCCTCCAAGTCCCCCCATGAAAACAAGCCCATTCGCAAGAACTAAGCGTCTACATGGCAGATATCGGAGACCGCTTCATCCTCTTCCACCGCCCTCGTTAAATCGACGAGTTCTCCGAGAGGGAACTATTGTGAGGGACCAGCAAGACGGATCTTTCCCAATGATGGAGAGAGTCCTCCCGCATGACCATATACTCCAACACCAGATGCCCGCACATTCCCCCTTGACCAAGCAAAGGGGGGAGCAGGCGCGTCGTCCTCCCTAGCACAGACAAGACGCCATGAAGGTGGGTGTAACTGTGAAGGATTGAGAATGCGGAGAGGCAGACCTCCCAAACGGTGTGCAGGTCTATGGGGCACCGATTTACCACTTTTTCCTACGGTTTCTCATCCGACCAGCCTATGTGAATGTTCGCCCCTCTATATCACAGATTTGAGATGCAAATTATGGGTGGTCGACTTGGAGTAAGACGGGGTTTGTCGAGAACACCCAAGGAACAAGAAGTGGGCTCAAAATGAAGAATAGGATAGGTACCCATAGCTTCTAATGGCTCTGGGAAAAGATAATCGTAAATCTTCCAGCGAAACATTGGAGTGGAGATGGAAAGGGTAAAAGGGTCAGGGCACATCTGAGCGTATAAGATGGCCAGGGTATTTTTCGTCAACGAGAGACCTCGCGACTGGTGCACAGCAAAAATGCTCATCACTCAACGCAGAAGATTCCATAAATTACTCACCATCTTCACCTTTTCCCCCCTTCTCGTTTCGGCAGGATGAAGGAGGGATTGACAACGCCTCCAGAGTACCCGGACTTGTTGAGATTGGGCAAAGAGACAGATTTGCCTCCTTCTGCGAGGCGTCGACCACCCTGATCCCCTCGAGATGTATGCTTTCTTCTTGGGAAGTTCCGAAGCCGTCCCCTTGAAGGAGACGGTTGTGAGAACCGTGAGATGGGTGAAGTGGTCCGTCAGCCAAGTGAAGACAAGGGAAAGGTGTGAGACCCGAGCAATAGTAACCGTGGGGTGTGAACTCTCTAACACAGACTGTACGCGGTTCCCATCTGTATGACATCGCCGAAGCCCCAGGGGTTCGAAAACGGTGATAAAACGACCGGCGGGTGTATGTAGTTGGTAGAGTTGACATCCAGCTGGCGGAAAGTCCCACGAAAAGTGCCCGGTGAAGGGGAATGTGGTGTCTGCTCAACAATTGAAGGTGGTAATGGGGGCGAGAGGTTTTAAAAGAGAGTGGGCCGCATTCTACAACGAAAGGAAATGAATTTAGGCTGAAACCCAGCCTCGGATTCATAGCGGGAGTAGAATGGCTTGGGGGGATGCAGGTGAACTCTGACGCGATGCATGGCTATCCATGGCCAGCCAAAGCGAAATCTCATCAATCGATCGGATCTCGCAGCTCTCCACCAACGAAAGCCAGCCGTAGATTTCCCGATCTCAGTTCCGAGCCTTCCTCCGCCTCTCCTGCTGGTAGATACGCTTGCGTAAGGCATGAGTACCACTGGTTTGTCACGGAGTCCTATCGCCGTCTACCTCTGGCATCGTTATTAAGGACTCTTGGATGACCTAGGCTCGTCTCTGCCGCACCCTGCAACAGATGGTGGCAAAACACAGTCCCCAGATGGTCCAACAGTTGCCGAGCACACCATGGATATCTGCATAATCGGCGGAGGCGTCTCTGGGTTGTCAGCCCTCCAGGTAATCATGGGAACACCTCAGTACAAGTCCGGCCTATGGAGACCAACCTTGTTTGAGGCTAGAGATAAAACTGGTGGCATCTGGTGCGCAGACCCTCTGTCTTCATTGACCGCCTTAGCCGGCGAAAGTGACCACACCTCGAACACAGGTACTCGGCCCCCCCGGACACAGCAGATCCACCACTCACCCCGACCTATGATTCGTTGACAACGAACCTACCCCACCCCATAATGTCCTATGCGGCGTTTCCATTTCCGCCCTCGACCCCGGTCTACCCACGGGCAAAAGTTGTCGAAGACTATCTTGACTCGTTCGTCGCTCATTTCGATCTCTCAACAAATATCCGACTCAACACGACGGTTGAGCATCTGGAACGAGACGAGACCAACTCCTTCTGGAGGATCAGAACATCTGGGCCCGGATGCGGGAGGGGGTGGGTAAGGTTCCACAAGGTAGTCGTGGCGAACGGTCGGTTTCGGTTCCCTCGGTTCCCCAACGTACCCGGATTGGACGATTGGTTAGAAGCGGGCAAAGCTACCCATTCTGCGTGGTACAGACGACCTGCCGATCATGGAAGTGCTGTACTCGTCGTTGGTGGAGGTTACAGTGGGCGTGACATCTCGACAGAGATCGCCGGTTTGCATTCCACCACCGTTGTCTACCTCTCCGTCTCGGAGCTCCCATTCGACCCGCCTCGCAGCAGCAAGGTTCAGTACCGAAGCCGATTGGTCGAGTTGCTTCCCTTCAATAAGCAGGGAAGAGGAAAGGTGCGATACGAAGATGGGACAGAAGACGAGGTAGATTCGTGCATACTGGCTACCGGTTACAAGATGGTCCTCCCTTTCCTCTCTGGCCCCCTGATTCAAACATCCCTACCTCCAACCCCAATACCTCCGGTGGCAAACGACAAGCTATACAACTCTACATATCACATCTTTCCTCTCATTAAACACCTATTCCCTGGGACAGACAAGTACCCGCCTACCTCATTAGCCTTCCCAGGACTGCTCTTCCGCGTCTCACCCCTCCCTTTCGTCGAGGCGCAAGCGCACCTGATGGTGAAACTTTGGACGTCCCCAGAACTGTTAAACGTAGATGCCGAAGTCGATCTACTTGTCTCTCGGTACAAGATGCTGAAGGATAGGCTCGCGGGAGACGAACTTCAAGTTGCCAAACGTTACTTTACTTTTGAACCCCATGAACAGTTTCAGTATAGGGACGAATTCTATACTCTCATATATGGGGACGACGAGGAGACGTTGAAGAAGTATATCACCCCTAATTGGCACGAGAAGATGTATTTGAACACCTCCTTGTTGAGGGCTGAATGGGAAGAGATGGAACGGACGGGTGAAGCTAAGGAGTTTGTCAAGGGGGTGGGTGAGGGGAGCCGTGACGAATGGGAGAAGTTGATGCACAAGCTGTTGGATAGAGCGTTAGAGAAGCTAGACATCCAAAACCGATGAATGAAGAAAGATGAGTCCGGTCTCACCACTAATAAAAACATGGATATGCTAAGAGAATGGCAAGATGTACGCGCTAGAGAATGCAAAGAGAGAAAACGAGCGGCCAGAGAGAACGAATATCTCTGGATGCGCGACAGGAAATGAGAATCATACCAAGATGACAGCAAGAAGTAAAACCAGAAGGACAATAATGAGAATGAGGATGCACCAGCCAGATTTTGTCTCCTCAGTGTCGTGGATGAACTTGCGCATACGCTTCATGGCGCCATCTAACTTGACGTTTGAGCGGTCGACACCTTGTTCTATATCATCTAACATCCTGGTGAGAGATATTAGGTTGACACGCCGCTAAGCTGCAAACCAACTGTACACACTCGTTATGTTCGACAATTTCCTGGCCCATCAGGCCAGCCTGTTGAGCCAGTGTACTCAGTGTTCCAGCAATGGAATCGATGGTGCGGTCCTGTTCCCTAATCATCATCTTTGGAGCAGCGTTAGCGGAATGCATACTAGACGGAGGGAGACGCACCTGCTGTTCCGCCCTAGCCCACTCTGACTGCGAGTCCTCCTCCGCATCATCTGGCGTGACCGTTGGCGGACTCGGTTTGGCTGTTTCTCGGGGTGCGACCCATGATGAAGGTCTTGACCTTGGCTGCGGTACTCTCTGAGCCTTTTTACAAACAGCAAACGAAGGTAAATGCCAACCTTCGCAACTCCGGTCTCTAGTTCTGATCGAATAGTCTGTCCTTACATCGGATTTTCAGCCTACAACACACGAGTCATGCCACCAAACGAACCTCGATCTCCTGCTTGACAAAGTTCACGTATCTTCTCCGTTCCATGACATCCGATTCTTCGAGACCAAACATACGAGGACCAGTTTCCTCAACTATCCTGAGCCGCGTTAGCACATGTTGGGTCTCAACTGGGAGGGCAATCTTACTTCACGCTCTCTTCCAAGTCCTCCAAGTCCGCCTCCATGGCGGCGAGGGTTGCCTTGAGCTAGGATAACATACGAGTGAATTCGAAGCCTCAGAACAGAGTCGCCTAAGCGCACTTCGTTTCGCGCCCACACGAGTTCCTCACTCTCATCCCTAGCTGTGCTACGGATTCGGAGGTACGAAGCGCGTAGGGTGGAGGAGGTTTGCAGCGAAGTCTGTATCTCCCGTTGCACGGCATGGTATGGGTCTTGAGACATTGGAATAGATAATGTTCGGAGTGGGGAGGGTGTACGTGAAGGGGGGTGGAGAGATCGAATACGCAACTATGATCCAATTTGCCTCACCCACTACATCCACCATCGTGCAGTCCGCGACTGGACACCCCCCCGGCCAGTTAGACAATGTCGGACTTGATTCCAGCCATAGAATCGTTTGCCAAGGTAAGTAAATCGCGCTCGGCAGTGACCTGATGTTGAAACCACGCCACGAAGGGTGCTTTCGCTACAGCTGCTGGCTTGTCCACCATAGGTTCGCAACGAACACCCTCTACTACACCGCCCTTACCAAGGCCACTTACGAAATAGGAGTTGGTCTGCTCTGGTATGGCCAGAACTACCTAATTTACCCTGCGTCTTTCCCAGAAGGATCGAGGACAAGTGAGAACCCAGCCCATGCGTTCCTTGTCAGATGACCCATACACATATTCAGACGTTCCTGTGCCCACTCAGTACGACTTACCCTACGAGGACCTCACTCTCGTTACCCAGGACCGTGTTAAGATCAGATGTTACCTGCTTGTGCAACGAAAAGAGCTGAACCTTGCCACTAAGACCACCTTTGACATCTTGCCGGAGGCCGAAGATCCTCCGGAGAAGGTAGGGCTCGGGCTGGATTTACGCTTTTGATGAGCTGATATCTTATGAACACAGTATGCTGCCACTCGGCCAACGATTATAATGTTTCACGGGAATGGCGGTAACATGGGACATCGGATACCACTCGCGAAGATTTTTTACCTTAAGATGCGTTGCAATGTGATGATGGTCTCTTACCGTGGGTGAGTTCGCCATCCGAGTGGCACGAGGCCGATCTCTCAGTGTGCTAGATACGGCCTCTCGGAAGGCTCTCCTTCAGAAGAGGGTAAGTTCTCTACACCTCTAAGTGACCCGGGCCTTGAAGTGTCCACTATGTTGCAGGCTTCCAAATAGACGCTCAAACGGCTTTGGAATATCTCCTGGATCATGAGGTTTTCGCTAAGACACCAATCGTAGGTGATGCCAATATTATTTTCTTTTCTCGGCTGCTGATCAACCACATTAGATTCTGTATGGGCAATCCATCGGCGGGGCTGTATCGATTGACCTCGCCAGCAGGAACCCTGAGACTGTAGGATTGTTGATCTCCTAACGAGTCTCCCTTGGGTTGCTCACGTTCATCCCCCGTTTAGATCAGAGCTCTCATTCTCGAAAATACGTTCATGACCCTGCCGAGCCTAATCCCTTCGGCGCTACCTTTCCTATCTCCCTTCGCGTTCCTATGTCACCAAAAATGGGAATCTGCGAAAAAGCTGCCGAAGATACCGGTTACAACCCCGATTCTGATGCTGAGCGGTCTACAAGACGAAGTTGTGCCTGCTGAGCATATGAAAGAACTTTGGGAAATTGCCAAAACGAGGCGGAACACAGGATCCCGCGCATTTTTCAAGGTATGAATTCCTGCCCTCTCCTTGGTGTCCCGCGCCTGAGACTAGACCCTCGCAGAAGGAAACTGAACGCGAGTACAAGGAAGTCAACGACGGGACTGGAAAGTCCAAGTTCGTTGAGTTCCCTGAGGGCCACCACAGTACGTTCACGTGCAACCGCTACCAGGCAGCTACTTGCTAATAATGATTAGACGATACTTTTATTCAAGCTGGTTACTGGTCGGCCGTCGAAACTTTCGTCGCAGGTCTAGAATCCTCCTAAGGAGATCGATAATATGGTTACCATGGCTTAGTTCGTTATCTCTTGTTTCTGCCACCGGACCCCCTTTGTGTCTCTTGTAACATGATAGCATTTTGTTCGTGACTCCAGGACGTTTGCTCTGAGGAGAGAAAATACGTAAAGACAATCCACGGCCACAAGCAGAGGTGGTTCGTAAGGCCTTAAGGCCTCGATGGCCCGTCGAGCAACTGGCAGAAGCAGAACCCCCGTTGCTGCTGGGCTTCTAAGATGGGTATCGACTTGTCACCCTCACTCTGCGGTTCGTTTCCCAAACCTCTAAGGAATCGGACTTGTGGGCCTTGTCGGTCTTGGAAGTGTTTGGGTTGGCCTCATGTCCCCCGGAAGAACTACCCCCCCCCCCCCCCCCCCCCCCATCCATATCTTGGTGCATACGATGTTCCATATCTCCCATGCAACTGTCGTGTCTTCGGTGTCAGCCTGGACGTATCCTCGCCGAGTATGCTCGGGTGGTGGTATAATCTTCATCCGCCTCTGGTGATATCTCTAAGTTACCGGGCTTGGTCATTGTCACCTCTTCTATCCGGCTCCCGGATTGCTCACTACCGGACCGCCCTCTGCTAAAGTAGTATCAAGTGTATTCTTCCTCATAGTGTAGATGTTACTAAAATTTTGCATATCGAGGTCATCATCTCTACTCTTCACCTCTAGAAGCCAGGTAATTTCTCTCTAATATTAGCGATGCTCTTGTTCTACCTAGTACCCTTGCAGGGCGTAACCTAGACCCTAGTATCTGACTGACTTTCCCTACTATGCCCGGGCTTCCAACATAATTGGCGTTCCAACGATTGACAAATAGCACGCTTATTCCATGATTTTGTGACGATTATCGTGTCTCATTCGCGGTCTGAGAGGAGCACAAAAGTTAAGGGAGAACCCTTGCAACTGAGGCCCCTTCTTGAATCTCGAGGGCTTGAGCCGAGGTCGAGTACCGCCAGATGCCTGGCAAACAAGAGTAAACAATGTATGCTGTCGTCGATCATCTGCATCAATCCCTATCTGTCGTCATCACAAGCTCTACTGCAATCGGTTAACTTCTCTTACCTTCACCATGACAAAATCTGCAAGGCGACGAAGGAATAAAACCAGCGATACGGCGGCCGGCGCAGAGAAGGCTACCCCTCTCATAACGTCTCTGCCATTCGAACTCGTCGCGGAGGTCTTACTTTACTCGAATTCTCCCGCTGACATTCTTTCGCTCTCGCGGACTTGCAAGCATTTCCACGCAACATTAGTCCAGAACCCTGTTGCTGCTTTCATCTGGAAACGCGTTAGGGCCCAGACGATACCCCCTGTTCCCGACCCAACCAAGCTCGGCTTCTCTGAGCCACAGCTGGCCAATTTCATCTACGGTGGAGGGAAGTGTACGGTACGTTTTCCGCCGCCTTACTTCCCTTCTCGTGCTCATCCTCTATTCTAGCAATGCGGAAAGCACACAGACAATATGTATACATCGTTTTCTGCTAGGGTTCGCCTCTGTGGGGACCCGGATTGTCGCCAGAAACATTCGTCAGTCAGCAGTCTCTTCTGCTGTGTCACTAAGCTAAAGAATGTCAAAGAAAAGGTCTTGTTATCTTTGACTCTATCCCCCCACACGCGTCGTGGCTGCCTTGGATTGAGTGGAGAAATACCCACGAAGGTAAGAAACCTCTACTCGCCTTACTTACTTACTGACTCGGGTTAGTTCCAAGTGAAATCCCCTGTTCGATCACAAACAACAGTGTATCGGTAGGTGGTAGCACGGTCTATCTTACCTATGTTCGCGACCAGCTGCTACAAGCTAAGAATGAGTATAACAAAGCCAAACTGCTTGCTACGACTCTCGACAAATACAAGCAGGTAAGCAACTTAACTCTATTCCTCCAGAGAAATGCTCTAAACACCCCCCCAGGGAAAACAGAAATACGTGGATGGGCTAGAGGGCTGGATAAACGTAAGCTGCCTAGTGGACAACTGAAAGTTCTCACCCTGCGCTTTAGGGCTGCTCAGAGTTGTGTGGGTGGAAATGGCATTTCAGGAGGTTACAAAAGATCACCACTGCCAATAGCCGTGCGCAGTGAGTCTTTCAGGAGCTCTATTGCGACATAGCCCTGAATCCGCCGAAAGGGTCGAGAAATTTGCCGCCGAAAGGGGACGGGACAAGACCATTGTTCTAGACACACCTACAATTGTGCGCCTTCTCCGGGAGAAGCTGCTTGATTTTGAGTGGGTGACTCGCAGCGGTACGTTATCTCCATCTCCTATAGACGAATACGCTCAGTCATATATCTAGATCTTGAGGTGCTTTGGTCCGAGGTGGAAGCAGATCTGACTCGGATAGAAAGCAGTCGCGCAAACGCGAAGATTGAGTGCTCCCGCCTACGGCGCCGTCGCGAGGTGGAGCAGCTTTACAGAGAAATGGACCATTCCCAGTTCGATTGTTTTCCATCTCTCCCCCAATTCCGGAAGCTGCCAACACTGCAAGCATTTCAAGACAGTGATTTGGATGTCGAAAGCACGCCGTGGAGGAACAATTTTGTTGATACTCTTGTCAAAAACGAAGTAAGGGAATGGGCGACAAAAACGGTTCAAGCCTTTTCAGAGTTGCCCGGATACCCGGAATGGCCGTCAACGAAGACCCTCGTCCACCTTGTACATCGGATCTCATCTCGGTTTATCTGTACCCGGTGTTTGAAGTCCGGACCAAAGGCAACGAGAAACAGGAGCTTCACCTTTCGCCAGGCAGCTCATCATATATGCATAGTTTCTGAGAAGGGGAATAAGGATCAGTGGTCGCCGAGGAACTTTGTGGTGGATACCAAAGTATGCCCTCCCAGCCTATGCTAGATTTGTACTGAACGTGTGGAAAGGCTACCGCCGTCATTACCCGGGTTTTGAAGGCTGCCGGTGTAGACGTCGAAGAGCAAACCGCGGCTGTTTCGCAGGACATCATGTGTCTATCATGTTCTGGTTTCATAGTGATGGGTTTTGACGCCATGGTAGGTCTAGTGGTTTAATTCGACGAATGCCACCTGGATTTACCTTGTGCAATCACCGCAGGTGCAACACTCTCATCGACATGATGACATGCAATTTAAGTTACCCGCAGAAGAGGAATTGGCCAAATTTTCGGACTATCCTGCAACTCCCGGCATCACGGCGCAACTCATGCAAGCAGACCAGGAGATGAAGGAACGGAGGCAAAAGGCAAGTTTCGCATGTAAACACTGTGTTCCAAATCCGCGTGAGTGCTCGACAATGTGTGTGTTTGGGGGGGGACCTTGTTCAATTTCCCTTATGCATAGTCGCCGTCCGAGAGGCGGAGGGGAATCCTGACGGAAAAGTCCCACAGTCTAAAAAGAAGTCAAAGGCGTTCAACTTTGACGGGCTGCGTTGTCATTTGAAGGAGAAGTGGGTGATGCATGTTGCCTCGTCACGTTTCCTAACTCACCGGTCTCACAGACACAAAGTGGAAGAGATAGCAGACGAGGACTTCCTCGTGTTCAAAGAGTCTCTTAAGGAATGGGGGGCATAACTTCTGCACCCATACTTCGCCCGACGCCAGGACACTGGACACTCGGATCACATAATATCAGCCGACGTCAAACGACTGCCGATTTGTAACTTCGCATCGGACGATGTACTCGATCATGCTCAGCTTCCCAACTTCTCTGTCGTCCGCCTGTCTGTAGAAACATGCTGCTTGCTGAGTATAAAAATTCTCTGCCAAATGAACTCTTGACTTTGTCCTTTTCTCGTTCAAACACTGAAATACGACACTCCTTGCTCGACGTTCCTTCAACATGGTGTTCTCAACACCACTCGCCACGCTCATTACACTCTCTACTCTCATTACTTTTGCATCCGCTGTCACCATCCAGAAACCTCTCTTGCAATTGCCTGCGGATGCAGCTCAGAACCGCCAAACCGTCAAGGAGATGTTTCTGTACTCTTACAATGCATACAAGTCAGTCTTCCCGCACGGCGCGGTGGTAGCCCATCCCCTCACGGTGTTAGCAGGAACGACGCGTGGGGTCATGATGACGTTACTCCAATCAGTCAAGGGTTCGCTGACGACCGCAACGGGTGGGGTGCGACAATAATTGACTCCTTATCCACTATGGTGAGTTCTCCTTCTCTCTGCGTAGCGGTAGTTGATCGCCGCTCTCCATAGTATATCATGGGCCTCGATGTTCGTAACGGACATTCACACGCAGCATGCGGTGTCTCGAGTTGACTCTATCGCAGGATCTCTTTCAAGATGGTGTTGGATTTGCAAGCAATGTCAGCTTCACTAAATCACGCACAAATGATACGGTCAGGTCCGTACTGCCTGGCTCACGATTTCGCTCGCGAAGGCTGAATCGATACTCTGTTTGCATTCAGCGTGTTCGAGACGACCATTCGTTACCTCGCTGGTTTGCTCAGTGCTTATGAATTGAGCAACTCCAAATACCCTGCCTTACTTACCAAGGCAACGGAGATTGCGGACACCTTGTCCCATGCGTGGGTTGGGGTGCGTTCGGTTGTGGCTGGTAGCTGAATATAGAACTGACTAAAGTTAACCAAAGGCCAACGCGATCCCCTATGGTCATATGAACCCGGATAACTCTCCCATTGTTCAAGTGGTACGTCATAGTGTCTGTGGACATGCTTCGCATTCACTTACCCATCTGAACCAGTCGAACATCGCAGAAGCCGGCAGTGTGAGTACGCGTATTGTGCGACGGTCGATGTAGTTTACTGACAAACGTGGTGCAGCTCTCGTTGGAGTGGTACACCTTAAGGTAGGATGATGACGCCTCAGTTCGAGACCTACGATTCAAACTCAAATCATAGCAAGTACACTTACAACCCAATCTATGCTAAGCTTGGGGTGGGTTCCGCAAGGCAGATCGCAACTCAACCTCACCCCTTGCCGGGTAAGTACTCTCGTGGTCGTGCAGCACTTCACGGATGCTGATTGCCGATATTTTCTAGGACTCGCCGCACAAGGGATTGATCCATCAACGGGTACCCCTGTTGGTGACTATGTGGTATGTAAACACCCGCCCATTTTTAGTCACATTCCTTAGCTCGCGAGGTTACAGACCTGGGGAGGAGGGTCAGACAGTTACTTTGAGTACCTCATCAAGTATGCGCGCTTGTCCAACACGTTTGACTCCCTATGGGCGCAAGAATGGGCGACTGCGGTCGATTCTTCAATCAATCTGCTCTCCTCGGTGAGTGCCGTTTGTACCGCTTCGTTCCTTATACTTATTGTCTGCAGCGGTCCGGAGTAGGTGATTGGCTCTACCTAGCGGATTGGTACGGGGGAGGAACCAAGCGACTCATCGGTTCGCACTTGGCCTGCTTCAATGCCGGAAACATCATCTATGTAAGCACATCTGTGCATTCTCGTCCGGCTGAAACTCATCCCCTGTGGAACGAAGGGCGGAAAACTGCTGAACAACCAAACCATCGTCGAGTTCGGATTAGAACTGAACGAGGGTTGCTGGAACACTTACGCCAGTTCACCGTGAGTATTTACTCACTGCCGCACTTGAGGGAGGCTCTGCTTACCTGCACTAGGACTGGAATCGGCCCCGAGACCTTCGGTTGGAAAACTTCAGGCGGTAACTTCTCCGGACCCGCTCTCACTTCGGAACAGGAGACGTACTATCAGGTGATGCTTACGGTGCTCTGTCTCTGTGCCGGAACTGATACTGTCTCTAGAAAAATGGATACTACCCTGAATCTACTGATTACTACCTCAGACCCGAGGTCCTCGAATCGAATTTCTATGCCTGGCGAGTAACCGGTGACCAGAAGTACCAAACTCGCGCCGCTAGTGCTATGACGAGTTTCCAGAAGTACTTGCGGATACCTACTGGAGGATATGCTGGGATCTGGGACGTCACTATGCCTGATGCTATATCCTATATTGACACCACAGAGAGCTTCTGGTATGCCGAGGTGCTGAAGTATTTGTAAGCCTTCTGCTCCGGATCGTCTGGTGCACACGTTCTTAGTCCCCGCTCTAGGTACCTGACGTTCGACGATCCATACCGCATCAGTCTTGATGATTGTGTGTGACCAACGCCATTATAGCCTTCATACCACTGATACAGATTGTCTTTGGCAGGGGTTTTCAACACCGAGGCGCACCCCTTCAAAGCCCCACCAGCCAAATCCACCTATAACGAGGGGGTTTCTTCACCCACGCCAACTGTGCCTTTCACCGTCCAACAAGACGTCCCCGTCGCACAAATCAGTCCCTGTCCCGCACTCGGCGACCTCCTCACCAAGGTCATCACCGATGTGGTTTTCGGTGCCGTGGAAAATCTCCTTGAAGGGTTGGTTCTGTAGGCCCTCACAGGGTCTTTCTTGGCTTTGCACATGGGGCGGCCTGTAGACACATCTCTTGTTGGTTCGAAACTTGTCGAGTCTATTAATGGACACCTTGTACCGAGCGGTGTGGCCAACGTTAAATCGAACCCTTCCTGAGTTTTCCTACTTGTACTAACGCAGTCTTGCCGGTGAAAACAGCGACAATCCCAAGCCCGGCACCGTAAAGTAGGACCTGACCCAACCTCAAGTCGACCCAGTACCAGACCAGCAAGAGTTCGAAGGCTCCCAAAGTGGCCGTGAACGGTATAATTTTGAGGGAGAATAAGTTGGGAACTTTTGGTGAAAGTTGTGACCACTACACAGGAACGTCATCTCAGCCAACATCTACGTCGAGTCTACGGAAAGCACATACCAGTCCGACGAGGACCACCCAAGGTGCAAGCACGAGTGCCGAGAAGACAGCGGAAATGAACGCTGGTGGGGTCTTCTGCTCCGGGCGGAAAGTGTGTTCAATAACAGGCTGTGGATGGTAATAGACTTCCTCGGGATGTGATGCAACGGGTTGTGATGCAGGGACGATGAGATCGAAGAGGTCGACCGCGAGAGGTTTGTGCACAAATGACCCGATGATAAGTGACACCTTCAGCACCGAGTCGGGGGAGGTTGGCGGGAAGGAACTTGGGGGACGAGCCATATTCTAAATGGTGTCAGGTAAATATAGAATCCGGGATGAATCCAACTCACCAGTTCGAACCTGGCTTTCCCGTTGCTCGTAACTCTGACGGGTTGGAGACCGTCCTCTCCAGAGATGTTGTCATAGAACCTGAGAAATGCCTGGTGCGGCTGCACACCAGTTCCGCCATCATTCTCAGTAACCTGGAAAGTGACCCTCAGGACGTCTTGTGGGCCGAGCCGAACTGGCGAGGATTTTTTGGTCAACGAGATACTAGAGTGCACGCGTCAACTTTGACTGCGCTCGCTAGCCACAACCAGGAGATCGGCGGTAACACATACGGCTCTGAGCGTATCTGATCCCCATTCGGAGAAGAGACAGTGAATTTCGGGGACTGGAGGGCTAGGGCAGCCGCATACGTCGAGGCGACGAAAGCGAGAAGCACCACCAGCATTGGGGACTTCATGATGATGAAAGGAGTTGACGAGGTGACGACCCGATCGCGTGCCACGTTTGGGTTAGTATTGTCGACGAGCGCAATTCGCTTTGGTGGCTAAAAAAATTAGACCCCACCGTGGTTCGAACACGGGACAACACGATCTGCAATCGTATGCTCTAACCACTGAGCTATGGAGTCTGAAGGGTACTGTGACTGTATATTTATATCCTCCTTTTCTTTCCCTGCACATCAGATTGAACGCGTACGCGTCAGCTTCAATTGATCTACTCAATATCCACTTCTCCCACCATGGCCGACGTTGAAATGAAACCCGCGGATTCCGCCCAGGATAAACCTGAGGATAAGAAAGATACCAAAGATCAGACTCCTCCCCTCACCCCAGGCGCTGAAATTAAGGCGAACCTCGCACTTATCGAAAAGGCTGTCTGGTCGTTAGAACCCCGGTTCGCTCATCGAGTGCTTCGTTCCTTCACTGCCTTGAGGAAGAAGCTCGACGACGGAGTCCTTCGAGAGGCTATTCAAGATGCCTACCCCACTGGTATATAACATTTATTGCACCTCTTCCGTAGATGTCTAAAACGGTTGTAGATTCTTCCGTAAAAGCTTCGTTGCTTTCATGGTTGCCCGAAGCCCCGGCAAAGGAATCTATGGATGTAGACGAAGTCTCGACAACCAAATCCCCTGCATCGGATCCGGTGCCGGAAGTTCAGATCTACCTTCAACTCCTGCTGATCCATCACCACTTGAAAACCCCGGACACATACCCGAAAGCAGTAGCTCTCGCGCAAGAAACCATTGCAAAAATGCAGGCTCTCAACCGCCGGAGCATGGATCCGATCGCTGCAAAGGTCTGGTACGTCGTGGAAAGGACGTACGAACTCGCCGGAGATTTAGCAGAGGCTCGTCCGTATGTCTTGTTCCACGACTTGCCTGACGACAGAACTGACGGTTCACCAGATTATTTCTTGCCGCTCAGAGAACTGCTTCCCTCCGTCACGACGACGAGACCCAAGCGTCACTCATCAACCGATTGCTTCGCAACTACCTTCACTATAGTCTGTACGACCAAGCTGACAAACTTGTGTCAAAGACTACGTTCCCAACTTCCGCGAGCAATCCACAGTTTGCCCGTTACCATTATTACCTTGGGCGCATCAAGGCTGTTCAGCTTAACTACACTGAGGCCCACACTAACTTGAGACAAGCCATCAGGCGTGCTCCACCTGCAAAGACTGCCCCCGGATTCTATCAAGCAGTTCACAAGCTTTCCGTAGTGGTTGAACTCCTCATGGGTGATATCCCTGACCGCGGCCTGTTCAGGCATCCTGTTCTTGAGAAGGCACTGAGCGGGTACTTTGATATCGTCAACGGTGGGTTCATTCACAGTTACGGGAATCCGCTGTTGAATTTAGTCCATCAGCTGTCCGAGCCGGTTCTCTATCACAGTTCCAAGCAACTCTCTCGCAAAATTCTGCCCAGTTCGAGACCGACAAGACATATACGTTGATAGGGCGCCTCCGACAAAACGTCATCAAGACTGGTATCCGTCGCCTGTCTTTGTCATACTCACGGATATCCCTCCGAGACATTTGCTTTAAGCTTCATCTGGATTCAGAGGAAGATGCAGAGTACATTGTTGGTAAAGCTATCAGGGATGGTGTCATCGAAGGCCGCATTGTGCACGAGCAGGGATGGATGGAATGCGACGGCCAGAAGAGCGGGTATGGCCCCGAGGTCAGCGAGGTGTTCGGAAAGAGGATATCATACTGCCTCGAACTGCATAATCAGAGTGTCAAGGTCAGTTCTCTATGCATAACGTTGATGCTTCGGCAGTCTAACGAGTGCCCTCAAGGCTATGCGGTACCCGCTCAATGCTCATCGGAAAGAGTTAGCTGCTGCCGAGGGTGCTCGAGAGAGGGAGAAAGAACTGGCAAAGGAAATCCAAGAGGGTGGTGACATTGACGATGACGATGTTGGGGCTGGCGATGCATTTTAGAAAGTCTTGTAATATCGTGTGTGCAGAGGGATACAAATTCACTTCCGTTGCATCACCGATCCGGGCGCCGATCTGACTGATCGAAAGTTAGTTCGTGTATGTCTTCGAGCCTCTTCGCTCGAATTTGGCGTCGAATACGATCACCGGTAAGTTCTTGCCTTCTACTCGTGGGCCGAATACCTTGCGCTCAACTTCCGTAAGACTGGGTATGTCGGTAAGGATCTCGAGGGTGCGTGAAACCAACGGACCAGGAGTCATGCGATCATGACCTCCGAATGCAGGCAACCGCTACTTTGAGCATTTCAACCCAATTCCTGGTGAGGCAAATCACATTTCGGGCTTCAAAGCTTCGTCACTTACAAGAAATTGTTCGAACGTTGCATCTTTCAGATGGCCGGACACGTCGAGTGGTGAAATACCGTAGGGGGGTTGAGGTGTGGGAGCATGTCAGTGGGGTGAGACGACTACCAGGTCCGTATCTGACCTACGATGATCCCGAGAACCTTAACCCTGACCACTCTTGACAATAGCCCAGTGGACAGCTTGGCTTTCACACACACGTCAGCATCACCCTACAATACAAGTATATCCCCTGGCCATTGTCGTGTTTTTCCGAAAACTGAATCCGGAGTTACAGGAACTGATAGCCGATGCCGCAAGGATTGAGTTGACCCGGCGGAATGCCGCCCAACTGGAGGCAAAAGCCGCCGACGAACGTGCTCAGCTTTTTGCTTTGCGCTCGGCTCAGGCCGTTGCATCCGAAGCAATCGCACAACCTGCCGCGGAGCGCTTGGATCCAGCTGCGGTTAACAAACAGGAACTACGCAAGAACTTTGCCAAAGAGCAGGCAAGGGAGCCTCAAAAGGATTCGCCCCTTTGGAAGCATGACAATGATGAAGCTGAAGCATGGACGCCGAGAGCTGCTCGTCGAAGGGGCTGACCCTCAAAATCCAAGACCTCACTTAGCCAGAGAATTGTCTCTGATACACGAGTTCCTCACTTTCATATTCTCTGACGGCATTCGCTAAGTATTCCATCACGCCTCGAGGCGGGTGATTCAAATAAAAGCGCCGTACTATATAGATGCATCATAATTCCGGCTTGCATGAGCCCCGTCCCCCGGCTTTCATCCCCTCCATCACGCGAGCGCCGTAAACTGCTCCCTGGATGGTATTGACTTTCCGGTCTTTTCTGCTATTCCTTAGGAATCTTGTGACTTTTATCCACAAACGATGGGATCAATCGACTCGTAGGCTGTGGTACATTTTTGCGCTTTTGCGTTCGAGCATTTCCTCCGGACACCCTGAAAAGAGAAGCGAAAGTCGTCGAAATACCGAGCCTCGACCGGTGAAACCCAGCTCGACCAGTACGACAGTGATCTGTGCCAGTCGACTCCCTCGACCACAGCTCACGCCGATCATTAGTGGCGACACTCCCGACATTGCCTCCCCGACATTCATCCCGATCGAAGTCCGCCAACCTACGATCCTTGAAGACACCGACGAATACCACGAAAACAGCTCCGGTTACCTAAATGCCGATGGTTCTTTCTTAGAGGATACCCTCCCGCTTTCGAGATCACCCGGGTTTCCAGGCTACCACGATGAACCTCAACCGATCCACGTCTTCCCACCTCCGAATCGAGAAGAATTCACCTCAAATTCCCCTGTGACCCCTTCGCGACCCATTTCTAGATCTTCTTCACGAAATTCTTATCATTCGTCATCTCCACATCCAGAGTACCGTCCAGGTAATCGCCCGCGGTCGTATCGACAGCCGTCCGAAAACTCCCACTATTCTCGGTCAATCCTTGACGGGTCAGAGGCAGCGGCGCGCGGATTTGCCCCCAGAGCCGTATCTCCAAGGCCTTCGTCCATCGCACTATCCGTTCGCCCACCATCTGTCGCGGGTTCCACCGCATCTCATGTGTATAGCGCTTCGAAGCCCACCGGTCGTGTACCACGGCCGTCTCCAATTAGCAATGCCCCTCGGCGCAGGAGCAGGTCGCGCACCCCTGCATCAGCTCGCCAGAGCGTGCATGAGGCCTACCCAGACGTTCATATTCAGGAGCCGCCTCGGCCTGAGTCCCAAACGACTGGATCTGGATCCGTTCATTATGACCGTAACAGTGTTATTGTAGGCTTCGGCCCCTTGCCAGCCCCAAAGCCGGAGGGCAAGCTGCGTCCAATGTGTGAAATCGACAGATACGAGAAGCATCAGAAGGTGGTCGTCCCTGGGGCGGCTAATCAACATGTGTGTCACCCTGTCACTACGGAGTTCCTCCGGTGGGTTTTTCGGTTTTCCCAGCGGTATATCGAGTGTATGTTTACATTAATTTCTAGAGAGTCTCTTCCCGAAAAATGGGTCGCTCTCATGCATCCTGAGGGTGCGTTGTACTGGGTCCACGAGAGAGATGTGAGTCCCTGCGCTCACACACGCACTTCAATCTGACGAGAAACGCCTCAAGCCAATCTATACCGACACAAACATGTGCGATCAGGATCTCCGACAGCGGATAGAAGAAGCTCTCGAGGAAATCGACAAGTTGAGGAATAGCTGTCCGCCGCTACCGCAGGGTGATTGGGAGCTCGCGCTGGAGCTAGGGGAGGATGAAAATACTGGGGAGCCTATCTGCTCGTACTACTTTGCCCGTCCCTCCACCCGTTGCATCTTTTGGCTGCACGATTTCGACCTAGAGAGCGTCCTGGGAGGCCTGCGCGGTGTGACCGAGTGGCCTCATATCCGTGAGTCTGCCCCTACGTCATGTTGAGCTCTCGAACGCTAAACGTGCGAGTAGACCTGGCATTACAAACTCAGTATTGGTGAGCGCCTTGACTTGATCACTGACTTAGTGGCTGACGGCCGCCAGGAACCACTGGGAGATGTACCCACACGACAGGGAAATTTCCGAACACCTGTTCCAAGAACTTCTTGGGATCTTGGTCCACGCAGGTGTTGGTAAGTCACTAGTCAGAGTCATCATCGAATGTGGCTCACCATTGGCCCAGACTGTATGACTTCCTCCAACTCAACCGCGGCTTATTCGGAAGGGGAGCTCAACAAGCTTCTGGGCTACGTGGGACATCTCAAATCTGTTGGGAGTGACTATGGTTTTTCTGCTTGCATAGTCGGTAAGCCAAACACCAAGCGCCCCGCCCCCCTCTAAGTTTCACTCACGGTTTTTCTCAGGCCGTTTGATGAGTTTTTTCAGTATGTCGCTGTTTGCGTATGGTCGAAACCTGGGACCCTGACGGGGGCTCTGGTAGCATGGTCTCGCTATATCAACTTTTACGGCCAGAAAGGAGCCCGGCTTACAAATGACCAGACGATATATGGGACCACACAGAAGCGGACGTACCTGATAAAGAGCTTGACTCTTTTCTTCTTTTATGCTCCGGAACTACACCTCAGAGGTATGCACGTTCGCTATTTTCTAGTAATGTATTGAGAACCTCCTGAATAGGTTTGGAATCCGTTTACACGGATTTCGTTCTCTGTCAGCACAGGTGGGCGCAATTCATCACGCAGTTACAGGATGACTGGAGAGAATTCATCCTATACGTGAGGATTACTTAGCTGTTGTGCCGAGGTGATATTTACGTCCTCCGCTCTGGCAGGGCACTGTGTTGCTAAATGCCAACGTGGCGTTCCTCGCCATACCAAGTGTGGACCCCGGAAACCGCAATCGCACCCCCGTCCAACTTTCTAGTTACCTCTCCATGATCACATCCATCGGAAGCATCGTAATAGGTTTGCTGTTACTGCGCCAGCACAGGACCAAACCTAAGGAGTCTTCGGACGAAGTTGTAAGCTAACTTATTCAATCCTTCCCTGTACCCCTTTTCTCACTGCGACTGGGACGTTCTATGTGATAGGATAAGTATCTTCGGAGTCGTCACGATGCTGCGTTAGGCTTCGAAACTCTCGCAATCCTGTACAGCCTGCCATACTCGTTACTTCTTTGGTCGTGAGTTTTGGCACACCTATGACATCCGCATCCACCGTTGGTCTGACGCCGTTGATCAATAGCACGATGGCGTTTTCTGCCGCCTTTGTCCTTGAGACAGTCGCGTTTAGCCACCAGCTCTGGGCAAAACTTTCGGTCGGCGCCGTACTCGCAATGATGACCTTCCTGATTTCTTGGTGTATATGGACCACGATAGAAGCCGAGGGAGATTTCAGCATCTTTGGCAGTATCCATCATCTAAAAGACCGCCTCGTCATATTTACTAGGGGCCTACGAGGTGAAACCCGCGAGCACGTGTCAGACGCAGGGCGTTATGAAGATGGGGAAGGTCAGCCTGAAAATGGGAAGTTCCGCTTGAAGGAGGCTTTCAAAAATTTCCGGCGGAGACGGGGGATTTCAACGTCCTCAACTCTTGTCGGTGCAAACCCGACAGTGGGCAATGGCCCGTGTCGTCCATCGAATTGTACGACAGTGGTGGAGATGGGTGAGATCGGTAACAAGGAGCCAGGGAGTGCGGTATAGGATGTATGGATTCAAATTCTGGCGATCTGTTTCTTTAATGGCTCGCTTCAAGCTTGTGTCCTGGTCTTCTCGTCTTGTCCTTCTAATGTAACTGTCACCTAGCCTCACATTCCATTTGTTTGTATCGGTTAGAAATTCGAGAACATGCTACCACGTCAACGGGGCGAACTAGAACCGGGAATAGGGAAATTGTGGAGATTTGGCACTGATACATGTTTGAAGAAATGCCCAGAGAATACGGAAGGATGTGAAGGGCTTAGGCTGCTGATTGGCGGCACTAGGTAAAACCGATGGCAGTGTTTGCCCTCGGTTACCCCTGCTAGTCAGCCAGCGTTAGTTTTTGCTTGGCCCTTGGGAGATTCTATGCTCTGAACGTCAACTTTCGCTTGAAAACGACACAACCTGGGTGGGAGAGGTTGGCAGGCGGGTGGTTCTTGAGGAGAGAAACTGAGAAACTCAGATTTGCGGGCTCGTGGTACATTGCCGCTGCGGGAATAGGCGGGAATGCTATATGAGCGTGCCGTTGCAAATGCCTTTTGCCCGAGGAACGCGCTCAGGATGCCCTGAAGGTTTTTTGTGAATCTAGCATTCTAGTAGGCTCTCGGGTTTTAGATACCACATTACTGACCATTAGTAGTAATGCATGATTGTTCACTGCCCTCAAGGCCACGCTTTGCGCGCACGCGAATAAATGAACGTCTGAGGATTTTTAAGGAGGGGTCAGAAACCTGATCACGACGCCGGGTGAGGAACGCTGTGAAACTCGGCAACCCGCACCCTTCTGCGACGGATGTATATATTCCAGGATGTGCGCAGTCTTAGGGGTAGTCGCCAACAATGGTGTGGGATTTGATTAAATCCACCTCTTCTCTAGTTGTGGCGTGGCGGCCCCGCCGCTCTGGCCTTGTTGGCTGTGTTACTAGGGGCAGAGTCTATTGCTGAACACTTTGGGCGGATGGGCAGTCAGTACTGTGTTTGGCAATGATTCAGAACGCCACGTCCTGGTTCTCGATGGGCGAAGTGTCGAGTACATCAAGATGACAACCTAATAAATTTATCTTTTTGGTCGCGGCACACGATGTCTTCAAGGAAGAAAGGAAGAGCCTTTGGCTCACTCTCGGGGTTATGTCCAGGCCTGGAGCTCAGGTGATTGCCTCTGCTGTGCATAGAAGAACCGGCGTCGAACAAGTGGGAGGTTACATAACTCAACAAGGCGGACAGAACAGAAAGCAATGGCCAAGGAGTACAAAGTATGCGGTCAGGCGAGGATTTTGCCAACTCCCAGTCGGCATTTCTCGGGTTGCCAGAGGGACACGCCGAATGGTACCTATTTTCCTGTGGACAATTTCTGTGGGGAAGACTGGGTCGGAGGAACTGGCGGCCGATGCCGAGATGGCGAGTGTCTCTGAAGAGCGCCGCATAATGACTAGTACACTTTTTGTAGGTCTTGATAAAAATTTCATGAATCTTCATAGGTTTCGGCACTGATGATTATGATAACGCTTTGGCCCACTTTTTCTGAGGGCTGTTCAGTGAGGTTGTCTCGATGAACATTGCCTCGCAAATTCTACCGTCATGGCCGGACTGTTTTAACGCGGGCGTATTCGGGTTCGCTGAGCATAGTATACTTGTATAGTCCGACCTACGAATATGCAATAAGACAGGGCAGAATTGCGGAAGGTATTTGGTTCTCTGCGAACCATTCGGTTGGAATCCATGGAAGTTGTTGGAGAGACCTGCAAAGGGGCTCTCGAGCTCTTAAGCGCCGTTTTCGCATGCTCGGACTGTCTAAATGATTGCTTTCTTTACACGATAAGGCGGGTACGACATGGTTGACGCATGGTCCCGTTTTACAAAGTAACGGTATGCAAGATCAGCAGAATTAATCAAGGGATAGACCCTGGAGCATCTGGAGGGGGCGGGCTTATGATGACAGGCTTATCTTTCCTGCCCTTCTTGTGGAACGCAACAGGGCTAGTCGAATAGCGAGCGCATCAGTTACGAATGAAACATCCTGTGCAAACGGTCGGGGGTCAGCTGGGACTCACCCATTGTCAGTGCCTTCGGATGATCTTGTCGGAAGTCAAGGAGACTGTTAAATGGCAGGTCCGCTAAACAAAGGTCGCTTACTTGGAAACATTTCCGCCTTGCGCGGTCTGGACGTCCTTTGTCACCGTCACTGTTTGGTCTTGAGGTAAGATTAGGGTTCAGTGGTCAAGGAGGGCGACATAAAGGTGGTCCTTACCTTGCCCGGGTACAGGGTCTGTTGTCTCGGTTTTAGATTCAGAATGGGGCGGATCCGCGCTTGGAAGAAATCAGATAAGCGCCACATAACCCGGTATACAGGAAGGGTTTCTGATAGACACTCATACCTGACGTCCGTTGCAGCCGGGTGTTGGGTACTTGGGTCCATGTCCATGCAACAATCGAAAGTGTTGGGCGAAGATTGGACGAGGTTTGTTAGGACCTGCCGTGATTGCCAGTGCCTATTATACGGTTCGGTCACGGCGAGTTTTCCCACCCATACAAAACGTTCTTGGGTTTCGATTTTTGTTTGTTCAGGGCTGGACACGCTTGCAAGTGACTGGCGACTGGTGAACTGTGGTATATAAAATGCGGACGTTGCGGAAGGCAGTTAGTTATCCCATTGGGCGATGAAAAATATGGATGGTCCGAGTAGTCGTCTACACCGCATGACTGTGGTACACGTTCTAGTGGAATGCGGTCACAGCCAGTGGGCAGGCAGTGCGAGCGCCGTAGCGGGGCGCTTACACGGCTGAAGAACGCCATGATATTACTTAAGCGCTCTGCTCACCACCAGATATAAGGGTTGGTCTCTATTGCCATCACTCCCCACCATCACCCTCCCAAGGAAATGTCGGACATCAAGACCGCGCTCCAACCCACATCCCCTGCTCTGTCCAAGAGGTACAACAAGTCTGCTCGGTACGCCTTGATTTACATTGTACCCCGTCGTTCTGCTCACCCTCCCATCTCTAGTGTGGACATCCAACATTGGACAATCCCTGCTGCTTTGTACACCGATGCCGTTGATCCTGAGTGCGTACTGCTCCCATCTTGCCATCGCATCTTCGGCTCACTTCCGAATAGGCCTCAGTACCTTCCACCAGGCTGGAGGTCGCACATCCACCCTGAGGGGGCTCTCTATTTCCACAGAATCTCTCAGCTGAATGTCGTCACCGGGGAGGACCTTTCATCCGAGGCAGCCGCTCATATTTACTACTGGAGTGACAAGGTCGTCAAAACTTTCGAGGAGATTAGTGTTCCCCTCTCCGATTCGTACGAACTCTACCTAGAGTTCGACGAAGACACGCTTGGCTGCAGATATTACATAGCAGATCATTCGAAGAGGTGCATCTTCTGGCTGGAACCGGTGTCCACCGAAGATGTTGGAATCAATCCGGGTTTCTCCATGGATCACTTCCGTGAGTACCTGACATGATCACCGCCCCCCTAAAGTACTGCTGATCTGATGATGTGCCCCCTATCTCAGGCTACGGATTAGAAGAGATGTACTGGTCGCATGTGGAATTTTATCCATCTCATGCGGGAATCCCCACAAATGGTGTAGTGGATAATGTGTTGAACACGCTCGCGCATGCCCAAGGCGGTACGTGTATGCGGGACGATTATGCGGCTGCCGTTTCTGAAACCCGTTCCAGACGCCCTCACCTCCAGCGTTTCAACCTTCCCCTATTCCGCAGAGGAATGCGCGCGATTCGCGAAGCTGATCAGGCCGTACCAGGGCAAGGAGATCGATGGTCACATCATATGTGTTATCGCTCGTTTGAGCAGCTTCATCGGTGCGTTTACCGCACTTTTTTTAATAAACGTGGTCCCTGATCTTGTCTGCTGCATAGCCTCACACAAGTTCCTGAACCACTTCGGCCAGGCACACTGTCGCCTGTCACGGGATCAGAGCATCATCGACGCAGAACCTTCTCAAAGCCACTGGCTGTCGTCAATCCTGTCCAGACTCTTGTTCGGCGTGCCGGCCTCGTTTGTGGACAAGTTTGAACGACTTTACCTCGATACGATGGTGTATACCAAGGACTTCCGGGAGTTCTTTAAGAACTGCCAGGAAGATAGACGTCTGTTTATCAACTTATCCTTCGGCGCGACGCTGTGAGTTTTCTGCTCGCGTGCGGTGTCCGATGACTAAAAATTTCACTTAGGATGCACTTCATTCTCCTTGCGTCCGGTGTCGGGTTGAGGGCCCTTTCTCCTCTCGGTTTGCTCTGTGGCCTCGCAAGCATTGTGTCAGGTGTAGCCTTATACTCTCAACATCAAGAAATATCTCAGGGGTCTGCCGGCGAAGGGGTCCGTCAATTTCCACACTGCTTAAAATTACCTGGACTCACTTTCTTTCCAGTACACTTACCTCACCGAGCGCAGGCACGGAATCTATGGTTTCCAGTATCTGGCGCTCCTTTTCAGTCTTCCCAAGGCGATGTTCTTCTGGAGCGTTGCCCTCTTCGTCCCCCAGGTCTTCTTTATTCTCTACGCGACCATCGGCCTGGTTGGCATTTGCGCACTCGTCTTCTTCTCTTCTTGGCTCGCCCTCATCCTCCAGTACAAACTCGTCCCTGTGACCTTCCGTTGGTTGCCTTCCAGGAACGTCTCGGTCTCGGGGTATAACCATGAGTTGGCTAGCGTCGTGTAGTGGTGCAATTAGTTACTAGCCCCGGATGGGTCGCCCAGATTGTCCCTCTCCATGATCACAATGAACAACCGAATGGCCCCCATGGTGGCGCGACTGGACCTCGAGCCAGGATCGTTGTCGGCATACGCGCCTGTGGTAGAGTGAGCGCTCGGCCCACGGTTGCTGTGCTCTTTCGGGCGGCCATGTGAAATCGTTGTCAACGCAATGTATACAAAATACCGTAACTCTTTGTTGCTGAGCAGCTTTAATAAATCCTGGCAGTGTATGTCTATGCTCGCCCGTGCTTTCGCTGTGTGACCGTGTGATGGCTGGGACATTCGGGGAGCAGTGTCGTATCGCCCCCGATCGGAGCCGTTAGCACCGGGTCCGGAAGTGAACATGATTTTGATCCGTGGGGTACAGGGCAACGCTGCCAGCCAGCTACCCCCATCGCAGACTCACGCACAACCAAACATCGAGCTGTAAAGCGGAGGCTAACGAGCGCAAGACCTCCCAGTCTTGAATTGTATATACTGCTCAACCGCCGGACACACGAGTGCAGGTAAATTCAGCCATCGCTTTGGATGGTTCGTTGTGCCGCAATGGTCCCGGTGAAAAGGCGCGCGCCGCTGGGGATGGTATAACTAACGCCCATCGCCGCTCGAGGCTTCTCTCCTCCTCCCTCACCTCCTTTACTGTCACTGCGACGATGCCCTCCACCGTCAGGTCTCGAGCCCCGATGCAGAAAGCGCTATCCATTGGTGTTGAGTACAAGGAACTGGCCGAGCGATTGCCTCAATGGCATCTACCTGCTGCGCATAAAGATCCGCAGATAATGTCCAGGCTATTGCAAGGTATGTCATACGAAGATTTGTCACACAAAATGACCTTGGTTGAGCCGCGGTCGTGGGACTTCCTCGCTTCTAGAACAGTATAACTATCGGCCCGAGAACATTACGATCCTCACGGACGCGAAAGGTTCCAATAGGCTACCGACCCGAGACAACATTGTAAGCAGCCCTTCGTAGATTCCCACCTGTGCTACTCTTCGGGACGCCCTGAAATTTACTGCCTTTGTAGATCGCATCTATGCGTGAGCTTGTTCGAGACGCTCAGTTCGGAGACCGTCTCGTGTTTCATTGTACGTTAGTTTTGGGTCCGGGTTCGCGCACTGCACTGCTTGACTGGCGTTATTCGGATCAGTTTCTGGTCATGGCTCACAGGTAAAGGCCCCACCAGAGCATGTGGAAGAAATTGATGGGTGGGACGAAGGTCGGCGCGCAGCTCATTCCCCATAGTTCCGAAATTCCTGACCTTCTGCGTCTAGTAATCTGGCCCTGTGATATTAAGCCCGACTCGGATTCCGAGCCTGTCGAAAATTACATTATGGATGATGTGAGTACGCCACCCGTGAACTCTGTCCTGGTCTCAATTTGTTGGGTTCGCAGGAGATTAAGCAAATCTTGGTCGACCCACTTCCAGCTGGAGTTAGGTTGGCGGTACGTCCTGGGCTAGCCTTACTCATTCCATTGGCTGAATGGAATCCTGCTGTCAGATTCTCTTGGATTGTTGTAGCTCTGGAACCGGCGCAGGTAAAAATGTTTTTCAGTTCTCGTGCCGAAGCGAAAACTTACAGTACCCTCGTGCAAAAGACCTTCCGTTCTCTTATGGTACTGCCTCGCTCTTGTCTCCGATTAACCCACGGGAGATTAACTTTTGTAAGTCCCCTGAGAACCCACATAAGCTTCCCAAGAACCCTCAGAATGCAACTAACGCATTTCATCAACGGGAAATACAGGCCGCGTCCAATTTGCCCCATCGCATCGAGTAGCGCGCCAGCGTTCTAAGAGCATTGTTGGTACGTATCCGTGTCACGGAAGCCTACTACTGCACTATAGTCGAAGAGACATCTTAACGAACGCTGGTTTCTTTTAGGCCTCGACCACGACATCGCGGCATTCGACCAGAGCCCAAAGCGACGGTTCACATTCCAATCGATGGATGAGTTGCCATCCTGTGAGACAGATCTATCAGCATCGCCTTTTGTCGTAAGTAGCCGCCTTGTTCCGTCGCACAAAATGTCAGGCGTACTTACGGGATTGCTGCCCTAAGACCTCTTGGGCCGCATGCTTAGATAACCAGGGCACGCTTGAGAGTTCCCAAGGAAGCGTGTTCCTTCTTGTAAGTAAAATTTCCTTGCCCTGTGCCCAGCGATTTAGTCTGGTCCCTGGCGCTGACTTTTCTGGAGGCTCTGGAAGGATCTCTGAAGCAGAACTCACAGCCGACAAATGGGCAGATGTTGAACAACATAACGTATGTCACATCACTCGGTCCTACGGCACTACTGACCCGCATATCTGAACGGACAGGGATTGGTTACACCACAACGTCCCATGGCGCAAGTTAGAGCAGCAACCACCGAGGCCTCAATTGGGTAGTAACCGGAGCATCGTGAGCATCCTTACTTCGGCTTCACTCGACGATGGCCTGCTGACCCTTCTGCACAGAGCTCTATTTATCACTCCTCATTTGAGCTTTAAGCTATCATAAGACCCTGCATGCTATATGTTTTCGCGGCCTATGCTCATGTCCACCTTCCTACTGTTTCTCTGCGATAGTCCCGTCATTCTTCTCACCGTCTCATTCACCCAACATGCGTGTATCAATCATATCCTATACATGCCTAGTACTCAAACCTGTGTATAATATACACTTGCCCTGTTAACTTTGTGATGCCGTGTTCACAATCTTCTGAATACATTAATTGTTGCACGATCCCCGTGACGGCGTCTACAATTCACTTGTGCCAGCGCGACTCGCTCACTCGTATTCAACCACCGGAGTCGAGAGCCAACATGCTTATCCCTTCACGAAGGAGGGCGTTGGCCCTCATTGCGCTCTTGACGTTGCTTGGATTCTCCTACCTCGCTCTGGACTTGCCGATTGTGGCGGAGAGACTTTCATACCCGATCAACGTCCCCGCCGTCCCCCTCCATGAACCACAAATCCTCCTCGTATCCGCGTTTTACCCTCTCGCCAAGGCAAAGCATACACGAAAAGAATACGCGCAATGGATGAAGTTATACCTCACGAAGATTACCACCCACATCTATTTCTTCGCACCACCAGAGATGGAGGATATCGTTCGGAAGCTTCGAGGACCCCTCCCCATGACGTTGAACACCTCCTTCGGCAGTCCGTTCGACATTCCCCCGCTGCAAGGACTGGAAGCTCGCTACAACGACATGAACAAGGTCGACCCGGAAAGAGCGTATCATTCCCCAGAACTTTACGCGGTCTGGTCGTCCAAGACGTATTTCTTGCGGGAAGCCCTGCTGAACATGCAATCTGCGGGGATGAACGTCGAGTATGCATTTTGGAACGACGCTGGGTCCTTTAGGCAGAAACAGGATTTCAATCGTTGGCCCGCCCTAGAACGGATTGACGAGATCTTCACTGCCGGGGCGGAGATGTCGAACATGTCCAAGGACGAACTGTTCTTCATTCCAATGTGGGACGTTCCGAAAGATCCTTTGAGGGATTGGACCCCGTTGGAGGGACCAAAGGAATATGAGAGCGCCATCTCCGAAGGTTAGTCCTCGAGCGCGTTCGAGTTTTGTTCGCCCGGCTCACGTTGTTTACCGTCGCGTGTAGGTTCTTTCTTCGGCGGACGACCGAACGTTATCCATTGGTGGTACAAGACATATTGGAGGTACGTGTTATCGCCTCCCTACCTCGTCGCACGGATAGCTCAAAGCATATGGGAACCACAGTTATCACGATTATTATACCTTCAAACTGGACAAGTTCGCCGGAAAGGACCAAGTGGTATACAACGGCCTCTTCATGCTGTACCCAAAACGTTTCATCACAGTCTGGCAATACGATTGGGAGTACGAGCTCTTCAAGAGCTCTCCCGACGGTCCCTTGGGCGAATGCGGTGGGCCTTGGTGGTACTACCAGTTTTTCCTCGCCAGCGATGAGGAGCGAGAAAATATGAGGAGTATTTGGACACCGTCGTACCGCACTTCCCCCAAGTTCCCTGATCGACCTCCAGCCGCCGATGGAGTGGAGTCGAAGGCATGCCGAGTTTCTAGGACCCTCTGGATGGAAAATGTGATGCGCTTCAAGTGGGGAAATGAATGGCAACCTCCCCACACCCCGGTCGATGTTGACGCTTCTTACCGAGACTGACGTTGTGGAGAGGGTTTAGGGCCTGTTTTCCTGTTTTCCTAGTGTTGTAAGCTAAGCTGTCCGCATACATGCTATCCGATTTATCTACGTCTCAGTGCCTTCACTCAACCGCCCCCAAGGCTCGACTCGCTTCGGTTCGAAGGTGTCTTTAGCGCAAAAAGGGGAGCTGTATGTGGATGTTGCGGGGGAGAATAAATGTGATTTTGTTCTTTCACTGTCTTGGCTTTCCGCGCCGCTGCTAGCCTCACGTATGCGTATCTCTGGAAGTGGTTCAACGATTGGAGGAACAACACTCCAATCTATGTGACAGATACAGAAGTCATGTGAGACGAGATGAGGGTGAAGGGATGCGAGAAACGTACGGAATACTGCCTCAGCTCGTTCAAGATATCGACTGTGTACTCCCGAATGATCTCCTGTGGATGTAGTAGTCCCAGGCTAAGCGGAAGGAGGCCACCTTGATGTGGTGGGACGAGGGCGAGCAACTAGATTTCGAGGGTGAACGGAACGAATTGAGAACCACCTTTCACGATTGACCCACCTCTACCACTTGATCATAGGTCTGAAGGTTTTCAGCAAAAGTCCTCATCATCAACTCGACCTCGGCGTCCGGTATATTTTTCCCATGCCTTAGTCTCGACAGCTGATGGTAGATATCTACCCCTTGAATAGCGTCCGTCGTGAGCGACTTTTTGAAATCCTAAAGTAGTGTCAGCTTGCCAGCAACAGGAGGTATACTGCAAGAGGTGATCACGCACAATGTCCCAGTATTGACACATCCTTGTTTGTTTCCAACCTTCGATTCGACTGGCGTTAGCCTGAAGCTCGCGAACTCCAGCAAGATCATCAAAGACAGCAAGGCCTGACCCTAGCCGTGGTCTTTCCCCACGGTCGGTATAGCCCGCAGTCGGCCAACCAGATGTGGTCGATCCGCTAACTTCCTCATCGTACCGCGCGGCCAGCCGGAGAAATCTCCAGACGTAGTCCGTGAATCGAGCCCTGACCAGGCTTTCACCAAAATGATATGAGATGGCCGAGACGATCTAGAATCAAGGTGAGCTAGAGTTGGGATCGCGAGGGAGTGATGGATGCGGAGAGTGTAAATCTTACATCTTCCATGAACATGTTATCGTAGTGTTCAGACCTTGAGCTGGAGTGATCAGATCTTAACTTTCCAAACTCTTCTTCACTCCCAACAGAGGACTCCGCTTTTAGAGTTCCGCGATTGGTCAGATGCGGAGCGAGCGTAGGGGGAGGGCTGTACGGGTAAGTTGTGGAGATATCTTTCGATACCACCATCCGACCCGTACCAACATCGCAAAGGAGGTCCCACGACTTTGAACTCTCAAAAATCAAGTTTGTGACACCAGCAATATACCCAGGGCTTCGCAGAAAAGGAAAGGTTGGGACAGTAAGTCACAGGAGCCCAGATGAGAGACATCACTTCGTACATGGATTCCCATTCCTCCCTGTTAGTCAGATGTGCATAAGGAAAGGCTCGCTCAACGAACCCTCGCAGAACTGACCCACACCCGGATCCCAACGAACAAGCGGAAAGGACGTAACTGGCTACTTGACCCGCTGGCCGACCGTGACCCAGAAAGACGATCCGTTTCCCCGTGATCAACGCATTGAACAAGATTATGATGGGGTGTGTAAGCGACCCGTTCGTATGCAAATGTGGATGATGTGGTCCGGTGACGGTCACAGTCGGTGTTGAAAATGTCTGAATCAGTTGAATCAGTGAGTACTGTAAATACAATTTTCGTCAGCAGGTGAGGTAAGTCCAATATGCAGAGAGAACTCCATACATCTCCAACTTCCTCAGGGAAAGTGGACAACGGTATCTTGATTGGCAGTTGGTGTCCCTTGTATACGATCATCGTAGGGAAGAATCGCGTGTCCTTAATTCCGGGTAACGGATCCCCCAACGTCAAATGAGGAATAACACCGCTTCCATGAGCATTGCTTGAGGAGGTAGATGAAGCATCCACCGACGTGCGGTTTCTTGAAATACTGGGCGGGATCTTCATAGCCTCCTTCTCTTTCCCATTCATCGTGTGGTCCCCGCCACCGTCCTCCCCTACCCACACGGCGCTTCCACCTAGAGAGAACGAAGAATCCGAGGGGGAGTATTGTCCAAGGTTCGTACCCTGTAATGAAGTTCCAGTCTGGGGCTGAGGTTGACCGCCCGGGCTAGGTGAGTGAGACGATGGAGGGGCGCCTCCGTCGATAATGAATGAAGCATTATCGTCCTTGTCTCTGGATTCTCTTGCCCTTGCGAGAAGCCCTTCCTCGAAGCTTAATTTGGAATCCGACGACCCGTCGCGACCATGCCCAAACTTGGAGGGAGGCGGTTGACTCGGCACAGTTGCGGTGGACGGGACTGAATCCTGGGGCCTGAACTTCTCAGCAAAGACATCTTTACGTTCGGAATAGCGCATGATGAGCTTTTCGTGCCGTGTGAGAACTGGTGCGCCAGCTATATCCATGGAGTTCACGGCGTCAAAGAGACGGGAGAGACACTCCTTGGAAGGATTCGAGAAGTAATCGTCGAGGGCCATGAGAAGCACAGGCTATCGTGAACCCTCAGCCCGTCAGGCAAAGAACCTAGGAGTCAAAATTCCCACCTTGAATATCTGGATGAATGGATGTCTGGTACAAATTGCCATGGCCTTCACCAGCGCGCCCCTACCAACAGGCGAACGTCAATACTCCTCTCCGTAAAACAAAATTGATATTACCTGGGCAGCGACTTATCCTGCTTTGTCCTCACTAGGTTCAGAACATACAACAACTCAGGTTTTGACTCCGGCCCACCCTTTCCTGTACTCTCTCCGTGACCGTCCTCCGGTTTCTCCAACGCTAATACAGGTGCGATGGTATTGAACGGGGTTTGATTTAGGAAGAATATCGTCCAGTCTTCTAAATGCTTCTCCGCTCCGTCCGGAAGCATCAAATTGGCCATCAACCTGCGAGTCCCAGATTCGTCGAGGGGTACCGTGTCAGGGAGTTAAGAATTGCGGGGCATCCAGAAAGCGTCGTTCATGATGTTCTGATCAAGTCCAACGGTTCAAAGCGTAAAAGACGCACCATTCATCCGTTCCAAGGGGTTGAGGGAACTGATATGTCAGCTGGGCACCTCGAAGGATATCGAATTCCGCCAGAAGAACGAATGAACAATGCTGAGGGTCGCCTGCCATCCCTTTGAATGTACTCGTGTCAGCTTTCCGCTATCTCTGTGCCGTTGAAATCCGGGGAGGTAGATTTCTAGACTGCCACAAACGCGCAGATTGAATCGTCGTTGCGAGCTTCGCGTGCCCACGTAGCACTGACCCAAGCTCACACAGGGAGCCTCAGAGATAAGCGAGGTGGCGGAAACAGCGTGTACAAGGTCGTGGTGGAAATTGGTCTAAACCCTCTGATCCGCTCATGGTCTCGGACAAATCATGAACTCGGCTGCGGGTCGATCAGTTGATACGCGGCTCAGTCACCATGGTCAACCAAGCCAAAGCTCGGGGCCGTTCAATTCCAACCCCCCAGGCCATTTTCTCACTTCACAGCTATCCGTAGATCCACTTCATAGAACTGCTCGTGGTCACGTAATGCAATCATAAAAGCGGTCACGAACAATAAGTACGAGATGAGTTAGATCAAAGCGACAAAAATGAAAGCATCCGCAGAACATTGCGACGGGTCGACAACCGAAGACATGGGTTATTGCGAACAATAGCCCTTCAAAAAGCAAGAACGTACGATTGAAGAATCGAGAGAAAAGAAAATTAGACCTCATTCCTGATCATGATACTGAAACAGCGTTCGCAGAACGGCTGTTGGTCTCTCTGGAAAAATGTGGGGTCGTCGAATGGCTTCTCGCAGCCCTGTATAAAAAAGCATGGGTACAAACGCTCTGAGAAGAGAAGGGCATGGACCATACCGTGCAAACAAAACACTCCCAGCACCACTTGCCGCCAAGCGCCTCAACCGCCCTCATCCCGTCCCGAATGCTCCTCTTGCACCTCTTACACTTTGGCATCCTCAACCGTACATGGCAGTTCTCACAATATGGGTGGCCCTTGTATACCGTGAATCCCACATCCGCATCCTCGAACGCTCCGTCCCCGGCAAAGCTCCTGCCACCTGATGCAGGGGAAGAAGGGGCAAGGAAAGGATCTCCACATTCAGCGCAGAAGAAGTGCTGTTCGTGGTAGGTCCGCGTGCCGAGCTCCGAATCGTCGAGAGTTATGAACCTCTCATCTACGATTGCCGTGTGGCAGTGGTAGCACCTTGGGGCATACAACTAGCGGAAGGTTAATTCAGGAAAGCGAATGATAATAATCACAAAAGGGCCAGACCTCGTGATAATCCAGATGGCAAAAGCTTCTACCATCCTTCTCATACGAACTCAAGTTCTCCAATAACTCATTGCACATACAACATCTGAAGCACCCAGGGTGCCATCTTGCACCCATCGCGTTGACAACTCTCCCCACAATCATACCTCCACAGCCCCCACACGAAAGTCCACCACCACGTCTAATCGTCGGCAACTCAGCAACACTCTTCCTCCCATCGTTTACGGCGACAGAGGGTCTCCCAGGATTGAGATTAATGGCAGGGTCATTTCCATAGTCATCGTCCGTGCCTCCAACGTTGATCGAAATGCTTGGGACATTGTCAGATCCAGATGCAGAGAACTTTGGTCCTGGGTCGCCATCATCAACAACGGAAACGGCGATTCTCGGCCCATTCGCGTCACCATCTGAATCCGAATCAGGATTTGCGGGGAAAGAGATCTTCTGTCGTTGCGAAGGTTGGGCTTGAGTGGTTTTAATCTTCGGCACAGTAGGGGAGCTTGGTTGGTAATGAAGGGGAGCGGTACCAGCGTTAATGGAAGGTACCGCCGGCGATGCAGGCTGTCTTCGAGGGCTCTGCGGGGGTTGTTGTTGTCGTTGACGGTCCGGTGAGTGCGATCTGGGGGGAAAGCTGTTCCAATGTTGATCTTGGGGTTGCGGTTTGGTTTGGACCTGAGGTTGACGGGGGAAAGTTTGTTGCCTCGCTGCTATCCTCGGCTGAGATTGAGACTGAGAATCCAGATGTCCAGAACCTGCATTCATCGGCTCGGTAGATTGCCTTACGGGTGCACTTCCCGTCCTGGGGTTGGTGTTTCTCGCAGAAACCGAAAACTGTGACCCAGAAACCCCATTTCTATAGCTTTCCATTGCTGCGCTGAATGAGCTAAAGTTGCTCGACGCGACAGACGATGCAGGGGAAGGACTCCTCCTCAAGGAAGGTGGAGGCGCATCGTCCAAGTCTAGCTCTAGGATTGGCCGCCTCTCATCCTGTCGAGGACTAAACCTAGGGTTTGAGTGATTCGGCAGGTCGGTGCTTGCTCGAACTGGGCTTCTATCGAACGAGGACGTGGATGTCGACGGATGAGAGACCGAGTCGGTGCGATCACTAGAAGGGAAGGTGGATGGTACACTGCGTGCGCCGTTGACAAAATTCGCAGTGGAGTTAGGATGCTGGCTCGTCGCAGGGGTGCGAGGTAGCCTCGGCAAATTGCTGGGCCATCCAGAGTCCGACTTTGTGATGCCGTTCTGCTGGGTTCGCCCCTGCTGAGGCTTTGGAGGTGAGGAGGACCTTTGTACTTGGTGCTGATCCAAAGGCCGACTCCTATTTCTGTCCTCCCCGATACTTATTGTCGCCATTTGAAGTGTGACAGACTGAGGGGTGACCGAATTTCGCTTCAGAGCAGGCGGGAAGGGAGAGGCATTGGTGGGAGGGAGATCCGGAGACCCCGAGGTCGGTCTTGGCAAGCCCTGAGAGCGTACTGGAGAATGATTCCTTGACGAACTCTCAGACCTGGCGAATGGGGAGACGGATGGGGTACTCTTGGTGGGAGATTCGCTCCTTACGGGGCTAGAGTCTCGACCCCTCAGTCCATTCAGTGCTTCTGTCTTGGCCTCTACCCGCTGACTGAACCTAGACCGTGGTATATCCAAGATTCCATACTGTGGGCTTGGGGTCCGTGCAGGGGCCTGCCCGACCTTCTCCCGGCTGGAGAGCTTTTTCGGGCTGGGAGGTTCTTGGTGTTGGTTTGCGATAGAGTACTCAGGCGCTTCTCTATGCGCGAAAGTCCTCGGGTCGTATGTCTGAGAACGAATCGGTTTGGAAGGCGGGACTATTGATCGACTGGAGAACGCAGATCCGGAGGTGGAGGCAGTAGTGGAAGCGGAGACGGTTGAAGTGGTGCTGCTAAACCGGTTATGATTGGGTTGATCACGAGATTGAGGCTGGTGATTGGGATTGGACGGGGGCGGGGGATCAGGACCGGTGTTAGTCCGTGTGGTCTCTGCACCCCTCCTCTGGTGCATCGAAAAGGTGGAGGGTGTCTGTGAAGTTAAAGATCTCGCCGGAGGCTGTTGAGTTGTCGTTCCGGGAGAGAAATGAAGATCTTTAGATCCATTTGTCCCATTGGGTCGGGGTTGACGCCTAGGTTCTGGCTGGGTTTGTGGCTGGGGCCCAGGTGAACCCTTTCCCCCGAAATCAAACGAGTTTGTGGGTTTCCGTGTGACCACAGTCCTAGGCTGGATCTCTGACTGGATGGACGGCCTGGAATTTGAGCTCGAAACTGAGCTTGTGCTGGGCTGTGGCGTTTCAATGGCTGGGGTGCTTGATGGCCCCTCGGAAATAGTTCCCCTTCTTTCAACTCCGTATGCCCTGGGACCACCTTGTAGGTTCCTCTTCCAGTATGGCACGAATGGTTGCCCAGATGTCATCGCTGGTGGTAATGTGATCTCTTTTGTGGGTGAATTGTGGGAACTCGTACTGATGGTACCATGGATCGGGCCGGACAGAAAGGTTTCTTGAGCATTTGAGGAAGGTGAATTGACTTCTGTGGCCGAGCGAGTCATGGAGGGGAGAGGCTGTTGAGGTTGCTGCCGCTGCGGAGTATTGTCTTTCACAGACGGAGAAGCGATGGATGATTGAATGGTCTTTGTTGGGCTGGGCGTACGGGGTGTAGGATTTGGGAGTGGTCTTCCCTTGTTGGGCGACTGAGACCTCTGATACGGGACTTGGATGGGCATCTGACCGGGTATCTGGCCAAGCATGTAAGCTGGCATCTGATTGGGGACGGGGGGCCCAAAGCTGGATACGGGTTTTGGAGGAGACACAGAACCAGCGGAATACGATGGTCTATGAACAGGAGCCTGCAGAGGTGGCTGAGGAGACACCGAAGGACCCGGCCCTGGTGGATGAGCGATCGACGGGGTTCTTGTAGGAGACACAGAGACGGTAGAAGGTTGTCGATACAGCGTATTCTCGGTAAACGAAGAGACGGGGAGCTGGATTCTGGTAGTGGGAGGCATGGATTCTGGCCTACTTCTTTGCGGGGGAGGAAGCGGTCGACTAGGAGAGGTCGCTCTTGGCGGAGAGGGCGTGGAGACGGATGTGATGACATTTTGCTGAGGAAGATAAGCGTATTGGGGTCTAGGAGAGGCAGTGGTTTGTTCTGGAGGAGCAGGGGTCTTCACTCGAGCCTGAAGAGATGGGGGAATGTGGGCAGGTGGGATGTATCCCTGTGGAAGAGGAAAGATCGGCTGAGGTGACGGAGGTGGGCGATAACTCTGTTGGATCGGAGGCTGAGGCGATCTCGGCGGAAAGGTAAAAGCTTGATTATACTGAGGAGAAGGTGGAGGTCTGTTGACCTGTTGGTATACGTATGGCTGTGGTGATGGCCGAGGAGAGGGATTGGGAGACGGGTGAGGTGAAGAACCGGTAGATGCCCTGTACTGCTGATAGTGTTGGGTCTGTTGAGCGTACGCCTGGATCTCGAAGTCCTGACCCGGCTGAACGGAAGATGAAGACATCGGGGGATGGTGAATATATGCCATGATAACGATGGCGTTGAGTCTGGACGCAGGAATTGAGCAACTTTTGTTACCCACATACAAGGTGAATAACGAAGTAACAAACCAGACTGAAATGTCGTGCACGGATGAGATATCTTTGAAGTGGCTGGCTGTCCGTCGCTTCTCTTTCTGGAAACGGTCCTTGGTTCAAGATCACCTTCCTAAAAAGGAATAAGCCTCCTCATTTGCTATTCGGCAAGCTACACCCGCAACAACTTCAGGTCAGCTAGAAGCGCACGCTATCGTTTGAACAATATCTCCGGTCCTATCCTCAAAGTCCATCCCAAGCACCGCTTACAATCCGCCTTCGTTTCTGGGATTCTAGAATCACGTATCCGACATCACGTGACCTCTCGATTGGAGATACTCGGTGACGTTTGTCTGGATTCGGCAATCGCCGAAATGGACCCAAGTTTAGCGATCTAACGTCGGGACCTCCTCCCTTTATAACCCTCGCGTTGGTGCTAGGGCTTACCACGCTCTTTTCCCTCCCCTTTCAAGGGACTCAACAATGTACGTCTGTGTCTCCCCTTTTCTTGTCTCCCTCTTACGCGTTTCTCGCAGGTCTAACCTTTCAAGTGCTAAGAGCCAGTCCACAAGCCAGTTTGTAACTGCGCTTGTTTTCAACTCTGCAGTCTTTGCCATTGAAATCGCTATCTTCACGTTTGTGCGACCCTACTTCCGAGCCATATATGAGCCGCGATCCTACATCCCCATAGAATCGTTCGTCTTTTTTTTTTGGTCGTGCCTCCGCGCTTAGAGGTCTCATCACTTGACAATCCGGATCAGGAAACGCGTCCCACGTCTATCCCAAAATATCTTCGCCTGGCCGCTTGCGATATGGAGGGCCGATATCGAAGACATCAAGCGTGTCAACGGTTTGGATGCCTACTTCTTCGTTCGCTTCCTTCGCATGATGGCCCTCATGTTCCTTCCAATCTGGTTCATTACCTGGGCTGTTCTCATCCCCGTTACGACGGTTAATACCCAAGTTCCGGGTCTCTCTGGACTTGATCGTTTAACATTTGGGAATGTCGAAAGCACCAAGCAGAGACGATATGCTGCACACCTCATCCTCGCCTGGATTCTCACATGTACGTCATGAAATCATCTTCCGTGCTGTTGCCACTAACACCGGCTTAGTCTGGGTTTGGTACCTTATTAAGGTCGAAATGGCCCATTTCGTCACTCTTCGTCAACAGTACCTCATCAGCAAAGAACATGCCACTTCGACTCAGGCCAGCACTATCTTGGTTACTGGAGTCCCTCGTCGTTATTTAAACGAACGTGCTCTTATGAAGCTCTATTCCTACCTACCAGGTGGCGTACGCAAGGTCTGGCTAAACAGGTTAGCTTCGTTGTCCCGTCTCCTGCCTTGTGGCCTAACCTAGTTCTCCAGGGATCTGAAAACTATGCCCCAAGTCTACAACGATCGGTTAAATGCCTGCAACAAACTCGAATCTGCTGAAACATCCCTATTGAAGACCGCTGCTGAGATTCAGGCAAAGAAGGACAAGAAACTTGCAGAGCATACCGATGGAAGTCCTAGCATCGAACATGATACCAGTCTTGCGGACCAACTCGTTCCCCGTGATCAGCGCCCCACACATCGTCTGCCCCTTGGTTTCCTTCCCTTTAGCCTTCCCCTTATTGGCAAGAAGGTCGATTCTATCGACTGGGCAAAAGAAGAAATTGAACGAACCAACGAAGAATTAACTAGGATGCAGAAAGTTCTGGCCAAAGAAATTACTTCCACGACAAAGTCCTCCCGCCTGTTCAATATGAGCCTACGGGACATGTCCAAGGAACTCGACAGTCAAACCTATCCGCCTCTGAACTCTGCCTTCATCTTGTTCAATAACCAAATGGCCGCCCACATGGCTGTTCGGCTTCTTACCCATCACGAACCGTATCGCATGACCAAAAAGTACATCGATGTTGCCCCGCAGGACGTAGTGTGGGATAACCTTAGTATGAACCCATACGAGGCGCAGGTCAGGAGGTTGATCAGTTACGCCGCAACCGCAGGCCTGGTGGGTTCCTTCGTGCGTCGTCCAGTCTTACAGCCTCATTTACGTTTCGCCAGATCATTCTTTGGGCATTCCCAGTTGCATTTATTGGTACATTGTCAAACGTCCCAAAGTTGTGTGCGACGTACAGTTTTCTCAGCTGGCTCTGCGGTCTTCCTAGTGTTGTCACGGGCATCATCGGTGGCATCCTCCCTCCAGTTCTGCTCGCTGTCCTCATGGCCCTTCTACCCATCATTCTCCGCCTTTTGGCACGCTTCGAGGGCATTCCCAAGCATACGGACATTGAACTCAGCCTAATGACGCGCTACTTTATCTTCCAAGTCATCCACTCGTTCCTTATCGTCACTCTCGCCTCAGGTATCATCGCGGCCCTGCCCCAACTTGCCGGCAACCTCGGTCTGGCACCCACGTTACTCGCCCGAAACTTGCCCTTGGCCTCCAACTTCTTCTTGACCTTCGTCATCCTCCAGGGCCTGACGGCCACCGCCTCTGTGCTGCTGACTCTTGTCCCACTCATCATCTATTATGTCAAATTGATCCTTCTGGGAAGCACACCACGGTCCGTCTTTACGATCAAGTATACGATGCGCAATGTTCAGTGGGGTACACTCTTCCCCACCATCACACTCCTTGTCGTAATCTGTTGGTCACTCTTTTCACTCTCCCTTCCAACATGAAATAATTTTTTTAGCCCTAGGATACATGCTCATCTCTCCCATCATCAATGGTTTCGCGTGTTTCACGTTCTTCTTTTTTTATCAAGCATGGAAGTACGCCTTCACATGGCAGCTCGAGCAGTCACCGGCTAGTGAGACTGGCGGTTTATTCTTCCCTAAGGCCATCCAACACATTTTCGCGGGGATGTATGTACAGCAGGTTTGCCTAGCAGCCCTCTTTTTCCTCGCCCAGGACCAGAACAGAAAACCTAGCGCTATCCCGATGGGTGCCTTGATGATCGTTCTCATCATCCTCACAGTATGTGACCTTGCCTCCGTTCCCGCTCAGTATTGTTGATTGTTTTTTTTTCTTCAGATCTGCTTCAATCTCCTTATCGTCGACTCTTACGGTCCGCTGAAGTCTGCACTCCCGCTGAGTTTGGCCGATAAGACATACAACCCAAACCAACACGACCAGAACGGAGAGGACGAAGAGGATCCCCCACCCGAATCTGCTGCGAGATCTACTCCCGACACTCGCACCGGACAGGATGCTGGAAATGCGGAATACGGCGGAGTTATGCCAGCTCCTGTGGAACCTAAACCTAGGGACGAGGAAGCGGAAGAAGACGAGGATCTCAACGACTTCAATATCGAAGGTCCGAAGGACTTTGACCATCCCGCTGCCGTTGAAACGCAGAGGATTGTCTGGGTACCGAACGATGTGCTCGGTCTGGGCAGGGCCGAAATAGAGGATATGGAGAGGCGAGGTATCGAAGGATCACTCGAGAGGGCGGAGATGGATGCACAGGGCAAGATCAGGATTACTGGTCCTCCACCAGGTGAACCGGAGGTCAATGTGGAATGAACGACCATTCCCTTTCCGCCCACGCAAGACTTCTCTCCCCCAGAATCCTGCAATCATATACGATGGCGTTTCTCGCCCCATTTCTTGGTTTCAACGGAAATCTCTCTTTAACTTCCGTATATCACTTTAATGCGAATTTCCGGGCCCAGCCTCCCACAGATACCATTCCTTTCCATGAAACTAGCCTCCCCCTTTCTTTCGACAGTACCTTATTGTAACATTATCTCGTACATCTGCGTTTCGCGTTTTTGCGCAAACCAGCGATCTTGTGGATCCTCAATGTAGCCCCGAGATACACGTATCACGGCTTTTAAAACCGCCTACGAACTGATCCGCAATGCCTCATCAGTGTCAAAAGTCTTTTTCATCTGCGGGCGTCGTTACTCTGAAATACACGTAGTGAAAATGGGCGACGATTACCTGCTGAGCGAATTCGTCGTCTGCGAGGAGTCGGAGACCGGTGAGCGCCAGGACCTTGGAGATGTTGAGACAGGCGATATGGGATTCCTTGGAGGCTGCTGATAGGGCGAAAGCCTTGGTATGGTTACCCCCGTTTGGTTCGGTAGGGATGGCTGGAGTGTAGAAACGATCTAAGCAACATTTCGCATTGAGTGGAGTCGAAAACAATACCAAAGGATGGATGTATGCTTGGGAGTGCTGTGATCGTGATCAGAATCCGCTGGAGGCAGGTGCGCCAGAGCCAAGAATACCGTATGTTACATTCCCCTGGTGTAACGAGTTTCAGAAGGTCGTCGTGTATGCACGAAGGGCGGCCTAGATGTGTAGAACACTCACGAAATCCGTCGATGCGGAACCGATACCATATAGGCGATCGACCACTCCGTACTTGGCGTTGAAGATCTGCTCAAATGCTTGTCCTGCAAGGCGTATTCAGACTGTTACTCGAGACAAGAAGGACAGGTGAATACCAAGAGTTTCGTTCTGCCTTAGTTCTGTCATCGAGTTTTTCGGGTCTGCAAATATCTCGACTTGACAGTCAGTCGCCAACGCAGATGCTCTGAACACAATCCGAGACTTCAACATAGAGTAAGACAGGCATCGGGTCACGCACTCGAAACATTTCTTGACACGCTGGGCAACTTCTTGAACCTCATTGAACCGCGGAGAGCGGACGAGCCAGCTATAGTGATGTCAACGCTGCCACAGCAGATTTGGGAAATCGTTTGGATTCTCTCACGTCATCTCGGCGTTGTCAGGGATCACTGCCTATGTGAGCAAAACAATTAGAATGACAGGACGTCTTGTCTCTCACCGTTAGGGGCCCAAGCTTCGCCCTTGAAGATACCATGAACTCGGATGTGAGGTCGCAACTGCTGGCGCAGAGCTGCGATATTGTTATACGCCAAAACAGCAGCATCCAGTGCATTCTGGCCTTCCCATGGACTCAGGGCGGCATGCGCGCTTCGGGGTGGTATCAGCGGCGATATCTGCCACCACAAATAAGACGATCACCTGTGACCTTTGTATTTGGCGGTCATTCTCTGGATAGCCAGGCAGGAGCTCAAGCTGCTGGTAGCATTGGGTCCAGGGGCTGGATGGCACATCACACATCCGTCCATATCTTTGTATGCTCCAGCTGCTAACATAATCTTCTTGCCCATACCACCCTCCTCGCCTAGTTCATCAAGTGAGAGATCGAGAGTTCAACCGTGAGGATACCCACCAGGAGTTCCTAGAAGAATCACAGCACCCGAGATGTTGTGTTTGATGATCGCTTTCTTGATTGCGCATGCAACGGCAACTCCGGCGATTGCGATAAGGTTGTGGCCACAGGCATGACCGACGCCAGGAAGTGCATCCATCTCTGTGAATTTTGTCAAGTTATTGATCAACTGCCTCGAAGAAGTGGCTGATCACCAGAGTTGACGCCAATCGTTCGCCCACCGCTCCCGTGGGCGAATCTGGCCTCCCATCCAGTGGATAGGACGTAGTTCTTCTTGACCACGAATCCTTGATTGGATACGTAGTCCGTCAAGACGTCGTGGGCATGTCTTGTGCAGGGAGGCGGACGATTATGAGCCTTTTCGGTTGATTGTCCCAACGACCAACGTACCTCTCCTCGAACATTAGTTCGGGTCGGGCTCGAGACAGGTTTAATCGCGGCCAAATATGCGCTCGACGGGGGGATCGGCCTACCATGAATACTCAAACTCAGCTCTCTCAAACTAGAATCGAGCGCATCGATCTCCTCTTCGACGGTCTCCCAGAGCGCAGGATTCCAGAGAGGCACATTGGGCAACGGCGAGGGCTGGATGTCTTCACCCACGGGCCAGAACTTTGGGGGTTGTTCACTCGACATGTTCGCTCCTTGTAGAATTTGCTTAGTCAGAGGGGGTGGAAAGATGTATCTACGGAGATTTTGGCTCTTAGATCTGAGGCCGCCGAGGGCTGGCCGGAGATGGGCCCAACTGATCAAGTCGGCAGATGTGGAGATTGTATTAGTAAAGCCACCGAGCCGACCCTCCGTTAACCACCGTGATCGTCTCTCGCAGAAACATCATGTCTAGTGGTGCTAGTTCGTCGAATGTAAATACAGAGGGCGTAATGCTCTTCGAACAACCGTTCGCCCGGGTGAGTGGACCATATGTTGTTCGCTTCAGTGCTCTCATCTATCTGTACGGTGGTAGGTTCCGTTCGAGAACTACCGGAAGGTCTTTCGGACGACCCAACGACAAATAGAGAAGGACTTCTCCGCTATACAGGCTACGACTAGCGGCCTCGTGGAACGGTCGAAGAATGGCGGAGCGGACAAGGAGGATGCGATCCAAACCATTGATGCTATGATTACGAGGGTCGAGAATTTGAAGCGGAAGGTGGGTGAAACCAAAAGATTTTGTCCATCGTGCAAGTCTCTGAAGTTCCCAGCTCTCAGATTTGAATGAGAATGTTGGTACACCCACTCAGGCGGTGATGAAGGAACGCCTCGAACATCTTTCGGTTGTGGAAGATGCGGAGAGCCAAACCACTCCGGAGTACCAACGGTGGTCGGATACGAGATTGGACAGGTGGCTCATCGACTGGACATTACGTACCGGGAGGGAACGGACCGCAAAGAAGCTCACAGCAGAGAAGGACATACATGTAGGTCCCCCACACTGCTGACTGTTCGAGAGTTCGTTGACGTTCCATGGCAGACCCTTGTGGATGTTGACATGTTTATGGACATTCGGAGGATTGAACTTGGGCTTCTAAATCGCAGTTGCACTGAAGCTCTCGCGTGGTGCAACGAAAACAAGGCAGCGCTACGGAAACTAAAAGTATGGTGCCATCCGCGGTACTTGTTCAAGGGTTTGGCTTACAGTTTTGCAGAGCACATTAGAATTTGACCTCCGGCTCCAGGAGTACATCGAACTAGCTCGCCTTCGTCAAAAGAGCGAAGCCATTGGATACTTGACCAAGCACATCAGTTGGAATGATGCACATGCCCAGCAGATCAAGCAGGCAGCTACACTCTTGGCCTTCTCACCCGATACGAATTGTGTTCCATACAAGGTAAGTAGAATTCGCGGGACCTTTATTTCTGTATCTGACCCCCTTACAGAGGCTTTATGACCCCGCTCGTTGGGATTCTCTCGTGCGGGCATTCCGTCTTGCTGTGTACAGTCTCAATTCGCTCCCGACAGAACCGTTGCTCAACCTTGCACTGTACGCTGGTTTGGCGTCACTGAAGCTTCCTTCCTGTTACGACGCTTCTTGCAAGAATATAGACTGTCCCGTCTGTGACGCTGATCTTGGGGTGCTGGCTCAGGAGGTGCCATCAAGTCACCATGTAATCTCGACTATTGTTTGCCAGATATCTGGAAAGATCATGAACGAGAATAATCCTCCGATGGCATTCCCGAACGGCTATGTATATTCTCGAGAGGTATGTCGGTCCGGTATTGTTTTATATCCGCTCAACCAACGTCCGCAGGCTTTGGAAGAGATGGCCGCCCAGCACGGTGGCATCGTGACGTGTCCTCGATCACACAAATCATGCACTCTGCAGGAGCTCCGCAAGGTTTTTGTCTCATGACAAGTAAATCCAAACTGTAATAGTGTCTGTATCCGTAGTTATCTTGGAGCTCTTGGCATGACGAGTAATTTCGTTGACGGCAATCGACAATGCGCGTAAGCCACGACTCCTGTGTTCGCACATCAAATCCTTCTTTTACAGGTCAACGTGCGACCTGCAGCACACCTTTTTGAACTCAAAACGCCTTGGGATCGTTCGTCACAAACTCTCACTTACAGTCTTTTCGGACCCATCTCATCCATCAGCAGGTGCTGAACCTTTTTCCGATTTCTTGCAACCATGTCGGTAATGCTTACGAAGTTCGAGTCCAAGAGCAATCGTGTCAAGGGTATGCGCTCGCGATTTATCTTCATTTTTGTCCGTTGTAATCTCGTATAGGGCTCGCTTTTCACCCGACGCAGCCGCTCCTTGCCGCATCTCTACATAATGGCAGCGTTCAGTTGTGGAATTACAGAATGGGAGTCCTGGTAGATCGGTTTGATGAACACGATGGTGCGTGTTTCCTCGAACGCGTTATTCACAAACCGAAACTGCCCCTTAGGTCCCGTTCGGGCTGTTGCTTTTCATCCAAGTCGGCAGCTGTTATGTACCGGCGGAGACGACTACAAGATCAAGGTCTGGGGTGAGGCTCTCGTTATTTCTTCCTCGGACTTGAATAGCTGAGCATGCCGCAAGATATCCGACCACAAAACCGGAAGTGTCTGTTCACTCTGCACGGACATTTGGATTACATCCGCACCGTTCAGTTTCATCACGAAATGCCATGGATTGTATGCGCCTGTTTCCCGATCCCGAGCGTTCCGCTCACAACGAATCGTGTCCTGTAGATCTCCACTTCCGATGACCAGACCATTAGAGTTTGGAACAGCACATCGCGAAACTGTATAGCCATCCTCACTGGCCATTCACACTACGTCATGTCTGCGCAGTTCCACCCCAAAGAAGACCTTGTCGTCTCCGCCTCGATGGATCAGACGGTTAGAGTCTGGGACATTTCTGGCCTCCGAAAAAGCACTCCGAATACTGCGCCGGGAACCTTTGACACTTTCGATAATTTCTCGACCGTGAAATACGTACTGGAAGGTCACGACCGTGGGGTTAACTACGCGATGTTCCACCATACGTTACCGCTCATCGTTTCAGCCGCGGACGACCGACAGATCAAAATCTGGAGGATGAGTGAAACCAAGGCTTGGGAGGTGGACTCTTGTCGTGGACACTTCAATAACGTTTCTGCCGCTCTGTTCCACCCTAAACACGAGCTGATTGTCTCCTGCGGCGAAGACAAAACCATCAGGATCTGGGATCTCGCTAAGCGTACAGCTGTTCAAACCTTCCGGAGAGAGCACGATCGGTTCTGGGCTTTAGCCGCCCACCCTGAACTGAACTTATTCGCTGCAGGTGGGTCTCCTTTCACGTTTGCACAAAGAACCGGTGTTTGACCCGATACCAGGCCACGACAGCGGTCTCATCGTTTTCAAGCTCGAGCGAGAGAGACCCGCTTTCGCAGTTTATGGGGACCAAGTTTACTATGTTCGCGACAAATACGTGCGGGCTTATGATATCGGGTCCGGTTCAGACATAGGTCTTCTCAGCGTTCGCAAATTTGGAAGCCCGTACATCCCTCCTCGTACCCTGAGCTTCAATCCTGCCGAACGCGCTGTCCTCTTGACGATATCCTCCGATAACGGATTGTACGAACTGACGGCCCTTCCAAAGGATGCGGTCGGGGAGGTGAAAGACTCTTCTGGTGACGGAAAGAGGGGCAGTGGCCAGAGTGCCATCTTCGTTGCTCGTAACAGGTTAGCAATCTTGAATAAGGCTACCCAGGTTAGCTTCCTTTCTCCACTCTGGGAATATTCTGAAGACCTTTTTTCAGTTAATCGAAGTCCGCGACCTATCCAACTCAGTGATAAAGACTATCAAGGCTCCAGTCCAAACGAATGAGATTTTCTACGGTGGAACGGCTAGCCTGATTCTCAGTTCCACAGCCTCGGTCGTTCTGTACGATATTCAACAACAAAAGACCTTGGCTGAGATCGCCACTCCGCCCGTCAAGTACTCTGTATGGAGTGCAGATGGTGCCCTCGTCGCATTGCTCAGCAAACACAGTAAGTTTTTGCTGTATCCCGTTCGACTTCCAAAACCGAGCCTTTCCCCAGCTATCACAATCGCGAGCAAAAACTTCTCTCAGCACACGTTGATCCACGAAACCATCCGTATCAAATCGGGTGCTTGGGATGACTCCGGTGTTTTTATTTACTCCACCCTGAATCACGTCAAGTATACGCTGTCACAAGGGTATGTAACCGCTGTGCGCGTACCTTCAATTGTTAAAGCAGCATCTTTTAGCGATCATGGCGTCATTTGCACTCTCGACAACCCGGTTTATCTCACACGTGTCAAGGGAAAGACTATACACTGTCTTGATCGTTCAGCCCGCCCACGCACAATTACGATCGACCCAACGGAATTCCGATTCAAGCTAGCCCTAATGCGAAACAACTATGAAGAGATCCTTTACATCATCAGAACTTCCAACCTCCTCGGTCAAAGCATCATCGCTTATTTACAGCAAAAGGGGTACCCAGAGGTTCGCGGGTCTTGGTCTCTCCCGGTCCTCGATCGATCTCACGTCCCATAATAGATTGCACTTCATTTCGTACAAGACAAGAGCACAAGGTTTGACCTTGCCATCGAGTGCGGCAACCTGGATGTTGCGCTCGAGACGGCTCGGGCCGTTGATAGACCTGATTGCTGGGAGCGTCTCGCTCAAGCCGCTCTCAAACAAGGAAACCATAAAGTAAACACCGCTTTTCTCGATGCAACCCGTTGCTAACTTAAATGTATAGATTGTAGAGAAGGCCTATCAACAGACGAAGAACTTCGATCGACTCTCGTTTTTGTACTTGGCCACCGGAAGCACGGAGAAACTGACGAAGATGCAGAAAATCGCAGAGGCTAGGGGTGATCCGATGTCCCGTTTCCACAACGCGCTCTTTACAAATGATATCCCGGCTCGGATAGCCGTCTTGAGAGATGTTGGCCTTTGTGAGTGACGGCCCCAGCTCCGTATTAGTTGATTTCTCACATGCAAGTGGAGATCCTCTTGCATATCTCACTGCTAAAACAAATGGCCTGGAAGAACTCGCTCTGGACATTCTCGAAGTTGCTGGACTGTCCGAGGCTGATATTGACGACGTCCCGTCTTTCGGAAACTCCACACTCAAACCCCCACCAGTCATCAACAAGACGACAGATCTCAACTGGCCAGCCGTCAATGATGCGGAGAACTTCTTTGAGAAGGCTCTCGCTAACGGTGCCCTGGAAAGAGACGAACCATACGTCAACGGCATTGACGGCGCGGCTGCTGGTAGTTCTGCTCTGGATGACTGGGCGAAGGATGAAGAGGTGCAAGAAGATCTTCCCCCTGAGGAGGGTGGTTGGGACCTTGATGCCGATGCCGATGAGGCAGAGGATCAGGAACAAGAACAGGAGCAGGAAGCCGAAGAAGAGTTGGGAGATGGTATTACGCCTGGGGTCAGCGAGACGGCATTGTGGGTGCGAAACTCTCCGTTTGCTGGAGATCACGCCGCAGCGGGATATTTCGAGACGGCCATGCAGGTGAGCACTGGTATCCTCCCCCGCAACAAGTCATATTCACCTCCCGCACGAATAGTTGCTTCACCGGCAGTTTGGTGTAACCAACTTTGCCGCGCTAAAACCTCTCTTCCTGACGGTGTACCGATCTTCACATGCCTACTTGTCCCCTATCTCCTCCCTACCCCCTTTACAACTCCATCTCCGACGCAACCCAGAAGAATCATCACCGAGCCGCTTCCTGCCTGTTGCTTCTCGTACCATACAGTCGGTTCGAGCGGAACTTTCCGACGGATTCCGTCTTGTGTCAGGAAACAAGCTGCCGGAAGCAAAGGCGGTGATCCGAGCAGCACTTCAAGCGCTTCTGTTGGTCTCGGTCTCCTCTGATACCGAGGGCAAGGAGGTGAGTACATTTGTCATTAAGTTTTGAAAAATTACTAACCCGTGGTAGTGGCGAGATACTGTTACCTTGGCCCGGGAGTACATTCTTGGTGTCTCTATCGAACTTGAGCGGCGTCGAGTGGTTGAACAGGACCCGGAGAATGTGAAACGCAACCTGGAACTCGCTGCCTACTTTACGCACTGTCAGATGCAGCCGCCACACATGCAGATCGCACTAAGGAGTGCTATGGGCAACTTCAGCAAGGCAAACAACCACGCGTCAGCCGCCAAGTTCGCTAGGAGGCTTATCGACTTGAACCCTGATCCCAAGATAGTCGCACAGGTAAATTGGCGCTCGAAGTACTACCAGTTCACATTACTGACTTCGTTTCTTAGGCCAGGCAACGTGTGGCAGCTGGGGACCGCAACCCAAGGAATGCTGTTGAAGTCGCCTATGACGAATTTACCGACTTTGAGATCTGTGCAGCTTCCTTCACGCCGATCTATAAGGGCTCGCCATCCGTCCGCTGTCCATACACCGATGCTGCGTACCTCCCGGAGTACAAGGGACATCTGGACCCGCTAACCGAGCTCACAGAGATCGGTCTCGGTTCCTCCGGTTTGCCTGCGCCTTAGATAATTTGTTTCTGATTGCACCACCACGGATTGTATTTTTGACATTCCATTAATCTACGATGACTCTCCTCGGAAGGTTACGCATACAGAGAACAGCTGGAAAACAGTTGGAGATTTGAAATCATGCAGCAAGACGAATAGCAAGGGCCGAGGAAGCACAAGGGAACGTCACAGAGTCTCTCCTAGGGCAGCTAGCGCAGATCTGACACTCTTGATGAAGTCACCCAACATGGCGCGCGTTTGTTCTTTTGGCGCGTCAGCGGGTGTAAAACAGGGACAAAGAGACGAAGTGAGGCGATCTGGACGACATAACGCGTACCGACGCAAGATCTTGAGGGTACTGAACACCTGCCTTGTGATTTTTCTTTCTCTATGATGAAGTTGACCTCCTTTTCAAGCAGTTCGGTGGCGCTTTCGTGTTCGCGGGTGGGCTTGGCGGCTGCCCACGCGTGAAACTGGAGGACCAGGTCGAGTAGAACCTTGTTTATCTCTGGTGTAAGTTTAACGGTACTGGTTAGGTCGCGTCGCCGATGGTCGGAACGGTTCGCGCACTCTGCTGAAACTCGACATCTCGTGAGCCCTCCGTCTCGAACGGCTGGACCACAGTAGTGAGGTGATCAAACGGTTGGTGTTTTTCTGCAACGACATCAGTAGCATTCCGTTGACCTGGCATGGTGGATTTTGGTCAAGTTTTCAGGTTTGGAAGAGTTTGGAATGGTTGAGGGAGAAGTGTTGATAACCACGTGGTTTTGTTTGGCATCGACTTGGGAAACTAGAAACAAATGGCAAGTGCCGACGGGACCGCTTGACGTGAACCTCGACCAAGTGGCCTGGTGAGAAGATTCGGGTTTCCTACAGGTTCTTCCTGACTTAGGAACGACCTACCGGGTTGCATTGGATCATCATCAGGATATCCTAAAGTTCCGCGATCCTCGGTCACGCTAGGCTGGAATCCAGCTCAAATCCAGAGTGGGGGTGGCCCAAGGGGATAGGCCACACGCTTTACCTTTCTGCACGGAATCTCAGGCATCTATCCCTCTCCCAGACCCAACCCTTGACCCTGCGTGCTTCCAAAAGGAGAGTAATTGACACTTGCAACGTCCAGTACACCACACAGCCCCTCCCTTAGCCCAGAAAAGTAACACCCATACTCTGCATTTGGGCGGCCGTAGGTATCTGCCGTTACCCAGGGCCCTTTTGTGCTCCGCGATCCTGGTTCCATTCTTCTTCCCCATCCGTTAAGTGCACACTTAGACGATCGACTTTGGCGCCTCGAAACGTCACAGAAGAAGAGAAATTTGGCTAGGAACAAGCTGTTTTTCGGAAGGGCCGCGCCTGGATATTGGATCGCGACGTGATCCTCGCTAAGGTGCTTCCGTGCCACCCCAGTCATGCTTATCCGATTGACATGATAACGATCGTTTCCAGTCGCACTACCGGCCATAAATTTCTCACGCTAACGCCCTCTAACCATCATGGGGGTCTTTGGAATCCAGTGTTAACTGCTCTGGACGGATACCCTCTAACCCTTCATGACGGTTGCGTGATCCTTCCGTGGTTCCGTCCCGTGTTCTTTGGGGGCCTGCCGGATGGGATGAGGTCTATAGCCGTTATGTGAATGATTTCATACCCATGTGGGACAGGCTGGTTCCTTTCATCCGTTCTCTGCAGTGTCGAGAGCGCCAAACTGTAGGCAGTTCAGCACCTATGACCCGTACTCACACGCCATCTTACTAATTGCAGGGTGCGGCACCTACTCGTTCGATTCTCGGGTGTACGGGAGCGGCTTGAATGCCCCTGCCACGCGCATGGCGATCACTGTACCGATCTGGGTGTCTGGAAGTTGGATGATGTTCACGGTATATTCCCATCTTGGCCGTACTATGTGGGAGGATTTCCCGATTCGGAACCGAGATTCGACGAAGGCCTAGAGCTAATCCGGTTAAGGATAAGGTTGAGGTTCCGCAAAGGATCCATTGGGCGAAAGGTTCTATGTGGCCCGGGGTGCACGGTCGATTTCTGATGATCTTGGATGCTCTCAGACGGACTACTTAATTGGCGACTTCACCCTGAACCCAAAGATTCAAATATTCACCATGTGGGTGGACGTCATCTATCACCGGCACTGTTGGCGGTCATTGGCACCGCCAGGGCGCTTGCATAGGACGTTCCTGTGGTGAAAAATTCCCTGGACGCCGTCAATCTAGACCGGGCACTGCCCTACTAAAGTTACTCAGTACTGCGGCTTAGAGATATCAAAGCAATATATCGTTCGTCTCTGTGATCGATGACTTAGGGTTCCGAGCTTTATTTCGCATGTAGAACAGCGCAGAGTTTGCAAACCGCGGCAATTTCTCAACGAGTGATCCGGTTGGGGAGACCCTGAGTGGCGAAGCTAGGCTAGGGCAACGAGGATTGTACATGTTTGGTCTAGTCTCATACCACCGCCTTTTGAGTGGCCTTGGATATGGGTCCTGTGACGAAATTCCCGCCTTGTGGTGAGTAATCGTGGGAAAACTGACGTGATCAACTCGCAACGTTCAACTTCAACGTTGTTCAACACTTTCCCACTAGTTCCTATTGTGCCAAACGCGTCCGCGTTATCCCTTATACACAAAAGCCAGACACAAAAGTCCAGGAACCCGGATTTCGAATCCCCACTCGTGAAACCAAACTAACCTGAAGAAATACCTAGCACAATCTGCGCAAATCGTCACCCAAATATCTTGGAATTTGCACTGCGGATATGGTGCAGATTAGGGCCCTTTGGACACCGAAGGCTATGGTCAGTCCTGCGTTTTGGAACATCCACATCTCGGATCCATGAGGGCCGATGTTGCCAATGAATCTCACCGCACAAACGTCGACGCCGACCGGCTGGCAGTCCAGGCGGCAATTTGCTCTGGAAAACTCGTGGCCGCTACCGTTTTGTCGCGGGTGCGGTGATCTCCTTCGGCTCCGGCTCGTTCATATTGTTGCTAGCCAGATCCTACCCAAATGCTCCTCTAAACAATTCGACCGCTTCCATCACAAACTCGTTTCTTCGCTATTTCAAACTCGGAGCCGCCGAATGTTATAAAACCCACCAGGCGATGTCTGCATGCCGCCTCGCACCCTCTGGCGTCCTTAAATACTCTGTTCTCTCACCTAACTGAACTCTACTCCCCTCCCTCTCTCCCCTATTATGCATCCCGCTGGACTGTCGGTGTTCGTCCGGGACGTCCTCACCACGGGACCGTTCTGGCATATCGTCGTCCTCGTTATTATATTGCTGCTCCTGTGCGAGTATGCCGTCCACCGGTGGACAACTAAGAGGGACGACATGCCCTCGTCCTTGAATAGCTTATCTATTTCCAACATCGTTCCTTTCGTTCGCAATCGTTACGACTTTTTAAACTGGGGATTCCAGAGTACTGGGGAAACCGTATTCCAGTTTCGGCTGTTAACTGTACGTCAAGTCCAGTGCACACCGGTTACGTTGCTCACACGTCGATTCAATAGAAACCAGTGGTGGCCGTTTCCGGTGAAAGCGGCAGATCAACGTTTCTGGCGGCTAAGGGTTTCGACATACACCCTGGCTTCAAGGACCTGCTCGGTGGTGTTAGCCTTTTCAGTTGGTCCGTTGCGGACACGCCCCCTGACGCCCGCTTCTTTTTAGATCCCCATGGTTAGGGGCGTCACTTCAGACCTTCACGGAAAGACCATCGCCCATATTTATCGACGATTGGCCATGGTACAGACCCAGGCGAGCCTGTCGAACCGTATGTGAAATCCACGTTTCCTACCAGAACCATCCCTAACCCCCGTTCATTAATAGTGATTCCGCAGCTTTTGGCAGACAGTTGCAGCGCCATCGACGCCTGGGGAAAACGTGGTCGGCTCGATCCATTCCCGAGTATATATGATGTTTGTATTGCCGGTTTTTGACTCGTTCACGGAAGCGCTTACATGCCCATCTAGCTTATTTTCCAACTCACCGTTCGATCCTTGACCGGAGCAGAAATAGCGGATGACCCTGCGATCGTTCAGCGCCTCAAACATCTGTACGATGAGATCGACGAAGGCAACACTCCTTCTGCTATTTTATTACCCTGGTGGCCGGGTCGGGGCATGATCAGGAAACTACTCGCCACCAAGAGGATCTACGATATCGTCACTCAAGCCATTGAAACGCGACTGAAGAGCGGGAAACCACGGGACGATACGCTGCAGATGCTATTGGAAAGCGGAGATGACAACATGGTGGTGGTGGGATTCATGATGGGACTGATCATCGCTGGTGCGCGTTCGACCGGTACAACAGGTGCGCAACTTGTGTTCAAGGAACAACTTCATCATCTGACGCCCCATTCAGCAAGCTGGTTGTTAACCTACCTCGGCGCACACCCTGAGTGGAAGGCAAAAGCACACGCGGAAATCGAGTCCCTCGTGTTCACGCACTCATTGGCGCCCTACAAGGCAGGCGCTCCCCTGTCCGATCTCTCCGCCGCACTCGCACAAATCCCGTTGAACGTGTGGGAAGGTTCTACTCCTGTCCTCGATGCGTTGATACACGAGACCACAAGGCTGGCGCAACCTCACACCGCTATTCGGAAGAATATGGGGCCAGACGTACATATCGACGGGAAACTCGTTCCTTCTGGACATTACGTCGTTTACCCCTTCAGCGACGTTCATCTGAACGAGGAGCTGTACCCCGATCCATGGAGATTTGATCCCAGCCGACCTCTTCCTGACGCACGATACTCCTACGTTGGCTGGGGTGGAGGTATGACCTATGAAACCCCATCTCGGGAGTCGCTGACTAACGCTCTTGTGAATTCCGCAGGTAAAATCACCTGCTTGGGCCAACGACTCGCCAAGGTCGAGATGAAGTTGCTCTCGGCTATATTCCTTCTCGGCATTGACTTTTCGGTTGTCGATAAAGGAGGCAAGCACCTGGAAACGGTACCGAGGCCGAATTGGAACGATATACTTGGTTGCAAGCCCCCTAAAGATTCATGTTTCATTCAGTATGAGGTAAATTATTGAGCCATCGGAATCATCATCGGACGTGGTATCTTTTCTTTCTATTTCGCCAGTCTTTCGTTTCGTTTCTCCGTGTAATTATGGGTGCCCCCTGGATCTTCACTATTGCGTTGTAAGATACGCGGACAGTAGTAGAGCTACTTTATTGTACTTACTGTAACATGGACGCTCGGACCAGTAATTTCCTACTTTTAATCGTCAGATGAATGTCAGTTTATCCCCTGTTCGCTTGCAATTCGTTCGTCCGCCCCCTAATTCTTTGAATTCCTCACGCTCTGCCGCCCTCCTTGCTTCTATCCAAGACTGTTTTTCCCGCATTTCCCGCCGTAAAAGTCGGACCCTCTGTTCGGGCGTGGGTTCCCATTGTCCCCGTAGTATTCGTCGAACCGCCTCAGGGCTGATCCGAAACCTCTCAGCTAGTTTCGGCGTGGAAAATTTCTCAGGATCGTGCGCATGTAAAACGCGTAACCCGTCCATGGCTTGTCTGGAGAGTTTGTGAGGTGGGGACCAACCCTGCGGGAAGGAACGCTTCATCCTGTCACGGTGCAATCGCGCTGCAACAGGAGTTGACTTTTGTATAGCCTTTTTTGGAATATGGAACACGGGCCGCCGTTCGAGCTCTGCGAACGATGATGATGGCTCTTGACCAGCGCTGTCGGAATGTGGCTTCAGCGAGGGTGGCGGTTTGGGGGTATAGGTCGTCCAGTCGCGTTTTGACAATACAGATGAACTGGATGGGGGTGCTGCGTGTGTGCAGTCGCCGTAGTCCTCATCGTAATCGTCAAGAGGGACGGAGAACTGAACCTTTGACGCGGCGGTTCGAACTCCTCTGTGAGCTACACATGCAGTCCAATTTGACACGCATCGAAGACCTGCACGCAACTGTGACAGCGCCATCAATGACTGTGGTGGTCTGCCTCAAGGCGAAAACGTGTGGGCCTCTGGACGGCCGATGCTGATGGGTGATGATGGAGAGAGGGTGCGTAAAGTCCCGGCAATTTGCGAGGCGATCGCTGGTTACCGTTCGCTGGTGGCAGTTACCGTTTCCCGCATATACCATACTTTCTCAGTTTCTTCCCTGTCGGGTTTATCCTATTGGTAATTTCGACATGGCCGACGTTTCAAATCCTAAAATACAGGAAGGTTAGTTTCCGAACAAATGTGAAACAAACGCCGGCGCCATAATAACACCAAATGCTATGTTTTCATAGCATACCTCGACGTTCGGTCCGATAAATCAGATACCAATTGGCTGCTGCTTGACTACGAGGCATGAGGTTTCTTCCACCCTCATACGCACGAGGAATCGCTGCGGCCGCTGACTTTTCTTTGCGGAAACCCAGAACGACCGCTCCGATACACTGGTCCTCACCCAGACAGGCTCCGGCGGCTTGAACGAACTAAGCGAAATTCTGAGCGATTCTAGGGCATCTTTTGGATACGCTCGTGTGGCTTTCTCTAACGATAAGGAATCCCAGAGGGAAAAGTTCGTTTTAGTTTCGTGGATTGGAAAAGATACCAAAGTCATGAGGAAAGGCAAGGCGAGTTTTCTCTCCCGGTCTGCAATCCAACAGCTATTGACCCCAGTGCCAGATATCCGTTCATTTGGCAGATGTTAAGTCTGCTTTGAGAGTATTCTCCATTGAAGTTGCCGCGAGAGAAAGGGACGATCTCAAGGAGGGTCCCATCATTGTTCGACTGCGAAAGGTCTGCCACGCTTGGTTGTTTTGTACTGCCTTGTGACTAAAATATCGCGCGTATACAGGCTGGCGGTGCGAGCTACGACGGCGTGTAACTATGACACGTCTCTGTACGAATGAATTACCACTCGTTTGCAGGGTCCCTCTTTTTGTATTCATACAGAATGGGGGGCAACGTTGGGTGTCAGAAATTTGTCCAGATTACGGACTCCATCGCCCTCGAGTCGCATCCCCACCCATTCTACATAGGGGGGATAATTTCAGCGAAGGAAGTCATTGAGTTGAATGGGGGGGGACACTTGTCACCTTCCATGCGGGTGGCGTTCAGGGCTTTCTCATAAAAATCAATGGATGGCTGGTTCCACTATAGACCTGCAGTCAATGGCGGCAAATCACCGCTTTCCATTCAATTACCTTGAGCACCGACCAGTCTACTCGGGAGCACCCCTGCATGCTGGTTCAATGAATGACTGTACGCAATGTAATGAGAGTCCAGACCTTCTCTTGAGCAACCTTTCCCAGATGCCCAAACAGCGCTTTGCCAATCCCGAGCCCCCTGGACGATTCCCTCACATAGAGGTCCTCGAGCTACACACATGGTCAGACAGAGCCCGCTCCGGCATTTCGCGAGGAAATGCTGACGTATATCCCTGGCTTGCCCGTCCACGTAGAGAAGTTGAAGAAGTAGAGAGCAAAACCGACTGGCTCATGTGAATCGGAGAAGGCCAGTAGAGCATACGCAGACGGGTTTTCGAAGAGGCTATGGCGTAGCTGCAGTACGGAGCCAAATTGAGGAAATGCCGTCTGCCAAACGATGAAGGTGAAGATCGATCAAGCTCACTATCTCTGGGGTTGCTTTTACTTGCTCTGGAGCTTTTTCATATACGGCCTAGGGTTTGCTCAGAGATGGTATGGCCGTGTGGGGCAGAATATTCGATAGTACGCACGAGCTCGAAGATAAGATCCAGAATGGTTTGCTACTGTCTGATCAGGCACGTTCGAGGCACTGGCACACCGAACCCCGTGCTTACGACGTCCTCGGGCTTTGCCTCTCTGATATAAAACTCGGCCATTGTAAACTGGGGTCCCAAGGGTTCAAACGTTCAGGTATAGGATGGCCAGGAGGGTGGTAGGAAACAGACGCCATGGTGCTGTGGCTGAAGATCACGGCAAGAGCCGAAGCGGTGAACCTTGTTTTCCGCGATCCACCACGATTTCGAATCTTACGCTCCCTCCCCGTAATCTGTGAACCGCCCACCCCGCCTTCGATGGATCCTGAAAAAATAGCCAAACTTAAGGCTCAGGCTGCTGCCAATAGGATCGGTGAGCGTCCCAGATGCGGGTCGTGGCCTTGCCTTCTGATTATTCTCCTTATCTTCGTCTTTCTCGTCTCTCATTCGCTCTACGTTGCAATTCTTCGGTTAATTCCGTGCCTCTTCAGGTGGAAAGGGCACAGTCCGCCGGAAGGTGGTCAGGAAAACCAAACCATCGGGCGCCCAGGACGATAAAAAACTACAGGGCGCCCTGAAGAAGCTTAACGTCCAGCCCATCCCCGGAGTGGAGGAGGTCAACATGTTCAGGGAAGACGGAAACGTGCTACACTTCAGCGCCCCCAAAGGTGTGATCACACATTCCCGACCTCAGTTCGGGATCCCGCTCCCTCCCGGAAGTACGCTGCTCACCACGTGTCATCTAATCTGCAGTTCATGCCGCCGTTTCTGCCAACACCTTTGCCGTGTACGGAGCCGGACAAGTGAAGGAGTTGACCGAACTTGTTCCCGGCATCCTCAACCAGCTCGGACCCGACTCTCTGGCTTCGCTGCGTAAGCTGGCTGAGTCCTACCAGGCCATCCAGCAAAATCAGAAGCGGCCATCGGCTGGGGATGACGACGACGACGATGTCCCTGATCTGGTGGAAAACTTCGATGCGGCGGTCAACATTGAGGAGAAGCCAGCCGAAGAGACAAAGGAGGACAACTTGGAGGAGTTGAACTGATGTTGTGTACCCGGGAGAGAGAACCACCTCGACCCACATCGCTGTTGTTTTGCACACTGTATCACCTGAAAAACATTCCACGTAACCGTCTGCACGTCCCGAGGTGTGAACGAGTTGGTTGAAAGTTTGATTGTCCCGACCAACCCCTTTGATCGTTTGGACCACATGCCATGCCAATCGCATTCTTTGTTGCCCACATGCGATTCTAGGGTGCGGTGTGCTACCGTTTATCCGGAAAGGTGTCCAATCTTCTGGACAGCGGACCGTAAACTCGCTCCTAGATCCTTGACCCCATAACTTGTACCTGATCATACTTCCCTGCACAGATAAATAGCTTGCGGCCTCAACTTACCAGACTTCACCGCCTCGCAAAGATGCCCGAGACTCACGAGGTCGTTTACTTTGGCGAACCCTTCTACAGTGAGTACTTACGTTCCTCACCCCCTTACCCCTATGTCGGTTAAACGTCTCATTCAATAAACCAACGTTCCAGATTCAGCGTGCGAACTCGGAGAGGGACCAATTTATCGCCCGGAGGATAATACCCTCCATTTCGTGGACCTTCGCTCGGCGTCGGTACGACGGCTGGGAGTTCAATGACCCGGTGCACAAAGGCTTATGAATCGCTCACAGATCCATGTTCTACCGCTGTCGTCATACGATATCAAAACGACTAGGGCCGAGATCCGCATTCCGAGCGATGTGGTGACCGCCATTGCATTCCGGAAAGACCACCCCAGATCTTACGTTGGATCGACTACCCTCGGGATAGCGTTCGTGGACGAGAACAATGGGGCGATCCAGATGCGCAAACGTAAGCAGACAGTCTCGCCAGCGGTGCCCGCTAGCCAGGATACTAACCTGTGATGGTAGAACTGCTCCCTGAAAGCATTCGAGGAAAAATCAGATTCAACGATGGTGCCGTGGATTGCAAGGGGCGATTTTGGGCAGGCGAAACGGACGAGGAAGCCTGTCAAATCCCCTTGAGCGATCGTTCCTATCCCCCAAAAGGTCGCCTGTGGAGGTTCGACCCAGACGGGACTGCCACCCAAATGCTAGACGGGATATACTGCTCGAACGGAATCGGGTGGTCTCCTGACAACAAATATATGTATTACAACGACTCTTGCGGACTGCTTACCCGGAGGTTCGACTTCGACGCCGAGTCCGGAACTATCAGCAACTGTATCGACTTTGCGGACTTCAGGGAACCCGGGGATTCCAAGACCCCAAGAACAGCCCCAGAGCTCCTAGAGAGGTTATTGGGCGGAGAGCCGGACGGGCTGGTGATGGACACAGAGGGAAACATCTGGATCGCCCTTTGGAACAAGGGGTGTGTGTTGTGCTTTAAGTCTGACGGAGAGTTGATCCGGGAGGTGAGGTCGAATGACGCCAAGTATATGACATGCCCAGCGTGGGGAGGGGAGAAACTGGACATCCTCTTCTGCACAAGTGCTAAGTTGTCGGGTGAGGGTGGGAGCAACGGGGGGAAGTTGTGGAGGTTCGACGCGGGAAAGCAGTGGGGTGTGCGCGGTCAAGCCAAGTACAAGTTCGCCGGGTGATCCTGATGGGTTTGTGGATGTACTAGTTAATCCCCCGGAGGCGGTTTATCGCGACCGTGGGTGTATACTTCCTTAAAGAAATCTTCCCCGTAATCAAGGAAGAGCTCTGTTCCTTCCTGGAGATCGTGCGCTGGAGGGTGGTTCAGCAAGCCCATCTATGCGAGAAAAAATCATACCCACTGGAAAATATACCGATTCGTTGTTCGTCGTTGACAAAAGTGACTGCATCCTCTTCAGTAACTGATTGATCTGTGAACGGAAACACAACCGACCCTGGGCATAGCAATTGGGGCGCTCAGCGTGATTGATGAACCTGGACGGGTTTCCTGCATTCGCAGCATCGATACAGATGTCGCCGTTGAGGGTGTACGTGTACTTTCGCCCTATATAGTCTCCGAGGAACCTTCGGGAGGGTATAAGGAATCCGGCTTCATGGGAGTAGAAATCAACTTCTCACTGCCTATTGAAGTCTACTGACGTCGGGAAAACCAGTTCTCCCGTGTATTCTGGGGCAAAGGTGGAAGATTAGTGCCACCTGCAAAACGTGGTGGATAGGAAAGTCTCACCGATGATGAACTCATCCTCCCCTACGGGTTCAAGTAGAGCTACGCCAAAACCCCATCGACTCTTGATGACCTCAACAAACTGGGCAAAGACGCGGTCAGATGTACTAGCCTTAACGGTTTAGCTGTACAAATGGGCTTGCCTTCCCTTCTCTTCGCTGAATTTGATAGTTGCTGCAATTTGTATCTGGATCTACAGCAAAGTTTAGGACGAACCACCTTGGGGGTTTTTCAAGGTGAACGTACTCCTGTTTGGGAGAGTTCAGTGACTTCACCAGGCAGAGACCGCTACCAAGATCACCGACCTGGCATCACACGGAATGCAGAGCTCAGGGTCGCATTCTTGGCCACTGACGATACATGGACATTGTCCGTCATCGCAGATATATTCGCTTTCTTGCATTATCGACATGGCATCGGCAACCAACTCTTCTGTTGCAACCTTCCGAGAGCTCGACTTGCAGCTTGTAACCAGAAAAGACACAGAAGACTCACAATCTGGGAGACACCCACAATTACGGTCGCAGTAGGTTTCTGCGTCGTAACAATCGCAGCCGTGTCCCGGGCTTGCAAGTTCCAGGGTGTTCACATAACTTCTGATTACTCCCACTTGAGAGAGAGGGCAGTCCTTCCCCCAGCGACTCCTCGCGTGACGACCGCGCTGTGGGACTTTTCGTTTCCTGGCCACCTTCTTGTGATCGTCCCTCTTGGTGAGTACGTCCCCATCATTTATAACCACTGTCCTATGCATGAAGACCTGCATGTTTCGGTAAAGATAACGCATGAAAGGTGACCAGGCCTCACTTCTCGACAAGGTTTACGACACAGGACGGCCAGCTGGCAAGGGAGCGCGTCAGGAGCCATCTCGAGAATTGTCCTGAACTCTTCCCAGTCCCAATTCTCCCATGGCACTAACTCAGACATGTCACCTTTTTCGATTTTATGGAAACAGCTGGGCCCACAGGGCTTTTCACACTCGCGCCATAGATCTCTGGTCGTCTTCGTCGCTTTGGGTGGAGCCTGCCTCGGCCATGAGATTTCTGCGAGATCACTTATCAGTCACGTCTACCAAATGGGGACACATGCACGTACTATTGTGCACAGGGCAATAGAAATCAATACAGTTGAGGCTTGGGCAGAAATCTGCGTGCAAGCTGTTCAATCGCCCGCGTAGATCAAGTGCATCAGGCACTGGTGCTCGAGGAAGGGGAAATGATCCCGTAGGTGCGGCGCCATTCCAGCTAAATAAGTCTCTGGGACTGATGTCATCTTGGAGGGCCTTCATACGAGGTGAATATTAAATTACCGCTGGGAAGCCTTGTGAATAAACCCTGAGTCACCGAGTAGGCTGAATGGAAAGACATTAGCCTCGTCGATCCTCTCGAGTTCAATCCCATAATCAAAATATAGGCGGTGTGCGGCCTCGAGAACAACTGGTTCTACTATGACCCAACCAAAGTTCAAACAACGGAAAAAAACCGCCATAAATAACTCACAGTCCGCATCCATTTGTTCGCCACCCTGCCATGCGAGGGTCTTGAAGAATTTACCGTACGCTTTTTTGTTGAAGGCATGTTCGTCTGCAAAGGGTAGAAATTGCATGTCGTCGGAGTCATCCCCTCGAAAGATAGATCTGTTCGTTGGCGTCCAGCTCTCGTACTGAGTACAAGGTTCCACTGCAGGGGGTAATATGAACGTTTGGACGTTCGTTTCTCGACAAACACGAGGGATATGGAGTATAGAAGAGCCCGAGGTCGAGATGCCTACGCGCGACGCGCGAGAGCCCAGGTGTTTCATATCCCTAAGTAATGCTGCGGTGCTCTCGGACTTCACGACGCGAGTAGTGTCCTGGGCTACGGAAGGTGCAGCCAGTGACCCGATTGTGGTTTCACAGTATTCCGTGTCCGCTGCGTTGAACTCTTCCCAAACTCGAGAAAAAACCTCCAACACCAAGGCCTCGATATCTTGTAAACTCGGAGGCGGAAATGGGGATGTATCGGCCATGAGACATAGGTGAGGTTCCAGGTTGAGGTATAGTGATCGACCATTGAAGGCTTAAGCGCTCGTCATAATCATGAGTGATCGGCATTAGATCCAGCCCCCAAGTCGCAGGCGGGGGGAGAGGACGGATTTAGAAGAGAACAGAAACTTGGTAGAGAGCAAGGTGAATAACATGCCCTTCAAGGTACGTAAAGTTTCTGGAAGAAAACGAGTTATACAAAAGGAGCGGAATGAGTAAACCCCGTCAACCACTGGTCCGCCGTGGCGGGCTCCCAGCTGCTAGGCCTTGAAAATCCTTAATAACCGAGCCTCCGTGACTATATGGGTCCTACACAAAGGGCATTCCCGAGTTGAGCTCATTATGTGGTCCGAACAACCCCTGCACATGGCCATATGCCTGACGGCAAAATCAACACGATAAGAGCAGAGGAGGTGGATTCCACTTACCCGCAATCGACAATCGCGATATTGGCTTCTTCGTCCTGGCAGATGACGCACAGGCCATTCCGTTCGAGATTCATGGCCATGGCAGGACGACTGTTGGCGCCGGACATAGGCTGAGGGGGTGTTGGGGTGTTCGCCGTGGTTTGCTTCCCGGGAGAGGTAGCATCATCCGTACTAGCAGTCAGTTTCTGTTGGCTAGTGTCGTTGGGGTCCACGTCACTGGGGCCGTGTCCAGAGTCGGTTTCGGGGCCGGGTTCGGGAGAGACGTCGGGTGTCTGTCGTTCTGAATCCAGACGGAGTTCGTTCAGTGGTTCTGCATGTGGCTCTGCTTCCATTTCCGCCCGCCTGTGGCGTTCCTGTTCCTCTTCCATTTGCCTAAAGATTTCTTGACGTTCTCTATCTTGCCGCTCGTCCGCCACGAGTGTTGTCACTCTCTCAACCAAATCGGACTTCTCGATTGGTAGGCGGGCATTAACATGGTTGTGGAAGAGGATCTCCTTCAGCACGGCTACGGGTAGAGACCTAATGTCCTCGGGGGCCATGGTCAGGAGCTGGTCGAGCGTAGGCGGTGGAGGTGGGGTTGTTGCCCCATGAGAGGTAGCACGGGGCCGTGTAGATTGATTAGGTCGCGGAATGTTCAAGGTGGGTTGTTGTGGGCGAGAGAAGGGGTTTGTCGGTTGTTGAGATGGCTGAGGTCGTGTGCTGTATTGAGGTTGCGATGGGGTCTGTGGCATACTTGTGGGACGGGGAGACCTCGGAGGGGGAGGTTGCCATTGTGATTGGACATCCGGTCGTGGGAAATGGGACTGAGGACGCTGGGAACGGTATGTATGTGTTGGAGCTGGGGGTGGTGGTGGGGGTGCTTGTCGTGAGAATAGTCCCCGTGGACGAGGAGTGGACAAATTGGGGACCGAATGCTTCCTGTAGAAGTCCTACCCGATATGGCTTCATGTGGGCGATCAGCGGCTCGAGGTGCGATATCACGTACCTCGTTTTCTGGAGGTAGGCACCCATTACCTCTCTACGTGAAGCGTTTGGGAGTGAGAAACCTAGACTTTGAAGTAGCGGTGTATACAATGACGATCGGACGTACTCGATACGACATGAGCCTATCGACCAGCTCATCCTTTTCAATGACTTGATCAGAACGTAGATTGTATGCATCGGCATACTTCTTCAGCTTGCCGAGGGAAAGAGTCTTCAGATGGTTCCTAGAACCCGCAGTAACTGCGCCACGGTTAAGATGACCTTGGAAATCAAAAGACGTCTACTCACTTGTAAGGTTTTCGATGCAGAAGGTACAGACAGAAACAGGGTCGTAGCCACTGTTCTCTCGTGGCATAAGTGCGGTATATCCAGCGCAACTTGAGCAGTACGAGTAACCTTGGGCGGGCGCCGATGAGTTGGTAGGGTGCGAGTGATTTGTGATTGGGGACTTACCGCAGTGATTACATCTCTTGCTCCGGGCGAAGAGAATATTGAACTCTTTATTGCATTTTCTGCAGGAGAGTTCATGTCCTGCGGGCTCTGGTGGTACGCCGCTGAGGAGTGGTAGGCCTCTGGGGGTGCTCATGGTGGAATGCGGTGAAGGACTATGGCGGTGATGGGCGCCACTGAAATGACAAAGCATTGATCGGAGGGCCATCGGGTAATTGACAATTGCCAACAACGTTCGCCACCCCTGCCACGTCCTCCTAGCTCACCCTCCAACACAAGAAGGCATACGTGACTATCCGCTGTCCTCTTATTCTTTCGGGTGCAGGGCTCCCAACTGACTCTTTTCCAGATTGTGGAGTGGCGGGACTACGTCACTCATCTCGGGATTGGCCGAAGACCGGAAGGTTCTCAAAGGTCGTCGTAGCCTCTACGCCCATCACCATCCGAACGAGCTTCATCGACCGTATCAAGATAGGTGTTCGGATTTTGGACTTTTTGCCTGCTCCTCGTCGATCTAAATCCCTTGCCGCAGTCCTCGAATGTCGCTGGGCAGAGAGGTCCAACCCATGTGTTTGTCGCTGTCTCCGAGGAGGCTGCTACGCATCCAACCTTCATTTAGGCGCTCTGATCCCGTATGGGGGCCACCTAGTAGCTGCAACACGTTCATCTTTAATGGTATCCACGGAGCGCTGTCGCTCCTGAAATCATTTGCCTTACCGCGCCACATCTGCGCGTTACCGCCGTCTTCCATCCGTTCAATCGAGCACTCAAAGGTGCTGGTGAGTCCTTGGCTGCGCTGCTCGGGAGAAGGTCTCTTTCACCGGAACTCTGTAGTAGGGGAGACGGCCGCATTCCTGTCGAAAGAACGAATGATTCTTTCAGTAAGCCCGTAGTCAATTTTTTTCTCCCATAACCTTGATACGTCTATCATACGAATGTACTTTGTAAAAGCATTGGGCTATGTACGGGCTCGAAGCTTCTTTGCGAGTGACGCGACCATGAATGGCCCCGATCAGCGGGCTGGGCCCCTCTATCATTCCGCCGTGTCTAGAGATCAACGCCTTCTCCGTCGACCACGACCTCGGCCGCCACCCCCCGAACCACCCTAAGTCTGCTACGATACCCCCGTCCACGATGAACAGCTTCCGAGGTCTACAGCACCCCAACTACCCCATTTCCGGGGCGCCAGAAATCCTCCCGCAGATTGGGGTTCTTGATCCGGCCCCGCCTTTCATTATTCCTGCCGCGTTCCTCAACGAAACCATCGCGGCCATTCGTATGGAATTCTCCACTCAAACTCAGTTTATCTGTGGCCAATACACAGATGTCAAAAAGTGTCACGCTAACTTAAGTAAACAGCTGGCGGAGCACAGTGACCGGCTAGAAGCGAGATTGGAAGGAGTCCGAAATGATATGCGCAAGTTCCATGACAGCCAAACGGCTGCTGCAACCGCCTCAAGCGCGCGGTTGGATTCCCTTGGGGATACAACCAAAGTGTCCATAGGTGCGCTCGATTCTAAGATTGAATCTGCCATCGAAACGATAGTGCGCGGGTTCAAGGAAATCACCGAAAACAATGGCTACGGTCAGTTGGTTCTTTTACTTCTTTGGTCGACCCCAAGCCCATCTAATCCGGCCCACAGGAACCCGGGATTCGTTGTCTTTCAACAACAGGGTAACTGCACCGCTGAGAGGTATGATCGAGCTCGGTCCTCACTCGATCCGTTGACAATGTACCTAAACGTCTGTACAGGTACAGATTACTTGCATGGGTCAAGCCGGGGAGCGTTATTCCCCGCAAATTGGTCTCGAACCAATTCGGATGTTGAAACAATCAGTGAGTGGAAGGCCCTGATAGACGTTTGACTAACGCTCACCTGTCCGACGATTAGCCTCTCACACACTACCCACAGGCGCATCGCTCGAATCTGGCGACGAGGGTCGATCGATGCAGTTCCCACGTTCGGTCGTCTTGAGCAATCCCAAGTCCCCCTTGACCTCTCCGGGGAGCAACCCTGATATTGAGGAGCAAGACCAGCCTTTCGAGGGGCATTCACTGCTGGTTTCTCGTGCGGCCACAGAGGAACCTGCTGCGCCGCCCACTACAGAGATCTGTTTTGTTTCAGATCTTCGCCTTTCCCAAGACACCTCTCAGGATCTCGCCCAAGACCCACCTCAAGTCCTTCCACCCCAGGATGACCTATTTGATGCTCCCTCCCCACTCACTCCAATCTCCACTCCATGTTTTTCGCACCAGGAAGACACACCCATGCCTTCTGAGTACGAAACACCCCCTGAGAGTCCAATTCCCATCCCCTTTCCACGAAAAAGAAAGAGGTCATCATACGGGCGGAAAAGATCCCGCGGAGGTAAGCGATCAAAACCCCGAGCAACACAGGGCTCTGGGGGAAGTCATTTAGATGACCGGCCACCAGCAGTTGAAGCTTCTGCGAGCAATCGGGAGGTGGGTTCAATTATACCTTTCCCCGGTTGAGCTGCTGACCACACCCTTGACAGTTCATTTGTTGCGACCGCTGCGCGGGGTGGTTCCACTTTGAGTGCGTAGGACTTCAAGGCCTCGACCATGAGGATGACACCCCTTGGGAATGTCCCCTCTGCGTGGGGTAAGTGAACGGCCCGTCACACTCGGTAGTTTGCCACTCACTGACTCCACGCAACAGGGACCCTACACGTGAGTAGTTTCTCTTTGAATCTTTCTCGGTTCCAAATTTTCTTTATCTATTTTAGGTGGGGTAGTAACGGGGTTCAATGAAGGCGAGGGGTGCTCTATGCCTGGGTGCAATGTCCCCAAAAGTGAGGAGTTTTTTGTGAACAAGTTGGTTGGGCGGCGCTATGACCCCGATACGGGTGTGGTGAAATATCTCGTTTCTTATGAAGGGTATGTCGCTCATATTTGCTGCTTGTCCAACCGCTCTTTAAACTGTACATAGGTACAGCCTTGCAGATTCCACCTGGGAACCCCCCGAACATCTTGCTAATGCCACAATCCGAGAATTCTTGGATCAGTGGGGCGCAGAGAACCCGGGTGTGGATTTGGGGTCCCTTGACCCGCATGAAAACATTTTCCTCAGAGAGGCGGTAGGCATGGTCAGCGTGGCTTGACCCAGATCAGTATCTAAGCTATCCACATCTTTCGAACTGCATTTTTCTGGTAGCATTCAAACCCCGTAGCTCCGACTCAACTCGGAGTGTGCATTTATTACTCATATGAGACGTGTATATCGCAGCTTATCATAACAGTGTATATATAATCAACAGTATTCGACGTTACTACAACTCATCACGAGGGTTGTCATATGTTGGCAGGACTGGTCTCTCATCGATTAACCCCGCCGACGATAGCGTCTCCACCGCCGGATAAGATGAGGAACTCATGGACTCAACAAGACCCGTGACGGAGGTAGAACTGCCACATTAAATTAGTGGGTTTTAAATATGTGAAAGCGATTTGATCGATACCTCAGGACGGAAGTGGCAAGTGCGGTTATGCTCGTAGCAATAGAAGTTGCGGTCTCGGCGACCTTGAGGTCTCCTCGTTCCAAAACACTTTCGATAGACTTGGCCCTCCGTGGAATAAAACGAGTCCAAAACAGGGCCATTCTGATCCCTCGGTCGATCACACGTTGTTTCAGGATGAACAAGACCACGAGGAAGAAGAATACGAGACCGGCCATAATGAGGAGTTTGTCTATGCGGTCTGCCTTTTCAAGGGCAGTCACAAGTTGTTTTGAAGTCATGAGGATGTTATCCAATGTATCGTACGTGTTCGATGTGGATCGGAGGGTGGCGGTAGAGGCGTCTGTAATTAGGAGTTAAGGCAAAGTTCTAAGAGGACGGGTGGTATTGGTGGTACAAACCAAGCATTTGCGTAGACAAAACCGAGCGCTCCAGCTCGCCTTGCATGAGATTAACCGTCCGTTGAAGGGCTTCTGTGACGTCGTTGTTCGCTTTCATGAGGGCGTCCTCCCTGGTTGCAACATTGAGCTTATAGTGCCATGGATCTTAAACATGAGACCTACGCAGTCTTCTCTCCTGACACAGCCTTCTCGTCAGATGCTACATTTGAGCGAAACAGCTCCTCTCGGTTGCTTGCGTTCCGAGAGTCGATATTGCGTTTGGAAACCAGCAGTGCGTTGCGTAACTCTGACTTGATCCTACAGGTGTGTTCAGCGGTAGCCTCGTAGGGTCTCGATCTATCACCCACCCTTTGAGGTCATCGTAGAACCCTTGCACGATTTCCTGGAGGTAACGCTTGTTACGCTGTCCTTGCTGGTCATCAACCAGAACATCTAGTTCCTACTGCCTGAAACGTGAGAGCCACACTTGAAGACGAACCACTCGAGCACTGACATCAATTTGCTTTGCCAACGTTTCGATGTCATCTCGCAATTCCGAGGCGTACTGTTGCTGCACGGAAAGCGATCCGGCGCATTTCTCCAACCGAGGAAGTTGGAAAGTATCAATATCCTTCCGGCGACGTTCAATAGATTCGATGAGGTCTGTGGTTTCCTGGTCAAATTTTTGCGGGATTGGTGGCATCGTGAGCGCAAGGGTGTGGCAGAAAGCGTGGAAGTCGGGAGGAGATGATGGTGCCAGGTCACGTGGGTGCTATATCTTAGTTTCGCGTGGTCACTGTTTTGTGAACGGAACGCTCGTCGACGCAACGCCCAGAGGTGGTCTGCCATCCTTTGTCCTCCAACTTGGTGAGCTTTTGAATACACTCCGTGTTCCCTGTCTAGGGAGCTCCCTGGCTCGTTGATATCTGCTGTAGCGCTGAGCAAATGGCTGATCTGTTTGTTCATACCGTCGGAAACGCGATCAGTGGATCACTGCTCTCGCTTTCCTTGTTCAGAGGCGTCCCGTTGCCTTTCCTTAGGCATGAAAGTGTCGGTCACAGGTCCAAATCTGACCTTTTGCTTTGACCAGCGTTTGTTGGAGGTGGCCTTGGGAAAGCATAAAGAAACGAGGACGAGGTCCAAGGATGGTACATAAAGGGACTCCGCTCCGCCGAGTGTCCACCTCCATGGAACTCCCCCCTCCATCACCCTCACAGGCTCCAACCTTCACCCAACCTATTTTGGAAACGGAAGATTTCGTCCGATGGGGAAAGGACTTGCGGCCAACTTCTTCGGGGAATATGTTCGGGACCTCTTCGGGCTATTCTTCCGTACACGGTGAGTTACTCCCTCATTTCTCTCTATCCTCAAAGATGAACTTCAGTTCACAGTTTCCCGAACCTCATCTTCGGACTCGTCGCTTTTCCCGGAAGACTTGACGTCCGAACCAGAAGATTCGCATTCCACTGTGAAACCTGGCCGTCATCGCACCCGGAGGCTTCGTTCACGTCTTTCCGATTCTGCATCTCAGAACGGTCAGTCCTTCGAGTCTCTTCTTCCTGGTCACGACAAACCTGGCGAACCTAGCCAACCAAAACTTGTGGAGATGCTCAAGGATGTCTCCGAAGTTCTTGAGGAGAACACTCGGTTGAAGAAGAAACGTCTTGAAAGAGAGGTTCGAAAGTCAAGATTGAAGACTCGACCTGCCGCAAGGCCCTACGATGTTTCATCTGGAGCGCGAGCCTCAAGCACTTCTACCAAAACTTCCCGCAAGGTTCCGGGAGCCCTGGGGAAGGAAGTGGCCAAACCTTTGGAACCTATGTTTGTTGATCCTGCACCGAGGCGATCCAGACAAAACACGGTATCCAAGGGTAAAGGCAAGGAAGTGTCTAAAATATCCGTCGAGGATAGTATGGACGTTGATTGCTCGGTCACAATTGATGTTTCTATGAGCGAAGACCCTTTGCCGAAGCGTGTGGTCACCAAATCTGAATCACCGCCGTCCCAGTCGCAATCGTCAGCAAAGATGATGCCTCCCCCTCCTGTGCCACCGAAAGCTCTCAAACAATCCCCAAAGCCAAAACCCCCACCTAAATCAACGCCTTCTAAAACCTCCTATCAACCCCCTCCATCCTCGCCTTCCTTAACGCAATCTAATCCCCTTCGTCGACGAACGCTCGGGATGACCCGCACCACGACCCAGACCAGCGCAGTTTCGCACTCGGTTCTCCCACCCAACCGAAAACCATTTAAGTCTCCCCTTGTCAAACAAGAGCCCGGTTCATCCCAATCTGGCGGACCTTCAAGATCCCAGTCCAAAACGTATCCTGTTCCGACATCATCGATATCTTCACAGCCTATCTATCCTACTCAGAAACCTGCTCCTGCAAAGCCAGCTCCGAAACCGAAGAAGAGCGATCCGTCAGAGGTTATTGATATCACCGACGATCCAGACACCAGTTATGACTTTTCGACGTCCTCGATTGATGGAGAGGAAGTTGATAGGGTGATGGCGGAGTATGACCGTGCGTAGCAGTGTCTGACAACATTCATATCGTATTCAAGTACCAAGTGCCTATTGACATCTACTAATATAAATCTTGTATGATGGCTGAAGTTCGTAACCTCAGATCTGTTTACAGGGGAGGGGGGGGCGTGATGGGCAACCGTGACCGATGGGCATACCTGACCCACACTGCCTTCGCTGGAAACCATACACGATTCCTCAGCTTGCGATGATGTAAGACACCGAGAGAAATACGCAGAACTCTGCTCCGCAGGGCTGAGTGTATGCATTCCAGCATCGTTCTGCCGACTCGTGAGACGCTCTCGAGTCATCTTTAGACGAGCAGCGAGCATATAAAATCACCCATCCCGCGGATGTAAGTTCGTACCTCCCCGCGTTTCACATCCAAAACACTTCATTGACCCCCCCCCCCCCCCCCCCCCCCCCGCCCCCCTCGAGCCTGCCAAACCCCTCAACATCACCTCGAAGACGATGACGAACACGTTCGACCCAAACTTCTGTTTTCCGGTCAAAGATCTGGAAAATGATTGGATTAAGCTCACACCCTTCAACGTACGTCCCAAAGATCAACGCCAATGCCTGCGTATTGATGAAAAAACGATCGACCGATAACGGCCATCTTCACTGGTATGAACTTGAATTCAACCTACGAATGGACCTGCACATCCTATCCCGGATACATCATAATACACGTTTTGGATTTCATACATGTAGCCCGCGATCCACGGTGACTGGTACTGGGAGAATACCAAGGACCACCCAGAAATTTACAAGTACCTCCCATTCGGTCACTTCGAGTCTAAGGAGGAAGTCATTGGTCCCATCTTCGAGCAGAGGATTGTACCAGATCGTGCCTTCGTCGTCTTTGCCGCGTATGACAAAGTCTTCGAGTCCAACCCCACCCCAGCAGGAATCATCGGACTTTTGGACGCCTCCCCTGTGAACCTCTCCGTCGAAATCGGATTTGTGGTCGCGTTCCCAAGATACCAGCGGACACATCTCACATCCAACATGGTCGGACTGTTGCTACAATATTGCCTGGAGTTGCCGGAGAACGGAGGATTGGGATTACGGCGCGTCCAATGGCTAGCGAACGCGCAGAACGAGGCGTCAATCAAGACGGCACTGAGGATGGGCTTTCAACACGAGGGGGTGAAGAGGTGGGAACGAATCGTCCCGGCAGCGGTCGGAAAACCGAATACTGTGGAAAAGCTACCGCGAGAGGGAGATCCTCGTAGGACAGGCTTAGGGAGGCATACAGCCGTATTGGGGTTGTGTTGGGATGATTGGGAGGATGGCACTCGGGAGAAGGTTGGAGAGCTGATGAGACCACGCTAGGATAGTCGAAGGATATAGATGGATAGGACTATCAGTCAATATTCATGTTCTGCGTCTTCTCCAACATCTTATTGACAGGGGGAGGCCTTTGGTTAGCCAGATCCGCCATTCGCGCTTCCCGCATCTTGACGAAGGCTTGGAGGATTGAAGCAGCGGAAACAGGTTCGCGAGGTGGCTCGTTGGCAAAATCAATGGGAGCCGGAGGGAGGGTCTCTTGGATTGGGTTTCCAGAGGCGTCGCGCTTGACACCTGCTGTGCCACGAGAGAGGAGATTCGATGTCGAAGGTTGTGCTGACTTGAACGTGTCCTGGTTTTTCTCGTCGGTGAACAGGTCCCATAAAGTGTAAAAGGAGAGGATCTCCTGAACAACGGTTCCGACTGCGGACATCGACACATTCAGACCGGCGAGAAAGCCGATGACATCTTGAGGTGGCTTCTTGTCCTTTTCTTTCTCCTTTTCCTTTTCACTATGACCGGTCCGACCGGATCTTCGCGGTTGAGGAGATGATTGGAGCTTGTTTGAATTGCTAGGCGTTCGCTCGTTGTGTGCCTGCTGGATAATAGGCTTCATGCTCGTATGATAGGCCAAGGTGACCATTAATGCACCAATTGCGATGAGGTGGGGAGGGTATATCAGGCATAGTTCGGTTCGATAAAGATCGTTGATGATAAGCCTGTTACAGGAGCACGCGAGTGAATTGACATATGGTAATATGGGATAACGAGGCTTACCAAACGTTTTGGAACGCGCTCTCCTGCAGGAGTAACTTTCCTTCCCCTGTGCCCCAGTAGCGAGGACCATCATTCACGCCGAACCCATGTTCACCAGCCTCCTGGTCGGAGCCTTTGCCCCCTTCTTTTCCGCAGATGGCCATGAGAGTGCGGTACGGGTGGAACACGACAAAGTCGCATTCGAGGTCGCTGACTAGATAGAACTCCATCTCTGCGAGCTTGGAATTATCCGTTGGGAAGTTCTTGACGCCTAGCCCTTGATGGCCAACAAAAGATTAGCCTCAAGGCATTCATGTGATGGGATAGAAGTAGTTGGCTTACTGCTAAAAGCAGAACGAGATTCATTTATTACCGTCTTGATGTGGACGGGGAACTCTTCGGCCTTTGCGGCAACATAACAACACGCAGCGATGACGATGAAAGGGTCCGTCTCGCAGTATGAATTTTTGAGATAGAACCGACGGAAGAAGACTGACGCAGTCGCTGTGACGCGCTGGCGAAACCCCAGTTTCTTGCATATGCGTGCTATCACTGAGGTTGCGTCAGCATCGGCGTTCCGCGAGGGAAGTGGAAAACAGCCGCACGGTTCCCAGTAAATATGTTGAAGAGGTCGAAGAACAAGGGGTCTTTAACGTAACGCATGTCCTCTGCTCTTGCTTGCTTGAGGGCTGCGCGGTCTACGATCCATCGCTTACTTTTCAAAGGACATCAGAAATTGTTCTGGAGGGGGCAGAGGGTACACTTACTGATGAGAACTGGACCAAAAGTCGGCGGCCATAGAGGAACAGAACAGAAAGCGATGTGCGCCGATCAATCGATTGCCACCGAACTGGGTAACTTATCAACTTTATCGACCCTTGCATAAATAGCGGAGTTGTTCTCCCATGTTCCTCATCCACCCCCCATCATGTCCTCCCCTGTCCTCGTTCGACGCGCCCAGGTCAGCTTGAAGCATGCCCGGAGACTCTCCGTCTCAGATACCAAACCCAATGATGCCCCAAACCGTCCACAAGTCCCTTCTCGCTCCTTCAGTTGTAAGAACTAGTTCGACTACCGGAGATATCGCCACCTGCTAACATGGCCCACGAGCAGCCTCCCCTTCTGACAAGCCCCCTACCGCATCTCGAGGTATGGCCACCATCACCTCAATGCCCAAAACCTCCGCAGTCGTCGGGTTACAACCTAAATGCCAAGTGACCAACACCGACGGACTATCGGTCAAGCCATCTCCAATAGTCACCTTTGATGGCGCAGGTCCCTTCGCCTCCCCCTGCGTTGGACTCGACTTCACTATCGCAGAGCGTCCATCAGCGGACGCGGTCGCGTTGAGATACAGATTCCGATCACCATCCCAAGCGCAATCGGCTCACATGCCGCTGGTCGACGTTCCCCTGACTTCGCGCCAGGATTGGACGAGGGTCCGAATTGGCGCTACCGAGTTGGAATACCAGTCATCTCCGCTCATCGATGATTCATCCGGCACGAAAAAGGCTGTCGTTAGGACCAAGATGACCACCACCGGTCCTTCCTTATCTTCCGTCAAGGTACATTCGGTTTTTATAGTCCAGAGTGCACCCGGTTCTGGGCCACAAGTCCAACACGTTCTCCCAAGTCACCCACTTTTCCACGACAATTAAAGTCTCGAACCCGATATCCCATCTGTATTCGTACTTCTCTATCGCACACACCCGCATGTACACACGCATAAATATTATTATTACTCACCCTATACAAACTGCGGGGCTCCGCTTCTGCAGTGGTCACCGATTGACGTCACGTTTCACCACTATACCTTCACCTTAACCACCCAAGTGATCACCAGCACTCTCTGAATGACCAACTTTCGCAAAGAAATGTCTACAAGCCCCAAATCAAGGAGCATGGCACGTTCCGCTCATTCACCTCGAACACCTGACTTGCCAATAACGAATCATCTGATCAGGCATTCACAGTTGTAAGCGCTGCCACGCTTGCGATTGCCGGACTATACTATGCTGGGCTGAAGAGCAAGAGAGAGGAACAACAAGAATCCATTTATAGTACGACCGTCCTCATTCTCTCATGAGTCTTATCAGTTCTGCGCCCTTATCTATATCTTTACATAGAGCTCGGTGGCCGCCCCCTCTCCGACTCGGATGTGAGCAAGAGTTCCACTCAAGTACGAGAGACGATGCACAAGACCAAAGGGACTTGAGCGCAACCCGCCCATAATCAGAATCATTTGTGTACTATATCACGGACATATCGACAAGTCGAAAGAATGGCAAAGTTTCGGTCGCAATGAACGTGTTTGATCTGTGATGCCAACAGGTGATCAGGAAAAGTAAGTTATCAATAACCGATGCTTGAGAACACCAGGACCCATTCAGTCCCTTCGAATATCTGCGCCTGGCCGTCGGAGGGTGGGAAGGAGAAGAATAAGAGCATCCCAAACGAAGCACGCGAAGATCGCTAACAAGGGGAACCCAACCCCAAGGAACCTCCAAAGAACCAATACTGAGAAACGTATTTGACGGATATATCTTGGGTTGTGCCGCTAACACACTAGACAAAGGAAAAGTGTAAATACGATCATCCACGGGACCGTGCGCCAAAGCGCCCAGTGAGATATCAATCGGTTGAAAAGAACGTACGGTGGACGGCGGAATCCCGCCTGCAGTGAATGCCCTATAGACTTCATCGGCAAGGTTACCGCTGACTTTTACAAGATGCAACCACGAGACGTTCTCGGTCGGGTTCGCATCCGGTGTGTTCGCCACAACATTTCCGACGAACACCGCGTCAGCAACCCCCTGGAACTGTGGAATCGCCCGGGAGTCCCAGACAGGAGAGATACCTCCGGCCCCGTTGTCGATGAAATAGTGTTGGCCAAGGATCGCGTTTGAAACGACGGTGTTTGGGAGGGTTTCGATCAGTTGTTGGACGGTGACGTTTCCGGTCTCAGAACTGTACCAGAAGCTGAACAGGTCGTCGTGAATGGTGGACAAGAGCGAGCTGTTGGAGCTTGCCAGGCAAGATATGTCGAAAACCTCGCCGACAGCTCCGGTAGAACTGTCGCATGCCGATCAATCCCAGGAGTACACAGCATTCAGAAAATACGCACACAAACACGTTGTCCGCAGAACAGGTATAATTTTGAACACCAAAACCCAGCCCTATAGCAGCAAGTGGGGTGGTAGGGAGCCCAAGGGCTGTCTGCTGGTCGGGAGAAAGAGGCATGGAGATGCCAGAGAGATCGCAGCCTCCAGGTTGAGTGCACAATCCGGGGAACGACGAACAGAACGTTCCGGCAATCGTGGCCACGAGTGTGGGGATGGCGACCATTTTTCTTTGGCTTTAGCTTGAGTGACCGAGAGGACGATTGTGTTGGATGGCGTGTGGAGGGCGTGAAAAAGGATGCCTGGTATCGAACCGAGGAGACCGAGTAAATATAAGGCAGTCAAGCCAACGTCTGAGTGGAGAAGAGAAGAAGGTAAGAAAGAGAACGGTAGATGGGATAGATAGCAAAAGGTCAGACCATCCATCCACATCCTTATACGCCCGAACAATATGGATTGAATTTGAGCAACTCAATGAATCAATGATCATTCTACACGAGCCTGTGCTCACCATTGAGCCTTACCGGAAGGTTCCCCTGCCTGATTTTGAAGTTCAATGGCAGGAATCCACCATCCCCATCACTGTAGCCTTCGCAACCGGGACCGGATGTTCGGCAGCTTGGATGGTGGACGTAAAAGGGAAAAGGGCTTACAATCCGCACTGAACGCGCTACTTGCATGAAGGATTTCCCGCGATTGCAAAATGACAATCCTTCGAAGATCGACTATTTTCAACCTGTTGAGATTGATTGTAGAGACGACCGTCTCTCGTTTGCATAAGCCTGTGCACTTGATCAAGAAGGAAAGACATGGCGCCGACGCTCGTTTGCATGCCTACAGCGGAGGTATTTAGTGTAGATGAACAGTGAAGGAACGGTTCCCGATGTCGATGAATTCCGTGGGTCGAATGGATGTATATCGTTGTCTGTATCGAAATTGGTTGCCAGGTACCACGTGTCACCTCCGCCAGGGGCCTGGGACTAAAAATGGGCGCAAAATCTCCCTGAGTCAGCCATCTAGACCTCAACCTGTTCCGGGCGGAAATTTTGTGATGCCCTTACCCTAATATCCATATGACATGCCCAAAGTCGATTGCGCTACCGTCACAGATGACGGTCCCTCAGGCCTTCCGGAACGGCGTTGTGGCTGCATGGCTCGTGGAACAAGTCCTCTGGTGAGGTTGTGGCAATGCAAGCGGAGCAGGATGACAGCATCAGTGCATCGCCGAGGTCGAAGTTACCAGTGAATGGTCGCCGACCCAGCATTTCTCATGGGTACAACTCGAGTAGCACAGTTGCGGGATGATCAATAATATGGTGGGGGGAGAGGTGTGATAGAGTAGGGCAACAATCACACATTTTCGGGGGGGGGGGGGGGGGGGGGGGGGGGTAGAATCCGAACCAGTGACTCGTGAGGCGGAAATCGGTCAATTTGCCGCAGAACACAATCGGCGCAAGGCAACTCACAAGTCCCGTATGCTACACATCCGCAATTGAAAGCTCGACTGCTCAACCGGCAGACCGCGCGTCGCTACCATTGTGTATTGGGTATTGAATGACATGATCGAGCGGCTGGATCCCGCAGACGAGTGCATGTAGAATTTCTCTGTGCTACCAGTGTGGAACATGGAAAAGTAGCCATAAGCGTCGGATCAATCGCCTGTTCGAACGCTCGGCTGCACGAACCACGAGAAGGAGAGGCAAAGAACCGTTCTGCCCTTGTGGCGAGCTTGATCTAGCCAGGAGGATAGCTTGATCATACTTGGCAGGTTGTGACAAAAATAATGTTGAGGGAACGTGGCCACCCCGATTTTGCTAAACGCATTACGTTCCACTGGAACACGGCGTTGTGCGCCCGCTCGGCAAGACCGGAGAAGCAAAATACATTCGCGCAATCCTGTGCAGGAAATCCCAGTGACTCTGGAGTCTGGAGGAGCGGCGGCATGAAAAGGTGCATTCTTCCTGCCAATCCCAAGAGCGGGGGAAAAGCCTGAGCTTACGGACTCAGCAGGCAGTGTCGGCCTCGCAAACGCCGCAGGAACATTGAAATTGAAACGAGACCGGGCGGGGGCCGGTTCAAAGAGATTCTCGACGCGGCTACGAACTGTCAAGATATTCAGCAAGAGGCGACTGGGATTGAAACTGAAACTGAAACGAAACCAGGAAAACCCACTCTGAGCACAGTCGAGATGCGGTGACAAAGCTTGGCACGAGTTGTGCTTTCTCAGTGTCGATATCTGGCACCCTAACCGGATCCTGATGGCTTCAACAAAGAGCTGAGAAGGCGACTTCCGTACACTCTCGCCACGAGGAGACCCGTCTTAGCGTGAGGGAGATTCAATCAGACGCTTCGACGTACCTGGATGGGCCAAAGCCGGGGTTCATACCACATCCAGTTTGGCGCTTGTTAGCAGAACCCGGTTGAGGGTCGCGTGATCGTGTTTGGCCCACCACCTCCAACGAGCGCCTAGATGCCACCGAATTAAAGTCCGAGAGGCCGAAGACTGCGTCCGCACCAGCCTAACCCACGAAGGGCCTACATCTAGAATATTCGACCAGCTAACCTGTCACTGACGCGACCGACATCATGGCTCCCCCATTTTCGAAACGAAAGTCAGAGCGCCAGCGCCGAGGCTGAAGCGCTGAACGTGAACCTGTGGGCGGTTGGCAAAAATGGCCGCACGGCAACCGAGAATCCGCGTTTTTGGACCCCAAAGCCTCATTGGACCCAGGGTCTCCTCCACATCTCGTCAATTACCTTAGTCGGAGTGTTCGAATTGGTACACAGACATGCCTCCGCCCATGAACAGTAAAGCAGCTCGAGAGATAGATAGATGATGCCCAAAGGTGTGGTGACTGGGTTGAATTGGGTCAGAACAAATGTCTGCGCATTCTCCCTGTCCACCAGGACACTGGACAGGGAGCAATGCCTCCAGGCTGCTGCGGAGCGTGGGCGCCTTCTAGTCGGACCTGGGCTACCCTCACTTCGAGAAGAGTGTTTAATTTCTGAAGGGGATGTTTAGGATATCGGAGAGCTAGAAAATAGTAGATTTCCTCATGTGAGGATCATTTCTCCAAGCGGCAGGAGGCGTGGGTAGCTTCCCCATGCGAACCTAAGTCTACATAAATCCATCGTTGTCTCCACTACCTCACGCTCGAATCCATAATCGGCTCCTCGGTAATTTGGTGTGGCCTTGGGCACGAGGCTTTTTTGGGAACCTGGTCCAGAAAAACTGCGGGAGCAGAGGTACAAGAGGCACAACAACAGTCCAGCCATCCGACTTTCCCTGTTTTCCGCTCGATATTTGTGCCAATCTGGCCAATACTATCGACGCCAGTCATGTCCACGCATTACCTTGTTGCATTTCCCCACCCTTCCAACGACCCCGGCCGGTGATGCCCGTTGCGCCACCCTCCTTGAGCTGCTCCAAAGTGCCTACCCGTATTAAGTACTCCAGTCATTTGGAGTCCGCCACTCTCTATAAGGCAAGCCGTTCATCAGTGCCCCATATCACTGTAAAAAAATACACCTACTGAATCTCAGTTGCCAAAATCGACTGAGATCAAGTCGATTTATATCGCCTTTCCTGAGTCAAGCGCGCATGTTCAGTGGCCCGCACCCAACGAGATTTCCAGGCTAGTTGAGTCATTTTCCGGCTGAACTGGTAATTCCAGTTAAAGTTCACTGAATTCAATGCGTCGGATTTTTGCCAGTGCCAGCGCCCACCCTCACCAGCTTTATAAGCATCGAATTCCTCCTACGAAGTTGTGATTCGGGACTCCTCGCAAGAGACGTGCGAATGGATCACGAAGAGAAGAGAGCACCATGAGCTCCCGCTTTATCCGTCGGTGAGACGCCAGTCTCCTGAAGAACCACAAAAACCAGACGGGTGGATCGACATTATGGTCGTTCCTGAAGAAAGCGAGTGTCTGCCTGTTGGTCTGCACTCCAGCAATTAAGCTAGCGGGTCATCAATCATTGTCCAGTCATGGACATGTGGAAATACTGTAAGATCCGGATGGTAACCGAAGGCACATGGAAAGTTGGCGTCAAGTTGGCGTTCTCTTCGCTCCAATCCCTTGCACCTGTCCATCCCCTGCAGCGCGAGCAAATTCTACAAAGCTAGGTCGATTCGACAAGTGCGATCCCTTGAACAGGGAATGGTCGAGAAGGCTGCCAATTTTTTGAGTGCGAGGGCTACGGAGAATGGACTCTCTATCCCATCCTCGAGGGACTTCTCGAGAGAACAACCACCAACCGCACCGACCAGCTCAGGTACAATCTGGTCCGAAGAGGGCTTCGGTTCTCTGATTTCCAGATTTAGGAACGAACATGGTCTGGGCGTTGTGAACACCGGACATGGGAAGGTACCGTTTTCCAGACATCCCGCCTCCACTACTTCACTGAGACGCATCGAACAGCATCAAAGGTTTCTGGGGTGGTCCGACTTCCCAGCTGTCCTGTTTGCCATGCCGGTGATCGCCCTGCCGTGTCGACGACGGTTTTGACCGCCTTCAACGAACTGTTCTCCCTGAACCTCCGTGTATGGACCCACGCTGCAGGTGATGTCCTCCGCGTGGCGCGTGTGTTCACGGCGTTGATCAGATTCTCGAGGAGGGTTCGCAATTTGTAAAGGTCCGCAGAAGAAGCACTGAGGAAGTCCCACCAGCCAGAGTCATATGGCCCGAATCCTACAACGATCCGTCTGTGCCCAATGGAACGGGGAGGTTCACCCTGAGTTCATTTCCAGAATGGAACGCCAAGGTGAACCAATCGATGAGGATGGCATCAAGGAAGGTGAAGAGCGAGCTAAAGGTGACGCCGCGGCCACGGTCATCTGGAAATTTTTTCCAGACGGTCGTCGTCAAGTTCGTGACAAAGGACAACCGTTCATCGTCCTTGCTGAGATTTCGCTCCAGAACCTTTATGCCCGGATACGCACCATCGATGAAACGTTCATGGTCGTCGTGCAATCTCGGCGCGGTCCGCAAGCATACACCCAATGATACTCTCGATTTACCTCACGCAGAAAATTTCGCTCTCGGTAACAGAACGTGCTGTGCTTGTCTGATGGTCGCATTTTTGCTCTTAGATTGTGATGGGGTTGATGTGCATGGAGTCAGCAGGTGCACTGTTTGTCCCCAAGCCTAGAGCGGGGCTCGGTGTGGTTGGAAACCAAACCATGGAAACGTCGCAGATCTCGGAAGCTTGGATAGACTCGTGGAACGGGTTTCTGGGGAGTAGGATTAGTAAGGTTTGTTTGATTTCATTCGAGATGAAGCACTGTGGTAAGGAAATATTGGTCCTCTCCGTTGCTTGCTGAACGTAGCCTGGCAGTGGAGGAAATCACCAGCGGAATATCGAATTTCAGAAATTTCCCAGCCACGCTAAAAGCATGTGGCTAACCTCGATCCACGGCTTGCCATCGTCTACGTTTGTCACGGTCTTCACCTAATAGAGAAGCACCGACTGCCGACAGCAAGGTCCGTGCTTGCACGTTGACTACTTGAATTGTCCGACTCCGCCACCCTGAGTGTCGACAGCGATCCACGATTCATGTTTTTCTGTGTTTCCAGAATATACGCTACACAAATGTTTGCGGAGAGCGCACGGCCTAGAAGCGTGTGTAGATCAGGCCTTTCAAATGATCAAAAATTCAAAAACCAACTAACCAGTGTGATCCTCCGGGTCGGGCCCGGGGAAATGGTTCCTCGGATGCAAAACCACGAACATGGCGAGGGATAAAAATCCGTTCGCGATTATATTTCAAGGTGCCGTGGGATATGTTTGTTTCCGCCCGAGACGCGGCTTGGACCTCAGGAGTTGTGATAGGGGGACTTTAGCCGGATGCCAGGGATGGTTTAAGCGGGCGAGGGGGAGCCTGAGGACCAAAAATGGTACTTATGCGGCGGTTGGGAAAAACGGACTGGACTGGCGGCGAATTTTCGGCAGTCAAAGCCAAAGAAACCCCTCCGGATGACGTGCCGGCGGTATCGGGATGCGCCGCTAACCGGTGTCGACACAAATGTGATGTCTGGCTGTTGGTGAAAGAAGCCGTTGAAAGTGCGGAACTTTGAGGGGCGCCTTTACACAACGAATGATGGGGATCCTGGGCATCGGCCTCTGGTGAATCACGCACATCAAGTCCGATGAGAACGTTAGTCGTTCACGGGACACTGAAACCAACTAGAACTCTCGGTCTTGGGTGTCTCGGCAGTCCCGTCCGCGGAAATGCTAGCATGCCGGACGCCCTACGTGGGAGAGGGGAGGTGAGAGAATGCCGGAGAACATCAACACGGGCATGTGCATGCATCAGCTGCTCTGTGCAGGGAAGGTTCTTGGGTTGAATTCCAGCGATGCGCGGCATCCTCCAACCACGCCGTAAATTGGGTTACACAGATCTCGAGGACAGTCTTCCAAGAAGCATAGCAATCCGGTCAGTCTTGTTTCCAGAGTGGTTTGAGTAGATTACAATACAAACGGCACGCACGTGGAAGGCAATAATGAATGGGCGCGCCGGGACCTACCCTGCAGGATGGTCGGTGGGTGCTCGACGCCGTTGGTGTGCGGGTCATCCGTACTCGGGAGGGGCACTCGGACCTAATTTATACAACGGCGAGCGAGGGCGTTATAGGTGATACACGCAGCAAGGGACCATGCGAAAAACCCAACTGTCCGCGGTTAGTGGGCCATAGGCGCCGGTATGAATGAGCACCAGGGTTGGTAGGCTTCTAATAGACGCTTGATGGCGATCAGAAGTCACCGGACCGATCTAACCGTATTGGGAGGGAAGCACTGCGTCCAGACCCCTTCGGATGGAATTCCAAATACCTTGTTCACTCGAAAGTTGAGTAGGGGGGATATGGAACACGGTTCGCCCGCGGGAAGGCTGGCGCGATTCCCGGGAATCAGCAAAGAAAGAACGGAGAGGTTACAGGATTCCCGTTAGCCTCGGGAGCCGACGCCTTGTGTTGATGGGAGAGACAGGAGAGCGAGAGGGATGTGTAATGGCCCCAGTGTTGTGGGCAGAGATCGCTCCACGAAGAATGAATGCGAGCGTGGTGAGGGCAGATCTTCAGTTATTTTACCCGAGAGGCGTTATTCGGCGTCAAACCGGGCTTGCAGGGGTGAATAGAGCGTGGGCGAGGACCCCAAAATGAGAGGGCCATTGATCGCAGATTCTTGCAGCGTCTTTCACGGCTCACCGCTTTCGACACACGGCTCGCCCCGTGTACCGCGTGATTGATTAGAGCCAAAAGGAAAAGACTTGGGAATGCTGGGGCTAATCGAAAGGAGATCGTGCGTATCCAGAGGAGTCTACCGTCTGTAAATTTGTTCTTCAGTATCGACCTCTGGCCTAGAATCTCCCACTGCTCTCGTCAGCAAAAGCATAATCGTTGTCGATCCGTTCTCGGTTTGGTAACCAAACGCCAAATGCGTGACGCGAACAAACGTGACGTCAACATGACAACCAAGTCACACTGCTTTCCCGTATTCGGCTTTCGGAGGCAACCGATATTTGATTACTTTTCGGCTCCCATATATTTAAGCACTTACAACTCTCCTCCTAATCGTCCACAGCCACCCCCTCCGCCCCCTCTCCTCGTCGACGTTTAGCAACGACATTCACCTCACTTGACCATTCTTCACGACTTTCAACGATGCCCGCAGTCGTCAGTAACGCCACCCGCATCTGGGAGGTCAACATTCAGTGGGATCTCCACGCACAATGTGGTGTCTGGGATCCCAAAGGAAAAGGCGTAGATATCTGGGAATGCGTTCGACCTCGTGAGTCTCAACCGGTTACCGGTCTTCGCTTCATGGTTCTCATCGCTTTGCCTATGCAGATCAATCCACTCCCGGCACTCAGCCACCCAACAACACATACTGGAGATATGTGGCTCGAAGATAGACCTTTCATCTCGGTCGCGTTCTCAAGGGGCCACCCGTCACAGCCTACCCTGCACGGTCGCGCCCGCTCTCTCCATCGAACATCTCTCTCGCGACTCGCGAAATTCCACTTCCAATCTTATTTTCCTGCTCCATGCACATCATCATTGGGGGGGCTCTTTCAATGCGCACATGCGGTGCAAATTTGAATCCGCTTGCGCTCCCCTCGTAAGGAGTACGATGGGATACGACGAGGATGGTATGCCGGGGTTGCTGGAACTTGTGTTCGTTGAGTGGAGTATCTTTCCGGTCGTTTTCTTTCCCTCCCCCTTTCTCGCTTTTTCATTTCGGGTTTTGGATCCGTGGTCCATTTTCTCCTCGACTTTGCCTCTTCCCTCACCGGCAGGTCCACCTGTTCTCACCGTCGTCGTTTTTTGCTTTCCTGTGTCGCCTCTTTAACAAGTATATCATCCGCTCTGCCGTTTCGTACATATCTGTCGCTCCATCGCACGCATACGATTGTCTGTCAATTACGGTACAACCTGCTATTTTTCTATACATGCCTCTAATCCTGTCTTTCACTACAGCGCTACTCCACTCCACCCAGCGAAGTGATCCGTGTCGTCATCGTGTAGCGTTAGGCATAGCACGACTTCCTTAGATTGCAACTCGTTCCCGAAAGATCGTTCCCCCTCTGACGGCTGCGTCAGATCAGAGACCGAGAAGCACATCAAGTCTGTCGCTGAGGCTGTACCGTGTGATCTCACCTTGGCAGCCTGCCACGTTATCGATAAGTTAGCAGTAGGGCGGAGCAAACCCCCTGACGCGGACGGCTCTCTTTCCTCACCGACGCTGACGGTGTATTCCTTTTCGAGGTCCCTATCGAGACCCGTATCAAAAACGAAATTCGCGAATTTCACCCCGCTTGTTGTTTGATCGTGTTTCCGTTCCAAATCCAGGGTGTCCTTGGATCCGGGGTTACAGGAGGTGTGTTGTGGCTCGGTCGCCAGAGAAGATGCCACAGTTTAGACTAGCGTGAGATGATGAACCCCAAACCGGGGTCTGGAATTTCGGTCGATGACAGTCGATGATATCGATTGCACGGCCCCGTGGGTCGATGCGAACGCCTCGACGGGTCCCCTCCCCCACAACACCTTCTCCCATACCAAAGTGGCGACCTGACGCGGAGACTCTGATCAGGCTGTCTACTCGGTTGACGTATATATATCCATTTGGACTGCGATCCACCTGATGTCCACTTGGAGATATAGAACACGGTTTAATTAACAGGCAGGGGTCCAGACCCGTCTCTCCGCAGTGGGCCAAAGGCCCTCCTAGGCTTCAGGATTCGCTTTAGTCCCCACTTGAGATCGGTGAATATACGCACAAAGACTATCAGATGTTATAAATGCCTGTATATATTTGCAACTCTTTTTTTTTTTGTACCGACGGTGCTCCCGATTTATCGCTAGCCTTATCACCGCCCGTTGATAACCACTGCAAGGACCCATTCGCTCGAATTCGAGGGACCCAGAGGCCGTGAAGTCCAAGTTCGAACTCCGGTTCTCCTGTACATTGGAACGCCGGAAATCCTACGGAGGCGCCTACCGATGATTCTCAGCGACACATATACATCTTGTGCGGACCCGAACTACAAGGAGGAGTAGCAAAGATAACTCTGCGGATTTCCCTAATGCCGAAGGCGTATTTGATCGGTGATTGGTCCACGGTTCTCTATTCCTCTGAGGAGCTTCACCGTCACCTAATTAGCTTACTTTCGGGCCATACAAAGACAATCCGTAACCTCCTATAACCCATCGGCACCTTTCCATTTCACGCGTAATCCCTGTCAGCTATCGTTCACAAAGTCCGCGATAAGGAATCATGTGAGAGAGGAGCGAGATTACCCACAACCACCCACTCCCCCCTCTCCCCCCTCCCCCGCAGCAAGATCTAGAGGCGTGGCACAGCTGATCATCGGGACACGCATATACCCACCGACCGGTTGATCCGCGGAAGAGCTGAACGGATTTAACTTGGCGCAGTCAGGGATGATAGTCGTCTTTTGCTGTCGGAGTGGAGGGGTCTAGAACGTTCCGCATCGTTATCGAACATGAGGCGAGGAACGTTGAGACATTTCCGCCACTTGTACCCTGTGACCCCACCGGCGGTTTCCGTGGCCCATTGCTTCACAGATTAAGTACGTCCGTCTCAATAGGTCACGGAGTCAGACCACGGGATCGACCGCATTGTGGACATTGAAAAGATTAATATCTGGCTAGATCTGCGGCTTTTTCGTATGAGCGATCTCAACGTCAATCTCCGGCACGCATCTCCGGTTGTTGCGCCACCCATGTGACTGTGGATGAGCGATCGTGGGAAACCATCACTCCCCCGCCTCTTTCGCATCTCCGAACCTCTCCACTCGCTCCTCACCAGCCTGCAAAAGCATGGCAACCTCATACGTCGGTCAAGTTTCAGCATTCAGCAAACATCACGGCTCGGCCCGGAAGTCTTACGGAGATATCTCAAAACCGACGCTCGGCATCGACCTTCGCTTTGAGCAAACGTACCTCAAGAGCATCGCTCCCCACGTCCGCCTCACGACACCAGTCCCCGATGAGGATGAGAAACGCGGAGACGTCGTGCCTCTTCAGGGTCAGCAGCTGGATATCAAGTGGGGAACTGTTATCTGGATAACGACGAAGGACCATATACTCGCCCCATTGTTCCAGGGCATGATATGGTGGGTACCCTCTCTCTCTCTCGAGGGTTATCCCAACTAGAAGTGTCTTACGTTTTTACCTCCAGGGGAATCCTGAGTCCTTGGGTGCGATATTTCCGCACCGGCCTCACAATGGGTCGGCGCTCGTCGTCCCGGACCGGAGCTGGAATCGCCAAATTAAAGAGCTGGCTGTCCTCACTTGTCCCCCAAACTACCACTGCCTCCTTCCGAGCCAAATAGACGCGCCGAAAACCTCGTATTACGAACCCAGAACATGTATCGAAGACGTACAACCTGCAAAATTACGATAATGTGACGAATCCGCCCCTCAAATCCTCGCTTTCGCGGCTTGGAACATATCTACTTCTTTCCATTCATTCACCCACATGTACCTCGAGAAGGTCACGTTCAACCACCTGAACCATACCATCTGCGACCGATGTTGTTTCATTGCGGATAGCCCTGTGACATACTGCTCCGCACTAGACACAAAGATCGGCGTGCGTTCCTTGCTCACGAACCAGTTAACGATCGGAAATTCCTGCACCAAAAGCTTGCGCCACAAATTCAATCGCGCGAACACCCCTCCGAACACGCCGGTGTATTTCTGGAGTAGCGATGTCGTGGAGAGCGTGTAGACGATTGGCACTTTGGCGAACAGTTTTGTGTCGAGCATGTGTCTGATCCCTCGGATGACCGAGATGTGGTTCGGGTGTGAGGACACTCCGTGTTCGTCGAACGTTAAGATCTACAGAGGAATCGATGCGGCGGTTGCCGCCATCTCGTTAGTTGAGGAGGTCGAGATAATTTACCCGTAGTCACTCACGGTGTCAATCCCGTAATCCGTCACGTACGGTTCAACTTGAGTCGCGATGACGTTCGGCTCCCACATCATCTTAATGTCGTCTTGAAGGAGTCTACATCACCAGCACGTCGTTTGCCACACACCCACATACGAAAAGGAACGAGAAGACCGTCAGAGACTCGTAAACGACCTGAGGCGTGGCGAGAACGAGCACTCACGGGTGGTTTAGAATCCACCTCCTGCTCTGAGGCACCTTCAAAACGTCCATAGCGCGATGAAACTCCTCCTTTCGAACGTGTCCCAGGCCTTCAGAGTCCCCGTACGAGAGACATAAGGAGAACACCTGAACGCCTCGTGGCACAGCCAAAAGCGTAGGCGAGAAGAACAGCGCTTCGTCATCCGGGTGCGCCGTCACCAGCAGCACCTTCTTAGATCTCCATAAGAAGCTGTTGGAAGCGTACGGTCGGAGGATGATCAACGTGAACAGCGGGATCAAGAAAGCCGAGAGCAACATCTTATTTGGCTTTCTTCGACTTTGCCAGCAACCGTATTATTGATGGGCGTTCTGACCGGCCCGACGACCCACTCCACAGCGGCACGCAAGAGCACGGAAGCAAAACGGGCGACGATCGAAAACCGTTAGGAGAGAATGGCAAGCGACAGTAGGTGTATGTACGAGCACGGATTAAACAGGAAAACGGGAATTCCCCAATGAAGGTATCAAATTCGCATAAAACAAAATCCTCATGAAACTTCGATGCTCGCCAGAAACTTGTCCATGGCCGACACGCGAATGTGTTTCAGCCGTGTATCATCAACCGCAATCCCTGTGCGGAGCTGAGATGGTGGCTGGGGGGAACTTCCTCAGCATCTGGTCTCAAATTGTAGTTCGGGATTCCACTTACCAGCACTTGGGAGTTCACCTGGTCAAGGGCTGCCGTCAAATCAGAAACCATAAAGGTGAGAGCGACGTTATTGGGAGCTTCTCCCCGATCACGGAGAGCATCAGGCAGGATTCCAATGAGTTTGGGTACACTGCGCGTCAGCTCTTCCAACTCGCGAGCCTCCGACGCGTCCGGAACAGCACTCTCCTCCAAGCTTTCTTTGAGATCCGGCAAACGCACAGTGGCATTCACGTAATCTAAGAGGGTCTGCCACGCGTGAATAAGCTCAGGGAGCGCGGAGATCAACTGTGATTCACACACCTTCCCACGTAAGAACCAGCCATCAATTGGATGTCCAGAAAGTCGGCTGAAGATGGTCCGAAGTAACTCATGATCTTGTCTGACAACGGCATCCGGCGCGAGCTCCAGGACCGCCAGATCGTGTGCAGAATTCCATAGTCCGCAAGATACATACAAGTCGAACGCCTCGTACACCCGGTTCCGGGAGAACGCGCAAATCGCCTGGTAGTAAAATATCAATGAGAATTCCATGATGGGTATTCTTGGGTATACCTTCGCTTCGTTCACCCAAGCTAGTGGAATCTTTAGACTGCCAACCAAGCCGTGGACGTTCCACTCGCTGAGATCGGGAGCGCACCTGTTTAACAGGCTTTTGATCGCTGCTTTCCGGCTTTGAACCGTTAGCTCAGAGTCAAGCTGGACGTCGAGGAAAGCTTACCCTGCCGAGCCCTCGATATGCAAAAGGACGAAAACGGCCTCCTGAATCATGCCCAGCTGCTCCAGCTGCAGGGCATAACTATTGGCCAAGAGATCGGCGCTGGGACTGTGGCCCTCTACACGATGTTCTTCGTTTTCTTCCGGGTCGAGCTGAAGACCGGTGTCCCCGCGATCCGAAAAGTCTCGAACCCCCAGGCATCTCGACATGATAATGTACAAATGCCAGCATAAGCGGTAGTCTAGTGGTGAAGCGTCGAAGGAAAGGGGTGTGAGGAGAGCGGATAGCGAGGATGAGGAGTCGGAGAAGAGGCGAATCATGGAGTAGAGCGCATCTGGGTGGTTGTCTGCGGTGGAGGGTAGATTCCACTTCTTTCTGAGTCCACCGGGCGTTGCATTTTCTGAGTACCATGGTAGCGGTGGTGCCACACTGTATCTGCTCTCCGTCCAAGCCGCTTCGTACGAGTCAAACGCATCCGCTGTAGATGAGTCTATGGGTTGACCGAACCACAAGTGCAGTCCGAACGCCCGCTTCCAGTCTAGATCTGCCAAGATATGCACATCAGGGCATGACTCGATCCTTCCCCCTCCTGGCCCGGACCCAGAACCTTCCAGAACGTCTATAACGCCGGCAAGGAGCGCGTAAACCTTGCGAGTGGGTTCACTGATGTGAGCGTCGATCCGTTGTTCCTTCCACAGCTTCAATTGGGACAGGATCTCGGCTCTGAAGTCATCGTCGCCTCCGGCTTGTGCAACGAGCGTCGCCAACTTGACATTCCCAGCGGATATCGCGGCTTGCACGGCGTTGTCAATTTCGTTGCCTGTGAGCCATGTGAACACTTCCGTAGAAGAGTCAGAGGATATTCCTTCCCGTAGTTCGGCTTCCACAGTTGGCGAAACGACGTTCTGTAACCACCTTGACAGCTCATCTCTACGTCTTAGAGTTTGTACTCTTTGCCGAATCTCGTCATCGATGGTGTCGGCTAGCCGGAGATCGAGGTCATCAAAGAGAGCGCCTCCTAATCGGAATAGGGATGCCTCGAACGTTTTTTCGTTCAGAGAGTAGAGAGAGGAAAAGGAGGAAAAGGAGAGCGCGAGGGATGGATTTGCGAAAGGTACCCCTTCATCGTCCGGTTCAATATATGTATGAGTGAGGTGGTGCGATAAAAGTTTGGATGCCCGCTCGGATTCATCTTCTGGCCCAGACGCGAAGATTGGGACCTTTGTGATCGTGACCACCGAGGAGTTGGCAGACGTTTTTCTGATCCGGAAATAATTTAGGGCTGGAAACTTTTTCGATGCGAAATGGACACTCACGGTGTACCCAAGGGAGAGCATAGGGCACCTAGATGCACCAGAGCACCGCCCGGCCCCCATCCTACCCGGAACGAACGACCAAAGGCCAGACCAGCGTCTGCAGCAAAACCCTCGCTGCCGTTGACAGCGGACTCTGATTGGTCAACCCTGGCATACTTTCTCGAAGGACGATATGGTATAGGTTCTATGTCGTGAGCGAACGACGCGCGCTGATGCGTTATGATGAGGGGCCGTACGGTCAACTGAAACGTACACTCACTTGTTGCGAGTCCGGCCTAAATCCCTCGCCGTCGCTATCGCGACTGTGTTTGCGTGACAGGCTTAGTGAAGAGGGCGCTGCTCGTAATTTGCGTCGGGTGGAGACACCTTCCCCACCATCCTCAGCTCTGAACAAAGACGCTTGCATAACATGCATTCGTTGAGGTTCCACTCCCAACTGTTGTGCGCGGGGGATAATCGAAGGGTCCACCTGGGGCTGATTCGGCAGCTCATCATCCTCAGAGTCCGTCTCCGATCCTTCCTCAGACGCTGAGGCATCCGTGGGCGATTCAGAGCGACGAGACTTGGACCCACGGTAGCCTTTCTCATCCTTGCGGTAGACTGGAGCCTTTCCTGCGTGTTTCTGGAGTTTTGGAGAGCGTCGGCTGGAATCAGATTCAGATCCGGAATCCGATTCCTCCGAATCGTCCTCGGTCATACTGACATCTGCAGGTTTGGCGGGAGGCTGCGATTCGGTGGCGGCGTGTTGAGTGGTTTCTTCTGCCTCGGATTCGCTGTCAGTAAGGAAAGCCCGAAAGCGCGCCATAGTGTCGAGGGAGAGTTGTCAACCTGAAGATGCAGTGGACGCGACCGTGACGATGTCACACAATGTGACGAGACAGATGCCCCTGTCTAGGTCCCGACATTTCATTACACCGCTCTGCCGGCGTTGATCCCGGTACTTCTGCATTTGCGATGTGGGGGAGAGATAAGTTTCGTGGATTAGGCGAAGTGTTAACAATAGGTGATAATGGTAATAATAAATAATTGAGGCGCTGCGAATGCAAATAATTTATGCGTGGGCTATCACTACAGTATCTAACCTGCTAGTAGGGGATGGAATGCTAGTCAATACAGGAGGGGTCGACCGTCTAATCTATGTGGCGTCCGGAGAGGAAGAGAGTTGCGCTAACGATACATGGATACAATAAATTAGAAACCAAGGCGGGACGGGTAATTTCAAGAGCGGTAGTGTTGGCGGAGCGAGTGATCCTTCCGAGGACCGTGTTATCTTGCGACATGAGCTGCAGACATATAATCAGATCACACCCACCGTAACCAGAGGTAACGAGGCTCACCACAATATGATGTCCCATTGGCCTCCAAGAACACGCCTCGTCGCCAAGGATCAACAACCTGGAGCTGTGGACCACCTTTCAGATACGGAAACTCGGGACGAGAAAAGCTCGGTTCCTACCTTTGGTCGGGTGCGAGACGAAGCCATTCGCGCACGCGTTGGCGGGGCGTGAAGCCCTGAACCTCAACGGTAGCGTGAGGTGCAAAGTCCACGATGGCAAACACTGCGTTCTCGACGTTTTGGAACGAAGTGCGGGAACCAGAGGAGCTGACACTGAACAGTGTGCGATTCTGCGGTCCAAGTAGGGCACAGTTCAGGACGTCGTTGGTCGCGCTGAATCGCAGTACGAGGCTATCTGAGATAAAGACAGGGAGGGTCGGAGCGATCGGAATAGATGGGAGAGCCCCAAAGATAGAAGGAGAGGAGTCCGAGGAACGGGTGCTCCATTCGGCAAAAGGATTCATGTTTGTGGGGGTCAACATATTGGGATACTTTCTTGAAGCGTCCGAGGCGAGAGTGAGAAAAAGTAGAGAACTGGGTGCAGCAGGAAGCAAAGATAGAGGGTTCATGGAAGAATGACATGGCTTTAATACTTCTCTGGCTCCATGGGTAAGCACAACGAAGGCGGCCTGATGAGCTGGGTGAGCATGAAACGTTTGGCTCGCCCTTTTGCCCGCGATTCCCTGAGGTCCCAGTCGTATGATCGACGCAATCATGATCGACACTGCAAACCAATACAGCGCTCGGTAACCTCTCCGTTTTCTGACAGTGAAATCGCGCCTGCAAGGCACAGGGCGGGTGAGCTCTGTGCCTGGGTTCGGGCCCCTAGCCTCCCGTGACGCTTATCAACCAGTGGAACGAGGGGGGCTCAGTCCAACGTGCAGTTCTGCGTTGTAAGTAACTCTGCTTCCCACGCTTACTCACTCCACGTGAACAAGATCACGGGATCTCTGATTTATTCATGACCCATTTCGCTCCAGTGGTATGTAATTACAGACCAAGAGCGGGCGATTCGAGGTTCAGTATTCCGTCCCGGTTCAGTTTCTGTAAACAACAACGGAAACGATCCACAATACGAATTCTCGCGGAAGCAAGTTGAAATTGGAGTCATAACAGATACAGGCGATGGGATTAACGCTATTACACCAGAAAGAGCCAACCGTCCGCCAACGCAGGCTACCAGTCACCTACATGGCGTACCTGAAAGATAACGGAAGTCAATTGCATGCGGCACATGATCAATACCAAACGACTCACTTCCTTGTCCATTCTCGGGCCGTGGCCTCGTACCGGGGTCTGTCAGTCTTGTAGAGGTGGGCGATATCAGGAACGAGAGGATCGTCCGGGTTGGGGTCGGTCAACATCGAGCAGATCGAAAGGAGCACTATCGAACGATGAGTACGTCAGATTGGGCCGAAGTACGTAAAGCGCCTCACCCTTCGATATCGTCAACGCTGGGGACCATTGGTCCCTTAGAATGTCGAGACAGATGGATCCATTTGCGTTGATGTTGGGGTGGTAGATCTTGGTCGTGAAGCTGACCTTGGGGGGCTTGAAGGGATAGTCGGTTGGGAAGGTGATTGAAAGGAAGAAGACACCCCCGGCATACGGGGACTCCCCCTTGTCGCCGCACGAATCAGGACGCAAACAACACGGGTTAGAAAGACCTCAGCTTACCGGACCCATGATGGTGGCCTGCCATTGGAACATGTTGTCGCCTGTAGGACCAGCACTGCAGGAGGACGGTGGGTCACGCCCGAGATCAATCAATTCCTAGCATCGCAAAGTCAGTGACTCAGTCCCACGACTCTCCAGAACCGAGAAAGTTACGGGCGTTACCTTGTTAATACGCTTCAAGGCCATGTCGCGAGGTAAATTTAGGACGAAAGAGACTGGAGGGTCATGTTTCAATGGGTTTAGGATGGTGGCAAGATCGTTGAGATCAAGGGAACAACATGCGAAGGGAGGCGGGGGAGTTACAAGATTGCATTATTGAATAATCCAATGTGCTGTCAATGATGGGAACTTACAGCTTGCTTGTCTGGAGTAAGGTCGAGTGCACTGATGGTACTCGATGGGTGGTGGTAGAGGGCAAGGGTGAGGACTGGCAGAGATTGTAGTTGTTTGTCAGTCCTTTCCATATTCGGTCACGTTCACGTGGTTGCGCGGGAATCACAACAATGTTACAAACAGGGAACACCGCCATGGCTGGGCAGCTCTCGAGCAGTTATTTTAGTTGGTTGTTTCTACGAATAAGCATGGGCATAAAACGCGACGCGTTGTGCTATGCACGGTCATCAGGCACAGGAAAATATCTCACAGCTACTTGATCCAAAAACTCTGAAGTACAGCTAGAGCACAGACAACGGAGCAAGCGAAGAACCCAAGCGGGTACCCATTCGGGTGGCCATCAACGCTGGCGGACCAGAGCTGGCGCATTGTAAGTCCGATTTCTCAGCAACCGGTGAGACACTCACCGTTCCTCCGATTATGGGTCCGAGGAACCTGGAGAGACTCACGATACTCTGGGCGATGCCGTTGGCGTAGCCGACGACGTGTGGCGGTGACACTGCAACATGGGCGCGGTGAGTCGGGAAACCGGAGCACGAAAAGGAAACAGGTACTGTAATTGAGGAGAACTGAGATTGAGGTGTACGAAAAGGTTGCCCCACAGTATCTTATTGCACTGGACCGGCGTGCCTGCGATCAGCGAGGTAAAACAGGGGCTCAGGAAACTTACGTGCTAAATGAAAGGGCTAACCGAAACCTGGTCAGTGGAGACAGGATACCGGGGCGAGGCAATGGACTCACCAGCCATGAGAACACTGCTTCCATCACTTCCTGTGCTTGCAAACGGCCGATACAGCGTGACAGTGAGATATGAGGGAATGAATAATGCGGATCCGATGCGGAACATGGTCAGGTGTGAAAATCTGCCTCGGGGAGGGCTTCAAGGAGCGTCAGAACAGCCATACGGCCTCCTAACGGTAGGGGCTTACCCGACGTTCCTGTGGAGGTGTCAGCTCAGGTTGTGTTCACCAGTCAGAGCGCGTGACTTACGGGTAGAAGTAAAACTGGTATGCAATCTGGAACAGACACATGAGAGCAACTGCGTACTTCGTCAGAACCTGCGATCCGAAAGGTTGGTTTAGGCTTACTTAATTGACCAAAGTGGCCTGGATCCAAGTTGAGCCCCCCGGCCGAGTATTTTCTGTGTTTAATCAACGTCTGATCGGTTGCAACACGCAGGCAGCGCTTACGAGACGAGGTACAGGTAAAAGATCTGGTCGTGTGTTGTGTTGTGGAGTGCAAGAAGCCCGTAATGAACAATCATGATAACCGGTAGCTGAGAATACAATGAGGGTGCCTTCGCATCCGGTGTCGTTTGGTCAGTTTCTGGTATTGCTTCCAATGGTGCTCGAGTGGGAAGGGTTTCGGTTTCTGCAAGCAGTTGTTGTGCTTCATGTATCGCCGGGGGTGTACGGATACCGGAATTCGAGAATATAGCTGGGATGGTAGAACCGGATGGTCGTCTCGAGTATACACCTGGGTCTCTAGACGGACGACGGGGGGAATGGGGTGCACGCCGACTAGGACTTGGTTCTGCAGAGGTTAAAGACACAGCACTCTCCTGAAGTCCGAGTTGATACGGCCCCTCCTCTACCTCTTCCTCGTCCTCAAAAACGTCCTCGTCCACATTCATTGCAGCCGATACCCAGAGGTCGGAGACGTTGGTGACAGCCATGCCATTCGCCATCAAAAGCCTTTGTGCAAAGTTCAGCTCGCCGTACTCAGCAAATTGTTGTCCAAAAGACCCCGGAACGGTTGTTCCGGTCCCCCTACGTCGCCGTAGCGCACGGGCAAGCATACTATGTTGGCCTGCGCTCGATAATCGTGGTCGATATACACGTGAGTAGCCATACGCCGAACCGCTGTCCCTGCGAGCAACGTCGCTGGCTCTACGAGTAGCGTCACTGGCTCTGCGGGTAGCGTCGTTGGCTCTGCTTGAGGCCAGTAGGAGCTCCGGACCGGGGATATCCAAAAGATCTTGAGATTTATTTGGTGTGAAGTATCCCAGAACCTTGTGGTGGAATGGTCTCGGGGTTGATTCGCCGCTGGGGGCTGGAGATGGTGAGTCATCCCTGAGGAAGGGGCTTGGTCGCAGGTTCTCCTTATCAGACAGACGAATTGCCCCTTCTCTGGGACCACCGTCTCTGCCGAGGAAAAGGGTCATTATCCCTCCTAGCAGAGTGTCAATGCGCGACTCCGCTGCTCTACATAGAAACGAACCGAAGAAGGTGATACTTGCGGCCACAGCACATGGCAACGCATAGGGGTAAGTTGCAAAGAACGGGAACTTTTGAGTAAACCCTGGCCATTTCTGGGCAGGAGACTCGACTTAATTCCAATCAGGTAAGCGCGATGCGATGCGATGTACTGAATGCTCACACGTTGCTCCTACTATAGCTCCAGCAACCCCACCGAGACCCCAGCAAAACCTATGGAAGATGAACAGGTGACCATCCTTGAGTAACAAAGACGTTACCCTAATACCGCCCAGGCACGCCCTTCATTAGTTTGATCGGTAATTACGGCGACCGTCCCTCGAGCAACACCCATCGCGCCAGCAAACGTGCCTTGTAGAAGCCTGATGACTAGTGCCTCTTTCATCGTAGTCGAAGTTCCAAACAAGAAACAGGTAATGGCGCTTCCTATCAGAGATATCAGCAATACGGTCCGTTGACCGTGCTTCTCGGCCACAGTTGCCTTCGAATAGATAAGGACGGAAACAGATGACTTATCGCCGGTAGGCTCACCCAGAGTAAGGAAGTCACGAATTGAGTGAGGAAGAAACTCGAAGCTACAAGTTGTGAGAGAGTGATGGGTGTCGACTGAATCGGATAACATACCGAGGATACCGGTCCAAAATCCAACGTCGGCTTCTCCGGTGTACTGACCGAAACCTAGGTCCCAGAGTTGAGCAGTTTCATTTGAGGCGGAACAAGGCCTCACCCTCGACCATGAAGAGTAGGAACGGTGTTGATACATTTGCGGACAGGAATTCACCAAGTAGAGTCTGCATAGCGATCAGGCGACAATCGACGTCTACGGATGAAATAGATGGAGCATACAATCGACAATACCACCATGGATAATGTGGGGAGTGGGGTCGAGTCCACTTCCATCGCAGGAGCCAGCGCACTTGGGATCGGTGGCTGCTCTGGTGGCGGGGGAGGGCGCGATTGCGAACGTTCATTGCGGCCCTTGCCCCAACGCCTCAAAAGTCGAGAAACGAAAGGTATACGCCTGGGCGAGAAACGTGAACCCGGCTGTGGGGGATGCTCAGCAAGCCCAACTGCAGTTTCGTCGACGCGCAGTGCACTTTGATGAGGACCGAAGGTTCTCCCTCGAGTTATGGTGGGACCGCTCATCTGGTCTTCGACGTCGTGGTACTCAGTGGAGAGGGTGCTGTGGTGGGGGACTAATCTTAAGGGATGCATTGATTTTAAGCGGTTGCCAGTCCTGGACTGCCCACGGTCCGATGGTTGTGGTAACGATGACGCGCTAAACTCGGGAGCAATGGAGCGCCACTGTTACTTTCTGACTCTCATATGTCCGCGCGGCCAACGCTCCTCGGAGTTCCTGATGAGGTGTTTATAAAGATCCTTTCCTCGCTAGATTTTCTGCAACTGGTTCGCTCTCAGTTGGTACGTGACTTTTGCCACTCGCCAGCGAATAAGATACGGACTCTAACCCGCGCAGGTATGTAAGCAATTCGACCACGCTGTTAGATCATCCGGAGAGCTGCAGTATATCGTTGAATTAGGCGTCGGTGGTTTAGCCGATGGTCCTTCTCACCACCCGTTCAACACCTTCGAACGGCTTAATTACCTCAAGTCTCGGCAACTGGAGTGGAGAGATCCTTGTGTCGAAGAGATCACCGCAATACCCCCCCTAACACAGGCACATCTATGGAAACTGCGTGCTGCTACCCTCGTGCGGGTCTCCAACAGAGACCCGCTTATTCAAGGATATTTTGACGTAGTAAACGTCGTTCGATTGGATCCTTCCTTCGTAGAGCAGCCCGAGTCATCCTATTGCCTCGATTCTCAATACACCGGGTTCGAATTGGATCCAACACAAGATCTATTGGTATTGTTCGACAGGTTTCCTACTCTCCCATGGTACGCGGTTCTTTATTCTTTGTTAAAACAATTCAATGAGTTAAAAAAGATCATAGCTCGTCTGTTTCCGTCTCATTGTTATCACTCAACGCCGGCACGCCCCATCCGGAAGCAGCAAATCCTTCTCTCGTGGTTCCATGCCATGGAAAGTATAAGAGAGGGCAATCAGACAGTCTTGCCTGTATCGTGTGGGAAGAAACCCTCGTTGTGCAGCTGTTTGATGGGCTGACCAAGTTCTATTTCGTCGATTGGCGAAATGGCATCGTATTCGCAGTGAGTTTTCTGGGTTCCATACCCTCTGAAATTTGAAATTTCACACTTTGGATCATTCAAGTATATGCTCCGGAAAAACGCATCCGCCCGAATACACAACCTTTGCCGTCTCGGGCGAACTAAGTTCGCCTTCATCGAGTACGATTATAATGCATGGCCACAACGCTATACCCTCTTCATTTACTCTGTGGATCCCCAAGGAAATGCATCAAGCACACCAGATCATCTGGCAACCTTTAACTTTCCCGTGATGTCTCTCAGGACCGCACCGCTCACAGTCATCCACTCCAGCTTTCCGCCTGCACCTTCTCAATATCACCACATCATTCAGGAGAAACCAAGTTTCATCTCACATACCTCTGGTATTGTTCAGTTGCGGATGATCTTTGCTCGAAGCACACCTCCCTTTGGATTCCAAGTCTTCATATCACCTGATGTACTTCTCCGCGCTGAGAAGGGACCGGACGGAAGACCATCGGTGCACACTTGGGATGAGTGGGGCCCCCCCAACACCAGATGGATCAAGGATCCCCTGGGCCGCCTTACCCCAACGATTCGACCATACGGATATCGTATCGGGTTCGCAGACCGCATCCTTGACTTTAACCCTTGCGAAGTCGGCCGTGACATGTGCCATGATGACTCCACTGGCGTAGATGAGCTCAGTTCCCGCATCGTTCGGGAACCCACCATCATATTCACGAGTGAAGCTGTCCGCCAGAATATCGCTTCGTCACTGCCGTACCGGGAGACGTTTTGTTTGGCGGAAAACATGTCCCAGAACACATTGAGCTATGTCGATGAAGACCTGTATCTCGTCGAGGTGTGCCAATGATTTTGTTGTATGATTGGTCCCTGTGCTGACTCTTGTTGTCTCATCTAGCTCCACAGAAACGGAACTGCGACGATACGGATATGTACAATATAGACTACCTTCGGTCGTGTATGTTCTTTCGTCAATAGTACGAGGCGCGTATTTTGCATCGGATATCTAGAGTCAGATTCCGTGCGGTTGTGTATGACCCACGCGCTTAAGTAAATTACAGTCAGCTCCATGCCCTTCCGCCAGTGGGACACTTTCCATAGATGCGCTTCAATGAAGCTTTGTGCGGTGGATCATTGGAGAAATCAGGGCTTATTCCAGGCACAAGCATCGCCCACCCCTTGCAGTCCCGGTGCTTGTGGGATAAGCCAGTGAGAAAAGATACTGCTGAACCATCGAGCTTCGGTGCGCTTGACCAGCTGACAATGCCGCAAGCGCTTTGATGGAAGCCTCCGTACTTCCTAATGTGATCCGCTAAACTTCCGCACCGTTTTTTTCTTGATCTCGTCGAACAAGAGTGATGAAAGCCAACTTCAAGGTACAAAGCAATCTGAATACTTACCCTCGCCTGGAATGAACCCCTGCGTAGTTTTCGAATCTTTGTGGCACTGTCTATCGTCAAGGGAATATCGTGTTCACTCCCGACGGAAATTCCGTGCTCAGCCCGGTGGGAAACCGTGTTTCGGTGTTCGACCTCGTTAAGTGAGCGATAATCTCATAAATTATGACGAATCTGACCAAACCTATTCAACAGCAATAAGTCCCGTACACTTCCCTTCGAGAACCGGAAGAACATTGCCGCAATAGCACTTAGCCCGGATTCGAACGTCTTGATCACAGTGGACGAAGGTCAGGCTCGTGGAACCATCTTCTTCAATCCTCTGATCCACTTCTCTCAGATGGTCGGGCCTTACTTGCTAACTTCAAAAGGGGTGTGGTGCTACATCACTTCAACTTTCACGACCCCGTTCGAACGATCAAGTTCTCTCCCGATGGGAAGTGAGTACTAAGCCCAAAAGTCGATTCCTGTGGCCTCAGCTAACTGTCGTTCACTGCGAGATATATTGCTGTTACACGAGAGACGCATGTGCAAGTTTGGCGGACACCAAACTACCTCCTTCGTGAATTCGCGCCCTTTAATCTGCACCGCACGTACACCGGACACCATGACGAAGTCTTGAGTTTGGAATGGTCTCCCGATTCAAAGTACGTCAACAGTTGGTAATTGGCTGTGCATCCGACATCATTCCCTACCAATAGGTGTTTCATAACCACTTCTCGTGACATGACTGCAAGGCTTTTTACTCTCGACCCGTTGGAGGAGTTCCGCCCCAAGACATTTGCAGGTCACAGAGACGCGGTCATCGGAGCCTATTTTTCCTCAGACTGTGATTCGGTAGGTGTTCTATGATTAATCACGCCTTCCACTTATCAACAATGCCACCAAGATATATACAGTCAGCAGGGACGGCGCTGTCTTCACCTGGCGTGAAAAACAGAACGATGACAAGAGTGACACAGGTGGCGGGGTTTCCGCTACGCCTACATCACGCGACATTGGGATCTCCATCGCACAGACGCGCTGGGGGGTTCATAAACGCGATTACTTTGGGCAACACAATACCAGGGTCACTTGTTCCGTATTTCACCGGCCATCCAACCTCCTCGTTATTGGTTTCTCCACTGGGGTGTTCGGTCTTTGGGAGATGCCCGACTTTACCAACCTTCACACCCTCAGCATCTCCCAGGAGAAAATATCCTCGGTCGCCATCAATCCCTCAGGCGAATGGCTGGCCTTTGGTGCGAAGAAGCTCGGGCAGCTGTTAGTGTGGGAATGGCAGTCGGAATCTTACGTCCTGAAGCAGCAAGGGCACTACTTCGACATGAATACCGTCTCGTATTCTCCGGACGGTCAGTACATCGCGACTGGAGGAGATGACGGCAAGGTCAAAGTCTGGAATGCTACCTCCGGCTTCTGTTTCGTTACGTTCTCGGAACATTCGGCAGCGATATCTGGAGTCGAGTTTGCGAAACAGGGTCAAATCTTGTTTTCTGCATCCCTGGATGGAACAGTCCGGGCATTTGACCTCGTTCGCTACCGAAACTTCCGAACGTTCACCTCTCCTTCACCCGTTCAATTCTCGAGTTTTGCCGTGGATCCGAGTGGCGAGGTCGTAGTTGCCGGCTCGATCGATTCCTTCGAGATTTTCATCTGGTCGGTTCAGACTGGCAAATTATTGGACATCCTAACTGGCCACGAAGGACCCGTAAGTAGCCTGTCGTTGTCACCAACAGGGAACCTTTTGGCTAGTGGCTCCTGGGACAAATCTGTCAGGCTTTGGAATGTCTATGGCCGATCTAGGGCCGTTGAGCCATTCCAGTTCGGCGCGGAAGTCCTCGCGTTGGCTTTTCGGCCCGACGGAAAGGAACTCGCGATCACCACCCTCGATGGTCAGGTTACCTTGTATGACGTGGATCAGGGAAGGCAGAAGAGCGTGATTGAGGGGAGGAAGGATGTTTCAGGTGGCCGTAAAGCTGACGATAGGATGACCGCCGCAAACAATTCTTCGGGAAAATCCTACAACAGCCTTGCCTATACCGCAGACGGGAGGTGTATTATCGCCGGCGGAAGCAGCAAGTACGTGGTGATGTACGATGCACGGGATGGAGTCGTTATCAAGAAATTCCAAATATCAGAGAATCTCTCCCTTGATGGGACTGAAGAGTTCCTGGACAGCCGGAGGTTGACCGAGGCTGGGAACTTGGACAGCCTGGACACTCGTGGAGAAGATAGTGACCTCGAGGACCGACTCGACGTTTCACTGCCGGGAGTCCAGCGGGGTGACATGTCGAAGCGGAGATATAGGTTAGAGGCGAGGACGAAGTGCGTGAGGATATCTCCCACAGGCAGGGCATGGGCAGCGGCTTCGACAGAAGGCCTCCTCATTTATTCAATCGACGACACGAACCCCTTCGATCCCTTTGACCTCGACATCGAGTTGACCCCTCAGGCAGTGCTGAACACGCTCGCGTCTCGGGCTTACCTAAAGTCACTCGTGATGGCCTTCCGACTGAACGAAAAGCTGCTTATCCAGCGTGTATTCGAATCCATCCCTCATTCGGACGTTCGACTGATCACGCGGCAACTTCCCGTGGTGTACATCATGGCCCTGCTGAGGTTTGCCGCCGAACACCTGGATAAAGGACCTCATCTGGAGTTTGATCTCCTTTGGGTGAAGGAGACGCTCCTTGCGCATGGCCGCTACCTTCGAGATAGGAGCGGCGAGTACGCAAGCGTGTTTAGGGCACTGACGAAGGGCCTAGTCGACGTTCAGAAAAATGTATCAAAATTGTGAGTGTATTTGTGCCGTTCATGTCCGTGCTTCTGATATACTTTCACCCGAAGGTGTGATGACAATGTCTCTTCGCTCTCCTACCTTATTGATCAGACGCGCGCGAGGGGCTCTGGAGCTGAAGGTCCCGCTGATCGCATGAATGTGGACGAACCTTAGATTATCTGCCCGTATCCGTTGTAGCTGCGGAGGCTTTTTAATGACACGCTGGATCCATGTCCTGTTTTCTAGCGCCCACGCGAGAGTAATGAAGGGCGTTGTCCGGTGTCACGTGAACAAACGCGTCCCCCTCCACCCCGTGCTCCTCATTTGGGGTTGTCAACCGCGGTGACAATTCCAACCTAAAGACTGGCGCATGTCTCTCACACACACTATACTCCCATGACCGAGGAAACTATCAAGAATCGGAGTGAATCTTCCACGAATGAAGAATTATATGCGTGGACGATGCGCAGGGAGGCGGTTGCCTCCTGTCTGATCGAGGATATCTTTCATTTGAGGCCAAATTCTACGAAGAGTAAGACCTGAAGTTTGGCTCTGGAGGCTCCCCCATGATCATGCTGTCTGTAGATTATGATTTCAACTGGTTGGGCCGCGTGCCGTGTAGGTCTGTGAAGATCGCGGGAATGGTGGTTGGGGTCAAGGACTACGAGAGCAAGCGAATCTATACAGGTACGGCCTCTTCTTTCCCAGCCCTTCCATCCCCACTAACACACACCATAACCATGCCCTGCAGTCGATGACAATACAAGGGTCATCGAATGCCACCATAAGGATCTGGTTACTCCCCACAGCCCCTCGAAACGAGGGGGTAGGAAGTTCACAGGATTTGACTACCCGCCCCTCCCTGCTCCGGTGACATATATTGGGCGACCCGTCACCATCGCTGGTCGGGTCTGTAGGGGGAGGAAGATGCATCTTATTATTGAGTCGATCGGTGAGCACCATCCCAGTCGCCGCTGTCTCTCCTCCATCATTCAAAAACTTACACATATGGCCGCCAGTGCCGTGCAAGTCTCATAACGAGGAATTGGCTCATTGGAATACAGCCCTTGCTTTGCGCGAGTCACACTATTTTATTAATACCCCGTTCGTTATCCCCGAAGCGACCGAGCTATCACAAACGATCCCCGAGGAACCGACCCCTGTACACCCCACGGAATCTACTCCTCTGCTGTCTATTCTATCACCCATCCGTCATGCCCATAAACGACGCATCCCCGACGGGCAAGAACAGATTCCACCAGGTGGAAACCAACTCGTGAGTTCTCCTGAAAGCTTCTACTTTCCGGCACAACATGAGAGAGTTTTTCTTGCTCAGCCGAAGTCTCCTGTCAAGTTGCGGCACCCTACAAAAGTACACAAACGAGATTTGACTGTCAACACACTCAAGATTTACCTCAAACATTACATGGATCACCAAACCCACGCGAACGACGATCGCACAACATTAGACTCCTCGGCTACAACCTCCGATATACCTACCAAGCGTTGTCGAACTTCTGGGGACGCATTGATGCCTCGACCAAGGTTCGAGAACCGCGCGAGGCTCGTACCTCCATCGGAGCCTGTCAGGAAGCCAAGGAAGATCGATCCAGAGGCCGGAATCAGTGGGTTGACCATGAGCTATTTACGCCGAGTCCCAGAGCTACGATTGTTAGCGGAAAGGATAGTCGCTGCAGAGGATAAGAAAAAGCGTCAAGAGAAAAGGAAAGCTCGAGAAGAGGCCAAATCTCGGGGACTCCCGATTCCGCCGAAAACAGAAGACAGTAAATCACGAAAAGGCACCCGAGAGCGTATAGAACGACTGTTCTGCCAGGCAATCGTCAAGCTTTGTGATGAGGGCAGTATCGTTCTCTGGGACGGACCACGCCGGATGTGGGGTGCGGAACGGGATCCCGGAGGCTCCCGCCTGTGGCACACGAATACGAGCATGAACACCACTGTTTCTTCTGCTGGGGTTAGCACATCGGGGGGCGATTCGTACCTGGAAGACTCACAAGACCACGAGATGTCGGAAGCCGACCCGAACGAGGAGAGCTACGTTAGTTTGACGCCTGCTTATTTGGGGAAATATGTGGAGAAGGCGATCGAGGAGATATGTTCCCGGAAGGAGAAAGTCCGTGGAGCTGGTCATCGGGGTCCTCAGGGTCCGACGTTAACAGACATCCTCTCTCGTCTGAAGGCGGATGGGAGATGGAGGAATATCGGGGAGTGTGCGGTGGCAGAAGCATTACAGTGGCTATGGGATGAGGAGCGCGTGTGGGAGGTAGGCGGGGGACATTGGGAACTAACGATTTGAACCCAAGATCGCGGGCATTCCTGTGGAAAATCTGATGGAGATGTTTGGTGTACGTGGGAAACGTTGTTTGAGGGAGGTTTGGAATCCCACCAAGCCGGGCGTTATTCGCCAGTGTTAAGAGGTGTATCTGGAGGGCCGCCTTATGTGATGGAGATGATCCGATAAGTAAGCAGCAGGGTGAGTTGTTCTGTGGCAATGCTCCGTTCGGCGGGGGCGAAAAGCCTGAGTCCGGACCCAATTACTTCAGTTCGCTGATCCACGTTGGCTTGCAGGGCGCATGTAGCATGGTGACTTGTTCGGGACCTGCATCGATCATTCTGGAAATGATTGCCCAGAGCCCGGTTTTTCATTTTGTGTTTAGAGTTCAGCTGGGGGAACTTTTATTCATATCTCGACGGGCGTTTTTTGAGGCAGATTCATCTGTGGGATAGTGGAAAACGGTCTAGAGTCAGATGACTGTTGTGGATATGTGGCAATACTTCTAGAAAGGGTAAAGAGCCTTGGGTGCGTGTACCGGTAGACACTTTTACGAAGCGTTCGTGAATGCAATCCATAGTTTTCCTTTCAATCTTTCTGATCGGACTTGAGTTTGGGCAGCTCATTCATGGGCACCCTCCTTTGTAGAGTAACGCCGGGACTAGCTCGGGCCATCGCTTGCCCGCCGCCTTTCTGAAATTGTTTCCTGGGCGTCGGACCCGGCAGTTGTTCTCTGACATGTAGAAGCGACTATGAATGAGACGGAGTCCGTTCGACGGCCGCAAGGTGATGGACTGTGCTGACTAGCTCGCTTATGAATGCACCCTTTTCTTGGATCACCTCGAATGTAGTTGCGTCAAAAATCGAGGCTTCATCATTTTCTGCCTCATGTTCGCCATGCCTCCTTCACGTTTACGTCCGATAAAAACAGGAGCCGCTCTCTTGCGCTTTCTCCCTCACCGTCGCTGTCCCCGGCACTGGCACTGGCTTTGCCTCCCTTGACGTCCTTAACGACCTTTCCTCTTCCCCTTCCCCTTCTCATCCTCATCTTACATTATTCTTACGATGGCCGATACCTCCTTGCCCCCTTCTCCCCCTCTCGGCACCTTGATTGACAATGGTTCTCTGGAGCTCGTTGAACTACTCGGTCAGGGCGGTTATGGTATCGTTTACCGTGCCTTCGACACCCGATCCCCCCTCCCCACCTCTTACGCCGTGAAATGCCTTCCCCATGCCCACACCTCTCGATCATCCCGTCGACGCCAATTGCACTTGCGCGAGATTCGTCTCCACAAGCTTGCTTCCGCTCATCCCAACGTCGTTTCCCTCCATCGTGTCATTGAGGACAAAGATTTCACATATATCGTTATGGACTATTGCGAGGATGGTGACCTCTTCACCCAGATCCTCCACCAGCGCCGGTACCTTGGCCAGGATGAACTCGTCAAGCACGTCTTCCTGCAGCTGCTCGATGCGGTTGAATACAGCCACTCGCTGGGTATTTATCACAGGGACTTGAAGCCTGAAAACGTACTCTGCTTTGACGGTGGTGTGCGTCTTGCCATCACCGATTTCGGATTGGCCACTACCGACGCGTTCAGTGAAGAATTCAGAACAGGCAGCGCCTATCACATGAGCCCAGGTATGCAAACACCGCCTGCATCTTTCCCACTTCCTGAGTCACTCATTGTTTTCAGAATGCCACGGAGGACAATTTGCCTACAATGGCACATATTCTCCCCTGTTCAATGATGTCTGGTCCCTCGGCATCATTCTTCTCAACCTCCTCACTGGCCGTAACCCATGGAAGTCAGCCTCCTCTAACGATCCCACTTTCTGCGCCTATCTTCAAGACCCCACCCACTTCCTTCCTACCGTCCTGCCGATTTCAGACGAGGTCAATGCTTTGTTGGTCCGCGTTTTGGATGTTGATTGGAGGAGGCGTCTCACCGTGACCGAGATGAAGGAATACGTTAAGCGAATCGACAACTTCTACTCTGATGACGTCGTTTTCGAAGGGAGCATGGCTCGGTGTACTTGGGAGCTTGGGATGGACGTCGGGAGTGATACCGGAGAGTCGCAACAGGCCGAGGTCGTCGAGGCTTCCAAAACGAACGCCTCCGTCTCTCGGTGGAGCTCGGATTCGAAATCCGATTCCTCCATGGTCTTTGCCACGTATTCTGCCGCGCAGAAGGCTGGGTGGAGGCCACCTGTTTCGAACGACGAGACATGCGCTGTCGAAGCTTCGATGCGTTCTTCGTCTTTCCCGGCGTCGCTCGTCTCCCTCCCCAGAACCAGATACCAGACGTCGCACTCCTCTCAATCGACCTGGAGCATTCCCTCCCCATCTGCTTCTCCGTCGCTCGACTCGTTGCCTGTCACGCCTGACGATCCAAGTGCCACGTTCGCTACTAAACGCCTGACCATCAACACGGACAACTGCACTACCACCTACTATCGCCATAGTGTCGCCATGAAGACCGATGCGTCGCTATCAATGTACACCGCGATGGAAGCCTCTGCGATCGAACTGTCCCCTTCTGCGCGCCTCTTCGCCGATTTTGCAAAGACCCCCGTCCGTGAGTACGCCAGACACGACGTGGAAGAATCCGACGCTGAGATGCGAGACGAACTGGTCGACAGTCCCTTCATCCGAGTTGACTCTGCATCACCCCCATCATCGTCCGGGCGAGATAGTCCCATTCTCCGCAGTCGTTTTGCGTTGTCCGGGGTCCGTGACTCTAGGGCAATGGACGACAGCGAGTCGTGGAGGTCTTCCTTCTACCAGGCTTCACGTCCCATGTCCGTCGCCAACGATAATGATGCAGACTTCTCCCTCATACTGGATGCGACCCCCCATCTGAACACCGGAGCTTTAACGTTCGATCCGACCTTGGACTTCTTCAGCCAGGAGCAGCGCCCTTCGCCCGTCCACGAAAAGCAGGCATGGAACTTCTCATGGACACCCGCCGATCTGTCATCATCCTCCCACGAGTACGACACCCCTTCATCTTCTTCATCTGTCTCCACATTTTTTACAAAGTCAAAGCCCATTGACATCCCGGCCCCCGCGACGTCGAAGCAACGAGGAGAGAGGAAGCCGCGTCGCGGCGGTTTTTTTCGGGACCATATTCGGCTTACTTTCCCGCGGCAAAGCAACTCTTCGCAGCGCGAAAATGCTATGGCCCTCCACCCCTCCACCCCTTCAAGCAAGCCCCAGCCGCTCTCGACGAACAACATGGCCGAAGTGGTCTCGTACGGGGATACGAGCGGACTTTCGACGTCGTGGACGCGTCGCGGAAGGTTTGGTGGCCGCTTAACTACCCGAACGCGAAAAAACTGGTTGTTATTTTCGCCAGGAAAACTCTTTGGGAACACCGTCACTTCCTCGTAGCAGGATGTATCACTGCGTGGTGTATTTATCTTATTCTTCCTTCAACGGTGTTGTAGGAAAACGACGACTTATAGCTTAGCCGCATCACGCCAATCTCACGCTTGCATGACCAAACCACTTAGTACGCTATGTATAACCTAACCTGTAACTTCACTGGCATTTGAAGCAATGTAGACCACGATCATTCACAATTCATAATCATCACGAATCTACCCACATCTCCCCGCTTTGGTTCTCGGGCTTTTGAGGATTGCAAGTACGGCTTGGATTAAATCGAGGATTACGGTAACAACTAGTATGGTTTGAGGTCCAGCATCTTCCTGCCTCTCTCTCGTTCGACGGAATCCTTCCCCCTGAGCCCAGAACCCTTGTCCAATGTCCTTCCTTGCCCACCTATCCCATTCCCCATAGCCAACGGAGCATTTCCCGACTGCAACATCCGGAACGTCGCCTTAATGACATTCAGCGGATTCCGACTACCCCACACCTTGGCGCTACAATCTTTGATACCCGCCGCCTTGAGGACTTGATGAATATTTGGATTACACCGCAGGCCAAAGCCAAGAGGGCGAGGGCGTAAGATAACCCTGGTCGCACCAAGTTTGGTCTGCGTTTCTGTCCAGACCGTTCGGTTCTCGAAACGCTCGACGTAATCCATGTTTCGGACAGCCTCCGCGTAAGCCTTGTCCGTAGCGCGGGGTAGCTCCTCGTCCTTTCCTTCACCGTAACCCACGAGCCCGTTCCCGTTCCCGACCACGACGAGTGAATATTGTCGGTGAATTTTGCCTTTACCCGTCTGCTGGGTGATTCGGCGTGTGAAGAGGGGGTAATAATGGAGGTCGGCCATCTCTGTACGAGATAGTGGGAGGTGGTCGAGGACTGAATATCCTTCCTCGTCCGTGCTCGTCTCCTGCGGCTCCGCGTGGTGTTCTCCGAATTCTGCAGCCTCAGCTTCCTTCGCGGCTTTGAAGATAGAATTCTCGTTCCGGACGGTGACCTTCCCGCCGTGCGGATTCCTCTTCGTAGGCTTGTATACCGTGCTCTCGTGGCTATCCAGTAGAGGATCGTGCGTCAAGAGATTCGGGTAAGGGTTGGGGAAGTAGTAATCGTCAAGGTTGATCTGTTCATCCGCATTAGTCACGGAGGAGTCTTCCTTGAGTTTTGAGACATTAGTGGTTTCGGCGGGAGGGACAGAGGTGGAAGACGCATAGCAGCGAAATTTTTGCGAAGTAGATGCTGACTGCTGAGGTAAAAATGCAGCCCGGCGCGTTGCCGTACGCGTCGTCAGCCTGAGAAACGTCGGCTGCAGCATTGGTCGAGAGACCAGGAGTGAGTTTGCGAATGGAGCGGGAATACCACAAGAATGAACGTGACCCGTAAAGCTGCGTGACTCCTTGTGACATTCACATCCGGACCGTCCGTCCCGGGACAATCGTCATAAAGGAGGCCTTCGCGCCACATGCGATCTCAAACTACGACTACGACAATGACCTCTGGTACTCAATCACCCCCTCTCGAAGCCACTGGCGAACACGAGACGATGGGCATCTCGTCTGTAGATAGCCCTGACGCAAAGATCGAAGTTGTCCCCGACTCTGAGCAACGTGCTCGTACGTTCTCGTTATCCGCAGCCACAGAGATCATGCCTTGACCTATCCGTAGAATACTTCCAAGAGCCGACCACAGTCGCCCAGAAACAGGCAACGGAAAACCAGAAGGTCGGTTATCATTACCTTCCTGTCACAATTGACCCCTGATCCTCGCTTTGTACTCAGAGGACGATGGGTGAGACCGTCAGTGCTCGATTGGCAAGGGAAGGTCGATCTATTGATTGAACGTTGAATTATGTACAGTACCTGACGTGTGCGTATAAATAATGTATGCAACCTCTCGGAATTCCGAACTACCTCATTCCAAATCTAACATCCCAAGTACGCGCATAGCCTCCTCTCTGGTGATATTCACCGGCGGTTTCGATTTGGTAGTTGCGTGTAATATGAGGCGTGCAACAACCTCACCCTAACAGGATTACATATGCATGATCAGCATCATACTGATGGAGTGGGTCAATCAACTCACGAATTCCACAAGGCAGGCTGCCACGATAAGCCTGCAGCTCATTCTAGAGAAGATTCTGACGATGGAAGATAGTGACGTACCATATTATGATCCACGTTATACGTTCCATCGCATTGTTGTTCAGATGATCATGGATGGCATCCAACTACGAGGCGGTGTCAGAGTAATGATTACCAAAGAAAACAGAGAACGCCACCAAGTCACCAACGACGGCCAGTTTTTCATTTAACACTTGGACACGTGGGCCGATTTCCATGTACTCCCGGACTGCGTCATACAAACCCTTTAGGCTGGCTTCACTCCAGAACAGCTCAGGCACGTCCAGAACGTTGGACATAAGGTTCACATCTCTCCTCAGTTTGAACAATTTTCCTGAAACACGATGAGCATACCCGTAACTCCCGTTGCTGGAGCTCTCGAACTCACCGGTTAGCTTCAGAGCCTCCATCCTTCGTAACTTCAGTCCTCCTTCCATGGCCATCCGCTTGGGAATGGAACGGATTTCCGGATTTGAGAGGATCCGCGCACTCAGCGTTTCATAATAGGATAACAGGGTTGACTGGGCAAGGGCATGTGAAACGGCAACTTTCAACAGATGAGAATGTGTCTTGAACGCTGGGGTGATGACGTCAGTAACATGTGGGAACCCCTTCACCTTGTGAAGAGGGGATGTGGAAATGACACTCACTGAAGAAGTCATTGTAAATTCTGGGGTACACGATAAGAGGGTCGTAGACGAAATGGCATTCCTCCACTTCCCAATCATCTTGCGTCATCTTGCGCTTCATCACGCCCGCTTTCCCGATGTCCTCGAGAATACCAATCTCCTGGGTTTCCGTGAAGCCAAAGAACACAGTAATGCCGTATGAAAAGAACACGGCCTCGGCCACGTTTGAGTAGTCGACCGGGAGTTCGGCTCTTGAGGCTCTCCGCTTCTTTTTTCTAGTCCTCTTATTGGGGTTTTGAGGAGCATTTAGGGATGTATGCGTATCGTCGTGATCTACGCGGGGTTGTTGTACCTGGTGTTGGTCTTCGTATGACATCGACATTAGAGGAGTGTGTTCTGGAGAGCCACCCCCGGTCATGTAACCGTCCAGGCGTCTCTCCTCAACGGAGCCAGACGTGAAGTAAGTTCCTTGGTAACCCAGTTCCTCCGCCTCGGACAGTTGGTACATAGGGTCCGTATCCTCAGAAGAGGTTGCAAATGCAGAAGATCTCAGATTCGTGTGAAGGCTGTATCCTGGCAGCAGGGGCAAATGATACATCTAACCAGGCAGGTCTAGCCATGAAGGTGAAGGGGAACGAGATTATGACGACTCACCGTATAAAGTGCATTATCGAAAACCCTTGGAACCACATTATGTTCCCTACGTAAAAAACTCGCGAGGAGCTTCATGTTGAAGCCTTCAGCCACGCAGTAAGCAGTCAGCCGGTTGAACCCAGCTTTCTTCCTCTGTTCCTTCCCCATCCTCTCCCCCTCGCTCTTGCGCTCCTTGATTAGTCCGGCATCCGTTTCGTATCCATGGTCATCCTCTTCGCGAAGCGGCTTGGTCTGTGGCGCGGATGGCAGAACGACGAGTTTCTGTGATGTCTTTGAAGTCCTCCGGTTCTTTACCGCGCCCGGAGAGGACTTCAGGCCAGACGCTGAGGGTCCCCTCGTGAGCACAGCCTTCTGCTGAGTTAAAGAAGGCGCAGGCAAGAGAGATGAGCGTTTGTTCCGTTGCTGGATCATCGCGGGGACGACAGAACATTCCTGATCGAGATCGACGAATATCATGGGGACACTCTTCAAAACACATGGTATTGGAAATGCATGAATAACTTCCTGTAGAATAACGCTATGTACATATCTATGTTCGCCAGCTTGTTAAGCTTTAATTCATGACCGCTTCTTCCTCGTAGTCATTCTCGTCCCAGTGGCAGAGGCGGTAGAAACTCGAGTGCTTCGTCTCGCCTTTGATTTTTGTGGAGATAAAGGTTCAGGAGAGGGAGAACCCCGTGATGATGCCGTCGATAGCCGGGAAGACCTTCTCACTGCCTTTTCTTCCTGCGTATGACTCTGTCTCTGAGACTTTGATGGCGTTCTCGTCTTTCGTTGAGTGCGGCGAACTGGTGTGTTCGGCGGTAGGGGTGCCACATCATCCTCTTCTTCATCCTCCAGTTCGCCGTAGAAGAGTGAGCCTGGGATTGTCTTTTCAAGCCCGGGCGTCGTCTTCTTGCTCGTGGATATTTGGTTGTGGGTAGTTGATTTCCGTCGAGGCGGAGGAGAAGCGGATTTACGGGTCTTCCGTTGTCGGGTGGTGGATATTGAGAACATATCGCCGTTCCGAGAAGGAGGTTCCGATTCTTCCTCCTCGTCCGATTCAGGTGCAAATGCCCCAGGCGGCAGTCTCGAGGAGGTGGTCTGTGATTGAACCATGGAGGGTCCCTGTGACCTTGAGGTATTGGTAAAGCCATTTGTGGAACTTGTGCCAAAGACTGAGAAGGAAAATGGGACTGAGGTTTCTTCCGTTGTCTGCGTTGGCTCTTCCTCCGCTGTGTGGTCACCTTCGTCGTCCAGCATCATCTGGATGTCTCTCGCACTGTCATCAACGCTGTGTTGCGGGGGTGGGGAGGGGGAGCGAGAGTATCCAGAAGCCACTGCCCCATTGGCGGCCTCAGGCACATTGCCATCGGAAGGCTGTGGTGGGTTGTAGAATGCGTTTGGCCGTTGGCTCGCACTAGCCTCTAGCTGGGATATTGTGGTTTCTGGCGCGGGTTTCTGCCTTACTCGGAAGCCATTGGTTGATGTGAGGTGTGTCGAATCCACAAGTGAAGGCGCCGGGATTGAACTGTCCACCGTAGATACAGAGATAGCAAGGGGCTGTGGTGGTGGTTGATTAGTGGCCGCCGGTGGGAAGGGGTTGCGTGATGACGGTCCCGAGGCTTCGGAGACGGGGCGCGAAGGAACAACGCCACCAAACAAAGGTGCTTTCGCTCGCTTCGGCGCTGGGGTTTTGAGGGGATTATAAGAGGCAGGCCTTGGCACGGGTAAGGGGATTTGTTCCCAAGACATGCTCAAGTCGTTGATGCTGGTATTGCCCGCGGTCGTCCACGAGTGAGAAAGCCCGGATCCCGAGATTGATGAAGACAAACTGGTACTCTCCCGCCGCTGGCTGGACTGACTTAGCTCAACCTCCAACAGCTGTTTCTCTATCGCGGGCATAACGGCCAGTACCTCATCCATCATCTGCCTACGCTCCTTCTGTCTTTGATCCACGTGGGGACCGGGGGATGCAAATCGACGATCAAGCTTTACAGCTGCAGCGAATTGGCCGCTATGAATAAGACGCATGCAAACGAGATCGTGAATCACAGGGATCGAGGGTTCAGGAATTTCAAGTGGCGGATTCAACGCATAATCATGGATGAACGCTTGTTCGTACGCCGAGAAAGGGTATGCAACCAGAATCTTGAGCGGAACAGGACGTGGTTTAGCTAGTTTCGCTGGTCAGAAAGATGGTATGGCTTTTGAGCGTTAAGACTCTTACGGGAGACGGTCCAATTGAGCAGCTTGCGGAGGACTCGTGGTCGTGTTTCTTCATTTTCTGAAAAACTCCTCTGGTACTGCCAGGCCTCAAGGAAAGACATTTCCGCGAGGGACAGCGCGTAATTATCTATGTCATCTGGTTCCGTCAAGAGAGGCTTGCATGTCCGAACATATTTAACAATAAGGGGAGTCGGATTGTCGGAAAGTGAAATGACCTCGATGACCTTGCTCACGTACTCTCGGTTGAGTCGTGCATCGGAGAGGATGGAGACAGCTTTCTGTGGTGAAGCACATTCTAAGATCACGTTTCATTCCATTGGCATGATTCCTCACCTCAACATTCCAGCCCGTGTCGAGATGCCAATAGGCGTCGCATAGAGCGCAGAACTGTGGCGAGACACAACGCTCGTCTGCGAATCTCTTCTCTCTCCCATCTTGATGCCATTTGAGAAGGAAATAAACCAAAGAATCCTTCTTTAGTCGGTCGTAACTGGAGTTCTCGATCGCTTGTAGGAGAGTCGAGAGAGATGTGACGTCCGTCGGAGGATATAGAGTCGCTGGTTCCCGAACACCGCCAGCCAAGAGGAGAGTGTCGAAGAATAAGAGGTCGGAGAGAAGACTTCGCCTGCTCTCGATGGTATGGGGGATCGCATCGCGCCAAGCGAACGTCTGGGGTTCAAGGTCGAAATAATTGAGGAACCCTACGCTGTCCTCAGATGTCGCGTCATCCTATAGAGCGAAATCGTCAACACGAGAATTTGAGGGAAGAGTAGGAAGAGACTGGGCTGACCACCTGCATTGTTTTTGCCACTGTGCCAGGTGGGAGTGAACAAAGATTTCGGCGCTAGCCGAGGACGAACTGTTCGGCGAGCCAATCAATATCACCCGCTGCCGGACACATCATCCACAACGCTCTTTCCTACAAATACGACGACGGGCACACGGAAGCAACGACTTAACCAGGGTTTTGTTGAGCTAGCCCTCTTCCGCCCATGCCTCTCCAATTAAGGGCCTCCAAATGGACAGCTCCCCCTTCGCGCCGCGAATTCACCCTCCTGCTCTGCGCATTCACGATCTTCATCATCTCATATAACCTCAATTCCTCGCTGAATATTATCGGCCTTGCGCCTGGTGCTTCTCTTAAGAAACTGGGCCTTGGTTCGGACCCTGGCCTTGATCCTGATGGTCGGAGACCAGAATCGTTCAGAGACGATGCGGAGAATTTAATCTTCGGAGACTGGGATTGGGTGGAAGGTCAAGTGGCTGGTGTGCCCGCCGGGAGTCAAAAGGAGAAGGCTACTGTGCAAAGACAAAAACAATTTCACCACATTCCTCCCAACGTTAATAGTCAGAAGGTGGAATGGGCAGAGAAACATCCCAGAAGTGTACTCGTCAAGCATACGCCAGGTTAGTGGTCTCTTCGCTGTCCTTACCCCCTTGCCAATTTCTCTGTTTGTTCCACAGGATACACTATCATCGATTCGTTGATGCTGTTCAATGGCACGCTGTATATTGTCACGGACCAACAGGGACGATGGCCGTCCCTGGATAGTATCTCAGCTATGGTTCCATTCGAGGAGGATCAGTACAAGAATGACCTTAAGTTCATTTCTCGAGAGGACGCGATTCGACTGATTCCTCCGCTCGCTGGGAGGTAGTTACTCTTATCTGGGTTCCAAACAATATTGTCGCTCATCTGTTTTACAGGATAGACGGAGTCACCTTTTTATCGCTTGACGAATTGGAAAGTAGGTCGCCATTTGAATGGCTTTGGGTCGCAATGGTCTCTCACGCGCTCTCCGACAGACCAAGACTCGCACACCGTGATCTCGCTATGGAGGACATACAGCAGTCTCGACACCGAGATCACTCCAGATGGGGCTACCACACTCAATTTCCCTTCCAGGATTGCATACCCTCGAGTACCCTACTTCACTGATCCGCAGCCTGAACGGCATGGAGACGGCTCAGATGAGCTAATCCTACGAACCCGAAGCGAACCCGGCCTCCCTCACTCTCTGCAGAAGTCCCTCTTGCCTTCCACTGGCATCATGTATCATCATGACTGGTCGGACCTCCACGAAAGCGAGGTTCCCTACGTTCTCGAGCGAGTCGTCATTGCAGATTACCACGCTGCTACGCGGGCGTCCTCCCAAGACAAACTCCCGTATTGGTCAGCTCCTTTCAAAGACCTGGAGGGATCGAAGAATTGGTGGGAGCCCTTGCGCTCTGCGCTACTCCGCGTCATCCATGTAGTCGAGAAATCCGACGAAGTTGTCGTCACGTACGTCAGCCGACAGGACGTTGAGTCTGGCCCGACCCTCAAACCAGAAGATCACAATGTACTTGTGAACGAGCTAGAGAAGCTAGCTCGCGACACCAAATGCACCGTCCAGATCGTTTCACACTCAGCTCCATGGCAAGAGAAGCTTTCCGCCATGCTCAGGTCGACGGTGCGTACCCTTTTCTTCCTTTCATATCACGCACTTCACCTACGCAAACCTCCCTAGGTCGTTCTGGGAGTTTACGGAGACCACCTGTTTGAAAGCATCTACATGAGACGCGCGTCTCGCTCTACAGTCGTGGAGTTTTGGCCAGCCGGGACATTTGCACGCGACGTGGAGCTGCCCGCAACCTCCACTGGACTCAATTACATTGCCTGGTGGTCGGACAAGTGAGTTCCTCGCTCTTGTGTATATATAGACTCCCTGACAATTGAGCCCTTCTCCAGGAAACACTCTGATTCTTCCCTACCACCGATAATACGCCCAGCAGATGCAAGTACATTCCGTCAAAGTGTGCTCATCGATGCTAGAGCCATCATTCAATCCGTCCGGGAGGTTATTTCGAGTCGATGAACCCGGAACAGGATTGTCGGGGACATCTATCTTTATCTTGCTTTCATTTCCCCCTCGCTGTCGGATGGACCCTAGCTAGATGGACGTTGTATATAACTGCACCGATTCGCTTATGCCGAGACACTTCAATCCAAGAATCTAGTCACATCGTCACATTCTAGTCCTACACCAATAGAAAGCCATCGCTACCTCGCTGTCGTCTGTTGTCCGCCTGTTTTTTCTTGCAGACGATCAGCCAGCGAGGCATCCGCTGCATTTGCGGCGGGAATTTCGAGTTTACTGCGCCCCTCCTTCCTTGGTGTCCGGGTGTCTCCCCTGAAACCGATGTAATACAATCGCGTCACCTCGCCTCCAACGGCTTCGCTCTGAAACGGAATACTGAAAATTTGGGCCAGCAGCTTGGGAGCAGGACTTACAAAGAAAACCGAGAGCGAATGGATGTTTGCAAAGGCGGGGGTGTTCAAGGGATATTCGACAGCACCCACTTCACCTTCTTGTAGGGTAATGTTTAGCTGAGCCTTTGTCACTTCTGCGTCCTCGAAGTCGACGATCGTGGTGTGGTTTGCGTAGATTCGTAGATGGCGAGGGGCCAATTCCCCTCGACCTACATACGAACGAGGGTCAGCCACTCCAGAGCACGCCGGTGTTGGTCAGTAGGGTACCAAGTTTAAGAGATATGGATCTCAGGCGAACGTTCTGGGTGAACGGTATGTGTAAGATCACCTGGTTAGTCGTTCCTCTCAGCGTATAGCCAAACGACAAGGGTTCCAGAGCCACTTACTTGATCATCGACGTTCGAATCAGCATACTTCTCTGTATCCTCTCTCTCGTCCCAAGGTTTGATAACGGCCTTTGCGTCCTCAGGTACGGTGAGGTTCAACCCATGGACGCTTCACAAGCAAAACGCCCAGAGACTAAGAGTTCATTATCGAAACTTCCCCACGATGATGCATCCAGGAATCCCTCACTTGTGCTTATCAATCACGCCGTAGAGGTTATTAGTCTCCGAACCGAAGTTACCGACGTTGCTTTCTTCTGAGGCAGACATTCTGCAAAGAGGGTCTACGAGGCCTGATTGAAGGTATTTGAGATGTGTAAGCCCCGCCGTTGCGTATCCATCCGGAGTTGATCGGACTTTGCATTCTCCCACGATCGCAGCGCCGGATGAATCATGCTCTGAGAGATGGCTCTGATGAGACATAAGGACTACCCGAAGATTATCCCCCCATCATCCATCAGCTGTCCCACCTCTGATGTCGCCCCAGCTTTCAGATTTCAAAGCTCTCGTCTTCGATGTCTACGGAACCCTCTGTGTCTGTCAGATCTTCCTAGAGTTTGGAAACGAACTCACCTCCTCGTGCAATAGGATTGGGAGACGGGGATGTACAACGCTCTGCAACCCTTGATATCTCAACTTGATGAGATACCATCCCGAAACCAAATCCTAACCCAACTTGGCTCTATCGAGACAGCACTACAAAAGGAACATCCGAAGATGCTCTATTCGGACATTCTCACTCATGCATACGAACGTCTCGCTCAAAACTTGAAAGGCAAGTACTTTCGGCTGGCCCTTGTGTCAGGTCCTGGACGTGAACCCTGACCCAGTCAGAGCCTCGAAAGAGGAATGCGAGGCGTTTGGTCAATCCATCAAAGACTGGCCGCTATTCCCAGACTCCGCCGATGCCCTGGCCGAGCTCTCAAAATATTACAAGCTCGTCGTGCTCTCAAACGTTGATAGGGCTTCCTTCGCTTTCACAAGGGAGAAACTCGAGGCGGGCAAATTCACGTTTGACCAAATATGTACCGCGCAAGACGTCGGGTCGTACAAGCCAGACCCCGCTAACTTTATCTACGCCCTGAAAGTCGTCAAAGAAACCTATAGTGTAGAAACAAATCAGGTTTTATCGACTGCCCAGGTAGGCCGTCCTCCCTGCCCCAAATCGAGGCTGATTTTATGACCTCACCACAGAGCTTGATGCACGATCACGTTCCTGCGCAATCCCTTGGCATGTCATCTTCCTACATCAACCGCGTAGGTGCATCGATTGGGTTCACTGATTCCGTCGCTCCCACTTTCGAGTTCAAGACACTCTATGAGATGGCCCAAGCGGTTAAGGAGGCCTTTGAGGAGTAGGGTGTACAGCGGCCGACCATTCATATTGATGAGGTGCTCCTGCATGCGTGTTCTGATGCTGATGGCGTCTTGGCATACAAGTTAATGTATGAATATTATACGTGCGTCTATGTGGAAAAAAAAATCGAACGGACGGGTGTATCTATGGTCGTACGTTTCTGGGGAATGGGGCCATAGCCATTATTTATTCCCCGAAGTCTTGAACAAGACAAGGCCACCAAGTGCGACGGAGTACCCAAAGACTTGTAAAGGAGTGATTTGGGCCCCGAACAAGAGCACAGAGCCGGTGATCAACAATATATCCTGAAAGAAATTATAAGGGGGTGATAGACGCGATGATTGGCTCGGCTGACCTTGAAGACACCAGCGAGTGTCAATACCAGCCCGCTTCCGGCTCCCACCAAGAATACGGCAGCGATGTTGAGCAAGAAAGCGACACAAGCGTTAGAAATAAGGATGAAAGGACCTATGCGGGCCAACTCATAGAAGGGTGCGAGGCCCTCGGTGAAAGGGAGCACGAGCGAGTTGATGAGCGCGCAAACTGGTGCGTAGTAGTGAAGGGAAACGAGTGGGTCCATTTTGAGCCCATGAAGAAGAAGCTGGATCATTACGAGCCGAGAAGCTTCGAACTGTAAAAGTTGAGTAACCTGGTAACGTTTGCGGGCGGAAATTGCTCACAGCAACAGCAGCGGCTTGAGTGATGAAACCAACGAGGTTGAAGTGTAACTCTCCGTGAGAGGCAAGTGCTACGCCGGTGGAAATCATGAACACGATGACGGCGAGTTTCTTGCTAGGCTCTTGGATGCGGAATGACCAGGAGATGAGGAGAATAGCGACGGGGGTGAAGGCCTGGGTGTTATTTAGTTAGCAAGCGCAGAACAGGTTGTCAAGGCGAACACACCTTGAGCATTTGGATATACGCAACACTGAGGTAGAGATATGCAGTGTTGCTCAGGATCAAGCTTGCGCTGAACAGGAGGCCGATGGGAAGGATAGAGCGGACAAACATATCCTTGGTGATATGAACATCTTTTGCTCCATCCAACAGGTGGGTTGTACGCTGCAAAACGCGGGTACCGATGGCCTATTACGAGTTAGACGTATGTGGGGACACTGAGCGATGGGACTTACAGCGAAGGTGAGATGCCATGTAACAAGGAAGACCGGGTAACGGAAATTGAGCGTGCTGTACAGGTGGTTGTTGTACAGGATGACCGTGGACGAGAGGACGATCCAAACGGGTATGATAGTTGCAGCAGAGACTTTTAGCTTTGGCCGAGGAACCTGAGCGGAGACTGGGGTAGGCAACTCATCGTTTCCGTCCTTCTGTGCTGACGAAAGTTGATCGGTCGGCTCGACGAATGGTCGCTTTTCGAAACTCTGGTCAGTAGACTGTTGGCGGGACATTGCTGTATATGTTCACGAATGATAAGAAAGGTAGAGAGCGACGGCGCCGAAGAGAGGGGGCGGCGGGAAGGAGAGGTAGAACAAGTTAAGTTAGTGGAAAGCGACTAGTGAAACGTGGGAGTTTCAATAGAGGACAGCCTTCCCGCAAACTAAGTAGCCCCTATAAATCCAAGGCCAAAGGTGTAGATTACTGGACACGAAGTCTCTAGTCGGCGTCGTCTCTGATCTAATTTGGGCTGGGACTGGTCGCAAGCCCTAGGCCTGAGAAGAAGGGAAAAGCCTTCGCATTGGTTCCAGTGCTTAACCTTGTCAGTTGGGAGTGATGCCCCTTTCCTCGTTATCTCGACGTTCACCAGGCGCACAGAACTGTCATTGATAGTTCCGTAAGTACTCGACAGGTACATATGCTTGGAGGGTAATGTGATCCAAAACCAAGGCATAGTGGAGAATCATAGGTCTTTACTCGATGCGGAACACCCAACACAGATGGGCCGTTTTACTGGCGCAGACGACTGCATCAGCAGCGGGGGTTGAGGGGGACCGGAATAACTTGGGAGTACATAAGAAGCCGAACTCTAGAGGGGAAACCAAGGGGAAACGGCTTCAAAACGGCGTTGACGTCATCCATTGAGGCCAAGCAGTTTGCGGCATTGAAATTGGTCGGCTGTCTAGGCCCAGTGGTCACCCACTGAATTCTTGAACCTCACATCCAAGGAACGCTCCATAGTGTGCTCGATGAATTGTGGGCGGTCGCCTCCTGTACGTTCCGGAGTAGGGGGTTCTAGTGCACCTGCACACCCCGGAAATTTTCCACACAGCACCCGCGAAGCATTGGCCCGATTATGATTCCTAAGAGACCTGCCAGACCACATATGGTACAGTCACTGAGGCGTACGACAAAATCAAACCCACCAACAGAAAGTCGAACAGGGAACTCGCTGCACCAGGGTGGAATGCAGCGAGAAAGAAAAACATACCAAACTCCCAGAGTCATGGGGCGACGATAGGATGATTGAATGCGAAAGTTTCCGCAATCCTGTCATGGAGGATTGGCGGACAAGTTTACCCCACAATAGTATGCAAGCTCAGCAACGCCACCCGGATCCCCGCTTCGGCCCTGCAGCGATGAAGGTGAGCGACCCCCAAGGTAATAACGTGATGCACACTCTTTGCGATTCAACCATCTACATCAACCATTGAAGAACCCACCTTACATTTTCCGGGCTCAAGGCGCGAGCTGAATGCCAGGCAAGTCAGGTCACCGACTCCTGGTTGTGCGGACGCTCCCACACACCTTCAGGCAATGGGACTTGAGGAGGATCGAGTGGGAGCTGTCGGTATTTTATGAGGAGACTGTCAGTGAGCGGAAATGAGTTTGCGCCATCCAGTCACTCAAGTATTTCCTCAGGCCCAGGCCTCATGCACACGTCTGGACCTAGGAACGAAAGTAGAAATCATGTGCGTTCCCTGCTCTCAAGTATGGGCGTTAAAAGAGAGATACCCAGGCGTTGGTACTTGTGTTGAGCACGCGAGGAGACGCAGCGGAGAATGGGGGAGGTTCTAAGAACCTTGAAGAGTCGGCGGCCGCTTGAGGTACTCTGCTGTTAGTATCGCTTCTATGTTCATGTCGTCAGTAGATGCTAGCAAACGTGAGAATTTTACACCGAGGGGTGCTCGGGAGCGAAATTAGCGGCAGTTTCCAACACACTAGGGACAGAGGCAAAAGTCTGTCGTAACATATTCTCAGATCAGTGAAGATTTTTTTACAGCTGGTTGCGTTTCGATAGGCCTATTGGGTGACTATCCACAATTCTAGACATAATTACATATATCCGTCGTAGAAGAGTGCCAGTTGCCGAGTTTCGCGGTGTTCCTGACCCTACAGAGCGGTCGGGGTCCCATCATCTCCCTTAAAAGGCTCGAAAAATATGTCTAGAACCATGTAGAGTCGTGTGGATAGTCACCCATTTCCACAAATTTAGGCCCCAAATTCTTATTTATGTTTTGATGGTATCGGTGCTCGGCATCCTGGCATGACGCAGATGCCGGGGGTAGACGCGCGATGCCGGGCCAATCACACGATATTAGCTCAGGCCTCACATCATCACTCGCTCCCGGTTTCGTATCCGTCCCAAGGAAGTTCCAGCACTTGCCTGGCATTGACCACTAGTTGCTGACCACCCCAAGGACCGAAAATCGAGTGAAGTAGATTAATTTACGACCCGCTGCGGACCGATGTGCAAACTGGCCGGTGCCACGATGCCGGGATGCCGGGCCCCAGTAACATCAAAAAATAAACAAAAATTTGGGGCCTAAATTTGTGGAAATAGGTCTATCGAAACGCAACCAGCTGTAGCTTTCTAGTTCTCCGGTAAGGATTCGGCTGCAAGCTTAGCCGATGCACTAGAGCTTATATCGCTCCATAAGCAAGGGGTTGGCGCAGGGCGAGTTGAAATTGGGCTCCAAAGCGCGCAGATGAAGGATTCGATTGCGGTACAGTGGTAGATGCGCACGATATTTTGGAGCGACTGAAAGGCCATAAAACCCCCCATGCCCGCGAACAGGAGGGTTAGTATCAAGTGCAAGTTGAGCGCTAGCATCTGATACAGCAGTCGGTGCTTACTTCCTGCGTTAGCAATGGCTGCCGCGGCCCCGGCTGTGTCACGAACTGACCAGCTGGTCACCGGTCCCCAGTAACTTGTCACTTGTCACACCGCTTCCTGCGATCGTCCGCGACACCTCGAGCTACAGAAACTGACGGTAACATTTGTCGGAAGTGAGCTCTTGAGGAGAGACAGAAGATCAGACAACGACCTGCTGTAAGCTCAACTTCTTACTTCCAAATTCTGCTTGCCTCTCACGGGAGCCCCACCATCTTTTGCTTTTCCGTAGTCTGTTGTCCTGAGATCATCATATGTCCAGTCTCCAGGGCTACGTCGACCGTGAGCGGCTTATGGAGACCTTATACGTTATCTTATCCCCTGTTCTCTATATAGATCGAGTCCTGGTTATTCTCCAGGATGGGCGCGTTATAGTCGTAAGCATCCCAACGTAACTCCTGACCATCGATCAAGTGACAATCCCTACCTCAGGGAACCTTGGCCGGTTATGACCAAAAGTCGAACGTCGTACTTTCCGACTCAAAGGAACGAGTGTACAGTACCGATGAGCCTGTTGAAGAGATCCCCCTCGGACTCTATCTGGTGAAGGGTGATCAAATGTACGTGCTCGCCAAGATCCTCGTTTTAACTGGTCTAACGCCATCCGTAAAGTGTGCTCATTGGCGAAATCGATTCGGAGAAGGACGCGTCCACGGACTTGTCCGACGTTCGCGCAGAACCACTGCCAGCCATCCGATATTAACCAATCTAGCCGAGCCCACGACTCAGCAAATACGGTGGAGTAGTCCTCACGCAATGCTTGGAAAGCAAAACACGCGTTCATTAACTCCCAGGGGTTTCTTGCATGAGTAGACACGAGCAGCAAGTCAAGTACGTCAGAAGAGGGGAAAATATATTACAACTCTAGAGGCGTCCTCTTCTTTGACGTTAGAGCCTTCCCCTTCTTTAGCATATTCAGCACTTTGATCCTCTTCAGCAATACACCAGCAGATGTCCGCAGCGCGTCTGTTTCCTCTGGCTTCGCATCTCCACATCCTGCCCATCGGACTTTGAGCTCCTCGTCTAGCAGGTAAACGTATCCGATGTGTTTGTTCACCATGCCCAAGCTTTCTCGTACGTATTCCATGTTCTGACTCGAAACGAGATACCAGGGTTGTAGGCCCTGTGGAATTTGCTTACGCAGGGATGAAAAAAACATCGAGACCAGCATCGATTTGAGAATGTTCTCTTGGAGGTTGACTTGTATAAATCGATAGTTCCTCTCGCGCAGGAAGGCTTCGTTTGTGGGTTCCACAAACGAGGCCGTCTGGGCCTAGGAAGAATAGGCCAACTTCATAAGTACTGATTGGGAGGAACAAAGGCCTGACTTACCTCTGATATTTTGGTCGAGAGCATTGAAATTACAGAGATGTTTCCCTTACATAGGTCGGTAGTGTGGGCGAGTTTTCCCTCGTGAAGAAGTTTCCCTACAATATCTGGAAAATAGAGAGCAGCCTATTGAAAAAGTGTTCGAGGACACCGGTGTTGTTTAAAATGTGCTGGGGAACTGACCTCTTGGCGAATCATTTTGGGCGGAGCTATCCATGTTTTGCCTCCGTACTTACGGGTAGCATTTAGGTCGTGGAAGTATCCCTTAGTTGCCTCCTTGATCCTGGGATCCAGAAGTCAGACAAGACAAGTAAGGTTTCAATCAGCAATTACCCACAGGTGCCTCCGCTGTTCAAGCCGTTTCTCCTGGTTGAGGAGGTCTGCCCTCTTCTCCGCCCAGGTCTTGGCTACCGTAGTTGGATACTCTTTAACCCCTAATGGTCTTTGGAGCATGGGCAATGGTGGAAGCTCATCCTTGGCTGGGCTGGTAGTTGAATACGCGTGTTTAAGGCGAACAGCGCGCCTTGCCAGCGACCGACCGGAAAGCATCGATTGAAGCATGACCGATCACGTGCTGTTTACTCCCCTTCCTTATAAACAAGTGACAACGTAGGAGCCAGACGCGTTCCCTCTCTTCTGCACACCACCACCATCCTCCTTTGCTTTAAACCCTCTCCAAACCCACCAACAAAGCTATGGTACGTGCGAACACCAAATGCCACGCATATCGTTGCTCAATCCTGTCTGGTTCACATAGAGCGGAAAAGGTGACTTATACGCACCAGGCATGGTCCTAACGCGTGTCTTACAAAATTTCGCGTCCAGGAAAAGCCGGAAAGTCCTCAACTGGTGGAAAGTCTACCGCTGATGGAAAGTCCATCTCCCGATCCTCGAAGGCTGGCCTCCAGTTCCCCGTTGGTCGTATTCACCGTCTCTTGAAGAAGGGAAACTATGCCCAGCGTGTTGGTGCTGGTGCTCCAGGTATGTCGGAACCGGATACACATTGACAAACTTCGACTCACCGATTCCGCGCATAGTTTACCTCGCAGCCGTCTTGGAGTACTTAGCCGCTGAGATCCTTGAGTTGGCTGGCAATGCTGCTCGTGATAACAAGAAGCAACGTATCATTCCAAGGCATCTGCAGCTGGCCATCAGGAATGATGAAGAGCTGCATAAATTGCTCGGTATGCCATTATTTCGGTGTTGTTACTGGTCCTTGTCTTATTTTGTCATAGGAAACGTTGTCATCTCCCAGGGTGGTGTCGTTCCTCATATCGCTTCTGAGCTCCTCCCCGCCAAGACTAAGAACAGGAAGGAGGAGGCCAGTCAGGAGGTCTAAGCATTTGCTATCACCGTCTACATTTCCTCTTGCTATATCGTCGCGTTCTGTCCATAATTTAGTGTACTTTTGCAAGATCATCTATATCCCTCATGTGGTATCGTTTCATGTGTGAAGAACAGTGTCGGCATACGTTCAACGTGCTCGTCAGACTGAATTCCTCGCATGAGGTCATCGATTTCTATCTAGCCAGTACACGGATAACTCTTAAGCTTAGTAGCTAGCGCCATTGACCTGCAGAAAACTATGAGTCTGAGGTCCTCTCGAATATTCGGGAACACCTACTCTGTCCTTTAGCTGATTGATGTATTGCTGATAACTTGGAAGGACATCGGCACGATCTTGAATCAAGTTGCTGAGGGCCCATAATCTCAACGGCGGTTCTCCGTCCTCCTTGACGATGTAGAGGTGGGGATAATACACACCCCTCCTCATTTCTCTCGTCTTCTGTACGATCGCGGTCACGCGCTCGGAGAAGGGGTTGTCCAACAATGGAAGAGTAGACTGCTCCAGGAATCACATTAACATCAAGGCAATCCCCCGCCAAAAAGAACTCGCCTTTCCACCGCGGAGCACTTCGTAACTTGGAAGGTTGAAGACGTCCATGATTAACTTCGGAACGGCGTCTCGTCCAACCCACAAGAACATGGTCTGACCGTCTTCTATCAGGTACAATCCGTGCCTCTCCAGTCTTTCGGATGTCAATGGTAAGGGTGGAGGCATGATGATCCCCCGTTCACCGACGGTCCCACACTAACGAATCAATTAGCACTACTTTCCCCCACACTAAGCGGGCGACGCACCTCAGGAGGCATACTATGAAGAGAGTAAAAAGATGGGTAGAGATAAGGGATTAGGGACTGGGAAGGGAGGGTGGTCAACAAAGCCTGCGCATAAGCCCTCAGGTCGGGAGGGATTTGTGCGCTCTGCCTGATTCCAACCTACAAAAAAGGAACAGGGTCAGTTATCCAAACCCCATGAGGCCGAGAGAACAGCTTCGCACGTTCTTCACCAAACCAAGCACCAGTACGGGCAGCATCTTCATATTTTCACAAAGCGCTAACTGCGCGCTAGCTCCAGAACCGGCGGCTGTCATACTACTCTTATAAGCGGTCAATATCTCCACCATCCTGCTGTACAAGGCATCGCGACTGTCTTCTAATTTGTGGGTGAGGGACTTCTCGACAGCCTTGTTGGCGAAATAGGTGGCTAGCGCAATTTGGTCAGCTGAGGCAAACACCTCCGACAAGCTGGTCGTTGTAGGAACAGCGGAGGTAACGACACGGATACGCCTCTCGCCGTAACAAGTAGTATGGAGGACAGCCGTTTGGAACACGACGAACGGAGAAGTGACGGTTTCCTCGATTTGAACCTCAATGACATACCCCTGGTCCTGAGGGACTGCGGGCATAGCCAAAAGATCGGTGGAGCGAACGAAGAAGTTGCCATGGAACGAAGACATTCGGAGGCCTCGGGAAGCGCGGACGCGCATGACGGCCTCCAACATGATTGGCATAGCCAACACACCACCAAACTCATGGGCGAACTTGATAGCATCTTCTGAGCGCGAAGCGTTGAACGCTGGGTAGAAGTAAGTCTGACCGGAAGTATAGTGGGGGAGACACGCTACGCGCGGCAATCAATACCTGTTTGATGGAAGGCAAACGAAACCAATCTTACCAAGCGTCGCAACGTCCTGGTAAGAAGAACTGAACAGGAACATGTCCACAGACACCTGTGATCTGGAACATTCGATGGCAAATGTCTTGTAGAATGGAGACGCAGCTTGGAGTAACGACGACTCCTGATTATCTTCGTGAGAGTCAACTCCAGCAAGATTAATCGAATCTGACCTTTGCCGTTCCAAGAATTTTTGGATCTTCTCGGCTCTTAAGTGCACCGGCGCCAACACTTGGCAAGCTAGCCGTCAAAGCAACGATTTTACCACCAATAGGAGACTATATGCGGGTCAATTTATGCTTTCGGACGAGATGGTATAAGGGTTAGCTCACCATAAGCTTGAATCCGGCCTGGAGCGCAGGACCGAGAGCGCTGCCGATGATGTGATTTTCCACAAACATATCGTTGAGTTTTCCGAGAAGAGCCTCGAGGGCGGCTCGCGACTCAGTAAGATTAACCAGCAAATCATTGGGTTTCGGCAGGAACACGTCGTCGATATCGGAGACGACCAACATCGTTGATTCGGTGGATTCGGGCTGCAGGGGACATCAAGAAACGAAGCGGAGGTGGGAAAGGTCACCGACCTGGATGGAGAAAAAGTACAAAGAAGTGTCGAAAGCCAGGATGGACACCTTTGTCCTACTATCCTCGTTTGGGATGCGATCCAAGTTCTCCAACAGTGTCCGAGTGGCAGTTGCGACCATACCTGAAAACTAAATCAATGCTTCTCACAAAGAACGAGAACTGGAATTTGCGGACCAGACTGGATTGCAGCATGGCTGACATCGATCAAGAACACGTACACAGCTGGCTGAGGAGGTCGAACCATATACTCAGTGGGAGCGACGAACTCCACGACCGAATAATTCAACTCAGCACGAGCCCACCTATCTCCAGGTTGATTCCTCTGCTGGTCCCAATCAAACAGCTGCGGGATCTCGTTGGACATAGAACACATGCAACACCTCCAACGGTTCCCATTGTCGATGAATTGGACGAAGGGGTTGATGTACGTTCTACATCGCCGACAGCGGGCGATAACCGTATCTGTGACAAGAGGAACTGGTTCTTCGCCCTCTTTCACTGAGCGGTAGGGGGCTATCACAAGCGCAAGAGGGAGTTTAGATTTGTTGAGAAGTGCATGCGTAGTCGGAATAGCGTTGATTGTCGAACGTTGGTACGATGGATCGGCGTTAGAGAACGGGGAGGTGGTCAGAGTTGCATTTGGAGGCAGGATGATTTCTGGAGGTGGTTGTTGCAGCTCTCGCGGGTCAGGAGGTGAGGTAAGAAGATTGGTGGTTTGAAGCCGGAGTCCCTTTTGCCCGGCAACATTGAGTTGGCTAAATTGGTCAGCGAGGTTTGTGGCTGGTTGCGGCTGGGTGTACGCGGGTTGTTGACCATAGTATCCGCCTTGAGCCTGTTGTTGCTGTTGCTGAAGCTGGTTATCCCCAGCGAGGCCAGGGGTGAAGAGTTGCGGAGGAGGTCCTCCGGCAGCATATGCAGGTGCAGTGGGATCCGGGCCACCGTAATAAGCTTGCGTTTGGCCGGCAGCGTATTGTCGACGTTTCGAAGGGTGTACCTGGGTTCCAACGGAAGACAAGTCATCGATTTGCACGGGTGGTCCGAGCTCGGGGGGTTCCCACTGCGTACGGCCCGTAGAAGTTTCTAGCGAAGGATGACATTCCTGAAGGCTATCTCAATCTTAAGCGAACGCACCAATAAAGATGTATCTCTGGTGGGTCTGGTCCCTTGAATTTGACACATCTCAAAAACATACTTCTGTGGAGGATATACAACGTGAACTCACCACTCCGCAGCCCAACCTGGTGGTAACTGTTCTGATGCGTCCATATTGTCTGCAAACCGTCTGTTGGGTGGAGATCACGAGTCGACGAGGGTTAAGTAGATTTTGGCTCTAGAGGGACACGTCTCAACTCGCTGTCACGCAGTAGTCGGTCGCGTGTCCGATGTTTTTCCGAGTTTTCCCCGTGACCAGTTGACCATCCGTCGGTTCCGTCCATCTGAATTAGCAAGACTCCCTGCAACTTACGTTTGGCTGCCCCGCTCGAGATAAAAGCTGATGGATTTGCTAGCGAATCTCCTTTGCTACAACCCACTATGACTCTGACGAGCGGCATCGAGCAACAGACCGCCCGCTCGCTCGCGATTGTTCATCATGTGCCCCCTCAGCCTCCCCATCCATCTATCGAATTACGTCGAGTAAAGCACCCTCGTACTGAATCGGGTATCAAGGACGTCTCCGGCGTGCAAGGCGACGAGTGGGGGGGAACCCCCGCCATTGGGGATCAGACACAAGAAGTCCCGCCGAGGGCACGAAAATGGCTTGAAGTTCAATATGCCTGCTTATGTTTCGCTCTATTCCTTGCTGGTTGGAACGATGGCACGAGTGGACCTCTGATCCCAAGAATTCAACGCTACTATAATGTAAAAATCGTCGAGGTTGCGAATTCCTCCATTCTTGTCTGATCGAATGCAGGTCAACCTCACGATCGTCTCCCTCATCTTCATCGCCAACTGCGTGGTAAGTATGCGATATGGAAAAATAACTTTCGACTCAGGGTTTGAATAGGGGTTCGTTACTGGGGCAGCCGCAAACGTTATTCTCACATACAAAGTGGGATTCGGCAAAGTGAGCACAAGCTATCCCCTGGTCACAGGTCATCCTTCCGACTCACGCACATTTGATTTCAGCTGATGGTGATAGGTTATTCGTGTCGGATGAACGAGCAGACTCATACTCACCTTTGGTCAAGGTCCCATCTTTCAAGCAATCGCTTATAGCATCCAGGCTCCCGCCCCCCCATTCCCCCTTTTCGTCTTGGCCCCCATCTTGAACGGTTTTGGCATGGCTATCCAGGTCCACATGTTTCACTGCCGTAGGCTTTTCCACCTCTCACTAACTTCTCCAGGACGCGCAGGCGAATGGGTATGTCGCCTCCCTCGACAACCACAAAGAGGTCCGAATGGGTATTTTACATGCCGTATACGGTCAGATGGGGGCTTTTGACCTCCTGACCACCATTTTAACCTCCCAACAGGACTTGGAGCATTCTCTGCACCGTTGGTCTCAACCCAGTTCTCTACCATGAGGCACTGGTCCTTCCATTACCTCTCTTCAATGGGCATCGCGGTCACCAGCGCAGTTCTTGCAGTGGTGGTGTTTCGTTTCCAAACACAAGAGGGTGGGTTTTTTGTTTACCGGACACCGTGTACATCTAGCTGAGTTGTGGCGTAGAGTGTCTATTGGAGATAGGGCAACACACTGAGGAGGTGGAGCCTGGTGAACATGGCGCATATCACCAGATTTTCCGCCTGCGTGCGGTACATTTAATGGCATTCTTCATCCTCATCTATGTCGGGTATGTTTCCCGCCAATGGTTCGTCAGCTCCAGTTGAATATGGTCGCTCAAGGGTGGAAGTCACGATCGGCGGCTGGATCGTTACATACATCATCCAAGTCCGGGGTGGTGGGCCGTCCTCTGGTTATGTCTCCTCTGGATTTTTTGGAGGTTTGACTTTCGGCCGCGTTGCACTGCTCTGGGTGAACAACAAGGTAGCAGGGCCGCCTCTGTAAGACGAACAGTGAATTAACTGGATCTAAGATCGGCGAACGACGGGCCATCTTCTTGTACTCTCTATTGGTGTTGGGGTGAGTGCCCTAAATCCCTGTTCTAGCCCAGCAAAACAACATTTAATCCTCGAGAGCAGACTAGAGGTCGTCATCTGGAGAGTACCGTCCTTGATCGGGAACGCCGTGGCGGTCTCGATTGTTGGTGTACTGGTGCGTTCAAAGCTAGGTTCAGGGGAGATGTCGCTGATATTGCGAGCCTTAGCTTGGACCTATCTACCCAATTGTCATGAACCATGCTGCTCGCATCCTACCAAATCTGTTGCTGACGGGTCAGTGTCCGTTTCGAATGACGTTTTTTTTTTTGCTGTTTCCCAACTGTCGCTTCCCAGGATCAATCGGGTGGATTGCTGGTCTCGGACAGGCTGGCTCCGCGTTGATCCCGTTCACGACGGGAGCGCTTGCGGCCAGCTCGGGTATCTGGACTCTACATCCTTTGTACGATCGTTACGGCTGCGCTCACCACCGTCTCGCTGATGTTTAGCCCAAGGTTGATCGGGATGATTGGTCTCCTCATCGTCCTCTGGGCCCTTGTTCCCGGCAAGAGGCGCGCCGATTAGGCGGGTGCTGCGTGTATGAATGGTCCGAGATGGGTGTGGGCCAAGCGTGGACCATCTGTTCCCTATCAAACCCTTGGATGATAACTTTGTATTCACCCTTCGATTGCATTTTTACCCTCTGTATTCTCGTTTTTATCGAGGTCTCCTAAAATCCCCTATTTCACGGGGAGCCGTGATCCTGCACTGGTTTCTCTAATCCCTATCTACCAACGGAACCCATCGACATCAGCGTATTTTCAGCAACAACAGCAACCGGCGATTTGCACGTGCAACAAGCCGTCGGTCTCCTTATCCTTCGCAGCCAACTCCTTGGCGATTGAGTTCAACCAGGCGTCTACACGAGAACTTACACGTCACGCGATGCCCCAGACCTGCGTAACTTCGTTCGAGTTGTATCCTGCGGGTTTTGGGGGACAACCCAACACCTGCGGGAATGAACTGGCAATTGAGGGAGTTTGTGCGATGGATACGAAGCAGTCATCGGCTGTAGTTGCCACCAGAGAATGGCGCCGGCGCAGCAGGGGACACGAGCGCCCAAGATGTTTTTTTTTTGGTCGGGAATGTATTTACATACGTTGTTTGTTCGTTCTGGAAGTTCGCATGCAGTGCAGTATATAATGTAGCGTGTTGGTTTACTCGTCTCTCGATCTCTCCCCATCAACAACATACCTTTACCCCACCAGAGGCAAGCCACCCCCGTCGGACTTTACGTTCACGACATTAACCCCACGCGTACTACACGATAGAACTCAAGATGTGCGGAATCTTTGCTTACTGCAACTTCCTCCAAGAAAAGGTAGGTCACGCCTCTGTTTCCAGAACCAGATTCGTGCTCAAAAGTGGTGACGATCTATCTTTTTCGTAGGATCGCAAAGCTATTTGCGAGATCCTTTGCAATGGCCTCTCTCGTCAAGAATACCGTGGTTATGACTCAGCGGGCATTGGCATCGATGGGGACAAGCAAGGCGAGGTCTACTTCTTCAAGGAGGTTGGAAAGGTCGCCGGTTTGCGCAAGAAGATCGCCGACTCTACGGTTGACACTTCCAAGACATTCTTGTCCCAGGTCTCCATCGCCCACACCCGGTGGGCTACCCATGGACCTCCCTCCACCGTCAACTGCCATCCTCTCCGCTCTGATCTAAATTCCGAGTTTATTGTTGTCCACAACGGCATTGTAACCAACTCCGTCGCCCTTCGAACCGTTCTCCAGAAACGAGGATACGTGTTCGAGAGCGAGACTGATACTGAAGCGGTTGCTATTTTGTCCAAATACATTTACGATACCCAGCCAGCGATGAGGAAGAGCTTCACCGAATTGGTCAAGACCGTCCTCCGCGAACTCGAGGGATCCTTCGCGTTCGTGTTCAAGTCATCCCACTTCCCCAACGAGATCGTCACAGCTCGTCGCGGATCTCCGTTGTTAATCGGAGTTAAGACAGAGAAGAAACTTAAGGTCGACTTTGTCGATGTCGAGATCTCCGGCCCCAAGGAAGCAGCCGAATCTCGTATGTCCCCATATTTCCAATATCCTTGGATGAGTACTGATAGAGCATCCAGTCTCCCCAGCTCCCTCTGCCGCTGGCGGTCTCCTCGCTCCTCCAACCGCTAGTCATAGCATCGCTCGTTCGCAGTCTCGGGCTTTCATGTCCGAGGATGGCATGCCCCAGCCGATCGAATTTTTCGTCGCTTCCGACGCGTCCGCCATCATCGAACACACCAAGCGCGTTCTCTATTTAGAAGATGACGATATCGCCCACATTTCCGAGGGAGAGCTACACATCCATAGGTTCCGCCGCGCGGAAGACGGCAACATCACCCCTTCTCAAGCCGCCGCCACTCGAAGCATCGAGACCCTGGAGCTCGAACTTGCGGAAATCATGAAGGGCAAGTTCGACCACTTTATGCAAAAGGAAATCTACGAACAACCTGAATCTGTGGTCAACACTATGCGTGGCCGTGTCAACTTTGATACCAATGCAATCACTCTCGGTGGTCTCAGGGCATATCTCCCTATTATCCGCCGCGGCCGTAGGATTGTGTTTTCGGCGTGTGGAACTAGTTACCACTCCTGCGTGGCTACTCGGGCTATCTTCGAGGAGTTGACAGAGATACCTGTTAGCGTCGAGCTGGCTTCCGACTTCTTGGACAGAAAGACCCCCATTTTCCGTGATGACGTTTGCGTGTTTGTCAGTCAGAGTGGTGAGACTGCTGACACGATCCTGGCGATGAGGTACTGTTTGGAACGTGGCGCGCTCTGCGTGGGGGCTGTCAACACCGTCGGTTCTACCATCTCTCGCGAAACACACTGCGGGATCCATATCAACGCTGGCCCTGAAATCGGTGTTGCTTCGACCAAGGTATTTCAGCTCTGGTTACACCTCTGTGCTCCAACGCGCGGGTCACTGATAGTCGATATCAGGCATACACCTCGCAATACATCGCGTTGTTGATGATGGCGCTCCAATTGTCCGAAGATCGGATCTCTTTTACCCCTCGACGTAATCAAATCATCCAAGGATTGCTGGCACTCCCCGCTCAGATCAAGAAGGTTCTCGAGTTGGACAAGTCCTTGCAAGAGCTCGCAAACACATCCTTGAGCAACCAGAGGAGTTTGCTTATCATGGGTCGCGGCTATCAACACGCGACTTGTTTGGAGGGCGCCCTGAAGATCAAGGAAATCAGTTACCTCCACTCGGAGGGTAAGTTGGATTACCGTCGAGGTTTATTTCCACGGATGCACTGACGTTCGTTTAGGTATTCTCGCTGGGGAACTTAAACACGGCCCGCTTGCGCTGATCGATGAGAACATGCCAGTCATCATCGTGATGACCCGAGATTCACTCTTTGCTAAGGTCGAATCCGCGTTTTCGCAGATCACTGCAAGAAAGGCGGCCCCTGTTGTCATTTGCAATGATGACGACGACTCTGAGTTCCTGAAGCACGTGAAGACGATCCGCGTTCCAAAGACCATTGACTGTCTACAGGGACTTCTCAACATTATCCCATTGCAACTCCTGAGCTATCATCTGGCTGTCAGGAACGGATTCGATGTTGACTTCCCTAGGAACCTGTATGTCTGTTTCATCTGCTGGTGACCGGCACCGAACGCTGACGTTTTCATAGGGCTAAATCCGTCACGACCGAGTAAAGGCCGCGAGGATATCCGGTTGCCATATGTATCAACACTCTCTGTATCACTCCCCTCCCCTTTGATTCGCGTGGCTCTCTCGAATAAACTTGGACACTGTTGATAGAAGGCTGGTTACGAACGCTAAGGAATGAAATCTGATTTTGTTTCTTGTCGAACGACTGGCTGGATGGTTGAGCACTGGGCGCATATGACCGAAGCTGTTGAATCACAACTCTGGCGGCTGGCTTGTCGACAACCGAATCACCACGTCTCTTCTGGGCTAGAATATCATAAAAGAGGGGCCACGTAAGTCCACACGGCGGGTCTTTCGAGGGCCCGAAGTCGCAGAATGTTTCCGCCAACCCACGGTCGCTATTTGGGAAACTTCATTTCTCGTTTTCACCGCTGTCAGTCTAAACCTGCTAAGGAAAGAACTTAAGCTTCTCTGTCTCCGAGGCAAGCTCTTTCTTCACATTCTGAGTCGTTCAATTTCCAACTCGGTCTTCTCTTCACCCACACGAACACCCCCGCATTTTCCCTTATAAACCTCAACTTTTATTCCTTATCGTCTCTCCACTTTCCCCCCAACTCCAATTCCCTCCTTCTCCTCCTCCCGCTCTAGCGTTCCTCGTCCCCCCTGTCATTTTATCTTCCCTAGCGATGGTTAATTGGAACTCGCCAACAGAACTCCTGAACAACTATGGTTCGTCTCCAGCGCTAGTTCACTTAATTTCGTTTCATTTACTCTTGATATAGACGCATTCACGAAGTTCATGCATGCCTTATACGGGCTCTACCTGTAATCGCTGTTTAGTAGAGGAACCTCAGCTGCGCCTGACTCGTACTTTTCCAACAGTTGGGAGTTTGTGTTGTCTATCGATTTTGACTGGCAGTTCATCTCTGGAAAGAAGAAGTTTCGTTGGCCGTTGGTACGCTTCGCGGGAATTCGCAACCGGCCTCACCTTGTGCTAATCGCGCGTTAGATATTTTATTTCACGGGCCGTTACGTTTTGCTACTTGCGCTGACCGGGATGTAAGTCCAAGCACCGTTCATCCGTTGACTGGTTTCTGATGAATCCCAATAGAATTGCCTCCCTCAATCTCCGAAGGTATGAATGGGAGTTAGAGCGACGGTTCATTTCCCTGATCGTGCGTTAGCCAAGTCGACTGTCAAGCCCTCTACACATTCAATCAGGTAATACCTCTCTAGCTCTGCTGGACAACCGCTCACTGACTCACTACTATAGGTCATGGGAAACATGGCTATCGGTATTGCAAGCATCAACTTATCTCTCAGGACGTAAGTGCAATCTATGAATACGGTCCCGTGTCTGAGGGTAGTTCAGTATGGCCGTCTGGTCACAGAAGTGGTTCATCGTTGTCCCGCTTGTCGCTCTCATCCTTGGACACTGGTCCCTTCTGATGCACGGTGAGCGCCATAACGATTGTTGTTATTTGCGTGCTCAATCCAGGTTTTCCAGGTGTGCTGTTAAAGGCAGCGTGGATTCAAGGCAGTTGCGCGATTATTTATACAAACAACAAGATCCTTGCCGCTTCCTTCATCTATGGGATGGCCTTCGATTTCATTGTCCTCTGCCTTACTGCATGGAAGTTGGCGTTCCCTAGCGGGGGTCGTTCCAGGCTGGTGACCCTGATCTTTGGGGATGGCTTGATCTATTTCCTTGTGGCGTACGTTGAGCACCTTTTTGTTCAACAATATTTTGTGATTAAAGGCGCTACAGGTTTTTGTCCAATCTCCTCGCGACAATTTTCATGATAGTTGACCTCAATGCCGTCATGTCCATCATCGCCAATGTACCTGCAGCCATTGTTTCTACGGTGCGATTCTCCACGAATCGACTTCCTTAGTATCTCACTCCCCGTCAGATCGCGGCCTCCAGAATAGTCCGCCGGTTACACAATTACTCGTCCGAAGGTGCAGAGGTCTTTGTGTGAGTTTGGTTCCTATTCATCCAGACCGACGAATGACCGTCTCGGAGCTCCACTCAAGGATCGACCCTTGCCTTCAGGAGCGGCAACGCCCAACGTTCCCTGGCTGTTCACAAGAAGACGGAGAGCGTCCACGTCCAGGTAGCTATGTACTCCTCCCCGTTTTCGTGGAAGAGCTCACCCCGTGTACAGATGGACACCTTCCCGGCCGACAACCGACCTCAACAGTCCTTTATGGACTATGACGATGCAGCCAAGCCTCAGGGAGAAAATTTCGACATGGAGTCCCAGGCTGTCACGGAAGAATTCAAGTCTCGTAGGCCATCTTACTAACGTGTTCGGCTGGTCCCTTCGTCGTTTATCCTGTCTTGTCCCATTGCTATCTTTTCCGTCACTCTCCAAACCTTCATCTTTGGTAAATTGCACTCGGCTCTCACTCAGGTTCTCCGATTAGCTTTCAATGTTTGTAGCGCCGCAGTCTGGACACCCACCTTGTTTTTCAATGCCTTTTTTCCGGGCATGGCCCGATGGATTTGTAAGAAATAGAGGCATTTTTCCACTTCAGGAGTCTCCCAAGGTTTCGCAGTCGGCCATCAATTCTGTGTGGTTTCCCAAGGCGCTGGCCAAATTTCTGTGTCACCAGACGAAAGTGGTATCCCGAATAACCCAGCTGCTTGCGAACCACTTAAGGTCAGCTGGAGACAAAACCATATCAATTCCACAATTCTGTGGGGGGAACGAGTAATGGAGGGTATTCTTGCATCGGAATGTAGAAGCCCTGGCATGCACAAGGAAGCACATTCGGTGACTTTGCCTTCGTGAACCTCCTTTTCTTGCAGTGCTAGAGTCTTCGCTCTTCGAGTTCCATAATTTACCTCCCTCAAAGTTGGGCCGTAGTCAAGCAAACTTGAAGGAAGCCGCCTCAATGCATGACCTATTCAGCCAGAGAAACATGCATTCTACGATCGCCGTGTTAGCATCATCCAAAGCCCCCGGGGCGATATGGTAACGGAAGGGGCGAGTGATCTTTGTGTTCAAGTGATCAGAGGCGCCTTCTGGAGCGACGATGCCGGGCACCTTGTCGTTCGCCCGACAGTCTCGAATCAACATATTAATGGCCGAAGAACCGAGCACGTTGAGGTAGGCTCCCATGGGGTTGAGCACCGCGAAGGTGCTCTCTGTGGGGGAATGCTTTTACACCACGAATGATTTCTGTGATGCCGTGGCTGCCTGCATCGGTGCATAATGAATGGCTTGGGCACTGGCAGGAGACTGTGCCAGAACCACCGTAAAAGGTACAGAGAGCCGTTAGACCGTCCCAGATGGAGTCACTAGCTTGATGTCGGAGGAGCCACCGTGTATATCCCATTCATAGGGTGCAAGAGCTCAGACTCAGGTCAATGAAATCTCGAGTATGAGAGAACGAGCGATCGACCGGTGTCTTCTCCCGTCGAGGAAGCGGGACACGTGACGAGAGGGTTAACATTTCCGCATTGGTGTGGCTGACGCTACACGTTCCCCTCAGCCGATCCATCATTTCCCCCCATACCTCCCCCAAATGCTTCATATATGCCATATATGCCGTGCAGAAGACGGTCAAAGCTTCCAGGTACACTACGATGCTTAACCCGTGGGAGCCCGAACTCACACTTCGTCATCCTACAGGTCAATGCCTCGCTACAGGATATCGAGCGGTAATTCGCAACAACTCCTGAACGCGAATTCTCCACGAATCTCATCTCCTCTCGTAGGCTAGGAAGCCTCGAGCTGTTTCTTCAACAGGAAACCGGCGTCGATCAAGATTCCGTCCTTGCTTATTTGTCCGATGGACGACGGCTGAGGAGTGAGAACATTAGGGAGATTGCGAGTGCTGAAGACCTGGTGAGTGTCCCCCTGGATGATGCCATGGAGTATCTCTCAAGGCTTCTGTTCTATCCCACAGAGTATTTATGTGTATAACAAACGATACCTTGACATTGACTTCGATCGTGTGCTGCAAGAGCTCCGTGTCGACCCTCCATTAGACCCGCCGATTGAAGGTAAGAGTACTGCTGCCGATACACGTATTTCTGCTAACCCTCCACACAGAGGCGATTGATGCCACACCGCCATTCAGACCTTCCCAGCTCGCGACGACGTACCTGCGGACTGCGCATGTCCACAAGGAACACGTGAACAACACGTTGAATAGCCTACGTTATCAACACGAGGCCTTGCGGATAGCGTTCACAAGTCTTGACCTAAACGTTCTCGCGATCATGGACGTATTCGAGGGGATATCACAAAGCGCCCAACAAGATCTAGAGAAACAGGAGACGCTACTCGCCGGCGTAGATGCGGACCTGGAGATCATCAGTCGAGTCAAGATTCATGCGGAGTTCATGTCGGCGGCGACTAGGAAAGCTGTCGAGGCGGGCGAGAGAGCGCGGACTTTGGGAGATTACGTCTCCAACGTGAAGATGAAACAAGTCGCCGAGACCTGCGCGAGGACACACGGAAACCTTCGGTCGACGTTCGCGCAGGTGGAAGAGGCTGTTACGAGACTCAACCATGGAACAGATGAAGTTCGCGCGGCTGTGACTGCTACGGGGTAAGTCTTCGCCGCTCCAGGCTCACAGTACCCCCGCTCAAAGCATGTGTAGCGTCATCAACGACTCAGATATGTGTTGGAGACGGTCACAGGAGTCATTCGAAAAGATCACGGACGCAGCCGCGAGCTTGGAGAGTGAGCGGATGGATCTTCGACGATTAGAAGAATATACTGACCCCTTTGCAGGCCCAAACGCTGACGCCGACAAATTGCTACATGGTACGACGACAAAAGTTGGTTCTCGACGAACGCATAAGTCTGACTCCAGTAGACCTCCGTCAGCTAGATGGGTTACTCAGAAACGACGTTGTTCATATGACTTCTCTGAAGGTTTGCCCCTGTAGACACTACTTCTTTGTGCACTCCCAGAACTCACCATATGCGCTAGAACTCCTATACCGAACAATGCATCAGTGCCCTGCGCAGAATAAGCACACTAAACGACGATCTTGTACAACTACCCCCTGCTCTCTCATCATTGCAAGCAAGTTTCCGGGCGAAGACGAGCTTCGCACACATTCAACGGTTACACAATATGTTGTATGCATACGGTGCCACGGTTGTTGAAATCGCTCGGAGAAAAGAGTTTTGTGAGTTTTAGGTCTCCGTTATCATCAATCTGACCTCTTAACTAAGTCCATAGCGCGATTCTTTTATCAAAGGGCTCAAAGCATTCTCGAGGTGATGGCTAAGCTATCGTAGGTTCGGGCGGCATCACGAAATGGGTTGAGTCTCATGTATTTGGCATGTAGCGCCGCTGAACGCAAAAGGCGTCAAACATATCGTGGTGAAATGCTCGGCCAACTACCGTTCGATATCAAGGGGATGGACGACGTTGTTCCGACAATCGATTTCACCCCGAACCGGGTCGCAGACCCTCCCTATTCTCTCGAAAGGGTCGATGTTGATGGTGCGTTTTGCGTTTGGTACCGTGGCGTTCCGCCTAATTGACAAACTCGGGCCAGATCTGCTCGGTTTATTGAGCGATCTTAGAGACTTCGCCAAATCTACTAACGACACTGCTGCTATTGGTTCCATTGAGGAGGCTCGGGGGTCTCTGGAAAAGTTGATCGGAAAGATGGACGGCATTGAGTCGGGGTTCGACCGAATTGCCGAGAGATCACGTGGGTTGGACTTTGCGACTAACTCACCCTGACTGTCCGTTAACCAATGCTTGTTGTGTAGTGTTATCAGCTTCTTGGCTGGAATCGCACCGGAGGCGATGTAAGTTGCTCTTGCAGTTTGTTGCCGGCAGAGTTGTTGATAATTTGTCTCACAGCGATCGAGGAGGCTTACGAGGAGCTCACGGAGCAGTTCAAGGCTCTCCAGCAGGCCAATGCGGAACAAAACACAAACTTCCAGACAGAGAGAGATACACTGTCTACTGAGGTTTCCAATCTGCGCTCTGCGCTTCAGGGAGCAGAGTCTGCCGCTGACGCACCTCGGGAACGCGTCGATCTCTTGGAACAGGAACTACAGGCTGCCCGCGCTCAGATAGCCAGTGACGCTGAGACTCGGCGGATTTTGGAGGCTCGAAACGCTGAACTTTCGGAAGGTACCGAGAAACAGCGGTCTGCCTTGGCTGAAACATTGGCCGATGCGACTGAACAGGCCAGACGAGCGGACAAAGCCAAACAGGAGTTGTCGCAGGTGGAGGCAGAATATCGGGATGTCAAGATATTGGAGGAACGACACGCGCTCCGAATCGCTGCTCTTCTCGAGGACCAGGCAACCACGTTACGGAATCTCGAGGAAGCACGTTCCAAAGGCGAGGATCTTAAATCGCAAATCGAATCGGCTTATTCTGAGAGCGAGGAGATGCGTCGAGCCCTCGAGGAGGCGAGGAAAGAGAAAGACCGCTTGCTCCGCGCTCAAGCATCCGAACACGACCGCATCATACGCGACCATATTGCCGAGGCCGACGGCGATAGAGCTGTGTTGGAACACCAGTTCTCTGAGTTCAAGACGGCCGTCGCAACCTCAGAAAGGAAGCTCAAGGAAGCACGTAGTCAAACGGAGGTCGCCCTCGCCGATGCCAAGGCGCTGCGTGAGGAGCTTCAACGAGTCCGTGTCGAGCTTCGAGAGGCAAGGCACGCGGAGACGGCGTTGCGGGTTGACCTGCGAGATGGGCGTGCCTCTCAATCCGGATACGAACAAAAGCTCGAGGAGAACGATCGATTAATCGCTCAGCTCTTAGATGTCGCCATCCAATTCCGCAACTCACACGTCAAGGCTGCTGCGACTGCGTCAGCATTGAACTCTCACCCAACGTCCGGAAAACCACAAGCAACCGTCAATACCTCAGATTCGATTATCGTCCCACATCCACGGCACGCTGTTCTCTTACCGCAGGATGAACCCTCGCCGATAGATCCGTCAGACCCCCAAGCCGCACTGGAAATTTTCAGGGCTGTTGACCACGACCACCTACTAGATGTGATTAACAAGACGGGCTCTACGATACGCAAATGGCAAAAGCAATGCAAGGACTATCGTGATCGGGCCAAGGGAAAAATCTCGTTCAGGAACTTTACCAAGGGTGATCTCGCATTATTTCTTCCGACCAAGAATTCGGAGTCGAAGCCATGGGCGGCGTTTAACGGTGCGTGCAGATGATGGCTCAGAATTACGGGCGAACATTTACCACATGGCTCCAGTATCCTTTCCGCACTACTTCCTTCAAGCTGAAGGGCAGTTGGCGGAACAATTGAAGACGAAGGAGTGGATCGTGGCGCGAATCACTCTCATCACGGAACGTGTCGTTGATCATAAGGTGGGTCTATTGGTTGGGAAGTTATGCCAACTCGCCTGATAGGCGCTGCAGGATCCGTTGAGCAACCCCTATCGGCTCGGCGACGGGGTGAAATACTACATGCTCGAAGTCGAAGATTGGTCACAACAAACCCAGGCTCAGGCTTCTAAGCGACGAGCATTCCCTAGAAGGGTCACTTCTCCGACGATTGAGACGGAAACGAAGCCGGTGATCGTAGAAGACCCGTTACCCATACCAGCGGAGCCGGAGGTCGAGGAATCGTTTACATCACCACGTCCTTTCCCCGCAAGATCCCGAGCGAACTCGACTCCTTCGGCTGGGCCTTCGTCGCTTTCGCGGCTACTGGCTCAGGCGCCCACCGAAGTGACACCAGACCCCATCACAACACAAGCTCAAGAAAACGTACAACCGTTCCCGGAGGTGACGGCAGACGCAGACGACAAAGAATCCCAAGAGCAACAGGAGCAGGCGCAGCCAGAGTTCGTTGATACGGTTTCGGCTTCCCCATCACCAATCACGATACCAATCCGTAGTAGCCCGCAGCCACAACATCCCATGCGACCAGGTTCCCGATCTTCGAGGGTTTCGGTTACCTCCCGCATGTCGATCGGACGAAAACCAGGCGGATCAATCACTGGCAAGGCTAGCCCAACCACGGCCATCACGGGTTTGCCGATAACCGCTGCTAAACTGCCTGGGGATTTGTCAGCAGCGCGACTAACCGGGGAGACACCAACACCGGAGGGGTCACCCTCCGACGGAATGTCAAACCTCCTGAAACAACACCACAGACGCAGGACGTCATCATACGCTGTGTCTCGAACTTTCCCCCTGACTAGTGGCACAACAACAACTGCGATTTCACACGCAACCGATGTTCAGGGTAGCACCGAGATCAGGAACGAGACGAGCGTCTCTGGGGCGGGGAGTCGACTGGCGAGTTTGGCCACCAGCTGGGGAGTCACGTTTGGTCGAAGGAGGAAGACTGCTGTGTTGGACTCGATACCACAGACTTCGACAAACTCCGGCTCTGATGACCAACCAGAGGGATCAGGTAGTTCATAGTGGATGCTGCGGTTCTTGGACTTAGATACGGCTTAGGATAAATCAGAGACAACATGCGATGCGAGTATCGACCAGTGGCGCTGTTGAATGCGTAGGAAAGGAGCAACAAGATGAGTGGAGACGAGAGTGAATGGAACAAAGGGGTGAAGACGCTCAGGGTGTGTTTGAGTATTGACAGGACCTGGCGTCAAGTTCTCGGATGAAAATTGACGAGAACTCGACTTTGAGAAGTGAGCATTTCAGGAGAAAGATCGAGGGAATTGAGAGGTCCGCAAAAGACGCACGACATGAAGGAGAGTAGTGGATACCGAGATGTTGTGCAGCAAAGGAACGGAAGGGGGAGAGCGAGAGCTGCTGAACTGGATTAGAACCACATGGGTCCCGATTGATCGGTTGATCTGTTGCAATATGAATGATCAACCGACGGCGATTTGCGATATGCCAAGTCTTCCTTCCCATACAGTTCCTTCTGGGCTGGGCCCAACCCGCCAGATAAAACCCGGTCTGTGTGTGGTTCCACCTCGTCCGACCAGCCACCCACCCCCATCCCCAACTACCCGCCTTTATTTTGCTCTATTAGGAATACTACATGGGTGCTGGTGCGGTCGCCGTTGACGGTCCTGCGGGTTATGCCCATCTCCTTGATCCGAACAGGACCTGGCGCAACAACAAGAGGCAAGTACTTCGTCAGCTCTTCACCAAATCTCACTAATTTTCTCGTTCTGAACTACCACAGGCTCATCATTCTCAACGCGTGGATCACCCTCTTGCTCATCACTTCCTCGACCAATGGTTTCGACGGTAGTATGATGAACGGTCTGCAGGCGCTTCCCCAGTGGCAGAGTGCTTTCAACCACCCTGGGAGTTCCATGTTAGGTTTGTTGAACGCCATTCAGAACGTTGGTGCCTTGGTCGCATTGCCGTTCGCCCCCTACCTTTCCGACGGCATGGGTCGCCGCCCCTCCGTCATTTTTGGAGCCGGGATCATGGTATGTTTGTCTCCGATCACACGTTCGCCAGTCGCTTACTATTCAACGATTGTGATAGGTGGTCGGTACTGTCCTCCAAACCGCCTCCCAGAGTGTTGGCATGTTCATTGGCGCTCGTCTCCTCATCGGCTTCGGTCTCACTTTCGCTTCGAATGGCGCCGCTATGCTGATTACCGAATTGGCCTATCCCTCCTACCGTGCCACTCAGACTTCCCTCTTCAACTCCCTCTGGTACTCCGGTGCCATCATCGCCGCTTGGAGTACCTTCGGTACCTTCAAGATCAACTCTTCTTGGTCTTGGAGGATTCCATCCGCTCTTCAGGGTATTCCATCTATCCTCCAACTTGCACTCCTCTGGTTCGGCCCAGAATCTCCTCGTTGGTTGATGAGCAAGGGCAGGGAGGCCGAGGCTCTCCAAGTCTTGGCTTATTATCACGCCGATGGTAACAAGGAGGACCCTCTCGTTCAGTTCGAGTACGAAGAGATCAAGGCCGCCATCGATCTCGACAGGGCTGTCGCTGACACCGTCGGCTGGATGTCCTTGATAAACACCCCCGGTAACCGTAAGCGTTTAACGATCGTAGTCGCTATCGCTTGGTTCTCCCAGTGGTCTGGAAACGGTCTCGTCTCCTACTACCTCAATCAAGTGTTCGAGACCATTGGTATTACCGACCCGACGGTCCAGCTCCTCATCAACGGTATCCTCCAGATTTGGAACCTTGCATGGGCTGTCTCTGCCGCCGCACTCGTCGAACGTATCGGACGCAGGACCCTCTTCATCACCTCTTGCGTTGGCATGTTGCTCTTCTTCACCCTCCAAACCGTTTGCTCTGCTCGTTACGCCATCACAAAGAGCGATTCCGCTGCTCATGCTGTCATTGCCTTTATCTTTTTGTTCTACGCTTCTTACGATATCGCTTTCACACCCTTGATTGTGTCTTACACTCTCGAGATTCTTCCATATCCCCTCCGTGCCAAGGGATTCACCGTCTTCGCATTCGTCATCTCCCTCGCTCTCATCTTCAATCAATACGTCAACCCCGTCGCTCTTCGCAACATCGGCTGGAAATACTACGTGAGCCTATGTTTACATGTGCGACGTCCGAACATGTTTCTCACCTTCACCATCACAGATCGTTTACTGCTGCTGGCTCGCCTTTGAGTTGTTCTTCTGTTACATGTTCATCGTCGAAACAAAGGGCCACAGTTTGGAGGAGACTGCGGCCTTGTTCGATGGTGATGATGCTGTTGATCAAATTTACGCTCGTGGTCGTCCCTCCGGCAACGAGAAAGATATCAAGGAATCCTTTTCCGAAAGTTGAGGGGTGTACCTGAATGCTTTGACTTCGCATAATTAACACACAAATCTTACTCGTAGATCTTAATAGTGGTTGCCTGGATGTTTTCACTGTCTTATCGACTTGCTCTTCTTTCTCTGTGGGTATCTGGTTTCTTCTTTGAGTAGTGAAATGCGCAGTGCTTTTCTCCTGCCTCGTGTCCCATGCAAGTGAATTAACCTCCGCGAAGCCTTTGAAAGCTTTCGTAAGCGGAGGGAAATTATCTGAGTGGTTTCGACGCACAACCTAAACACTCTGGACATCCAGGTACACCCAGAAGATACTTGACTACCCGCACTATGCCTTGTCGCTTTCATTATGTCCACGACCATCGGTCATGGCAAAAGCTTGAAACACGAATATAACGGCACCGGTCATGGTTCAGGGAGTGTGCCACGCCCTTGTCGTCCAATGTTCGTCTTTGGAGCAGGTATACGAAGATCCAACACCACAGAAATTGATGCTAGTGCAAGAGCAGCGAGTGGGACCGAGGAGGCAGCATCCTCCGAGCCATCCCACCCCCGCTCTGAATTTGAGGCTAGATTCCAGCACAGGACCGACCGGATTCCTGCCCTTCTGACAGAAATGTTTTTTTTTGCAATCCGGGAGTCTCGACCCTGTGTTGGAAGAGGGATATGCAGATGGGGTGTAAAGCCACCTGTGGAGTAGCAAAAAAGACAAACGGCGAGTGGGTGCAAGAGTCATAGGCCGCCCCCACGTTCGCGGTCAAGTACTTCATTGCTCAGCGCTAGCTTTCGCTTGACCGTGACGTGAGATAAGATGTGCAAATCATATTCGACCATCAAGAAGCCGCAGATCTGTCAGAAATGGGCTTTGGATGAACCAAAGCGCTGCTTGATGTTTTGTGCCTGCGTTAGAACATGAGTCCTTACAGGCGTACCTGGGAGTCATCCGATAAGTGAAGAAATATTTCGCCAGTCCGATACAATGTTAGGGGACGAAGCCCTGCTTGCCTGCCAGTTCTATCGAGGGGTCACCGGTCAAGTGTAAAGTTCGTGGATGACGGATCGGATAGGAGGGCTCCATCGAAGACATCGTAAGAATCGGTTGGATCTTACGATGCCACCGCAGGTATCATCGAAGGTTCTGAGGTCTCGTCGAGGATCTAGAGAGCGCCTGAGATCTCGCAAAGCCAAAATACTGCCAAAATGTCTTCAGATTTTCCGATGGAGCTTTAATGCGAGGGCAAGGCGTTGGCGTCACAAAGTCGATGGTAACTGCAAACCGACTTGAACTTAGAGGCCCCACCACTTGGCAGAGTGTTTGGTCCACATTAAACGCATACCTCTCGGACTGTTAGTACCTTGTTCCAGGACCTCCACCCCAAGGAGTCAGTCACGGAGGATTTCAGCTGTCGTACAGGAAGGGCGAGCCAATACTGCTTGAGACAAGTAATGCGCCTGATCAGAAGACCTCGCCAAAATCCTTCAACTTCCAACTGGGTGAAGATTCAAACCTGAAAAGCCTTCGCGAGAATGGCAACACCCTCGCGACGTGGGGTCATCACTTCGAAACGCACCCTCGTTGATGCGAAGGCTATTCGTAAATTTTCTGCATGAGTCCACAGGTTGACTAGATTTCCTGTCGCAGATGGCCCCCCTCGCGGGAGGAAAAGTCATTGAAGTTTCCAGGCAACACAGTGGGCCTATGCAAACCAACGCCTCCCGCAAAGACATCAAGGCACCATGAATGTTGCCTTTCGGGGATTCCTCGCAACGCTCGCGATTAATTCCAACGAACATCCATAGAGTGATCTTGCCACACGTCTTCGGAGCATACTCTAGCATACTCCGTCAACTACTGCGCCTTTACATTCACGGTAAGTTTGAGTCGCCGAAGTTTGGGGTTGTCACAGGACCGGCCCAGTACGTGTAAGAATTTGACGCACCGAACACGGGAAGTCTTCGGTATGATCAGTAATTTTATCCAGAAATTTTATGCAGAGTGAGGTTGAGATCCGTGTGGGGTAGGCATGCCGAGACAACCATCTGTTTATCCCCAGATGTAAGGACATAACGCTTGGAATTCCGAATTCCGCAGCATTCCTTTAGCTGGTCGACACAGTGGAAGTTTACGTTTCTCTCCAGAGTAACTCAGTCATTTAAATGGACGGAAAAACCTCTGAATGAAGGGCGGGAGAGACTGAGGCCTCAAGGTCCTGGCGGATCAATTGAACGCGGGTGAGGAGCGCCGCTCGCTGTGGGGAAGAGACGGGTCAGGATCTACATGAAGAGACAAGAGCACCGCCTTACTGAAGGGAAATAAGCTTTTGAACGCGTTATCTCATTAGATGCAAAAATACGCGCAATGCTGGTCGTCGGGCCGTGAGTTTGGTTCCTGACAGCATTCGGAAATAAACTATTCATCCACCCGGTCCGGTGAACCGCCGCAATTGGATCAAAGCGTATCATTCATAACGGTATCCGGGATCGTCATCACGATTATGGTAGGACAACGCCGAGAGCCCGCTCGGATTGTGTCCATTCCCTAGCTGTGCTTTCAAAATACATCGCCCTCGCCCAGATGGCAAACGGTCTGATGACCCGAACCTCTTGCGCAGTGCATCTGTAATCTGAAACTACTCCTGATACGTATGCGAGGCCCGGCAACGTGTCCCATTCCGTTTCGTTCTCTTTGTGACTCTCAGCGCGGCTTGAATTCGACCTACCCACAAATACGTATTTTAAATGCTTACTCTCATCTATTCGCTGACCGGTTTCGGATGCAAGACCAAACCCAGAGCACGCCCTCTTTGCGCGTGTCATCCCGTTCTGTGATGGAACCGACTCGTTCAAGATAGCCGTTTTCTTTAGATCTCGACGTGTTCAACGTCGTAACCTACGGGGTCATGAGCGCCAACCCCGATTCCCCACGTTACTGTGCTGTGGATGCCCGGGGCCTTTTACCTCGGCTGTTTTAGGGTGTCGCATCGTAGGCTTCGAACGGGTTCGAAAAATCCATGCATCACTTATGATGAAGCATGGAACTAGCAGTCCGCAGCCCTCAAACAAAGAGGCGCAAGCGCGTGACTCCCACCGATAATAACACTAGGCCATTCCCCAGCGAAATCGAGAAGATTGTTGCACGGCCGGAAATACCAGACACTTGTTACCCCGATGGGAGTTTTTGACCCATCACTGATCTCAATGAAACAACCCAGTGACGAGTGGCTTGGAGACTGTCCCCAACGGTACTTATTGTTTCCAACGATGGCGTCGGATTGCGTTTATACAACCAATGACGTTCAATCTTTTTGGATTCATTGACTGCGGCATGAGACGTCGAGGATAGGTGCCTTTCAGTATATTGCGGGCCTATCGGTGTTCCCTTAAGTTACTGATGCCCACGAGGGGGTCGGAAGTCCATAGAGCTTACTCTTCGTCCTTCTAAGCGAACCCCATGGAGCGGAGGCTAAACCGGCGTGCCTTTAATGCATACCACCAAGAAATTTTTTGAATGACGGATCTTCAAGAACCGACAAGGTTGCAACCTCGGGTATAACAAAAACAAAAGTCCGCTGCAAGTGGAGAACGAGAATTTGAAGGTGAAAAGAATGTCGTGGATTATCGGATTATGCCTAGGCGGGCGTAAAACATGTCCTCTCTCAGCCGCACAACTTCCCTCCATGTTTTATCCTCCCATGACTTATCGCCCACCATGTTCTGAGTGTTGAGAAGCCCACTACCATCTCCGGGTGCGTGTGGTGCATCATCAACCGGTGAAGCCGCAGATCTATCGACCACAGTGACCGGACTGGATTGCTCAACGTTCTGAGGAGTCTCGGCATCAGACTGCCGAGGTTCAACCTTGGATTTGATAACCCCTAGTGTTGGCCTGATGACCACCTCGATGACAGGAGGCGGTGCAGCCTTTTCGACTGGATTCGCAGTTTCACTGATGGTTGTCGGGGGATCAGCGCTGAGCTCTTTGCCTTCCTCCTTTTCCTCGGGTGGGTTGATCGGAGGTTGGTTGAGGGGTGTCGATGGGCGCAAGGAAGCCGAAACCGGTCGCACGCGAGCAGGAGCGCGGCGCGGGATCGGCGGAGGCACAACTCCGGGTCCAGGAGCAGGGGATGAGGAGCGGTCCAGTTTCGTAGGTGTGGAAGGTACACTTCTGTGGAGTTCCGCCGTGGTCGTCGGGGCAGGCGTTGAAGGCCGAGAGTCTGGAAGCGGAATCGCAGAAGGTGTTCCCGGGCGAACCATATCGGCTGGTGGGTGCCGTGGGGCCCTCGGAGGTAGAACGGGTGGTCTTGTTTTCTCAACAACCGGCTCAGGTGTCGCTGGCTCGGATGGAGTGATACTCCGCTCGGGCGGAGGCTCTGTGTGTTTCGGGTGATCGTGGTGATCGTAGTCGAAAAGGACGCCACTATCCTGCGGGGGAATTGGTGCCTCATTGGGGGGAGCAGCAGTCTCGTCCCCGTTTTGATCGTGCGGAGGCAAATGCGGGGGAACAGACGCCTGGGTTCTGGTCGCTGGTAATGGAGGAACAGACCGCTTGGGAGGGATTTCTTCGGGTTCTGGGGGAGGAGAAGGCAACCTCTTCGCATCCTCCTCGTTCTTCCTGTCCTTTTCTGGCCCTGTTGTAGAGACCTTCTCGACAACCCCAGCTCCAAGCGACGAAGCTCGTTCCCAGAGTTTTCCAAAGCGTCCCCGTAGTGGCGGAGCTGCAGGAGGTGGGAGAGAATTGTCCTGCTGTTTCTCCGAATCCGATTGAATGGACGCATCGCCCGTCGACGTCCTCCGACTAGCGACTAAACCAGCTTCCTCCCACACCTTTTCCAAAATGCCTGTCCTCACGAATGCCCATAGGTTGCAAGTGGTCCTTAATCTGTGCAGACACCACCCCGAAGCACAAAGTGGATACATGGGTCGGGACTTGCCCGGTTGTGGAGTACCGTATGGGTCGACTGCAAGTCTAAATATGTAAATTGTTGTCGGCTTGGGAATACCAGGTGATTGCAGCGGCGTTGCCGATCTCGAGTTTTGGCGAACCATGAATGTGGACCAGGCGTTCGTGGGAAGGCTTATTTGGCGTTGGAACATCCCGGTGGAAGATTTCGAGGAGTCGTACATGATGTAGGCTCCGCAAAGTCCGCAAATGATGCTTGACCCGGTGCCCAAGCCAGATATCCCGGACTGTGCAGCAGCGTGTTCCTGGAGGAACGTTTCCGATGACACCGGCTCGATATCGAGTTGACCCTGTTGGATAGCGAGGAGCACTGATCTCCTGTTCATCCAATTGATCGAAGAGGAAAGTTCGAGGCGAACGGTAGGGTCGCTGGAGACGGAAAAGATGAGATGAGTTGTACTGTATACATTGATAAGATACCCACGAGTCCTCCAGTTGTAAACGTGCCAGCCAGGGATGGTTAACGGTGGTGATAAGGGGTAAGATATTGGATTTTTGGCGAAGCTCACGGACGTGTGCAACGAAGTTAAGGAAATCTTGGTATTGAGAGGTGCAGTTGAGGATGTGACGGAGTGCGGACACCGGAGTTGAGCTGTCCCTTCTGGACCACTTCCCCTTGCCAACAGTGACTCGCATTTCTTCGGCCTGGCGAAGTGCCTCCTCCTTCTCCTCGTGAAGCGCCTGCATATGGTGCTGCATGTTTGCGATCGCTTCTTCTGCACCCTTCAATGCCCTTTCAGTCTCCTCAACCTTCCTTTCACTAGCTGCCCTGGCCAAGCGAGCTTCAGCAACCATGGTGTTCGCCTGGCCGAAGAGTCCGGCGCTGAGGTCGTCCAACTCCTTCTCAATCTCAGCCCTGGCGGATTCAGCCTGACCACGCCGAGCTGCTTCCTCTGTGGCCTTCTCCATCAACCGAGTGAGCTCAGCGGTGACGTGAGTCCGTTCCACCAGCAGTCCGGAGTTGAGAGCAGACAGGTGTTGAGAACGTTCGAGTTCCAACTGTGATATCTTGACGGATGCCGAACGTAGACCATTCGACGAATCGTGTAGTTGGTCCTCGAGGTGGGACACTCTGTCATATGAACCGACGAGTTTGCTGTTGAGTTGGGTGACCTGGGAGAACAGGTCCTGGATTTGGGATCGGAGAGACTCGATGACCATGTTCTGGGCGTCAGGATCTGGGTACGTTTCGCGTTTTGGCTCCGGTTCCGGTTCCGGATGTGTGGAGGGACCATGGCTAGAGACTTCAGGCTCCTCACCGCCGACCTGGATATCTTCTGAACGATTGTCCTGCAGGGGCTCAGCCATGAGAGGCGGTGGAGAGGATCAGAGTGACGTTGTCGGTGGCGGCCAACCAGCTGTCGGGGTGATTGCGATCGGCAGTTTGCGCTATTGGCGCCCGTAGTAAGAAATGGATTAAGTAGTTTCGGTACATTTACTCACTCCGGGAACGACGCTTTAAAACTCAATTCAAGCCTAAAGTCCTCCCGCAAACACGGAGATCATGCGCGAGGGCCGACACCGCATCTCATGCGATGGGAATCCATCGCCAACTACCCCACAGCGGGGAGCGCTGCAGCTAGGTAATACCCTCGCCCCGGTGACCTTGTCATCATTGGATCACAAGGCTCGTGGTGTACACTGGCTTTGGAGAGATGAGCGCCACGAGTGGATCTCTGGGGTTGGGTGCGTCACCCAGCGGGGTCAATTACGACCTTGCTCCACTGTACTCCTCAGAACCAAGTATAAGAGGCTGGCACCCTCTGCCTGGACAGATCACCAACAGAACCATCACCCACATTCAACATGCCACTTTTCAAGAAGTCTCACGTATGCCCTGGGCTCCGCCGTCCTCCGCTCTAGCGTCTGACGTCGGTCACTTCTGCAGAACAAAGACAAAGTCCGTGGGGCCGATAATACCACCGCCGATCGCAATGACCCAAGATTCTCCAATTCCGGTGCCGACCCTAACTTCATGGGGCACGACCAGCCTGGAGGGAATGGGGGTCTAAGATCTGGGAACAATCCTACTCAGCAACCTTATCCCAACGAGGTGGGTGACACCAGTTCGGGTCATCCGTCCAAGTCTTCCAAGTTCGGTGGAAAGGTGGAGACCGCCGTCGGCAATATGATTGGTAGCGATTCGCTCCGTGCCAAAGGGATACAGAAAGAACGGTTCGTCTGTTTCGCTTCTTGCTTAATTTCGTCAGGGCCAGACTAAATCTTCCCCACACAGTGAAGCCCGCGATTTGAACATGCAGAGTAACGAACTTGCTCAAGCTGAAAGCCTTGAGCGTGAGGCAAAGATGCACCGTGACCGCGCAATGGGTATAAAATCTCTCGCTAATACACCTTGAAGTGTTCACCGATTTATTTTCCCAGCTGGCAGCAACCTCGTGAACAGCAATGGTGACGGTCGGTTCAACCACTAAGCACCCTATCACTGCCTTGTATGATAAATCTGTGTATCAAGTACTACCTATATACCTGTATCTGTATCCCGGCACCTATTGTCAACAGTGCTTGTGAGAGCGGAGCGATCGTGAGAACCAATTTTAAACACCTTGCCACGTTAGCCGCCGTGACCGTACACTGTACAGGTGGCAACCTTTGTCCCAACCAATCCCACCCCAACGCACCCACTGCTGACACCACATCTTCCTCCAGTCAAATAGAGTGCGTCACCTCCGCTGCCACCCACCTCATTTCGCTTGTTGACCATGTGTTCACGAATCCAGGTTTCACACCTCCGGCCACACCGTTGATCACCTGAAAGAAGATTCGTGATGTCTACCACTGAGCAACAGAGTAAAGCACCCCCGGAGATGGTCAATATGATCTCTTTTCTCCGAGGCGCAAAGTCCGGTATCAAGAACAGGACTGGTGTACTCAATGGCAAACGTATCGATTACTTCAAGGGTAATGTTCAACCCACGTGAACGCATCCCGGTGTCTGATCGTTGTCTGTTCTACTGTCTTCGTCCTTTCAGGGAAGGCTGCTGTGAAAGCGTTACTGTCGCCTGCCTACAGCTCTCTCAAGAACGTGCCAAAAATCACAACCGAAGCCGAAGCCATAACCATCCTACAACAAACCCTCCCATATGCTTTTTACCTCCGAGTAGACCGACAACAAGCCCAGGGCTCGTCGAAACAACTTAATTTTTCCCAACAGCAAATGTTCACACCGGACGGTCACTTTGCGTGGTTTTACGAGGGTTCACAATGGACAACGTACATCGGTGGTGTCGCTATGGTCGCCGTCATGTTGGCCGGCGTCATGTTTCCTCTTTGGCCATCGTCATTGAGATTGGGAGTGTGGTACCTCAGCATTCTGGTCTTGGTCTTGATCGGTGTTTTCTTCGGAATCGCTATCGTGCGATTGATATTTTATATCGTCACCGTGTTGGCTACGCCTCCCGGAATTTGGATCTTCCCTCAACTGTTTGCTGACGTCGGCTTCGTGAGCAATGTTTTTCTCCGACCCTCGCGAGCATTACAAGCTGATTTTGTCTGATTAGGTTGATTCCTTCATCCCACTATACGAATGGGACTTTCCAAAGAAGAAGAAAGGAAGGAAGGTCAAGTCCTCGGATAAAGGCAAGGGAAAAGAAAAGGAGAAGGGCTCAGGAACAGATCAATCTCCGACCGAACAACCAGAAACTGAAACAGAACAACCTCGAGACGCATTTATCGAAGAGGTCAACGAATCAGAGGGCTTGAGACCCGCGAGCCGCAACGCAACGGTTGCGGACGCTGCGGACGAGTCTACATGACCTCCTTCGTCTGTACCATCCATGTTTATCCACACATTTTTGGCGGTAGAATATATTCGGACGATCGTGCCAAACACAAGTGCTCGAGAATGGGTTATATTATTGAAGCGTGTTATACGGTGAATGAGTTCTAGAACGGTAACTTGGGAGATTTCGCACCCTTTGGCGGCCTGAGCGGGTTGGGTTTGCGGCGGTGATACCACTGGAGAAACGTCCTGTGAGTCTCTTTGCGTGCCTGAACTCGCAAAGGTCGGTGCATACCTCCTTGTATCTGTCGATACGTTTGCTCATGTCCCGCATAAGAATCTTTGTCCTCTTCTGCCTCTTGGGTTGATCCCTCTCCCACTTGTGACCTTTAAACATACGTTTCCTGCCCGCGTACATTTTTAGAGCAGCAAGGCCTGCCATCTGCTTGACCTGGATCCTGGGAGCAACCTTCGGAGCCTCATCCTCTAATGAAGGGACTTTCTTATCTTCCGCCTTCTCTACGGGCGGCTTAGAGTCCTTCCAGACGACCGCGGCCTGCCACCATTCAGTAGATACGGGTCTCGGCTTGGGGGCGCCGGCGTCAAATGGAGATTTAGGTCCGAGGGGCAAGAGGTGGGTGAGATTGGAGGCCTTGGCGGACTTTACCAAGTCCGCCTGTTGACGCAGTGAATATTTTGGAGGTGCCCATCGACCGGTCTGGGGATTCTTGTGGGGGATGAAGGGGTTCGTGAGCTGCACCTGTCTTTTTGATGTCGGCTTGATGTTCTTGAGCTTGTTCGCGGATGGAGCGAGTTCCTTCAGCCGGAAGGCCTTTACGGTCCGGAAAGACATCGCTTTGTGCGTTTACACGCCTTAGCCGCGAAGTAAACGCGAGGTGCAGAGTGGAGACGGACGAGCGGTCACGGAGGGGGGTGGTCAACGCGTTCTTCCGCTTCCAGCCATCAGCCGCTTCAAAGCTTTCCGCCCTCTCTCGACATGTTTGCCCGTCATGTCGTTTCTCGGCCTGCGGCACTGGTACGCCTGCGCGCAGCTCAAACGATACCTCTCGCAGCTTCGAGATCAAATACTCTAGGGCACCGCAATATCTCGCAGTTATCCCGGTCGACTTCCAGAATTTCGACAGTGTTTGGTGCGCTTCTTGCTGTCGGGATTGCGACTACTGGCTATGGCTTGTGCGTTCATCTCCCCTTTACATTCCCGAGGATAATGTACCGATACCAGCCCCTGACTGTGCCTTCACGAAGATACCAGTTTTACTCTACGTTCACCATATGGCCCAAGGAAATTAGGAGTGATTTACGTGCCGGGGTAAAAGCCAAGCACTACAAAGACTTCGACATGAGTGAAAGGTACATAAGCAGGTACGACTAAACACAGCAGGCGATAAACCGCGTCATTGAAAGTATGCCGCTAGGGCTTGGGAGACCGCTCAAACGCTCCCGATCGCCGTCTACGGCCCCGAACCTCACCTGAAACTGACTGGCATCTTAATAACCTTGGGGGAAGTCATGGAATTGAACGGGAAGCCTCATCAGGCGTACGAGCTCATGAGCAATTACCTGGACAATCTCCCCCCTCTGGACGAAGAAAGGACGTACGACGAGTGGTCTGGAGCAGAGCGGGTGCGACTTGCTGCGATGGCGCATAAGCTCGGTCTTATGGCCGAGACGTATTCACGGCCGCAGAAGGAAGAAGAAAAATGGCATACCTGGGCTGTTGAGCGAGCGCTGAAGGATATTCGACACGCGAACGAGACTTCTGATCGTTCAAATTCAAAGCCGGGCACGGGTGCTATACAGCCACTGCACGAGCTCGAGTTGCCAGACTGGGTTTCTCGATCAGACCTCCTCGTGCTCCTCGAATCGTTAGGCGAATTTCATGCAAGAACCGATAAGACGAGGTAAAATTTCTTCCTCCCCGTGCGTGTACACGCTGACGTTACGTATGCTAGCCTCGCGATTACGCTCTACAACCAAGTGTTGGCGGTCCTTGTAGCGGATTTTGGCGACCGTACGAAGCTCAAGAGCATTTGTCGCGCTGCTCAAATATTCTCCAACCGATCCGAGCTCTACTGTAGACCTTCCCTGTCCAAGGAAGGGAATGTGCCGTCCGAGGTCCTGCTGCAGGGAGCGGAGTCTTCAGCGCTTTCCGCCCTCAAGCTCATCGCGTTCGTCCATGACAATCCGGACCCTAATCAGGACACTTCCGCGTGCGAGACGACGTTTGGAGTGGCAATGGCGAACCTTGCGACAATAAATACCGTCGGCAGACTTCTTTTGATCCCGCTTTCGTGCATTGATCGTTTCCGCAGATTAAGGGTGACATGGATATGGCACGTAAATTGTACGAAACGGCGCTGAAACATGCGGTCAAGACAGGAAATAAGGATCAGATCAGACATATTCGTGGACTTTTGCTGGAGGCCGAGAGGGTGAAGGAAAAAGGATAGCTTCCTGTGCGTGCAGGTCTCCTTACCGAACATGCACCACCAGTTGACTGCGTTGGTTGGGGGAACGCTTCGGGTACCTCAGCTTGTATACTAAAAAAGTTTCAGATACAGTTGGCACTCTGGTGAAATTTGCCAAAGGCCGGGTAATTAGCCAACGGATTAACGGGAGGAATCGGTGGTGCACCCGCAGACTTCCTGAAAGAGAAAAAGACGCAAGAAAACTGGAAAACTGGGGTGAGCTTGGAGGAAGTCACGCGGTGATCTTCGGTGGCGGATCTCGACCCCCAATCGGCCGGGAACAATCGACGTTTTCCGGGTAAGGAATGCAAGCGTATTAAATGAATTTCACAGGGATAAATAGTAACGCTCTCTCAGCTCGAAATAACCGTATCTAGAGATGGGACTTCCTGTTTCCGGGAGCAATTTGCTCTCCCCACAAGCGGAGCTCCGTTCGATCGCGTGTGATGGTCGGGAATGACCCCCACGATGATTATATCTACTGTGGAGTCCCATTTCGTGCACACGACCACTTTTCCCCATGAAGTTTGCACGGTGACTCTCCAATCTCTCCCCGTTTCTAACACTACGTTCTGACTTCATCTTGTCTGCAAGGTATATCGAAGACACCCAGGTTTGTTGCCTCTTTTGCCCTTCCAGCCTCACTTGACATTATTTTTAACTCAAAGGTGCCAGAATGGAAGAGGGCGTACATGTACGAGATCCGGTTACCCTCCTTGAAGTGTGGTCACTAACCTGCCGTCTTCTAGCGACTACCGTGGTCTCAAGAAACTCATATCCACAGTGAGTAAGCAACAAGAGCGCGAAGACCGAAGGTACCGGAGCTCCCTCTACCCGGATACTCCTCCGCGGGCCCATATCGTGCAATTCCCGACGACAGGCAAGCGGTGTTCCTTTTATGTCTGCGACCTAAACTCACTCATGAGTGGACCTCCTCTCCAGTGGGATGCAGTGACAAAGGGGAAGCGCTTCGATGGAGCTCGAAATACAGCCCAGCCTTTCTTAGTTGGATAGGACAATCATACCCAGCTCTCGAGAAGCCCACTGAGGTAGAGAAATACAGCTCAACACTCCAAGTTCCACTCACGAGCCCCGGAGTAGAAGGCTTTCTCTGATCTTTTCGATCCGACCTTCAGCGTCACTTCACACACAAAGACTCTGTGCACTCCGATGCAAGAGTTACCTCCGAAGGTCAGCGAGGCCGAAATGGAGTTTCTCGTCAAACTCGACGCCGAGCTCGAGAAGGTCGACACTTTCTACTTGGATCGCGAGAAGGAGGTGAAAGAGATGTAAGGACCCCCAGCATTCTATGCGCCCGTTTTCAAGCCTAACATGCTACCCCAGGTTGATCGAACTCAAACGACAACTTCAGGGGCTGAAGGACCATCAAAAGTCTTGTCAGGTATTTTACTCCACCGTTGCACGAATTCCGAGCGTTAATCGCCCATTAGCAGTTGAAGAGTGAGGAGCGGCGTTTGCCGCTTCCACTCAAATTCATTACGTCAACGTCTCGAGTGAACCTACCGCCCATCACCGCCCCTGACGGAAGATTCGGAGCGATGGAGTCCCGACGGGCAAAGAGGAAGTTAAAGAAGGCTGTCCTTGAACACTACAAGTAACGTGTTCTGCACGGTCAGATGGCTGATTGGTCTAACCGGTTTGCCTGCAGGAAACTAGATGCTCTTCAGAACTTCAGGGTATGTCGCATCCTTTCACCTCAAGGTCCGGGTGGCTGATGTCCCTTAGAACCTTAACTTGATCGGCTTCCAGAAAGCGCTGAAAAAGTGGGAAAAGGTCACGCACATGGCTATTCGGGACGCCTATCTCAAAGAAAAGGTGACGACTACGTAGGCTCTCTCCTCGATTGGCTGTTAAACATATGCAAGGTTGAACCCAGTGGATTCTCAAGTACGAAACTCCTCGCGGAGCTGATAAGAGACACCGAGGAAATGTACAGAATCCACTTTGGTGAGCACCGTGTTTTTAGCCCTCATTCTATGACCGACTCCGGGATGGGATCGCAGCTAGTGGCGACAGGAGAAGAGCGCTTTATCATCTTCGCGCCGGATGGAAGCAGAACACTCACTACTTCGTCACCTTCCGATCCGGCATATGTTTAGGGTTGGCCGTACCTGCCCTGGCAAGCGGCCTGTATCAAAGTGCGTCTCTTCCCCCTGGGTTCGATTGCTATTTGCTAAAGGTTGTCCAGGTTTTCAGCAAGATACAAGACAGCATATCACGTTCTGGGGCGGGCTCCTTCTCGTTTATGCCACCATCTTCATCCCAGTCCTCTTCTCTCTCCTAGTCGCAATTAATATCCTCGTTTGGACTAAAGTACGGATAAACCATGTTTTCATTTTCGGTGAGTGCAGCACCCCCCCCTCCATAACGACCAAAACTTTCAACTTTGCGGATCGCAGGGTTGGACGCCAAGTCCAAAATCAATTATCAGCAATATGTGGAGGTTGGTCATTCACTCGATTGGCGGGTGTGCTTACTGACCGTCCACGTTAAGATACCCGCAATTTTACTATCGACCTTATGCTATTCATTCTGGCTATCATTCAATCAAATCGGTTCAAATACTATAGCACCAACAACTTGGCCATTGATCTGGCTCGGGTTCAATACTTTTATATTATGCAACCCCCTCCCGGTATATTACCGGTCGTCGAGGGTATGGTTGATTAAGCTGTTCGGGAGGTTATTGATCTCTGGGTTCAGAAGGGTTGAGGTCCGTATCCGTCATGTAAACACCTGAACTTGCACGGACTCATTACTCCACTTGCAGTTCTCTGATTTCTGGATGGGGTACGTCCACTTTCTCTTTCAACCCTCCATGTTTCCGCTCACGCTTTGAACATTTTCGCAGGGACCAGATATGCAGCCTCAACTTCTCGTTAACGAACCTGTATTTCATCGGTTGTGTCTATCGGTCTGGATTCGACCAATGGGACCAAAAATGCAGCACCACGGGTCCACATTGGGCGATCCACATCGCGCTTTCCATGTGTCCATTCCTTTGTCGTTGCATCCAGAGCCTTCGACGATGGCATGATTCCCGGTTAACAGCTCATCTCGTCAATGTGAGTAACTCCCACCTCCCTGACATAAAACACTCGACTTACATCTCTCCTACTTCGCAGGCCGGAAAATACATGTCCGGAATGCTCATGTATGCGTTCTATTATTACTGGAGGTCCGCCACTGGTGGGGAGGCGAGTTTCGTGCTGTACATCCTTGCCGCTACGATCTACAACGTATATGCTTGCATCTGGGTATGTGCTGGGTTCGCGTTTATTTCCGCGCCTTACTTTGACACCCCACAGGATTACCTCACGGACTGGTCACTTCTAAGGCCCCAAGCCAAGTATCCTTTACTTCGTGACGAAGTTTTATGCACGGATCACCTTTATGTGAGTTGATACCAAAAGGGATTTATATCATAAGAAACGCCTAACCATGTTGGAACAGTTCTACTACTTCGCTATGGTACGTTCCCACTCTCAACGAGATGTTACAAAATGCTCATTTTTGGACAGATCTCCAACTTCGTGATCCGTTTTTCTTGGATCATGTATTTGCCCTCCAAAGGGTTGCCGTTCAACCTCAGATCGTTCATCCTGGCGATGCTCGAGATGCTCCGGAGGTGGCAATGGAATTTCCGTAAGCCCCCGCTCCATTCCTCGTGGCTCATTTCGCAACATAAATCTGACGGCGTAAAACCAGTCCGCCTCGAGAACGAGCACCTCGGGAACATCGACCAGTACCGCGCCACGCGAGATCTCCCACTGCCCTATGCATTTGACTCCGCGCAAGATTCAGATGCAGACGATTGGGATCAGCCGTGTACGAGTTCGAAGGGGTAGGCCGGATGCGTTCTTACATCACGACATCGTGAGATGGACGTTTGTCAGTCATATATAAGTAATATTGTAGCAGAACATGTCGTATCGCCATCTACATTGGACAATCATATCATTTCATGCCGGCGGCAAGCTGATCCAGCTCCCTCGCGAGCAAGGAGTTGGGACAATTCTTTCGAAGTTGCCTTTGAAAGCGAGCCTGGTTAGTGGGCCGCTACGAAAGAGGGGAGAGCTAAAACCGTACTCCATCTTTGCTTTGTCTCCACGTTCCTTGCATTCCTTTCCCGCGGCTCGCCAGTCACCGCAATCGACATACAGATCCACCCGCCGGTTCGAATCACATCGAGGGACGAATGCGGTGGCCTCCTTTGAGTGACCCTTTTCGATCAGGTGTCTCACAAATGTCTCATATCCGATGGGGCTTCGTTTGGATTTTGCGAAGGCATCCAGCGCTTCGAAATCCCGGATGGAAGTCAGCGCATACAACTTGATGTACCAGAAACTATCCCTTGCTGTCAGCACTCAGCCATGGGCCCTCGATGGAGGCAGTCGCGCACCGCTTATCTGGAACCTTGAAGGCATCCTTGACGTTATCTGCCTTCTTCGACATCCCGTTAACGAGACATGTGCGAATCGTCTCGTTGACGCTGAGACCAAAGAAGTCGATTCTCCCTTCCGCATCTTTCTCAAGCTGCCGCTGTAACACGAGCAGCTTGGCGTTCTCGTCCACCATCTCACCAACAAATGTGAGCTATTCAGATGCGCGACTCTGAGAGAGATTGTTACCTTAGCTTCGAAAGCACGATCCTTGTCCTCCGAGAGGAACTTTTGTGCAGCCTTGATTGTGTCAATTTTCGCACCCTGATCAGTCATGACAGCCGCTTCCTCGAGCAAAAGAGTTGCGCTCTCCACCCGGCGGTCATCTGAGTAATAAAAGTTTCTCAGCATCTCCCGGTTCTGCTCTCTGGCGTAAACTTGCAGCAACCGAGTGGCCGGAGCAAGGCGTTCTCCGCCATCCTCGAGAACCCGGAAGAAGTTGCCCAGAGGCAGGCGCTTGTGCAAATGGAGCAAGACGTGATAAACTGGCCGCCAAGTTAATGATCTTCGGGTGACCACAAGAATTCTGCTCACCAAGGTCCGTATCCCCACTATCCACAGCTTTAATCAAAGCGAGCCTATCCTCCTTCATGTTCAGGAGTAAGGGCACCTGATCAGACGCGTGCTGTTCATGGTCTAACAACTGCAGAAATACAGCTTCCGTCTGGATAAGGGGATACTAGAGCTGTGTACCTTGGTTGCTAGGTCCAGTCGTCCGACCTCCCAAGCTTTCTTGGCGATATCCGCGTAGCTAACGGAACCACCACCGAGTGTGGAGAATTTCTCGACGATCGATCGACATACTTCGTCGTCCCCTTGCAGTTCTGCATCTCTTCCCGTACCGGTTGCGCTTGGTTTCGACTTTGTGATCTTGACGCATGCCCAGTGCTTCAGGACGGGGTCTGGTTTCAGAGAAAGGTATGTGGATATTCGGAGAGCCAGCAAGTGTAGGTTCCGTGAGGTCAGGCGATTTACAAGGTGCGTCGACGAAGTATAATTGTATCTGACAGGAATGAGCACGATTCCCGCAGGGTTGTTCAAGACTCACTGCGAATATGTGATGGGAATGCCGATATCCCAGACTCGAACAGCATTGAGAACTTTCAAGGCTTGGCCCATGTTCACAAAGTCGTTTGGGTTGTGCAAGTCTAAGAACGACCGTCCGAACTTTGCGGCCTAAGCAGGATGGGGGATCAGTTAACGGACAAGGCTTAATCCGCAGGGACCTGCATTCAGGAGGCGACGTTGCCACTTCGGTTCCCATTCCTGTCCGGCAGCATCGATGCACTCATCGACAGCGGTAGCGAGGTCTGGGCGAATGCTTCGGATACTTTCGTCGGCTTTGGGCGATCGTTTGGAGAAATTCTCCCATGCGTCATACAAGGTCGCCGAAGGGGATGTGGAGCCGGGCTTGAAGATCGAAAGGGTCGATGCTTTGTAAAGAGAGAATGAACGAGGAGAATTATCATCAGCCATAATGCGTACCTGGGACCTTCTGAATGAAGTCACAGGCATCTGGGCCTATTACCCTTACACCGTCTAACTCCGGGATGACATAGGAAGAGCCAGAATAAAAATATCTGTAGGATGGTTTAAATCATTGAAAGGTAAATCGCTGGGCGAGGCTGACTGTAATGTATCCCCAAACGGGCCGACGAGGAGGACCAATCCGTCCCATGAGACGATCACAGCGTCATTTGCACACCATTGAACCTGTCTGATAGGTCCATCGACACCAGCCACTTCATTCGTGTTGAATTCTGCCAAGCTGCGCTGGAAATCTGTAGAAACCACCCAAAGTAACCCAGAGTGTGAGAGCAGTGCTAGGCTTTTTCCATTAGGTGATGCCGCAAGATGGGTGAATGGTCCGCGTGAGATTCGTTGATCGACGTTTTCGAGGTTGTCGACGATATAAATAGTCGAGTCTACAGAAAGTAACACCTCTACGTGTCGTGAAATTGTAAAGTCCGGTGGGATGATCGTCCATGAACTAGGGGGCTCATGAAGTCCTGCGCAGACCACATTGAGATCTTCCAATTTTGTCCAGGCACAGACTCGTACCTGGGTTTGCTAAGGTCAACGGTTTCCCTCCTTCCCAGCCCTTCACCTCAAGTAGGTTCAGGTTTCCGATCATGGCAACCAGTCCATTGTCGTGTATATGTGCATCAATTACCCCAAGCTCTGTGGCCTCGCCCCCGAGAGTGTATTGTTGGTAGTCACCTTGAAGGTCATACACTCTGTACACACCCTCTTCGTTGAGTACTACCAAACGTTCGTCAGCGGTCCAGCCGAACTTAATAACTTTCCCTTGATCCCACTGCTCACACGAGCTGACTCAGCATCTGCGATACGTGGACTTGCGTTTAGGACGGACCGAAAGAATCAAGAGGCTCTCTCCCGCGGGTGAATACAACTGTATTTGTGACCTTGACAAGACAGGTGCAGATCCTCGTGCTATGACCACCATCTTGCTCGTGTCCCTCATCAACGCTGCAGCACCATTGAGCGTGAGACCGGATTTGGATGCTCCCGAACACACCGTACCTAACGGACCGCCATACTTGCAGCCAGCTACGACGAAATCATCGAGCTTTGGCAGTTTATTGGAGATGTTGTAGACCTGCTGCCGCCTGTAGAAGACTTTTCCATCTTGCATCGCGTCCCATGATGCTGTCGGGTGGTCCACCATCGCCCGAGTTCACAGGAAGGGGGTGCTGGAACAGTTAAGGAGGTGCCACACGGCTCACGTGGCCTGATCGACAATTGTGGCTTGATTTCCTGAATCTCCATCCCAGCCCCAAATTAAGAGCGGGGGGGATTGGGTCGAGTGATAGTCCTTAGGGTGGTTCTGTTAGTATTTACAGTGCTAAGGTGCACTGGTCGAGTGATAGTCCCTAGGGTGGTTCTATTAGTATTTACAGTGCTAAGGTGCACGGGGCTCATTGTCTTGGGTTGCATAGGGACATCTCTGTATGCGTTTTCGGCGGCTGGCGGTAAAGACACATGTCTACTACTTGTGAAAAAATTGAATGAGACGGGTTCAGGAACAGACAACTTACTCGTAATCTACGGTAAGAATTCAGAATTTGAGTCTTAAGTTCAGATGATGAGGAAGGATATGAGTGCAATCAGGGGTCACATCCTTTTCCTTCAAATCACTGATTTTCGTTGCCATCGTATCTGGAGACTAATATAACCAGTCTTGAGCGCCCCACCGTGTTCCCCCAGGGTCCGGTACTCTCAGTACGCGGTCTGTGTGTGTGTACAGAAGCTAGTGTTAGAACTGTCGACTGATGAACATAAATATAACCCGTCTGGAAACCGTAGGGGGTACAAGCAACTTATGATGATACAAGGTACGTCCGTGCGGGGAATAACGAAAAAAGAAGGAGCGTAATTCGGACGTTTGATCAAAGATAACGAATGGGGAAACCAGTGCAACAACTATCGTTGTGCCCTGACTGGTCAGAAGATACGGACCGGTACTCTCGCACGTAGCTCGTCTTGGCCGAAAAGCACCGAGACATCAATGTAATACTGGAAAATCGAGGTTTATGATTAGAACGTACATGACAGGACCAGAGTTGTTTCCATAGAATCGGAAAATATTACTCACTTTAACGTTGAGGCCAGCCCAATCGATCGATGGTAAGAGGTGAGGATCTAAGTGAACTGTGCCTTTATACAGGCCATCTGGCAACGCGGCATGCGCTGCCAACGACGGGTGTTCGTCAGGTGCACAGGCATTTCGGGGTCGTTTTGGGAATCCAATAGACATCCGGGTCTGTAGTGTCTTTGTTTCCGTATACGTGGCTGCACTGCTAGGCGATGGAGGCGGCAGGGGAGGAAGTTCCTTGTTCATCAAGGATACCGACCTGATCTCACGGTAGCTAGAACTCTTCATCAACCTCGGTGGACCACATCTAACCATACGCTTCAAGATCCCGGTAGCCGCCGGTCGCGGATCGACCTCTTCCAGATTAGACCCCAAAGTCCACGCGGAGGGTGGCCCTTTCTGATGCGCGACTGGTGCAGAGTATGGACGCGAAACGATCGTGCACGGCCGTTCGATGTTTACTGTTACCTTGCGTAACAGCGCAACGGCGATAGTTGCATCAGCAGCGATCTCGCGACACAGCGCCCTTGATCTCGGCTGAGTCGTAAACACGACGAAGAACGGGATTTGGCCTTTCTTCGAGAATGAAGCAGGGTCCGGCAATGTAACCTTTGCTAGAATGAACACACAATGTATGGTCCAAATAAAGAACAAACGCTCACCGCGCACTGAAAGGGGACATGGGAACGATCCGTTCGCAAGGGCAATTCTAACCATGCCTGGGGCTTCGACGGTGCATCTAAGCAGTCAAAGTCCGTTTCTGGCTGGAAGATTATCGGCGCCTCAATTCTAAGATGAGAAGTTAGCCACCGTACTGTCATCTGTGGAAAGTACTGGTCTACACACAGTGCTCGGCCTAAACCATTGTTAGCTTCCCATACGGCGGTGACCACATAGGAAACTTCGGCGTCCTCTGCACGCTCGGCTCCATCAATGGGATCCCCAGATGCGGAAGAAACGCTGAACGATGGGGGCATCTCCTGTCCCCGTTGCCCCTGAGGAATGTCGAATTTGAACGGAAACATGTTCGGAGGCAATCTGTTGTCTGAATTGACGCTGCCGGCCCGGGGTCTCCACGGCTTTTGTCGAACAGTGTTGGCGAGAGCCTCCCGGAGTGTCGAAGAGGTCTGAGCACCATTGGGCTCTGCAGTATAAAATATATGCGAAGAGGTCAGGAATGTGTGGTGTTGCGTTCCTCTACGCAGGCCATCGTGAGGAGCAGCGTTACCGATGATAAAACTTCCATCGAGCTTGAGCTCGCACGTTAGATGGTACAGAAACGGGTCTACAAATACTCACCGTAATGGTGATGCGTCCTGGTGATGTACAATATCGAGGATCAAGTAGCACAACCCCAGTGACTTCATCATGGTCGCCGAAGACGGGCAGCATTTCCCTAGGCGTAGCTTTGATAGCAGGACTGAAAACCCTGATTTCAAGATGCGTCGACCTTTCAAATTTCACAGATGTAGTGAGTTTAGGTTTCCAAAATTCACCGGTGATCCCTCCTACCTATGAATAGACCCGTGCCTAGGCCCCTTGCGCGGGCAGAGGGAGGGAAGAGGGTCATGTAACACAGGGCTCATGGTAGGATGGCTGGCGTCAATACGACAGTGGGGCATACGAGCCATCAGCCGGGGGTATGCCACGGACAAGAAGAGTCAGGACCAGCAGAGGATCCACTCAGGAGGAGAGAGAAGGGATGCTCAGGCAGGGGGAGAAGAACACGATGAGATAGGGAGAGAGCTGGTCAAATAAAACGCGAGCGGGAGAAGTGAAAAGAGGATCACGGTGGTCGCATGTCCAGGACGGAACGACCGCATTGAATTTTGGGAGTCGGGAAGCGGGGCCACGGTTGGGGCTGCCATCCTAATTGGCTGCTGGTGATTAAACTATATGTTCGAATGCCCTGACGGAAACACATAGCGCTAGTGGCTATCCCGTAAACGTCAACTTCAATCAGATTCAGAATCGTACGTGATATCCACGCGGCCTCCAACACTGGTTTGGAAGGGTTTTGAGTGTGCGTTAGTGGCCAAAAGTCAAGGCCGTGTCTTCCGAAAGCTGGTGTGCTCAGGTACAACCTTGGGTGGTCCCTGGTTAAGGAGGAGATTGTGCCTTGGTCACGTTCGTCTCGGTCGCACGCTTCAACCAGCTGCAGACCGGCCCTTACGAATGTTGACCGAGCCAAGGGAATCGACCTCCGGTCTTCTGCCCAGAACAGGGCATAGTTTGTAATTGTTCTTTGTTGTGTTGCCATGATCGTCGTCAGGAGAAGAAGGACCAGAAGCAGCGTAACACACACGGCTGCCGAATCATAACGGTGTTAGGACCTATTACATAGTTGCCGCAACGTCCAAAGTGGAAACCCGACGCCTCGAGCGCCCAAACAGACACTGGATGTGCTAGTCGGGTCGTTAACGTTTCATCGCCCAAGATTTGAAGCAAGAAAAAGAGCACTAAGTGGTCAAAGGGGACGAAAGCAATGGACCACCACGTCCGCTGCTCCTCCCATCCAACTCGAGATCAGAAGGTTGAGGTCATGATGGAGGGCGAGCGCTGACTTCGATCAGTTAACCGGGCTGTTGTGGGTGCTTTACCTGTTCGTAGCAGAAGGAACATTCCCATTCGCATGCTGCATCCCTTGCCCTCCCTTGCCCCCAGAGTTCCCTTGGCAGCCCAACGGTGTGGTAGATCTTCATTAGTCAGACCCTTCAGGACCCTTCCCATCGCAAGTGATAGCCGATGGCGGCCGTAATGTGAGGCATTAGGCGACGACCGGTACAAGTAAAAGAAAGAAGAAAGGATCTGTATTCAACATTGGAAACAGTCCATGGACGTGTGAGATAGCCACCCTTCCTCCTTTACTCTGATCTCTCAAACATTTGTTGCTTAATTTTCCACGGTCCATCATACCACATGCGCTTCTCGAGGACAAGGTACTCGGTAACTCTTCGAGGGGTTGAAGATTCCTTTGGAGAAATCTGAACGCCTTTCTTTGAATATACCTTGAGGGTCTGGGTGGGAACCGCGGGGTTAACGCGGAAAGGTGCGGTGGCATAATCTCGTAACAAACCTGGGTTGTGTCGAAGCGGACCAGCGTTTGGACGCTGAGACGGTTCCCCAGCTTTGGCCCTCCACGGCCTAGATGTCCCTCGATTGCACGAATGCTAACAATTTTTGGGGGTGTTACATGTGAATGCATTGTCCATATGAATTTCTGGTTCGTAGACGTCCTGGATTTTAGCAAGCCTTGTAGGTGGCTGGTATACGGATGGGTCGTGAGCGCCTTGATCGCCTTCACATCACCGCTAGAAGGTGTCGGCGTTGATAATCAGCTTCGCACGTCTAAGGCCGGAACAAACTCACTTGGCCAACGCGCAGTAGACGTCGGCGTATGTCTGAACTGCGATCCGACGCAAAGGTGCTACCCACGCGGTGTCGCTAGTGGAACCCACTTGGAATATACCTAGACGAAGGGCTTTTGGTGTATCCACGCCAGGCAGTGAGTGTGCCTTTGCAAGTCGGTACATGCTTGAACATTGGTGGTCAGAAACGGGATCGGAAGAGTGGCTGGACGTGTTAGAACAAACCTGAAGATGTTCTTGAAATGATTAACCTGGTTCGCAAAGAAGTTGTTCATTCGGGCCCTAAAAGTCAACGGTGTGGTCGTGGCCCGGATGACTGGTTCCGGAACGTGGAGGTCTACACTTTCAAACGTTAAGGGTCAAAATTCGAGCACATAAACAGGGACAGGTGAGACCACTGACCCAGCAAATCTGCACTTAGGGACCAGAGGTCCACGTCCGGATTGTTTTCCGCGTTTGCGCTAAGTTGACTTAGCCTCTCAATTTGTTCGTCCGGAGACAACTTGTTGATGTCCTCCGCGGTTTTGTCCAGCTTAATTTGCCCAAAAAACCTGCGTCCATGTCTGAGGACTGTTCGAGACGACCTGAAGGAATGCAAAAGTGTGGAGTGGCAAAGTGGTGGGCGAAACATTCTGGTCCCCGTCACGACTCACGGGACCAATCGCGTTCACTCCGATCATCTGTCACGGATCACCCGTTCGTTTTTTTCCCACGATGAGGACGAGCGGATTCCATCTGTTCGTTGCATCACCCTATCTCGTCACTGTGCAGTGTGGCCAGCACTCGTGATGGGGGGACGGAAATCAATTCTTCATCTTGCGTTTGATTAACCGCCCAAGATCCCATGATTAAAGCTGCACGAGCAGGGACTCAACCGAGTCAACGCACATATCGGGGTGGTTACAGTCGCCATACTCCTTTCGGAAGGCACAGAAAATCTCCGCCCGAACTAAGGCCTGGGAGATGATGGGATTCATATCAGACCCACCAGAAATACTCCGTTATTAGCCCCTGAGGCCTGAGGTCTGAAGCCCGAGGAACAGTCTGGAACAGTGGGCACATCAGAAGGCGGCGGATTACGCGTCCTTCCGAAGGGACGCGAGCTTCGATCGAAAATGGACGGCAGCCGGCATAAAATGGCACGTGCGCCAAAACTGCGTGCGCGCTGGCGGTTTCGTAGATTTCTCGGACTCCATCCTACCTTCCATCATCCAACTTAGGTTCTTTGTTGCGGCACCCTACCTCCTCCTTTTCAAATCTTCACGTTTCATCATGCCCGTAAGTTGCTGTGTTCACCTTCTTTAACCAGGGCGAAAATCACTGGAAAGCACCATTCGAACTAAATGCATTCAATCCGCTCCCACAGAGGCAATCCCGAGGCTCATCTCGTCCTGCTCCCCGACCTGCTGCCAACCCTCCCCCTCAATCCCGTGGTGCCCACACCACCACAGCTCCGTACCCATCCCACGCCGCAAACCCAAGCCAATCCCCGCCAGTCCCTCACCAAACCACCTCGACGCAAACGAGCAGCGGTCCAGGGATGCTGGCCCAAATGGCCGCCACGGCAGGTTCCGTTGCTGTCGGATCGACTATTGGCCATGGTATCTCTTCCATGCTCTTCGGAGGCGGAGGGGGGCACAGTCAGCCCGTCGAACAAGGTCCTCCAGCTCAGCAGCAGCAACAGACCTTCCAGCAATCCGGAATGAGCTGTGAAACCCAAGCCAAAGGTCCGTAAATTTCTTCCCACCCTCGTTTGTCCACGCGGAATGCCCATTTTTTGTCTTCGTTTATCATGGCAGATTTCACCAAGTGTCTGGAGACTGCCGACGTTCAATCCTGCTCCTGGTTCCTCGAGCAACTCAAAGCTGTGAGTCCCGCCTTTTCTGGTACATGCTGGCCAAGACTCACCTCACCACCCCGCCCCTAGTGCCAGGCTGCTGCCTCGAAATATTAGATCTCGGTCTCATAGTAATTTTATGTTCAATATCTATCGCTGCTGATAGAATTTTATGATTTGCCTCCGCTCATCGACTATAATCCTCTGGCTTGCCGTTCCCCGGAATCTGTTGGGATTGCGACTCCCGTCACATCATCCTTGGCCCATGTGCAGCAATAGATTTTTTCCTTGAGTACCTCGCAAATGACATTCAAAGGCAGATTCCAACACTCTTTGGACGTTTCACGGTCCTTTGCCGGCAAGTCACACTGTTACGAATATGTCGAGTTCGCTCCGTTAAGTCTGCGTTCTTCGAAAGATCCATGAGCAGTATTTATGAAGCCAACGCATTGGCTCGGACGTCGGCGAATACGCAGGTTGTATGTTACCTGCATCCAGAAATTATATCTCGCACAGTTTCGCATCGATCGGAGAGGGGGAGGTGCATTCGGAATGATATCTGTCCTATGGGTGTGAGGGCCGGGCTTAAAGACGAGGCGACTCGCAGGTATCAAATATACAGTGGACCTTTGCTGTCGCAGATGTACAGGCATGGGTATTAGGGTGCTGAGGGGTGCCTGTGTATAGAAAGGGTTTACCGGAATTGAACATTATTGAGAATTGTAGAAAATGGACGAAAGATAACACGATGAGATCAAAACACAACTAAGCAAGGTCGAGAGGTTGTTACTTCCAAAACATCCACTTCTGTGGTTTTTTGCTCTGAGGTGTTGGTAGCTTGGAGACAACGGGGGGATGGGGCGGGGTTGATAAGTACCCCACATCCTCATCGGAATCAGGCGGTGTGAGTAGTCCCGATGAGATGTCGATAGGGCGATTAGGTTTCGCAGGCCCCGATCGCTGAGCCCTCCCAAATGATGCGTCCAGCGAGAGTTGGCGATAAGGGCCTTGCGGAGAGGTAGGATCCAAATGGAGCTGCCTGTTTTGGAGGGCACACTCGCCCCCCCCAGGGACCAACCGCGAGTGCTTGGCGATCCTTCTCTCAGTTTGTGATGGCTCCGCAAAAGACGAGAAATGAGAAGAAGGTTTTACGTGCGTAAGTGGATGCGAAACGGATTGACGTGGTGTTGGAATGAAAATGATGTCTCGGCCTGCCCCGATCCACGACCTCTCGGAGAAGAAATCTAGGCCTCCGGAAAGGACGAGGTCGAGAACGGTGCACTGGCCTTGGTCGAAGCGCGGATGGACCACGGGTTCATGCATGGTGGAACTGCTGAGGACGTATTGCTTAGCGTGGCTGACTTCCTCTGAACCGAAAGCCCGCCGAGAGAAAGAAGAAAGGAAGAGGTCTAAGCTCCTTATGAGGCCGATACGCGCCGTCGGGGGAACGATGTGAATCATATGTGAATTTATGGGGTTTACATCAAATGCGGAGGAACGGGTGGTCATCACACTCGACGTAGCGCTTGCCAACAAGTCTCCCGATTGGCAAGGAGGGGTTGGGGGTAGTGAATGAGTGCGGCGGGTCAGCCTTCGCCTTGTGGTCTCTTTTGCCCCTGACAGTTTGTGGTAGGGTGAGAAAGTAGGAGCGAGGAAAGGTGTTGTAATGGATGTGACAAGGATGGTTTGCTTGAGGACATGCTTTTCGGTGTCGTGGTGAGAGATGTAATTGAGAATGGCGTCAAATGGCCGTTGCGATGGGTCGGCGGGTGGAAGCGAGCCAGTGGAATGACGACCAGACAAGCTATTCAACCGACGGCGTTGGGAGAAACTGCGCGAGGAAGAGCCAGACCCAGGGAGAGAGGCGCCTTTTGTGGCTTCATCGTAGCAGACAAAGTCTGCACTTTCCGAGCCAGACGCACGCCAAATACGAGCAACCTGTTCAGCCCATTCAAGTGTACTGATGAGCCTTGTGGCACCAGCATCTTCCACAGCCAGTGGAGATGCCAGGCGGAGGGCCCGGACACTCGGGACAGGATTAAGGGAACGGGCCGGTGGGCAATGAGATGCGAATATCACCAGGGAGTGAATGAAGGAATGAGAAGCGAGTAATGCTGAAACAGATCTCTCCGAGGGAACTGGAACGTCGTAGAACAGTGAGTGGTAGGTTGAGGTTAGGGCTCAGGCCGTGACTTACTGCCCAAAACCAACACTACGTCTCGCTTGCATGCCTTCGAGAGGGGCACGCGACCAGAATCGAGCAACCATGGCTCGTTCAAACCCGAAGAAGAGGTCGAGGGACCACTCGGTCTACGGGTAGTGGAGGAGCGGGAAGGGTCGATTGGGAATTGAGGCCAAAGTCTATCGCGGAGTTTGTTTCTGGAGGCCCTGGACGGTAGAGAGGATGAAGTAGCAGCCATATGATGGTCGCGTGCTGGAGTCTGCGGGTAGCTAGATGGAGGGGGGCGGAAAGGCGAGATGGTCACGACGTGAAGTTCTAAGCAACTGAGAAGCACAACCTCGGTACGAGCATGATCGTCTTCCATGCACCTTTCCGCCTTTGATCCCGGAGCAATTTTTCGAGGGCTCACTGGCACTACCTGACCGAGATTTTGCTTTGGCAGGCGCAAGTCCTAAGCTCACTGTAGCCATATGAGATGACATCCCTCCATCCGAATCGATCAAAGCCTATCACATCTCCGACGCCCAGTCTCTCTGAGGATGTCTTGGCTAGCGCTTGGGGCTTCGACCGGCATCCTCCAGTTTGTTTATATCTCGTTCTGACATTGGCTACTGCAGCTGAGGTGCTGATTTATCCCTTCGCTCCGTGAAAATCAGATGGCAATATTTACTTCTTGGCCAGGACAAAGGAAGGCCCTGGACCCCTCTCATTCAGGTTCCAGCTTTGGTTCCCCGGCGCTAGCGCAACCAGAGCGTCCTAAACGATCGATGACCCACCGTCACGTGGCCGAACTCCGTAACCTTTTCGCCTCCCATGAAGGTCATCGTAACAGGTATATGCCTTTCCGTCTGTTCCATCATCGGTCTATTGACCACAGATAACTGCGGACAGGGGCATCTGGTGTGCTTGGGAGTGCCACATACAAAGCTTACAAGGGCTCCGGTCATGATGTGACTGGCCTGGCCCATTCTCGAGCAACTGATCATCTCAAGAAGCTCGACCTTACCAACTTTCCAGAGACGGACGCTTTTTTGGAAAATTTGCGCCCGGACTGTGAGTTATGCGTTCCCCGATTCTACAGCTTACTCCCTCCTGACAAAAACCCAAAGGGGTGATCCATTGCGCTGCTGAACGTAGACCAGGTGATCCCCCTTCCGATTCCATCATCCCGCGACCAGCTTCTCATCTTTCCCATCCCCCTGATTGGCAGATGTCGCCCAGAAGGCTCGTTAACCTAACCGCCTTATCGAATCTCGCTTACTTGTCTCAACTCTCAGGATCCAGAGGGCGCTCGAAAGGTATAATCCATCGTCCAAGAAGCATCACACCCACACCGCTCTAATCCGATACCATCTCAGCTCAATGTAGACGTTCCCCAGCACTTGGCCGAGCTCGGCGCAAAGCTCAAATTCACTCTTGTCTACATCTCTACCGGTAGGTTACTTTCGCAACCGAAGGTTCACTCGCTCTGAACGTACCTTTCCGACACCAAGACTACGTATTTGATGGAACTTCACCTCCATATACCCCGGCTTCTGCGACGAACCCCGTAAACTTCTATGGGCAAACCAAGCGTGACGGTGAGTTAGCAGTGCTAGGGGTCCAAGGTGCAAAGTCGGTCGTTCTCAGGGTCCCAGTTTTGTAAGTGGATCTCCCTGATGTTCTTTCATCACCTCACCATCTGCTCGTTTCTCTACCGTTTCACGCCCACCGCCCCTCTGTGCCGCCGGTAGATACGGCCCGGCGTCCAAGAACAGCGAATCTGCGATCAACATTCTCTTGGACATCGTCCAAGACCAGTCTGGAAAGCAGTACAAGATGGACCACTACGCCACGCGGTATCCAACAAACGTTGTGGATATCGCAAACTTCTTAGTGCGCCTCTGTAAGTGATTTGATCACTTCGCATTTTGGCTTCCGCCCGAACCTCGTGTCGATCATCGGCACCGCTGTGAAAGGGGGTTCCCGATCCCCCTCACCCGTAGGCGCGTGGAGCCACTGATTTGCGATATCTCCCTGCCTTGACCTCATTTCTGATGAAAGAGCGGTCCCACACTTGCAGCGGCGGTCAAGAAGAGCTTAATCCCCCCTATCCTCCATTATTCCGCTCCGGAGCCATATACCAAATTCGAAATCTGCCTCGTGTTTTCCAAATTGCTTGGCCTCCCTATCACTCACATAACTCCCGACGCCGACGAGCCCACAGGGGCGGCCGCTGTTTCTCGTCCCAAGAACTGTCAACTCTACACTCGCGAGACGGAAGATTTGATGGTAGGTGTTGGCGGACTGGGTACCACAGGATTCGAAGAGTGGTGGGCCGAGTATCTTGGTGTTTGCAAAGCATAAGAGTCCCGTCTTTTGTAGAGTCCCACATTGTACGTTGACAGAGGAGAAACTCCTTATATATATGTTTGTATTATACGAGTAATCTACTCTCACAACTTATCATCATAGGAGGAGTAAAAAGAACTAGCAGGAGGACGAAGGCAAGGAGGAAAGATACGGGCATCGAAACAAGCCCTAACGCTTGGGTACAGTGGGGATTGACAGAATGAAGAACAGGAAAGGCTGCAACATATGTGAACAAGGAGGGATGGAGGGGAGAAAGGGTGTACTAAATAAAGACCTAAGCATCTACGAGGAGTGGCAAGAGGGAGGAGGGGGTCAGGGAAGATCACGAAAGAGGGGAGAGAATTCGGTTCGGTGGTATGTGTCTGTGTGCGTCGGAGCAATGAAAGGCAGGTGGCATTGTGGTATGTGGGGATGGGATAGGCGAGAGAACGAACAAAGGTAAACACAGTAGAGAGTATGTGTTCCGTGACAGAGGGCCGCTGACTAGGGAACAGAGCAGGCGAGCAGAACAGAGATGGAAGAAGAAATGCACTCCCCTGCCCAGACACCTCGAAAGAACGAAAACCTTGTGCACGTCCATGATTTTGGCGACGATTGAGTCCATTGAGAAAGACCGATCTAACACATAGAATTCCCACCACCCCTTCCTCGTGAACCTCTTCGTAGTGATCCCCCAGTAGAGGCGTGGCCGCCTCTGACTCATGTGAACATTCCCTCAGCTCAGTCCCCCACGACACACCTTACCCACCCGTGCAAATCGCCCCGCAATCACATGCATTGAACCAACCGACGAAAGAGCGTGTGATAGAAGGAACCAAAGAAGATGCTGAAGTTTTGCAACTCAGAGCTTCTGGCCATCCTTCTTTTTCTTGCCACGTGGTGGTGTCATCTGACGACCCATGCCCCCACCGTAAGGATACTTGGTCTTCTTCTCAGCGGGTTTCAAGATCTTATAAAAGGATAAGCGCGTGTCAACCAGCAAACATCATTGCAAGGCGCACCTGGAACGAACACAAGAGCGTCTCATCGACGCTCATCATAGCTCCTGCGTTGTCGAACTCCCCACAGTAATTCGGAGCAGAGAACAATGTCACTAGGTGCCTCTTGGCGAAGAACTCGTATCCGTCTTCGACGACCTGGAAGATAGGTGAGTATTGGTCACGCGAGCGCAAGCGCTAGAGTTCTTTTCGCACCTGGTGCGCCCTGCAAATCAGATCCATATCGTGTTTTTGCAAGAATCTCGATACGACGTCCGGACCAAACGTAAAGGATACACCACGGTCATTTTCTGACCATCCGGTGATATCTTTGTCTGGATCGGACCAAAGGAGATCACACAAGAGACCTGCGATGCTGTCAGTGCGTGGGGCGGGAGAACAGTACGGGGTGGTACGTACCGGTATCAGGGACATCTGTAGGTCTCATCACCCTCCGTATCTGCTCCATCGACTGGAGATCAGGACTCAGCCCTCCATGCATCGTAAAGATCTTCTCGTCAATGATGGCGGCGATCGGCAAGCAGTTGAAACAGTCGGTAAACGTCTTCCACAGCTTGATGTTGTACCTCCGTTTGCCTGAGGGGTTGTTCAGGAGCGAGTACACTTCAATCAGGTCGGATGGAAGGAAGACTCACATTCGTCATAAAATCCGTATATCCTATTGATGCTCGCACATTCGTGGTTTCCTCTTAGAACGAAGAAGTTTTCGGGGTATTTGATCTTGTATGCAAGGAGGAGGCAGATTGTCTCGAGTGACTGCTTTCCACGGTCTACATAGTCGCCTAGGAAGAGGTAGTTCGCTTCTGGGGGGAATCCACCATACTCGAACAGCCGGAGCAAGTCGTAATACTGTCCATGTATATCGCCTTTCCGGTTTCCATTGAGATGCGAATAGGATAGAACGAAAATCGTGAATGCTCACCGCAAATCTTGATCGGAGCCTCGAGCTCCAGCAGGATGGGCTGGTTGATGAAGATTTCTCTCGCTTTTGTGCACAAGTACTTGATTTCGTATTCCTGTAACTGAACTGGCTTCCCAGGTCGGTTACCGCGCACTGTTAAAAGGCGTAAAAACGATCAGCATCTGGTGAGTCACGGGGGGTAGCGGGGCGGGGGAGGGTCAAAAAATTGATGTAGGATCGTCGTATCCATCGTCGAAAGATCAACATGGTGCCTTTTTCTTGCGAAGAGTCTCTCCGGCTGATTGCCTCTGAAATTGTGGCGAATACAAGCAGGTTGCCGACAACTTGACAGACCCCAGGCATGGCGCCACCACGAGGACCAGGCGAATGACAGCGAGGTAGGGCCAACGCACGATCCATCGCATCCGTTTTGTTGGTGTCCTCCAGTGCTTGCGAGAAGAAAGAAGAGGAATGAGAAAAGTTTGGAAAACTGACCTTCCAACAAACGGTCGATGACCGAATCCAAATCAATCTCAACCGTCGAATCAGCCATGACAAACTGTCAGCAACGAAGGCGTAGGGGTCGTGAGGTGGGATGAAGCTGGATGAGGGCGAAAGGGAAAGGTTAAGGGTGAAATTGGGAGATGAGCGCTTTAATAGTTTCGCACTAGTGGTCAGAGGAGCTTGAGGCTGTAGGGGGACAAGGTGGCTTTGGTGGGAACTTTTTTTGATGGATGAAGCCGAGCGTCGGACAATAATAGAAGGAAACGGCCGTCGACCTGTCCTCAAAGCGTTTGGAAAATAAGAAAAAAGCTGGAGAAAAAAGGTGAGGGCGGAGGGGAACTCGTACAGATAACACGATTGATGATACAGCGCAAACGGCAACCAAGGGTAAAATCGGACCTTCCCTTTCCGGAACTGAGCGATTCGTGGCTTAGCAGTGTGCGGTGTATGGTATACAAATGTTAACTCGTAATGTACACAGGAAACGTGCGAGTTTCTATCCGAGAATGAAGCACAAAGAATTACATTCATAGACTGTCGTGATAAAGATGTGTCTTAAAAAAATCCAGCCATGGCTATTCCCAAGTCCGTGAATAGCGTTATTGTTGTAGACGTTCCTCTCCTTGCGTTGGCAAGGTATTGGGCAATCGTACACGACGTCGCCTTCGTCTGCCCGAAAGCAAGGATCAGCACAGGATCTCTCCATACTCGGGAGCCGTGGCGTACCTGGGGAACATCGGTCCTTTCGGCATCGGGCGCTCATCCAGATCGAGTGCTATGCCAGTCGCAGTTTGAAAACCCTCATAAACGTAGCTGTCAGTATCCAGTGCGAGCTACAATTGAGCACGCGATCCGGAAAGCTCACCTCAATCCAATCCACCACAGCCTGGACACTTGGCGCTTGCAGGAGGAACTGTTCACCCTCCATACGTACGCGAATAACGTTTTTTCTCTTCAAGTAGTCACTCGCCAATCCACTCTCCGCGTGTTGAAGCGTGTATACTCGCAATGGCTGACAGTTCTGGGGGTAGGAGTCATGGTCAGGCTGTGTGGATTTCGTGGACATGGGCGAAGCAGCCCGGCGGTGCGAAGAGGTACTCGGTCGCCCAGTCGTGTTGGTCGTGGCTGAAGATACGCTCTGCTGCGAGGCCGATATCGGGAGACGTCCATGCTCTCTCGTTGTCTCTGCGCTCGCTCGTCTCGATGATGATCCTGATGTGTTGTCGCCGGGGTGTAGATGCCCACGTGAGTGCAATTTCGACTTCTTTGCCGGAGAGATTGACTGCCCATCTGAGGCCGTGATACTTGCAGTTGGATTCACAGTTGTCCATTCCTCGTCTCCATCGAAATCTCGATCAATCTTCTGCGACCCAGGTATCGTTGTCCTCGCCTTCTTGGGGACCGGTGCGTCAGATGTCAGGTCTCTAACGCCAACCTGCTTCTCCCACCATCGTCCTACAGTTCCGATACCCAGGGCAGGGGCGGGCGGCTCAAGCACTCGGAAGCCCGTGCCCTCCAATACACACAACGTGCGCCTCCACTTGCGATCTCGCGCTTGAACTCCCGGGGAAAGAAACTCGAGTTTCCGCGGGAGAACCGCGGAGAGGAATATATCGTTGCTGTATTCTGGTAATTGCTCCTTGCCCTCCTCGTCTCGCGGGAATATTTTCCGTGCGAATCTGGCTGGTAGGCCAAGGGACGGATATGGTGGTGGTTCTGCGGCTTCGGTGAACATGGGGAGGGAACGACGACGTTGTATCCGCGAGCCCTCAGGAAGTACGTTGTTATCGGCTGCGGCGGAAGAAACGGAATCGATAGCTTTGCCTTTACCCTTTGTTTCTTCGTCAATGACAGAAAGGTCTCGACGTTGAATGGACAAGAGGTTGACCATGCTCTTGGAGGGTTGGTGATATAAAGCTGCGGGGCGACCTCTTGGAGTGAGTGATGCGCGGTTAGGATTGGAGCTAGAACCCATCCAGTCCACAGAATCCGAACGCTTGGGGGGGATCGAGAAGTAGTCCTGGAGGGGCTTCATAACCGGGGTCCTATCCAGATCCATGGGTCCGCGCGGGGTGCTGGGACCGTGACGTGGTTCAACGGGGGAAGAACTCGCACTGACATACGTACTCGAACCCTCCCTCTCTGTTGTGGCGTCGTCATCGTCCTCATCCTCGGATGCAGGGGACAATGCGTTTGGCACGTGGTCGTCATCATTGTCCTCATCGTCATCCGAGCCGTCGCCGTCGCCACCTCCATCCTCCGTTCCATCCATAGCGAGTGCTGGAACACTACGTAATCTAGTGTGGCTTGCGCTGCTCCTAAGACTCGGCGCAGGGGAACTAGAGCGACGGGCGATAGAGGTCGGTGGTAGAGGACGAACGGCAGGCGGAAAATGACGCGCAATTGGCGTTGGTGAAAATCGGACGCTTCCATCTTCGCCATTCATTGTGAACGCGGGAGGTGGCAACGATGAGAGTCGCAGCAGGGCCGCCCTCTTTGGCGGGAGAACGTTTGGGCTGATATTGGCTGGCGTCGGCACCGGTGGACTGGTGGCGTCATGGTAATTTGGAGGCTTCGAAGGCATAGGGCTGCGGAGAGGAGGAGAGGGAGTCCCATCAGGAGTCAAATTCGGGACCTCATCCACAGCTGGCTGACCAGCAGGGTGGAGAGTGCATAAAAAAAGACTCGGATCGATGGACCCGCCAAGGTTTGGGAGGCCCTCGATCTTTGGAGGTTGCGATAATGTGCTGGTGGCGGGTGACCACGCGGTTTCAGCCGGGTTCAATGGAGGGTTGCTGGTCACATGAATAGGCAAATGATCCTCAGGTATATCTGCAAACTGGATGTTCGCATGAGGAGATCTCGTCTCGACACTGTTCGGCTTCGAGGGTTTATCGTCCTTATTGGAAAGCGCGCGGGGAATATCGAAACTGACGCTGCGGCCAGAGGAGGGTGACGTAGTTAATGTTAAAAGGTTTGGAGACTGCCCGTCATGGTTGGTCGTCACGAGAGGCAATCGGGATTTGGTCGCTGCATTCGGCTGGCCGGAACCACCTGCTCGTTCGTTCCGGCCTCCGTCTACCAAGTCAAGACTACGGGACCCGACGCCCAGAGTTCCAGGCGCGTCACTGTTGGAAGGGGAAGATCTCGACCACGGGCTCGGAGATGTCGAGCTAGACAGCTCATCATCCTCAGGAGAAAGAGCGGAAATTACGAGCGCAGGTTGGGAGAGATACGGTTTCGGCTGACCATGCCGACCATCGCTGTCGTACGGACATGTATCTGAGCTGCTCTTCTTGCCTGTTGCGAGTCTGGATAGATTTTTCAAGAATTTAGATGCCCTCGCCTGTCGATCGAGCTCAAAAGTTGAGTTGGTGACCACTATGTAGTTGACGGTAGCAAACTGTAGCGTACCTGGAAGGAAGAAGAACTCGTCTGGGTATCTGCTGCCAGGCGACTACTACGGGTATGACCACTGCTTGACGCGGCACGCGGACGCATTGGGAAGATGGAGGGGGAAAGGGGGGGGGAAAGGCAACCAGCCTGCGGAAGGAGATTGAAGGGGTCGGCTAAAATAAGGATGGATTACCAAACGGTAAGAGACTGTGCCAAGGCTGTATATACCTTCGTCGCTCGCGTTGCTCCACCGTCAACAGGTGCCGGTGATTCGTCAACGTCATTATTCAAAGTCCATACTTTCAACTTTGTCAAACTCGAACAAAAATGCCGTTTGGCCGCTCTTTTCGCACCCTACACCGGCTGCTCTCTACCTCTCCCTGCAGGAAAGCAGACCCATGGCCGTTACCACACACAAAACAACACATGGAGGCAACGACCATCCCTCCTAACATCCCAAAGCCGATACCCGTTCCGAGGCACAACGAATCGCTCGAGACGCTACGCGCAAGGCTGACATACCAGACCCGGAAACGAGGCACCCTCGAAAGCGACCTGATAATGAGCACTTTCGCCAAAGAACATCTCCATTCTCTCACCCGTGAGGAACTCCTCGAGTTGGACCAGGTACCGTTCCCAGAAAAGGCAGCTCTCTGGCCCCAAAGCTGATTAGCTTTAACTGCAGCTGCTTGATGAGCCTGATTGGGACGTGTACTATTGGTGTACCGAAGGGAAGGCTCCCCCCGAGCGTTGGGTTAACTCGCCAATTCTCAAGAAGCTCAAAATTCACGCGCGCAACGAAGGCAAGGCCGTTCGTCGCATGCCCGACCTCAATTCACCGCAGCGTCCTTCGTAAATGGGCATCAGAGTGTATTAGAAACGCGTACGGTTCTCTAAGGTATCATCGTAAGATTATTCATTCCTGAGCCTGGATCCATAATACAAAACCCCTTATCGCTCTCGTGATCTTGAGGGCTACAGCGTCTCGAGTCGCTTTTGGTACCTTCTGAGAAGGAGCCGTTCAACCCAGCCGCCCTTGGGATATGGCTTCTCCCACTGATTGTGCAAATGGACCGAAAACACTTTCTGGAGCGCCTGATCGAGGCTTCCACCCTCCTTGGTGTGGAAACTCATCGTCTGGCCGTTGTCGGCAGTAAATGGGTCTGGCAGTCGATTGTCCAGCCGGCACGAGCGTCCATCCGTGAAGCAGAAGGGTAGAATTTTGAAAGGAGGAACGCCTCCGGCGACTAGCCTCCTCCAGAGTCGAAAGTAGAGGATCGATCCCCAGTCAGTCGACCCAGGTCTGGGGGGCGTAGAAGTGTGCATGATATGAAACGCCTCGCACAAATATGGCGAGTGCTGTTTGAAGTGCATCGTTGCGCCGTTGAGGGGTTGGTACGCTTTATCTGCGGCCAGGGAAACTTAGCATACACTGCCCAAAGAGATAAAAACGAGGGTAGGGCGAACCGTAGCAGTCCCATTGCGTAATGAACTCGTGTTCAAGCAGAGGAGACATATCTCTCGTCAAGAGTGAATCCATGTCCACCCAGACACCCCCATACTGCCACAGCAGTAGTAACCTGATAAGGTCCCCATCCACCCAAGCTTTCTTGTCGTTTAGGCGAAGCATAGGACTATTCTCCAACGCCGTCCCTCTCGAAAGTTCCTTGATATCCGCGATCTTTAATTCGAATGCGTCAGGGAACCTCTTCAACCACGTCTGCAGCACCTGATTCCCGCCAAGATCGCCGTTGGACCACAGGATGAGTTTCGAGCGTTGAATGTCCTGAGTCGCAAAGTACGACTTGAGCATCCACTCTTGCTTTTCCCCGAGCGGTGCAAGGTCGACCCTCCAATACGTGTGATAGTTGACCCTTCCTCCATCTTCCACAAGCCCATCCCAATGAGACCCTGAGGGTTGAATCGTCCCTGCGAAATCGTAACAGTCCGTTCCCATCCTCATCGCCAAGCCTGAGTGCACCTCAGTCCTCTTCTTCCCGTACACGTTTTCGCTGAGGTTATACAGCCTCGAGACCTGGGCGGGGTCGAAGCAGCCTTTCAAAGGCTCGATGGGCTCCAGCTCGTTCTTCACCCACGCCCGCTCGTAGAACGACAACTCGAAATGGGGTTCATACCTCGCGTATCCAGTAATCAGGAGAATAACGGTCACTGGAATCGCGACCTTGAGAAAGGTGAGTAGTCTGCGCGGCACGCCAAACCCTGGTGAGGCATAGTATCTGTTCGTTGACCGAGGAGTTGGGATCGGGTGCGAGAGTGAAAAGGAAGAAGAAACGTGAGTCCTTTCCGTTGAGCGAAGGCGAGGGTTAGAGCCATACATGGGCATTCGACCGTCTGATGGCATTCGTCTGTCCCAGCAGATCGACGATCGTCTCAAAAGAGTGTAGGTGTGTGTGCGAATACGCAGACAACCTGGCGGACAAGTTCAAGGACGACGACAAAAGTGTATGGCCAAAGCTGCCTACTACGGTACATCGCGACTACGTGCGACGCTGAAAGGGGCTAGAAATAAGCTACTATAGGTAACAGAACAAGTAAAGCTACTCAAACAATTCGTTGACACAAGGAAAGCTGGCAATGAGCAGAGTGAAAGCGCGACAGTTAGGAAAAATATATGACAAAAAGAATACCCTTTCAGACCACATGATGACCGCTAGGACCATTTCAGCACCTTCGGACCAATTCTCAAGTCGTCCACCCACACATCATCCCACACAACCCTCACCAAGCCACGCGCCTCCCACACGACACCCCACGAAAGCAAACACACCCTGGGTTTAACGAGCGACGGGAACCGCGCCGCGGTAAGCGGGGTTCTGGTTCTGCGGCTGTGCCCTGGTCGTCTGTGGATTCATTGGCGCACCATTAGTACGCTGCTGCTGCGGCGCAGGGATTGGGGCTTGCTGGCGTTGACGTTCTTCGGGGGCGGCTGTACCAGGGGTGACCGCATCTGCGCTACCTCCGGGGTCGACGTAGAGGGCACGATCGATATGCTGTGGGATGGGGGCAATCTCCGTCCCAAGCTCTTGTTCGATACGGTAGAGGTTAAAGCGATCATCGTACGTCACCAGGTTGATGGCGAGACCCAAATGCCCGAATCGACCAGAACGACCAATACGGTGAAGATACGTTTCCGAGTTTTTGGGGAAATCAAAGTTGATGACAACATTGACCGCTTGAATATCAATACCCCGGGTGAGGAGGTCAGAGCACACGAGGTTTCGACACACGCCGTTGCGGAAATCATGGAAGACGCGGTTGCGGTGTGACTGCAGCATTTTCGCGTGCGAGTAGAAACAAGAGTATCCGAGCTCGGTGATTTTCTTTGCAAGTAGTTCGACCCGGTTTGTGGAGTTGCAGAAGATTATCGATTGGTTGATTTGCAACTAAGACGGACGAGTCAAAAAAGGGTTAGCGGAATGCAACGATCGCATCACTAACCTTGGAGAAGAGAGTATTGAGGCAGTGGACCTTCTGACGTTCCTCGACGAAAGCATAATATTGTGTAACGCCGCGGAGGGTCAGTTCATCCATCAGGTTGATTTCATGGGGGGAGTTCATGTGTTTGTCCTATTTCCACACCGTCAGCCACCGATCGGCGTTGAGTAGGCCAGAAACTTGCCTTGAAATCCTTGACGATCAATGGAAAGGTTGCGCTAAAGAGCATGACCTGTCTCTCCTTTGGCAAGAAGGAGAGCAGTTGCTCCATCACCGGAGCAAATTCCGGGGAGAGTAATTTGTCGGCTTCGTCCATGACAAAAACGGGACACTCGCTGAGGTCAGCGACGCCCTTACCGGCAAGGTCGAGGATACGTCCAGGTGTGCCGACAAGGACATGTATGTTCTCGCCGAGACGCATGATATCGTCTTTGAGGGTCGTGCCTCCGGTGGTGACCATTACCTGGATACCCATGTGTTTCCCAAGCACTTTGCATACCTGAGATGTCTGTAGGGCGAGTTCTCGAGTAGGTACGAGGAGGAGGGCTTGAACCTTTGATTTCTTGACGTCGACTTGTTGGAGAGTGGGGATAACAAAAGCAGCTGTTTTGCCCGTTCCGTTCTTGGCACGGGCGAGGACGTCACGTTTGGTGAGAGCGATGGGAATCGCTTCTTCCTGGATGGGCGAAGGTTTTTCGAACCCGGCTTCGAAGATACCCATGAGCAGTTCTCGTCTGAGAAACATGTCCTCAAACTCCATTCCTTTGGTGTTTGTCACGTCTTCCGTTTGAGGCCGTTCATCCTTGGGTGGGGGGCGGAGACCGGCTTTCCAGTTGTCATTGTGGTTGCTAAAGGCGTTTCCGTTATTTTTCCGAGACCTGAAAACAAGATGCCCACTCACGGTGTTGATGAAGATGGTCGAGATTGCTGGGCCATAATGGCGATGATGTTCGGTTGGAGGGGGAGAGTTTATTGGTTGGTTATTTGTAGATTTGGGAGCCAGGAGTAGTTGGGATATAAGTAGAGGCTCAGAGAAAGTTGTCAAGGGGCGCGCGTTGGCTACCGAGCGAGGGTAGAGTTTGGGAGTGCGTGGACGGATAGGTGAAGTGGAACAGGTTCAGAGGCAAGTAGAGGCGGAGATCAAATGAACCGCCCCCCAATCTTCTCGTTTTTCGTGCATATATCCAGACCAGCGAACTCTATTTTATTCTCGCTGGTAGCTCCCTATAGCTCCCCTTGACTGTGTATAAAGTTTTTCATGTCTAAAACGAGAGCTCAAAGAATCCAGAGTGCCATCTCATCACTATCTCTGGGGGTGACCAAGGGGGTGACCCTCAACAACGCCCTTTCGATCCATTCAACTTTCGGCTTCAGGCTTCGAGTCTATCTAGAACCAAAGGCCTAACGTTCGCCACTAGCTCTAGTTTGCCCAATTTTTGTATCGTTTATGCAGCAAAAAAAATCTGAAAACGGGCCACCCCACGTGACGGAAAAACGCGTAGACGCCGAACGCACGCGGCAAGAGGCATGGTCGCCATTCGGAGTGGCACGCGGCCACAATAGCGTTTTTTCACTTCCAACTTCCACCCTCTCGTAACTCCCGCCTACCCTCTCCCCATGCCAGATCTCAACGGCGTCCAAGTCACAATCGTCTGCAACGACCAACCCCTAGAAGAATACGAAGTGACCTACGAAGGCGACACGGCCACTTGCTGGATACCAAGCGAAGCAGGCAAGGTGCGCACGAGTTCCCCAATGCTCTTCGATCGAGCGATCGCCTCTGGCAGGGTGCCCTGCGATGCGAAATGCTGACTATACATTCTGTTTCAGACCTTTGAGATTCGATGGAGGGTTCAGCCTGGGTTACCTCTACACAACGTCCACAGGGTTTTCGACTGTTACATGGACGGACGAGGCATGAAGCGGTCTCTCGGAAAGCCTTCACATCGGTCTGGGTCCGTCGTCGGTGTCAGCACTGGAGCCACAACACTTCGGCCTTTCACTTTCTCAAGAATACAGCTGACTGGTACGCTCTATTTTCTACCAATGAGTGTTTTACGCCCTCAGAGACTGACGGTGTTACAGAGGAAGAGGGCGGCCTCTCAACAAAAACCTCCGCGGACCTTTCCCATCTGGGCACAATCATCGTCAAAGCCCATCGCGCAAAACCTTGGTCAATTTTACCATACATTGACAAACTCCGAACGTGTCCTTCAGAACTTCCCGCTGTTTGTGAAAAATCTAAGAAGGCAGCTTCGCACTGTACAAGGTTAGAGCTCCCGTCACCGCCGGATCCCGCAGCTGACTCTTCGCCATTCCGCACCACACCAGTCTAGGTGCCCAGCGGACACAGAAAACTCGGCCCCGTGCTCACGGCGTCGAGCTCCTCGGAAGATCCCCCGTAGCCACTTTTGTATTTCGATACGCATCCAAAGGCACGTCTACATATTACAGCATCCCTTCTTTTGGCTCCTTGATGAAAGTCTAACTTTATCTCTTCACGTTCGCTCAGGCATGCTCCAGGCCCAAGGCATAATTCCCAAACGTCGACCGTCTGTGACGACGAACACGTACGACCGCCCATCGCCCTCCAAAAATGACACGAAGAAGGGTGAGAGGAGGGCGAAGAGGCGCTCGATAACGAAAGAACCATCCATCGTTCGACAATGCAAAAAAGCGATTAAACGAGACGAGGTGACACGACTCCGGGTTAGCATTCAGATTGTTGCCTCGAGTCATCAGCGTCTAACCTCTGACTTCCTTGATGCCTTCAGAAACAAGTCACAGACCTCCAGCGCCGACTGCGTGAAACTGAGAAGGTTGGGCGGGAGGACATCAAACCTGTCATTCGCCCCGCCCCAGAGGTCATCGACCTCACTCAATGACAGTTTTCGGCCACAACTTCAAGTGTACCATATATCATCTATGTACAACCCCACCCACACGATTTTCGACGTAGTGTATATTAGTCATCACAACTTTAGTAATTGGCTCGAACCGGTCTTGTAGACAACGCAGGGGAGCAACAGAAACATCATTTCGATTTGCTATCATAACAGTCCATACAAAGGAGTGCCCCAGACGGAACATGCAGAGCAGAAAGTTGAGTAATGGGTCCAGGCCAAAGCACCCTGCGAACGATGCGAGAACGGGTTGCGAAACTGGGGGATATCACTGGATATGCGCATCAGAATATAACCAGTGGCTAGAGAGTAATGACCAACTTATGCGAGGTTTGGTAGAATAAGCCGCTTTCTGGTTTTTTCAGGCGAGAGAGACGAATCAGGAGGAGGTGAGAGAGGTGAGGTGACGCCGGATGACGGAGAGCGCTAAGGGGTGTGTGCTATTGATGAATCCGAGGTAAAACAAGCGCATCTGGTTGCAGTACAAAAAGAACCTTGAAGTTTCTTAAAGTTCCGAGAAACGAGTGAGAGGACGAGCAGTGTCAAGTCTTCCGTCAAACAAGGGAGTATTGGAGGCAAAATAGGGAGAGGTTCCGGACCCGGAGAACGGATAGGGCGTGGCCGGCGCAGAGGAATAGACGGGACCCCAAGCGCCCGCACCCGCTGAAGACAACCCGGTGGTAGGTGTGTTCATTCCGGCAGATCTGGAATTGTAGCTATACCGGGAATTCAGCGGTGGACGACGTGGAGCCTGGAGGGGGGATCTACCATCCCCCAAAGGGAATTGAGCAACTTGGAGAGCCAGAGGGTCATAGGTAGAAGGCACCAGTTGGATAAACTCGATCTTGAGGATGTTGTTGACATAGACCTGGCCATCAAGGGTCATCTTTGCCTCGTAGGCACTGTCAGTAGTTGCGAACTCCACGGCGACGGTGATGAATCCGGTGGTGGCATCAGGACCAGAAGTTTCAAGAATCTCCAGTTTTTTTATCTGTCCAAAGGGCAACAAGAGCGGCTCAAGTTCCGAAGGCTGAGAGAAGAGCAGCATGGGCAAGTTCTTAATCAACAGAGTGGAAGTTACCGCGATGGAAACAAGAAAAGACTGGGTCTCCTTTGGCGAGTTCACAGCTGGAGCAGCCTCCGTAGGGTTTTCCTGTTCGACGGGGGAAGGAGGCATGGACGGTGGAAGCGCGACGCTGCGATCTCCTCCATCCAAGAAACCTACGATGTCCAGATCAGCAATTACTAGACAACGATTTGGGGTGACCAGTTGACCTTGCGACCTCTGAACCACAGCCCAAGAGACGTCGATGGTATGACCTCTGCAAAAGGTGGGATAAACAGATGTTACCGCGCAACTGCAGGCGATACACACTTGATTTCTGTGCGCGAGAGCGAGTGAAGAGCCGAGCGAGCCTCTGCATGGGTGGACATCACGATGAAGCCGCGCCGGCGCGAGGCATTGTCGCTGGTAGCAAGGATGACGGCATGTAACACTGTACCGTACCTGGAGAAAATCTCCACAAGCTCAGCCCTAGTCACCTCGTAAGCCTCGGACACTACCATCATGCTACAGAAAACGTACTTGACCAGGTCAAAGGGCAAGCCTAGGACGTAGAGGTTGCGCCGTCCGTCGGGCTGCCTGTTCCCGGTGAGGCGGTGATTGGCCGGGACGGACGACGGTGTGACAGTTCTTTCTTGACGTTCAAACCGATAGAAGGGACACGGAATTGTTTGAAGACTTACATGGGCACTCCAGCCACGGTGTAGCCGGACATGCACAAGGCTTTCCTGAACGGACGATGTCAACGATGGGCAGGTAGACAGACGATAACTGACACGCACATGAACGCATCTCTCGAAGAGAAAGTGAGCTCTATATAACGAGGTCTGCCCGTTTCGGCATGTTCATCGCACTTGAGGACTTCACCTGTTAAAGAGCCTAAGAGATTCGAGGTTCGCTGAGATGAAAGCAGCATTCTCTCACCGATCATGTTCTGAAACAGGTCAAGAATGTTTTGACGGGTCGCTGAGGTCGAACATTAGACTCCAGCGAAATGACGAGATGGGTGTTGAAGGAACTTTGCCTTGCTCAGCGAGGTTTTCTATCTTGATGGAGTAGGTTTCGCGGTTGAACCTGAAGACTGGATTGTTTTGGGGCACTGTGGGAACTTCACGATTCATCGTGAAGAGAGAGACTGGATCAGCTAGAGATGGAGAAGCAAGAGAGGGAGAGAGAGAAGGGGAAAGCGTGCGACGGGCCAGCTGCGTATCCACCTGACGGTACCGGTCAGAGGATGAGAAACCAAGCCGAACCAACGAATCGAGTTTTTATACCACAACCAACCTCTGCTCTCGATCCATCACACTCCCTGCCGGCTGCGAACGGAACAGCGTGATGACATCCAAACCAATCTCTACCCTCGCGCTACCAAGGTCAACTCTCTTCGCCTTGTCACAGGCGGGATACGAGACCACGGTCGAGTTGGCGTCGTCCACACCGGAGAACCTGGCCAGAGGTAAATCCGATCTCCCGCTACGGGCCCACACGTTTCTGATGGGGTTAATATCTTCCCATGAAATACAGAGCTAGGCATATCCGTGCAGTCGTCTCAACAGATCCTATCTGTTGGTCCCAGACTTCCGGCGACTCAATCCGCAGCCTCGTTGTTGGATTCCGCTGATGACGTCTTCCGCTGTTGTCCGCCGATTGACGATCTCCTGGGCGGGGGATTGAGGCGCGGACACGTTCTCGAGCTGCTAGGCCCACCAGGGACGCCCAAGACCGCACCGGTTCTCGAGATCATCAGAGATTTCATTGAAAACAGAGAGCATGTGCTGATAATCGGTATCTACCAAGCGTTTCCCCTGTTTGCATACCGCCTGTGCTTATCGGCGCATGTGAGACCCCCAGAACACGATCGCCCCGGGCGTTATCGATGAGAAGCTACGATGTGAGGCAACTTTCCATCCGTTTTCTCAAACCGGGGCACACTGTGACACCGCCATCCGGACAGCTTCTTCGTCCGTTCCAACAGATTATTCGAGACACGTACATCTCATGGGAATATCGCAAGTGGCCGAGTTAATGTCATTCTTGCACACGCTGCCGTCTTACCTGCAAGAGAATCCAAAGGTATTTGGGAACGCGTTTAATTATGTTTGCCAGAGTTCTGTTCGGATGACGAGACGTTGGACGATAGGTCACCCTACTTGTATTACCTTCATTTTCCTCTTTCTTCCAGCTACCGCCCGCGACAGTGAACGTAATTTCATGGCGCAACACGTTGCTAGAGTGCTCGAAACGGATCTTCACTGTCGCGTGTGTGTCTCGGAATCTGACCATAGTCCTAACGTCACAGCTATCGACAAAGATGGTCAGGGCGGACGGCTCAGCGGGAAGCTTCGACGACGGCGCGCGAGCAATCATGACGCCGTCATTAGGTAAATCGGATGTACATGGTCGGGCTGCTGAGCACGCAGTTTCTGATCTACGACCTAGGTTCTTCTTACCTACCGCAGTCCAGAGCGTACCGGGTGATGATAACGCCACGGTCGCGAACTACAGGGCAAGTCCCTTACTACTGTTTCATTAATCATCGAAGGTGCGCTGACGCTGGGCTAGGGTTGTGCGACTGTTGAGCTCTCCTGTGACTCACGGGGGGCAAGAAGTAGCGCGAGAAGAACGGTTCAAACTGGTGAGCGGTCGGGCTGTTCATTGTGCGTTTATTGGAGGGACTGAATGCGATTTTTCAAATGGAGGTGGATGGAAACATGCAATCGATGTGATTCTGATGGAAAGCGACTCTCGGGCCTTCTGCCACCGCCTTTAATGCGTGGCACCGTCGAGTAATTTATTGGGGTCCAACACTCCATCAGGATGGACTACGCAATCCATACTCCAGTCTTTCCCGGCTATCATCGGTACCTGGTCTGCTTGGAGGACCTGCTCGCGAAGGGCGAGGGCGACTACGAAGAAAGGGAAGGCGTGATCAGACAACGGCTTTGGTTAGAGGAATGTGGTTTGGTGGAGGACGCCTAACCCAGGAAAGGCCGAGACCGGGCCGTCTTTGCGATATATTCAGTGATGAAGGAATCGTAATACCCCTTGCCGTGACCTAGCCGGCCCATTGACGTGTCAAAGGCGACGCCTGAGATGGAGAAGATCAGTTCTTGGGTACTGGGACTCGTGCCTTCCGCGCTTAGGAGGTGCTCACCTGGCACGAGTATGAGATCCAGCTGTTGATCGGCGTCGAGGGCTGGGGTAGAGACGTCAAGAGGTCCGGGGACACGAACACGAGTGAGGTGGATGGAGGATTACCGTTTGACCGTCGTCTGCCCTCCCGTTCGTACGATGGCTCACGGATTCCCCAAAGCCCAGACGGAAATGAATCGAGATCTGGCTGGTCATACACACGGAGCATATCCATCCTTGGATGGGAAGAATCCGAGGTGTCCAACCTTGGGACGTAAAGGACCTTTCCTGGAACCAAGCAGCCTTTCGTTCGTTTCCTTGTTGCGGAGAGAGAGGAACGAGCGAACGTACCTGCGGCGAGGATGGCGGCAACTAATGGAGCCGTGTCGAGTTCACCGTTGGGCATGCTCAAATAGCAGCTGATGTGTTTACTCGTCTGAAACACGGCCGAATTAACGACCGCATCCGTGACGATCTTTGCTGTTCGTATTGGAAAAGGGAGAAAATAACAATCATTTATTTATTCGCTTCGTCCTTCCCAAAGGCGTTGCGCACATTGGTGTTGAATTTGAGACTGAGAGAGGGATTTCAGGCTGGCGGACACGAGTTTTCGTAGGGCGCGTTTTTGACCTTGGATTGTGGCAGTGGCCATGGGAAAGGGGATCGAGAAAAGAATGTCGGAGAATTGATCTGGGAATCTGTCATTTCGGCAAAGCCACAGGAGCCGACGGCGCGGGCGCCCTTTTCTTCTTGCCTCCTCTCTTCACGTTATTCCTTCGCCGGAATGAAGGAGCCGACCTCACCAACAGCTCCGTTGGCCACGTTCCCTCCACAACCGGAGGAATACAGGTCGAGGGCACCGGAATTTTACGGATTCGTGGCCTGGTCCTCGACGTATCTGCTCTTCACCCTCTTCATTCTCTGGGGTCTGCTGCCAGACGAATGGATCGTATGGAGCGGAGTCACCTGGTATCCCAATCGGTACTTCCGTCTGACTGTTCTTTACGGGTTTCTATCTAAGATCGATGCGATACGACATAGAGAATGGGCATTGCTCTTCCCGGCCTACTCCATCGTCCTCGTGCTGCTGACCTACTTCACGTATTTTGCCTTGGCCCTATTCGGAACCCCCGCTCTCTCGGATATCTCCACCATCACCGGTATGCCCAAATCCCCCCCTAGCCCTCCCCTGTTCATTTAATCGACCGGCTAGATGCCAAAGGTCGCCTCCTCGATCCAGCCACGTTTGATTTCACGGACGAGGGCGCTGCGACGGAGATGTACGACATACCCATCACATTGGTCAATCATGCGTTATACGATCGAGGCTGATGGCAAGAAAGAGATATGTATTTACTGAGTGAGTACTGCCAAGAGTACACGATGTGATGCAAGAGAAAAGAAAATAGTGGAAGCAAAGAAGAAGACCCAGATAGATGATATCAAGACAAGAGAGAGATATAGATAGATGCGCGACGTTCATCATCCTTTCATCGACGAGCCGGTCCTGGTAGTCCCCTCCACTAGTTGGATGTTAGCAACCCTTGTAACCGTGACATCTAAATGAACTCTTACGTGACGCGGGTGATACGGGTGGCTGTCACCCCCCTCGTAGGATTCCGAACTGGAATATCCACATTCCCAAGCCATGGAGGATGCTGGAGATAGTGGCACAGACAGCGCCTGGAAACCGTCCTCCCCGTCGCTTCCCGAGTCGCTCGATTTGTCGTTCCACCCAATCGTCGTCCGTGATGTCAGACTCTGCGGAACCCATTTGAGCATCACCGGTACTTGGTTCGCCGGTCGCACGTCGGAAACCATCGGCGTCTCGAATCCAACAGTGTACTCCAAAGCCTTGTTCGTCGTCTCTGTGGCTGGATTGATTCCGTGCGTTCGGAGGTGTCGCTTCGCGTTGGATCTGACGGCGAAAGATTTGTTGCATGACTCGACCGGGCAGCGATAAGCTATCGTTTTTTTTTCGTTAGCCAAAGCACAGATAATGAACAATGTGGTCATCCTTACGTTTCATCCCAGAATGGCTATTCATATGTGTCGCTAGGCCGCTGGGGCGTGGGAACCACTTTTCGCAAACCGTGCACTGGTGCATTTTGGACCGCTTGCTTGACGGATTCGTCTTCTTCAATGTGATACGGCCACCGCGTTTTTGCCCACCGGTGGTCCTCGGTACCGGAGATGGAGTACGCTGGGCCGAGTACGCATCTGGTTTTTCGGTCAAACGCATTTAGTCTCCTCTCTGTTCCCTTTCAATACAAACGGATTCCTCACCATCGTCGGAACCGTCTTTGGTGGAATCAGATGAGGACCCGGGCTGACACTCTCGCCGAGAATCGAGGAACAGGGAATCAGGGCAGAGATCGTCGCTCCCGACCGAAGTATGGGTACAGTGAGAGGTGACATAGCCAGACGGCATGCTCGCCTGTTGGCTCGGCGGCGAGTGTGTGCTCTGCGAATCTAAGTCGGGAAGTATGATGTTACTCTGCGCGCGCTGGAGCGAGGGTTGCGGAAATCACTTACCATCATCTCGGGCGTCCGCGCTTTCGTAGGGGCCGGTCCCGGTAAAGGACTGGAGGGCAGAATAGTCGTAAGGGTACGGGTAGTAGCTCTGTCCCAGCTCATAGGTTTCGCGAGGAAGCTGTTGTTGCGCAGAGAGTTGTTGGCTGGCGCGAACCTGATCATAGAACAAGTTGTACGCGTTTGGAGGGACGATCGTCCTCTGGGAGGACTCTGGGTACGCCAGCTGGGGGGACTGGAACACGGCGGCGTCGACGGCGCCAGGGAGGGTATAGCCAGAATGGGGAACAGACCAATGAGAAGAGTTCCCAGGGTCATGCGCAAGTTCATCAGCCAGTGAGGCTGGGCTACCAAAGGGCTGGGAGGCGTAATATTTATCCATCGGTTCCTATAGTGGGAAGGGGGAGAAGTGGTCGTAGATGGGTGGGAGGAGAGGGATGAAGGGGGAGTGGGACGACGGAGGACTGGGGAAGAGAATCTACAAAAGCAGGCTGGGTTAAATAAACGAAACGGATCGACAATAGACGGCTAACATTTGGGTTGCGGTCGGGCTCCCGTTCAACACCTCATCGCATCCTGCACTTATCGATAAACTATGCGAGTGAGAGGGCAAGAATCTTGTGATTTCATCCGCCCCGTTGCAAATGCGCTCTTGAATCGGATCAACTCACGCATTGTGCCACAAAGAGGACAAGGTGACGTGAGCGAGAGTAAGAGAGAGAGAGAGTGAAAAAAAAAGCCCCGATGAGATCAATGATTGTCTCTCTCTCCTCCTCGTTGCTTCATCTCGTCGAGGACAAATAGCGAGAGAAGAAGTGAAAAGAAGGGGGAAAAGCTTATCGCCCCTCTCGTCATCGATTCATCCTCCATCTTGCTCCCTCTTTTTTTTTGAATGTCGCCCTCCAACGTTGCCTGACCCTTTCGAAAACCCCACGTCCGTCTCTCGATCAGGCAACTTTTGCAAGTCCGCGCGCATCCGTGTACATTCCTTTCCGTCCGGCGAAAGACGTAATCCAAGTGTCCTCTTTGCAAACCGTTCGACCGCCTACTAAACGATGGTGCCAGCTGATGGTCTCTGATCTTTAAAATCTTCCTTGTGCTCTCATGACCCGGGCCTTTTAGTATTACCGCTTGCTTGAAATGAAAAAACCGCGCGCCAGGGTGGGAACCCAACAGAACCCCGTTCTAGACGCAGCCAGCTGCTCGCATCATTATCTCAATATCCTCCTTCCCTCCACGAGTGTTGGGCCACGCCCCTCCTGGCTCTGTCCATCATCATCACAGATATCATCTCCACCGCCAAATGAATTCGCGGGGCGTGCCTTCTATTTCTTCCCTAATCTCTTCGGTATCGGTTTAATCGCACTGGATCGCTTGTCGACTTTAGCTTCAGATCGTTTCTGATAACTCGGCCGGCGTCCATTCTCGCCTGTCACAGTCGTCTCTGTGCGCCTAATCGGTGCCTATCCGCCAAACCACCCATGTCATCGTCAGCATTCGATCTTTTGCCCTCCTCCTCTCGCTCCGACGTGTATCACTCACCTTTTTAATCTCAAACCCTCCGAACGACCACCGTTTCACCCACCCGTCTGAGATCGTTCCAATTCTCGCTCTTCCCGTCTCATCGTCTTCTATTTCGTCCAAAAAATCTTCCGCATCATCAACACTAGTCGAATGATTGGGTGTAATTGGTCCTGTGGATGACGTCGTCGCAGTGCTTGCAAAAGAACTCTCGGGGCCTGGGCAATCGATATCGCTCGGCAACTCGTCCAAATCATGGAATCTTCTGCGCAAATCTGGGCCATCATCCCCAGAATCGATATCGTCCCCTTTAATAGTCCATCCAGAATACTCGTGGTCTAGATCGACCTCATGCTTTCGTTTCGAAGTCGTGCTGTCATGACGTCCTTCGACCGGGCTAGATAGCAACTCTGCATCAAAATCGTCGTCATCCTGTCCAACAGCTGATTTTGACATCCTTGAATGGCGATGGGGCGTTGATACCTCGGGCGTTTCAAATCTATACGAGGAACGTGTCGGAGAAATATATCCATCCTCTTGCACGATGTCTTCGCATTCCGGCTCGTCCCCGTCCAACGTCAGATCGATCATTTCCACGACTCCGCTCCGCTTGACCATCTCCGGCGTGGTGCTCGATGAACCGCCCAGACTCTCGCCATCCGTACGTGAAGTTTTTCGGGGTCCGGGGAAAAACTTGCTCGTGACAACCTTTGCCTCTTCCCGGGGCGTGTTGTTCTCGTTCGGCTTCCTTCTCTTCTTGACGTTGGCATCCATCTCCAGCACATCTGATAGGGTACGCTTCCCGCTTGCCTGTCCGGCGCTAGTCATCGGTTTCTTCGACCATGGCTGGGCCTCTCGGGCGCTGGAAGGTCCCGGCGTTGGTACCTTTGGCTTAGGCTCTGAATAAATGAAACCATGCAGTCAGCGGACGTTATCTAATGCTACAATACACTCACGGAAGAAATTATGCAATGTAGTTTTTGGCGCCACATGTTTCATCGTGGACTTTTCCGACGTCACAGGGGTGCCGCCATTCAATAGCAAGGGCAGTGGCCTCAGCGTCCGTGGAACGTATGCAGGATTGATGTCAACGATAGGAAGGAAAGATATCGGACAAATTTCCCCGATCGCCACCCGTTTGGCCAGAGATGGTTCCAGTTCCCTTTAATATAAACGGCCCGCGAGGTATCCAGATGAGCGAGAACAATACACGGACATCCCTCGGGTGAACAGATGACGGAAGGGGGGCTTACCTTCCGACGGACTCCCTCGCTTCTCCGTCCAGCTCTTCCCCGTATGGAAGGTCAACTAGGTGTACCAATCGTTCGGTCCTTGGATCGTAAACACGCTGATGCAAGAACACCTTTTCGACCAGTCTGAACGAGCTCAAGTAATCCGGTGGAACTTCCTTCTTCCCGTCCAGCATGATCGCTCGTATCACCTTCTCCACGGTCTTGTACTTGCGCAACAGCGACCACGCAGTCTTCAATCCTATGCCCGGGATGCTCGGTAGATAATCGCAACCGCTCAAGATAGCCATAGCGCGAAATTGCACATCCGACCAACCGACCAGAGAGATACCTCCTTCCGCGGCGGTCACCGATCCAAAGTCCGAACGTGAGATCGAGGTGACAGTAGCGGTAGCAGGGTCCAGCTTAAACAGAACATTTTGGCAACCGAAAACCAAGAGGTCCGAGTCCTCGGTGAGAATCGCATCGACTATGCCGACGCGTTCGAGATACGCAAGTTGGGAATCTGCCTCGTATGGGGCTACAACGTACTGTATGCCATCCGCACGCAACGCCTGCCGAAAACGGGTTAGGACGGATAAACGGACCAGCATTGAAAGTGACCTTGATGAACTGATACGCCATCTCCGTAGTCACGTCTACGCATTTGACGTAGTACTCTCTAGCTTGTGCATGTTTCCCTTGTGCGGCAAACTTGTTCGCCAGTGCAAGGTTCTCGTCTCTACTCTTCTTCCGCTCAGACTCGGTTCCTTTCTTCGCTGGCAGGGGACCTCCGTCGAAAACGATGTAGGGTACGATCTTGTGGTGCCGTAGTAGCCGAACACGGCCCATTGAGTATTCAACATATCTATTTATCGAACGTCACCTCGGCCGTCTGTCGGGATTCAAGGCAGGGGAAGGGGCAATACGTACTTCGTTGTCTTCTTCCCGGTGGCCACTTCCGGAGCACACGCATATACGCCTCTGTGCAACCAACCATATGCGTCAACAGCGATCGTCTTGCCGGAGAACTCTGACAGGTGTTTGTTCTTGTGGATTGGCTTAAGGAGGGGGAGAAGTCCGGAGATACCCATGACAGAACGAAGCAGAAAAGTCGCCTAGATAGTTCTTGGGGGAGAGGGATTGACCATCCAAGATGCGGGGACAAAGGTCACTCGAAGAGGGATTGGTGGCACGGTCACGTGAGCCGCTTTTCCCTTTGCGAAAGACGCGCCTGTCGATCGCGTTTCATAGAACCCCTGTGGGTGCTCAGGCCACGACGGAAAGACACGAGACCTTGGAATCTTCAGACCGCAAAGAGAGGAGAATACCCTGTTTCTTTCCACCTGCTTTACTGCACTACACTTGACTGCCCATTGACACTCATGTATGATCGTTTGCCCAGACACTCCCAAAACTTCCAAACGCTCTCACTTGTGCTGAGACCACCTTATCCAAGCTTGCAACCGAGTACGTATCCATCGTATACATTTAATGACAGGCGAGCTTCGAATCATTCCCCGATTTTACGTAGTCGAATGCAGTAGAGTGCTGCATTCTGTTGAGAATGGAAAACAACTCTTGACTAATCGAAGAAAGTCTACGTGTAAGGTGATGGAGGGCGCCGTGATGTAACAGATAGGCCCCTGAGAAAGGAATGGAGGTTAAAGGGAGGAAAGAGGCAGACGAAATCAAGACAGAGCTGACGGTTCAAGCTGAGGACAAGCAGCCTCGGCGGTTTGCAGGCGGTACCGATCGTGGTACGCCAAGCACTTGTCCATTAAGCTCGGTCTGAATAACGTGACGCACAAGGGCGGAGTAGTTCAAGTTGCGACATCCTCAGCCAACAACCTGTAAACGATAACAAGGATACAAAAAAGTAAGGTGCGTTAGACAAGGAACCCCGAAGGAAAAGAAACACAAAAAACCTGCGTTATCTTTAGCAATATGTTATACTTATTCCCCTCCAGACCTGTGGATGTTTTGGGTAACCCTGATCAGGACCCACATCGTCGAGCTGACCATTTCGTAGGCCCATCGAAGTCCGCTGAGAAGGCATGCAACAGGGACGAGGACAGCACCGAGCACGATCTTCCCCGTGGAAAGGCTGTCGGAATACACGAGTGACCAGGAAATAAGCCCGTAACCAAGCGAGGCCGCAGACGCAACGACGCAAATTACGACAGCCCAGAGTGGGACTGATTGTTGAAACGCTTTGGAGAGCTTTCCGTTGGCGATACGGATGTTGATGATCTCATGCCTCGCTTTCGTGCAAGTCATAAACCGTGCTGGTGAGGTAAACAGGTCCGAGGACAACACTGTCGAGGATGCTGGCATAAGTTGCTTTCGTGAAACTTGCTGATTGTTTGTCGTAGGGGAACCCGATGGCCAACGATCCGCGCAGTCAAAAGATCATTTAAGATGAGCGTTGCGGTTACGAATTTCGTGGTGTACGATTGTCAAGACGGCCGAGATTCAGGGGAAGGAGTGGGCTGAGGAATAGCCGCCTTCCTCGACTCCAGGTAGGGTGATCCCTTGAAATTGGGGAGCTGGATTTGATGGTAATATAACAGAGCATGGTTCATGAAGGAGGGGTGAAAACAAGACATTTGGCAAGGGCATGGTCAAGCGGTAACCAAAGCGGCCTCGGGGTGTGCCAAAAAGTGTGTGCGGCGCGCTGGCGGGTTCGGATAATTTTCCGGACCTCCTCCTTCCTTCCGTCATCCAACCTACCTTCTTTGCCGCGTTTCCTTACCTCCCTCCCAAACCTTCACGTTCCATTATGCCCGTAAGTTTCTGTATTCACCCTTTCCCACCAGGGTGAAAATTACTGGAGAAGAACCATTCGAACTAAATGCATTAAATCCGCTCCCACAGAGGCAATCCCGAGGCTCATCTCGTCCCGCTCCCCGACCCGCTCCCAACCCTCCCCCTCAATCCCGTGGTGCCCACACCACCACAGCTCCTTACCCATCTCACACCGCAACCCCAAGCCAATCCCCGCCAGTCCCTCACCAAACCACCTCGACGCAAACGAGCAACGGTCCAGGGATGCTGGCCCAAATGGCCGCCACGGCAGGTTCCGTTGCCGTCGGATCGACCATTGGCCATGGTATCTCTTCCATGCTCTTCGGAGGCGGAGGGGGGCACAGTCAGCCCGTCGAACAAGGCCCTCCAGTTCAGCAGCAGCAACAGACCTTCCAGCAATCCGGAATGAGCTGTGAAACACAAGCGAAAGGTCCGTAACCTTTATCCCCACCCTTGTTTGCCCAAGCAGAATGCCTATTTATTTATTTGTGTTTTCGTCGTGGCAGATTTCACCAAGTGTCTGGAGGCTGCCGACGTTCAGACTTGCTCCTGGTTCCTCGAGCAGCTCAAAGCTGTGAGTCCCACCTTCTCTGACACATGCTGGCCAAGACTCATTTCACCACCCGACTCCAGTGCCAGGCTGCTGCTTCGAGATACTAGGTTCCGGTCTCATAGTGCTTCTATGCTTAATGCCTGTAACCGCTGATAGAATGCATAATGTTTCCCCCGCTCATTCACTAAATCCGTCTGGCTTGCCGTTCCCCGGAATCTGTTGGGATTGCTACTCCCGTCACATCATCCTTAGCCCCCCATGCAACGGTCAGGAACAATGTTGACTCCCACCCTGCCGGTGGTTCGTGTGGTCGATATCACCATCAGGACTTGAATATCACGGAATGCGTCAGTTCAGAGCACGACCAATTACTAGCTGCGATGATACCTCACAGTAGGTCCACGGATCCACCGTAGCATGACAGAGGAAAGGCATGAACGAGTTCAAGAATTGTTGTACAACGGATTATCTACTTCCTAAAGGTCTTCACCTAGATCTTAGCTTTCCCTACAACAAACTTCTGGCGAGCGACTTCTGCCTCCTCAGATGGAACGAGGACAAAGTCAAATTGGAGGAGCTTGAAGGTCTTGCCATTCGGGAACCCTCTGAGCCGAGCTTCTTCCTCGTTATCGACGACTTTCAGATCCTGCCCCACGGTTAGGATCCAATCTTAGTCGCCTGGAACGAAGTACATACCACGACTAAAGACCTCTTGACACCAAAAACGGCATCGCTCGAAAGCCACTTATCACCTCTCGCATAGAGGGCGGTAACCAGTTTTCTATAGCCAGGGGCCTCGATCGAGACGTGTAGGTGATTTGGCCTCATATTATGACGATTGAGGTGAGTGAGTAGCTCTCCGACGGGTCCCTAGCCACACCGAATCATTATCGTAGGCTGAAATCAGGGTGGGATCGCCGTACATCACCTGGGATAGCATACGCCACGGGCACGACAGCCCTATAGCCGTAGCGACCCTCCTCGTCACTCCGCAGTCTTCCTCTACAATCAGGTCTGGTCCTATCTGAATACTGCGTATCGTAGAACCCTTTTGGGCTCTTATCATCAGCGATGCGGATGAAGTATACCAAACAAGGCAGTACCCTCAGAATCGGTCTCCCAAGTTTCAATTGTAGCATTCGGCACCGGCTTTCCATGTGTATCCAATACACGGCCTTCGACGTACATATACTCTCCCATACCTTCGGACGCGATGGTGTCTCCGATAGTGACTAGAGATTGAGTCAGAATAGCGCTGGGAGTTACTAGGGGTGACCGTACCATCTGGTGCATCATCGGTGAAGAATGGGCCAAGGACTGAACTAGCCGTCCCTCCGGAGACTTTAGGATTGTTCAATCCGTCCACGAGCGCAGATACCCCAAGGACATCGGAGAGGAGAATAAATTCTTGCCTGATTGGGGTGCAGGCCTGGCCTGTGCGAGTGAGAAAGTTGATCGCGGTCATCCATTCCTCTGTGGTGAGACTTTTGAAAGTTAGAGTCGTTGTTGTTTTTCAAGTAAGATTGCGTGCGCTTGTCCCACCCACCTGGTCTCTCCGACGAACTGGTGAAGATGGGTGATCAAACGAGAGAAGATAAACTTGGTTCGCCTGCATCGCTTGTCATGAGATCAGCAAGATTGTGGTCTTGATACAACGTGCTCACGGGTTCTCGACCGCCTCAGTTAACTTCAGCAAGTTAGCAGTAATTGTCTCTGGACTCTCCGGCCACTGCACATATGGTCAGCTTCCACGATGATGAGGTCATCGGCAAAGTGCCATACAGGGAGGTCTAGGTTGGGCGGAGAGATCCCATTATACTGGGGACCGCTGGCAGACCCTCTCTGAGGCATGTTTCGGGGGGTGGCGATAGTAGGAAACAACTATGCCCTCCTATCTGAATAGCATTTTATGGAACTTCGGAGTGTCCGGATCTTGTGCTTAAGCGAGACAGATGCGTCGGCACTGTCCGGCCCTCTAAGTACTGGCGGTCTATGAGTTGCACATGGAGGTGGGGCAGAAGTACAGAGTCTCGTTCTACATCTCAAGCCACTGCTTGTGCCGCCTGACCAGTTCATTTACAATATCCTCTTCAACCTCTTTTTCTGGATCCTTCTCCAAGTCGATGCGCACCCACGTCTCCGCAAACCGGGGCGCGGACGGATCAGCGTCGTGTGTCCTATATACAAACGCGACCTCAAACTTTCTTCTGTGAAGTTCGTTGGCGATCACAACGCTGTGGCCGTATCTCTCTAAGGCGGCTTGTGCCTTGGGGATGAGTATTCCATCATCCGTCTCCAACTTGATTGGAGAGCGATTCAGCGGCGGAGTGTCGCGATCGCTTGTTGTGTAAATACCTTGAAAGACACGACGAAACCCTGCCGGGTCCACTCAGCCACCATAGGCTTCAAAATTTTCGGTACCTGGTCCATCTCAATATGCAGACTCCCCTTGCCTGACTGGATCTTGTGTACCGACTGCGGAGATATCAGCCAGGATCGGAGATTGAGGCAAACCAATACGAAAGCAAATACCATCTTCTGTCTCGGCAAGAAGAAATCACTAACAGCCGCAGCCAGATAGTACATCGCATCCTTCCCGAGCACAGAAAGCTCCTGGCTAACCGCCCTCAGCAACCACAAATAGTCGTTTATCGTCACAAACGTCAGCGTCAGCATCGTCCCAGCCTTTTGCACCGACTTGTACGACTTTAGGACCCCAAGCAGGTGATCCCGCTTGGACGATGTAACGGATATCGAGGGAGGGGCGGTCGAACCATCCGGAGGGTCATCTATCTCAAGCAAGTCCAAGAACGGGTTCGTAGAGTGGGAATAGTGTCGGCTGAACGGTTGGAGACTAAACTGCCTGTGCATGAATATCACGGCGTATCCGGCTTTGAGGAAGTACTCTGCGGATGTCGCACCACGAGTTCCTGGAAGCCATCGGAACGGGAGTGCACAGAAGCCACGATAAGGGCAAGGTAAGAGATATCAGGACGATACGGGCTTAGCTCACCGGCACTGAAATTATCTAAGAACCGAACACTGAGCACGACGAGGACCAAAGGAGGAAATCCCCATTCAGCCGTGAATCAAGGGGTTTGGTGCAAGTGATACTGAGTTGATTGCTCACACATTAAGTTCCAGAGGGACGGTCGTTCCTCCGCTCTGCAAGGCACCGGACTGGAATCAGCACGCCTGGCCCAATAGTGAGGCACAATAGGGCCACAGACGGTCACTAGAACGACTTTCTTCCCATGCTCCCTTTGTTGCTTCAAAAACCCGCGAACGGATTGAACGTCCTGCTCAATCGTTGGTGGTGGCGGTTGCGTTTGAAAGTACGCTTCAGCGGAGAAGGTTGTCGGTAAGGTTTCCATCTCGCTGCACGTTAGCGTGGGTTGTTGGGATGGGATGGGTATAAGACAGGATCTGAACGGGTCGAGGGAACAAAGCCGCTCCGAGGATGTGGCCGAGCGGCGGGAGTGGTACCAATCAGATGCAATATCAAGTCTAACATTGTTGCGGATATCTTAACGCCGCAACGTGTTAAAGTTAACCCTACAGCGGGAGCGACGTGGAGATGGATCATGATGTATAGCAGATAATGATACAAGTAGGATGCAGGAAAGCAATGCGCGACAAATCGGAGCGAGGGAAGGGAGGAGGTGGAAAAGTCAGTGAAAGTGGAGAATAAGGTCCTCAAGAAATGTTCAAACATATGCAATTATTAAGAGCTGGAGAACGTTGCCAACCATTCGTCGATACTTTTCCACACCCCTTCCCTAATGACTTCATCCCACCAACCCATCATGAGAATATCATGCACAGCGTCCTTGGCTCCAATCACCTTGACCCCAACGCCATCGTGTTCCATAGCTCCAACTAATTTCAATACCTCGGTTTCTAGTCGTTCCGCATCTCCAAGTACGACGCATGTCTTGGGAAAGCCTTCGAATAAAGCGAGCTTCCTCGGGTTAACGGTCGTGACACGGCGGAGAAGAGGCAAGTTGACGTCAGAGTGGCAGTAAGATGGAACGAGCAACGGTCCCTGCGGACGCTTTAACATCGAGGGCATCTTGGATGCCAAGCTTGGGGTGATGTTTGGGGTTGCGGAAGCAGATACAGGCGGGCTTGCGTGGGCCACGCTCGGTGTGCGCGTGGAATCATCGGTGAGGATGACAGGGATTCCTTGAGCTTCAACCCTGGCCCGATCTTCGGCCTCCGCCTTGATTTGCTCGAAGTGGGCTAGTGCGTATTCGTTGATACGAACACCAACCCTGGAAGCAATTTTCTCGAACTCCTCGTCGCCGTAGGCCTCGCGTAGTACTCTTTCGCTGGCGGGGGAGATATACGGAGAGTGAATCATCTCCGTTGGATGATGGCCGAGTAGAGTTCGGAGGAGGAGTGCCCGAGGTTCCGGAGTGTCAACGAGATAATCTGTGCTCTCGTGGGGGCGAGGAATGTACGAAGATGTCGTGAATGGAAACGCATGGGCTGTCAGGAGGATTCAGGACATAACACGCCGCAGCTTAGAAGGGTAATACGCACAGGGATCGCAAGATGGCTTGAAGTGCGTAAGCAATCGGTTAGTCAAAAGCAACTGAGACGATGAGGTGGACGTACTGAAAGGAGCAAGAGGCCGTCTGGCGGAGGCAGCAAGTTCTCGTCACGCAACCATCGAGCAGTGGCTAGCACAAGATTACCACCAGAGCTATCACCCATGAGAATGATTTTGCAGCCCTTTGGTCTACCATTCTCACTACATTTGCCTGCGTGTGTTGTAAACGTTGGAACCCCTCGGTCTCAGAAGGGCTATGTGCTCACCGTATTCCTTGACGATGTGATAGTAGACGGCCGCTGCGTCTTGAACGGCTGATGGAAACGAGCCTTGGTGCAACAATCGGTATTCAACAGCTGTGCGGTAATAAGCGTGGTCGTGTGAGTGAAGCTACGGGGAACAGAGTACGAGGATCAATTGAAAGCTCACAATATATTTCAGTGAACCGGCCATCCTGGAAAACCGCCCGGCAGAGGGGTAAGTAAGTCGTTCCAAGAGCGAACGGACAGGATGGAGAGTTAGTCACCTTCGTTAGCCGCCGCGGTATCTTGCTGGTGGGAGATTTCTCGTCCGCTGACATATGGCAATATCCACCGCCGTGCATGAAAATGCCAATCATTGGGAGATCACCCATAGCTTCGAGGTCAATGTCTGAAGACTCATTCCGTAAGCTAGAACCTGATGCGCCCTCCGTCTGGTGGCCTTTCTTTTGCAAGAGCTTGTCTTTCGATGAACAGGTTGTTGAACATTTGCGACGCGGGAATGCAAGGGTGACGTACCTTGAGCGGAGTCGGAAGCCTTGATCGACGTTTTGGGGTGTTTTGGCCACACGAACGTCCCGACTTTTATACACGGGGCCCCTTGATCGTCCAAGATACCTTTCTGGAGATCTTTGGGTAAAGGGTCGATCCACTGGAAGCGAGTTTCTTTGAGACTCGATTGCTTGGGCTCTTTGGTATTGTCTCGGACTCCCCAGACGACACCTGCCATCTCGGTGACTTTGTGGATACGGCGGGTGAAACGGACTGCGACGATTTGTTTGATTGACCATGACTCTCTAGGCCTCAAAGACCGAGGCATTAGGAGATAGTAAGCGACCCATATCGGGACGAGGAAGAGCGTAGTGGTGAGACGTTGAGCTACGTAGAGCGTTTTCCATGGTTCGTGTGCGAAAGGCGGATCGCTAGGATGGGGGTGTGCAGACATGGGGGGGGAGTGTTGTAAATGCACCCCGGGGGCGACGATGCTATTTAAGTCCTGACCTTACATGCGTCGAACGACTCGAACACATAACTTGGCTCCATGACATCAGTTCTCCGATCAAAGCCGGGCGACCAAGGCGACTGCGGAGGGGCTTGTGGATAAGTAGATTTATAAGCACCAGTATATATATATCCTCCATCCGACTTCCTAAAGTAAAACCGAAATACAACCAATAAACAAAGCAAACCATAGCGATGAGAGCGGAAGTGAAGAACTAGGCGATGCAGACCCGCTAACTTCGACCGCCTGAACGTACCCGCTCCCGCACACTCCCGAGGCGATGTCCGCGGCGTACGCGTATGCGCGAGCAAGCATGCTCTGAACGTCGTTGTCTGTGATCTTTCCTGGCCCGGAGATTGCTGACAGGTAGAGGTTCATGAGACTCTTGGTACACGACGAGCAACTTGGCTTTGTGTTGTTGGGGATCTGAAGACCGAACAAGACCTGGTAAAAGTAAAGGTCGGAGGCAGTCGGTTGTGCGGCCGCTTGTACGTAACAGTAGACATTTGTGTCCGGGTTGGATAGACACCCAGCTTGACGGGAAAGGGCAAATAGATCAAGAGCGTCGAGAGTATTTGCCACGAAAGGATTGCGCTGGGAAAGCTCGGTGTCGCATTGGTCCTTGAGGGAGGACGCGAACCAGTCCATGTTCTGGGTACAAGTATCGGCGTCGACGGTTGTGTTGCAAGTTCCCCACACCATCTCGTTCAGTAACGTTATGTTGGATTGTGCCTGCTTTCGAATCTGTTAGCTCCGCAGGACGGACTCGCTGACCAAGTAATTACCTCTATGAACTGAGATGAATATCCGGCCAGTAATCCGAAAGGTCGGCATCGTCTGAATGGAAGTGACAGAGTCATGTTGGTGTAAAAGTCGATACATGTCTGGGTCGAGAAGTTCTTTGAAAGGGTTGTATCGAACGGTTGAGGAAATGGGGTTGGTAGTGGAGGGTTGTCGGGTATTGTAGGCACCGCTGTGACAGAAGGAGTTGGATTGGCATTTGCGCGGATCGCATGGTGGACGACTGGTGGGTGAGGATCCGGGTGTGGTTGATGGAGTCCCCAGTCGTCAAATTCAGAGCTGTCGTGGGGCAGGGGAGGATAACTGGAAACGTAGTCCAATACGACGGGGTGTGAAATATAACGAGTCGTCAAGGTTATTATGACCAGGAGAGCGGGGATGGCAAGGACACTCCATCTTATCCTTGATGCCGTCTTGCGTTTTAGAGTTGTGCTGGATGAGGGTTCTAGCGAGACGGCTGGCGCAGACTGGTCGAACGATGGTTCTCGCGCAGGGAGAGGGGAGGGCGGGGGTGTGAACATGTGGTAGAAGGATCGTGGGGCGTAAGGAGCGTGGATGTTGGTGGAAACCAACTGGAGGGTGTGTGGACTGTGGTAAGTGGCGGAGTGCGCGCAAGTACGGGACGGCACGAACCTGAAGAACGAGGAGGGAGCTAGTCAACGTCCAGGACGAAGTCACCTAAAGGGCAGCAGCTTGGCGCTTCGCATGTGTCCTTAAAGTTAGAGGACGGGAGAATCCTGGGCAGATCAAATAAGTTTTGTATGCGATCATCCAGCTTTACTTAGAACTTCTCGCGTCCAGGCCGCTTCGAGATCAGCGCCGCCGACTTGTGCAAAGTTTTGAGATGCTTGGGTCGAACGTTCTGCCGCTGAGTGGGCTTTGGGCAAAAATACAAGTCTTTCTTACTGCTATTGGGATGCCACACAAGCGCAGGCGACCACCCCGAATTTCCGGCCGGCCGCTCACACGCACATGTCGTACACTGTTCCTGGAAATAGTCATCGCGGTCTAAGTCCGGCCATCGGTCTCGTTACCTCCGTTCTCCCAAAGCGAGCATTACATTCCTCGTCTCCAATTCAACTGTACATTTCTCGAGTACAAGTACCTATGTCGCTCTTTCCCCACCTCTTCACAACGGAAGTGAGTTTCTAAACGCTCTCCTGAAGGTTGCCCAAGCGAGCCGATCCAAAAAAGGGTTTTTTCTGATCGGCATTCCTCCTGTCACTGTCAGTGGTCCCGTCATCGTTCACTCCCACATCGCGATCTCTCAGATGATGCCTGTGAACCTCAGAGTCCTCGCTGGCCCCTCCCCTTGTTCCCTCGTGGACATCTCAGACAAAGTCAACACAGACCAGGTCCACAACATATCCTCCGACGGCTTCGAGGGCCTTCTATCCCTCCAGATCAATCGCTTCCCCTTACATCACCGCACGGCCTCCTCCGACTACTTCGAACGACCCGATCGTCGGGGGATCACTTGGAGCATTCAAGTACAAGGTCCGTACCCGCTCTCATCCGTCGCTTTCACACCCGAGCGCTGATAATCAAACATACTATCACCGTTCAGGTAGATTCCTTCAACCGCAAACAGCCGATGACGTACTGTTCGGTAACATATTCGAACGCCCCCTCACCCTGCCATGGGGCTCGAGCGCTGCATTCCAGTTCATGAAGTCCGTTTATCACCTATCGTTCGCGTTTCGGGTCCTGACGCTTATGTTTCATTTCCCGCTCCCGCCCAACTCGTAACAGGTATATTGATCCGACTCTTGAACACGATTTGACTTCGCAAACCAAGCCCTGGGCTTTGTCTCCGCTCATCTCGACGATGCCTCACTTTGCCCATCGGGAACTAGGAGAATCCGACACTCTTCCCGAGTTCCCACCTCGAGAATCGCTGAAGGATGATAATTCTCAGTTGGCAGAAGCCGTCGGAAATCCCATCGAAAGAGAGAAGCTTTCACCTCAGCTGATTACCCTCAAGACTGCGGATCAGCGCCGGGCGTACTTCGCTAGTAAGGAAGCTCGACAATCCATCTCCTTTGGTCCAAACGTGAGTTCTCCCCAACGTCAAGATATTTTCAACAATTTTACGTTGGCAACTCGACTTATGGATTTACGGCTTCGCTTGGCATTAGGATCTCATCACAACAGATTTCTGTTATGGGTTTCTGGAATTCAGCCCGGAACTGGCGCTCAGGATCCCAGGAGGAATCTCGTTTAACCTTACCAAGTATTGGGATGGCCAACCGGTACAATTCGTATGTTGTAAACGACGAAAGCTCCCGGATGACGAAGATTCTGGAAATCAGGAAGGAGTTCCCTGGGAGGAGTTCTTCTGGTGCGTTTCCATCCAACTTGGGGAACAGGTAGAAGACCCCAAGTGCCCCGAACTCGATGTAAGGCAACCGCCCGCCGATTCCTTAGACATAGACTAGAGCCCCACCCTGTTTCATGTCAGCGTCATACCGATAGATCACTTGTTCCGCTGCAGACGAAGCGAGGCTGTCGTATACATGAAACGAGAGGTCTTGTTCTAGACAGGCTTAAGCATAATTAGCTGCAAGTTGCGTGCCCTCAAATAACACTTCTGGGCAACGTCCCAGCGGCTTTCCGCTCCCGCCAATATGAGCCGTTCGGCCATTCATATTCGACGATGCTTGCTGCGTACATCTCACCACTGCGCACGCACGACGTCAGACAACAGACTTCAGGCGGCCGGAACAGCACCCAGAAACGTACCTGTAACCCTCTTTCGGATCGTCGGGAACGTTGTATCTTCCGCGCTCATTTATCGTGCATGGGTTCACGTAGTGCTCGTGTAAGTGGTCAGCAAACTCGAGCACGTTCCTTTCCATCGTACCCGACACCGCGATATAGTCGATCAAGCTTCCCGGGGTCAGTCGACGCGTCACCGTTGATAGCGGGATAGGCCAACCTCAGATGAATGACGTGCTCGCACAAACCCACACCCCCAGCGTGGGGGCAGACGGGGACACCGAACTTGGCGGCCATCAACAAAACCGCGAGAACCTCGCTCACCCCAGCGAGGCGGACGGAGTCGACTTGGCAGACGTCGATGGCTTCGGCTTGGAGGAGTTGCTTGAAGACCATCCTGTTATGCGCATGTTCACCGGTGGCGACGCTGATACCGTACGGCTTGAGGGCTTTTCGGATGGTGGCGTGGCCGAGGATGTCGTCTGGAGCGGTGGGCTCCTCGATGAACCTAGAGAAGGGGGATCAGGGCGACCCTGTGCTAACAAGAGCTCCCCAAACACGTACCAAGGCTTGATCTCAACTAAGCCTTTGGTATACTCAATCGCCTGGTTCACATCCCACACTTGGTTCGCATCGATCATCAGCACCGCACCCGCTGGTCCAGCATTCTTTCCCCTCAGGCCCGGACTTTTAGGATCCTGGGGATCCCTGTCCTTGGGGAGGTATTGGGGGTCATCAATGACAGACCGGATAAGCTTGCCTCGTCGGAGGTCAGACTCCAAGTCGCTCCCAACTTTCATCTTGAAGTGGTTGAAACCTTTGGCGACGGCTTCTTTCGTCAGCTGGAGGACTTTTTCGTCGGAGTATCCTAGCCAGCCCACTGAAGTGACGTAGGCGGGGTAACTGGATCAAGGGGAACGGTTGATGTCGAGATCTTAGGAATGAGAGACGAGAAGAGGGAGATACCCAAGTTGCCGGACCTTTTCTTCGCGTTCAGCTTTGCTGGCCTCCTTTTCTTTCAGCCATTTCAAGGCTTCTTCGGGAGTGATGACATCGGTGATGTACCGGAAGGTCGTGGAGCGGACCAACTCTTCCTATAAGACCGAGCCGGTCAGCGCAGTCTCGCGAACCGGATAAGACCGGGCGGAACGTACAGGTGTCATATCCACCACCAGCTTCCACAACGGTTTTGATCTTGATCTGGCGTACATATCCCAGATGGCGTTTCCGACCGCGCCGGTGGCGATGTGGATGACGCCTTTTTCTGGGCCGATCCTAAACAGCATTGACCGCACATTCGTCACTCATGAGATGGGTGGAGGAGCGCTAGTTTCGTACCAACGAAGCTGTGAGTCTGCGGTGAGGTGGGTCCAAGTCTTGCCCATATCAGCGAACAAGTCCTCGACTCCCTTGCCGACAATGCGATCTGCAACATTGTGGATCGCTTGGCACACCTGGCTCAAGACGATCGTTCGCAATCAAAACCGGACGGAGAAACGGGTCTGGGACGCACGATATCGTTGCCGCGTCCGATTGTGAATGTCATTCCGAAACCTTTGAGATCCGGAGAGGACGTTTTGAGGGTAAGATATGCAGACGAGTAGTCGCAATCGACGTTCCTACCATCCCAGAGCACAAGCACATAGGTCCCAGTGTGCATATTCTGTTGGGAACTGGAAGCTCAACTCACATTGCGTCGGTTCCATCTCCAGTCAAGGAGGTCGGGAAACGAATATCGTGGGTTTCGTAGCCTGTGATGATAACGTCTGACATTACAGGTGGGGGGATGGGGCTAAGGAGTTGGCTGCTGACCTCGCACTGAAGCCTCGGCCGTAACACTGTTACACTATTGCGGTTCGGGCGGACCTGAGCCACTGATCGGGCCGGGCGGACCATCCTTCTGCAAGTTGCCGGGTTCACCAGAGCAGCGGCTCAGCTTACCGCAGTGGGCCAACTTATGAACAACCGAAGTGGTCCACCCACGCCCTCGACTGCAACGCTCCTGGAAACACCTATATGCACCTACGGAGGAACATAGCAACCGTCGTGAGGATGGGATGAAGGGGCGACTATTGTTTGACAGGTTAGGAAGGGTGCTTGACGACGGTGACAATTTGGTTGTAGGTCCGACTTTCGGTTGTGTGCGTCGGTGTGCTGGCTTTTCGGTGGGCTCATTCGACCTGTGTGGGTGCACAACCTCACTCTGGAAGTTTCGGCTAAAGTGTCAGAAGTCTCCCGGACGAGTATATAGACCGCCACCGCCCCCCGACACATTTTCCCTCATCCCCTCGCCTCAGAGTCACTCAAGATAAACACGATCCTCTACCTCCCCTCAGCTTACCTACTCCACTCTGCGAAATGTCTTCCGTCCAGATCGTCGCCACCACTGTCTCTTCTGAGACTTCCCCTCGCACCCGCACTGTCGCCGGCTCTTGGGATCTTATCCCTTCCACTGCTATCCCTGAGGCAGGATCTTCCACCATAATCTCCGGCACTCTTGTGCCCGTAGAGCTCCCCATCACCCCGCCACAAGTTTCCACCCACGCTCCTCACCAGTCTCTCCAGTTGGTCGAAGTCGACCCGTTCGATAACTTCTTCGGAATCTCGCACTCCTCCCCATCCAGCCGCATTGGAGGCACCCGCGAATCGAGGCACGATATTACCCTACCTCCATACCACGGGGAAGAACTCCCCGCTTATTCGAGATGGGACGAGGAAGCTGGAGCGAAAGAACCTCCTACCCTTGCCATGTACATGTTCAAGTACGGGTTTTGTAAGTTCCAGTCTTCCCATCACCTTCGCCACCGTGACTTATGAGTTTTTCGACAGTGTTCCCAATTTTCTGGATATTGGGATCCCTCGTCCTCTGTATTCCCCTTCGCGCGCCTGCCGGCTGGGAACCCACAAAGACAGCTGAAGAGCGTGCTGAGCTGATCGCTCACATGCGCCAAACCGAAAAGAAGTGGGCGAGGCGCTGCCTCGTTGCCCTCGTATCCTTCATCATCATCATCATCATTGTTGTCGCTTTGGCCGTCTGGTCAGCAACGCGATACTAGTCCTACGTCCATGAACACCGTCCTCTTCGATCCCTTTTGTTCCCAACCCCTCTCTTTTCTTTTCTCTCTGCCCTGGGAGTAGCAGCGCACTCCTCGCCACACTCGCTCTTTGAAAAATGTTTTGCTTATCGCTTTCGATTTAGTTTTTTATTTTATGCGGACGTCCCCGATGAGAATCATGTACAGAATAATGGCTTCGATGTATCAGTAGCCTTTGAGAATTAAACCAGCTTATAGATGACCTCCATGGATATGAAATCCTGCAGCTAAACTCTCACAGTCCATTTGAACGATAAAATTACCAAGTCCGTAAGTACCTGCAAGCCCTGACAACGGCTCGGGCCTTGGCAGTCGCATTTCCGATCGGCCAGAATGAATAATGATTGAACGCCACATGGAATCGCTCAAGGGTCCCAAGGCAATTCCCCTGGGTAGACCGAATCCCAGTCGGAATCCCTGCCACTATTACCTCGCTCATTCACTGAACCAAAGAAGTTCCACCAGGAGTTCCGTTCCGGCTTCTGAGACCCGCCATCCGGACACCACTCCAACAGGCCCCTCAGCTCTTTGGCCGAAGCCCAGTAAGGATGAAACCTGAGGAACGGGTTGCGCGCAATTCGTTTGGAGGCCAATTTTGAGTGGCACCCATATGTGTCCCTCTTGTACGGAAGATAGGCGTTAGTGAGCTAGACGCAAAAGACTGTTGGTTTTGTTGTGGACTAAGCTAAGTACGATAACGTACCTCTCCGTGCTTGGCTTGATCTGTGACGTGCTTTTGGCCGCCGTCAATGCCGATATATTCGAGTTTGCCCTCCGGCCAACGAATCGCTCTTCTATGCAGTTCTTCGAATCTTCGCTTCTTCATAGCGTAGCCAACGACGGTTATCCATGAGGGGTATCTGCCTTGACATGGTTTAGAGCGGGTTCATGTGTGGTCCGTTCGTGTACAACAAACCTGTTACTTCATGGAACCTGGCAACTGAGAATATGAGATTTTGGTACGAGTCTAGCGCATAGTCCTCAGTTGTCGCTCGGGGGAAGAGACGGGTAGATGAGTACGTTGAAGGAAGGAGCTTTGCTGCCACGGCAAGACGGAGGTATGATTGGGCTTCCGTGTGTGGAGATTCAGGACGTGTCTGTCCGCTATACAGGCGGGAACTGTATTCAGCAGAGTCCCGCCGAACTTGAACGGAAAAAAATCACCCGCTGAATACCAGTAGCGACCTTTCGTCACCGAGCGCAATCTCAGCCCTGGTCGCTCGTACGGTCAGCTCAGACCCCAAGGGCTACAAACGGCATTGTCTCACCCAACAGCAATATGTTCCCAAAACACTTGAATCTTTCCGGTGCCCTTTTGGTAGGGTTTCAAAATCCACTCTGAATCCTGAGACCGCTTTTCAGGATCGACGCCCTTCCAAATGGCGTGTCCAGGCACAATGATGAGGTGGTCCAGTGATTCAGCCCAGGGTTCTCTCATCACATGTTGGGAATTGTCGTTCTCATCAAATAACTGGTAGGTGTTCCTTCCGAAATATTTGTTTGGTGAGGAGGAGCTGTCGAGGTAATGGGCGAGGTTGAGCAGCAACGAGAGAGCGGCGATCGAGGAGATGGTGATGAGACCGAGGTTCGTAAGCCTGCATCGTGTGAGCAGGATGTCCAGTAAGCTCCTATAGACGGAGCGATGTGGGTGAGAATGTACCCGATACCGACGGGACAGAACAGGGGAAGGGAGCATTTGGCTGTTGCCGATGCTGGTGGCAGGGACGAGAGCCGACGCTCGACGGTTCCAACAAACGGATACAAACAACGGGCCGGCGACCCTGGTATGTAAACCAACGCTGACTCAAGATTGGGCGTTGGGTGAATTGGGGGGAGACAGATGCATGTCCAACATCAAGATTCGCTCCCGAGCCCCTATCCCGTAGACCAAAGAGGCTACCTCGCCTCCGCCTCACGATCCAGAGTTCCAAGCGTTATCAGTAGCGATGACCACTCTGGTCGAAATCGACCTCGAGGTTGCCTGACTGTGTACTTCCATCCGATCTCTTTCCCAGAGGCCTGTACTCCAGCAGGGTGGGACAAGATAGGGCATCCGGATATTTGTCCATGTTTGGCAAGGCACTCGTAATGACGACGGACATACGAGACCAACTGCAAATGGCGCTTTCGTTAGCCACCTGCGCAGGTTCAAGGACTTAACCGGCCTTGTGTCTATTTGCGCATACTTCGGTTTAGGAGCGCCTCGGATATCCCCGGCACGTTTAACTTGTGCATTTCAGGCGCGAGCGCGACACCGTTTCTCACGGGAGACTTCTTGACGTACTGTTCGTTCACTGGGCCTCTTTATCTTCCCCAAGGCGCAATTGAGATAGCTACCAGTGTAGAATTTGGGTGTTTATCATACGTGAAGGAAAGATGCACGGGCGCCTGGGTTCCTGGTGATCGGCGGCATGTGTGACCGTGACAGTTGGTCACTCGTCCCCGCCAAAAGTTCTGGTCTTGGCAGGATTCCCTGGACAGCACCCTGCCTGTCGCCCGTTCGTTTTTCTTCCCTTCAGCCCTCCTCCCAACCGAGCCCGTCGCCATCAGCCAGAGCGACCTTGACCCACATATCGCTCTGCTGAGTGTCGTCGGGAATATCTAGAAAGATGTCGACCCCGTCGCCTCCTTCCCAAACTCCCTCTGACGACCGTAGCTCGTCAGAGTCCCATAACTATGCCCCTGCCTATCCAGAAAGCCCGGGTCTGACGACTCCCCTTTCTCCTCCCCAAATGTCTACTGTCCCTCGCCAACGCGCTCTTTCCCAAGGACAGGATTCCCACCCCCCTTTACGATCTGCCTCAACCTCCTTCGCCTCCTCCCCTCTAAATCCAAACGCACGCTCACGACCTGGTTCATCACTCAGTGTCTTCAATCGCCTCGCTTCAGAAGATGCGACCACTCTCTCCAACGCCCAGCCTGGTCAGAGAGGCTCCATGATTCTTTATCGTCTTGCGGCTGTTGATGACATGAGCGTCCTTCACCCTCCGCGGAGTACCTGGCACAACAGGGATTCTATAGCCTCAACGTCCGACTCTGTATTTTCCCTCTCCTCAGACTCCAAATACCCTTCCGGTCTCTCTGCGCACTCTCGGGGGCTGGTTCCTTATGCGTACGACCCTGATACTGACAATGTTTCCGAAGACGATGATCACCTTCACAACCCTGATCCTAAGGACAAGGACGAGGGAGCTGGATTATGGAGCAGCAGAGGATGGCTAAACGTCGGAGCCCTTGCCCTGTTGATTATTGCTCTCCTCTCTCTCTTCATCTGTTATCCCGTCGTGATTTACTACCAAGGGAACGCTCGGAATCAACAGCTGGCAGCTGAAAACTCGCGCGTAAACAACCCCAGCGAAAACATAGCCCAGCCACCAAACATGTTCAAGATGCCCAATCTAATTGACGACGAAACTCCCGAGAGCGCCATGAACCGGACTGGTTGGGATGGAGAAGAATACGTTCTCGTCTTCTCGGACGAATTCAACACCGATGGTCGCTCATTTTATCCCAATGACGACCCTTACTGGGAGGCTGTCGACCTGTGGTACGGGGCCACCAAAGACCAAGAATGGTATGACCCTGGGCAGATCACTACCAGAAATGGTGCTCTCAGGATCAAAATGGAGAACAAGGAGACACATGGGCTTCCGTACAAGAGTGGCATGTTGCAGAGTTGGAATAAGTTCTGCTTTAGCGGCGGGTACTTTGAGGTCTCTGTCACCTTCCCCGGCCCCAATTCCAATGCCCAAGGATATGTACGACTCTTCACCCTCATGAATTTCTGTGTTCCTGATCATACCATGTAGTGGCCTGGTGTTTGGACCATGGGTAACCTCGGACGACCCGGCTATGGCGCGACTACTGACGGGCTTTGGCCATACTCGTAAGTCATGCTTGCTCAACTCCCTCCTGTTGCTAATCTTTTCCAAGGTATGACACGTGTGATCTCGGAACATTCCCTAACCAAACCTTCCCTGATGACTCCGGCCCCCCCGCTGCCCTACGAACGGATATGGGACGCGCTCAGTACAATTATGAGCTATCTTGGCTCCCTGGACAACGTCTATCGTGAATCCCTTGGCACATTCTTTTCTGAATCACACGTCGCTGACGACCTTACTAGGTCTTGTACCTGTCCTGGTGAGGATCATCCAGGCCCAACTCCCAACAAAGGTCGAGGTGCTCCTGAAATCGACGTATTTGAAGCTGAAAGGAACAAGACGGGCGCTCCCGGTGGAATTGTCTCGCAATCAGCCCAATTTGCCCCATTTACTCACGACTATCTATTCGATAACTCCACCTCGGACAAGTATACGATCTACAACCCTGACATTACTGTCCCAAACAGTTATAGGGGTTCAGCTATGTGCGTGACTATGTCAATCGTTTGGCTCACTTTGGCTGACTACACAGAATATAGGCAACAATCAGTTTCTGCCTTGACCGATGTACCAGATGACATGTTCGAAGGTTCAGGGCAGGTCTTCACCAAGTTTGGCTTCGAGTACTGGGCAGAACCGACTGCGCCTGGAAATGGGTTCATCACGTGGATGGTCAATGGAAACCCGTCACATCGGGTCGCTGCGGATGCCATGGGACCAGATCAGGGTCCTGACGGTACTGGTGTTGGACGTCGTATTATTCCTGAGGAGCCTATGGTAAGGTTTTGTGTGACCTACCTCGTTTACAGGCTCTCATCACGGTTTGCAGGCGTTGATCCTCAACTTGGGTATTTCTCCAGGCTGGCAAGCTATCGACCCTTCTACTCTAACGTTTCCCACGGAAATGCTGGTGGACTATGTTCGAATATACCAACGGAAAGGGTCCGAGAACGTTGGGTGTAGTCCAGACAACTACCCTACTGAGAAGTACATCATCGACCATCCGGAAGCATACAAGAGTGAGCACAACGTCGCATATTCCCCGCCACCAGGGCTTGATATTCATCATGTTAGATCCCAATATGACGATGTGGAGGGGCGGCGTACCAGGAGGTGCTGGGTATTCTTGGCCGCGCAACGGATTGGTGAGTGGTGTCCGTCTTTTCTGCACGGTTTCTGATGTAAGATCCCGGACTCGCAGTACTCTGGAAGCTGTTAACGCGATATGGACTTCCCTGTCCACACTCCCTATCCCTTTCTTCTTGCTTTCTACGGACTCATTTTTATCAATTTCTTGCCCTCTTCTCTCCCATGCTGCGAAAGCAAAGACATTTGTTGTTTGACTAACCCGCATGACCCGGGGAAACGGAGGCTTTTTGGAGGTACAATGGACTCTTTATCCCATGTCTCTCATCACTGTCCATCTCTTTACCCCCTTACCCACCACCATCACATCCGCCATATAATCCACGGTTCATCGTGTACTTTAAGATCATTACCCCTCCACGCCTGACCACACCATGTTTTTGGGCCTTATCCTTCGCTCACTGATGGTCCTCTTTCCCTCTACTCATCACATACTCCTCCCACTTCTCCATCATTACGCGCAGGACAATAACCATTGTTGGTAACCACATCGCGACCTTCCAGCAGTTCTGGCTATTTTTCATCCCCAGCCTCACATTCCCTTCTTTTAATTCAAACGGCGCATTCCTCTCTCACCTCGTTTCACCATAACGGTGTACATATAGCCCATTCATTTGTCTTCTTGGATTGGTTTGGAGCCCCTTTGGGAGGATTGCGATTCGTGTTATCTATGTGGACTGACTGGAACCGTTGGCATTGGTTTTTTTGGGCGGCGAGGGTGGTTGTCTGTTAGTATAATCATAGATAGAGTACAATGAAAGGGAAAATAATAACTCAGTAGGTGAAATTTTGACCGCTGGTGCGCAGCAGCCTATGCGAGTCCGAGCCCTCTAGCTGACCAGCTCCTCATCACCACCAGAAGCTGATTCCCGATCATTGTCTCTTCCATGAACTCCAACGACCCGAACGCATTCACGGGTCATGCCTCTGGATTAGAGACGGCCGGCCGGGGCAAATAGAAACCGACCATATGGATCTGTGGAGCGTTGATTGTCATTCTTGGCGACCCAGTGTGGTCGTTGTCGCACGTGCAAAGCCACCCAGCGAGACACGGAATACTTCAGTGATGGGATGGAATCAATCTCTCTCTTCCTGGAATGCAACACGAGGTTCATATCATGAGTCTGAGGCTTTGTATACACCCTCTCACCCGACCTTGGTGGCATGGACCTTTGGGTGTTTTTCTCGAATCACTCAACCCTCTTACATTCCTCCCCGCAACCACAGCTGGACCTGCGAGGCCACCAGGATACGACTCGATCGCCCTGATGTATCTTGCCCAATGCACCGAGCTTTTTCAAGGGCGTGCCTCCATTATATTTGGCTAATCCTTGGTGGTGTGACCTCAGACGGATCATTATCAGAAGCAGAATCTGTGAGGAGCCTTCGTATATAAACTCTTGCGGGATGGGGACCTCACTGCTTCTTTGTTCTTTTCTCCCCCTTCCCTGTCTACTAGCTTCCTCACTCTCTCATCAAGAGGGTTATCTTGACACCGAGACACCGAGGAAAGGAGGGTCATAAGAATGAAGCGGGTATGTACTGTTTATCTCTGTGAATTCGCTCCGCTCTCGTTCGCTCAACACATTCCCCTCCCCGGCTCCAGTACAGTACGCGGATCGCATCGAACCCTGTACGTGACTTGCGTTTCCACTCCCATTTCACCGTCTGACCTGGCTTTAGTACCTGGTGGGATCGTTCGCATGCATCGGAGGTGGCCTTTTTGGCCTGGACATCTCGTCCATGTCCGGCGTCTTGAACGTTTGTGCCCTTCCACCTTGATCTACCAGTCACCGGGTGCCTAATGACTTTCTAGAATGAGGCGTACAAAAGGACGTTTGGCTACCCAGGATCGAATGCTCAGGGTGCCATAGTCGCGGCCATGCCTGCAGGCTCCTTCGTCAGGGCTCTCTTGGTCACCAAGTTAGCAGATGTCATAGGAAGGAGACCGACTATCATGACCTCTGCTTGGATCTGGGTTATCGGTTCTATCCTTCAGTGTGCTGCCCAGGACCGTGGAATGCTTGTTGTCGGTCGAATCTTTTCTGGAATGTCAATTGGCCTTGCTTCATCTTGTGTCCCTCTCTACCAATCGGAGATTACGAATCACAACATCCGAGGGCGAATTGTTTCACTACAGCAATGGGCTATTACATGGTAGGGAAAGGCAGTCAGTGGGTTCTAGCCGGAAACTGTGACAGATTCCACTAGGGGCATTCTTATCCAGTACTTCATCCAGTTTGGATGCTCCTACATCAACGGCGCAGCTTCTTTCCGTATTCCATGGGGTTTGCAAATGAGTGAGCGACTTGACTGTACTCGCCGATGGGGAACTGAACTGCTTGCCCAGTTCCGGCCATCATCCTCGGCTTGGGCATGATGTTTTTCCCGGAAAGTCCCCGATGGCTAATCGACCACGGAAGAGAGGAAGAGGCTTTGGAAGTTCTCGCTGACCTTCACAGTGGGGGAGACCCGAATAACGAACTCGTCCAGCTCGAATATGAGGAAATCAAGGCCCAGGTGCATTTCGAGAAGACGGAAGGTGCTAAATCGTACTTGGACCTCCTCAAGCCCGGCATCTTCAGGCGTGTCACTTTGGGCTGCTCCCTCCAGATGTGGAGCCAACTATCTGGAATGAACATCATGATGTGCGGACTGTAGCAAATCACTACTTCAGGTGTACTGATGCTGGGACCAACTAGGTATTACATCGTCTATGTCTTTCAAGGTGCTGGTTTGACTGGACGCCGTGGCAATTTGATTGCTTCCGCGGTTCAGTACGTGTTGAATGTGATGTTCACGAGTAAGTTTGAGTAAAAATCCCTCTTCGTCGACGTATAACTCGGCTTTACCTTAGTTCCCGCCATCATTTACATCGACAAGTGGGGTCGTCGACCACTTCTCTTAATCGGGACTATGATGATGGGTTTCTGGCTGTATCTTGTCGGCGGACTTCAGGGTGGTTTTGGTGAATGGGGCATCGTCGATGGTGACCGTGTCTGGGTCATCAGTGACCGCGGTTCAGTCACCAAGGGTGTCATCGTTTGCTCGTACCTCTTCGTTTGTTCCTTTGCCGTTACCATGGGGCCCGTATCCTGGACCTACCCCGCCGAGATATTCCCGATGCGGGTTCGTGCCAAGGCAGTTTCGCTCTCTACTGCAACGAATTGGTAGGTCGCGTCGTTCTTGGTGGAGGATTCCAAGGCTGAGTTTATCGTCAGGATGTTCAACTTCGCTTTGGCTTGGGCTGTCCCCCCTGGCCTCTCCAACATCGCGTGGAAGACTTACTTCATCTTTGGAACCTTCAATTTTGCCGCGTTCGTTCACGTCTTCTTTTGCTTCCCCGAGACTGCTGGTAGGACGCTCGAGGAAATCGAAGATGTTTTTTCTCAAGGACACACCTTCGCTGCCTGGAAGATTAAGCGTGATATTGGGAAGAAGACTCTACAGGAGGTTAAAAGGCGGTCAGAAGCTGCTTCGTTTGATGATGGGTCTAAGGAAGAGAAAAAGGCAGAAGAAACAGCCTAAATGCTTTCAGGTGCCGACATGTTAACACCAGACCTCGTCTCTATGGGCGCCCCGAGCCTCCGGTGATATTTCTTTTGTGAATGTACAGGTTTTCTGGTTATAACTATGGATAGTTGTAAACGTATTCAAGCTTTTCCCAACACGATCGTCTCTTCCCGACTGCCAATAGGAATGCCTTCCGACTGCGGTCTCAGGAAATAGAAGATAGGGCATTCAAAACGAAAGGGCGCGGTGGCCCACGGCAAAAACCCTCACGTGCCAGTGGCTTTTTGGGTGGGTTGAAGGCGGATGCGTCAGCCAAACTCGATCAACCAAATGGGCAGCGATCACAAGCGGAGGCTCACACAACCTCTCCTAGTTCCTCCCACCTCGTCCTAGCGGACGCAATGAACTGCGGTAACTGTGAAAGAAAGCAACGCCAGTTCTATTGTGAAAATTGCTTGCGAGAACAGTGGGTTTCATGCCGCGAACTGTGACTTCAGGACCCTCCCGATGATTATTATCTCTGTTCAGTTTACGAGACAAACGCGCACGGATACAACTGGCGTCTTCAGAACGAGATGAACATATTACTAAGGCATCTAGGGCTCTTGAAGTTATGCGCCCGACTACTCTTCGGAGGGCCGATGTCGTTCGTCAGCAGCAGGCGGTGGATGTCGTTCTCGAGGGACTAGAGCAGTTGAGGAAGAAGAACGAAGCCAGTACGTCCGAAACGTTCCGCCCCTTGGGATCGCTGATGATGGTGACTTTTCCCAGCAAAGGAACGAATACAGACACTACAAAGATCGCTCAGTTCACGCAGAGTAACGCTAGCCACAGCAAAGTCAACATTCATTGGAGCGACCCCCGCTCTGAATGGACTCCCACCTCCACCTACATTCCTTGAATCAAATATATCTAAAGACTCTCAACAGCTCGCTGCACTGTCGGATACGATCACAAGAGCACGCGTGGGTCTTATTCAGGAGCTCGTGGAAGTATTCGATGTCGTCCAAGTAGGTGGAAGACCTGCCGTCGGAGGTATGAAAGGCGCGAAGGGGGAGTGGTCAATTGGTGGATTGATACTTCCTGTGCCTGGGGACGTGCGACGTGAGTTTTGTGCCTCCGTCTGGCGATATCGTGTGACCATTTCTATCTCCAGGGTATCCCTCTCAGTACATAAACGCTGCGGTGACGCACACGATCCATTTCATCAACCTGTTGTCGTTTTATCTTGGGGTCAAACTTCCATTCGAAATCCAATGGACGGGGAATGGACTTGGGGTTGGCGCACCTATGATCGGTGCTAGTTCTGGAGCCGACTCGGGTGGGTGGTCGAAGTAAGTCACTATATGCGTCTCCGACCCACCAATACTAAATGGGCTGCGCAGATGGTCGAAGAAACACCCTCTTCAACTATCATCCGACCAGTCGGGCCCAGCGACATCTTCTCCTATACCTACAAATGCCATTTCGACAGGACAGGATCTTCGATCCTCCGTGTCAATTTCTCCAGAGTCTCCTGTCGACTCGTCTATCCTGCATTCGAAAATGATGTCCGCTTCTACGACGCCGGTCATGGTTGAACACCCGACCACCCTCATGGAACCCAATTATTCCGGTGACCTCGCGAACGACTCGTTCACGACTGCGTTCGCGATGCTGTTGTACAATGTCTGCTACCTTGCATATACGCAGTCGGTAGATATACCCTTGTCCCAAGCCGGTGATGCCTTGAGTAATCTTTGGGCGGTTTGTTGCAGTAGCGATCTGGGAAGGTGAGTACATGCGGTTCATTTTTTGCCAGCCAAACATGTACGCATGTCATTTTTTCACAGGCGCTCGCATGCAACCACACCGATTCTCCCCCCACCAACCCCGCAAACCTTCCCTCTTGACTTTCCACAGTTGTTGCAGGCGACAACTGCGAGCCCTACCCGACTTCGTCCAATCAAATCCTCAAAGAGGCATGGGAAACGTAGGGGAAGCACGATTGTCGAGGAGGAAGAAGGCTGGGATCTCATGAACGATGTTGCCGCTTAATCAATTCCCTAGTATACCTTTTAGCATCGCATGCAATTTCAGCATTTCTGGTCTCGTTTGCATCCTAGAAGAGAACCGTTGTAGCCACCACGCATTGTATGTATCTATCATCGTGTAATTGAGAAGGTGTTCAGTTTATGATTCCCCTTCCATGTCGACGTCTGTATCTCCCTGTTCCTCAGCTTGCTCGACACTTATGTGGCCGGCAGCTCGCCAGACATTGCCCACCGACGCCTTCCATAATCTGACTCGCCCATCGTTTCCGGAAGAACACAAGACGGTCCTTAAACAATGTCAAACTTGTGCTCGGGATGGGGGCGGCAGTGGACTCACCCTGTGACGTTCCACTCAACTCTCCCTACCGATGATCTGACGAGAAGAGGTTACCAAATTGCACCCACTGACCCATTAAAGTACTTCGCTCACTTGTGGTCGTCAAAGTCAGCAATACTTCGTCCTGACCATTTCCCCTCGTTAGATTCTTCGCCAGTTCCATCTGGGCGCTTCACTCTCCATATCCTGACATGGCCATCCCGACTACCAGTGGCGATGAGGTGGGTAGAACGTCCACAGGATGGAGCCCAAGAAACCGAAGTTATGGAGTAACGGGTTTGTGAAGGACCGTTGCCCGATTCATCGGATGCGGTAGTTGTGGGTGAAGGGTAGGGGTCGAGAGTCAAAAGATTTAGTGGTCTTCGTGACGGAGACAGTTGAATGATCTATGGGCCAGTCAAAGTCGTCAGGCGAGGAAGTCGCGTCCAGGAGGTAACATACATGCACTGTCCCCGTGATTGAGGCGCTCACAGCGAGGATCTCTCCCCAGTATCTCTCTTTACACCAGGAGAGACACCACCCGCCATCCGCCTCGCGATGCGGACCGGGCCCAACCCTGGTCAACGACTGTTGCGACTGTAGTGAATGACCTGGGATTGGAGGGGTGTTTTCCAGGGAAGGAAATGCCTGGGGATGAGTATTGAGCGGCATAGTGCTTGTCAGTGGTCCCTGGATGGACGGGAGGGATAAGATATCAACCTCCTCTGTGAGTTGCCACGACGTGAGGACAGGTTGCTCTAAACATTCGTAAATGCGTAGGAAATTATCAGAAGAAATTGTGGCCTAAACGGAGATAAGATCAGTGGGTCGACACTAGTAGAATCCGCGGTACTGACAAGCTTGAGACCGAATTGGTGAGGGGCAAACTCGACCGAGCGGACTGTCGCCTTGGCGTCAACGAGTACGGCTCGTTCGATCCACCGTGAGGCATTCTGGCTCTTTGCACCGTTAGCCTGTGATTCCGGCTCAGAGTACGTCTGTTCCCAGATCTTCACTGTCCGGTCAAACGAGGATGACGCGAGGATCTGTCCAAATTCTGGGTGTGCCCATGACAGTTTGGACACTGTCGCGTCGTGAGCCTGGGTCGTGCGTGAGCTACCGTGGCCCAATCCTTAGGCAAATAAGTTGTTGGCATACCTTCCAAGTGTCTTTAAATGCCCATTCCCCAGTGCTTTCGTCCAGCTTCCAGACTTTGATCCTGGGTGGGGTATGAGCTCTAAGTTGCAATTAAGATATGCTACCAAGACGGAAGACCTTTGGTCAAGACTACACGTCGCAAGGTGCAACCCGTAGAAATCGTACGCAGCATCTGTGACGAGGTCGTCGTGCGCGTTTTGGATGAGACCCGTCTGCATCGTATACAGTGCGAACGGAACACGGCTGAGAGAGGTGGAACCGTTTCTGGATGATCGGAAATCGATCACATTCGAATGGGTAAACTCAACTTTGACATTGATGAAGCTTCCCTCCTGAAAACTTATGGCTTGTCCACCCTCGCGCCTACGTATGTGCTTCAAGTTCAGTCACGTACGGTATCTGAAAAGTGGAGACACAGCGAATGGGAAGATACCGATCATGACCTGGGAGTCCCGCTTGCAGGGTCTGTGACATCCGATGGCGATACTTCGGACCCATTGGGCCTCGGAGGGACATTAGAGTGCGTGAATTACGAGCCAAGCAGGTTTTAGATACTAATTCGGTGTAGTCCCAGGGGGATGGATGCAGAAACAAGTCGGCACCTTCGTCCGTTTTGGTAACCATGCTGTACAAGGCTCATCACTGGTTCCTAGGAGCATCTGTCTTGATAACCTCGAAACAGTTTAACCCAAAGCTCTTTCTGTCGACCGTTCATCCGAATGCTACCTACCAAGATTTGAATGCTGGGCTGGGCAATCTGCAGACATCCATTGATGCACGATCGGAAGCTATTCGAGTGCTGGTTGAAGAGAACTTCGACAGATTCGTCGCTGTAAAGGCTCATACAGATGGTGGGACCCCCCTTTGTTTCCCTGTCGCATTCTCTGATGTCTTATGTAGCGCTCTATGCTGAAATGAAGGAAGGACTCTTATCCCCGCAAGCAGAATATGCCTCACGACCGCTGAAAGATGAGGTGAAGAGTGAGTTTTCACCGACCTCACCAATAATTACTGAAAGCCGACGGTCCGAGCAGAGGCTGCGCAAAAGGCAGACCAAGTCTTCCTGCCAGTTCTCGAGAACGCATCCAAAGTACAGAAGCTCGTCACGACCTTGGGTGTCTTTGAACGTTCCAAATTCTTCTTCAACCTCCCCAGCTCTCTTGTCGAATTGATCAAGTCGGTGAGACGGTTTCCATTCTTCATAGAAGAGTCGCAATGACCTCAGCAGGGTCGCCATGACGCTGCGCTGAGGGACTATAAGAAGGGGAAGTTCATGTTGGAATCGCGACCAGAGCAACTGCTCCCTGTTGGTAACACTTCGAGCAAGGATTCAGTAATTCCAGAGCAACAGAAGCGGATCTTAGACAAAGTCTGGTCGACTGTCGAAAAGGTTATGGGAGAGATGCGAAACCGATTACTGGTTCAACTCCAGGACCCCTCCCGGACGGTCGACGAACATGAAAAAACCATCGAGTATGAGATCTACGACCATATCTTACAAGGCGAGAGCTCACAACGATGTTGCAGGATACTGCTGGAACTCAGCGCAAACGAAGACCCGATGTGGAAATACTTCGACAGTCAGCATGCATTTATCATGAAGCGCATGAAAGAAATTCGCGCATCAGCCTCGGCAGATGTAACAGGTAAAGGGGTTCTTCTTCAATCATAGGCCCGTTTGTGCTCACTGTTCCAAGCCGTTTACGACAGGACCACGCCAAGGATCTTAGGACCGGATCACTTCACCGATAGGCTGGCTTCTGAATTGCGGATCTGTGTCCCCCTCCTGGAATCCAAACAAGGCGAGACAACCATAGGTTATTCATGGTCACCATGTCGGCATTATCCCCCCATTGACCCTTTGGGTAGCTACGACCGGTAATCACGAACTCTGGGAGGTGATCGTGACATACCTCAAGAACGTTTCGGAGGCAATGATCATGTCATTGCCGAGTTTCTGGCGGATAGCGAAGAACTTTCTCGACGGGAAATACAAGAGGGTAAGTTGACCCAAAACCTGGCATTATCCTTGCTGATGGCGAGATAGACGATGAGCTCGCGGAGGAGTCCCGCTCAATGCCGAATCATGGCATTGGACATCGTGAAGCTGTATATCTCCTTCATAGCGGATTTTTTCGGGTTAAGCGACGTTGAGATTACTTCCCCCACCGGTCCTGAAAAACATCCATCCTTCTTACCACACACGTCAAATTCCATTACGATGGCCCATTTCCTTATAAAGATGCTTGGCGAAGTACAAGAGTCCATAAGTGAAATCAGCGCGTTGGAGATCTCGAGCGAAGTCAACACAAATATCAAGAGCTTTTTGGAGAGTGCGCGTCGTGGGTTCCAGAAAGCTTTAATTCATGCATGGAAAAGAGGTCGAGTTCCCCTCTCCCTTCTGTGTGGTCAATAAACTCATCGTCCCCCTGCCACAGATGCTAACATCTTCTACCATCTGGAAAACTGGAAGAGCAATCCCAATGAGCCCTCCACCACCCTGTATCTCACCGAGATACAGACTTTCCAGCGACAGCTCACAACAGCCACGTTCAAACTGGCCGGGGGGGTGGACCTTCCTTCAGCCTCTAACCCGCACAGACAGCTAAAACAGCACGTCGTCAGTCAGGAATTCCTGTCAAATATTACGAAGGCATTCTTAGAGACTGTCTACGCCTTCCTCGATGGGCTTGTTCACTTGGCATCCGAAGAATCCCCTGTCTCGCATGCACAACAGGCCGCGGTAATCGACATGGGAATGGCGCCTGGGTCGAATCCCTTGGAGCTCCTCGACTTGACAGAAACTGTCAGTCATCTTGAGAAAACAAGATAAACCTTGCTTACGCCCTGACAGGAAAATAGGATCCTCCTGGTCGTTTCGAATTTTGGTTACCTCTCAACCGTGTTGGTTCCGAAGATGATAAGCGAGTTAGAAGGGTCACTAAACGTTTCCCTGTCCAATGACCGCCAGGTACGAGGGGTTGCAAAAATTCTGATACCATAACCCACATCCCGCCCAGACCCTCACGAAAGTCGTCCAAGAACTCGACAACACCCTCTTCGATAGTTACATCAAGCCTAAATCCAGCTTCATTACTTCAATCGTGCGCGGTGGTATCCTTGATAATGAGATGGATTGGTACGAGACGCCCCAACCAAAAGGTTGTCCGCCGAGTTTGTCTCAAGATCGAAAACGGCTGACTTTGGATTGACAGATATCCGACCGTATATGTTCGATACTCTAATGTACCTTGTTGGAGTGCATGCCCAGGTCAGCAGCGCAGCGCCAGGCTTACTCGACAGGGCGTTGGGCGCGTTGGTCGATGATTTGGCTGAGGAATGTTTAACGTGTTTCCGGCAAGTGAGAAGGTTCGGCATGGGCGGAATGCTGCGGGTAGGAACATTTCTTCCTGTGAGAGAGAGTGCTGATTCCATAATATACAGGCGACACTGGAGATCGAATTCATGCACCAGACACTCTCGCGACACGTCAGTCCCACGGCTGACAAGACCTTTACAGAACTTTACAACAAGATCTCCCAAGCGTATCAGCGACGACCGGGTGATTCAAACCTGCAAGGTAGTTTGGACGTGGTGAAGAAAACGCTGGCGGAAACCCGACGGGCAACTGGCATTGAGTTCCTCTGTTTTAGGCAGACGAAGGACCGGTTGGCTAAGGGACAAACCGCCGAATCCACTTCGCAGCCGAAAGAGAAGCTTGACAGGGAGAAGACGAGGGCAAAGAAGGAGAAGAAAGCGGAGGCCCTGTAACCACGGCTTTGTTTTGCCTAGTCCTTGATTATTCTAATCCAACTATCGAATTCGGAGGACGACTTTATAACCCCATCTGTGAAAATCGTGTCTAGGTAAGCAGTCATAGGCTTCAGCCTGGATCTGACGTCGTAACGGGAGTAGCACAGGTCAGAGTCCTTCGAGACTGCGGTATGCGATCGCTAGAGAACTCACGCCTGCCCGGTATCGATTCTTGGTACAACTCGTTTCTGTATGCTACAACTGTTCGGCGGGGATTACAAAGCCCCCAGAAAAGGGTGAACGCGATGGGAACAGACAGCGCCAGAGCAATCGATACCCAATCAAATCGGAAACTTGAATGGCACTGTACGATACGATTTGTTGATACCACTAGATAGACTGGAAGTAGGGCTCTCTTGATTTAGTCCTACGTTGAATCCTCTCCGGTGGCCTGAAAGCTCAAGCTCGGACGGGTACCTGTTTTGGTCGAGAATGTGAGACGCACGAGAGACAACGAAGATGCAAAGTGGGCTCGTGGGTGATTTTCAAGACGTTATTACCGAGTTCGAAGTGAGTAACCTTGCTCAAGGTGGGTCCGTAGCCTGATCTACTGGTGAACCCAGTCTCTTCCTGTAGATCGGTTCGTAGCGCCCGAAACCTAGCCTCTCAGGAGCTGTATACAGTTGAAATTGTTATAATGCATGTGGTGAAGATGCATATTTTTGAAAGTGCATAAGGTTTTGGTGGGAACGGTGCTCGTCCGGTGTGATTTTATATTGAAATTGCATAACGCATAACGCATAACCGCCGGGGTGAACTCCCCCTGCCATTTATGCATTTTCAGCATCGGAAAATATGGGGCTAATGTTTTCTTTTGAAGTAATTTTCACCACTCAGCTTGTGGTGTTTGTGGAAAGGGATTTACAGCAGCCGCAAGTTTAGAGTAGCGCAACAAACAGCCCCCGAAGGATGCAAGCCTGCGCCGGGACAAGCAACACTGTCACGCTTTGTGCGTATTGTCACACGGCGTTACAATATGTCACAAACTTGGTTGTGCATAAACCCGAAACTGCATTGAAATTTCTAGGGAACAGACGGTATGCATTATTACAATTTCAACTGTAGTAATAACCACCCTCTCTTTGACTTCTCGGGCTAGTCATCGTCGAGCACGGTTTCCTTGGCTCCTCACCCAGCAAGGCTCATGGTGCCGCGTGGGCGTATACGTAGTTTACAACGAGTATTGGAGGATCTATCTCTTGTCTACGCGCTCACCGCTCGGGCTTTGCCCGAGAAGTTGACGGATAGGTACAGTGATACCGGGTTCGATAAGCCGCGGCCTGCAGGCCCTTTCTCCATTCTCCACGAGATCCGAGAGACTTGCGGTGCGTCTGATCGTTGTTTACAAACTGGGGTATGTCCCGGCGTAGCCGGAGTTCAATAACATCATCGGATGGTCTCCTGAGCAATCCACCACTAGTGTACGTCCCGTGATGATCATGTCTCGTATAGGGTGGGGAATGAGCCGGCGGTGGAGTATTTAGCAAACATTAGTTAGTAACCCCGCTCTGAAACAACCCCCAATGAGCGGCCACTACGACTCCTTTCCCCCTTTACCCACTGAGATTATCATCTCAATCGTAGAGACGGCTGCGAGACAGAGGGAGACGGCTCTGAACCTCTGTCTCGTCTCTAAAACGATCTATAACCTCATAAAGCCAATACTTTACCATTCGATTCAAGTCAAGTGGTATAACTTCCAACGATTCCACCAATGGTTCTTCAACTTCTCCCCCGTCGACCCCCACAAACGACACCGTTCGCTCATTCGTGACCTAACGATCGTGTGCCGAACATCGTACCTCTTCCGGATCGTCGACACCTGCGATAAACTCGAGCGGCTAGTTTGCAGCGCGGATATCGCGGAGAGCACCAGAACCGAATCGCGACCGAAGGAGTTGATTATCTGCGCAGACAACGATACCTCGACGTTGTATGGGGGATATATCCCTCCCGGGGTGTTCACAGAATCCGTCACACACCTATACGTGAACCTGCCGGTTCTGGGACAAAAATTTGTGGAGACGGTGGAAGGCATGAAGTGCGTCAAGTATGTGGGGGCGTCCCTGATAACGACGCGCGATCCCGGAGCGGAGGAGGGGGTGATTGATGGGATGCTTGGGCTTCTGGATATCGAACGGTTAGTGGGTATTTTTGTATACGACCGTTCCACCACCATCACCGGTGTCTGGAAACGGTTGGCGAGAGTGGAGGATAAGAGGCTGGTGGTGGCGATACAAGCGGTCGTGGATTGGGAGGTGGACCTCGTGCATGCGGCGTGTTCCGGGGTATCTCCCTGGGAGAAGATGAAAGGGTTGGAGGGTTGGAGAAAGGATATTGCAGGTTCTTGATATCTATTTCGTGTATCGTTATGAGAGCAGTGTACGTGTTTCGCTTAGGTGCATAACGGAAGCAGTAAACACGCGTCAGCTACGATTCCGTTCCGGAGGGCGGTATAAAATTCCCACCGTCCTTGCCAGCAACGACCACTCAATGGCTTCCCTCCAGCCATGGTCGTCCTGGACCGTTCTCAGTTCGGCAGTACGCAGCTCATGCTTTCGTAGCTACGCTCAGCCAACTAAAAGATGTGAGTACTCCCTCGCAAAACACCGTTCATCATGTCTGACGACATTCAAGGTCTATCAGCACTCCAGTTTAGGCGCGCCCCGGCCACGGACCGTCACCGCGACGAGACCGGACATCGTTTCGGACAATACAAGGAGGTTGACTCGACTGCCGAACCGCGTTCGTTCCAGTCTATGGAAGGTGTCATCTCGGGGGGAACTCTCAAGGCCCTTACCAAATCCCCGTACCAGTTCACACATATGACTGCCGTGCAAGCGGCAGTTTTCGACTACCTCCCTCGTCTTTCGGACCCTTACGACCCTGAAGCATCATCTGACGGACCCGACCCTCCTCCTCGAGACTTACTTGTCAAAGCGAAAACCGGTACTGGCAAAACTGCTGCATTTTTGGTTCCGGCAATCGAACAACGCGTCAAGGCTTTGGAGGCGTTTGGCAAACAGGCACTAGTTGATTCTGGCCTTTCGAGTTTCAAAATGGCCAATGTGGTGCAAAAATACGCGGCAGAAAATTCCGGTATCTTGATTATCAGCCCCACACGCGAGTTGGCTTCCCAGATTGCGAAAGAAGCTTCTAACCTGGCTCACCATCACCGTGGCTGGCATGTCCAGTTGTTCATCGGAGGTTCCAGCAAGCGTCAGCAAATGCGAGATTGGCAATTCAAACGACGCGATATCGTGGTTGCAACCCCAGGCCGCCTCCTTGACGTTTTAAAGAGCGAACCAGGTGTTAGGGAGGCCTTTAAAAGGACGACTTTGGTATTTAACCTTCTCGGATTATGCCATTGCTCAGTTGATGACCTTATCGGTCGTAGGTTGCGCTCGACGAGGCTGATACACTACTGGACATGGGTTTCAGGGAGGATATCGAACGGATCATGAAGATGATGCCTCCGACTCCCGAACGACAGACGTTCTTGTTCTCAGCCACGGTCTCCAAGGCCATCCAGCAGATCGCTCGCGAGTTCTTGGATCCGAACCATACTTTCATCAACTGCGTCACCGAAGAATCCCCCGTCCACGCTCACGTCTCCCAATACCACACCGTCCTTCCCTCCCCCAGTGATCAACTTCCTCATATCCTTCGTTTGCTCGCCCACGATCAGCTCACCAACCCAGAATTCTCCAAGACCGTCGTCTTCTTCCCCACCACGAAGATGACCCAGCTATTCAGTCAACTTCTGAGGGAGGCGGCTATGAGAACTCTCCCGGCCGGCCGAAGGACGAAGTTCTACGAGATCCATTCCAAAAAATCCCAGGAACATCGGACCAGGACCTCGAATGCTTTCAGGGCCAATGACACCGGTGCATCTGTTCTAGTAACCAGCGATGTTTCTGCTCGGGGCGTCGATTACCCAGGAGTGACGAGAGTCATCCAGGTCGGTATTCCGCCCACGCCTGACATCTATGTCCATCGTGTTGGCCGAACTGGCCGCGCTGGTACCGGGGGAAGGGGTGACTTGATTCTCCTTCCTTGGGAATCTGGTTTTGTCACTTGGGGAATGAACAACATCCCGCTGAAAACGGTCACAGTTGACGAGATGACCTCCCATGTGGAGGAACTCGCCACGGAGGCCGATAGACGCAATATTCATGCAAATCAACCATACCTCGCCACCTTGAAATCCGTCAACAAGGAAGTCCAGGAGTTGGTGACGATGTTGGAAGAGGATGTGGTCAAGGAAACCTTGATGGCGAGCTTCGGTTATTATCTTTCAAAGGTCGGCCTCCTTCGCACCCAGTCGCAAGTCGTCATCGATGGACTCAAGCAATGGACCGTCGGTGCTCTCGGGCTGCCTGAACCTCCATACATTCCCGATAGGCTTATGGCTGTGTACGGTTCGCGAAGGGAGAAGGACTACAAGTTTGGTTCGCGGCCCGCGCCTTACCCTGGCAGCGCCAAGAGCAGGACCATGCCGCGTTGGACGGATAGAGGAAACCAGTGGGGTCGGGATGATCGATCAGGCCGACCTAGTGGCCATCGGTCCCGGAACGACTTCGGCGAGAAGGATTCTCACGACAGGGACGGTCGTCGGTCCTGGAATGACCTCGGCAGGAAGGATTCTCGCGACAGGGACGGCTATCAGAGACGAACGAGGCGTTTCGACAATTGAACGGCGTGGGATCCTTCTTCCCATTTGAAGATCCCTATAGAGTGCCAGACGTGCGGCTCGTAAAAATTATTACCTATATTGCAACGCTACTAGTATAATAATCTATCGCCTTAATGCATAACGGGCACACCTCATTCGTTTTAATGATTCTAACTCAAGTGAAACATTCTCATAAAAGATCTAAACCCCACTTGATACTAAGTTCATTAGAGAGATGATGGCAGGCACGAGGAGACCTGTCTGCGCCGGGATTTTGTTTAAGAGGATTTAGGGTCAGGGTGTCCATTGGTCAGGACTCTCTCCCGGTATTTCCTTAGGTGTTCTCCGTCTCGAAGTTCTTGTTCCCCGATCATGGCGTTTTCAGGGTGTGGTGGTCGGAAAGACGCCTTCTGAGCTTCGACCTGTTCCCTCAAAACGGCTTCGCCAGAAGCGGCAGCGATGAAACCAAGGAAAGGAGGGGATGGGTTGAGAGGCCGGCTGCAAAATTCGGGGTGGGCCTGCAGTCCAACGAAGAAGGGGTGGTCTGTCAAACGTGAGGGTTCTGGGTGTGTTCATGACCAACGAATACGTGTGATGTAGACGCACCACGAAGTTCGAGCAACTGCATTCTCTCCCCCTTTTCGTCTTTACCCATGAACTCCAACCCGGCCTGGCTCAAGCGGTCGATGTAATCAGGATTAACCTCGTATCTGTGGCGATGCCTCTCCCAGATCTTTCCTACTCCTCCATAAAGCCCACGGACCTTGGACCACTCCTCGCTAGAGGCACTAAACACGGTAGGGCGCAAACCGAGACGCATGGTACCGCCCATGTGCGTTTTGGAAACTTCGGGCATGAATATCACGACGGGGTGCTCTGCCTTATTGTCAAACTCGGATGAGGTCGCACCTAAACAGTCATTCCAAATAAAGTTAGGACACACCCACATATTATTATGCAAAGGGTGCGAAGCGAAGAAAGATCCCGTAAAAAAAGGGTCCCACAACCCCATCGAGACCTTGAGAGAACGAGAGTCAAGTCGGGAGACGTACCCGCGAGACCGCAAACGTTTCTGGCCCATTCAATCACAGCAAGCTGGAAGCCTAGGCATATTCCAAGGAAGGGAATCTTCTGTTCTCGTGCCCATTTAATGGCAAGCATCATGCCCTCCGTCCCTCGCTGACCAAATCCGCCTGGTACGAGAATGCCCCTGTCAGAGCAGTCAGTTGTGTCACACGGTGGTGTCTCCATGAGGTAAAGCATACCCGGCTCCTACGACTGTCTTCCATGCTTCGTGGTACTTGGCGGGGTTGGTCTCCTGCATCTCGTGCTGGAGATTCGAGGCGTCGACCCACTGTCGTATGAGTCAGAAATGTGTCATGCCGGGGTTCAGTAATCTTCTCACCTGAAGGATGAGTTTCCTGTTACAACGGAACGCGGAATGTTCGAGGGCCTTCACCACAGACATGTACGAATCTGTCATGTCGGTGTATTTGCCCACGAGCACAATTGAGACATCGTCAAGCATTCGCTCCTGTCTGGATACAATGCTCAAGGCTCGCTGACCCGAACAATCACGAAACGTACGTACCTCCTCGTAAGCTCCTTCCACTTCTCGGAAATACCCTCACCCCTGGAGATCATGCCAGGGGGGATATTGATGGTCTGCAGGTTTAACCGTTTGTGGAGAAACTCGATCAATCCTTGAGAACGTAACAATAGAGGTACGTGATACACTGAGGAAACATCATGAATTCCGACGACCTGTTGGGGCTGGACGTGGCAGAACATGGAAATTTTGTTCTTGGTCGCGGTTTCCAGAGGAGCCGAGGTTAGCAACCTGCAGGCAATCTTTGCAAGCAATTGGTGAGATCATTTCACAGCAGAATTGGATCGGAAAGACTTGCGATGTCAGGGAGCAGACCGAGCCCTCTAAGCGCATGGACTGTCGTTTGTGTGGGCTTTGTCTTTTGTTCCCCATGCATATCGGGCACGAGAGAAACGTGGATAAGCGCAAAGTTCTCCTGTCCGACGCGGAACTGGAACTGCCTCATCGCCTCGACGAACGGTGCTGATTCGATGTCACCGACGGTTCCACCGAGCTTAGACACACGATCAACAACAAGGAGAGGGGGAGGGCTCTAGTGAGTTGTACCTCGATAATGCAGACGTCAGGCTCCTCGTCCGTCTCGTCCACAGAAACCTTCGAAACGCGCTCGATCCAATCTTGGATCGAATTCGTAACATGAGGCACAATCTCGCGGGAGCATTAGCTGGGTCCGTCCTTTCACATTGGGGACACAGTCACACCTGCACAGTTTTACCGAGGTAGTCCCCACGGCGCTATTTGCGATGTCAGGCGCTGAAGGGCATTTCATTTGCTATAGAGTGACACGAACCTCTTTTTCGATGACCTCTCTATAGATCTTTCCTGTAGTGATGTTATTGTCCCGCGAGAGAGTGACGTCTAGGTATCGCTCGTAATTTCCAAGATCCAAATCGACCTCTCCTCCGTCGTGAAGGACATAAACTTCGCCTGCGAGAAGCTTAGTGTCAGGATTGCAGGGAAGATGCCTTTTCTATCGTACCATGCTCCTGTGGTCGCATAGTTCCCGCATCTATGTTCATGTAGGGGTCGATTTTGATGGCGGTAACCTTGAGGCCTTCCATCTTGAGTAGCAGGCCGGTTGAGGAGGCTGAGGGGAACACATAGTTGTGGATGAAGCAAAGTGACTCGCTTGAAAGTCTACAGGTAAACCGTACCGATTACGCCCTTGCCAATTCCGCTGACGACACCTCCGGAGACAAGAATGTACTTCGTCATGACCGCGAGGGGTGATGGGTAGAGGAAAGGAGAATTTTTCGATTGATCTCTAGCGTCTGGCCTAATTGTTTTCTACTGATTTTCTACCGAACTATCTGAGACATGCAAACGCGCGTACGCGACCAGGGAAAGTACACCTTGGTAGCGAGGTGGACGGCTGGGAGATGGTCGGCGCTGTTGGTAGAAGGCCTTGACATCTTTTATTCGCCTTTACTTAGTCCGAATCCAGAACGAAATGGGTTGGTCATGAAGCTTACATAAGGTAGAGTCGCACCACTAATTAGGGTTTGCGTTCACTCCGGTTCCCTTCCGCTCTCGTCGTCACCGCAGCGCCGCTCCCCAATGGCTCCCACTAAACGGATTCGCATATTCACCACCGAGGACGTCGAGGAACACGCGAACTCCGGAAGCTGCTGGGTCACCCGCGATGGAAAGGTTTATGACGTGACCCAGTTCCTCCCAGATCATCCCGGAGGTGACGACCTCATCCTCAAGTATGCTGGGAAGGACGTCGGTGAAATCATGAAGGATTCCACCGAACACGACCACTCCGACTCTGCGTACAATATGTTGGACGAGTTCCTCGTTGGGCGGTTGGGAGCTACTGCAGGGATTGTTGACGAGAACTGGGTTCCATCCGACAACTTCCAACCCGACGAAACGGACGTTTCGACGGATTACGAGAAGAACCAATTCCTGGATCTCAGGCGACCCTTGTTATCCCAGTTCCTTTATGCGAACTTTTCAAAGTCGTACTACCTCCAGCAGATTCACCAGCCTCGTCACGTCGTGCAGTCTGCTAGGTTATTCGGGCCTGAGTATCTGGAGGTGCGTCCGCTTTGAGGTTGAAGTTCGTAGAGATGTATATTGACTTGGACTCGAGGTGTTTACCAGGACCAAGTGGTACATCGTTCCCATGTTCTGGTTGCCCATTGCCGCATATTTGCTCTGCAGGGGACTTGTCCAACTAGAACGACCGTTGCCCCCATTCACTGAGAACCCCCTTCTCCCCCTGTCGTTCGTTTCCTCGGTATCAGCTATCACTATCGCGAAAGCGGTTCCGTTGTACATTTTTGGAAACTTTTTCTTCACTTTCCTCGAGTACACGATGCACAGGTTCCTCTTCCACGTCGACTATTACCTTCCGGATCGGTCTGTGTTCCTCATGTTGCATTTCCTGATGCATGGGGTTCATCACTACCTTCCAATGGACCCGTGAGTCTGATGTTCTCGGTCTGATTAGCTCTAACCTTTGACCAGATTACGATTGGTGATGCCGCCCGTGTTGTTTGCGGTATTGTCGTATCCGTTCACGCGACTGGGACACTTCCTCTTCCCCGCTCCGTGGGCTAATTGTATCATTGCGGGCGCCTTCACGTATTGTGAGTGACCCTTCAACTCGATCGCACCGTGTTCTCATCGACAAGCAGACGTGTTTTACGACTGCACGCACTATGCTCTACACCACACGAAGCTTCCTGCCTACCTGAGGGAGGTGAAGAAGTATCACCTTGCGCACCATTACAAGAACTACGAGCTGGGTTTCGGTGTCACGAGTATGTCTTTTTCGAGTATGGTTGTTACTGAGCTAACGTGTTGATCGCAGGCAAACTGTGGGACGTCGTCTTCAACACCGTCCTTCCTATTTAGAGAGTTAGTTTTAAAATTTAGATTACATTCTAGTGGATCGTTTAATGCACGGGCCTTGGTTTACGGTTTCACGTATGAAACGATTGATGATGTACATGAACCTGAGGCGTACCCGCCACCGGCACGTGAGTTCGGGAATCGGCCACGTCTGCAGTCTGTTTCGGTCACGAAGGCGCTTGGCACCACATCCTTCTCCTTCTCCTTCCACCTTCTGAAACTGTTGTCTTTCTACCGCTCTACATGGCGTCGAGAATAAACATATCTCGCCCTGCTGGCAGAGGAGGGTATTCGCCGGACCCTCAAGGATTGTCGAACAACCGACCGTCACCGGCAGGGTACCGTGCCGCGAACACAGATGACCCCCTCGAGAAGATTCGGGAGTTTGGAAAGCAAGTGGAGGACCACGTGGAAATCTACGCGCAGCCTCTGAAACCTCATTTGCCGGCGATTGGACGATTCCTGATCGTGGTGACGTTCATCGAGGACTCGATACGCATCGTCACACAGTGGAGTGACCAGCTGTGGTATTTGCAGAAGTGAGTTCAGCTCTGTGAGGTTTGTGGGTGTGGCCTCATCTCTCGTGTTTAGACACCGCAGCTTCCCTTGGGGAGTTTCACACCTGTTCCTGCTCATCAACGTCCTCGTGCGTGATTCGTGACTTGGTTCAGGCGTGTTATTGAATGACTTTGTGGATGTTCAGACGATGCTCGCCGGCTCTGGAGCGGTTATCACGAAGAAACACACGGAATTTGCTATCGGCGGACTGTTGGGCGTTGTCATCGCGCAGGGACTGGGTTACGGACTGATTTTCGACCTCAATTTCTTTTTGCGCAACTTGAGCGTGATTGGCGGACTGTTCATGGTGTTCAGCGACTCGATGATCACCCGACGAACACCGTTTGCCGGACTTCCGACGATTAGCGAGAACGATCGAAAGAAATAGTGAGGGACAAGGGTCACCGAAGGAGCATCAGAGATTTCTAACGGAGATTTTATGATTTTCAGCTTCCTTCTCGCCGGACGCGTCCTGCTCATCTTTTTGTTTTTGGGATTCATGATCCAAGGACAATGGAGCTTTGGGCGAGTGTTTGTGTCGATCGTCGGGTTGGGCGCATGCGGGATGGTCGCGGTCGGGTTCAAGGCCAAGTGGTCGGCCGCTTTCCTCGTTCTCGTCCTGAGCGCGTTCAACGTGTTCGCCAACAACTGGTGGAGCGTCCATTCTGCTCACCCTCAACGGGATTTCTTGAAGTGAGTGGCTCAAGTCACGTGATGTTACATTGCTGACACAAGTTTGCAGATACGACTTCTTCCAAACCCTATGTAAGATTCACAAACGTGGTGGACTCGGGTGATTTACTGACGGTGTGTTTACAGCGATCGTTGGTGGATTGATTCTTCTTGTGAACATGGGCCCAGGCGGGTTGTCGGTGGACGAGAAGAAGAAGACGTACTAGGACGTGGCGTACATTTTGGATTTTTTGTACATGGTGGTAGACAGTCGAAAAGATGTGACGATGGCTATTTACTTTGTGAGAGGATCGCGGCAGGGAAGAGCGGGCAAGCTCTAACTCTAAATTGAGGGTGAAAAAAGGGGGGAGACCCCGGTCGTCATGATGTGATTTTACGTGGAGGATGGGACGAAGATTTCTCGGGCGAGCACTCTATCAGACTGTTCCGAGGAACCGTTCCGGCGGGCAAGAGTTGTCAATTTAAGTCAATCGCCTGTCAGATAAGGCTGGAGCGCGGTGGAAGTAGAGAGAGAGAGATTATAAAGATACACGTAAACGGATCTGTTTCGGCGGAGGAGGTTTATCCCCATTCTGAATAAGGGGTGGCAATGACAAGGTTTTGCCGTAACAATCGTCCAGGGCAACCCCCGTCCGACCGAGGGCACCCTTGCGAATGTAGGTAATCATGACCTGTAGCGGAGAGTGCGCTCGGGAGGAACCATTGGCGTAAGTGGCGCTTCGGGGCCGTCTTTGCTGGCGGCATGAAGAATGATAATTGCCCTTTGGTGGAAACCGTGCAAGGGCCCCCGGTGGGCTCAAACGGAAACCATATAGGGTCTACAAAGATAGAATACCCGGACAATCGGACTTTGTTCGTCGAAAGTGATAGAGTGGCTGACGCTTAGACGATAGTTGGTATTTGGTATCCACCCATTGCTCTTCTGATGCTTGGTGGAATGACGCCATACGTCGTCGTTCCCTGGTTCCGACCCTGAAGCCAGCTGGGATTGTAAGATTCAATTAATCTTCCAAAAAAAACTGAGCTGATTTCACTTTTGCGGCGCCTATATACCCGGCCTCGTTTTTTGGGTTCTCTTGAAACGCAGACGACGAATAACAAATATACGTACTTTATCCCCCTTCCGCCCTACGCCATATCAAATTCCGAATACTATCTGTCCGTGAACCCTGAATAAATGAACTGTGGAATGAAGAGAACGAAATGAAAGAGACGCACGATCCGTTTTTCTTTTTTTTGTTTTTGTTTTCCTTGCTTTCTCGCTGCCGCTGTCGGATGTCATCGATTCATCTCCCGGGCGTTATGTGTGAGTGGGGGGAGTGGGAGGTAGTGACCGGCGAAACTGGAAATGGAGAGCTCGACGTTTTTGGTATCATTATGGCCGCGTCCGGCGAGAGGGATCCGGGACCGTGGGTTCAAGTTATCCGCGTATCTGTATAATAGAAAAATGGAAACCCATCCTCTCTTAGCGCATACATGGGGGCTGTGGGCCCATTCGCTCGTTATACTATCGGAGCATGTTACAGTACAAGGTTTCTCTCTCCCTCTCCAACGGCAGCATACTTGAAACCTAAAAAAGGCGTCCTCCGGTGATTTCATTCGCCCATAGCTCAAGCTAGAGAGGAAGGGCCGTTTGGGAATCGAGGAATTTGGAAGAGAGGCCCAGGTAGGCCTCGAAATCGAGGTGGAACCGACTGATTGGATGATCATAATATGACGCGCTTCCCTCCGCTCTTACTCCCTTCTCGCCTTTGTTTTCTTCCATTGTGCCCTGAACCGGGATATACCCAAAAGGAAGGAAGGAAGGAAGAAAGACACGAGAGGATGCCAGAACGGGGAGGAGAGGACGTACGAGGACGACGTCTGCGGCAACAGATGCCGAGTCAGCATCAGAGAAGGGGGCGTGGGTTAAACATTTTGATTTTCATATGATTTGCTTCCGAAATTATTTAGTGTGGGACCCGAACACCCCCCTCCTCCCCCCCTCGATCGTGCTGAAGCTTCTTCGTACTTCTGCCGTCAGCCCGGTGCGAATCTGTGGCACGAGATCCCCTTGACGCCACTCGTCCTCGTCCCTCCAGCCGTCAGTGCCACACACATCCTCCTCCTCTTCTACACACCGTCCTCACTCGCTATCGTCCCATTCGGATTACGGGTCCCGGAACAAGAGGAGAGAAAGGCTGCGTTGATGGTGGCGTTTCGATGTGTCATCGATTTTAAATGCTAACTACGCCTCGTTACAACACCGGCGAGCGTCCGCTTTCTATTCTTCCTTCATACCCAGATTGTCTTTCCACTCCCTTTGTTTTGCCTATTCAAAATCTTTTTCGGTTCCTTCCACTCTGCGATCCGCTTTCCCTCTTTCGTTTTAATCTCTCGTCCCGCTCATCCTCCCCACACACACAGCTCCTCGTACAAATACATTTCGGCTCATACACATCATGTATCTACTGGTATATAATCAACTACGTAAGACACAAAAAAGCCACGGTCAATGCTTCATTCTACCCATCATTCCTCATTACCCGATGTCCCTGGGGGACTGAGCAGATAATAGCACATCGGGACGTAATGCAAATTCCCCTCCAGAAATTACTACCAGCCGACAATAGAGAACGAATGGGGCTCTCCTTCCAGAGGCCCATCCCAGTACCCGGGTCTGTATTGTCGTCTAAGCGATTGATTGACCACCACTCGTCCGCATCCCGCGAACGGATTACGGAACCAGCTCAATCTGTCGTCTTGTGCCCACAGATAAGCTCCGCTCTAGCCTTTGAACGAATGCGGCGTCAAGTATCCAAAGTCCCCAGGAGATGGCCGCAGCGGTGCCAATGACGCCAGCTTCTGTAATAGTTGTTCGTCCATCGTGTTCCTCGGTACGGCCACAGTTTTCTCCAGGTAGCTGAGAGGCACCAGCTCCAGCGCCGAACGGGACGGCTGGTGGGGAGGCGTCAGCGGATAAGAGCGCGAGGGTGAATTGTCGTCAGACGAGGTCGCTGATGATTGCGATAGCGAAGGGGATGCCGAATGATAACGGGACTCGTGTTGGGGGTATGGGTGCGAAGGAGAGGGCGTATACATTCCGTCTTCGTTTGATGACTGCGTGTCAAATGTACAAGGGAACACGTGAAGGTTCTCGTATGGTGGACATCCAGCTGGCGAATTACCAAACGGGCGTGGGGCGTGATGCGGTGCGATATTCGTTTTGGTTAGTGCGAACGTCGTCTGCGCTGGCGGCTCGCCCTGTGGTTCATGTTTCCGGGTCTTCGCCGCTCGAGCACTCTTGAACCAGCCCGTGGGGACCAGGACATCCCCGACGCCCCCAATCTCAGAAACCGACTTTAGGTTATCGACCGTCTCCTGGCTCCAGTACGCAGCTGCACAGACCAACTCAGCGGCTCGTCCGCGGTGAAGGAGCACAAAGTCTCTTACTGATATGCCATTTGCGCTGCAGACCAAGCGGTCTATCCTCAGGCAAACTGACAAACTGAAACCGGAAAAATTAGCGACAGCTTCCTTCTGCGCCTCGATCCGCTGAAACTCACCACGCTGTACGTTTGTTTTACGAGCTTGGGCGTATTACGCCTGGGACGTTGGAGGATGTTGTTGAGCGTCGCGCTCAAGTGTTTGTCATTCTCTCGAGGCTCGTAGTACAGGAACTCCTGCAGGAGAGTAGGGAGTGAGACAACGATTCACACAGCGGGCTCAATGGCTCGTACGTCTCGGACTCGACTTGGGCCCCAAGTCATGCCGTCAGTCCTATGGAGAGGCGGAAACGGGAGCACATGAGCACATCACCAGAGCACGACGAAAAAGGGAGGGGAGAAGCTTACCATCGTTCCATGGTTAGACCTGCAGCGTCAGAATTAGCGCTGCGCTCTTCCCACACGTATACGTTTCCAGGAGCAATAGATTTTCTCTCGTCTGGATCTAATCGACGAGAGATAATTGGGAGGACGTGCCGAGCGACGGCGTAAAAGATATGAAGAGCGTCACGTATGGAACGGACGTGGACACCGGACAGGGTCGGTTGCTGGTACATTGTAGGGAGGAATTAGGAACGAGGGGGGGTGGGAGGACGGTAGAGCAGGGGGAAACGGAAGAATAACCGACCGCCGTTCAGGTCGCTTTTAAACGAGTTTAGAGTTTCTATCCAAGATTGGAACGCGTCCCGTTTGATGAAAAAGGAAAAGGAGGGATAGAGTGCCATCAATGGAAATAGCCGAAGTTGATCGTGGAATTAATGTAATGATTTTACGATTTTTCGGGTGCCACAGGCGCGCGCTTCAAGGCGGCGATCAGACGGTTTGTTGACTTGTGAGAAAAGAATAAGCTTCGGGGTAATCTGGAACGGGCACACGCGAAACCCGTCCACTTTCCTCCGGTTATCAGGCAGCTTATGCGGTACTCTTTACGTCCGCGCACGGACCATTTTCCATTCTCCAAGCCAATCCAATTTAGGCAATAACGTCCCGACAGGATCTCCCCATCTTGAATCTAATCTGCGCCCCTGTATCAAATCCATTCTAATCCTTCCACGTGGTTACTGTCCCGCCCCTCCCGAATCCCCATTGCGAACCGTTGTCCAATCCCCGCAGATGACGTATACCGTACTCGAGAACCACTTACTCCCTCTTACCAAATTTATTTATCATTCCCCCCTGGAATGCACCCTTCCCACCCCACTCTCCCTCCAGCCTCATTCCACCAGGTGGTCTGGATTGTCGATCAGCCTCGACGTTTCCAGAAATTGCACAATCTCACCTTCCAGCGGTATCACTACGGGAAATGAATCCTCGACTTCAGCGTAATGTCTCCGTCCTCGGAAACAATACCAAATCTTGAGTGCTTTAGGCAACTTCGGTGCTGGGTCGCAGAAGCCCTGAAGGCCACACTAAGCGCGTGGAGCAACGGTTCATCAGTTTTCCGGTAACCGCTTTTCATTCATCCAAAAGGAATTAACCTTGGTCTGCCTTCCCGGAATGTACAGTTGGCTCTTATTCACCAGCGCCCGAACAGCCGTCGTCACATCGATAACCAGTTCTTTGGCTTCCCTCAACGAACAACCGTAGACTGCCTTCTCGATCACGAGTCCTAGAATCAGTGGTCCACGGTCAGGTCTCAACGTCTCAACGTCCAGAAGCAAGAACCAGTCCTCACCATCCACGTTCCGTTCCGCATCCATATGCCGGCGAGCGACATCCCGTAAAACTCTCCTCTCAATTTCCAGTGCCTCTCGGTATTCGGGTGAGTTCTCTACCTCCCTCTGAAGCCTTTGTTTATACCTTAGCAAGCCAGCCGGTTAGCCTCCTAGCCAACGGATGGTCCGAGCACTTACGCTACCCTTCTCCTGTGCTGTCTCGGCTCATAAACTAGGTGGTATCCAAGCAGGAGGGCTATTGTCGGGACTATACTTGTGTAAAAGGCTAACTGCGGTTCTGGATCCGTCGATAGTACGATGGGAAGGCGTAGGCTTTGCCCTTGATAGCGTAAACTGTATACACCCCAGAACGTCCACGTGATTAACAACAGGAAATAAAAACAGAACGATTTTACATACTCGATGGTCAGAGCTACCCCCTCTGTGCTTGAATTTATGTTAGCTCCCACTGCGGCACGCTGGTCCGACGAGGTCCATGCACCAGCAATCCAATAGGACAGGCCCAGAAAGCCATACACGCCTCCGATACGCATATCTAGGGCGAGCTTATTGAATACCACCCCAAACTCCGACTGAATCCCACTCATCAATCCAGAGAGGGAGACGCCGAGGGAGTAGAAGCTAGTCCCCTTTGCCAATGTATAGCCCGACAAAAGTCTCGTGGAGGGCCCATCATCGAAGCGGTCCTCTTCTGAGTTAGCTTTTGGGGTGTAGTCAAATCTTTTCGGAAAAACTGCGTTCACCAAGAGCGAGGGCGAGGCAGACAACGCGTCTAGGGTTAGCTCGCCTTGTATACCCGAATTTGGAAAGAGCCTTCGCGAGTACGTCAACGACCATGGTGGTACCACGCCCTTCCCTGTGAATAACGTCCAGGCGGTGATGCGGGTCTCGGCCTGTATCGTGCTCGCCCCGTCCGTGTAGTTCGCTTTGCAAGTCAACCCAGGTCGCGCCAGGAGCGGAGTGGAAAGCTACCCTCACAAAATAACTCAGCGATCAAACGGAGCCATCTCAACTCGTGCTGACCTCGAAGTTTAGCCGTGGCGAATAGAAATGTCGCACAGAGCCAACGATATCGGTTTGCCCACTTCCAGACTCCCCACCCGGTCCAGAACTAAGAGCTATCGCACTGGACAGGCTGACACGTGTCTTGTCTGAGATTACGTGCTTCGGAAAATGAGCTTTGGTTTTTCAAACGTGATTGACAGATAACACTTGCCTTTACATTGTGTCGAAGACCAACATTGAGAAGATTAACGCCGCGAATTCTATCTAATGCATCACCCAAGCGCGAATCGGAGGGATGGTCGTGGTCACGTTGGAACAAGGAGGTGGCATCGACGGCCAGGCTAAGCCTATTACTCGGCCGCACAATCTGCTCTAGTTTGCGGGCTTCTACATTGCGCTTGACCAACACAAGTTCGGACTTGATCTAACAGAGGAATGGGGACTGAGTTTTTTCAATTGGACGGAAGTCTCTGCCGAGGGTGCGAACCTCTTCGACTGACCGTTCGTTCAGGCCTTCGGGGAGCTCGATTTGTAGACCATCTTCACCTAAATAATATATTAGATCAAATATCAGGGTAGCGCAGAGTTATGAAAAAAATCTGGGGCAGGGCTGCGAGCTTTGCAAATGGTATAGTCACGATCAGAATACTTTCTCGAACGCCCGAACAAAGGCGTCCAGAAACGGTATTGAAAGTGAAGACGAAAGTACGGCGTATGAGGACAACGCGTCGACGAGAACGGCAAAACGTGGGCAGAGATTTTACCTAGCGTGTCGTACACGATGCTGTCGGGTGGCAACTGTGAGAGTTTATCCATATAGTCTCAGTGTTAAATGTACGCACCGGAGAAATGGATCTGACAGGACTGGAAGGACGTTAATAACGGTCAATACCAGATGGGGTTTTAGAATGCGTCGGCTGATACGACGAAGATGGACATGCCTTGGTATGCCTTTTGGATCCTCAGGAACTCCTTCGAAGTTATTTCCTTCGCGGACTCGTCGCGTTGCTTGTCCGGATGATACTGAACAGATAGCTGTCGGTAACGATCCCTAATCTCATAGTCGGAGGCGGTCAAGGGGAGATTTAACACGGAGCTATCGCGCGAAGGTCAACGTGCGTTTGCAGCAAGGCGAGTCTGGACAGCTCACTAGTGGTAATTTTGACCGTGAATTTCAACGGTAGAGTTGACTGACATTCAGAGCCCCTTTTTTGAAACAATGCCGAGAGACTCGGACGGGGATTCAAGTCAAAGTCGAGGATACACGCCCGCGGGGCGGCGGGTGCCAGTGAAATTGAGGTGCAGGTCGGAAATGTAATCGAGAATCACGTTTCCGGTCAGTGATCGAATTCTAACCTTAACCCTGCTTCATCTTCATCTCCCCCATACTCCTCCCCCTCAGCGGCGGCAACGAGGCATGGCATCCCAGCAACCCTCGAAGTCCAGGTCTGTCGGAGAGGTACCCGAACCGAAACCCCGTGGTCCACACAGGACAACGAAGACGGCCGGAAAGCTCAAGGTGCTTCCCGAACAGCCGGAGCCCCCGACTGGCTCCAAATCACCGCGTGTCGCTCGCGACTTCACGGCGTCTCAAAGTCGCACCGAGAGCAGTGAAAGTGAAGAAGATGGCGACGACGAGGCGGAGGATGAGGCGGAGGTAGACGCTGAAGTGTGTATCGTCCTCTCTGATGGCGTGGATATCAATGTCATACTGCTCAGGTCTACAACCAATTGGACCTCATACCCGCTGGGACAGCCCGCAGGGATGCTCTTAGGTTAACGAAGAAGCGCATCAAGCAGCTTCCTAGGGTTACGGCTTATGCTACGGCCAGGTGCGACTAACTGGATCGCATCCGATGAACTCGGAGACTAATATTAGGCCTCGCAGCTCTTACCGCTTTCAAGATTTAATGAAATTTTTCAATGCTCGACGAGAAACCTACCACACCAACCCTCAGCTTATAGATGAAGTGATTTATACCCCATATGCATACAATCCAGCTAGTCCACAAACCGGGCAAAGCGCCGAGGACCCTCCTACCGGAGATCTCCTGGGAATGCCTGATCTTCTAACTCAGAGCGGTTCACCCCCCCGCACTCGAAAGCGACACAATAAGTTCACCGAGACCCCCAGTCAGGCCGAGATATTCTTGTTCGAGTACGGCACCGTAGTAATCTGGGGCATGGCAGAGGCAGAGGAGAAGCGGTTTCTCTCTTCATTGTGTGAACTTTCCCCCCCTCCCTCTTCGTATCCTATTCACTTCCAAATTTTTAGAAAACGCTTTGAAGTCGAGCGATTAGGTGAGATTTGGGTTGAAATCCCTTTCGGTTACTGGCTTCAGACTTCACTACGAAGCTCGATCGTCATTCGTCCGTCCAGATGTGCTAACCTAATGGGCAGCTCCGGAGGACATTGAAATGGAGGATCTTAATTTCTACTATGCAAATTATAGCAGGTCCGTCCCCAGCTCGCGGAAGAGCTTCGTAGTGGCTGATGTTTTCCGAACAGGATATACAACGACGTAATCACCTTACGGAAAGGTTCTAGCTACATGTGAGCTGCTTGTCATTCCTCCCACCCCACAACTAACGTTCCCAGGACGAAGCTGTCGCTATCACATGCGCTCGCCCAGTCGGTCAAAATATCATTGGTCAGAGGATGCGCGACACTGCTGTTCCGGCGACCACACTGACGTGAGCCTCAGTTCGAATCGCTCATATCAACGACGATAGAAGAAACCAAGGACATTCCGGAGACCATCAGCGAAACGGGAAAGATTGGGATGCCACATAAAGGTTAGAAAACCGGAAACATAATAAGTCCCCACCGGCCCCGCTCCTTTTCCGCCCATACTTCTACCAATCCAACGCCACTAATGCAATCTCCATCATTTTCTCCATCATTGTATTCGTGCTAACGAGATATGATAATTGACGACTTCGTTTCACAGAAATCATGCGGCAGATTGGCGAGCTGTTCCTCCTCAGGACAAATCTCAACTCAGTTGGCTCCGTTCTGGACTCACCCGTACGTACACCCTCTTTGTTCCCTCGACCCAGGTTTCTGACAGACTTACGTTTCGCGCCCTTCATTGGAACCTTGTTCAGGAGGTGTTTTGGGTGCGTTTTTGGTGCATCCGATTGGCTCTGGACACTGGTTCAATAACGTGACCGCACCACCGCAGACATACCCTGATCTTCAGCCCCTCTATGACGCGGCCAGGAGTTACCTGGAGATCTCTCAGCGGATCAACCTCTTAAACAGCCGAGTTCAAGTGAGTTGGATCAGAAGATTGCAGGTAGTCACCCAACGACCCTGACTATTCCATGTTGGAAAGGTACTCCAGGACATGTTACAGCTCCTCAAGGATTCGGTGTCCACCCAACACGCCGAAAGACTAGAACGAATCGTCATAGCGTTGATCGGGGTCGAGATAAGTAAGTTATTCTCAGTGACTGATATCTCCTTCGAGTTAAGGATTCCCTTCGCTCACGCATCAACCTCCTGACATAGTTCTCGGCATTGTGACGATCATTGTGGACCTTTTTTCTTGATCTCGTAATCCATCCCTATATCACAGATCTCGGTTCTTATCCGCCTAGGGTAGAAATCTTCTTTTTAAGTATACCACCTGTCCTACATTATTATAATCTTTTGATGGTGATGGAGGGGAGGTGTCAGACTGGGGTATCTAATATGACCTTCCGAACATCGTCCAGCGCTTCGCGTCATGTCCGCATCCCACGCACTTGGTCTTTCCAGGTTCGATGGCGTCCCACTTGGATTGATCAAAGGGAATACACAAAGATTTCGCACCCGCGGACGGAGCGCGTTCATCAGTGGGTTCAGCGCTGGGGGAGATATGGGTCTCAGCGGCGAACTTTGAAACATCTGCAAAATTAAGAGTACTCACGCCCTAGCGCTCCTTTCCTTAATATCGTCTTCACACTGTTCGCGTTCACACCAAGGAATGACGACAACGTTCTTATTATCGAGAGCAGGAACGAGATCTTCCCATTTGGTGATGGCTTTGAGTCTTTCTTGGTAGGTCGCCTTGGCGCGAGTGAAGAGACCATTTTGGATGTCATCCAAGAGAGCGGAAACTATCTGGGGCAGTCCCTCGAGCGGTACAGGGTCCTTCTTGCCAGTGTCTCGTCTGACTGTGAGCGTCTGGTTCTTGGCAATGTCCTGAGGACCAATCTCGAGTCGGAGAGGGACGCCCTATTTGAATCGAGTAAGGTCATACAAGCCTTCGATGCAAGATGGGTCCTACCTTTTGTTCCCAGTCGTTGAACTTCCAGCCGGGGGTGTAGCCATCGCGCAGATCTGCCTTGGCGCGGATGTCCGCAGCGCGAAGACTCTGGGCAAGCTCCTCACACTTGTCGTTAATCCGTTTGCGTTCCTCATCGGTAGTCTTCGCAGTAATACCACAAGGCACGACGACGACTTGGACGCTGGCTACCCTCGGGGGAAGAACGAGCCCCTGATCGTCACCGTGGACCATGACCATAACACCAATGGCCCTGGTCGAAAGACCCCATGAATTCTGCCAGACGTAGATCTTTCCCTTACCAACAGGGTCGTTGGGGTCCTCTACGAAGATGTCAAACATGTCCGGATTAGAAAAGTTGGTTCCAAGGCAGTGAGAAGTGCCGCCCTGAATGCCACGACCGGAGGTTGGGATGAAACCTTCAACAGTGGTCGTGTAGAGTCCACCAGCAAATTTCTCCTTCTCGGACTTTACACCTGGAATAACGGGGACCGCGAGGAGCTCCTCGTATACGCGGCGATAGAGGTCAAGAATCTCTAGGACCTCTTTATCCGCCTCTTCACGCGTAAGATGAGCTGTGTGACCTTCTTGCCATAAAAATTCTCGGGTTCGAAGGAATGGCTCTTTGGAAACGTCGATCAGAAGGTCGCCACAAACCCTTCAAGCAGGCTTACGAGGGCTCTTAAATTCCCATCGGACAACACTATTCCACTGGTTTAGCTTCAGTGGCAAGTCCCTATGGCTCTTGATCCACTTGGAATAATCTAGTGTGCTTTAGTACAAGCCAATCACGGAATTCGTGTGGTCTTACAAGGATACATGGCGGTTTCGGATGTGGGACGAATCGCGATGTGCTCTTCAAGCTCGGATCGACCACTAAAAGGCACCATCAGAAATAAATAACAACCGCGCAACAGTTGCTTACGCTCTTGTAACCCAAGCGACCTCTGGAGAGAATCCTTCAATATGATCTTTCTCCCTTTCCAGAACCTTTTTGGACACAAACATAGGGAAATAAGCATTCTGGACGCCTAAAGCCTTGATTTTGTCGTCGAACCATCCTACCCCATTGTCAACGGTGAAATGGATAACGAAAGGGTGGTATGCGTACTTTGGATGGCTTCCCAGATGCTGTAGGACCAGGGTTTCAGAATGTAACACCCACTGACGTTGTAATAGTCCAGCATATCCGCTTTGATCAAGACCTGCGACAAGTCAAAACGAGCCGCGCACACGATCCCAGAATAAACTTACATCGGTGTACCAAGTGGAGAAATCCTCGTCCTTCTTCGCAGCGATGGCAATCTGGATTGGATTTTCGCTCTTCGAGAGAGCCTTGTCACCACTGTCCTTGGATTTTGGTGCTGCGGGAGCAGGAGCAACGGCCTCAGCCTTCAAGGCCACGAAGTCAATCTCTTGAACCTTGGCGTCGGCAGTCTCGAGTGATCTAAGGTAGGATACAAGATCCTTTCCTGAGACAAATACGGTATCACTAGATGACCCGGCATGAATGGCAAATGCTGTCTCCGATACCTCGATCGACGAGTCGAGGACTACAGTGACTTTGGGGAATGTAGTGGAGTTCAGGGCGATCGGAGAGACTGTATCAAAGAATCAAGATTAGGGTGGTTCAGGAAGGGAGATCTTCATTACAAAACGCGTACGAGAGCTCTTATCGAGAGTAAAGAATTCCGATAACAGATCCTCAGAAGCGAGACGAAGCTCCTTGAGGTTCAGCTTCTTGCCCAACGCTCCGGAGGCGGTCTCTGTTTCCTCCCTGGCAATGACAACGACCGGAACTGGGGTTGCATTCTTTGCTGTCTTGGGTTTATAAACGATGGTCTTGATCAGCTCGAAGGACTTTGGGGACGAAGTCTCTGCAGATAACGCATCTTTCCAAGAAGCGGGAGAATTCGTTGCAGCATGAGAAACGGTCGATGTGGGTTTGATTGAGAGGGCTGCAAGAGCCTGGGTGATTTGATCTAGGGAGGACATGGAAGCGGATGATGAAGACAGATAGCGGCGGCACGCGTGTGTCGCTGGTAGATGATTTGTGAAAGGGCGTGACTCGACAAGTCGAACGCTCAATGCGGACATCAGTCTTTGTGGCTTGACCGATACTCTGCTGCTACCCACAACTCGTAGGAGGCATCTTGCGCTACGGTATGCGACCATACACAATTGTCTGACCGACGCTGTGGTGGTGTTTGACGGTTAAGCTCGCTGGCGGCTATTGTCGCGTCCAGACGTGGCGCGCCCGACGCGACGGTTATCGTCACCGAGTATGGTTTATTATTAGGGGAGCTGTTGTAATACCCTTATATACAATCGAATAAATTATCTACTTGGGGACGTGCACCGCGACATCGCATCGAGCGCAGAGATCGGCGTGTTCCTCTCGAGTAAATGTCCAGCATCGGGGACACTTGGATAGTAACGCCGGTCTGACACGTATACCAATCGCGTCTGCTGGGATATCAACAGATTTGGGCACCTCACCCTCCGACGGGCAACCGCTGGGCGGATGTAACGTTGCAGTGTACTCCCACTCTGACTCGTGCCTCGAGTTTCGGAACGCCGCCTCATCGAGCACCCTAACATCGGATACCACCGACAACGCTTTCAGCACCGCCGCTGGGTGATTCGATCTCAGTGATTACGTTCAGCGAAAGACGGAACATGACATACGGTCGCGCTGCAGTACATCAAGTTCTCTCCATTTCGATTCCCCCCCAGGAGGCAAAAGGAGATCGATACCTGCTTCAAGCGAATTGCGGAGTCGCCTGGAGGCCGTCGTAAGTGACCATAGAAGAGTGAAACGAAAAACGAACTTGTTCTCTCGTGCCTGTTCGAGAAGCAGCATCACCTTGCGACGCACTGCCAGCGCAGATTTCACGTCAAGAGAATTCTCGGGGTCAGATCGTCCCTGAGGTTGCGTGAGCGCACGGCATTAACATAGCCGAGGGTTACGAACCAAGGGCTGCCATTTTTTCGTGAAAACAGAACCACAAGGTGCAGCATCCTCACCCCCACCATGCGCATGGTGATGGATCTCCTCGGCCAAATGAGGGGCTATTGGGGCGATGAGGGACGTGAGAGAGTCCAAAATCTACCCCGTTTCGTCAGAATACACCAATCGACCTCACCGCTGCCACAAACCTTCTCAAGTACAGTCACAACCGATCTACGTTGAATACTTCCCGGAGTATCGGCGTACAGTGTGTCTTTGGTTATGTCAAAGTAGAGTGATGAGAGTGTCGTGCTGGCGAAATTGCTCAACGCTGTCACGACTGGTACCGAATAGGGTCGTTGAATACGCCGGATCCTCTCTCCATCAGAAGGGATAATTGGACTGACCTTTTGCGAAGTCGTGGGACTTGTAATTCTCCAGCACAATTTCCTCCAGCTGCCGTAACTCTGTCATGACGTAACGCTCGATCTATACAACTCGTCAAAAATCTCCTGTGGCGAACAGAAGCTGCACCTCTCACGGGACCCAACAACTCCCATGAAACGGGATCAAAGTCTGACCTACTCGGGGCGTCTCCGATGTTCCCAAGAATGAATCGAGCAGAATTTCGAATCTTCCGAAGAACTTCTGCCGACTGCCCCAAAGCAGTCTTGCTCAAAGGACTGTCCGTTCCGAAGTCAACGGAGGCTGCCCATAATCGGAGGACGTCGGCGCCATAGGCTGGTTCCCGCTTCAGATCCTAATAGTATAATCTTTGTTAATCTATCAAACCTTACTCGCCATGAAGCGATCAAACTTACCTTGCCGCCTCGAATGATGGTTTCCGGCCTGATAATGTTCCCGAGGGATTTACTCATTTTCTTCCCGGACTCATCCAACACCATACCGTGCGTGATTAGAGTCCTGTAAGGCGCTTTTGTTTGCTCGTCCGCGTGGAGGGAACCGATGAACGTAAGCAGTTGACTCTGGAACCATCCACGGTGCTGATCTGATCCCTCAACACAGACATCCGCCAATGCCTCGCCACCGCTCCGCAGGCCGCCAAGCATAGACCAGGAGGTGCCGCTATCGAACCACACATCCATTGTATCGGTCCCTTTGCGCCATTCCAGAGACAAGGAAACACCGTCTTTACGTAGATGTGGCGGAACAAATTCGTCGACAGGCCCATTCCACCAGTAGTCAACTCCTTTGGAATCGAGGATCGAAAGTACGTGGTCAACGCTCCGCGAATCAAGCACCGCGCGGTCAGTGGGGACGTGATAGAGCGCGGGGATTGGGACACCCCAGGCACGCTGCCGTGAAATGCACCACTCCGATCGTGAACGAACAAAGGATGTCAGACGGTTCCTTGCTGCATGTGATTGAAATTTCAATGGAAGGTCCGGATAGATAGTCGAATTCGGTGACTTACAAACCTCAGGGTAAAACTGGACCCCAGTGAGAGCATTCAGGGCCGCTTCTTTGATATCTCCTAGGTTTGCGAACCACTGAGAAGTAGCCCTAAAACGTGGTTGATGTGAGTCAGACGGTTGGTGCGACCTAGCCTGGCCTTACAAAGTAATAACGGGTTCTCCTGTTTTCCAATCGTAAGGATACCGATGCCGAACCCTTTGCACTTTCACGAGGGCGCCAGCCGCTTCCAATAATCCAAGCATGGACCTAGACCCTGCCTTCATGATGTCTTGACCCGCGAGCTCCTTGGTAGCTGAGTCACCAACGACTTCGGCGATATCGTCGGTGAATTTTCCTTCACCATCGACATGGCATAATAAGCCTGATTTAAAGCACTCCAGGTCCCATGACAAGAAAGCGTGATAGTCTTCCGCCCCATGTGCTGGGGCACAATGGACTAAGCCAGTCCCTGACTCTGCTGTTACGTGATTCGACGGGATGACGGGACGACTAGCTTCCACGGCGAAGGGAGAAAGATAACAAGACCCGGCCAAGTCAGAGCCCTGCGCTTTTCCGATGGTAGTATAATGTCCGAGAATGTCGGCCAGTGCGTCTAACCTCTCCTCAGCCACGATGGTTAGGCCAGGCAAGTTCTGTGATTCAACGAAACTGTACGTCATGGTCGGGTTGACCGCAATGCCCTGAACACACGTGAGCGACTCCCAGGCACGGATCTCTGCGCTACATACCATATTCGCAGATAGTGTCCAGGGTGTAGTGGTCCAGATCAACAGTCGCACTTGTTCGTAGTGCTTGATAAGTATTTCTACTGCCGGTTTCAATGTACCTTGGGTGTCTAACTCAAAACAGACATACGCAGAGTGGGAGACGTGGTTGTCCTGGTATACCAACTCCGCCTCTGCCAGCGCAGACCGTGACGAGGGAGAGTAGTATACTGGTTTATGCTGTCGATAGACCAAACCTGTTCATCCGTTTCGCTGGTTGGTCAAGTACAGGACCAGGTTTCCAGAGCCACTCACCCCTATCTACCATCTTCTGGAATATCCTTAGTTGACGCATCTCGTACTGCGAATCTGAATACAGTGAATAGGCCGCTGATACGTAAAGATATGGTTGAAACATACCCAACGTTCGGTAGGTAGCCTGTTCGTTGTCCCAGTCCGCCATGATTCCAAGAGACCTAAACTCCTCTTTTTGGGCGGCAACTTCTTGAATCGCAAACTCCCGAGCTTTGTCACGGATCGTAGTTGGCGCAAGGGTGTGCGGATCCGCCTTGAAGCCCCCCTATCAATGGACAGATCCCCAGACATACAAGAAAAGGGCGCACTCTAAGGGCCGCCAGCGCCTTGATCTCTATGGGCAAACCATGGCAATCCCATCCAGGGACGTAACTTATGAATGCTGTCAGCGCGATGTCGCAGCAAAGCCTCAAGACTCACTTACTGTACTTTTCTGCCGAGGAGAACGTTAAACCGGTTGATTACATCCTTTATAATCTTATTGAGGGCGTGACCTTTGCGGTGATGAGCGCACTCCCCCTAGCTCGAAACAAAAGCACGATTACCCATATGCAATCGCCCGTTTGCGTACGGCGGGCCATCATGGAGGACGAACAAAGGTCCATCCAAGTGCTCAGACTAAAAGTTTCTGGTGAGTGCTCGTGCTACGCCCAAATCGAGGGCGGCGAACCTGCCACCGGTATAAGTGAGGTCCAGTTCTGTCCGCAAATGTCCGTTCAACCACAGCGGCATCGTGGCGCATAGGAAGAGTGGTTTTTGGAAGCAACAAGGTGTCAGAATACTTCTTCACATCCTTGGCTGAGGTGCTGCCAAACCGGACGAAAGATGTGTGTGAGAAGGTGCGGTTCAGGTATCCATACACATGTCGCGTAAAATGAACGTAGTTGACCTGCATTCAGACTCGAGGCGCGTTCGGTAGGGATGTACGAACGGAATGAGCCTACCAGCAAGGCGGAGGACGGCAAGAGGAGTTGAGGTTCCGGACTCCGTCGGCACCGATCATTTTGATACAATTCCGATCATTGGTTGTCGATGTTACAGCGGGTTAGTTGCCATTGTTTGTAGTAGCTAATGCACAAAAGGTAGCTACACACTTCCAGCGTCCTCCAATTATGCAAGCCCCAACAAAGGAAAGTATGGAGAACATCGTTGTGACAATGCAATGCATAGAAAGCGCAATGGAAGAATGGACAAGAACAGATAAAGGACAGAGGCGGAATCAGAGAGCGACGAGCTGCTTAACCCAAGCGACTGGACAGGACATCTACAAAGCGAAGCGGAAAGCCGACGAAAACGGGGACAGGGGGGGAGGAGTGAGGAAGAGTGGGCGTTCGGGGACAACTGGGTGTCTCCGGTTGGAAGGCGGGAATATTAACGAGAGAAAGACGGGGTAGAGAAAAGGTCACAGGTCTTCGACAACCACGCCCTCGGCTAGCTCCTTGGCCCTTGCTTGGCGGATCTCCTCCTTCAGGGCGGGAAGGTCTTCCAAGAGCGGAGCGGGACCTCCATGTGGCCACCGCTCTAATGCCCACTCCCGTACGAACGCGCTGACCTGGGATAGAATGAGACGACAGAAGGCGGAACAGAGTAGCGAGTGCCCACCTTTAAGAACTTTTTCGACGCATACTTCTTGTAGAATGATTCGTGCTTCGGCTCCTTGAGGATGTAGTTGAGCATAATATTTGCTGTGGGTATCAAAGCGCTCTCGGGGTAGGATGAGTAGTGCGCTAGGTTGGGGGTCTAAACAAAGTTCAGTCGGACGCTGTGTATGGCTGGAATGGAGGCGTACCCATTCTTCCCTGCCAAGGATGATTCTGGCCAACCAAACCGAAGCGGCCGCAAGGACGGAGGGAGTTGCAGAGATTAACCTCCATTCCAAGCACTGGATCTCCATCAAGTATTTGGCAATGGTTCGGGTCTGGACGTTGTACTGATCAGCCTTGCTGATCCTTCTGAGGAAGTGGATGGGATTGGGATAGCTAAGGTTCCAGTCCAGCGTCTTGAGAACGTAACGCTCGGCCTGAAGGATCTCGGTCTCGGAGTAGGAGGAGTCTGCACAGTAGAGGAAGTTACGGGCAGAAGGGGAGATGATCTCTTCCACCTTAGCAGCAATAAACATACACGTGATCCCAACCAGCTGCAGTTTGACGAGGGAAACGACGCGGGCGGAAAGGAAACGATCTATGATATTGACGCAGAGGAAAAGGGTCTCCGGGAGTAGGCGGAATCGCGAGTGAACCTGAATGAGCCAGTCAGTCAGGATGCCTCGCATCTTCCATGCCAAATCCTTTTGCATCTCCATATAATTCGGGTTAGGCATGGTGGTTTTCTGGAAGGAGTGGGTGAGCAATGGAAGATTTATACCAGGCAACCCACTCACCTCTACATCCTTCAAGTACGCAAATATTTCATGTACATACTCGCTGACCATAAGAGGGTCGTCAGCATCTTCCGCGTCGAGGTCGTCCCACTGATCACCATCTGGATCCGCTTCCGGGGTGGTAGACCGTTTAGAATGCACGATTTCCGGTGGAACGCGCGCCACAGTCTCTGCCTCCTCGGGCAAATCAGATGACGACGTGCGACGCTTTTTCACGACGCGCCGCGATTCTTCTTCGTCCACTTCATCGACAGGCTTGAGCTGTTTACGTGAAGTCACAACGCGAAGAGATTTGGTCTCAAGGATCTCCGCCTTGACGCGATGTGGATGGTCGATCGCCATTGCGTCGCTACCAGCCGGAATGTCCTCGTGAATCTGTTCGAGTTGTTGCACCTGCTCGGAAACGGAAATGACGGCCTTGCGGGACTGCGGCACCGCGCCGGTCACAGATTTGAGAGGTTGCCGGATAGTGCTCGTCGTCGTCGTCGTCGTAACGGTCGACTTCTTCAACACAACACCATCAAACTTCTCCTTTGGTTTGTCCTTCGTTGTGCGTTTGCTCGTGGATTTTCCCTCCTGGTTCTTGTTGGATGGGCCCGCGATTTCGCCGAGGGCGGTGCGCTTCCTTTTCGTTGGGGCAGCAGCATCAGGTTTGGCGTTGGTGAGGACGGTCTTAGCTCGGGTGGTGACAGTCGAAGTTGCTTTGCTAGGAACTGTTGTGGTAGATGTTGGTTTAGCACGGGTGATTAAACGAGAGGACGGCCTGGCATTAGCATTTTCAGCATCCTTCGTCGAACGCGTCGTCCGCGCGGTACGCCGTGGCTAGATTTATATGACGGACGGTGGTGAGATACACAGAGTGTTGGGAGCGCGACTGGGGACGGTGGACTGACCTGTACTATGTTCGACGACATCGCTTTGATATGGCTGAGGGGTCAACGGACTTGAACCACGCTGAGGTTTTGTCCCTGGCAAATGCCGTTGATACAGCACGTGATTTGGCCCCTTCGTTCCGGTCACGTGTGGCTCGTTTCTTGCTTTCGCGATCCGCGTTTGATCCCAGCACTTTGAGCTGAACCTGCGGCAGACAACAGGATTCTCCGCGTTCAGCAGGCAACGAGACATAGGTCATACTCCAGGTTGACAAGTCTACGGGTAAATATCTATCACACAGACTAAGCAAGTGATCATAAATAGTCGATACATGTGTTCTCACGCCCGCCGTACGACCTCAACGCCGAGTGCATCTGAGTAGCACAGAGATCAACTTATGAGCCACCACAGGAGATGCGGGAAAACTTACCAGCTGACCGTGCCTCTTCCCCTGTTTGAAAAGTAGACAAATCGTTCATCACTACCGTGGTGAGCGAAAAAGGTTCGGCACACGAAGGAGAATCGCGAGCACTGCCAGTCTCCGTCTGATATCTGTTGATCCTAGGGTCCCGAAGATTCAACATGAGTCGTGAGCACAGGGCGCAAGCTAACCTATTGCATTGCCCCCGCCACCAGCATCAGTAACAAATGTTTCAATCAATCAAATAAACAACTACTCACATGTTCGTCATCAAGGTATTTATTCCCCGAGTGAGCGCCTGTCGCGTCCAATTGAGCTTCCGTGGGCAAATATGGGGGCAGCTATCGTCTTGCTTACCGATCCAAGCTGAACGGCAGTATGAGCGAGAGTCGAGATAACGGAACAGTGTTGCACATACCAGAAAAGAGAAGGTGTTTGCTGAGGTCGAACATCCTAGCGCGCTGGAAAAGCGCTGGGCTTCAACAACGACTACTCGTGGGCGGATGTGAATAGCTCACGCATAGTATACCACACCTTAAGTCGGCGGGGTATCAGAGCTTAATCACGCCCTGAGATGGAAATAACTCACCATCTCTCATTAAGATATGGACTAGACCCCGACTTCCCTGCCTCCAAAGTGCAAGAGATCTATACACAGTGAGGGCAAAGACTGTCGAATCGAATATCATGATACCACCCCACACTAAGCCAAAATCTGTTTCGGTGGAATATAGTCACAAGTTCCCACTCCGATTGAAAGGCTACGCACAGAATCCCCTAGGAGGAATGGTCAGTTCGTCACCTATGGGCGTGACTAGACACGCACTCATCCTTCGATAAAACGCTGACGCATCCCAGTGAGTCCGGCGGTATCAATGGATAAGCCGCAGGTTTCCCTTGGGTAATCGCCCACTGAGAGGCGATAGATTGAGAATGTCGATGTTCCAACGCAAGGAACAACTTACTACAGCAAACCCAGCGAAACCAAAGTAATAAGCCAGCAAAGCCCACAGGATTATTCGGCTACGGTCCCAGAGAGCGTATACCCGTGTAAGTAAAATAGCTGTTAAAGGATCGTCAGCCTCCCTTGGAGGGGGGCAGTAAGTCCAGTACCTCCGACGCTCGTCTGGACCACCACAGCGAGAAACTGATGATACTTGTGCAGTACTTGACATTTTGGGTCTTGTTGGCCCGCCATCAAGTCTTCCAGGGGAACGAAAAAGTAGGAGTAGACGATAGGTACGTGTCCCAAGAGACCTAAGTAACGATTGACGATGAATATGAAAGTGCCCCACTGCCGTATTCGTAGTGGTGACCAGAAACGGTCCAGCTCCGCATGGAATGTCAGGATGTAGTCGTAGAGGACAAGCGCTGAAAGGGGGTGTCAGATCATAACGGTGTAGAGTAGTTAGAGTCATTGCACATACTGAAACCACAAAGGGCTAGATACCGGTTAAGGTTCCTGTATCAAAAGTAATATGAGGAAGTGTGAACGAGAAGTAGAAGTTCAGGCTCACTGCTCCTGAACGTTCTCGGAGACCACGTCCATTGGGGCGATAGCGACTCCTTGGACAGGGTTGTGCGAGAAAGAGTTGGAACGAGAGAAAGTTGCGTGATTTTGGTAGGAGGCGGGAGGAGCGAGCGCGGACCGTGGAAGAAGGGCAAGTATACTTCGCTCCCATGATGCCCATTCACAGACCATCATGCAATACATTCCACCGTTCTGATCCTCGAAAGGCGGCTGTGGGGTTTAGAAAGGGAAACCGATTCAAACCACCGGCCCCACGGATGCGGATTCCTGAGTGGGAGAAAGCGGAAGACAGTTTGAAGAACAGCAGTACTCTTCCCTCGCATCAGAGCTTAGGCTAAAAGTGATATTGTACTCGCCCGGGGCCACTCCTCAGAACTCGCGGCAGCAATAGAATACCACAGCGCCGGGAATGCGAGCGCAGATCAGAAAGTAGATGCGCTAGCCTGTGGTACGGAAGGAACCGTGTCCGCCAGGGCGTTAGACATTGAAAGCAAAGAATCAAATTTCACAGCCAGAGCAGAAATATGACCGTGGTCTGACAGAAAGCACAGCAGAGGACGGCCAGTGGGACGGATGAGGGGCATGTCCGAGGCATATCTGCGGAAATCACGCAGTTTGTCTGTGTTTGGTCAGGAAGCGTCTGCGTCACCAGGCCTTCCTTTGCGTGAAACCATCTCCATCCCCACCTCCCTCGAAGTCACGGTTAGGCGTCCTGGCTTCTCCCTTTTGTAAATCTTCGTACTAATCACCGCCCACTCGTCGGGAACAGACCCGGCCTCTGAACGACCCTTGTCACTATGTATGTCCTCCTCGCCTGGCCACAGTGCAATTGCTTCTAACTTCATACTTTGCCCCCCTCATCAATCCGACCCCTCGCCACGGACATGCCCTGCATGATAACAGGTCTGAACCTTATGATCCTTATCTTCCCCGTGGTGGCTCTTCGACCAACCAGTCCGCTGGCGGAAACCCCAAGACCGCAGCAATCCAGGCTCAAATCGATGACACCGTTGGAATCATGCGCGACAACATCACAAAAGTGGCTGAACGAGGTGAAAGGCTGGACCAATTGCAAGACAAGACCGGTATGTTTTTGCTCCTTTTTGCTATGACAGTGCGCCCGCCTTCGTGGTCGGGTCGGCCGGCCTTCGTGAGGGTTCGATTTATTTACGCACTGCGATAGATAACCTGGCCATCTCTGCTCAAGGATTTCGCAGAGGCGCAGACCGTGTACGCAAGGTATGACTTCTTTGCTCGAGGCTCTCCTACTTTACTTGATCCTGATTTGCACTTCTAGAATATGTGGTAAGCATGAGGTTTAAACCGCTTGTTTGTTTCTCCTCACATCCTTCCCTGTGTCTCCCCGCACTAGGTGGAAAGACATGAAGGTGTGTCTGGCATACTTCGTTTCCTTCGTTTTCTAAACCCTCCTTAACTCCAGATGCGCATTATCATCGGTGTCGTTATAGTTGTCATCATTGTCATCATCGTTGTCTCCGTTGTGAAGACCACGAAATAGACGATCTTTGTATTTCCCAATCCCCTGTTCTCATGTTCCCTTTCACCTTGTTTGTTTTATCTACGCGCTGTTTAATTTACGACTCTCCCATTGGAACACGCGTCATGATGTTTTAATGTCTTCGGCGTGTGACATGAAACAGCCATCGTAGGAGTGGACGGTTCAAAGGCGTTGAGCTTGCAGGCTCAAGTGACGATGTTCATCACCCTTCTCGGAGCCGGTTTCCCATCCGGTCCACATCAGGGCTCGCGCCGGGCGAAGATCCCCTAAGTATTGAAGATCGCAATAAATGAATTAAACGAAGTAATGTTGGCGATTAATGCATCCTCTCCGTGACCAGGGCAATCCAGACTCTGCGGATGAGTCGTTGAGATGAGAGTACTTGAGGTTCGGATACACCGACACTAGTACTGCTGCTCCCTCCTCTCGGAGCGGGAGTCCACCGCAGGAACGTCACGGAAACGGAATTTGTGAGGTCGGGCCCACGTGACGGAGAATGCAGGGGAAGTGTCCGCACTCCCAGGTGGTTGGGTCCTCCAAGAGGTGAAGGTAACCTGGGACCCTAACCCGTGCGGCGAAAAAAAGCAGGCCGTTGAGGACGGCGGTCCGTGGTCTCCTGTGGGGGGGCTGGTTGATCTCCCCCTATATCGAACAATGCTTGCCCTATGAATCCCCACATTGAATTGCTGTTCTGCAATTTAGCCTTGATGGAACGTATGAGAACAGCGCGTACGGTCCAAGGCAGATAACTCACCCCATAATCGCCTCACGGCGTTACAGGCCACGCGGCTCCACTTGAACCAGATTGAAAGAAGGCGTATAGGTCAGCCAGAGCCGTGAGATTGCAAGGCGTGACACACATTTGCGACTAGAACCGAGCCCTCCGGTGTTGACGTTCTGGTGCCCCCTCAGGCAATTAATCACCCGCTTCGGGCCCACTAGGCCTCCACTCAAAGAAGGAACTTCCTGAGAGTGTCCTTCTCAATCGACAGGGGTAGCGTGACTTTGTCTGATGGAGGCCATGGGCTTGAAGGGGACATGGGCAAGTGATAACCCCGGTAGGCAGAGTCAAATGTGATGCTCTTGCATCTCCATTCACGGCTGAGGGGTCGTCGAACCAATGTTTTGGCGGTGTTTTGGCGCCCCGGCATCCCATTTTCTATCTCTAATTTGAAGAGGATGGAGGTCGTACACCCCATGGCTGGGCAGGGTTTTGTATCTGCGATTTCCTCGGGTTTGGAGTTGAGCTTCTACGGCGCTGTGTGCTTTGCATCGCTGAGGGATGGGGGATAGCAAGCCAAGCTCAAGAAAAGAGCAAATCTCCGAACAACTTGTGAGACCCTCGTGAATCACCACCCCGGGTCTGCTGGCCTTCTTGGATTCCGCCCGCCGTCTGTCGTGGGGAAAAAAGGCTGAGGCTGAGAAGCCGCGCAGGGTTCGAACCTGTTCAAACGTCAGGCCCTCAGGGCGCTGGAGCGGAAGGTCGAATCCACATAAGTGATGGTCAGTCAATTCACCAGGGAAACACTTAGCGGTCACCATGGGAGGTAAGCACATAAGCCAGAACACGGGCATCGGATCGACGAAGTTTCTTTATCCTCAGGCATTGAATCGCCAACATTCGGCCGGATTATGTCCCAACAGAAGACAACCGTTGCACCGGTGCTATGATCCTGCTACTCACGAGGTATTCATCGGTAGGATCACGGAGTTGGATCCCTGGCGTGCACGTGTCGACCATATGTATAGGATTTTGCTGAGGATTGGGATCACCCCGGCACCTCGAGAGTGGACCCCAGGGCCACCGCTGACGAGGCGAGACCTGTCACGAGCCGCACCGCAAGCACAGAGCGGCGCAGCGGACCGGTAGAGGCATCGGAGGTAAGAGTCGAGCTCAGGGCTCGTGCTTGCCAGCGGAACGCACTTGCGGAATATCCTCCAAGGCTCGCAACGTGTCTAGAACCGCATGGAAACACCGTGCTTACGGGATCGGCTATGAAGGGCTCGTCATGAAAATACACCCCGTAAGTACGAGAAACACTGTCAACTCCGACGACTCATCGGGTGATAAGGTGGCTAGGCTCAACGCTAGAGGCTGTTCTGGTATCTGAAGCTCCACGCGATTGCCGACCGCGTAACAAATTGTGGTTACGTGCGCGGAGGGGTAGATGCTGTAACCAACTTCTCGTGCGGCTTTTAGGATGGATAGCACCGGACTCTACGCAACGTGGACTATAATTTTGAAAGATGGGATGGCTCTCAAAGGCCGGCAGACTCCACTTTGGTCGAATGAGTGTCGCTTCTACACCAAATACAGACTCACGTACCGGAGAATACAGGAGCTTGTTTCGCGCTCAAATAGCCACGGCCCAGCCGAGCTCTGGATAAGAGGTGACCGGGGGCTGGTGTTCCAAGAAGCATCCAGATCAAGACATGGCCGGTCACAATGAGCCGACGCATCACCAAGAACATTCCTAGAACGCGCGAAGATATCGACCCAGAAGTCTCCTTGCTGAATTGACGTGCCTGTAACGCTAGTTTCTTCGGCGAGAGGGAGGGAATATGAGGAATGCAATCATGATTGATGGTACGAAGCCGGGTATCCCGAGGTTATTTGGGTTGGACGACGTGCACTGTGAGAACACTTAACGTCAACACGCCGGAGTGTAGGCCTAGGTTGTGCACGGTGGACAAAGGCGATTTAGCTGTGGTCCGGCTGGGCTGATAACGTTCGACCGGCCTTCATTTTCAAAAGTATGGAGCTAAAAAAATAACTCCGGTTCAAAGAGGTTGAAATCAAGTCACCGGTGTGATTAGACGCCGACATCATCCGCAAGGACACAATAACCTAGGACAAAAACAAGTTGATTGGCACGCAACGGATGCAAAACTACGGGGAAGAGAACAATTGGGGAGGGGGGAAGGGAGAATTGAATGATCAGTCTGTGTCCTCGCTGTTTCTGTCGAGCGTGAAGGTGAGGCCACTGCGACTTAGCGTCAGGCGGTATCAAGGGGCTTTCCAAGTTCGCAACAAAGAGATTTCCATTGTGAGAGATATGTATTGCGCATCCAGATGGATTGTCATCGGCGGTGACGAGGATGAAGCGAGAACAGGCCCCAACCAGTCTCTTTGGCCCCTGTGACCATTCCGGGAACAATGTAACATCCTTTACCGCCATTTTATTTTGATGCTTGGACCGCTTACGAACTTCAATCTAGTCTCGAAGTATACAGCATGGCGAACAATATGGCCGATGCGTACAACCCAGGTGCATTCTTTCAATCATGACCCCACCCCAGACGCCACGGTATATATCTGTGCTTCCCCCGTCGAGCATGTGCCTCCCCACACTCCCCCTCCGCCTCCGTACTCCCTCCCGATGTCTACCCTCCTTTCCTTCCCCGAAGAAGTCCTCGAGCGCATCCTGGCCCTGTGCGTAGACGCACAGACCGACGCATTCGCGAACCCATCTTGGCACACCCGTCAGGTCTCTCGAAGAGCCTCATCCATCCTCTTGGTCAACAAGACTTTCCTCCGGATCGCAACACCCCTCCTGTACAGTACAGTGGTCATCCGATCCGCTCATCAACTTGCCACCATCCTCGACAATGTTTTCCGGCCCAATCCGGAGCTTGCAGCATTCGTCAAGACGGTCGCGATCTCGGGAGGTTCATATGATGGCCTCGACGAGTTCGTGCGCCTTTGCGTTAACCTCGAGGAGTTCGATATGACCCTCGACAATTCGCCTTGGGAGGGTGATGTGAGGGAAAGGTTCGGGCAGTCTTTGATGGGGATGAAGAAGATCAAGTCCCTCGTCGTTAGAAAGGACGCCTACCTAACCCAGGAAAAACCAAAGCTCCTAATGAACCAACTTTCTAACGCGATAACGTCCTGGACTTCGCTCGTGAGTTTTCTCCTTTCCATCGATACCCGCACGACAGAATTAACACCGTGGAATTCAGGAATGCGTGAACATCAAGTTCAGGTTCGCCTCAGACGCCACAACTTCATCGTTCGTTTCCGCTCTATCGGCAGCGCCGAACCTGAAGACCGTTCGCGCTCAGCTCCCTGCCGTCTGGAACGACACACTCCTCAATGTTTCGCAAAACCCAAACCTGAGATGTATCAGCCTCTCCCCCGATAAGGAGCTCGTTGGCAGCCACCTTTTCTTGATGGAGGCAAAGAATCACGACAGGTTGATGGATTTAATCAAAGCTGGCACGCCAGTTATGAGGAACAGGTCCCAGTCTTCGTCTTCCCCGACATCCCCTGTCCTTACTGGAACTCCCCCCAGTCCTTCAGGTGGATCCCACATCTTCTGGGAAGTTTGATTTGGTTCACTCTATCTACCTTCGCATCCAGGTTGCGGTCTGTGATCCATCCTTTCGTTGTACTTAGAAGTTTTACCGTTCATCGCGGACTTTGGGCTTTAGTTGGATACCTCTGTTTGCGTTATTCCCTTGCATACGACATTGTATAGTCTATCATATCTTGTTGAGGCTATGCCTCGCTAATACTTATCAGATCGCCGAAAAGATTGCTGCGAACAAGCTTCTCCTGTACAGGTGAATGCGTTTTGCATGGTGCATGGGGAGATACATATCGACAAAGTGTAAGAAGAATCGAGCATGCCAAAACCACCAGTTAACGGCCCTTTCCGCCCTTCGCTTGCTTCGAGACTTTGGGTGCCGTCGTAGGGGCTCGCGGGGCCTTTGCAGATAGAGTTGATACGAGCTGTGAGACGAAGCGAAGAGCGGAACAGTACCTTGGTCTTCTTTGACTCCTTTTCCTTCTTCTCACTCTTGGCTTTTTGGATGGCGGCAGTTCGCTGAGCAACCCGGGCTTGTGATGTCTGGTTCCTCTTCGCCAGGATAGAAGCCATATCGGCACCGACGATGCCACGCTGGTGCTTCACCGTCTTTCGAGACCGCTTCTTCGCAATCTCTTCGGTGATACCCTTCCTGTGAAGGCGGCGGTAGGGGACGGTCCATGAGATCTTACGAGGGTTCTTGCGTTGCAGGAATAGTGATTCATTCTTGGAGGTGGAGAAACGGAAGACCTGGGATAGTTGTTCAACTAGGTATTGTAAGGCTGGAGGCTAGGGCGCGTGCAGACCTTGCTGTCTCCTCGAACGAAAAGCCTCCCTTTGCTGGGGTAGATACGGAATTGGGAAAAGTTATCGATTTCAACTTTCTAAGCTCGGTGTGAACTTTTGGGAGATTTTCCATGCAGGAACAAGTAGGGACGTACCATCTATCACCAGAGAGCAACCAAGATTAATTTAGTCAGCACAATCCCATCCAAAGTTGTTTCAAGCGATCCATCGTCATGATACCGGCAGCCCGCCCAATAGACCCGCCGTTTAAATCGTAGAGGCGGCGACAGTGCGATTGGGGGAAGGTTTTGGGGAGTTTCGTACTCACCTTGAGGAAATTTGGGTGGCGGGGTTGTTGGTTGTATCAGCCCTGCCGAGGGTTGATGATCTGGGAATCCCGAAGGCCTACCCTAAACAAGTCATATCGCGATCGTGGCTGGACGCGACGCAACCGATTCCGTTTCATTAACCAGCTGCTTCGTGGCAGCCCAACAAAACAAGTCTTAGGCGACTTCTCCGCGATATGGCGCGTGGCGGGTTCAACTCATCAAGGAGTCGCGGTTTTCGTGGCGGGGGATCGTTTCGTTCGAGAGGTAGGGGTTATCGAGGACGTGGCAGAGGACGAGGCGGATCAAACGCGCCCGCTACCGCTCCAACGCGCGACGAAGAGGGAAACCAACTTGCGGAACGCTTCGAACAGGTCCGCTTAAGCGATGAGGTGGACGAGAGGGTTGGATTTCCGAGGATTCAGGAGGGTCCACGAAGAGAGGGCTGGTTAATCAACATGCATCCTGTGCGAGCAATTTCGTAAGGTGGACCAAGCTGGAAATGCTAATCATGGGCCACTCGATAGACTCTGGTTAAGGATCCAGAGTGGCCTTCAGGAAAGGCTGGCGTTGATTACTACTTCATCGAGGATGACGGTGGTATGTTCAAGGTCACGTACCTGTATGAGCCGTACTTCTACATTGCTGCCAAGGTGAGTATCGGCGGTTGCAATGGTTCTCCTCTTACGCGGTTCAATTAGAACGGTACAGAGACCATCGTGGAAGAGTGGTTAACGAAGAAGTACGAAGGCATCATTTCCCGCATCGTTCGTCGTCGCAAAGAAGACCTACAGCTGCCAAACCACCTTATGGGACATCAACGAATCTATCTTCAGCTGTGCTTCAGGAACGTCTCAGATCTCCTGACCGTTCGTCGTGATATTGCACCTCTAGCCATTGCGAACAGCGCGAAGCGCGATGCTGTGGACGCCTACGCCGAGGTTGTAAACGCCACAGCCGATGCTAGTACCCGGATCGAAATTGACGGAGAATTTGGTGACGACCCGGACGCAGAAACCCAGGGGTCCGCTGGTGTTCGTGATAGGGACCCAAGGGACGCCATCATAGACATTCGGGAATACGACGTCCCCTACTACCTGCGAGTCGCGATCGACAACGAGTTCCGAGTGGGCCTCTGGTACACGGTCTCGCTCGAAGCAGGACACCCTACCATCAAACTTATCCCTGAACGTGTCAAGCGTGCCGATCCTGTCGTTATGGCGTTTGATATTGAGACGTCGAAAGCCCCTCTCAAATTCCCGGACCAGGAGGTTGACCAGATCATGATGATTTCCTACATGATCGACGGACAGGGTTACCTTATCACGAATCGCGACATTGTCGGCGAAGATATCGATGACTTCGAATACACCCCAAGGGAAGGATACGAGGGACCGTTCACCATCCTCAACGCCGCTGATGAAGAGGCATTGATTCGTCGGTTCTTCTCCCACTTCCAAGAGGTTAAACCGACCATCATGGCTACGTTCAACGGAGACTTCTTCGATTTTCCCTTCCTTAATGCGAGAGCTAAGTTTCATGGCATCGATATGTATCTGGAAATCGGATTCCAGAAGGACTCAGAGGATGAGTACAAGTGCAGAGGCTGTGTCCATATGGATTGTTTCCGCTGGGTCAAACGAGACTCGTACCTTCCACAGGGTAGTCAAGGCTTGAAGGCCGTCACAACGGCGAAGCTTGGTTACCACCCCCTAGAACTTGACCCAGAGCTAATGACTCCGTGCGTCTGATTCGTTTTCCTCCCTCCCCATTTCACAAACCCTTATCCAGGTACGCGAGGGACCAACCTCAAATCCTCGCCCAGTATTCCGTGTCCGACGCCGTTGCAACTTACTACCTCTACATGAAATACGTCCACCCGTTCATCTTCTCCCTCTGTAACATCATTCCACTTTGCCCAGACGAGGTTCTGCGAAAGGGGAGTGGCACCCTCTGCGAAACTCTGCTCATGGTTCGTGTGTTTCTTCATTGAGACTCGTCTTATTCAATCATCCTAGGTTGAAGCTTTTCGTGGAAATGTGATTATGCCGAACAGGCACGAGGAATCACATGGGACTATGTTCGAAGGTCATCTCGTTGCTTCTGAGACTTATGTCGGTGGTCATGTGGAGGCACTGGAGGCGGGCGTGTTTCGCAGCGATATCCGTACCGACTTCAAGATTGTGCCTTCTGCCGTTCAGCAGGTCTGTTGAAGCAACCTCACCAGTCACACCAGTCACCTTACGCTCTAACCATTGCCATAGTTGATCGATGACCTGGACTCCGCGCTAACTTTCTGCATTACTGAAGAATCTAAATGTTCTTTAGAAAGCGTCACGAATTACGACGAGGTCAAGTCCGCTATAACTGCCAAACTCATGGAGATGTACGAAAATCCAAATCGCGCCGATACTCCTCTCATCTATCATCTTGACGTTGCTGCGATGTACCCGAACATCATGTTGTCCAACCGCCTGCAACCCGATTCCGTTGTCGATGAAGGTGTATGCGCTGTCTGCGACTACAACCGACCAGGGAAGACTTGCGATCGACGGATGACGTGGGCCTGGAGGGGCGAATTCTTTCCTGCTAGGAGGGACGAGTTCAACATGATCAAACACGCGCTAAACCACGAAAACTTTCCTCCAAAGAAACCTGGAGGGCCGGAGAGGAAGTTCACCGACCTCACGGAAAGCGAACAGACGACCCTTCTTCACAAGCGTCTCGGCGATTACTCGCGGAAGGTTTACAAGAAAATCAAGGATACCAAGGTGGAAAATCGAGAAGCGATCATTTGCCAACGTGAAAACCCCTTCTATGTTGATACCGTGCGCACGTTCCGGGATCGTCGATACGAGTACAAGGGCTTGCACAAGACGTGGAAGAAGAACCTGGATGTTGCCATAGCGGAGGGGAAATCTCTTTCGGAGGTCGATGAGGCGAGGAAGATGATCGTGCTCTACGATTCACTCCAGTTGGCGCACAAGTGTATCCTGAACTCCTTTTACGGTTACGTCATGAGGAAAGGAGCTCGCTGGCACTCTATGGAAATGGCCGGCATCACCTGTTTAACCGGCGCAACGATCATCCAGATGGCGAGGCAGCTCGTCGAACAGATCGGTCGACCTCTTGAGTTGGATACCGATGGAATTTGGTGCATGCTACCGTCGGTGTTTCCCGAGAACTTCAAGTTCAAACTAGAGAACGGGAAGACCATCGGGTTCTCTTACCCGTGCACTATGCTCAACCACCTCGTTCACGCAAAATTCACGAACCACCAATACCACGATTACGATCCCGATACCGGCGAATACAAGGTACACAGTGAAAACTCGATCTTCTTCGAGTTGGACGGTCCTTATAGGGCGATGATCTTGCCTTCTTCCAAGGAGGAGGATAAGCTGTTGAAGAAGCGTTACGCCGTATTCAACGACGATGGGAGTCTGGCGGAGCTGAAGGGTTTCGAGGTGAAACGACGCGGAGAACTGCAGCTCATCAAGATTTTCCAATCTCAACTTTTCGAGAAATACCTCTTGGGTACGACAACCGAAGAGTGTTACGCTGCCGTCGCCGAGGTGGCGGATCGTTGGCTGGACGTCCTGTTCAGTAAGGCAGAGAGCCTACCCCTTAGCGAACTCGTGGACCTTATCGCAGAGAACAGAAGCATGTCCAAGACCCTTGCCGAGTACGGAGGCCAGAAGTCAACCTCTATCAGCACCGCGAAGCGTCTCGCGGAGTTCTTGGGAGATCAGATGGTAAAGGACAAAGGCCTTGCTTGCAAATTCATTATCTCCGCCAGACCCATGGGAGCCCCCGTCACGGAACGCGCCATACCTATCGCAATCTTTTCCGCCGAAGAAAGCGTGAAGAGGGCATACCTTCGTAAATGGCTCAAGGATAACAGCTTATGCAACTTCGACCTTCGCCACATTCTCGACTGGAACTATTACATCGAACGTCTTGGCTCCGTTATCCAGAAACTCATCACTATTCCTGCGGCTATGCAGAGGGTGCCAAACCCTGTCCCTCGTGTTCGACATCCAGATTGGCTACATCGACGGGTCGCCGCTTTGGACGACAAGTTCCGCCAGCACAAGGTTACCGACTTCTTCAAGCCTGGCGCGCCAAAGCAGAAATCACAGGTGGATGTTATGGACGTGGAGGATTTTGGCAGCCCTTCCATGAGTCCTCTTCATCGCATGGCAGTTGTCAAACGGAAGAAACCCGCAGAAATACGGCAGGAATCTCCCGAACCCCAACCTGAGCCCCCGCTGCGTGGTGGAAACGTTACCTGGAAGAAAGACTACCGCAAGTGGTTGGAATCCGCACGGCTGCTTCAGTTTAGCAAGCTATTTGCTGGAACCTCAAATCCTGCAGAGGGCGCTTCCAGGATATTTGGTGTTCGTCATCTCAGAACGATACACCGTTGGGACATCGTTCAGATTCGCCAAGGTGATCGTCCGGGACGGTTCGATCTATGGCTCTCGGTGAATGGGGAACTCCACTTAGTCCCTCTGCGTATTCCCCGAGAGTTTTACGTCCACCTACGAACCCCCCGAGAAGATCAGTTCGAAACTGGCGAGTACTCCGCACGGAAAGTCACCCGTACCTTACCACACGACCGGCCTTGCCTCAACTTATACAAACTCTCGGTGCGCGAGGAGCAGTATGTTGAAAGCCAGGAACACTTTGTCAACCTGACGAATGAGCCAAACGTTGATGGGGTATTTGAGCTACAGGTATGGACGTTCAATATCGAGTCTGATTGGTGTGTTGACAAACTTTTCAAGGTTCCTCTCGAGCTTCGTGCTGTCATGAAGTTGGGCAAGACATGTAGCGTTGAGGAGTTTGGTGTCACCCTCTATAGTTCTCGAGCAAGTGGGCTGGATCTCGTCCAACTTGACTCGGCCACAGATCCCTCTGGCACGTACCTGAATGGGGGAAAGGTCGGAAAGTATATCTTCCTATACCATGCATGTTCTTCCAACGCACCCGTACACGTCTTCGCTCTCTTCACTCCTGACGGACCGGTCAAACTCCACATAGTCGACCCTGCCACCCGTCGCCAGCCCATTGCTCGACTTTCCGAGACCTACGAACAGCTTCTCGAGAAGCAGGCTGAGCTCACCGCAGGATGCACCTCTATCAAATATCCGCCTACCAAGGAATTCACGACCAACTACCACAGTAGCGAAGTTACTGCGCTGAAAGCTGTTTCACGAGAAATTGGGCTGCAAGGAGACCAATCATACACCATGGTGATTTCGTCTATGAAGGATCGGTCTTACTTCGAGCGTAGCGCCCCCGCACTGGCGAAGTTCCCCATCCTTACCTTACCGCAGACGAAAGGACCACACTCCCTAGACGTGTTCCCGTGGCAGAGCGCGGTAGCACAGAAGATGATTCTTCGCTATCTAGGTCTCGGGCAGTGGCTAGACAGAATGATCACCTTGGCAGATTACTTCGACGTCCCCGTCGGAAATATCGACGGCGATCAGCCGCTATTTCTGGCGGACGTGACATTTGCCCGTCGCCTTGTCAAGCAAGACATCGTTCTATGGTGGTCACCCGGATCGCGCCCTGACCTTGGGGGGATCGAAGAAGACCTGCAACCTGTGGACGACACCCAGAGTCAAGAATTTGTGTCCCCAGGGTGTTATTCCAATGTATGCCTTGAAGTCAGTGTCAGGAACCTCGCTGTCAACTCCGTCCTCCATTCCGTGGCCGTCAACGAGCTCGAAGGGAGCGGGGGTGCGACCGCCTTTGATTCATCGCATACCCTAGACGAGTTCGCCACCGGTGATCAACGGCCAATGACTCTCGGCGAGACAACCATGTCCCCGCACGCCTTCAGTATCCTCCGCGGAATTGTCAAGACTTGGCTGCTGGATAAAATTCGAGGTAATTTTGACAGCCCTGCCATCATAACGCTTGATCACTTTTGGCGATGGATCAGTTCAAACGTATCTCACATGTACGACCCTGGCATGCACCGGTTCATCCAGGGGTTGATGCGGAAGACCTTCATCCAAATGCTAGCTGAGTTCAGGAGGCTAGGGGCGAATGTAATATACGCGGATTTCACTCGGCTGCTTCTGGTCACCTCAAAACCACCTGGGACGGCGCACGCCTATGCAACGTATATCCTGTCGGCTGTCAATTCTCACGAGTTGTTCCAGCATGTTTACCTCCAGACGGACCGCTTCTACGACTTCCTTCTGTTCATGGACGAAGCCAACCTTGGAGGCGTCGTTTGCGAGGACCCCCTTGCCATCGATCCCCCGGATGAGATCGTCATGGAGATGCGGTGGAACATCGAGACATTCCTCCCTCGCCCCATTCAAAAGGATTTCTCCAACATGATCCGGTACTTCATCGTAGAGATGTATCGAATACGACAGAAGATAAACGGAATCCAGCGGGTTCCAAAACGAGTTCTCGACGGCGGTCCACCGGATGCCACGCAACACGACACGAAAAAGACCCAAGAGCTCGATTTGACGAGAGAATTTTTCGCGAAGCGCTTCACTCGGAAGCTTCTCAAAGCTGTCGGGAGCGTCCACGAGCGCTATAGAACGGCTATGATGGACGAAGATGAACTAGCAGAATGGGATTTTCCCCTCCTCCCCGGATCTCATCTTCACTTCACCAACCCCTCACTCGAGTACGCCAAGTGTGTGTGTGCGGTCATAGCCCTCGCCAAGGAGTATCACGTCGAAGCTGGGTTGGTCAGGCGCAATATGCTGGAGATTGTTGGGGTACGAGAATTTGCCGCCGAAGCGACGTTCAGAAATCCTTGCGAGCCCCTCAAACTCTCGAGCGTTCCTTGTCGCCATTGCGACGGTATTCGAGATTTCGACTTCTGCAGGGACTCGGAGCTGTTTCCCAGCAACAGCGAGGCCAGCTCGAAATGGAAGTGCGGGAGGTGTGGTGGTGAATACGACAGGATGGGGATAGAATTAACACTGATCCAACTCGTCCACGAGCTGGAGAAACGAGGGGCACTTCAGGATATGCGCTGCTCGAAATGCAAACAACTTCAATCGGACAACATATCCAGACATTGCCACTGTTCCGGGAGCTATCAGCTCACGATAAGCAAGTTTGATACGAGACGGAGGTTGAAGACGATCGTCAATGTTGCCATCGCATACAACCTGGGGAGACTAAGGGTGAGTTGATTATATTCCCCTCGCCCTCTAAGCGTACTGAAACATCACGTAGGAAATATCTCAAGCTTTACTGGACGTGTGGTGATGAGCACACCGATTTCAGGCATATGACAGTTCAAAGTTCCTGTAGCATACACCATCTCAGCGCTGTATCTTAGTTTCTGGAATTTGTAATTTAACGATCGATACAAACCAACTGGCATGGCCGGCACGTGCGTAACATAGTTAGCTGCGGCATTCATTATAGCATGTTCCATTGAGGTTGACTCTTCTCGGCCTTCCCCCCAACCTCTATCTCTCACCATGGCCACCGCTTTCACTGAGGATAAAGATCTGGACCTCGCGTTCCCAGCTGAATTTATCCCAGCTGAAGTGAGAGCAGTGTTGCCAGAAGACCTCCATGTTCGTCGATACCGGTTTTCCATCGCCCTTGGTCCCTATGATCTGATCGTCTCTTCTAGATCAGGCCGCTATCTTCTACAGACTACCACAGAGGCCACATCCCAGTCCTCTCAGTTCTCACCCATGCACCAGATCCAGGTTTCACCGCCTGGGTGAGCCATTTCAACGCCATGAAGTTCACGACATCTTCACCGGCCCCTCCTTCAGGGGGCTTACTCCGCCCTACGCCCACTCCAGCAAACATCGGCCGAGGATTCAAATCCAACCAAGTGTACTTCCCCATCGTCATCGTTTCGAAAGCCAATGACCAAGTGGTTGGGACTGGGACTGTGTTTATGGAGAAGAAATTCTTGAGAGGCTTGAGTACTGTTGGACACATCGAGGATATTGCGGTGGATAAGAACCAGCAGGGCAAGAAACTCGGGTTGAGGATTATCCAGGCCTTGACTGGTATCAGCGAGGGCCTCGGAGCGTACAAGACCATCCTGAACTGCAGTGATCACAATATCCGTAAGCATATTGGTTCAAACCCCAAGGTTCTCTTCGTTGAAACATTTGTGCAGCATTCTATGAGAAATGCGGGTTCTCTAAGAAGGAGAATGAGATGGTTTGGCCTTTTTCCTTTGGTGTTCACTACTTATGCTAACATTGTCCGTAGGCTAGGTATGCGCCTGGACGTCCGGAAACCCCAGCGCCTCCCCGGCTTTGAATTTTAACACCCACAGCATGATTGATCTACACGGTCCGAACTATAGATAGATATCCTCAATAAATATCATTGTTGGATCTTATGAGGCCATCATAGGGATCATCGGGGATTCTGAGGCCAAGTAGAGGATTTTGAGGGCATTATGAAGGCCAGAATGCCTCGGGGGTATGTCGCTGATTTTTCCGATGATATCGTATCACCGTCCTAGCAACCATCGGAAGAGCGGTTGGATCTCATAAGGCCTTCAGAGGGGATCTTCGGAGATTCCGGGGCCTCGTCGAGGACTTTGAGAGCATTATGAGGGCTAGTACAGCCGGGGATATCTCGTCAATATTTTCGATGACGGCGGGAATGAGGAGGAACAGCCACGTGCTAGAAGCTTTCTTTGGATTTAAAGATTCTGCCAACAGATCCGTCAAGCGTAGGAATTTGCTCCTTCTCGTCGCCATGTTCGGCAGTACTTTCCGTTCTCTCCTCTTGGCGGGTCTCTGCCTCAGCGACTCTCAGAACTTGGCGGAAGATCAGGTTGTTGTCGAGCCCAAGGGGTCTCCAGTCCTAAGGCGATTCAACTTCTCTTCTCCCACTCAGCTCCAGAAGACGTTGGACAAGGCACAGGTGCGTATCCCACGCGCAGGGTACCTCAGATATACTCATGACAAGCATAACCCTAGAACCGTGGCCTCGATGTCTGGCAGGCTACCCCCCAACACATCGATATCTACTTCCCATCCAACTCGACTGCACCACCCTTCCAGTTACCGTTCCAAGACTTTCCGGTGCTCGACTTTGGGCCCGCTCAGACAGCAAATCCACCCAATTCGCAGAGTTGGGACATGTCCTTCTCAACTTCTACCTTTCACTCGTCGTATCATCCACTTCCGGAGATCGAACGTTTCATTTCGGACTTGGCCAAAGAGCATCCGAACTTGGTGGAACTTATCAGTATCGGCCGTACCACCGAACAACGAGAAATGACTGTCGTGAAAATCTCCGCTGATGAAAAGTCTGCTCCAGGCCAGAAAAACGAGGAGCCCTTAAAGTCGAAAGGCGCTGTGGTCATCATAGGCGCGCAACACGCTAGAGAGGTATGGTTTCTGCGTGGATATCCGGGCCACGCATGATTGTTGATCCCGTCTTTCCCGCCCAGTGGATTGCAGTCTCCACGGCTCTGTACGTCGCACATGGACTCGTCGCAAGTCCTTCGGAACACTACTCATTGAACGGCCTCCTTCATCACTATGTACGGCTAGCGATGTTGGTGGTCGTGTGACCGTACTAAACCTGAACACAGGACTTCTACATCTTACCCGTGGCCAACCCTGACGGATATCATTACACGTGGACAGAGGATCGATTCTGGTACTAAGCCCCTTTTGTCCTCGTGTCAAACCAACGCTAACGATTGTATAACAGGTACAAGACTAGGCAAAAGCTCTCGTCAAGAGGCAAGTGCATTGGCATTGACATGAACAGGAACTGGGTGAGCTCACATCACCGCCTGGGCGAGGACACGAGAAACACTCTTACCTTCTGATAACAGGGTTACAAATGGAGAGAAGCTGACAAAGGCAACGAAAAACTTTGCGATAACTGGTATGCGGGGAGCAGACCGTTCCAGACCCCCGAGACCAACAACCTCGCCAACTTCGTTTGGTCCCTTTCTCATCTCAAAATCTTCTTGGATCTTCGGAGCTATGGTCAAATGAGTTAGTAACCCCACGAGTTATTGCCTCCGCTAGATCACCTGAATCACACGGACCCCCAACAGTCTCGTCCCCTTACTCTTTCTCATGCAAGCGCGTACCAAAAGATGCGGAAGACCAGCTGGAAGCTGCTTCTGGAGCAGCCTCGGCCCTAACCAGTGTCCACGCAGTTCCGTATACCGTTGGTCGCTTGTGTTTACAACTTTACAAGTACGATCCAATTCTACGTCGCCCAAGTGTTTCGTATTAATGAACCGATCCACCCCTGCAGAGCCCACGGAAATGTCATCGACTGGATGTATCAAAGCAGGGGTATCAAATACTCTTATGCGGTCCATCTCCGGGACACCGGAACCGTAAGTTCGAGTTCTTTAACCCTGCGTTGACCATCTCCGACACGTATTCAATTTCAGTACGGATTCTCTCTTCCCGCGGAGTGGATCCGGCCGGTTGGGGAAGAGACCACCAGAATGATCAAGTACCTGGCAAACTTTCTCAACAAACGGCCCACTTGACCTCAACCTAAGTGTTGGAATTCGATATGAACATGCCACGTTTGGAAATCCCTGATAGACAGAACATTTACCTATCTTTCTCTTTGCTTCATCTTCAGTGTCTCGTTGTACGATATACAGCCGAGCAGTCCTGGCGAAATCGGATCACCCGTTCTTTGTATACGAGGGAGATTTTTGAGCAGCAAATATGATATGTATGGGGGATAGTCGACATGCAACGGTTGTGGGGAGAGAGATAGGGCTGGGAGGACACAAGTGTATGTGCTACATAACGTGGAACGGTGAGAGAGACAGTGAACAGTGGAACAAAAATAAAGGATATGGGAGACGTGAAAGCTGAAAAACTACAGATGAGAGGATACGCATTGAGTGAAGGGTGGAGAAAATGGATGAGGGTTTACAAGTAAAATTAACGGCCTCTGGATCACCCAATTTCATGGTAGTCCAAACGCCAGATAGATAGGTAAAGAAGGGTCCCGAGCAAACCGAGCATTGTGAAAGCATAAGGTAAATTATGTTTGCAACGGGGACGGGGGTGAGAAGAGGCAACAGATTCTACGGACACCAAATGTCGAACTTGTTGGAGTGATGAGGACATGTCTGGAAGGAACAAGACCGCGAAGTTGAGACTGTAGGCAGCGCCAAGGAACGGAAAAGCCTAAGACCATGGCATGAAATACCAGGGAAGCAGGGGGGCGAAAGGGCGAAAGGGCGAGGGCGAGTTCTGTTATACCCCTTTGCTCTTTCTCTTGTCCTCCAGCTCCAGCTTCCCAATTACCTCCTCAGAACCGATACTCAACCCACTTCTGACACTTCCCATGCTGCTACGACGGTGTCGCGAAAGGGGGTCATAACTTTCGGGCAGAACCGCACCCCTCATCGTTAGCGCCCTCTCGCGGGATGAGCTCCTATCGTTGCTGTTGAGACCACGCACAACGCCTCCGCCTGTTCGAGGACATGGCGCAGTATCAGATAAGTCTGCCAACCTCGCCGCGAACGCATCTTCCATTTCTTTGAGCCTTTGGTCGATGTCAGAGACGGTCGTCAATAAAGGCTCCCCTATTCCGTTGATGCTAGCAGTTGACGGCCTTGACGCGGGATTTCCGTCCTGGTGAGGCAGTGATCGGAGATCATCTGCCTGTTCGGGATTCGTGCCGAGGGGGTACCTTCTACGGTCTGATAACGCCCTTCTTAGAGGTTTACGTGCGTCGATATCTTGAACAAACGCGGAGATGTCGTCGTCGTCAGTATTGTTGCTCATATACGATGCACTCTGGAAAGTGTGTATAAATGCCATAGTATGAGAAGAATACACCACGTTTTTGTCTTACCGACGGGCGCTCTATTTCCTTGCGTTCCGGTCCACTGTTTGGGCTTCCGTCGCTACCGGCGCCAGTGCTTGCGGCGTATCGATGTCCAAAACTGCTCGAGTAACGCTTCCGGGTTGTAGGTGGATTTAGTATTCCACCCACCCCGATATCCAGACTCCTGCGCTCCTCAGCCTTGCCGAGACTCGAAGGCTGGAACGGTGGCGATTGCCTGGATATTGCTGACACCGGAGAGGATAGGGTTCTTGTGGTAGGAAGGGGGACTGATTGCAGTTGTGGCAAAGTTCGGGACGGAAGAGACGGGCCGGAAAGGGGAGAATTGTGACGAAGAGATGACGGTTGCGACGGCAGCGACGGCGATGCGGCATTTGATAATGTGGAGGACTTGAATATGTTGGGGCGTCGCGCGGATAACGGTGAGGGAGAGCCGGGCGATGAACTCAAACTCTCCCGGCGTAGCCTCGAGGCAAGTTGGGGATCATCCCTCGCAGAACCAATCGATCGCCTTGAGGACGAGGTTTCAGAAACACCTGACGCCGCGCCGGAATCGATGCCAGAAAGCGTTCGTGGTCGCAGGGAAGGGGACTGCACCAGTCCACCTTTGGAGGGGCTGATACTCAAGGCGCCTGCGGTTCCGGTGCTTGGGAAATTGGTCCGAGCATTGTTCGTTGATGGGAGGACAAATCGGTCTGCGATGGTGGACGGAGGAGACCTGGGTAGGGCCGTCCGGAGGGGAAGGCTTGCAGGTGGCGAAGTAGAGAGCTCTCGTTGTTGCTTCTTGGTCAAAGTGGGCGTAAACTCGGGACCTTCATCTAACGATAAGAACCGTGAGGAGAGTAATGACTCTAGATCGTCTAGTCGGAAGTGGGGTTGAGTGAGGTAGGTCGCTGTGAGGGAAAGAGTACCCATTGGATGGGGGATAGGAGGAAACTCGTGGGTGTCTGTCGCTAGGGGCGGGGAGTTGGCATTTGGCGGCGTGTCTTAGATAAGATTCACCATGAGCACGAAGTTGATCAAATGATGCTACGCTGTTATCGGGCTAAAGTTCTAGGACTTACCGAAGGCTAAAATCCGGTCGTCCGGGCCTTCGCTTCGAAGGCGCAACTGGAGGGTAAAGGCGCCAGCGCTTCCACCAACCCTCCTCCTAAGCGGACTGTGTGATTTCCACGTGGGGAGGATACGGAGCAGAGCGTAGACGCTCCGAAATAGGGCGATGCCAAGTTTGTATATCGTGGAAGGTGCTACGTCACCAGCATACTGAGGTCCGCCGTGAACGAAATTCACAACCCAGGTCTCGAGGAGAATGAACTTTGGTGGGGGGTCTACCCGCACACGAGACGAACCGGGAGGGACATATACGAGTACTTGGTTATTGCTCAGGTCTGGGACGGACAATAAAACCTGGAGCTCAAACGGCGGCGTCGACTGGGCGGTGGAGACTGAGCGATAGAGACGAATATTGTCCTTGAAGAGACTGGACTCCGGAATCTCGAGGTTGAACTGGGAGTAGCAGAGGGATGGGTGGGCAAGTGAGTACGGACTGGACGGAGGTTAGAAAGAGACAACAAAGCGTACCCATTTGTCAATCTTTGCTTGACCATTTGTCTCCTGGGACAACCTAGCGTTGCTGACTGCGAGAACGAGTTTGGTGTAGAAGTGGTAGACGATCTGGTCAGCTCTCTGGGTGTCATTTGACATTGCTATCTTGTCGGTCGTCGTAGGCGAATACCTGCGCTCGGTTTACACGAATAAGGTGGTAGTCATGGGTGAGGCATTAACAGAGGGTGAGCGGAGGGGGTGTGTGGGGGAGAGTTCTGAAGTGACTTCGGGTGATAAACGCGGGTGAATGGATCCTACTACGACACGGCAGCACTAGGTTGTCCTAGGGTACCCTCGTTTGGTGATAATCAGATTGACTAGATATGGGGGGGTGTCATTTAGGATTGAACCGAATCCCGTCCTTCTATTTGCACTCAGCCGCAGTAATAATGACTAGCAATTACGACGGGGATATTAGTTACACAGTACTTACTACTGAATCGGCTGCGCGCTGCTGCGTTCTGGTGCTTGATCACAACAACCATCATGTTCAAGACTGCAGCGACAAAACTAGCTCACAACTCCACCATCCCCGCTCTAGCAGGGAATTCGGATCTCAGACCCCTCCAGGAAGTCATTGCGGCCGAGAAACTTGTCCTCCAATCGTGCGTCCTGGCTCCACAATAACCATCCTAATTCCAACCTTCCATTCCCAGTCTTCAAAGACTCAGCACAGACTTTGGAAAGTCCTCTGAGGCTCTGCGAGTATGGGCTAGTGGTGAAGGCGAAGACCTCGGGGTACGTCCAACTACCATCTTATCAGTCACATGCAGCCATCAACCAGGGCACCCTAGGATACGTTCTCCGCATGCTCAACCCTACTAAACCATTGGGTTTCATCACTTGCATCTTTCGCTTCCCACATCTCGCACATTCGGGAATGTCTGAAAGCTGTCCGAACCAGGGAAGAGGCTCTGGACGACATGAACCGCCGCAGGAAATCCCTGGTGTCCAAGGCCGAATCCGCAGACAGGAAGCTCAACAAGATGAGCCCGGAAAACAAGAACCTTCGACAACAAACAGACCTCCTGGTGGGACTTCGTGAACAAATTCGCACTCTCGACGTCGAAATCATGAACGAGGAAGCGAGTCTTGGCGACTGGAAACGCATCAAGGCGAGGGAATGGATGGGCGTCCTGTTTGGCGCCCTTCTTGAGTGCAGCGAAAAGGGTGCGGTCGTCGCAACTTTTGGTCGCACTATCATCGGGTACGTGTCCACCGACAAGACAGAGCCAGGGCTCCCTCGGGTCCACTACTCTGGCCACTCCCAGGTGGAACCCCTCGTCGTAGAGGCTGAACGGGAACTCCATAAAATCTCGTTCGTCAACGAAGTTGGTGAGCAAGCGCACAGTGCGTACCGCATCGGTGATATCCCTGGACTCCCACCTTCGTCACCCAACTCGCCGGTTTGGTCAACGCCAACACAACCATATGCATCATCCACACTCCCGAACAACCCGCCCAGTAATCCATATGAATTCAATGAATTCGGCGAGCATAACCCCTACTCTCAACCCCAAACCTACGGACCTGGACAGCGAACCCACCTTTCTTCATTCGACCAACTCCCACGAGTTAGTCCCACGAACCAGTTTCTGCCATATCCTTCTCAGGGAGGTTCTGGGTTTACACCTGGGCATAAACCTCATCTTTCTCAGAGTTCCATCCGTTCTGGATCTGGTTTTACCCCCAGCTACCCTCCCCCTGCCACCGCTCCCGCGCTCCATCACACGCCTTCATTAAACAACAGACCTGCACCTAGATCGTTCCCCGAACCTAGGATCTCCACCGAAGATACTTTCTCATCCTCTATTGCTAAAGCCCTTGGGGAAAGCTGGAACGCAAACGGGAATAGGAACATAGAACCACCCCGTCTAAGCACTGACGGGCCTCCTCCATCCTATGTGATGAACAATTTTCCAACTCCAGATCCACCAAACTCACAAGGTCCATCACGCATCGAAAGAAAGCCCGTACCTGTTCACATTGAAGAAGACACCAATGAGGACGATGACGCAGTTGGTTTATCTTACTTGAACCCGTCCACCGAAGACGGCCCCAGTTCCGAAGAACAGAGGTTTAGTGATAGTGGTTCTAGAGAAGATAGGAAGGTTAGGTGGGGGAGTGTCCGAGACGTAGATACGGAGCTCGAAAATCGGTACTCCACGGAAATTCGTAACAACCACGAAAGTACGTGTTGACGTACGACAATTCTTTGCGTTAGGACCTGATCCCAGTTCCTTAGTGAGAAGGTCTATATCTCCAGGAAAAATTCCGTCGCCCGCGTACCGCAGCAGAACCCCCTCCCCTGCTATGCCTGAGCCCCACCCACATGTGCATCAACTCGCAGAAACTCAACCTTCCGAAAGTCCCGCTTCAGTTGATGAACCCCTCCCCAACCCCATCGTGAGCGTGGAAGATGAGGGTCCCAGTCAGCTGGACGAAAAGAGTCTGAACGCTCTCGCCGCCAGAGAAATTAGCAAACAAATGGAGATGTCAGGCTCCCCCCTCTCCCCCCCTTTCCTCCCCTTCGCGGGGAGGAAAAGCGTCTCGCCACGGCCTTCGTTTTCAAACGACATCCCCCCTGCACAGAACCGCGATATGACACCAACTCCTACTTCTACTCCTCCAAATCTACCTCACTCAACAAGCACCGATTCTGCCGCGACTGATTCAACTCAACTAGAAGATCCCTACCACACACCGCCGGAGTACCTTCGAAACCTTTCCACGCCACCCTCCCCTCAAGCGCCTCCGCTGATAATCCCGCAAATGTCACCGCACTTGGGCTCATCGCCCTCCACACCGACCACGATGAAGAAGATTTCTGCGGCTGCGTTTAGACGACCAGGAATGAAAGCAAGTCCCAACATGACAAGTGACCCTCCCCGACAGGATTCGTTGAGTATGGGTTTTCGACGGAGTCCTGGCAGAAATCCGAGCCGGGAAATAGGTGACGACAAGAACGTAGCCGGAATTCCGGATAACATCACCAGCCCGTTGACTCTGAGGAAAAAATCTCTCCCTGCGGTTCCCGAGCCCCCCACGAATCTTCTTAGCAGACCTCGTGAGCAGGGAGCACCCCGATCGGTTAGCTCACCGTTCCCTAGCCTACGGACCAGCGAGGAACAACCGCCGGGTCCTGGGCGGATGCCTCCTCCGTCGAGCTCGCCTGAATCTCGGCAGCGGGATTCGACGATTGGTGGAGATGAAGAATTCGATTATGTGTCTATGTATTTGAATGAGGATGAAAGGAACCAGAGCGCGGTGTTTAGGGGAGCGACGAATGGGCATGACTACGGTGGAGGAGGAGGATCGGGGACAGGCCAACAGGACGACGGGTATGGATCTGGGAGGTTTGCGACGAGATTGGGTTAGTTGGAGAACCGGATAACGAGGGACATGGGTTTATCATTACTTGTTTTTGTCGATCGTAGCTTGGGCATTGTTGTGTTGCTGTTTACTGAGGTATCGGTACTCTATGCACGTTTTACGTATACGTATAAATCTGTTCGTTCAATCTTCTCGCGCACCACTCGCAGTTGACCAGTACTGTAATGAACTCGGTGTATGACTGGAAACCGGGGGAGAACCAAATTTATTCAGCGCACTAGTACAAAAGGGACCCATCTTATGCACCCGCGGATGCTCTCACACGCTAAAGCCCAAAGCCCTCCACCCAGCCTTGGTCTCCGGCCATTCCTGTGTAAACCTCTTGACGCGCGGCCCTGCTGCCGCGACAAACGATGGAGGCATATAGGCCTCAGTTCGACGAATGTTGACGCCCTTCGCGTACGCGATAGGGAGCATCGCCCTAAGATCCGACGCATCCGTGCTCGATTTAAGCCTGAACCTCAACTCCTCGGAATCGCGGTGCTGTACCCACGCTTGGAGTTTCAGAAGAAACACCACCGTGAACGGGGCGCATGGTTTGCCGGGTTCCGGGTGATCAATGTCTGAGATCGGGATCGAGGGGATGTTCATGGTTCCGGGGAAGAGGAGGTCGACTTTGCACCTACACCGGGAGGAGTACTGGCTGATGCGGTACCACAGTACTTTGTAGGTAGCTCCGGGAGTCTTGGCTGGAACAAGGTAGAACGAAGGATTGGCCGCGATGACTCGTAACTTTAGTTCCTCTTGATCCCATGGGCACCCCAGACACAGGATGTCAAGATCCTTGACACGGTCTCAGCGGACGAGATTGGCAACTGACACCCTTGGTAGAGTGCTCGATCCACATACCCCTGGAGTCCTATCGTTCCCATAGAGCTTGCAGGCCATCCCGCCAACGAAACAGGCGGCGATACCGATCCTGTTCAGGGTTGCGATCGCGGCGCTTGCTGTGGTAGACACGTCTGAGAAGAGAAGGGACATGCTGATTCGGCAGTGAGGAAGTCGGTCGCTTCAGGACAGGGCTATCAAAGCGGCGGACTGAGTCAAGCGGCGAGGGAGATATGCAGGCTGATAGCGAGTCAGATGATATCTGGGGGGTTTCAGATCCCTTCCAGACCGCCAATACACTTTGGTTCATTCAGTCGGTTCTATGGGTCATCAGAGTCAGGGTAAAACGGACGAATCAACTTCAGCCGCCATCTTCTGTCTTCCTGATGGGCTTGACGTAAGTTAGAGAACCCCTCAAACGAAATATATCCCGGCACAAAACGACTACGAGTAGGTTCCTCGTCTACGTAGCGGTGGAAGCCGTCAGGGCCCAGTGTGAATGCGATCTCGGAGGATGTGGAGCTTGGCGAGTAATTCTGCCTGTTCGTAAATGATAGATCCGCCCGGCAAATCCTACTTGGAAGGGAAGGCAGCATACTCTGAGGTTTCGTGTTGACCGTGCTTTCGCGCCTGCCACAGTGGAGCCTCTGGAAATTATTCCGACCTCGGCACCGCGGGGTCATATGTGGCTGGAAGTCTTCAGGAAGGGAGCTGGCCGCAGACTCAGACTGCAATGAGTTCCACAGCTGAATGATCACTTTGATTCCCGAAAACGCGAGGGGGGTCTTGAGCGGACCAAGGAGCCTAACTTTCGCCTGTCTAAATTCGCAAAGAAGAAAGCGGGACTCAGTCGTTTCACCCAGACCATTTGCACACATTGATATCGTTCGAGATCTTGCCCTGGCCTATGCAATCAATCGTCAACGATGCAGCGGTCTGCTTTTCTCCGATTCTTGTGAGATCACCGAAGGGGCTCGCTCGGCGCTGGAGAAGTGGTGTTTGACGACCGTCTAGTCACACGGACCGCGAATCCCGAGGGATGTCACGTAGGGAGTGTTCTGAGCTTCCGGCCCAAAACAGTTTGACGTGATGAGGTTGTAAAATGGTGATAGAACACTGGGGACTTGGATTGACAAAAGTAATACCTCCAGATGAGGCTAGTCTGCGCGCCATGTGATAGGGATGAATACCATGGATAGTATGAGTGCGTTGTGAGGGAGCGACGGGGCCAAAATGAAGGTCAGAGATTCTATGCATTCAAGGAACTTAAGCTTTCGGGCAAGCCACGGTCCACGGTGGTGGGGTTGCGCACCTTGTGTGGGATGTGTGCGTTCGAAACATTCGTTTCGCCGCGATCCCCGGGCTTTGAGGCCAGTAAGCCCGCACGGACGAGCAACGCGATGAGACCTGCGTACTTCCGAAGGAGGGCAAACCTCAAAAAGCTCATGAGTTAGCCTGGCAGTAGAACTTCCTCGCTCCACCGAGCTTGAGTTTGGGTTTGAGAAACTGGATAGTCGCTCTGGAGGAGCTGCACCAGCCTCATGAAGAACGTCCGGGCTCCCTTCGTTCCAGCCCCTACCGTGGAAAAGACGACCTGCAGGCAGAAAAACGCAAGACGCTCAAACCGCCAGTTGTGGTGATCTCCGTAGCCCACGAGGACGAAAGGAGGGCAACGAGCTCATGAGCATTGAGTCATATCTCTCCAGTGGACACAGGAATTGAGTGCTCCAGTAGGCGCGGCACGATGCTTGAGGGTGATGGATTGATGCCTCATGGTGGAAAGGAAGAAACCGTTCATGATCGAGGAATTGAAAGCGATGCACGTTAACGCCGTGAAGGTGGCCGGGTAAACGGTACAAATCGATTAACTTCTTTGCAAGTACCGGTAAATTAACCTACAAAAACCGACTGGGCGTCGATTAGAATACATCTCACGTGAATCGAGTAATAGGAATTGCGAAATCGTTTCGAAGCAGGGGACAGATATCTGTGGCGATAATTAAGTTACAAGAATCGAGGGGCGAGGGTGCAATACAAGGGAGATGAACGTTAACTGTTATCCAAAAAAAATCGTCAATAGGAGCGGGTATTCAGTGAGAATTGAAAAGGGGCGAAAAGAAACCGGATGGATGGGCCCTGACCGAGACGTGTCAGAAATAACCCCCCCTTCTCGACTTCTTGATAAGTTTCCCCGGCTGTCTGGGGGGAGGAGCATACGAGCTCCTGGGGTTCATAAAATCTGGAGTTCTGGGAGTTCGGGAGGCGAAGCCTAGACCATTCGCCAGGCCTTCGTCCCCATGCTCGTCTGGGCACTCGTAAATGACATCAAAGGCGACGACAGCGGGAGAAGGTTTCCATCGAGGACGAAGGTTGATATTGACCTGAGCAGGTTTCTTCTCCGTGGCGACTTGCACGTAATCGCCGTCCTGGTCCTCTTCATCATCAGGGGATTCATGAGGGAAGACCGCGTCGACGGGCACGCATTCGCCCAAGCGCCTCCGTATCCGTTCCATTTTCAGTCGGCGAGTGGCAGCTTCTGAGGTGACCTTGAAAGTAGGCTCTAAATTTTCCACGAACGGCGAAGCGATATCTTTCCTGCGTGGTACAGGGAGGGTGTATGAACGAGGCGCAGGTGGGGTAACCGGACTGCTCGGTGTGCTTGCTGAGGATAGCGGACGATCGGCGGAGCCACCATCTGAATGATCAGAACATTGCGAGGTGTCCGCATCTGTTACAGTAAGAGGAGAGCCAAGAACGGTATCAAATTTCGTTTGAGACCATAAGGATTGGTAAAATTCGTCATCCAGGGGGGCAAGACGAAGGATTGGAGGGAGCTTGTTGGAGAAAGGAGAATCTAAGGTGTCCTGAGGACTGTGGTTCTCGGATAGCGAGAGGGAACGGTTTTTGTGGTGGGTTTTTGAAGTGGTGGTGGATACTGAAGAAATAGATGAGGCGGGAGATGGGGGGCGGGGGACGTCATAGGAGCAGTGGGAGAGGGAAGGGGTCCTTGAAACGGATTTTAAATTGCCTGAGAGATTAAGGTAAACTGCTGCTCAAAAGTCAGGGCACTCGTCTTGGACTATGGACTGGCACATACTTGGGAATGACTTGTCGTAGTCGGCGAGATGGGGGGCACTTCCGAGGAGTTTGGTCAATTTACGAGTGCTCCTCAAGAGATGCTGTCGTTGGTGAGAGGTAAGCGTATTCGAGGTAGGAGGAGGTTGAGGATAGGTGATGATAGGATGGGACATTGTGGATGGAAAGGGGGAGGGAGGTGGAGAAACTTAGCTGGTGGAATGAGCGGTCTTATGGGTGATAACACGGCCAGGGACTGCATAGTGGCATCGGGGCCGATTAGGTGGTCAGTCGCAAGTCCCGACTGATCGCAAAAAACACAATAGTCAATTGTCCGCACGTCGGTCGTTTTAGAACGCTCGCTAGTCCTCGTGTGGCTACTTCTGGGAAACGTGCCTCCCGCCATTCGCGCCGACTCACCGACGGCTGTCAAAACCACACGAGTTTAGCGCTTACCCGGTGATTGTTATGTATGCTTTTTGTTGTTCCCCGAACAGTCTGCTGCAAAGCCGACGTGGGCTGAAACAGGACAAGGGCCGTAGTACGGTCGTGTAAGCGTCCACCGCTCACCTGCCGACGTCGTCATCGATACCGTTCACGTATCAGAGACACCGGAGATTAGAACTGAAAGAGTCCTCGACGCATCGTTTCATCTGAATGATATTAGGCTCATTGAAATACATCACCTGTGCATCTCAATTGACTCCGATCGCAGGAATTCCTCTCAGAAGGGCGGAATAAAAAGCTCGGCGGAGCAATCGTGAGAACATCCTCTGATCCCTCTGGCGATCCTACTTCCCACTTTGTATCTTACTATAAACATAGCGATGACCTCTCTCGTCTCCATTGCTTGGTCGCAGGCGTCGTCCAAGAGCCAAACCTCCGCTCCATCCTCCGCCTATCTTCAGCAGCTCTTTCCCACCAGTTTTCAGAACATCTTTGGCATAACGTAAAACGCACCCGGACAATCCCCCTCGCCCACTGGTCTTGATCTCTCCCGGCAAGCCCTCTGACTCGTTCGCAGATCACATCGACCACAATAGCAGCATCCTCCCCATCTTACTCAACCCACGTAGTTCTGACAGTTCCTTCCCTGGTAACATTCTTCCCTCTGTTCCCGGCCGAAACTCCACTTCTCTGGTTCCCCCCTGATTTGCCTTCTGGTTTACCCAACGATCTGTCTTCGGGTTTCCCCGCGAGTCCACCTTCCCAGACGGGCCACTTGACTACTCTACCCGCTATCGTGCACAACGTTCTGCAACCTTCCCTCCGCTTTCGGCCCCCGAGTTTCAATCCCGCTTTCTTCTGGCCTTCCTTCCGCTCTCTCGGGTGTTCTCCTTCGATGTTGGCACTCTTGGAATCACGTGGCGTGCTATGCTCTCGTAGGCTTGTCTCATCGAGCTCTAATTTGAACTTCGAGCGTTGATGTAGACAGGCAGCATGTTCAATAAACGCCTCTCTGATGATATCATTGAAAATCCGTGATAACCACCGTTCCCCTCGCGCTTTGATAAGATCGATGAAGTAATCGAAACACCAGATCTTGTCCAATCATACCGCCCCTGTGACTGCCGCCTCCCCTTCGTCGACATCACCCGTTATCTCGACTTGCGAACTTTCGTCATGTGGTCATACCCTCGTGAAGGGGGGGAGGGCGCTCGGGAATTCGCGGTATCCTGCTCGTCCTTCGAACTTTCGACCCCTGGAGATAGCGAGCAGAGTGTGCACGCACCCAGGTACACAACCGTACTAGCGTGGACGGACTATACTTTTGCCATTACTCACTCTCGGCATGTATGCATTCATCAGAAACACCTCCCGAACGCCGCTGCTCAACGTCAACAATTGAACAGACTCAGAGTATACACGCTAGTCGCCCCAGCCACTAGGCCTCACGTACAGAACGCTAACCTCCTCTTCATATCGCCGATGTCATTGATCATCACATCCGCCATCGCTCGAGAGGAAAGACCGCACGGGCCTTACTAAACACCGCCCCCAACCCAATGGGATATCTGGGTTATCGATTCCACAAAAACACGACGAGTCCTCGTGTCGTGACCCGCAGCATACCGTACGTTGTCTGTGCACAGCATCACTTTACGTTGCAAGCGTTCATTAAATTATCCATATCGTATGATGTCAGCGCCGAAATCTGCATAGCACTCTGTCTTTGGCAGGAACGAGCCACCGGCTCCCACTTGACCAACACAGACTAGCCGGCGTCAACGGTTCGTATTCGGGGCACTGTGCGGTCTTGACGGTCTCGGCCTCAACGTTGCGACGCTCAGACGCAAGATACCCCCAAAAAACGAGGAAGACCCTGATATCGCTCAGCGTGTTCATATAGTAGTGTATCAGGGTCCCATACCGAATTAGAGAGTTTCAAACGAACAATGTACAGGTGATGATGGGAATCTATTTTGATCCACGTACGACAGTGGTCAACCGAAAAACGCAAAGGCCGCGAGAGATCATACGAGAGCAACAAGACAAAAAGGCGCGTAGCATACTAGAATAGCGAATTCAAGTGATACAAGTAAACTATCAAGTAAATACGGGCGGGACAAGGAAAAAGTCGCAAAACATGGGCCGCTCTTCTCGACACCGCAGTCGACGGCCCAACTCTATGAGATAGAAGAATCGTAAGGTAGCAAGGGCAAGAGAAAGCAAATGGCAAGCACAAGAGAGAGAGAGAGAGAGAACAAGGGCCAAAAACGTCGACAACACGGCGAGGAATAATGACAAGAATATGAATATCGTACAGATGATGATACGAGTTTGTGGGCATGCACCTTCTTCCTCAACAACATTACATCCTCCGCATACTCACAATACCGCACAGACACTGATCCCAAGAAGGAAAGAAAAAGGAAAAGAATAAGTCACGACAAATCACGCTGGCAAAGAGCCTGCTGCCGCTCTCTGCCTCACGTCCCTTGCACCTCCCCGTCTATGCTCGAAGGGTGACGGCAAAGGTTGAGATCCAAGGACCCACACCCTCGCCAGGCGAAACGCATGTCACCTCACTTCCAACCACGGCTGATCTGCTCGAGAGCCGATTGCACGTTTCCAGTATTCACCATGTTGTCAATAACAGCATCAATTCCGAAGTTGCGGGAGACCGCAGGTTGAGGTCCCTGAGGAGGGGGTGTTGGGACTTCTTCCCATTCTTCCACCACATCTTCTTTCGTCGTTGCCCTATTTTTGCCTTTGCGATTCCTCTCTGCTCGGAGCTGTTTGGGTGTCTTGGGCTTGGTTTGCGCTTCAGAAGGAGTTGAAGCGGACACGGGGGCAGGTCCCAGGGGAGGGGCAGTGACTGGTGGTGAAACAGATGGTTTCTCGATGACAGGAGGTAGAGGAGGAGAGGCTTGGGTAGGTTTTATGGCCTGGTTCGATGAATTATTGGAAACCGACTGTTTTCCTGTTGCCACCTCGTGAGTAAGAAGAGAATGTGGGAGAGGGCAGGAAGATTGACCTTTCCTCCACGGTTGACCCCAGACCGGAGTGGGCTCTTCGACAACATTTGGAATCTGGTTTTTCATGGGAGCTTGGGCTAGTTTCGCGTTTTTCGGGAAAATTGGCGGGGTAAGAACTGCAGGTTCTGGAATACCACTTTCTTCGGGAGCATCTTCTACTGTAGCGAGTCTGGAAATCGGAGGAGCTGAAGGCGTCGAAGGTTCAGCAATATCGGCATCCCAAGACGGTTTCCAGAATGATGGCATGGCCAATTCCGGTTCCGGATTGAACCCCGAGGAGGATACCTGAGGCTTGGGGACTTCCACGGCCTTTGGGGGTGAAGATGCGGGCTTCCAAAAGTCAGAGGACGTCGACTGAAGTGAGGGAGACGGGATCTTCCATGGCACGGTCGAAGGAGGAAGTGGCCGTTCCCAGCCGTCTTCATTGACGGGGAAATCGAACAAACCCCGAGAGACCATGGTGTGCCGTTCCTTCAATTGATCGTGAAGCGCGCTCATATCCGTTAATAGCGAGCTGGCCTGAGCTTCCATAGATTGCTTGTGCTCTTCGATCAATGCCTGCCTCTTCTCCACGATGTTCGGTGTCTTGATAGAACAGAGTTTCCGGGTGAGTTGAACGTCGGCCTCTGCAGCGATGAAATGGAACTGGCGAATTGAAGCTTCCATCATGGATAATTTTACGCTGTCGAAGGCCTCGTCCTGAAGTTGGGCAAGAAAAGTGTTGATAGAAAACAACCCATTGTGAGTGAGGAAACCCCGATCATTGACAGGTGCCAGCGGTTGACGACCAATTTGCGAAGATAACGTTGGAACGGGAGCTGGGATTTCTTGGCTCCATTGGGCAGCAAACTTTTGCAAAAATGTTGAGGCTCATCCTTTGACCGAATTTTTTTTTTGAAATCTGAACTTACGGAGTCAGGAGGCGTGATCCTCCTCGATTCGATCGGGGGAGAGCTCTTCACCAGCGGCTTCTAAATTGGGCGGGTCAGCGCAAGTAAATTCGCCTGTCAAGCAACGGTTGCCCTACTGTCTCAGGCGTAGGCTCCTTCTTGTTTTCAGCCGCAGCTAGGGGTTTCTTGGGAGCGGGGGGCTGCTTAGATTGTTCTGAGAACTGAACGTTCGCAGGGCTGGGCTGCTTCGAAATCACCTGGATCAATGCTCAGCTACCTGTTGGACGATGTTATGGAATCGCGGAGCTACCTTCGGACCCTGGCTCGTCGGTTTTTCAATTGGTTTGGCGCGTAGTTGGGAAAAGCTGTTCTCGTTCTCCTTCGGTGATTCCTGGATACGGCCTTTCAGGGAAATTTTGGAACTTCGCAATATGAATCAACCTACCTTGGAAAGAGCGAATGAAACCCTTTCTGTCTGTTTTTGGCGAGCATTGGCCAAATTACTGTTCGCCGGGGTGGAACTGAGAATAGGTTTCGGAGGACTCGAGCTGGAGAATTTGCGGGCCGCGACTGGGGGAACCGTAACGACCTCCTCTGAGGAGGTGGACCCGCTGTCGTCCTCGTCTGTCTTACCGGGATGCGTTGCCAAGTGGATCGGCTGTGGCGCCACGCTTGGACGGTTGTACGAGGAAACAGACTGAATGCGCGGTCTCGATGTTGGAATAGGGCCAGACTTTGCAGCGTTGAAACCGTCGTTCCACTTGAAGTCCTTGACCAAATTTTCGATGTTCTTGTTCAGAGCTTGAGGTTGTTCCGGGATGATCGGAACAGGCATGGCCTTCTTGACCTCGGTTTGCATCCCAGGTGGATGCCAGATGGCGAATCGTTGGGTATCGACCATCGTCAGAGTCGGGAGGGGAGGGGGAGGAGGAGGAAGGGGTAAAGGTGTGAAGGGAAGGAGAATGACGAGAGAGGATATAGAGGGCAAAGATCAAGAGGCAGATGACGGGTTTCGAAATGAACCCAAATACAAATGCCCATATACGAACCGACCTCGTGCAGATGAAAAAAAGTACATAAGTTGTCGGGACTCCTTTTCGGCCTTTGCCCGCCCATCTGCCGTTCCGTCGTCAAAGCAATACGCCGAGTTTCATGCGTCTGGTGGGAACAAAACACGATGATGAGGGTTATCGCCCTTCGGTCGAATAACCAACTCCCGAGACAAGCACTGAGCACAATATTCGAGACTCTGACGCTTTTGGTTCTCTCTCCCTCCGTAACTAGCGGATCCTCGCCTCCTCATTTGTCGAGGTTCTATGACGACGCGCACACGAGGAAAACGCGTGTTTGATTCAATCAAAAGTTCAGCTTCCGACAAAAACCATAATCAATACACATTTCGTCATACTACTTACTTCCGCCCTCGATATATGATATATAGATATACTGAGACTATGCATTGAATGGGAAAGGTAGTCCTACAAGGTTGTTGGTGCATGTGTGCATGTGTTGTGCCAATGGTGTGTGTGTGTGAGTACAGCATATCATACATGGATCCCAGGCCTGAAATGGGCGTCAGTCCTGAAACCAAAAAAACGGAAGCTCCCAACTATTGCATACGCACCGCAGTTAGGAGAATACGTCCAAGATGTTCGAGCGCGTCAGCATCTCGTTCAAGTTTCGAGCGACCAACCCTGCCCCTTCTCGCACTTTCTCCCTTTCTTCCTCACGGACTTTGCGAAGCAACTTTGTCTCGAACCTGTCGGGATGCCACTTCTTGATGTGGTCCTTTACCCGGTCCCTTGCCGCTTTCGACTTGTCGGTTGGATGATGGGGAGAAAGGACGTAGGCACCGATAGCAACGCTTGTCAAGTCCTCCGGCTCCGTTGGCTTCTTGAACATCGGCCAAGGAAAGCTATCCCAACCGAGGTCGTCGAGTGTTTTGATCCGTGTCCACTGTCGATCGTGCTCAGCAAACAGCCCGACGATCTCTTTCTCGCTCAACGTCTTCGAAGTTCTGGCCTGACGCTCTCGTTCCTTGCGCTCCTGTTCGCGACGGAACTGCTCCTGTTGTTTCCTGGCGTGTTCCTGTTGACGCCTCTCCCACTCCTCGGGAGACAACGACGTCGTCTGGTAAGGAGAAGTGCCGGACGTCGGTGCCCCATTGACGGACCAACTTCCCGTCGATGAGCGGCCAGCAGAAGTTGACATGGTCGGAGTGCGAACAGGAATAGGTCCCTGAGAGTTGGTCGTCGAAGTGGCACGAGTAGATCCGTTAGGGGAGGTCCATTGACTCGAAGCAGAAGTCCATGCGGCGCCTGATTTCGTGGGCGATTCCGACAGAGGTGGTATGGTGGAAGAGGTAGACATGTACGACGCAGCGGATTCTGTTCGACGGCGGGGATCGTCGGATGCCTTCCGTCGTTGTCGCTGAGCCTCGACTTTGCGCTGTTCCTCCATGAAACGGGCCTCAGAGACACCGGAATCATGACGCCTGGCCTCGTCCTTACGCTGAACATCCTTGAGCTTGGCCTCAGCGTTGCGAATGTCAGCCCGACGAGCCTCCTCGCGTCTGTTACGGAGGTCTTCCTGGCGCCATTCTTCCTCCAATCTGAGGGCCTCTCGCCGGTCAGCATCTTCCTGTTCAGCCTTTAGCCTCTCCTCCTCCTTCCTCTTATGTTCGGCCTCCTTCCGTTTCTCTTCGCGCTCCTTCCGCTTGGCTTCCTCCCGCTCCTGCTCCAGCCTGACGGTTTCTTCTCTCCTTCTATCAGCTGCTTCCCTTTCCAACCGTCTTTGCTCCCTCCTCTGGCGTTCGGCCTCCTCTCTCGCGAGGCGTTCAGAGTCTTCCCGCGCTAATCGTTCAGCCATTTCTCGAGAGAGGCTTTCTTCTTCTTCCCTGGCAAGCCTTTCGGCTTCCTCTCGAGCACGTTCTTCCGCCTCCTGGTTCTGCTTTGCCATCATCTCCTCTTCCTGCTCACAGGCTCGACGGTTGGCTTCTTGTTGTTGAAGGCGCTCCTCCTCCTTCACCCTCATCTCGGCCTCTCGTCTCTGCAGCTCAGCTGAACGCTTCTCGAGCTCTTCCTCCTTCTGTTTGAACTCCTCCTCCTTCGAGATGGCCTGCAGCATAGCCTCGGAGTCAGCGGCCTCCTGCTTAACGCGACGGTCCTCCTCTTCCTGTTGCTCACGGGTCCGGAGGGCAGTCTCGCGATCTTGGAGCTCCTTCTCGCGGCGTTTCAGGACATCCTCCCTCCTGCGGATCTCGCGTTCGCGTCTCCGGATATCGTCCTCCTTCTGTCGAGCCTCCTCTTCCTTTATCCTGGCTTCCTCCTCCTTCCGCATGGCGTCTTCCTCCTTCTGCTCGACGAGCTCGGACAGCTGCCTCACCTCGTCCTCCTTCCTCTCCAGTTCTTCTTCTTTCTTGCGAGCCTCCTCCTCTATCTGCCTCGCTTCCTCCTCCTTTCGCTTGGCGTCGTCCTCCAGTCGCTTGGCCTCCCTTTCCTTCTTCCGGATCTCCATCTCCCTCCTGCGAGCTTCCTCCATCTTCTTCCTCGCGTCTTCTTCCCGAACCCTAGCTGTTTCCTCCTTTTTCCGAGCTTCCTCCTCCTTCCTCTTAGCCTCGTCCGCGCGTTTCTTAGCTTCCTGTTCCCTCTGACTAGCGTCCTCTTCCTTCCTGCGAGCTTCTTCCTCCATCATTTTCGCATCCTCCTCCCGCTTCTCGGCGTCTTCAGCCAACCGCCTTGCTTCCTCCTCCTTCACTCTGACCGCCTCCTCCTTCGCAAGGACTTCTTCCTCTTTCCGCCGGGCCTCCTCTTCCTTGCGAAGTAGATCTTCCTCCTTCTGCCGCAGTTCTTCGTCCCTTCGCCGAGCCTCCTCCCGTGCCTCGTCTTCCTTACGTTGCAACTCCTCTTCTCTCCGCTTGGTCTCCAGCTCCTTGGTATTCAACTCGGCTTCCTTCTTGCGAGCTTCCTCTCTCCGCTTCATGACCTCTTCCTCCATCTGCTTCGCGTTACTCTCTCGCCGGGTGAATTCTGCCTCAAGCCTCTGCTTCCAATCCTCTTCCGACTCGTCCTCTGTATCAGATATCGACTCTTCGTCATCGGGGTAGTGTTTCGGAGGTTGATGGGCCACCGGAGGACGGAATCGGAGAGAGGTGATGGATGAGCGTGAGCGAATTGAAGTCGGCCTGGAGGAAGGCACTTTCCAAGAGCGGAATTCGTCCTGAGGAGAAGAAGTGGGGTATATAGGAGCGGTTTCCTCAAGAGAAGACCTAGTATTCCAAGGACCGGAACTAGGACTCGAGGATTGAAAGGGAAAACCCCCGTCATCGTCAGTTCGGAATGATGCCTTGGACTTGATGGGGCGGGGGTCGGAGGTCTGAGGTGGAGGATACCACCGAGAAGGCTGACGAGATTCGTCTGTAAACGAGCGCCTGGTATTAACGATATGGCGTCCGGAATATGAGGGATGGCGAGCGGTGCCGTATGGTGAATCAGGAGTCAGTGGGGAGGTGGTGATGGCGGAATCGTCGCGTTTGAAGTCAGGGAATACATGAGCCACAGTTATACGGTCGTCCATACCAGCAGATCCTTTGCGAACCTTCTGTCGAGATCGGTACATATCACCCCATAGTTTCTCGCCGTCCTGGTCCTTGTCAATACTGAGAGAAGTGTCTTCGGGGATGGTGGCAGGGAAGGATGAAGTTGTTCCGATGCTAGCGCTGCTGTCTCGTCGAGGTTTATTCATTGCTGCAGCATGAGCGATGGTACGGGAAGAGGGGCTCTCGTTTGAGGTCGGTTTCCAGATCTCTGGTCGAGGAGGCGATCCAAAGCTGGCTGACCGGTCGCGGCCGTTGCTTCGTCGTGACCAACTCCCAGTGTTGGAGTACGGCCGTGGCTCTCGGTCCTCGAGGGACGGTCGTGCCGGTGGGTCATCTTCAGGTATGGGTTCTGTGAGGATGGTCGATGGCCTTCGCATCCCTGAGATGGTGACGGGATGAGATAGAGCAGGAGAAGCCCTGGACAGCGTTACGTACGGTCTTTAGTTAGGGACTCTGGAGGGAGGGTTGCCCGATCAGGCGCCTTGGCTGAAGGTGGGGGCTGGCTGCGCTCCTCGTCTCGAAACATCGGCTCGGGTTGGTTGTTCTTCGCAATGGCGCCCCTCTTATACATATCAAAAAGTGCCTGCTGCTCCTTCACGAAAATATCGGCCCACTTCTGATCGACCTTCTCCCCAGCTGCCCACCGTCGTTCTTGACGTTCACGTTCCAGGACCTGAGCATATTTTTCGGTCGCCTTGCGACGCAGTTCAGCCATAGCGTTATCGTAGTCGGTGTGAGCTTTGGAGTCCTCAGGCGGAGAGAGACCTTTGAGTTTCTCGTTCAGCTCCCGCTTGAGCCCCTCTACGGAAGGCTTGAGGGTGTCCTCGATGCGTTGTCTGAGGTCGGCCTTCCATCGTTCGTCAGGTTCAAAATCGGGGTTCGGGGTAGTAGGCTGGATATCGATCGAGTCGGTGAGAGTCGCCATACGCGATGCAGGGAGACGGTCAGTTCATAAACCCAGCAGATAACAAAAGTGATAGCTCGAGATGGCCCTGAAGTGCTGACAGACGAGAGGGAGGGAATGAAAAATGGAGGGTAAAAGGGAGTGGGGGTACAGCATACAGGAGCCCTAGCTTGTTGGCAGGGCTCTTGGGAGAAAATAGACCTGGAAGTCTGGAATATGGGTGCGAAACCGGCCTCATGGTCTAACACGCGTGTCTGCTAAATCGGCCGCAACGGGAAAGTTCGAGGCAGAACAATGGATCTAGGCAGGTCTATGTCTCGGCCCAATCTATTAATGCGTTAAAAAGCACAACAACATGGAAAATCCTAATCTTTTCGTCCGCCAGAGTATGATATGTGTATACGTTAAAGATGAGTATCAGACATAAGTTAGATAAGAGTCATAGCACGTGTGCTGATCAGAGCGCCCTCCGCAGGTTTCGGCCTCAGTGTCTGGTATCCCGGTCGACCTGGCGCCAGCTGCGTATCAACGTCTTCTGTATTTGGTCCAGTCCCGTTTCCTTGTCGTGGTATTCATTATCATCACGGACGATTTCTTCCGCCGTCCTCCGGTCACTGGGGGCAAACGGTTGATTCCAGCTGTTGAAGCAGAACTTTGACGGCTCGAAATTAGGGTGCTGTGAAGAGAACTTGAGGAAAAACCATGACGACATGCGCAGATACGCACAGCTGTAATCTCGTGGAGTTCACGCTGGAGGGCAAGGCAGAAGCCATCGAGATCTGCGGTCGCCAACGTCATTTACTATTCACGGTCAGACGACCGAAGGAAATTACGTACCCAAGTCATTCAGATCATAGTTGAAGGGGTTCTCTCTGTAAATTTGTCAATCCCGTCTGTTTTAGATCCGCCCCGTCAAAAGTGACCTCACATTTCTTGCCCAATTTCAAGGAACCCGAGCAACAAAAATGCGGAAAACGCTGTCGCTCTGTTTGGCTTTGGTCGGTACCTTCAAACCGACACCACGAAGTGAAACTCACACGATGGTCAGATAGCCCATGTTGCCCAAGATTTGGAACTAGGAGGCTTGCGTGAGCCAAAGTCAACCGAGACCTAGTAATTGCGGGAGAACGTACAGGAAGAAAGAAGAGATAAAGCCTGTAGTGGAAGTCTCAGTTGAGTCCAGTCACAGCCAAAATAAAGAGACTTCGTACCATACCGTCATTCGCAAGTGGGCCTGATAGGCAAACGGCAGGGGCGTCGCCTTGATTCTATCGAGGCCAGAAATGGCGTCCTGAAGGGCATTAATAGTGTTCGTTAACGTGGCACCCGCCGGGGCCGAGAGGAGGTTACTCTTCTGCAGGAAAGCGCTGTAGCTGTTGATGTACATCATGAGTTGTAACGGCACATTCGACTCCACTGGTTCCATCCTTTGCCGAACGAGATAGTCCCAATCGCGGGAGCGAGATTCAATGAATGTCTCATCTTCATCGGTCTCAACCTTCTTTGGTTTGAAATATCTCAGGATCCGCTTGGCTGGTCGCAAGATGGGGAAGTAGTCGAAGAAGCCAGTCGTAGGCGGTTGTCGAGATGGACGCAAAGGGTGGTCGGTATACACGACAGGAAGCACCTTTTCAGGGTAAAACTCGTGGTACCCTCGGGGCCGGTACGATATACTCCACGTCCTTTCGTCCACATCTTCTAAAGAAGTCATAAGCGACGAGGTGCGGGTTGCTACCCGTTTCAGCGGCGCAACATTTTTGTTGTGTGAAGCCTGCCACAAGGGTAAAAGATCATTGGCGTCTGTTCCATCGGATGCATACGCATAACGGGGGAGGAAGGCGATGAGGGGGTAAAGGTCTTCGTAGTAGATTCCGGGTTCATTGCGAAGCATGTGCTTTGTGGATCTTCAGCTTCGGGTGATATTGTTGATAGATGAGACGAACACACCTTGACTGACACAGCTACGGCTTGGAGCTGGAAAGAGTTAACACATTCGTCTAGTCCATCAAATAACGGGAAGACGTGCCAGGTTCACCATCGATTTCTTCTCGATCGTCCCATGCAGAACTGGAACCGCGAGCTCAGGTTTTTCGCGGTTGGGCCGCTCGGCATCAACTTGCGTCCAAACCTACAGGCTGTCAGCATTGCTAGAGTCATTCTATGAGTGGGGTACACACGATCTGTGCGACGTTTCGACAAAGGACGCAGACTGAGCTCCACAACTTACGACCTTCGTTATACCTACAACCAAATACTTCAGATAATCCGGTACCGGGGGAAACAGTGTTCTCGAATTGACTGACCGCTCGTATGCCGTGGTTGTCCGGAAAGATATGACCAAGCCGAGAATAACGCCCAACACGGTCAAAAGCTGGTTGTTGACGGCGAGCTTCGTACTGGAAAGCCTATCGATGAGCGCGACGACTAGGGGCCACAAGATCGCTCGACTCATGGTTCCACAAGACATGTATGATCAAAGATTTACTCACTCATCGAAAACAAAGTGAAGAAGAGAATTTCAGGCCATATGTCCTTGATGACCGTGGCCCGAAGTTTCATCCTCGTGAGCTTTCCGGAGAATATAGTGTTTTTCCCCATCGTGAATGAGAGTCGCGGGGGTGTGAGGGTCGGGGAAAGAGGAAGGACTGGAACAATGATGCTATTCTCCTTCAAATACTCGTCAGGGGCCGCATTCCTTCCGCACGCTGCTTCATTCGGTAACTTACCAAGGCCTCGGGAGTTCGAAAATATCGATGCTTGGCTGGTGCGAACTTCAGGATCTGATGCGTTTTCCGGCTTGGTATCCCAGGTGGGTGGGAGAAACTGTAGGTGGCTTGTCGCGAATCGATAGCTCAGTCATGCACAGGACTCTTTCTGCCGTGCGAGATCCAGCGCTTAACACCGCTCGGGGCTTCCCGACACCACTCCCAAAGCTCTAGGATTTACCAGCAAACAGCATTTACACCAGAAGCATCCCACCGTCGCAGATGCGACACAATCGGGAACTGGGATACCTAGAAGGCAACCAAAGTCTATGATTTTCGTTGGGCGTGGGCCGCCGAGGCAGTGCTGGAAATTCTCTGACCGGCGTCTAAGGTCACCAGGTGCCTGATCAGGCCGATCAGGCGTTGGGCGCATCAATTTAAACGACATCGTGTCACGCGTGATGCTGTGTACTTGGCAGCTTGGCGGCGAGTTTCCGGCGCTCAAGGGTCCGACAAGCCAAACTCACGGAGGCCACGATGCCACTGGCGCCCATCATACAGTACTTGGGATGCAGCCTGATGCAGCTTGGAAGGAGACATATGTTGACAGGGGTTAAAAGTTTGATGATTTACTGCGGTCTCCCCGATCGCAACAGCTATGATTGAATATCTGCCCAACGAGGGCGAAACGTGCAGCAACAATAAATTATTGACATCGGAATAAAGACGGATGGCAGTGTCCGAGAAAAGTCTTGGCGACACAAGCTCAAGGACTGCTGAAACCTGCTGAATTAACCCAGCAAACCAGCGTCCCGGCTTTAGCGCTTCCTAGTTTGAGTGTCGACAATCTGCCAGTTCTGCAACAGAGTTTCCCTAACGCTCTCCTTCCCGGAATCGCCATGATAAACATGTCGAGTATCGCCTAGGATCTCTTCTGCAGATCTTCTGTCTGCGGGGGCAAACGGTTGATTCCAGTTGGTGAAAACATAGTCATCAGGGACGAGCGGGCCAGGATGCTGAGAGTCCAGGCAGGTTCAGATGACGCATTCGGCCTGGAAAGTCAAAGGACTTACTGCGGTGATCTCGTGCAGATCGCGTTGGAGCATAAGGCAGAAGCTATCAAGATCCAAGTCATTGAGGTCGTAGTTGAAAGGATTCTCACTACGAGTGTCATCAGCACCGGGGGAGATGATTGAGTATACAGAACACTTACATCTCCTGTCCAATTTCCAAAAACCCGAGTAGCAAAAATGCAGTGAAGGCCGTAGCCCTGCGAACGATATCATGAAATTACCGCACACGAAATCAACACCGGAACTTACGGGATGGTCAACCAGAACATTGTCTTGTAGAGTTGGAAGGGCAAGAAAAGCAGGTAGAACCTAGGGATGATGGGTCACCAATGGACCGGTGCGAGCAATGCTGGACTACCATACCATAAAGAAATTCTCAGGTGGGCCTGGTAAGCGAATGGAAGCGGGGTGGTACGAATACGGTCAAGGCCGGAGATCGCGTCGTGGAGGGAACTGAGTGTGTTAGTGAGAGAAGTGGCAGCGGCGGGGGGGAGGTAGGTGTTCCTCAACAAAAACGCGTTGTAACCATTGAGGTACATGATGATCTCGAGGGGGACATTGGAATCAGTTGGCTCCCTATTCCTCCTCTTCCTTTCAGCAGCGTCAAGTTCGGAGTCACCGTCGATGTTGTGGATCTCCCGGTCGCGAGAGAAAGCTTTTCTGAGACGCTTCAGTGGGCGGAAGATCGGGAAGTAGCTGAAGAAACCGTCCGATGGTGGGTTACGAGAGGGTCGCAGGGGAACGTCACTGAAAACCGTCGGCAGAACCCCCTCCGGGTCAAACCCAGCCCTGGACCTAGAAGTGGAGTGCCAGCCACTTTTCTCTACCTCATCCAGGCTCACGCCAACGGTGAGGGTGGTTGCCGATTTCTTGAGCGTGGGGGGCTTCCATTCCGATCGCTTACCGGCCAGTGATGCTTGCCACATGGGAAGAAGGTCGTTGGGCTTCGACCCGTCGGCGAGGTATGCGTACCTCGGGAGGAGGCAGACAAGAGGGTACAGGTCCTCGTAATATACACCCGGCTCGGCTCGAAGCATGTGCTGTCACAACATATAAGCAAGAACATATGATGAGCAATAGAGTCCAAACCTTCAACGCCACAGCAATGCCTTGGAGCTGGATAAGAATCAGGTTGCGCATCGCCGCGAACGGGTTACGGGACTTACGAGATTGATCATTGATTTTTTTTCGAGTATGCCATACAGAGCAGGCTTAGAGAGTGTGGGGTCGGTTTTGTTTGGACGCTCGTTAGGGACGTGAAGCCATATCTGAGAAGGGCAATAAACGGATAAGTGACCAGGGGGGTCCACACTTGCTACCTAGCTTACCGTTTGCGCGGCGTTGCGGCAGAGCACCTGGACACTACCCCAGAGCCTGCGTCCCTCGGAAAACCTACGGTGGCCTTCAGTTCGTGAATACAAGCGCCGGGGAAGGGACTAATCACCTCTCATAGGCGGATGAAGTTCGGAAAGAGATGACCAAACCCAATACTGTACCCAAAACCGTCAACAATGAGCTTGCGGCGCTCAAATTGGTCTCAGTCAGCTTGTTGACCAGGGTGACCACTGTAGAGTAAAGTCAGAGGATTCTTCGGATGAGGTGAGAATCCTTACTCATTGCGATGAGCGTGAAAAAGAGAACTTCTGGCCAGATGTCATTGACGACAGTAGCCTGAAATTTCTTCCGCGAGAGAGAGCCCTGGAAGAGGGGATTTTCTGCAACCATAGTGTTCGCACAAGACGGCTATAGGTACTGTGGCGTGGTGGTGCAAAGGGAGAGGAGTGCATTATGGGCAGTCAAATCAGCCAGTTTTTATGCCAGCTTCGAAGAACGTCACCATGCCGAAGCGTCACTTTCTTCGTTGCGGGAACCCGCCTTGGGCGTCGCCTCCGCTGCGCCCATATCTCTCCCGCCCTTCAAGCGAAGCCTCGTGGAAGGTGGTGTTTCACCGCAGAGCCCACCGGGCACAAAATAAAGTTCCGTTGCATGCCTCCGAGCCAAATATGAAACAGCGATCTGGTCCTTGAAGCTCTGCACCTCATTAGAAGGGAGGCAGTCTAAAGGTCTTACATTTGGATTCCTTCGGCGTTCACGGAGGCATACAGAAGCGAGTCAAGCGCCTTTGTGATTGCGAAACAGGACCGATAGCACAGATCATCCGTGACTCTAAGCTTCTAACACGTGAACGGTTCCGCATCCCGAAGGGCGCCTTGACTCAAAAATGTTACACTGACACAATGACCCTGGATGCGAGAGGACGCACTCCGTGGCGACTGCACGTCGTCCGCAGAGTGGAAAAAAGCTGATGCGTTGGTTGCGGTAGCTGAGCATGATGCATGATGACGGATGTGATCGACGCAGTCTAGCTGCGCTTTCGGACGGCGGAAGGTATATAAAGCGGCGACCGGGCGCCACTGACGCCATTGCTTCTGGATTACCGCCCTACCCCTCCCCGACCGCACTTGTTTCGTTCAAATGCAAGCGATTCGCTTACAGAAAAAGTACCCTGAAATATCTCAAGATGAGATGTTTGATCTCATTAATCGCTTCAAGTGAGGCGGAGAAAGGCCGCAAGGTCACCGTTCCAAATTTTACCAGCTGATATACCTTCTGTAGTGCGATAGACACGAACGATCCTGGCCGGGTGGATAAGGCCAAGGTCCTCCAGTCTCTCCAATCTACCGGTTCCAACTATGATCTCGCCCGGGAGACCCTAAAGCACGTCAGCGTCGATGCCAGTGGCAAGGTCGAACTCGAGGACTGGGTTGAGGTAACGTCCATCGCGTCGTGTGATACCGGATTAAATACTCATGGGTGGTCCGCAGCTCCACGCCAAGATGAAGACCTCCGCCAGTGGCCTCGCAACCAAGGCAGGCAAGGTCACCGTCCAGGGCTCGAACGCGAACGTCAGCCATACGATCAACGAGGACGAACGATCCGAATTCACGAATCACATTAATTCCGTGCTCGAGGGCGATGCGGACATCGGCCACAGACTTCCGATCCCCACAAACACCATGCAACTCTTTGACGAATGCCGTGACGGGCTGATCCTCTGTAAACTTATCAACGATTCAGTTCCTGATACCATCGATATGCGTGTTTTGAACAAGTCAGGACCCCGCAAACAAATCAATGCCTTTCAGATGACCGAAAACAACAACATCGTTATCTCGTCTGCGAAAGCTATCGGATGCTCTGTGGTCAACATTGGTTCCCAAGATCTCCAGGAGGGTCGAGAGCACCTGATTCTCGGTCTCATCTGGCAGATCATCCGACGTGGATTGCTCAGCCAAGTTGATATCAAGCTTCATCCCGAGCTGTACCGCCTCTGTGAAGATGGAGAAACTATCGAGGATTTGTTGAGGCTCACCCCCGATCAGATCCTTCTGCGGTGGTTCAACTATCATCTCAAGGCTGCGGGCTGGAAACGAAGGTATTGTCCCTTACAGAAAGAGCTTTCGCACTTTTCTGATGCAATATCCTCGTAGGGTTAATAACTTCAGCAAGGATGTGAAGGACGGGGAGAATTACACTGTTCTCCTCAACCAACTCAAACCAGATCAGTGTTCTCTCGCCCCACTCAAAACTGCGGACCTTCGCACGCGCGCAGAACAAGTGCTGACAAATGCTGGGAATATTGGCTGCCGGAAGTACCTTACGCCAGCTTCATTACTCGCCGGAAACCCGCGCCTCAACCTTGCCTTTGTTGCCAACTTGTTTAACACTCACCCGGGACTCGAGCCTTTGGACGAGCAAGAAGCCAAAGACTACGGTGTCGTCGACGACTTTGATGCCGAAGGTGAACGCGAGGCCCGCGTGTTCACTCTCTGGCTCAACTCCCTTGGCGTCGAGCCCGCAATCTTCAACTTGTTCAATGACCTTAGGGACGGTCTGGTCATCCTACAGGCATTCGACAAAATTGTTCCTGGAACTGTAGTATGGAGGAGAGTCGCCAAACCCAAGGAAGGCGGTGTTAGGCCTCACGTCGAACTCGCCGAGGGAGAGGAAGGGGAGGATATTGGTGTCACTCCCAACCAGTCATCCCTGTCCAGGTTCAAATGCGTCGAGAATTGCAATTACTCCGTCGAGCTCGGCAAAACCAACGGTATGCATTTGGTTGGTATCCAGGGCTCTGACATCGTGGACGGCAGCAAGACACTGGTTCTCGGCCTCGTGTGGCAACTGATGAGGATGAGCATCACCAAGACTCTTCAGTCTCTGGCCAAAGGCGGCCAGGGCCGACCCATCAGCGACCAAGAAATTTTGAAATGGGCGAACGCCACTGTCCAGAAGACCAAGCCCGCTGCGAAAGCTATTCGGTCCTTCAAAGATTCGTCACTCACAACCGCAATCTTCTTCCTTGACTTGTTGGAAGCGTTGCGGCCCGGTATCGTTGACCCTTCGATGGTCATCAACGTCAGTCAGACAGGAGATTACGAGTCGCGACGGCAGAATGGTACGTTTTCAGCTCACCACAACTGGTCCGAGAGTCTCACCGCCTCTCTCAAGCAAAACTTGCCATTTCCATCGCTAGGAAGATCAACGCCGTTATCTTCCTCGTCCCGGAGGATATCGTTGATATACGTCCTCGCTTGGTAAGTATCGTGTGTAATACCCCAATGGAACACATCGTTGACGAAGTGCACAGATTATGACTTTCGTTGGCAGCTTGATGGCTATCCAGTAACCTACCTGTCTCTCATCCCGTACTTCGTACCGTTGAATTATGACTTCATTAAATGCTGTATTCTGAATGAGAAAGATAGGAATGAAGTGGATGTAAATAGTTGTATGTCCTGACTAGTCGTGAAATCAAGTTCCAAAAGAGATTGACTAGACGAGTGCTTACAGTTTGACGGAATATCGCCAAACCTATTGAGCTCTGCACACTACTTCTCCATCCAGCTTCATTTGCAACGCTTCTCTCGCCTCCAGCCACTCGTGCTCCTTGCTGCTCGTCTTCACGACAGCAATCTCTCCTAGGCCCAAAGGTTTGATTGTTTGCGCTCGCCGCCCCGAGCAAATCCGCCTGATTTCAGAGGTCTCCATGAAGATCCTTCTACTTGGTCTCGAGACGAGTGACATGGAAGTGAGGACCGGCCGGTCATCACGGTATTTTAACTCGGCCCATATCCGTTTCTGCGCCTCCCCTACTGTATGGAACACCTCTGGAGAAGGCCCATCGATGGTTCCGCGCGTAAGAGAGCTAATGAAACCGGTTCGGAGGAGGATGGAAAGGATGCCGAGGTTTTGGGTCGTGTGGTCGACGGCGATGCGTTTGTGACGCGCTCGGAAGGCGTTTTGGACGAGCGAGCAGAGGTCATGTGGCAATGGCATGTTTCAGGTCGTTGCGAAAACGCGAGCGACTGCACCGAGGGGACAGTTGCTGGTGTGACGCGATGTGTGGGAGAGAACAGCAATGCTCCGATCACAATGACAATGGAAGGGTATCAGCGCTCAGCGCGGAAGTGGTCCCAGGTCATCTCATAGGTAGTATACAGGTATTACACTGAAAAGGGATCCATAGACAACAAGGGCTAGAGCATGAAAAAAGCGAATGGAACGTCATATAATCAAATAAAAATCATTACACCCCTCATCAGTACATCTCTTCTTCCTCTCTCACCACCGCATTAGTTCTCCATCTGCCGGCGGCGCCAGTCCAGTCCCCATCCGTACTAGGTCTCGGCTTGAAACTCTCCCGTCTCACCTTTCCACTGTTCTTCGAAGAGTGCAGCGAAGAACTAGTAGACCGTGTTGACGAACCAAGTCTAGATGGTACCGCCTGCCGTTGCGTTGAGGGGACACGCCCGTGACCAAGGGTGCATTGTTGGGTTCCGTGTTTAGAACCTGGAACTGGGCGGGGTAGTGACGATACAGGAGTCTTACTTCGCGTCGTCGTTCGGGGATTTGAGGAAAGTGTGCCTTTGCTTGTCGAGCGTGTGACAGTCATTGGAGGGGCTGCAACGGGATCTCCAAGGCGTTGCCGTTTGTTCGGCACTGAATGGGTCATTGAGGATGGGGCAGGTCGCACAGCAGGTGTAACGACCCCCTTACCACTAACGGATGAGGTGGGCACATAGTTGTGGTGATTGGGGTTTTCAGAGAAGGGTGTCGTTGCCCGCTGTTTGGGTTGAGCGGATCCCGCGCGGCCTTTCTTGCCGCCTTGGTTTTCCTTGTCCACCACTTCAGGCAAGAGGTCACTCAGAGTTTGGAGAATGCTCTCTCCGTGCACGAGGAACACCCTGTCGTGTTCAGCCTCCCATTTCGGTATCGCAATCACCAGTTCTTGTTCCAACTACCGAGAGCTGGATCAGGGAGGAATGAAGGGGGGTGAAGCACAGATGTGTACTCACCCGTGGTTTTTCCTTGGTCACACGTTTCCTCATTTTCTCCTCTCGCAGGAGGCGACCAGGATCACGAGGGCCTCTACCCAGCAGCCGGGATTGATCAGATGCGGCGGCTGCGAGCTCCTTCTCGTCTTCCAGGATGTCGAAATATTTTCTGATACTGACCAGAAGAGAACCCTTCTGCTTTCGTTCCTCCTTCAGCCGCACGATTTCATCCTCGTGTAACGCAAGAAGCTCTTCCGTGTGCTCATCTGGAAAACTCTCATCAGCCTCATATCAAGGATCACAACTGCGGGACACAAACCATCAGCGAACGGTGCGAAATCTTCCCGTTCTTCTTCTCCGACCATGAGATCATCCCAAAGCTTAACGATCTCATTCCGGGCATTTTCAATGAAAGTGCCCATCCTTTCTTGCCTGAGCTCAAGCATCCTCTCTAGCTCTTCTTCATACGCCCGGACCGTGTCCTCGGTGCTGCCTCGGTGTTCCTCCACAAACTCATCCATGGCCCCTTCCGGAACTCCCAGCCGCTTCCACAGGGCCTCCAGTTGATCGTACATGGCCTGGATGTGTGTCTCACGTCGTCTCTTGACCCCTTCCAACTCGGTCTTTATCCCCTCTGCCCACGCGAGAAGTGCAGGGTTCGGATCAACATTTTCGAGCCCTACGTGTGTGCCCTCAATAGATTCGCCTTCTCGCTCGGCTTCCTCTAACCTAGCAACGAACCGGGCAAACACGGCTTTGTGGTCGGATTCCGACGGAATAGCAGGAAGATCGTGAGTGAAGAGGGACTGAGCCTGTGGCTTGGTTCTGCCAGCAGGCGTGGGTGTGGAAGAGATAAAAGGGTCGGAGTTCATGCTGGTGTAGTTGCTACATGATGACGAAGGGCGAGAAACAGCGGAGGGAATGCCGAGGTACGAAGATGAAGGAAACTCATTGAGGGTGGGGGGTACAAGGCCCAGTTCTGTGTGCAGCCAGTCAAGGTGAACGAACAAGGCGGAAAGTTGGGTCAACCTCTTGTTCTATGGAGGGTACATTGATTAGGCATTGAAAGGGTCGGATGTGGACAGATAAAACGCACGATTTCAGCTTTTCCTCGAACAAGCTCTTTCTCGAGCTTGGAGAACCTCTCGACAGTCACGTCTCGAAAAGGGTTCGAGTCCCCCTGACTCAATCCCGGTGCTGGAACAGTGTCAGTGATATCCCGTGGGTAAAAATCGCATCCAAGGGTATGTGAGATGGTGTTGATCCGGTTTGTGAGGGTTTGCAACTGTTCGAGTTTCGAATGGTACAACTATAGTATGGGACAGCATACAGTTAGTTAGTTTGCGATTCTACGAAGTCAGATTGTCATCCTCACTTGTCGTAACCGTTCTTGATGCTCTGTGAGGGCGTCGTAACGTTTCGGGAGGATGTGCTCTTTTCTAACCTCTCCAATCCCGCTGCCTGTGACCTTGATATGCCCGCCAAGCGCTTTAGAGTACCTCCCGCAATCGTCTTCGACCGCAGAACATTTCTGCATCCATTCGTCGACCTGTTTTCGCCGCAGGTCGATCTGTCTTTCTACGCACGCCGTTAATTCTTGTTCAAGCGCTGAGAGTTCGTCGGCAAGACTTGTGTGTGGGAGTCCGAGCTGAGAGTGTAGAGCGGGCAAGAGTTGTGTCTGTTGCTGGAGATGAGAGTGAAGGGAATTCAGCAGCGAAGTTAACGACACTGGTGCTGTCGACTCCATCTTCTGAAGTTTTCGAGTCGGTGGTTCAAGACAAAGGGTTGCTATCGCGTCGCGAACCATTCTCACGTGATCGAGGTTCAACTTTCCCGCCTTATCGATCCCAAGCTGAACAGGCTAGATCACAGCCCGCATCGAGAATACAATGGAGATCAATTTGGTGCTAGAGTCCACGCTGTACAAAAAAAGTGACTCATGAAGATCGTCTATGACTGGAAATGGCCGAAGATCGATGGAAACACGAGCATCAGCAGCCATTCAAGAAAAGGCTGAGGAAGAACAGACAAGGTAGCGGAAAAGGATGGAAACTCAAGAATTCTGATAGAGAAGTAGAGATATTCCACGCCCCAAACAGAGCTGGGGCGATGTTTGTACGATCAAGCAGCCTCAGCTCTCTTCGCCTTGGAACGTGCCTTGACGAATTGTGGGAGGTTCACCGAACGCGAGTCTTTGGGTTGGCTCGGTGACCATTTCATCCCTTCCTGATCATTCTTCGTGCCAGGACAACGGAACGTTGCCAGCTGGTTGCAATCCTCAGGAAGCGAGCTTGATAAAAGTCCCCCAGTGTCCTAGATACTAGGTAAACACAACGACGGAACTTGATCTTTTGTAGTTGAATCTTACCCTATTATATATGCAGAAATTGTTATCATCCATTCCTTCGGCGTCGTAGCTGCAGTACAGACGCTCAGAGCCGGTGTACATGTCGTCCAGCCCCATCCCCATCAGGTTTTCGTGAGGGCAGAGGAAGTCGCAGCGGCCTCTGGCCACGAGGTTTTCGCGCTTGGCCCCGTAGGAGGGTTTCCCCCACTTCTCTGCAGTTGGGGTACACTCAATCGCACAGATCAAAGACAGAGCGGTGAAGCAGAGAACGAGGAGTCTGAACATCGCTGGGAGAGTGGAGCTGTGGAAGGAAGGGGGATGAAGAGAACCATAGCATCCACGCCTGGTTTATATACGGCACCTCGGCTGCAAGCGGAGACGGCGTGGGGCGGCCCCGAGGATTTTCGAGTCCGTTATAGTACACTCATCATGAAGTGGACCGTCGTAGGCTCCGCAGGATACGACCCCTATCTTTCCAATGGCCTGGATCAAAGGAAGGGTGACAGAGGGTTACCCTTCAAAACCGTAATCAATGAGCTGACTTTATCGGGGGAGGGACGTTCCATACAGTCACCATAAAGATAAGTTTCAACTGGCTACATCAGTACTCACCCCGCTGATCCACTTGCGTCCCATAGTGACAACTGGAGGCCTCGAAGTCCAATAAATCCAATACGGTACGCATGTGGCACAGGCTAGAGTCGTGCAGATTTTCCTGCAACGGTCCGAGACTGGAGACATGTTTCACCTTTTTGTCAGGAAGAAGGTGCTCTCATCCCTTCGATTATTCTTCAGAAGGCGCACCGGTGAGTAGTGGACGTTGAATGCATGGTGGAGATACCGCATACTCACAGTCGGCGCGAGGGATGGAACTTGCCGGCATTGTCCGTGACAGTCCTCTTTGTGACGCTCATCAAGCTCAAAAGTAGTCCCAATGCATCCTTACGCCGTCTGGAGCAAGTCCGAAGCAATCGGCCCCGCGTAACCCACGTTGTGCATTGGTCCATTGCATTAAATTCATGTTGGTAACTTCATCAAGCACGGCGGTTGGTTGGAACTCGAGTTAGGCTCAGGTCTCGGGATCACCGAATCCTGAGACATTTTTGGTCAAGGGGAAAATTGAGGCATTGGCTGAGTATTCGTGAAGGTATATCGTCGACTGCTGGATACATTATTTGGTAAAAACGTCAAGTCCTGGTTCTATATCGTGGGTCTAGTAGAGAATGCGAAACGCAGCGCAAGTCCGTGCCAGGAGAGACTCTTAATCGTCATATTACCAGTGCTGGTTGTCTTGGTAGTTGTTATACAACAACTTGTTTGCCGTACCGGCTTGAATAGCTACGAAAGGCAACGATGAGTTCGAATGACTTCCATAAAGTTTTCGCGAAATCGACACCAACCAGCGTCAGTTAACGTGAGCGCGTCCCTGGTGGCATAACAGTCGATGGCTGCCTCGATGGCTGCAACGGTCAAACTGGAGTCCAAACCGTAGAGGTAAGCGACGAAACCGGCAACATGTGGGGTGGCCATAGATGTTCCGGAGTCGAGGTTGGTGGTCGAGCCGATCCTACAAAGGTAAGCGTGTAATAGTTAACAACCCTGACAGCATCGGCGTCTTCGTGAACACGGACCAGGTTGACCAAACGTTAACACCTGTGTGAAAAAGGTTTCAGCGCCGTGGCACATGAAAAGGAGAGGCTCAAGAAAGCTAACCTGGAGCGAAGATGTCAACGAGTGTGCCATAGTCGGAGAAAGAGGCCATGTTGTCGTTGATGTCCATAGCACCGACAGTGATGGCACTGGGAGTGCGACCAGGAGAGACGAATTGGGCGTCCTCGGCAAAGTTACCAGCTTTAACTGCTGTCAGAGTTCAATGCACGGGTTGCGAGGGTGACGACTGACCTGCAACGGAAGCAGGAACGCCAGAATTGACCAACTGTTCTAAACATCAGTGGAAAGCTTTGCAAAGGGGGAGGAATGAGTTACGTTGGTGACGGCCTCATCCACTGGGTCGTAGGCGCCACCCTGTATGCTCATCGAGACAACACTGGGACGTCCAGTTGAGGCTGCAGTGGTTGCGACCCAGTCGATGCCAGATATACTAGATTTTAGGTGAAAATCTACTCCCGCGTGGACGTACGAGGTCCTGCTCACATATCAGACCACCAACCGAAACCGTCGTCTCCAAGGACTTTGACCGCAATCAGGTTTACAGCCTTGCTCACGCCACTGGAATTCGGTTAGTTGCGAACTTGCGATTGCAAGTTCTCGATGCGCTTACAAGTGTAGAGATCCGACAGTGCCGGCGCAATGTGTGCCGTGTCTGAATGATAGTCAGGAGGTATTGCCACACCTTGAGCAAGGGGTGCATACCCGTTACCATCCATGTCCTGGGAGTATATCAGGGGACATTGTTGCAATGTGCTAGCAAAGGCAAACTCACAGGATAACCACCTTTGAACGGAGGAGAAACGGATTAAAATTTGAAGAGAATAGACTATGAACGCAATGAACATACCGCTGTATTATACAGCATTCCCATTAGCACCGAAAATTAGAAATGCATTCGCCAGACTTACAAGGTTATGCCCCAGCGAGCGCGGCCATTAAACTCAGGCTGTGCGCCTGTAGTTAGTTTAAACGACCGAACAAAGGGCACACTGCACACCTACATGGTCAACCTGAATACCGGTATCGATAACGTAGACGTCAACGCCACCACCGGCGCTGTCGTCATAGATGTAGGTGTACGTCAAAGCCAAATCATTCTTCGGCTCCACGGGCTCACGGTGGCTGATTCTCTGCAAACCCCACGGTGCGTCGGTTCTGATTCGATCGAGAGAGTTTAGACTGGTCAAGCAAACAGTATTGAGAGATCTTACTGGATAGCCGACGTCCTAGCGGCCGCGTTCTCTGAGATGGACAAAACGTCTGGGTCAGCCCTGAGCTTGTCGAGGCCTTCCTCGTCTAAAGTCGCAGCAAACCCGTTCAAAATAGTCCATCGGTGAGTGATGTTCATATCAGGCATCGAATCGGCAACGTTGGCAACGTTGTATCCATCTTTCAAAACGACAACGTAGCTGTCTTTGAGCACCTCACCCTCTGCACGCTTAACGGGCAAGAGTTCCCCGGAGGCGAAAACGGGAAGGGCAAGGAGCGTAAGACGCATGAGCGCGTCAAAAGATCGCATCGTGAGACCGACTCTGAACGGGTAACGAGGAAGAGAGGCGTGAGGGGACGAGACTCGAAGAGAGCTGGGGGATTAATGGCACACAGCACCATTTTATGCACATTTGGCGCTTCGTATCAGAATTCGTGGCTTAATCACAAATCATTCGCGCCCCGGCAACCCCATCACACGGGGCAGAAGAGTAGTGTCATCGTGTTCGCCGAGGGACATCGACAGAAGCATCAGAAGGATTACCGGGTTGATCCTCTTTGGTAACTGTTCTCGTGCAATGAAACGTGTGGGAAGCGAAAGGGGACTCCTCCTCTTGAATAAGGGCTGCAACACTAGGAGGGTGGCGGCATTGAAGGAGTCACAAAAGAGCAGGTTCCTGCAGAAGGCCCCATTCGGTGGTGCTCGGTTCAATCTCGAGATCCAGGGGTGTGGGCTCTCATCTGAGATGATGGTAAGTGCCTGAAGGAAGGAGTGGTTTGCAACCTGTGCGGGATTGATTTCTAGAAACCTGGAAGCATATATGAAAAAGGTGCTCTCATAAGCGACGCATCAGCGCAATAACACGGAAATGACGACGGATCGAATGAACTCAGAACCTCATGCCACTCATCACATGGCATAGAGTCGGTTCTGGTGAGGGAAGCAGGTCTTGAGGATCTGGTAATCGGCCCCTGTTCGCTCGAACGGGGATCAGGTGCATAACCTCATAGAACCCCCATAACCTGAGGCGTTGATGGGGTGAACGTGTTTGGCTGCCTCAGGACGTACCTTCTTGCGGCGATCAGGCGCGTGGGCGTTTGGTCGGAAGCTTTGGGAACGCTAGCCATGTGATCGGCGAGCTTGCGGAAGGGGATCATCATTATGCGAAATGATTAATCGTTACAGTTGTGCATGGCGGCCGATTACCTTGTTCCACCATGTGTGACTGATGTCGATGAGCAGGGAATGGGACCGAGGACGCTCATTGATTACATTCGTGAAAAGGAGACGGGATACGCAGTCTGAACTGCCCATAGAAGGCAAAGTAAAGTGTCAACTATTCATGGCATGAACACATTCATTGACCGGGCAACACATCGCCCCAGCTGGTATAACGACTAGAGATCTCCCCGTTTGGCCTTGTTGCCCCTTCCAAGCTTGGTGCGGGCTTGGAAGTACTTGGGCACCGGGGAACGATTGCTGATGTTATTGCGCTTCTTGTCGTTGGATATGTCGGTTCTAGGACAATAGAAGAGAGCGGAATTGGGGCATTTGGAGCCACCACCGTAGTTCAGCAACTGACCAGTGTACTGAGGAAAATGAATTAAATGATGATGGTTCCATAGAGATTGGGTTTCACACCTTGTTGTACATACAGGCAGCTTGGATTCCGGTCGTACTGCCGGTAGTGTACCTGCAGTTCAAACGAGCGGAATCGTGGATGGAGCTGGAGAGGTTATTCCCCTCCACATTGGTTTCGGGGCATTTGAAGACGCCGATGGAACCACGAGCATTATGCGAGCTCGGTTTGGGGCCGGTCGGGGTGGAGGGACAAGCGGGAATGCCACATTGTACAGCGACGATCAAGGAAAAGATGGCGAACGAGAGGGAGAATAACTTGAACATCGTTGGAGGTGACTTGAGTTGTTAGCAAGAGTTCGTCGCAGTGCCTAGCGGATGGTGACCTCAGGGCAAGGGGTGTGAGAAGAGCGAGAGGGGTGGTATTTATCATTTCGCAAGCGATCAATCGATCAGAGATGCTGTTCTGATCCCTCCATGATAAAGTTACTTTGAGTTTACTCAGCGTTGACGCGACTGCCTAGTGATGAAAGGTGCCTGGTGCCGTGGGTTCGATAGATGACGAACTTGGAAACACGCATCAGAAGTGAGGAAGTCGAAGAGTCCGTGTGGGTGAGGTTTGGAAAAGTAGCGGACGGTGCAAACGGAGTGACGCTTTGGTGATGGTCGATGGCACCAACACAACGGGTCACCCGATGATTTACGCGTTGCAATCCCGGCGAGCCCACTGAGTCAAAGTTGTAGTTCAAACCTGTATGCGAGAGTAGCTGACGAAGGGTGGGCTGAGTGTGAATGAATTTCGTGACGAACAGCGCCAGTGATCGGGAAGCATCTCAACGAGCTCCTTCACCTCTTCCACCTACTAAGCTTTGGTTGTGGATACACTACTCGCTCGAGTCATGCTCCTTGCGTCTACCCTCATCTCATCTGTCTAACTGTAGGGGTTCGGACGTGTCGCTCTTCTGTGCAATAGCTCCTACATCTGCGGGCGTTGCTCTGAGGTCGGAGGGGGACCGGGCTTTGCGGCGAACACCGGCGGGCATTAGAGAGTAACCGATCCCCGACAAAGGAAGATCGATTCCAACATAAGCACCCTGGCAATTAGGCTCAAGCGTCCCACGGTGGAATGTAAATCAAATCTAGAGCACGTAATGCCACGGGAGCCGGATGGAAAAGAGCGTGAGTGAGAAAAGGAATGCACCTCCGTGTCTGGTTGACGAAGCAGATTCAGGGAAAGTGGACGTGGACCAATTTGTCCCAAATGGGCCCGAGTGGATTCCATTCCTCAGGCTTGTGCGGTAGCTCACCCCGAGTTGGCCCTTGTACGGGGAGAGGACGGGAGAACTGGCCGGTGGAACGACAACGAAAAGATATGTCAGTGGCGGTGGCGTTCCGACAAGTACCCTCGTAAGGAATTCACCCTCGTTTTTTAAACTTGTGATATCGATTCAACATTCCGATATATTGCTTTTTCATCGCTCCATCCTGAAACACTCGTTCAACTTCCTCCCTCGTTCGATTCCTAGGCCTTATAAGCCACCGCTACAAACCACCTCATTCCCAGGGCTCTCACTCGCTTCGCTCTTCTCCTTCGCGCTCTCTCTCTCTCTCGCTCTCTCTCTCGCTCTTTACGAACGCTGTCGCAACCATGCGTAGCTTCAATACACTCCTTGTCTCCACCCTCTCCTTTGTTTCTCTCGTCGCCTCTGGTCCTTTGCATCCCAACCCTCACTCTTCCCGCCTCGTCGCAAATCCCATCTCCAGTCGCCAGTTTCACCATCCGAGGGCCCTTGTTGACGTTTGCGCCGACCTTCGCGTAATTGCACTTCCCATCAACATCGCGAGTCTCTTGGATGTCACGTGTCTCTGCCTCTCTGCATTCCCTCTCGGGTTGGACCTGTACCAACTCACCGCCTTGGGTATGACCGAGGCTGGCGTTGAGGTGGACTTGCAGTCACTCGTACGTCATGCCAGCCTTCTTCTCACCTCACACATCCTCACGGTAGCTTCTCAAGGTCAAGGACCATGGTTCCCAGTGCACCTACCCTGATCATGCTTCTCCTCAATGCACCTCTGGAAACGTTTGCGACTTCACTTGCATGGACGGCTTTGCCAAAAATGGCGGGTCATGTGTCTGCCCCTCACCAAACTCCCTTTGTAACGGGAAATGTGGCTTCCACCCCAATGTCTGTCCTTTTGCTTCTTATCAATAGCGACCCTGATGCTGACGTCTCGACAGGGCTGCAGTTCAGCGCTTCCAAGTGCCCCCAAAATGAGGCGACGAAGTATCGCTCCTTCTCGCAGGAGGGTTGCTTCTGGTTTTGTCTCCCGCGACTCCCAGGCCATTGACACAAACGTTGGCCTCGACCCGGATTGTACTTCCCCGCCCTCGTTGACTCTCAGCACAACTGGCCCCGTTGAGAGAATTCTGGCCGATCTGGGGCTGGGTCCGGTCAACTATACCCTCGGCGCCACTACAAACCTCACGGTTGGCGTGTCTCTTGCGCTGAGTGACACCCTCGCAGGTGTCGATGGGTTGGTCTCCAAGATTCTTGCCCTCATCGACGAGACCCTGAACTTGTTGCTGGACCTCGCTGTTCAAGTCAACTTGGAATCAACCCCATCCATCCAAGCAGGAGATATGATTGTCGGACTGGATATGAGTTCTCTTTTGAACGGCACTCTTTCCGACGCGAATGACATCGTGAATGTGGTGTTATTGGCAGTGTCCGAGGTTGTGTCCGAGGTGGTGGGGTATGCCGTTACAGTCAATTTCGATGGAGGGAGCAGCTGTGGGTGCAGTGGGTCTAGGTGGGCAAGCCCAAAGAACTAAGTAATGCTAGTTTCATGCATATCTTTCGATGCCAGACGGACATCTTTTGTTATTGTTCTCGTTGACCCTTGATATAGATACCCTACATCATCCTCACGTAGTTGTCCAGATAGTATTCTTGTCTTTTTTTGTGTCGCGCAGTGATGGCTCTCGTTATCTCGATCGAATTTTAGCACTGACAGCAACCTCCATTCCCATGGCCTCCCTACTTCGGGCATACAAGTAAGCTATAGCGACTAAACCTGAAGGCACCCAAGTAAACGATGCTTCGCGTTTGGCAGTGCTGCGCTCATTCGACGACCGATGCTAGCGCAATGTGCGACGGGTGGCGTCTTGTTTGGTTTCGGAGATGTGATAGCACAACAGCTGGTCGAAGGAAGGGGGAAGGACCACGACGTAGGCCGTCGTACTGCTTTTGCCCTCGTTCGACTTTCTTTTCCTTTTGCCTAGTTCACACGAACCGTCCGGCTAGGGTTCTATGGGGGTGAGTCTGTGGTCTTCCTTTGTCTCCCTCGGTAATTTTGACGGGGCACAGGGTTTATGTTCGCCCCTGTCGTCACCAAATGGTACCAATTCCTCAATGGGCTACGTTTCAGCACCCCGAACAAAGCGTTGATTTATCGGGTGCGTCCCTTCAGCGTCGCGGTGATACCAGGCGTTTAGCTGTCTCAGGTGTATCTGGATCAAGCGTTTTTCAGCCCGGCAGCCGTCGCGTTCTTTTTCGGGAGTATGAGTATGTTGGAAGGGAAGGGGGTGGATGAGGCAACGAACAGGATCAGTCACGTACGTCTATCTGGCGCTCTGCACACAACCGGTCGCTAACGGACACCACTATCTCTGTACGACAGGCATTTGTTCCAACGCTGATCCGTAATTGGTGCGTTTGAACCGGAGAGCCTGCTCATTTTCGTTCACTTTGAAATTCCAGGGCGGTATACGTACCCGTTCAGGTCATCAACTTTTCAATAGTCCCTTCACACCTCCGCTTCGTGTTCGTTAGCGTGGTCAGCCTGTTCTGGAGTGCGTTTCTCCCTTTTTATCCGCGGAGGGGGTTTTTTTATACAAGTTTTCTTTTGACAGATACGTACTTGAGCTCCGTCAACGCCCGCGAACAACTTGGACCGCCCCATGACCTCGAGCGCGGAGTCGAGAAGCCAACTGAGGCCTGAACACGATACCCGTGAGCTAGATTTGGGCCCGAGGCGGTGAGGCTCTCGTAGAAATAGATACCCGTGTCGTAAGTGAATACTATACATGGATTTCTGCAAGCAAAATAGCGGTGGCTACAATCATTAAGAATACGAAAAGAGGTGGTAAGTTGTTCAAAGTAGGTCCCAGTTGACATGAGGTCTGGGCTTGATATCGAATTGGAACGCGCTTGGGATCCTGGAAGAAACAAAAAATGAGCACAAAATTCGAGCAGAGAACTCTGAGCGGAAGCACCTCAGGAATGCGTTATCGTACGAAACCTCCGGCTCGACCTCTACGCCGTCCACGACCTTCTTCCTGATATCTAGCGTGGCAACGATCCTCGCGATCACGAGCCACAGTCCGGCTTCGACGAGGTGAATGCCAGGACACCTCCTTCGACCAGCACCAAAGACGTAATTTCGCGGGTCCAGACGTTTCTTGGTCTCGCCGTCGACCGGTTCGAGGAAGCGTTCTGGTTTGAATGAGTTCGGATCTGGATACGCAGTTTCGTCCCTTGCGATCGCCCTGCATGCAAAGTCAACACGTGCGCCTGGGCAGAGCAGGTAGGAAACTAACCAGATGTTTCCAATGACCCAAGAGCCTTTGGGCAAAAAGTACCCGTTATACTCGTCGTCTTGCATCAATTGATGTGGAAGATCTATGGGGGATTAACACCTCGTGCTTCGCGTGGTTTCAAGTCGGGCAACTCACTGAGTGGTGCAGGCGTCGCGTATCTCAAACACTCACTCAACATGGCCTCAATGTAAGGCATCGCGGGACGGTCACCAAAGTCCGGTAGCCTCGAGTGCCCAACGACGGAGTCGACTTCTGCCTGAGCCTTGGCGAGAACCTCGGGGTGTCGAACCATGGCGAGGACAAAGTTTGCAATCGCAGAGCCGGTCTAGAACTTTTTAATAAGAACCTCAAACACACCGGAGAGGGAGGAAACGAACCGTGTCGATACTTCCGACGTACATCGAATTCGTCGTCCACCTGAGGTCAAAGTCTTCTTGCTCGCTCATGTTTTCCTTGTTGTCAAACGCGAGCGATGTGAACGATGGAGTCGCCGTTCCGTTTTTCTGTATCACGCGAGATGTTAGCACGCGAGCACGTTCGCGTTGTGGTTCGCTCACAATCTTTTCTTTGCAGTCCTCGTAGGGTTCGTTGACGAAATCCTCGATCAGCTTCTTCCATTCAACTGCGGACCGCTTGAACCCGGCGCCGGGGAGCCAAGAAGGGAGATACCTCACTTTCAGAGAATCAGGAATCGGGCGCCGATGATCTCCAGAGAAAGAGACGCACAGAACGGAAATATATCTACCGCCCAAACGCCACCGCCGGTGACCAACTTGTTCGATAAAACCTCGGTTGATTCTGCGGCGAGTTTCATGAACCGGTCGTCGGCAGAAGTCACCTTGTGGCCGTACAGTACCATCAGCGTAAGGCCTGCGTTATACCTGCAACAAAAGGTCAGCCACCCGCCTGGGCGCCGAGAGAGAGAGCGACGGACCAGAGGAGCGTCTTGCGGAAGTCCATCCCGGGTTTCGTCAGATTCTGAACAAAGTCTCTCGACTGCCCGTCCAGGATCGGTTCGTACGTCTTGATCGATCCAGCTCCGATAGCTTTCACGAGAATCCGTCTTTGCCGTCTCATCCTATCTCCCGCCCCCGTGAACGGAACCTGCGGACGGAATTTAAAACACCGAATGGATAGGGGAGCCGAGACGGACCATGTATTCAGCTCCGCAGAGTTCACCCGTCATAACCATCCTCGGCTTGTCCGAGTAAATGTCACCCCGATTGTGCAGCAAATCGTTGTACGCCTTGTAGTCGTTGAGAAAGACCATCGGAATACCAGCAGCACTGATATACACGATCTCGCCTGCAAGAAATGAGGAATGGAGTCACGCTGCAAGACGCTACTAACCATATTGCTTAGCCCATTCCGCCGCCCGAAGCCACAGTTCTTTAGTAGTCAGATTTAGTGCATTCCCAATCAACGGAAGTGGTTTAGGCCCAGGAGGCAACTTCTTTGCAGCAACTCTCTGGCGGAGAGCAAGCACAGACAGGGTTGCGACGGCTCCAGCGAGCGTCAAGATGACGAGGTCGACCGCCATAGTCTATCAAGGGATGTGGGAGGCGACGATACAAAAAACCGGGTATATAACCTGGTCGCGTTTAATACACCCAGCCTGGCGGGCATGTGGGGCAAGGGTTTGAATGGATTTGACATGCGGTATTGTTTGAAACCCGTCAGGCGACAAGAAATTACCAGACGCGAGACAATAGCGTGGCGGGGAGACAATAGCCGTCCGTCTTCGGTCCCAGTGGTGGAACAACAAGTAAGTACGATCATCCGAGTGATCGGCACACGTGAAGTTTATCACCGTAAGTACCGGCAAACCGCGCGACCAGGTAAACAATTGGCCTCCGTATAAGATCCACATACCGACAAAAAAATACAGAGTGCACAAGAAATGCAACAAACGTAACCATCTTCCTACTGTCCATAAGTGAGTCCGTCAATTATTCCAACCGCTCGCTCTGATCTAGGCTTGATGTCAATGTTGAGCCCCGACGGCATCCTGTGAGAAGGATCAGTAACCGATGAAACACAGAGAGCGTATCCCGTTCACCTAAACACCGCGTTCTCATACTTGATAGCTTGCTCGATTTGTTTGCCGTTCGCGTCAACCGCCTTGGATATATTCATCGTCGCAAGGAATGATGCCATCAGGATCCAAGCTGATGCCTGCGCCAGATGCCTTCCAGGGCAGACCTAGAGAAGGAAGGCGTCATCTCACCGATGAACTAAAGGCAAAAAAGACGTACTCGACGACCGAACCCAAACGTGTAGTTTTTGGGATCACGGCGCTTTGCCATCTCATCATCTACAGGTTCGAGATACCTCTCTGGCCTAAAGAGGTGAGGGTCCCCAAACACGGCTTCGTCCCGCAAGATGTTCCTGCCCATCACCAAGAGGTCGGAAGGCGGACGGTTAATTGCGGCGATTGAACGTACCAGATGTTTGCAAAGACGAGTGTCCCTTTCGGGATGAACGTTCCCTCGTAAATGTCATCCTCCATCAACCTGTGGGGCAGAGCTGTACAGAAACGGTAAGGATTCCGACATGACCAACCGGGAGGAAAACATACACAACGGAACTGCGACGCCGTATCGGATACATTCATTGAACAGAGCCTCGACGTAAGGAAGATTCTTCCTGTCATCGAATGCCGGTAAACGGTCCAATCCGACGACAGCATCGATTTCTTTCTGCGCCTTTGTCATCGCCTCGGGATGTTCGCTCATCGCCAGGAAGAACTGAAGTACCAGCGCCAACGTCTATAGATCCTGGTGAGCTATCCCAAACACGTCCAGTCATGGAAGCGGACGTACGGTGTCAATGCTCGCTGTAAGAGAAAGGGTCATCAGTCCAACTCCAACGGACCAGCGGGCCGGTCCACTCACCAGAATACATCGAGTTCGCTGTCCATCGCAAATCAAAGTCACCCTGCGTGTCTTTAGCCTCTCCCTCCTCGATAAGGGTAGAGCAGAACGATGGCAGCGCGGTCCCTTTGAGCTAAAAACTAAATTAGCCTTTGAAGAGCGAGGACATATGCGATCATCTCCGTACCATAGACTCCTTGACAAACTCATAAGGTCTGTCCACAAACTCCTCCATCTTCGTTCGCCAGGCTCTGGCCTTTTTAAGAAAGCCAGACCCTGGCGCCCATTCCGGGAGATGTCGCACTGATCGAAACGAGAAGTCGGTAAATGAGCGGAAATGAACACAGTCAACGTGACCTCCAGAGATTAAAACTTACACACGGGGAAAATGTCGACCGGCCAGATTCCTACGCCAGAAGCGATCTTGTTGGCCAGTAAATCCACGCAGTGGTCCGCAAGCTGTAGGAAAGCATCGTCGTCCGACTTCACTTGATAGCCATACGTAACAAGCAACGTCACCCCTCCAGCGTACCGCTTGACCGGCGTGGTATAGTCGTTCGGATTCTCCAACAGTCGCTTCAGAAACCAGGGGGCCTCCATCTCGAGAAGTGAATGGTATTTTGAAATCGTCGTGGGGCCAAATGCGCGCTGCATCAGCTTACGTTGCCTTCTCATCTGGTCGCCGTATCTCGTAAACGCAACCATGTTCTCACACCCGCACCTGATTGAATGATGGAGAGATATGAGCAAGGGGCAGGGGGGCGATTGAATGGCACTTACAATTCACCACACATGACGAGATGCGGTTTATCTGAATATATTGACCCCCGTTTGTCCAAAAGGTCGCTACAAGCCTCTGCGGTATTCAAGAAAACGAGTCCTAGTCCAAAGACGTTGGCGTAGATGATTTTGCCTATATCCAGCGCGTCAGGCCGGCCAAAAGGAAAGCCAGAAGGTGAAGGAACACTCACCGTATATCTTAGACCAATCGGTGACTGTAAGCCATAATTGCTGTGTCGGCAGATTAAAAATGTTCCCCACGAGTGGCAGCGGCTTTGGACCAGGTGGTTTAGGTAATTCCAAACCACGCCTCCTCGTGAAGTAGAGGTAGACGGAAACTAGGCCGACAACGGGGAACAAGACGTCGGTGACGGCCATCTATGCACAAGAAATATGAGGGCAAGAGGAGGGAAGAGTGGAAGGAGGGAGAGGGAGGGAGATTGTAAGGATGACGTTCCGTGTGTCACCCTTATGAATAAAACTGGAATATGTGGTTGGACGGCGCATCTTTTGTCAATCCGTGGGGATACAGGCACGATAGAAGTGGAAGATCCATTTCGGCTGGCCGAAGACATTCATAACAGTCGCGAAGTTCAGGCTCCCCTACCCATTCTTTCGGGTGGCTTCATCTGTCGACAACTTTCTCCTCAAGCATTCAGCCACAGCATGCAAAGCATAGCCGGTACCGGCGAGCCGAGGGGGCGCTCTGTGTCTGTAAGTACTCTCTCGGCTTTCCGCAAAGTTGACTAAATCCTGATCTCGTGTATTCAACAACAACCGAACCAAATAAACAAGTTCAATTTGACAAACGGTCTACAAGCATCCTCAACTTCATCTCACGACTTGGAGGTCTCTGTGTGACCCTTGAACTTTCCGCTTCCGGGAGAAAAGATGTCCTACACATCACAACAAGAAAAAAAGATGTTCAGCGGAACGATCGCGAGCGCAGGGCGATAAGAAGAACTTTGTACCTTGACGACTCCCGTTGCGATCTGAACAAGGGCTGCTCTGGATTCCCAGAGTGGGTACAAGACCACGATAAACGCGGAGCAGAAGGTCCAGATCATTCCAATAATCACCCACGCTACAATAAGAAAGGAAATTCAGTTTGAATATGCGACGCGTCGGAGCCGTATTAATCTTTTCACTTGCCTGACAATCCTGCCACGCCGTAGATGGTTGAAGAGAAGAATAGCGGAAGCGGAATGAGGATGATCATTATAACGGTCTGGGTGTGCGTCAGAGGCCATTCACGGAAATGAAGGCGAGGGTGGACCCACCAATGCAACCGAACTCCAGGCGGCAAACCGGAACGCCTTTTGCAACGCAGCAGGGTCGAGTTCATTGTCGGATTCGTCGTTCTCGACCGCTGCAGCTTCAACACCTTCTTTACTCCTTTTCTCATCCTCATCCACCTCGGGCGAATCTCGCGCCTGAAGGGGTCGTGTGACGGGCGCGTTGATTGCGCGGGTGATCTCGAAGTCAAAGTCCTCCGGCCACTGTCCGACGATAAGTAACTTCGTACCGAATTGAAAAAAAAGGTGACTGACAAGGTAAGACGAAGCGGTGGCAATAATTCCTCCTACACCGATGGCCGCAAGGTTTCCGGCGAGCATTTCATAATCTCCGCCGCTGGTCTGAAATCCAAATCAGGCATCAGGATCGTCCATCTAACAACAAACAGAAATCACGACTCGCCGTAACATTGATAACGTTGTTGTTGAGGGTAGCGGTGGTGACCAGCCATGCGACGATACCAGCAATAAATCCTGCGATAGAACCGCCAATGCACCCCCACTTGTTGGCCTTACTCCATGTGATTGCCAAGGCAATCGGAACGACGGCGCTACCCAAGATGACTCCCATGAACGTCTGCGGAAAGAAATGAGCTAACCACCTCGAAGATGGACAGAAGAATCACTGACATAAAGCCAGCCCATTGAGATCCCGATATAGAAGAAGATTACCCCAAGCAGACCCATAATCAACGCAAAGAGCGCGACCTATCAACACGCGATGATGAACTTCGTATCCCAGAAACCAATTCAGGATTCGCTTACCGCTCCATGAGAAACCTTGAGAACCTGGGCCTCAGTGGCTGTGGGGTTGATGTATTTCTGCAACGGCGTCACACGTCAGCTCGAGAGCATCAAATCACAACGAAATGGCTACCTTGTAAATGTCATACGTCAGGATCGACGAGACCGCAATGAGTTCCGCAGAGGTCGCGGAGGTCACGGCCAAGAACAAGACGATGAGGACAGCGGCAGCGCCAGACTTGCCCAACAAGGCAGCAGCAGCAGACGGAGCTGGTAAACCCGCGCTCACGTCCGCGGGCAGGAGAACTCGCATGGAGGGATCGCCACGAAGGGCAACAGCAGAAAGGCCAAGGGTCGTAGAGAACATGAATGGGATCGCAAACCTGTTGTGGGCACACGTGAGAAGATGAAGACACAAATGGTACCAGCTTACCATGCGAGACCACCGAGGAGATAAGCCTTGACACAGGTCGCGGGACGAGAAGCGATGGCCCTCTGCCAATAAGCTTGGTCCTGGAAGACGGTCGCGACTGGAATTTAGAAGTCAACGCCAGTAGAGGCACGAAATCGAGATCTGGCTCTCACAGTTTCCAATGACGTTAATAACACCAAAGATCAATCCGTTCTTGGACCTCATCGTGATGTAACTCCCATGAGCATTTCCGGGAACAGGAGCCTGCTCTGCAGCCGCCGTCAAGAGTTCGTGCATCTTACTGATGCTTCCAATCTTGTTGCTTGTAGCGTAGACGGTGAAGACGAAGACGAAGATGATCGCGAATAGTACGGTGGTATGGGTGCTGTGATGGGAAAGTTAGGATACGTGTTATGGGTCCCATAAAAAAGATGGTCTCACTAGTCACAGAGGAGGGTGGCCCGCATACCGCCAACGACGACGTAAATAGCCACACCAATCGGGATCAAGAAACATGCGGCGATCGTGCTCATCCCCGTGAGGTCAGTGACAGTGGCGGAGCCACCCAAGATAAGCATGGAGGAGACGATGACATTCGTGGCCAACCTAAAGAAAATACATCCGTTGGAAATTGAACTCGATTTTTTTTCTCTCGAGGAAGACTCACCCAAAGAAGAGGAAAACACCATGGGCGAGTTTTCCCCAACGAGCACCGACGATCTCGAGCCAAGTGTAAGCGTGTGGGGCATTAAGTTTAAGTTTGGCCGAGAGCTGATGGGATCACCACGAGTTCAGGTAAGTTACCCCACATCGCGGGATAAGGGAAAGTGACTCTGACCTGAGCGAAAAGCAAAACTTGAATCGTCGCGCCAGAGCCATACCACCACGGACCGGATATTCCGTATTTATATGCCACGGCACTAGATTGTAGCTTCCATGCAGAACACATAACTCGTTAGAGACGGTGGAAATGCGGGGAGCTAGAACTGAACAAACCAGAGTGGCGGCCCAGGTCCACGCAGAGACGATGCCCGCGGCAATAAGGCCGGGTTTAACGCTCCTAGATGCACTGTTGAACTCGTCTGCGCTTTTTGGGGAGAAGCCGGTGTAGCGGGTTTGAATGGCGGTCAACCCGACCATGAACGCGCTGAAGAAGAGACCGATGCCTGCACACAGACGCGTTCAGGGAACTGGTATGAACAGTGATGCAGGAATAATACACACCGACAACTGGTCACGCGACACACGTATTCAGTCATGAACGGGGATCGAGCGGGGAAAGAAGCGACGTACCGACACCGTAACCAGCTGCTTGGGGTAAAGTTGGCTCAGACATCTCTCAAGCAGGGAAGAGGGGGGAGGGAAGGGGAGGCGCTGAGTGCGACGAGAGGGCTTCTAGAAGGCCGTCGTTCTTTATAGGAGCGAGGAAGCGGGATTTCGAGTGACAGGCACGGTTGCTTATCTCTGTGGGCATCCCCATTGATGCAATAGCGTGAGTTCGAGATAAGGAGGGTGAAAAAAAGTGGAAACACCCGAGGAAAGATCGGCGTATGGCGGATGCTCATTCACCAAAGTGTGGGCTGACCTATCCCTCAATATCTCTCCTTCTGGCGTCAGTGTCGTAACCGGTGTGGTAACTTTCCCACTCTACCACTCGAGCTAGCCCTGTTGTGAGATACATTACGGACAGTTGCTTATCGTAACTCGCGAGTGCCAATGCAGAATATCTCGGCGTGATGGCAATCCCGTAACGGACCAAGGTCGTGTGGGAACTTCTTGGACCGATCATTTCAAAATTGAAAACTCTTTCAGCGGCTCGTCCCCTACGACAATGGCCTCAGAGTCTACACTGGGGAAGCGGAAACATAGAGATGGAGGAGAGGAGTCGAATGGTACGCCTACGCATCACTTTCGACAACGGTTGCGCGCCTGATTCCCAAAGACTCAAGGTCATCGACCCTTTTCGTCTCAAACCTTCCCTACACCGTAACCTCCACCGACTTGAAAACCCTCTTCTCCGACATCGCACCCGTCAGGAACGCCTTCGTTGTTCTCGAGCAGGGCACTGGTGTTCCAAAAGGCGTGGGCTACGTTTCCTTCGCCATTAAGGAGGATGTCCAGCTTGCGTTGGAGAAAATCTCTTCCGATGGTCTCACGATCGACGGACGTACCATACGCGCCCAGCTAGCAGAAACGAGGCACAGAGATAAGGATAGTCTTTCGTTATCTGTGGACCGAGCCAAGCCCGCCGACTCCGGAAAATCCCAAAACCCCAGGGCTATCGTTTCCACACCGAAAGATCCTCTGGCCATCCGGACCCTCGTGATTTCCGGTCTACCGTCCTCGATCGATGCCAAGGTTTTATGGAAAAAAATTCGGAAGCAGGAGGGTGCTGAGAAGGTCGAGTGGCCAGTAAAGCTGAAGACAGGCGAAGAGGATCTCACTCAAGGTGCGTCTTCATCTCCGTCTCCGAAATGTTTTGGAATGCCTGAAAAGACGGGACCACTCCAGCACATGTTTTATTCTCTGATTTCGAAACCGCCCAGGCCGCGGTCAAGAAACTTCACGCCCACATCTACAAAGGCTCGATGATCTCAGCTACTCTCAAAAAACGAGTTGAAAACCTGCAAAAACCCGTCACAACCACTTCCAGCCATGTCTCTTCCCCGTCATCCTCCGTCAAACCCCAGACCGTCCTCAAAGTTGCTCCTAGCCGCGCAAATCGCCTGATCGTTCGAAATCTACCCTTTGACATCAAAGAAGAGGACATCAAAGCTACCTTCCTCCCTTACGGCCCCATCCATTCGGTCGATATTCCCAAAACGGATGACGGTCGGGTAAAGGGCTTCGCCTTTGTGTGGATGATGTCAAAGGGCGACGCTCAACGGGCCTTGGACAAGTGTAACGGTATGGAAATCCGAGCAGGTGTTGCGGAACAACTTGTTCAGGCGAAGCAGAAGAAGAAGAAACAAGTGAGGATCGAGGAGAAGATATCCAAAGAGAAAGTTAGGAAAGAACAGGAAGGGGCAGAAGAGGAAGTGGCTGGCGTAGGGAGAGTCATCGCGGTGGATTGGGCGCTAAGTAAGGACAAATGGGAGAAGGCTAAGGCCAGCATGGAAGTTGACGGCGACCCAGAAATGGGTGAGGATGACTCAGGCAGTGAAGAGAGTGAAGAGAGTGAAGACGACTCGGGGTCAGAGTCCGGTGCAGAACAGGAGGGCACTGAATCTGTGGAAGGCTCCGGAGGCAGCTCGGACGAGGAAGATGAAGAAGACAAGGCTGCAAATCTCCAGAAGCCGAAATTGCCTCCACCCGAGGCAGGAACGACGTTATTTGTCCGGAACATCCCCTTTGAAGCCACCGAAGATGAGCTCAGAGTGCTGTGAGCAATTTCATCATGCTACGTTTTTCCCGGCACTCACTGGACCGCATAGTTTTCGTACGTTTGGCCCGCTCCGTTATGCACGTATTACGATGGACCACGAGACGGGTCGATCCAGAGGCACTGGTTTCGTCTGCTTTTGGAATGTCGAAGACGCAGACAAGGCGGTCGAGAAGAGCGAACTGCTGCACCTCGAGACGACAGGGTCAACTTCCAAGGTATGCTCTGTTCCGTGCTACAAGCCACGAGATATATTGGTGGTGCTGACATGCGTCGACTAGGCAAAGCCAAACCCGTTCAAGCTTCCATCGATACTTACTCCTGATCCCTCGTCCAGCTTAGCACAGGGTCTGGTTCTGAACGGCAGGACGTTGGACGTTGTGCGGGCAGTTACCAGGGACGAAGCGACGAAGCTGAAGGAAGAGGGGGAGAGGAAACGCGAAAAGGCGGACAAGAGGAATGCGTACTTGCTTCGCGAAGGGGGTAAGGTCAAGCACCGTGCCAGTTCAACTGTTCATTGACGCATATGTGGAACAGTGATCATGGCCAATTCTCCTGTGGCAGATCTTATTCCGGCAGAGGAACTGGAGAAGCGGATGAATTCGTTCAACGCTCGTCGCAACCTACTCAGGACGAATCCTTCGCTCTACGTATCGAAGACGCGTTTGAGCGTGCGACAAATACCCGTCGGTGTTACGGAATACATGCTCAAACGTCTAGCAAATTACGCCGTCCGCGAATTTGAGGAGGAAGTCACGAAAGGGGAGCGAGAGCCTCTGGACCAGGTCGAAATAGAGGCGGATGTGACGGAGGAGAGCAAAGCAAGAAAGGGGAAGAAGAGCGGGCAGAAAGTAAAACAGGCGAAGATCGTGAGGGAATCGAGCAAAGTGGATGTCCTGACGGGGAAGGGTAAGAGCAAAGGGTACGGGTTTTTGGAGTTGCATGAGCATGAAGACGCACTGCGAGTTCTTCGGTGGGTAAACAACAACAAAGTGGTTGGAGATTTATGGAATGGGTGGTGGAAATCCGAGGTGAACGAGCTTATCAGGAAGGAGAAGGGAGGTGGAGAGGAAGGAGCGGCGCGATTGAAGAAACTCAAGGAGGAGGCGCAAAGGGATGGAAACAGGTGGAAAGCAACAAACAAGACCCTGATCGTGGAGTTCTCGATCGAAAACGTTCAAGTGACCGAACGTCGAAAGAGTCGTCAAGTAACGAACTCGGTCTGTCTATCTCCGGTTTTAAAAACCCCTGCTAAACGTTTGTGCAGGATACGGGTCTGCCTAACCGCAAGGAGAAGGAGAAGGAGGACTTGAACGAGACACAGCGGCCAAAAAAACGACAGAGGGTCCAACAACCCAAATCGGGTGATGAGGTTTCCAAAAGTGGATCATCACTCGGGTCAATAATCTCACGGAAGAGAAAACAGCGAAAGGCAGCGAGGACCTGATATCCATTCTGGAAGTAAGTGGGTGTGGAGGTTTTCTGGGCCGCCACTTTAGAGGGAGTACCAAGCAATTCGATTATCAAACAGTCTCTTTCGCATGGTCGTTACTGCTGAAAGGTGGTTAGTTTTCTGCTCTCGAAAGCCCGCACTCTATGCTCGCCCAGATCCCGCTTTCTTGAACCCAACCATTGCACGTCTCGCTGCGCCGTAAGATCTTGGGCCTGATAGTTTTTGATGGGATCGGGCGGAATCTACTCCGCCACCACGCCAATCCGATCGACACCTTCGTGACACCAAACACAAACATCGAACTCGATGAATGCAGGCGGACGTATGTCTCCTATCTTGTCGCACCTGCTACTGGCGTTTGTGAAACATGGCTGCCCCAGCGGACGCTAAGAAGGAACGTGACTCCGCGGACGTTGCCGGACGAAAAACTCATCTTCGCCTCGTTCGCCGCCCATATATCAGGTGTCCCGATACAGCTTGCCCAATTCCTTCACCTCCTCTCGTCTAGCTCAGAGTTCGGTTTCCCCTCTACTCTTCTCCCTCTCTCTCCTCCTGCCCTTCGCCGAAATCTATCCTCCCGTTTGGTTGCACAAGTCTGAGCCATGTCTGACCCTTGGGGTACGCCTTGGTCCAATAATCCGAACGCTCCACAGATTCCATCCTGGCTATACACCGCGGAGAAGACAAATTTTGCCGGGTTTCTCGTTGGCGCCATCTTCTATGGTGCACCGATCCGTTCGTTCGCCCTCAGTCTGGCTAATCTATCGTCTTAGGGATCGTTATCGTTCTGTTCTTCCAATGTATAGGCGCATTGCTCAATCCGGTTTACCCCACAAGGGAGGGCGTTAGGTGGGGCCTGGTCGCCCATACTGCGGCCATGTTCTCGTTTGTGACAATATTCACGGCGATCAACCTCGACATCCAATCCATTTCCTACATCGATAACCGAGAGTTTCCCGGTGACTCGTCCATGTTCCCTCCTGGACCGCTCGGATACCAGTTTTTCATATACTCCAAGGCGATCAGCGTTGTTCCCACTATCATGTTTCATTTGAATACCTGCCTGGCAGATGGTCTTTTGGTAAGTCATGTGTCCAGCTCAGTTGCTAGCTATCTAACGTAGACCGCTTCTTCAGCTCTATCGCTGCTATGTGACTTATGCCATGAACTACTGGGTCATTGCCTTCCCATGCCTCATGTATCTTGCCTCTTTCGGTATGTGTGGGGGGTAATCTGAAGGCCAATAGAACACTGACGCCACTGAAACAGCCATGGGCATCGCGTTCATCTACCAAATATCGCGACCGATCAGCCTCGAGTTAGACTCCGTCACCGTAGCCGACTTCGGCACTCCATACTATTCCATTTCCATTTCGCTCAACGTCCTCCTCACGCTCCTGATTGTCACGCGACTCGTGCGGCACAGCAGGAACGTTCGAAACGCTTTGGGAGCTTCAGCCAGGGCCGGCGGATTGTACAAGACCGCCGTCACGATGCTTATAGAGTCTTGTGCCCTTTACGCCGTTAGTTATATCTTGTTCATTGGACCGTGGGCCATCGGCGACCCCGTTGCGAACATCTTCTTCCCAATCCTCGCCGAGACACAGGTTCGTACTGTTTCTGCCTTTATCTGGCGCACATAACTCCTGGGATATGGTTGTCTGAACATACTCATGAATAGGTCATCGCCCCGTTCCTCATTATTTTGCGGGTCGCCAACCAGACAGCATTGACGAGCGACGCGATTGTCTCCGGGAACGTCGAGACCATTCAGTTCAGGAGTCGAGGAAGACCGACGAGTATTGATGGAGCTTTTCCAGATGGGCTTCCCACGAGTTCGTCGGAATTGTATGGAAAGGCTCCCGGCGAGCTCGGTCATGTCGACGATAGGCTAACGTCTTGACGAACCCTAGAGAGTCCGTAGAAATTTGGTGCCCTACAGACGGTCTTGCTTCCTTCTGTTCGCTCTCATTCTTAGAGAGCTGAAGATCGAAATCGCGTTCAGCACTCCTGGGCTTCAATTCTTTTTTATTTGTGTTGTATGCCATCTTCCTTTTTGGTTTACTCATCCTCTGTATATTTTCCTTTGTTCGGTTATTTTGTGGAGTATAAGTACCTGGACTCTATCGAGTACGCGTTCCTCCAACGACAACCTTGATCTCTCGTCGTCTCCTAGCAACACGAGTGGCTGACACTCACCATCGCCACGTACACTGATACGAGGAACCTTGAAACAACTGAGGAGGGGTGAATTAGGCCGCGCTATTCGTAGTCTAGAATCTTGGCGATCACACAGTCCTCAAACGAGGAGGCTTCACAATCGAAGACAACAGAAACAAGAAGGTCTTTTTCCTGTTTAGGATCTTTATTGAAGAGCACGAATGGTATATAAAGCCCCATGAGTGTGCCGTAGACAACCATCCTGTTTTCCGTTCTCTTATCTCCAAGTCCCACAAAGCGTGGTCCATTCTGTTTTCGCCTCACCCTCGAGTGTTACTACCCTCGCGGTGGCTTCCGGCAATTGATGGATGTTGTGTGCGCAGGTTCGTTCATAACCGGCACAACCCCCGAACTCCATGCCAAGACCGATTTGTTGCTCTGCCGGCCATTTTGAGTCCATATGTCCTTTCTAAGGCCGACCGTTATCGTTCCCGTTATGATCAGCGCCGCCCTCTGTCGTTCTCCTGTTGTCCCACTCGCACCTTCTCAGAGCCTCAACCCATGCTGACATATCCTACCCACGCTGATATCGATATTAATACTTCAGCTTTAATGATTACATTCTCCGACCGGGAAACCCCGACCAGAAGCAATCTTCCCTTCCCGTCCCGGATTCTTCTCCCCAATGGTTTCAACTCCGAGTCACGAGTCGAAACGACCGGAGGATGTATCTGATTCCCCGGAAGCCATTGACGAGGTCGAGCGTGCCCAGGTTTCCAAACGATGGACACGCGCGATGATGAGACTTGGGGTCGAAGCAAGAGGTCAGTACGGTCGGAGTCCTCGGCCTGGCAATTGGAGATTCAGTTACTGAACCCGACATTTCAGGTATACTCCCAGTCCCACCTGAGCATAGAACGGATACACAATACAGCAAGATATTCTTTGTCTGGTTCTCTATGAACTTTAACATCCTCTCGTTCGTTCACCGATCCTCGCGCCGACAGCTCGATTAATGACGCATCGCTCAGGTTCTCTGCTGGAACGCTCGGTCCCGCGGTCTTTGGACTCGGACTGCGCGATTCATGCCTAGTAATATTATTCTTCAATATCATCTGCGCTGCCCTACCCTCATACTTGTAAACACCCTCGGTCCCTTCTCCTCGAACGCCGAGTAAACTCACCGTCTTCTGTTGTATGTCAGGGCTACATGGGGTCCGCGAACAGGTATGAAACCTTAGGTATCACCTTGTAATTGGAACTCAAATCACCCAGGTCTCCGACAAATGTGTCAAGCACGATACAGTTTTGGGTGAGCACAATTACAAACAAAACCGAATACCGGAATGACCGTTTCATCCATGAAGGTATTACGGTGTTATACTGCCCTGCATCCTCAACCTTATTGGAATGTGTGGGTTCTGCATATTGAACTCGATTCTGGGAGGTCAGACACTGGCAAGCGTATCGAACGGGAACCTGAGCTGGAGGTAAGTGATGCATGTTTAATTCTTACTCTGAACCCATTACCGATGCTTAGTGCCCTGTTAGTGTGGGAATAGTTATAGTTGCCGTTATATCGCTGGTTGTGAGTTACCCCAGGCGAAATCACATCTGGATGCGCCATGACTCTTGGGTTAGGTTTCATTTTGCGGGTACAAGGTGCTCATGTGGTTCGAGCGCATCATTTGGTTCCCAGTGCTCGTTGCCTTCGTGGTTGCGCTCGGAGTGAGCGGGAAGCACTTGACCTCGCCACCTTCAGCACCCGCCACCGTCCAGGAGATCTTATCGTTCGCTGGTGTCATTGCCGGCTTTACGATAACTTATGCCCCCCTGGGTTCCGACTTCACCATGTATTACTCTCCGGATGCACCTAGGTCAGCTTTCTGTCAGTGCGAAGCTCACACAGAATTTGACATTCGCATTTTAGTTGGAGAATTTTCCTTTACTCGATGCTTGGATTTATGTCCTCAATCGTCGGTTCCCATGTTGTTTCAGTGATTATTCACTCTGCTCACGAGGATTATCTAGGTCACAATCCAGTGTCTCGGGGCAGCGTGTGCGATTGCTGCCCCGACAGTCCCATCGTGGGCAGCGGGATTCGAAGGTGATAACGTTGGCGGCCTGCTGGCCGCGATGTTATCTCCTGTAGGCACTTTTGGGAAGATCCTTGTCGTTTTACTCGCGATCAACTTGGCATCCAACATTGCCGCTACTTTCTATTCCATCACCCTGAATTTCCAGATCTTAATTCCACATCTGGTCGTGTTGCCGAGATATCTCCTGTCTTTGGCTGCAACTGCAGTGTACGTCCACTCCCAAATAACCAAAAGTTCCCAGTGGTTGATTGAACCGCCCTCCCCAGCATTATTCCCCTGTCTCTGGTCGGAGCTCATAGATTCTACGCCACCCTGACCAACTTCCTCGCTCTTTTGGGATACTGGGCATCCATGTTTTGTGCTGTCGTCCTCGTCGAACACTTCGTTTTCAAGCGGAATGATTTTAGCGCATATGATTACGAGGCATGGAACACACCCAGCAAACTCCCCACCGGACTCGCTGCACTAGGGGCGTGTCTGGTAGCCGTCGGTGTCATTATTCCAGCGATGGAACAGGTCTGGTGGACGGGGCCGATCGGGAACAAGACCGGTGACATTGGGTTTGAATTGGCATTCTTCGTGGCTGCCTTGGTTTACCCAGTCACAAGGTCGATAGAGTTGAAAGTACGTGGGCTGTGATATTAGCTAAAATACGGGAATCTGTTGGATGCAAAGTACACACTATGATCGACGAAAGTGGTATGATACACGGATTAGGCGGTAGATATAAGCGATCTTTTAGAACAGCGAATAGGAATTATGAAGGCGTTCTGGTATCCTCATTTCGAACCTGGGGGCTGAAGTTCTGGATCCTCCTGTAAAGCTTTCAAACTCATGAATACGTTATTGATCCCTTCACGGACACGATCCTTGTCCTCCCCATTGGCTCGCGAGAGCAGGAACCCGGTCTTATCGGGGTGGTATCGCAAGAGGAGCTGACGGATCCGGTCTTTCTTCGTTGACGGTGTGACACCCTTCCCTCGCAGAGGGGCGAGAACGAACTCTCGGACTGCACCAAACGTCAATCCTTCAGGATCCTCGGGAGTTTCAGCCACAGGCCAAGCTACATCCCTAAACCCGATTCCCTTAGCTCGGGTTTCGTCTTCCATTGGGTCCGGCGAGGGATTCTTGCGGTGACCGCCATTGACCAAGAGACTCCCACGCCACCGATCCTCGTATTCCGCCCACGCCGCCACAGCCACCCTCTCTCGTTCCTGCTCGTCTATTTGCTCTCGGATCCTTTGGGTTCGCGAAAAATCTCGTCGACCGTTGCTGTCTCGGAGAACTCCCCCCGACCGAACCCACTCGATATCGCCCCTCAAAGCTTCCGAGAGCTCCGATTCGACGCGCTTTTGGCGTCGGCGGATCCCAGCGCGATCGGCGTGCTCGACAAGGAGGAGAGGAAGGTTGACATTGTCGGCATCGTTATTATCGTGGATGAATGGAAAATGTGAGGATTTGTGAGGGGTTTTCGATGTAGAGGCCCCTCCGGTTTTGTGCAATGGATGGTTTTCTGCGCGTAAAGTCGAGGTGGACGGAAGCAGTCGAATGAGTTTAGTGTCCCCATCCAGCAACCAATGTAATTCAATCGGCTGAGAGGACTTTGTAGAGGGCAAGGCGAAGTACCCTGGTATGTAGCGAGTCGGGGAATCTGGCATTCTGGACGCCTGGCCGCACGCGTTCATGGAGGTCGTGATCTGAAAAGTGGCGGAATCTCGCGTGGGACCCACAGTGGTGTTGAACTTATGAGTCATGACGTAAGGGTGATTGTAATCGATCGTTTCTGTCCTTGAAGGCGGTTCGACGCAGGGAACGAGGAGATACCCATCTATTCGTGTACTACACTAGTACCTGGTACCTTGTGTGTCAAAGGTCTCCCATATTTCGTTGCCACCAAGCCGCAGAGGGCGATATCGCAATCAGGCGTCCTCTTCCCAATCATCTGGTACATGTAAATCATTCTTTTGGGCCGGGTCAACCGGAACCTCAGCTTTCCTCGGAGATGCAGTCTGCTCCCTCCATACAGGTGTGACGGGTCGCACCGGGGGCGTGGGAGTGATTGGGTTCAAGCTATTTGAAGCAACAGGCTGGGGTTGCCTCGTGACAACGGCTGACCAACCTCTGCCCCATGAAGACCCGCTCGAAGTGGTCGCTGGCTTAGGTGGACTGGGAGCGGGCGATGCCGCTTGACGGGCGCGGAGGTCCGTTAACTTGCCCAGAGCCGGTGCCGTCACTGCGGAGAGGAGGGGATCTGGAATCCGAGTGTCAATTCTCCGCATCAGTTGAACACTTCTGTGTGGTTCTGGGTCGACTAGTTGGGTATCCATCCTGTACACCATGGCTAACTAGAAACACATAAATTCTTAATTCCGTTGGGAAAGACCTTGGGATGAGCCTACCTCTTGAACAAACTTTCGCCTATCTGGAGGCATCTTCGGTAACACCAGGGCCTTCTTATCGGATTGAACGAACCTAAGCGCCGCGACCATTAGAAGACGTACACGGGAAGAGAGGTAAAGGTGAGGGCAGATACACACTCAGCGAAACTCTTCTCCACAACGGGAAGAAACTTGGAATTCGCTCGAGCGAACGTAACCAGTTCATCACGATACGTCGCTTCGTTCCTGCCGCTCCTTTCTGATTGGATACCTAATGCCTCCGCTAACCGCGCATTCCTCTTCGCGATCGCGCACTCATTGGTGCATGTGAGGATCTTGCCGCCCTCGCCTCCAGAAAGATTGGAGAGCTTGCGACCACATTGCACGGACTGACGTATTCGTCCGCATGAACAAGTGATGATCACCGTTGTAGTGCAAGGTTCGGTCTCCTGACATGAGCCTGGAGCGTGGCACAGATCCATACAAGGGTGGATAGCAGGGTGGCTGTAGTTTTAAGGTGAGGAGGTGATCAAGTAGAAACACAGTAATCGACTTACCACAACTTGCGTGGCTTTCCGCAGGGATTCTTACACGGTCCACAGTCATCGGAGTGACACAATCTATCGCATCGGTGGAAACCGCACTTGAGAAGCCTGGAAAAGGTCTCAGAAAATCTTCGCCAGGTATAGGAACAGGAGAGGCTGACTTTCCGCACGGCGTACCGCAAAACACCTTCTCCCGTGAACAAATCACGTTCTCCACCGTGTTTTTACCACAAGCACAAGGCTTCCCCGTCAAAAATGAACAAGGAGGGCAAGGGGTTGGGTCTTCGTGACACAGGTGTGGATGTTTCCTGTGCCCACATGGTGGTGGGGGACGATCGCAGGGGTAACTGCAAAATATCTTTGTTCCACACTGTATTGGAGGTTCCAAAACCGTCCGGGTGCAGTGGCAACACATCTAGATACTCTGGTTAACATGGGAGTCATGCTAGGAACGGCAGGAAAACATCACCTCTTCGAAAGAACTTCTCAGGCATGGTGGACAGGGAGGTTTGTGGTCTCGCTCTTCGCATGTATGATTTCCACATGGAAGCGGCTTCTTGCATACTAGGTCGCAAACATGCCACCCGTGTTCGTCCGGTGGTTCCTCCTCCATCTTTTTCTTTCCCTTCCCTTTGACCCCCGCAAAGGATGCGAGCGGACAACAGACCCGGTTGCACCGGTGTCTACCACAGTTACGCAACGCGAGACATTGCCGATCACAGAGGATCTCCGTGTATGTCCCGCTCTGGTCCTTGTAGCATTCTACATCGTGTGTCGTGGACCCGCATCGACAAGGGCGGACTACCTTTATCTGGCATTGAGGACAAGGCCCAGTGTGACATGGTGAGGAACAACTATGCGGACAGCTGTCAAGCTGCCTCAAGCAGAGCGATGTGCAAGTGGGTATCGGATCTTTGCATGTTGCTCGTGTGAGATTGCTGCCTGGAGGGAAAAACGAGCCCTCGGATGGGGATATTTCGTGTTTCCCACACGGACAATGAGTGGCGATGGAAGGCGATCGTGGGCAGGGGGTAGTCTTCAAGTCAGGTACGTGACACGGTTTAGAACATTTGTGTACGCCACAGTCGAAAAACCTAAGAAGTCATCAATATTGAGTAGTGATGCGCAGAAGTAGGTAGTGATCACCTTTCACAGGTTTTATCACATCTAAAACGACCAATCCACGGTTCTTCACCTTCTACACCACACGACTTGGACTCCCCGGCACCACAGGCAATGTGCGTTTCCACCTGTCCACAATAACACTTCGCGATTTCCCTTTCGCCACAGGGTTTGCAGGGCCCAGGGTGACAAACAGTCATACATGAATGTTTACCGCAGGGGAGCTCCTTATCACAGACGTTTCCGCAAGAAATTTTCTCTGCGGCAGAGGGGTCCAGGGAAGAGATCACTGAGCACTTATAGGAGAGTACTTTGCCACCACAGTGACACGACACCTGCCTCGTCACTTGGCAGGGAGGGCAGGGCCCAGGATGACAGAACATAGGGCAAGAATGGCCACATGATCTCGTTCTCGTGCAAATGTTACCGCAAGAGTGAGGCGTTGCTAGCCTGGGAGGTCTAGGATCGACGTCCGTTCCGCAGAAACACCTAATAAATGATCGTACTTCAGTAACGAACAGGAGTGGACGGGCGAAGAACTCGACCTGTAGGAGGATGGTTCAATCGTTCGCTTTGCGCGACAACCGATACACAACCATTCGCCTGGTTTATTCTCACTACGAGCCTCGTACGCTTTCCGGGTGTCTGTAATACCCTTCGAAGCCCAAGAACGAACACATTTGAGGTGTAAAGTCACCCAGCAATACTCCGCCTCTTGAGCGCCCTCCGCAAGTACAGCCGGAGAACAGGGGGAACACGACCAAGTGGGTTGCAGGGGTCGGATGGGGTTGTAACATACAACGCAGTCGAGGTAGGGGGAAGTACGGAGGTCGCGGATGAGCTTTGAAGTAAGATCGTCCATGGTATAGTCGACCCAATACTTTTCGCGATCTGGGTTGACGTGGCGCGTCTCTTTGAGGGGCCCAGAATCCCCTGCAGTCAGTTTACCGTCGAAATTGCCCCGCCTTCTCCTTCGAGGAGGGCCAAGTTCCAAAGGTGAATGACCAGCATCGGCGGAGTCATGGATATTCTCAGATTCAGCCCCGGGGTTCCCACTACGCGGCTCAGATTCTTCCTTTCGGCGAGGCGGCCTCGGGTCGCTAGCATCGGTGGTACCGTCATGGGGCTTTTCCTGACCTCGTCGCCGTCGAACGTCTGATTTGGTTGGAGGTTTTTTGTCTGCGGAACTACGTCCGGACTCCTTGGTATCCGGAGTGCCGCTTGGCTTGAGCTTTGACTTGCTTTTCCGTTTTTGTTGTGTAGCCGCAGAGTCGTTGCCTTTACCGTCCGGGGTAACAGATCGAGGGGTGGAGGGAGTAGTTCGACCTTCAACGGTGTCCGACTTCGGCCGATTGCCAGGATTTGGTTTGCCCTTCGAAGGCTTCGGGTCACTTCTCGGAGAATCGAGATGCTTGGGGTTCCCGGAAGATTTAGGTTCCTTGCTAAATTTATCGCTAGAAGATACGTTCTTGTGGGGAGTGAGGGCGGTATCCGGCTCTTCCATACAATGCGAGGGCGTCACAGAGTTGGCGGTAAGTAGTGTAGTTGCGGTCGCCGACGTCCTGGTCGTTTCGGACAGAAGTGGGTGAATAAGCACAGGATCATGCTGGTTGATAAATCCCTGATCAGAGTCAGAGTGACACCCGGACTTTTTGATCCGTGATCTAGTCTCCCGACGCCCGACACTTCACCTCGTCCTCATCGGCACCGACATCGTCAAAACCAACCATCGAGAGTCATGACTGCTCCGCCCTTGGATGCCGTCGTCGTGGAGATAACCAACGCAAATAATTATTCACAGCTCAGTCACTCGCTGCGAACCTTCGCGCCGAACGATGTGAGGGACACCATCCTCGCCGGTCCACTGGCAAACGGCCATGATCCCCTCACTGTACTTGATATCGCACAGCATACAGTAGGAATTTTATATATCTTGTGCGCCCGACAACATACCGCTCCGCGATCCTGAGGCACTGACAACCCACATGCCCAGATCAGCGAGGTTTCGAACAAAGAACAATCTCCCAGCACTAGCGTATCTTGAAAGTTTTTGCCAACACTTCGATGTGCCGCAAGCGATAGCAGCGAGTGAACACGGTAATCTAGTCCGATACTCTTTTCAAACAATAATTGATATGACCGGGTTCAGTCGTATATCTGGCCCGCAATCTGCAAGATATTGCGGAAAGTACTGATTCTGTGCGTCACTCCCTAGTTCACCGTGTTATCTTCTGCTTAACGATTGTGTGCCAAGCCCAAGCAACCGCTGCTGTGTCTCCTCTACCTCGTCTCCCGCTTCCCACCAAGTCCATCGCACCTGACCCCTATCCATCCTATTTTCATTGCAGTAGGCTTCTTCAATACGACTCCATCGACGTGTAAATAACTCAAAACTTTCCAGGGATGCGTCGCCACAGGACACTTCAGTGTGGCCTTCTCTATACTCCAGGCCCCTATCACGGAGATCGACAACTCACTGAGCGATCTTCACTACCAAGATAATCTGGTGTATCACTATGCTGGAGGGATAGCGCTCGCCGCACTCAAGAAGTGGGAGGAGGCGGAAGAGTTTTTTGAGATCTGCGTTAGCAGCCCTGCCCAGGTCCCTGCTGCCATCCAACTTGAGGCATACAAGAAACTAACACTAGTGCAACTGATATCTCGAGGCACAGTGAGTTTGTCAATCTTTGTCTCCGGACAAGTGCTGACAGGCTTGATAATAGACTACGGCCGTTCCAAAATACACCAATAATTCTTTAGTCCGATTGTTGAAGACATCACCATACGGGTCGTTCGCGAAGGCATATCCACAGCAGATTGCGACGTTGAAGAAAATATCCGAGTCAGATGCCGGGCTCTTTGGCAGTGTGAGCCCTCGACGGCGGGCCCCCGGCTATCGCTGACGATTCTGTAGGACGGCAATACTGGTCTCATCAACCAAGCACTGGAACGCGCACCGCGGAGGTTGATCCAAAAACTCACATCGACATACTTAACTCTCAGTTTGACCGAGATCGGCAAGAACGTACGAATCTCCGACCTCGGGGAGGTCCGAGCTCTCGTTTTGAAGATGGTGAGGCTTGAAACCTCAGTTTCTTCCAATACCATAAACTGACTTCCGGCGAAGATTGAACAAGACGAGATTTGCGCCACCATATCAGCAGACGATACGGTGACATTCTCGGATCCACCAGTACAATTCTCGAAGATAGAGATTGATCAGGTACTGGCAGACGCGCAAGACCAAGCTGCACTCTTTTTCGCGCTGAATAGAGAGGTTGGAAAGAGCAAGGAATTCTTGTCGAAGGTAGGACTCGTTGTCCGTCTCTTGAATTTCGAGTTTTGATCGTTTGATCCAGGCTACCAAGAACAAGGATGAATGGGGTGGGCCACCTGAGGAAGAGATCTACGCCGGGGGCAACGTTGGAGCCTGGATGGAAGAAGCGTAGCAGCTGCTCTCTGTTGTTCTGTGGCATTATAGTTTTTTAAGCTTGTTCTACGCATAGACCGAACCCCCTTCGGGGAGATTTCGATTAGGGGTTGAAGCGGTGCGGCATGATCGAGGGCAAGATGGTCGTCACACCGTGACATAGTACTCGCTCAGACTTCGCTCAACCGGTACTGTTGCCTTCCCTCTTCAAGCTCACCATGGCCACCCCGACGAGCCGGGCTTCGTCAACCGTCAGGTTAGCCAATATGAAGCAACATCTACGTCGAGGTTTTAACTGAGTAATTCTTCAAAGTATCCCCCAAACAGCGGCGGCTGGTGGTTTGACGATCACGAAGCCAGCACAGACAGCGACATCGTACTTCAAGATTTCACCAGATGACCAAGTCACCTTCGCTTGGAACTTCACGTATCTCTACGTTACTCCCCAATCCTTGACGGTCTCGGCACTCTGCCAAAATGGCTACACATATCCGGTTGGTCCGACGGATGGCGTTATTCCCGGAGATTCAACGTCAGTGGTTTGGGACCCGTACGCATACAACCAAGCGCACCCAGAACTTCAACTCCCGCAAGCGATATACACACTCGCGATTTGGGACGAGCGAGGACCCGGTGCGGTCAGGCAGGGAGGAGTGTTCAATCCGAACACAGCGTTGACATTTGCCCTGTATACTCCTCAACCGTATACCCCTCTGGCAAGCGGTTAGTAACGCCCTGAGACCCCATGGGATGTATGAGCTCAAGTTTTTTTTCTAGGTTGGCAATGTGGCGCTTGCAGCGGTGGGCCTCATTCTGCTCCGCTCAGCGGAACTTTTGTTACGGTGATGGCAACTCTGTTGTGCATGTTCCTCTCCGGTTTTGTCTTCCTCCGTTCGGCGATGATTCGGAATAGAGAGTAATTGCCTCGTGTTTCCCGAGGACACACCCTTTTGGCCTTGCACTCTCCCTTCTCGCACATTCCTCTGATTGGGATAATTCTTATGCCGCGCATCTTCTTTCGCTCACCGGACGCTTTCTTTCGAGATGTGCTAAGACTTCACGAATTCAGTTTCGTTGCTGTCGTTGTGAAAATGAACATCGGTATCTCACGGACATCCATTTCTCTTTCTTTACTTAACTACCATATCCATTGCCATCTCCCCGGTACTACCGCACATTACACACTCACGCTGGCATAATGATGAAGATCGACCTAAATCTTTCGTTCTCTTTCGGGGGCATGGGAACGAATTCTAGAGAATACACGGTGTAGATACAGTATTATGATTACGAGGCTGAGATTGGGGTGTTTAATGCCTGATACAATGCAAAACAGAAGCGTTGGGGGTACTAAGTTACAAGAAGTTTGCGAGGTCGTTGTGGATGGGATGTGTCGCTAGGGTATGGTGTGGCCGTGGCCATTCGGTGTGTTTGCCTCCCCCGGAGGATCGCGTGGGTGTGGTTAATCAACCACCAGGTCTTCTCGGGCAGACGAGTAAGTCGGAAGGTAACTTGAGGTCGAAGAAGATGGAGAAGTCAACCACGGCACTCGTCTCGAGTCTTGGGACTTCCAGAGTCCGTCTATCTGCTCCGAGTCGAGCATTTCGATGGCAGAAGGGGGACCTGACTTGACTTTCACAAAGGGTAGTCGTACCGGTAGCTTGGGCGTCGTTGGCGCCATTGGTGTCTCTGGCTCTTTTTCTCCTTCCTCGAGATCCAAGGTGTCGATAGGTCTGAAGTTTAATTTTAGCGAGAGACGGGGCCTGTGGGGAGCAGAAGAGGAAAGAATATCGTCCGCCGTGACCACCGCGCCCTCCTTGTTCAAAACCCGGTTCTGCGCTACCCGCATTATGACGAGCAGTGGGGAAAGCGGCTATGGATGATCCAACAGGAAATCAACTCGGGCCTTCACATAAGTCGGACGCGGGTATCCGAGACGAAACTCACCTGGAGTTGACACAGGATCGGGAAGAGCAGGTTCTGACCCAGGTTACGTCGCGCAGAGAGGGCAATGAAGACGAACGTGGGGACCAGATACAAAAGGGTGCTTTGGACAAATAGCGAGGCGATCCGGTGACACAGGGCTCGACTCGTACTGATTCTTGGAGCAAATCGCACCATGTGGCACACGATGTGGGTCGTCAGGTAAACATTGATCCCGCACGATATGGAGAGGTAGACGATTATTGGGACATTGGGAGAGTCTGACCACGAATTCGTATATGCTGCAGCGATCTCCTGAATGTAGGTAGAGGATACGGCTATGTTAGAGATGTGAGACAAGGTAGGGGGAAGCTGTGGATCGCGAGATGTACCGATTGAGGATATGATCATCGCAGCCGGGATGATCATCCTGTTGAGCTTGCGACCTGTGATCGCGTAGAACCTGAAGAGCTAGAACAGTTTAGATTTGCGTATCAGTATCGACATAGGGGGCACTCACGAGAATGGAATCGGAAATCCAGTTCATGGTCATGAATCTATAGTTAAAGTTAGTACTCTCAAAGAGCGTACAGGGGTTGAACGCTAGCCTGACAGTATGACGCGCGCGATGCTCAGAGCGGAATCGGGGCCTTCAATTATTCGCTCCACGTTCCAACTCCAACGAACCTGGAGCGCTAGGTTTGCGGTCGCGTTCATGAGCAAGAGGGTTGAGATGATCAACCATAGCCGATTTTGAGGAGTTAGAAGCGACGATGCGTGGAACAGGTACTTCATCGCGACGAAGTAAACTGCGGCGTGCGCGCCTGAGCATCTGTGGGAGTTAATGCTGGTGTTGGCTCATAAGCCTATCGGGACGAACCGTATACGATGCAAGATACCATGGTGCCCAAAGAAGTCAACCTTTCCAAGTCGTCTTTCGTCCTGGACGCTTGTGAGGTATCGTGGTCCCCAAATTTGAAGACGAGCATCAGAGAGTGGGTGCGTTCGAAGGACCGTTGCATCTGTGTGCAGAACCTGCCAGCACCGACGCGAGGTATAAATATGAGAACCCAAGAGTTATAACGCCGCAGTGACTGGAGGCGTGTCATTGGTGGTGAATAGCAGACTAATACTAGTATTCCCGTTAACTGGTTTCCAAACAACCGCACGTCCGTTGTGGAAATTTAGATAGGGAAGCCTCAATATCTGCACAGCCAACTGAATCGAACAAAAGGCTCGTTTTCCGGTAAACGACATTCCGGCAGCAGGAGAAGCCCGAACAGCACAACTTGAAGCCCGGATCCAGTGTACTTGGGGAACGTGGTCTTCTCGATCACACAATGCTGTGTCTAAAGCGCCAATCCTCCCAGCCACATATTCCCACATAGTATCCACAAGTGCAGCACTCGTGGTGATCTGTATTCCTTATCCAATTGACGAATACCCAGTCTCGCAGTTCATCACACGAAAAGATCCGATATCTAAAGCGATTGATAACCCCAGCCCTTCAACAGATCCTTCAGCGCGCTGTCAACCCTCTCGAGGCTTGTCTGCAACCCAGCAAACGCCAGGATAACTTCGGGTTTGTCTAACGCTGGCGTTATCATGGATGTTCCTTGCATCGATTGTCTACTACTCACTTAGGGTATTGTATCGCTCTAAAAAGCCCCGCAGCGGCCGGAGAAGCTTATGCTCCATATCTGCGACTCTGATCCTGTCACGTATCCCGGTCTAGCCCAAGTCAGCGCGCCACTTCTCTCCTTGGCATAATTAGAAACCGACTCTGTTTTCCGTGTCGCGTTGAATTAGCACGTAGTAGAAAGACAGACACTCGATTAACCGGTTTGGCTCTGGCGAGAAGAGGAACTCGTCCGGATCGAAGGTAGGGCTGTCGAATAGATCGTGAGGGTTAGACCGGAAGAGAACAGGACCTAGGATTTCTAGGAATAACGAGGTCCCAAACACGTCCTCGAGCGGTGATAAGACAGGGAGAACGCTGGTCCCATTTAAAGCATGGAGAACGCTCTCCTTCACCAGGCTGATCGCTGCTATTCGAGTTTGTGGCGAGTATGTGGAGTCTGTCAGCATGTCCATCAGTATCTGCGCTCGCAATGAGGGTTCTGTAAGAGATAGAGTGAGGGCTGTCAGGCGAAATAGCATGTGTCGAGTTGGTGGGTCTGGGTGGACACCCATCAACGACGGGAGAACGAAAGCGAACTTGATCATGAAGTCAAAAGGGAGGGAGGGGGGATGGGGTTTCACTAGAGTCATTGCCGAGATATGGGCGAGCAGAAACGCCGATGCCTCATCCATGCCGTTATTTGATCTTAAGCAAGCCAGGATAATAGGTGAGTATGTCTCGAGGAGTGCAAAGTGATCAGTATCCTGCAGGTCGATATGTGCCAAGAGTGTCAGCTTCCCGAGTGTAGGATTACTCGAAAGCGAAGTGGTGTCATAACCGAGTCGGTTTGCGGCAGCCTAAAACATTGGTCAGTCGGGTCGTTTGAAATGTCAAGACAGAAAAAAGTACCAGTGCTCCCAAGACCAGCCTCTCTCCAGTGTTCCAATCTGGATCTATGGCAGAGTTTACCACCAATTTCGGGTATAAAGCCTCAAAAGTCCTTTGAGCTAGATACGTGTGCAAGTGGTTTACGCTCGCCGCAAGAGTTACGTCGAGCAACGAAAAGAGTGCATCCTTTTCGGTGGTCAAAACCCGACCGGTTCTCAAGGCCGTTATTACTCACGACACATGGCGTCAGCTGCGTGGCATCGGAAAGGTGATCCGCGAAGTAATCCAATAGGTTGTTAGTCAAGGCGGTCACGGAGTGGAGCACCGCTTGTCCCTCGCGTGGGTGCGAGTGCGGCACCAGGGCCTGGACGTGTTCCCCGAGATCGTGGAGCACCCCCTGGAGACGCTGCCCTGTGGTTTTTTCCTTGGGCAGCACTCGTGGCAGAACTGATTGCCCCGTGAGATGATTTATCGCAGCAGCATAGCATGAGACTGTCTTACTGTAAGTGTAGGAGAAAACGACCCGTTCCAGCTGCAAAGTCGGAGATAATCTCTCGGACTTTTCCTCTTGTTCCTCCTCGTCTTCTTGGTCGTCGTCGTGGCTCAGGCGTTCCAAGATCTCTTGCAGAACGAGCAGGATCTCTTTGGCGTTCGCCTTTTCGGAGACTACCCTTATCGCCCGGACGGCATGGGTGCATTGGTACGGTATCAGGAGCGGCATGACCACCAGAGGATCCTGTGTACTGCATATGGGTTATGGTAGCATAAACAATGATCATCGGACGAACCAACGATGGTGTGAGAGAAGATGCTTCCAGCACTGCACATAGCTGCGCAAGCGACCTCTGGGTGCCTTCCTTCTGCACAATTACCTCAATAGCAGTCTGGATGGATTCCACATCCTGCAAGCCATGTGCATGAGACACGATGCTGAAATCCGGCGGCACATCCTTTACCTGAAACTCGTCCATTTTGTCAGCACGCTTTCAAGGTTCCGGTGCAAAGTGCCCAACTGGGTCCCTCGGGCCTCGGCATCTGATCGGCATCCAAACGCCGTCCTTAAAATAGCCCGCCCGGTTCCGGGCCGGTAGATTTGTAATCGCCAATCCTCAGGGGGAACCGGTAGATATTTAAAGATTCGGGCTTCTCCCGGGGATCATGATGTAATCGTAGTTTCCAGTACCACAGTTGGTGAGTATTTGAGCTCTCCTTTTTTTCCCGTCCCAAACTTCAACCTCTTACTCACCACCTCAAGGCCTCGCCCTCTCATATCTGCCATGGCTCTCTTCGTCGGTACTAGCCTCACCGGCCGAACTGTAGACACCACTGATGGACCACTCAAACTACAACGGCGTCTTATTTCGGGATCGTCAGGCACCGTCTACATAGCTGAATACACGAAGACTCACAGGCAGGTCGCTGTTAAAGTGATCCCTAGGAGTATCCAGTCTGCCGACTGTTCAGCCGAGGAGTTCCGCAAACAACAGGACGTCCAGGATCATGAAAACATTGCCCATACCATCGCCCTCTATCCTAACGCCCGCCTCGGTCACCACGGCATCCACACCAGCTTCACTGGGGACCTTCTCGTCTTCGACCTCTACCGTGGTGGCGATCTTTTTACCGCGATTGCTTCCTACCACTATGGAGCTCAGGAAGACAAGATTCGCGACACATTTCTGCAAGTGCTTTCTGCCGTCGAGTACTGTCACGACCATGGGATCTTTCATCGAGACATTAAACCAGAGAACATCCTCTGCAGTGAGGACGGCCGTCATGTATTCCTCACCGACTTTGGGCTCGCTACAACGGAGGACATGGTTCATTGTCGATGTGGCAGCCCTATGTATATGAGCTGGGGTGAGTAGATTCCAACCCTTGTTGCTTGACGATCGCCCCAATAATCCTCGATCAAGAATGTTCAACACATCACGTCGGCGATCCCGCTACCTTCTCCGCAAAAGCCTCTGACGTGTGGTCACTTGGCATGATTCTCCTCGCCCTTGTCACTGGTCACTGTGCCTGGACGTCCATCCAGCATCCCGACTACGATCGCTACCGCACCAATCCAGACCTGTTTTGGAAGGAACGCTTCCCGATCTCTAGGGATCTGCGTGTCTTGCTGAATGATGTATTCGTCGAGAAAACCGAAGAGCGCATTACCCTCAAGCAGTTCCGGAAACGGGTCGCGGATATGCCCACGTTCTATCTCACAAAAAAGGAACTTGCCAATGCGCCTCCCACAGTGAGAGCCGTCTGGGTCGCCTACGTCGAGAGGGGGCGCACTCAGCTCGAAGAAGGGACCGTGTCCAAACCCTTGGGCTCCAATGAAATTCACCACCACAACCACCACCACCACATGCCATTTTCCGCCAAAAATCTCCTACATCACGCCCGGAAAGTTCTGCCTTTTATCCGTGCGCACAGAGTTGAGCACGTCCAGTCATCACTGGGATAGCGAGGGGGGCTTCCGGATAATTATTTCGATGTGGCATAGTGAGTATGTGATGTACGCGTAGATAATACATGGCGGCTGGTTACTTATTAGTGTAGTATAACTGTATTTGTTTTTCGGTAGAATTAGAATAGATAGGATGCATGTCATCTGCTTCGTGATCAGTGTTCAAGTGTTCGGATTTCGGATTTCACAGGTGGGAGCAGGGGTGGTACCCTAACCGGAGAAGTACAAAATGGAGTGCACCTAACCCAACAGTGATGTTCCAGTTTTCAAACCAGGTATCAGAGATAGCGAGGAGCATGAGAAAGGAGGTCTTCAAAGTATATGACGTGCCATCAGAATGGCAGGCGGAAGGAAGAGAGAGCACCTGGAAGCGGATCTATGAGACCCTCGGACGCGTCTAGTAAAAGGGGGGATTACCTTGGCAGCCAATATCACGGACTTCACGGTCCGCACAACGATAGACTTGGGAAAAACCACGCGCAAAGCCCTTCCACCAGGCAACGGTGCAGAAAAGACCCACGCCGCGTTGTGGTAGTTGTGCCGCGCCTCCCCTTCAGACAGTTTCCGTTCCGGCTTTGTCAAAAGCGGCGGTAAAGTCGGACTCGACCGCTGTGATGTTGATGCCGCTTTGCCTTCCTCCGCGGGTCGAGAAGGGATGGGTGACGGGGACCTGCGTGAGATGGGGGCGGGTAGGATCGTGTCGGGTTCAACATTTTCCGGAGTCATCGGTGATTGAACTTTCCCCTTCAGTGACACAGGTATTAGAGAGGTTGCAGTTTGTGCCAAGCTCGCAGCCTCCGGAAGGGGGTCAAGCTGTGAAACGGGGCGTGAGATGGACGATACTTGAGCGCCAGAGATCGTCGTACCTTCCCCTCATCGATTCCCATCAAGACACGTTCCGAAGATGGGCGTACTGAGGGGATAATGTGCAGCAAACTCTCCAACAGCCCCAGAAAGTTCTTCGACAGCCGCCTGGTCTTGAATTTCACCTCAAGGTCCTGCGTCGACCTAAACCTAGAGAAGGAGGTTGGTATCTGTGAAGCGCTGTGGCGGAATTCTAGTACCCCGAATATTCCAGAATTTCCCTCTCAAGTCTTCGCATTTTGTCGCTTTCCCCTACGGCGCTATTACCATTCCCCCCAGATGCATATATATACGGGAGGTGGAAAAAGAGGAGTTTGTGGAGAATCATTCCGAGCGACCAGATGTCCGACTTTGAGTCCATTTGTGCCAGTTTACCCGTCTGGGGAGAGGGCAGTGACTCGGGCGAGGCATATTCCAACGTCCCGGTGTTTCCCGACCGTGTCCGGGAATTCAGCATGTCTTGGGATGTGCCAAAGTCGGAAAGCATAGCACGGGGTATCAATTTGCCTTCATCCCATGTCAACAAAACGTTCCCCGGTTTAAGGTCGAGATGCAATATGGACTTTTCGTGCTTCGGGATAGTCAGTATTGAGGATCTTTTGTGAGATGGCACTCGTACCAGGAACGCGAGTCCTGATGTCACGTCGTGGAATAGACTCTTTATTTCTTCCGCGCTCAGTAGATGAACAGCCTTGAGAGATGCTGATGGTCTGGAGGGCCTAGAAATATTCTGCTTGTGTGCCTGTTGTTGTGCACGGAATGCGCGAATTCTCGCAGAACGCGAGCGGATGTCCTCTGGCTGATGAACATCGGGATCTGATGGGCCAGATTGATGCATGTCGAAGCTGTGGTTGCGGCCGAGCCTTGCATCTATGAACTCGTCCAGACTGGTGATCTTCAGAGGTCCGGATTTACATGCAAAAGTTGAGTACAAACCTCCCGCCCTCAGCCCATTGCATAAGCATGCTGTGAAGGGTGTGAGCGCGATGAAGGGTTCGACGACGAGACGTACAACAAGGCAGGGACTCTTGGCCCGAATGAGGAAAATTGGGTGGTCTCCAGCCATGAGTGATGATATGTTATGATGTTTGGGTGACGTAACGCCTCCAATAAGCGGACCTCTCTGAGGATATCTACCAAGTAGGCGTGTGATTCACCGACAGCAATTTTCTTCACCGCAAAACGGCCTGGAAGACACAAGTTCGTTGTCACAGAGAGTTTGGTCAAATGTCGGTGTAACATACCGAGACGATTCCCGTCTAAGACGTGCTGGAGATGCAATCCGTGAGTGTGGTGTCACACGAAACGACTGCTGGAGACGCACCTGGCACAAAAAGACGCTCCCGTTTGCCCCCATACCCAGCTTACACTCCTCTTCGAAGAAAGTATTAAAGTATCCTTGAGCCATCGTTTCTGCCGCAAAAGTAGAACTTTGTCCCGCAGGAGACCTGGGCTCAATACCGGGTGGTGTCGATGGTCGAGATGATGCTTCATTCGAGACCTCTAGCAGCTGAAAGTAATTGGATGCACGGTCTTGAGCATCTTCTCTATCTAAATTGTCGGTTGGCAGCGGGCGGTTGCAATACGGACAGAGCGAGGTATCTGGAAGGTGATCTTTGTGCACAACCGACGGTCGGATGGACAGGGCGTGCGAGGTGGGGTTATAGAGAACAACCTGGTTCTGCGCCTGGAGAATTGTCCGCCACCCGTGGTCGACGGAGGGGTTAACGACTGTGATTAGAGCCCTTGAGCCTTCTTCCTGGTGGGACATCGCAACCGGGTGCCACCCTAGGTGAACAACTGTAACGAGGTGTTTCTCCTGCGCAATTTCTGTCACATTGAGCCTCCGCTGTGATTGCAGCAGAGCCGAAGACACGCACAGCGTCTGTGTGCACAATCGGGTGATTTGGCGGCACAAGTGTCGTCAGACTGCTCATTCGATCGACCTAGGCTCGCTATACGTTCTCAGGCTCGGATCACCCTCACCAGTGTCGACTCCGGCCTCGACGAGCACGACTGCCATGACCGTCATTCAAAGGCCTCTCAAGGGATCCCGCTTGTCTTCTTTCTACCCTGTAAAAAGTCTCCCTTCTCTCTCTTCGCTGGACAGCGCGTTTCAGCTACAGGAATACATCTCACTCCTCATTCGATTCGATGTACACGACGTCCAGAGGATCATCTCTCTTCCTGGAAAATTCTCCAACACTCAGGATACTGGTACGCCTCTCGAAGAGCTCAAGGACGAGGAAAAAGATTCAGACAGGGACGGGAAGGGTGATGTCACTGTTGAGGAACCCTGCTGGATTTACGAACAACTACGGTCCGTCTGCTTACTCGCTTCCGAGTCATAGACGGCACGCTCACGCCCAGGCTACCGTAGGCGCCTCGCCCAGGACCTCTCTCACCCACTTATAACAACATTACAAGAAGAGTGCACGCGCCAGACATGCCCCGAGATGAAAGCTGGCGAATGGCTGTATCTGTGCGTTGCCCACGGGAATGAAGGGGCGATGGAGGTGCGTGCATCGCGCGACGCGGGTTGGATCAACTGCTGAATTTTCTTCCCTAGCAATGTTGTGCTATAGACTATATCATTCACACAGTCGATAGCGCGACCGCTTTATTGAACTCTCCTAGAGCCTTCCCATCTCGGTTAGCGGCTTTTCGAACTGTTTTAATAGGATCATTCTGACTTAAGATCACAGTCTCTCAATACCTCCGAGCTCATATCGTCATTTCTCTTCCCTCGCCCGCCGGCTTGGCCGCATCTTTGCTCATGCCTACTTCCACCACCGCGAAGCATTCGAGCAGGCCGAAGCAGAAAGTTCATTGTACGCGCGATTCCTCGCTTTGACATCAAAATTCGACCTTGTGCCCCCCGAATTCTTGGTTATACCTCTTTCACACGCTGACGGAGCCGGACCACAGCAAGAAGTTGAACCCCCGCGCCTGCTGGGAGCGGCTCTCGATCCTCACAAGGGGCGACAGGAAGTCGGCGAGGAGAGGGGGGCCAATTCTAAACAAGATTTCGAGGAACTGTCCCTCGAGCCTAACAACGAAGGTTCATCTGACCTGCTAAGGAGTCCAGCCGGACCCGATGGCCAAAGAAGACGGAACAGGACAGACACGATGATCTTTAGCGAAGCCGTCAACATTGCGGAGGATTTAGCAAAGGCGCAAACGGAGGAGGAACTTGAGGCGTCGACATCATTAATGGAGATTCCACCGATCGAGGAGGTCGCTGAAGTGCCTCTCATATCGGAAGTCATCCCCTTGACCGATAACACAAGTGCCGCGCCAAGCGATCCTTCGCTAGGGTCCACCGACCACATTCCTACGGATGAAGCGGAGGATATCCCCCTTCCTGCTGTCACGGATTCGGAACTCGTTGTTCCTGAAGACTCCTGCGAGGACTCTGACGAAGAGGTGGTTCCCGAGGAAGAAATCCTCGACCCAGCCGTGATTGAACCGCCAGTGCCGCCGGAGATCTCGCCCCCGGAACTGCCGTCCACGACCGCCACCGAACCCCTACCGTCAGAGAGCGTCTCAGAGGAAAAGAAACCAGAACCAATGGATGTATCAGAGCCAGCACAATTGATACCCGAGGCTTCGGAACCCCGGGAAAAGGTCGAGGCTCCACCAGGAATTGCAGACGAGGACGAAGATGACGAGGATGAAGAGGAGGAGCTCACGTCCGCTTCAGGGCCATCTGAGCTAGAAGCGAAAGATGAGGACGATGACGAGAGCGATGAGGATGATTCCCAACCGGCAGACGAACCGGAGGTTGACAACGTTGATACTTAGGGCTTCGGGCTATGGGTACATATAAGGTATACATGGATCGGTTTAACGGCACTGATGTGTAATCAGGCCGTCTTTGCCCGAGATAATTTGCACGTTCATGTCATACATACCCAATCCGATGTCGATCCCCTCGTGTATATAAACCAACGGATAACGACACAATGACATCAACCTCCATCCTCCTTCTCCTATCTCTCCCTGCCTGCGATGAGCGGTAGATTAGCCTCAGGTTCATCTCTCGCTACGCAATTTGTTCTTTGGAATTCTGACGCGGCCTCTGTTCCAGATTACGCCGCTTGGAAGAAGCTCCAGACTATCTATGACACCGAAAAGTCGCAGCTCGTTCTAAGAGAGCTCTTCGCTCAAGATGCGGACAGGTTCAAGAATTTCAGCGAGGAATACGTCTCTCCAGACGATCCTGCGGTCACCTTCCTCTTAGACTACTCCAAGAACTTGATCACCAAACCCATCTTCAACGCCCTCCTCGACCTCGTTCGGGAGGCCGAAGTCGAGACCTACAGGGACAAGATGTTCTCCGGAGAGCACATCAACACTTCCGAGGATCGTGCCGTCCTCCACGTTGCTCTCCGTAACTTTGACGAGTTCAAGATCAGCGAGGAGGGCGTCAGTGAGGTTTCTACCGTGCTTCAGCACATGAAAGAGTTCACCGAATCCGTTCGAAACGGAAAATGGAAAGGATACACGGGAAAGACCATCGATACCATCGTCAACATCGGTATTGGTGGTTCCGACTTGGGTCCTGTCATGGTCACCGAGGCCCTCAAGGCCTTCTCCAAGAGGGACCTCGCCGCACACTTCGTCTCCAACATCGACGGAACTCATCTGGTCGAGACTCTAAAACTCTGTAATCCCGAAACAACGCTCTTCATCATTGCAAGCAAGACTTTCACCACTCAGGAGACGATCACCAACGCTGAGAGTGCCCGAGACTGGTTCCTTCAGACCGCGAAGGACAAGGCTCACGTCGCTAAGCACTTCGTCGCCCTCAGCACTAACACCAAGGCCGTCACCGCCTTCGGTATTTCTTCGGACAACATGTTCCAGTTCTGGGACTGGGTCGGTGGGCGGTACTCCCTCTGGAGCGCCATCGGATTGCCGATCGCTCTTGTTATCGGCTATGATAACTTCGAACAGCTCCTCAGGGGTGCACATGGCATGGACAAGCATTTCAAGGAGACTCCTCTGGAGAAGAACCTTCCAGTCATCTTAGCTGCCGTTGGCATCTGGTACAACGACTTCTACGGTGCTCACACTCAACTTCTTCTCCCCTACGACCAATACCTCCACAAGTTCGCAGATTACTTCCAACAAGGAGACATGGAGTCCAATGGAAAATTCGTTACCAAGGGCGGTCAGCGCGTGAATTACCAGACTGGTGTAAGTCGCGATATTCGAGACTCCGGGATTGATTACTCATCGCCGCGGGACTTCAGCCTATCATCTGGGGCGCTGCCGGAACCAACGGTCAACATTCATTTTACCAACTTGTTCATCAGGGAACCAAGCTGATTCCTGCGGATTTTATCGCCCCTGCCACAACCATTAACCCGATCCGTAATTCCCTCCACCACCGTATCCTCCTCTCCAACTTCTTCGCTCAGCCTGAGGCCCTGGCCTTCGGAAAGACCGAGGAAGAAGTTAGGAAGGAGGTAGGGCCAAACTCCAGCGAGGCTCTGATCAAAAGCAAGGTCTTCGAGGGCAACAGGCCAAGCAACAGCATCATCTTCCCGTTGTTGACCCCCGCGACTCTCGGTATGCTCGTCCACACCTTCGGTTTTCGGTCCGGAGGCGCTGATCGGCTTTATGACAGGCGCCTTAATTGCCCTTTACGAGCATAAAATCTTCGTCCAGGGTGTCGTTTGGGGAATTAACTCCTTCGGTGAGCAAACTGTGGTCTTCGGGAACCTACTGATTGCTAACGGTACGTTAGACCAAATGGGCGTCGAACTTGGTAAGGTTTTGGCCAAGGCTATCCTCGCTCAGCTTGAAAAACCTGGGGACGTCACTGGTCATGATAGCTCTGTGAGGATTTTCGTGTTGTCCCCATATGTTTTCAGGGACTGAATTTACTCGCAACAGACGACCGGTCTCATTCACTACTACCAGAAGTACAGGAAAGAGTAAATACGCGCGTAAATTTGTCCACGACGAAGCATGTAAATTGTAGCATCACTGGAGTGTCTTCAAAGCACAAATGCCCTAACCTAAGGTGATTCGGTCAGTCTTTCGTTCTAGACGTTCGATAAGGAAGAGAAAAGATTCAGTGGGCACAAGAGTTTGGCTGTGTGCTTGACCATTCGTCAAAATGTATTACGCCTGGGGCGGCAACAAATATCATCCCTAGAGGGGAGTCTAAGGTACGTTCACTCACCTCACTGACAGGACCCTCGGTCGTCGCCTAAGGAGATGGAAAGAAAGAGATGATGGACGACCGACTCCAAAAACTGAAGAAAGGATGATCGACTCGGGCCAAGCCCGGAAAGCAGGAGGTCACGAACTTGTGACTGTCACCTATACTGTCTGCCTGTCCCGCTTTCGATGTCCTTGCTCGCTGCTGTCCGACGGCAGTCCGCAGCCTTCGTTTGCACGCCATGCAGAGTTAGAACGTACGCAGCCAAGTCTACCACTCCTTCTCCCACGAGTCTACCTCCTCCAGAAACAACATATAGTACTCAACCCCGTTCCGCCGTTCCGTTCGCGTGCTTATACTTGATATTTTCTAGATGGCACATCTTCGTGTCTGCCTAGTACCGTTTTGACGGGCCTTAATTACTTAAAGGGTCAACCGCCAGTTGTTGCGCTCCCGGATGAAGACTACCCTCCATGGCTTTGGAAGTTACTTGAGCCGAAGTATTTGGTTGACGACGGTCCTGGAGGAAAAGCGGAGAAGGTTCGACTGAGGAAGGAGAACAGGCAACGGATTCGAGACCAAAATCTTCTCAAGACTCAGTGATTTACCATTTGGAACGAAGATTATTTACTTGTCCTCAACACCTGACTGCACTCGTTCGACCGTCTTGACAGGGCAGGCGGAATTTGGTAAACCTACACAGACACAGTATAATGCTAATAGGGTCGACTACCCAACGTTCTCCGAGTTTGGGGCACGCAAGGTTGGAGCCAAAATAGACGTTTCATGGTTGGGCAAGGCGGATGTTTCGGTTGGCGTCCTATGTGGACAAGTCTTTCATTCCGTGTCTAGAATCTACCAACGGTCCTGAATCACCCCTCCGGTAACTCAATGGTGCGCCTCTTTCGCGATTTGAGCGCTGTAGGGGTTACGAGGATCCTTAGCGTATTCCTCCGCTATTGTCCAGTAATGAGACGTATTCGGAATCGCGGCAGAACGCGTCACGTACATCGAACAGCGAGATCTTGCATTTTCGAGACCAGGTAAAAGGTGACAGTGGAAGCAGCAATGAACGGCCAGAGAGGCCTAGCGACCTACGAGTAACAAAACCTGGGTTAAGGACCAGGTTCCACCACGAACAGTTGGAAAGGAGGGACGTACGGGGGTGGGCCACTTACGGAGACCGAGGAAGCTCATGGGTTGACTGAGGGTTGGAAGAGAGGTCTGGTAAATTTGGTGGTCGACGTTGGTGAGAAGGGGAGGGAATGGCGATCGGGAGTAACCGCTTCTTCCGTCTTTGCCGCGTGCATGGCGGACGCGGACTGGTCCTTCAGCCTGCGCTCTGGTACTGGATTCTTCAACGGCGCGGACAGCGATGACGAAAACGAAGAGAATCTCGGGAACGCAGGAATCTCCTTTCACTTGTCTTCAAGCTCCCAGATGTTGCAGCAGATCGATCTGGCTGCTAGGGAGGATAGCGCCCAGTACAAAGCAAACCCATGGTCTATTGCTAGAGTCAATGCTGCATCTCGCCCTCGACAACCTACTGCTTCTGTAAACTCTGTATCGGAAAAGGCTGTTGCAAAGAAACCTCCGCAGGGAGCCATCGTGGACGCTTTCAAGAGACAGGTTCAGAAACCAAAGGCTACGACAAACTCTCTTGCTCAGGATGATCTGCCGCAAACTTCATCGGAATACCCTGCTTCGACCTCTGTTATTGGCGTTCCTAATAATCTTGCACCTGCTACTGCTTGTTCTGCTACTCCAATTGCGCATATAGCCACCTCTGGCGTGGGCCGTGTACCAATACCATCACAACCATCAACCTTGCAGCAAAACCAAGGTCCTTCGTTGTCACCTTTCTTGCCCGGTAGGGCTTACCCTGCTTCCTATCCTAGACAATCGACTGTTAGGTCCCCAAACCTACACTTCACCCCTAGCCTCAACTGCGTCCTACCGTTCTCCAGTCCCGGTCATCTATCCCCCCAGCCCCAACGCTTTAATCCCACTATTTCTAGACCGCGTGTGGCGCCCCCACAGGCCTCAGCTCATTTTGGGCCGCATATATTCGAGCCCCAGCCTACCAACACTTCCAGCAATGAACATTCGGCCGTCGACAAGAGTCTCATACACCCTTCCCCGGCACGCCGCCCCGCAAAATTGGAAGCAAAGACGGTATCGCCGTACCCGCGTCAAAACATCCGGATTTCCCCCCGGCTCCAGTCCAACAAACTCATCAAAGCCACTCCGAAGTCCGAGGAAATTCCTCATTCCCCCTCCTTCGCTCAGGCGCGCCGTTTCTTTGAACATGGCCCTCCACCGGTAAACACGACCAATCGTCTATCGCCGGAACCAGCATCTTTCAAAGAAGAAGAATCACTCCCTCGCCCCCGAACCACAACCCCTCCGAGGAAACGTGCAGATCCATACGACCAACTTCCGCCATCCCCAGATTCGGAGTGGTCGACTCTGAAGCCGCAGACCCGCAAGGCCAACGGCAAGACTAAACTGAAGGCGCTGGACGCGAAGAGCGGAAAGTTCAGACTCCCGTTGAGCTTCGGAACTGCAACACCAAATGAACCGCCGCAAAAGAAAGTGAGGGTGGTCACGTATCTCCCACCCCCGCCTTCAAAGAAACAAAAAACGGTGGAGGGGCTGCATCCAAGAACATCAGATGTCGAAGCAATTAGCTGTATCGATCTCACTGTTCCTTTTCCCCGACAGTTCCTTCTCTCACACTATTACCTTCTCTTCCTCCAGCGCCTCGAAATCGGACGAGCGGGTTACCTTCCCCTCCACCCTCAGACGAAACGGTCCCACCGAGCTCACCCACCCCTTCCGTGCAATTCGATTCAGATGGCGTGTCCACTCGCTACAAGATCGTTCGCGCGAAGATCCGTCAGGTACGTCCATTCAACGGGGACCTTCGTTCCGTGTTGTACCATTTGACCTATTCTCGCGCGAATCTGTGCTGTCACTCATACCAGTAGCGGAAGGCGCTCGATGTCCAACTCTGGGGTATCCTCGGGTTGGAGAGCTGTGGTGTCGTGTACCGAGATCCGGAGTACGCAGGCGGTGTTGATGCATGGAACGGAGAGATTCCTTTCGTCACCTGGTGCCCGCGTGGGGCCTGATTCTGTTGTATGGGTTATGTAACGACCTAAACAAGCGATTCCAAAATTTTCACTGGTCAGCCATGGCTTCGAATTTCAAAGGTTTGTATAACAAGTTGAACGACTACTACCATATCTACAACGTCGAGGCAAATCAAGAGCAGTCAAATCATGCTACTACTAAGACAGAGATTCAAAAAGGAGAGAAGAGCGGTGATTCACGAGGAATCGTAGTGTGGATGGTTCAGGGCTTCGCAAACAAAAGAGAAAAGAGCGGCGAATAGAGGGGGATAGGGTGTCGCTGTCGGGGAGTCATAGTAGTAGCATGGGAGAACATGGGCAGGGGACACAACTAAAAAAGCCAATGCGAGAAAGAACGATGAAGAACCGACGATACAAATTGCGAGTTAGATCTGAAAGTCATGGGTCGACGGATAGATGCCACCGCAAATGAGATAAAGCAACGGAGACTGTGCGGTGAAGATAGATGATTATATGGGTTTATGAAAGGAACGAGAGTTGTTCCCCAGTGAACATGAGAATGCCGTCAAAGTCGATTTCACAGCCGTTTGTTTTTCGCGACGCCCTTTCCAGAAGTGGTGGCTGCGGTAGTGGACGCTTGCCCTTTCTTCTCTCTGTGTTCGAGAGTCATATCCATGAGAGAAACTTTCCCCTTTGGCGCGGTCTTGACCGCAGAGTCCTTTGATGAGGACGCCTGCTCTACCTCAGCCTTTTTCTTGGGAAGCTGGGGTTCCTCAGCGGTGGCCACGAATCGAAGTTGCTTCTTTGGAGTCTTGAACACAAGGGGAGCAATGTCATCTCGGCAGGGGGAAGGAGATCGCCCGCGTGTGGCGCTTCGTAGAGATCGTTTGGTAGGAGTGGTCGGGAACAATAACTTGGCCGGGAGAGCAAGATCGGGAGAGAAATCGGGATGTTCTGGTGGAAGCTTGCTCTGCTCTGACGGCTTATAACCGTACAGCGGATTCAGTAGCTCTTGCCGATGGCCGCGGCTAGGAGGAGGGTTCAGCTAAGAATGTCGGCAGCCGTGTAGATCCCACTTACAACACATAGGTTACCGTCTTTCGCTTCTCAAGGGGGGTAATAGGGACCTTCGGCTCAGGCGTCTTGAAGCGCGGAGCAATGAGAGGTTTGGGACCATCCTCCTCGTCCAAGAACGGATTGTTGGGGGAGTCCCGAACGGGCATCTCCTTCGTGGCCCTGCCTTTGCCTTTGCCGACTGTCTTCCCCGGGCTCCGCACCGTAACACGGGGAGTCCTAGGAGTTCGCGGTGTCCTTGGAGCAACAAGAGGTTGGGGGGTTACCGGCTTCTTGACTTTCCGGGGTGGCTGACGCCTCGAAGGTGGAGGAGACTGCAACCCAGTGATGGCCACACTCCGCGACTCCTTGTATTGAGTCCTCGTCATGATCTTGGGCGATTCTTCAGGGCTCCTTGTAGCAGAGCGCGTCACCGGACCGGCTTTAGCAGAAGTAGAGGGTTTATTGGCAGGTGGTGTGACGCCTGTCCAGAATAACTCCTCTTCCTTCAACTCGGCCTCCTGGGTATGAACGATCTTCCTGCGCTTCCCAAGAGCGCGTCTCTCAGAAACACTGGCATCGGATTCATCTCCAGAGTCATGAGCGGAAGACACGCGGGACCCCGATCTTTTGCGCTTATGGATTGTTCTTGGAGGGGTCGGTAACGAGGCGAGCGAAGCATTGGACGAGGTTCGCTTGAGCGTCCTTGTCTTAGCGGCGTTATTCTCGAGGGGAGGGGTCTCCCTCATGACAACTTTAGGCATATTCTCGTGAGGATGTCGTAGGGGAACAGATGAGTGGAAGGTGGACTGGGGGATAGAAGGGAGGAGGGAGGTGAATAGGCGAAACCAACTTCGGACAAACAAACCAATCCCAGGACTTCAACAATGCCTCGGCATTTCCCGATCACGGTTCTCATCACGTGACTATCGCGGCAATGTGCGACTCGCCATGACGCTCTGTCAGCTCCTCTGAAGTTGAGGCTGGATTCCAGCCCGTGTTTGCGCTCTAGCATCATCCCCCCCAGTCACAAACTTTTTACGATGCCGATGCTCCCTTGAATGGAGGCTGCTGGTTGCAATATCTCATACAGACACTGTGCAGCTGGCAGGCAGGCACCAGAATCTAGACGAATGTCGGAGGCTCAGCGCTCAGGAACCGTCCTTCGAATGCACATCTAATCTGTGATGTCCCATTCTTGGATTCCCTCTCGAGACTCTACCTGGGGCCTTCGCACATGCATCGTGATCTATGAGTCTCGCAGGGGATGTTCCTGCTCGCTCATGGGATCACCGATCTGCTTGCCTCATAACCCAGGAATCGACAAGATTGTCGTGTTCCTTCGTCTCCTTCTACTCTGTCAGCTCGTTGTCGTTTATTAAACCTACCTCTCACTGTTCCTGCCACCTGTGGCTCCCACTGCTTATTCTCTTCTTCGGTTTATCTATCCAAGATACCCCTCTTATGGACGGAGTGCACGATCTTGCACATCTGTTACGAGGTATATCGACTCTGTTCCTGACCTTCCAAGCCATCTTGCCCGGGGTGTGTTATAACTCCTTCCATCCGCCGGTCTCCACCGTCAACGTTTATATCACCTCCACCTTTACTCCCGCTCCTGCTCCCGCGGCATCCCTGCCCCTACCCTCTCCCGTCCGCCGCTCCTCGGCACGAAGTTCTTCTCTTGTGCTATAGTGCATCCCACGACATCTTGGCTGAAATCTCAATCTCAACCAAAGAGCCCCTTGCTATGCCTGTTCGCCACACTCGCATTACATTTGACATTCTATTCCCCAATCTATTCCTAGGACTCGCTTTCGTTTCTTGCACCCCGGTACCTGCGGACTCTCTACACTCGCCTTTTGCAGTCCATAGCACAGCGATATCTACGATTCCTTCTCTGTGGTCGCATGAGTCGGGAGAAGGGATTACACAGAATGGAGAACAATGTGAGGCAATCTCAGATCTGAGAAGCGATCTGGCAATTGAAATGGAGAATGTAAACGGTTCAAGCCATAAACTGTACGCAACGAAAATAGGGAAGGCGGAGGCGCGAAGATCGAATAGTCGATTAAATATGCAACTGTGCGTCTTGGAACAAATGGTATATAGGCGAAAATGCCTGTGGAATAGTGCTCGAGCGCTAAGTTAATGACTATGAAGGAGTTGCAATAAGATAGTCAGTAGATGATGAGAACTGGGAACACACTGGACGACGCCCAGCGGATCTAAAACAGCAGGAGGTTTCTCTACAGCCCCGAAAGCGTGATGACCGTCTCTTCCTTCTCAATCGTAACCATACCCTTTTGGCGGAAACTAGCCAGGAAACCATCCGGTTCCAGCTTATCCGCCACTTCTTTCGGGTCAAACTCCTTACCGAGCTTGAACGCAACGTGCACCTTGCCCTCGGAGCCGGAGTCGGCGTACCTCTGGGCGAGGCGGTACAAGGTCGTGTCCGTCGTGGACCAACCTGGAACGTCGACCGACAACGCGTTCTCGGTCGATTGCGTCGTGTCACGGATGAGGCTGAACATGACGTGTGATACACTCGAGGAGGTGAGAGATGATAGAAGGTCGTCGTTGGTTGGCGTCGGACGCCAGAGTGAAGTCAAAGTCAGCGCAATTCGCTGGAGGGAGGTGCAAGAGTTGAGGGCTAAGGGAGTAGGCAAAGCGATCCTGCCTCCGACTAAGGAAAGAGGCGTCAGGTAAACCAATTAAACGGATGTGTTGATGGAAGCGAACAGACCAGCGGGCACATAGATCTCCAACGAACGCAACTTGGGCCCGCACTCATCGATAAGTTTCGAGAGCGGAACAATCGACGTCCAATCGCAATCCGTCAAGCGGAGATCTTCAAAATCGAGGGGAAATTTGAGGAACCAAGAAAGGAGTTGGGAAGCTCCGACCGGAATGTTGGCCATGCGGAAGGAACCCCGAAGAGTCGGGGCGGTCTCGAGCGTCCGAACCATGTAAGGTTCTGCCTCCATGGGCACGTCCATGACGACCATGTTTCTGGGCGGTTTCAGATCCTCGATGTCCAACCGTTTCAGGTTGGGAAACAGGTATGTGAGGAGCAAGATATTCGTGATCGGAGACGCCACGTTGTAAAAGATGAGGGATTGGACGGACTCGAAGTGGCGGAAGCAGTTGGTGATGGAGACACGGTCGAAGGCAGAGAGGTCTACGAGGAAGAAGACCAAGCTTTGAAGCGACCTGAATGAGGTGAAATGGGGGAGGTGCTTTTCCAGTAGAGTCGGATCCATCAGCTTCCCCAAGGGGTCAGAGAACCTCAATACACGCGTGTACGAAGCGATCCCGTCCGACCCCGGGGGGATCGTCTTGCACCAACGCTCGAACCTATTTTTTCCTGGGAAGGAGACGTCTCTGAAGAGGCTGCGTCGGCTCCGAGGAACCCACGACTTGGCAACGAGCGAGCATATCTGGAGGTTCTCGGGAATAGGGTCGTTCCGGAAATGGTCGATGATATCGTCGATGATTTCTTGAGGGAAAACGCACGCCATGGTGGAGGAGCGTTGAGACGCTTGCCGTTGTCCCGTATGGATTCTTTGGGCGTCTCCTACAAGTCGATCACTGTTGGTTCTAAGTTAACTACACCTCCCACCGCGCTGGCTTGGTGATCTCATGCTGGCTGTCGTAGCTAACAAGCCACAGACTTCTTTCCCGGAACCGTTTCGGAAAAAAATTCTGAGGTGTCTTCTCCTGGATCACTCTCGGTCAATCAAACCGCCCTTTCCAGGCTCATGGCTCATGGTCCCGCGATGAGCGATTCGAATCGATAATCGGGAGATAAACATGTACTCGCGCCATGTTGCGGAGGTCTACAAATCCGCGCATCTATCGTTGACCGTGTGTGACGGAACACGCATCCCATGGTCACCACACTGTGATCTCCCCGCAGTGGGAGGCAGGTTTAAAAGTCGCTCGACCAAGGGAAGAGAGACAAAACGATAAGCCAAACCCCCTCGTCCCCTACTCTCGAGCAACCTCTCACCCCCGTCCCATCCTCCTCTCTGCCCAACCCACCTCCAACAAAATGTCACCATACAACACCCGCAGTGCGGCCCGTAGAAGACTCGAAGAATCCTCCGATAACACTGCTGCCACTGGTAAGTAAACCCGCGTCCAAGAAGTCTCTATCATCTCCTGACCAACGCAATAGAGCGGGCTCTGGCATTCCTCGAAGACCCCGTTTACATCGAGCAAGAACTGAACATCGCGAGACGCGAGATGGCCAGGTTAGAAGGTCAAAAATTGCTCATCATCTCAAGGATGGAAGGAGAGGCCAAAATCCAAAAGCAACGCGAGAGCCATCCAAATCGACAGGACAACGCGAGGGCAAAAGAAACACAAGTCAAGATGGGACCAAAACTCCCAGTCGGTGTCAGACGCCTTGGCCCTCAGGGTACGTGGGTTCCCGACGGCTTCTGGAGGGAGGAGCCCGTCGTTAGCACAACCGAGTTACCAACAATACGACAGCCTTGGGAAGAGGTCCAGGTGCAGGAGCTACCGGTACACGTCAACGATGTCAAGCGGGCGCAGGATAAATCGGTACCCATCATTGAACAGCGTCGTGCAAAAGGTCCTTAATGGGGACCCGGCTTTCAGAATGTTGACACCTCTGCGTTCGTTCGTTTCCGGTGACGGACAGACACAGGGGACGTAGGCAGCGATGAGACTTCCAGCCTCCACGCTGCGATCTTTGAGACTTGTTTACCTCTTTCTCCTTCCTTTTTCCCGTTACTCATATGCTGTATGCTACATGTACCCACCGTCCGCTCTATGCACACGTATCTTCCTGGTTTGACATCGTTGAAACAGAAAACCATTTCACACCAAAGGTGTCGCTGGTGACAATAGTTATATATTCCAGGCGAGAAACACAAGCGAGAAGAAAAGCACACGGAGACACAGTTGAGTAAGAGAAATCGAAAGGTACAGTCATTCGTCTGAGCAGGGCATAAATCTGTGCTACAATCAATGTTTGCTATCCAGCAAGCCTCGGTTGCTCTCGATGCTTTGGAAGGGGTAGTATGACGTGTTCTTCTTGTTGTTGACACCAAAGTCATTCCTGTAGACCTGTTCGTCCTCAAGCTGGTCGACGTATCGCCTGATGACGACACAGACATCTGGGAGAAAAGGAAACGATTAGACGGATCCACCCACAGGGGTGATATTGACTTACAGAGCTGGAATAAGAGACCGACGACGTTGCTGACGACGAAGCCAACTTTTCTACCCGTACTAAAGATCGAGCTACAAGGGACCTCGGTTTCGCCATTGTAGCACTCGATCAACGTGCTCTTGGAGAAGACGAGGTAGCATGCGAACGCGGTCAATGCGAGAGAGGAGAAGAAGCCGGTCCAAACGAGGATCGAGTAGGCCTTGACCATGCGACGGTTTCGAACCACCGAGCCGACGAATCTGTAGCGAGATCGCGCTGTCAACGAAAAGGGCGATCCGGAAGAGAGCGCAGGAACTAACCCGAAGAGAGAGATGAGAGCGACGATAGCGAGAACGACACCAGCGACGATGAGACCGATCCTGGCACCAGACGTGATTTTGACCTGACTTTCGTTCAAGAGATCCGGTCGTGTGTCGATGGCTAATTGACGTGGTTAGAACGCGAGGAAGAGCCCTCGTGAGACGAGCGACTCACTGTGGACGAGCCAGAAAAATGCACCAGCGCCAAGACCGCTACCGATGAGGGACAGCAAAGAGGAGAGGAAAACGGCGGCCCTGACGGGGATGCAGCAACAGAAGTGTCTGCGACTGCCCATATTGTCAAAAACTCGTTAGTTAGTTGGAGTGGGGTGTGAGGGTTCGTTAGCAAATTCGTTGAAGATGAGCGTGCGCCGATCCGTGGATGGATGAGGGAACGTAAGATGGAGGGAGGGAGAATAGAAAGGGGGGAAGGGTGTAGATAAACTAGCTGATGAGCGCTGCCGCCCTGGTTTTATTTCGCGTTTCAAGGCGATGCCCCGCCGTGCGCACTGCCTTCAACCGATGCTGCTTCGAATCTCAATTCCACTGCGTGAGGTTGAACAAACACCCATCCAGTTGTCAGTGTACTGCCTCTGCCCAGCTTGACTACGCACAACACCAGGTGCAGCACCGATGTATACCCCTCTCTTGCATGTGTTACTTGGCAAAACCCCAAGCGGTCTGATCCCCTCGGAATCCCCCGAATGGTGAGGACGCCAAGCCGAGCGGAATTGATGGGATCGCTGCTCCAGCACGTAGCCTCCATAAGCGTCTGTCGAGGGAACTACATACAGTAACATTGGGACAACCGAAGGCCGACCGTCGGTCAAAAAGTAACAGTGGTATAAAAAGTCCATGCTGTGGTAAAGCATTACATCAAGTATACGAAACGAGTGCTAATAGTGAACGTCCGTGCGCAATACGAAGAGTCCGTTTGTTCCGAGTCCGAGATCTATATACACACAAATAACCCGACGCCTGCCCGAGGCTCACACCTCCACGGGCTTGCCGGGTATTTGATCGGTCTGGGAGACTGTGTCCATTTCAAGTTCCACTGGCACATATTCGTGATCATCGGGGGGCGGTGCCTGCTCCTCGGGATCCAGCTTGCCGGACAGGATTTCCTGCACGGCAAATCGAGAATAGACCAGTCTCAGGACCGTCGGCATGTCTATACCAAATATCAGAATACGTCACTCCCACGGCAAATCCCTACAAGTCGTCGGTACGCACATGACAGAATCCAACAGCTCAAGGCGGCCACGACGGTGAGGATTATCTTGAGCGCGAGATCGAGATCCTTGCAAGTGACCTGACCAGAGGAGCTTGTGGTACAATCATAAGCACCGAAGCGGAAGACCCAGATCAAAAGCGCAGTCCCTGCGGTGGCGATGCACCCAAGGAAAAAGGTCATCCACGAAAGCCAGAGGTACCACCTGATCAGTCCTTTCCGATTCGAGAGCAGGGAGATGAAGCTGTTCCCTACGTTAGTGCTTCGAACCGAAGTGGAGCGGTCGTCGCCAAGTGCTCACCCATAAACCGACTCGCAGACGACGAGGGAACAGAGGGCACCTGCTGTTGCAGCTATAATGGCCGCACGACTGTTTTCGCTTTTGTATGGTTCTATGTGGAGAGATGCTGTAAAGCATCGGACATTAGAGATTCATTTCATCGGACTCGATGCTAGGCTCACCCCATAAATAATACCACCCAATGGACCCCGACGCAGCAAACAATGATGTCACAGTCAAGCAGCAAACCGAAGCAGCCAACCTAGCTGGCATGAACAAGACCTTGACGGCAGCCATGGGGTAAATCGAATGCGCGAAGTAGGTCAGGTGGAGAAGGGAAAGGGAGTGGAGACCGTCAAGCTTTATTCCCTCCCGAGGGGCGCGATCAGAGCGAACGGAAATAGAAAACAGGAAATCCGTCACTGATCCGCCTCCGAAAAGCGAGAATGACCTCAGGCGGAACGAATCTAGTGCGATGGCTGCGGTCGAGGAAGAGTCGAAATAGGGGCCAAAGGGAACAAGCCACAGCTGCGCAAGACGAGGATTCCCGCGGCGGGAGTAAAATTCTCCTAGACGTTTGTCAACCCAATCGAACATCACGTGTCACGAGAGGGAGTGGAGAACTATATCAACGTCAACCTCGAACTCAGAGATGCGGCGAGGCCGTCGCCAACTCCTGTCACGCATCGTCCCATCTCTGTTCCAAACTGCTTAGTCACTGGTCGAAGATAGCTCAGCCCCCAGTATCAAAGTTGGTCAAGATGTGTGCGCGAAAACCTCCGCCCGAAATCGCAGCAGGAACCAGATTGCGCAGTATCAAGAGGGTTGAGGCAGGTGGAGTGGGAGTCGGAGATATGGGCGTCTGATTCGCCATCGGTACGTTTCCAGAACGACCTCATCAACCACCGTGGCCAGTATCGAATCTGCAGACGTTCCTAAAATGAAATCTTTCAGTCGTTGAGGCGTCGTCAACACGGACCGTTCAGCCTCAGAAGCCATTCTTGAGTGAAGCAAAAACGTTGCCCCGAAAACGCCGGGAACACCGGCGAACCTCCGCCGATGAATTCCGCAGCAGTATACATGCAGACAGTGGGTTCAGACCCATGGAAGAGCCACCTCAAGGGAGATGAAAGGACTAGATATAGAACGATCGACTAGGCGATTTGCCTGGTGAAGCACCCCCAAAATAGCAGGGGACAGAACCGATAACCACCCCGGATTTAGATCCGAACGGGTTCCTGGGAGAGATCTCACCGATTATAATTGGACACAGGTCCCCGTGCCAATCAGAGGAGACGTTGGTCAGTATCCCGAATTACACTCGATGATCGACGAGGTATGGGGGCCGTGGGAATGGACAAGGAGCTCTTGCGGATACTCGTATCGGTGTTGTAGGGTATGAGCTGTTTGCTATCCCCGACGTCAAGGGCAGATGACCCGATGGCCCCCAACAGTCCATTTTATCAAACACCATGCTTTCTCCGTCATCTCCTTCGCTCTGCGACCTTAAGACATCTGGAAATGCCCGGGCCAGTGGGAATTAACATCGATAAACCTGGGCCGCCCAAGCGATATAGGCGAACCCGAGGGAAAAGTCACACCAAGAACACCCCAAAAAGGCAATTCACAGGCACAGAAGCGAACAGCAGACGATCGGTGCCTCTGGGCCAAGTAAACCCTATTCAGGCGCACAGGGGAAGCTCCAAGCCGTTCCTCTCAACGAGGGCTGCAGATATGAATGGCGGATTGAAAAAGCCGCACATTTTTGTAGACTTCCGTCACGGATCTATTGCGCTCGGCGTCTGTCCACGAATAGCTTGAATGGACCGCGTGAGCCACATACATGTACACAAGCAGGAATGTAGCCAGGTTGACACAGATATCTCGGAATTATTACACGTCCGGAGCTGGAAGGCGTAATAGCCCCGTAACCTTCGGGCACATACATACAATCCAACTTTTTCTCTTGTACCTGAAACTCAATAGTCCCGAGCTGTCAGTCGGGAGCGGGGACCAAATTCGCAACAACCAGCTTGGCAAATGTCGCACGGCCTAGGTTGGACACCTTGGCAGGGACATGTCTCATGATGCGTGAAGGGCTTCAACCGGTGGCCCAGGGTGGCCCCCGCCCATCTTAGCGATTGCTCATGAGACTGGAAATGACGGGAAATGAACGTTCATGAACTTCGAGGCAAAGATATTTTCCCTCGAGACGTCTGACGGCGTATCCGGAAAGGTTCAAGTTCATTTTCCCACATTTCCGATGGAAACACCCCGAGAACCAAAGTCTACAGGGCCGGCTGCTCACCTGACTATTAATCGGCAGTATTCGACAGGATCCAGGCATGTCACCAACCTAAGTACGAGCCTCGTAAGATTGTCTTGCAAACAGATGGCGGATAGAAACTCACTCGTTGAAATATCCTTGTCCTGCCCGCCTCGCTTCCTCCGTCTTGTCTCCTCCATTAGAGCCTTATTATGCGCGTCTAGCAACGCGACGTAGGGTTTTAACGACGTCTTTTCCCAGTCTATTTCAGCGGCGCGATGGGAAAAAGGCCGGCAAACGATCAGTAAACGCGTATGCGGACATCGAACGGGACTCGGAGGGCTGGAGATCGTGTAGGGAAAACATTCCCTCGCCAAGCTCGTGAGAGGAAACAGCCTTGCGGGGCGAGCGATGTTGACTAAAGAGTGACTTACCGGGGAGGTGTTGAGCCCCTTCTGCGCCATCTTCGTTGTTGATTACCATCGCCTCGTCAACTTCCTTCAACAATTGTCCCACTGTTGGCACTGTGGCCGGATCGAATTCATCAATCCTCGTCGGGTCCACAGGCACACAAACTCGCCCAGTCTTTGGGTGTACACAGAACGGAGCCTTGAGCAAGTGATTCCGATGCTTCGAGACTTCTGCGTCGATTCGAGGCCAAGTGTATTGGAGAACGATGTCCTCCATCGCAGCCAAGAGAAGTTTCTGTGATAAAGGGGCAACGTCGTTATCGGATTCGTTAGCATCGACGAGAGAACTCACGCCAGATGCCGTCGCCTTGCCGAGTATCTTCACCTGGTTCCTTATATCGTCCCATTTCTCCTCGGATGACTTATCCGGGTTGGCCGTCCATTTCTTCCGTAAAGGTTCGGTTTGCGCGTTCGCTGGTAACAAGGCGAGAAGCTCTTCTGCACCCGCTTCACCAGCGAAAGAATCTTGATCCTGGAGAATCAGCGGAGGGAATACACCTTGCAACAAGTTGATGAATTCCCTAAGGGGATTGAGCGGGACGTGAAGGTGGACTGTTGACTAAGGCTCACCCGATACCCGGAGGTAAAGGTTTCGAACCTTGCCTGACATTCACTTTCTTCTTGGTCTCCTTTCCTCCTCCAACGACGGTCAGATAATTGGCGATCGCCCTGCGCTCTTCATCGGTCAATTCCATCGCCTCTTGGTCACTGACCCATAAGTGAATTCCACGTCGACCGGAGTAGACCCAAAGGAGATGTTTGTAGCCAAACTGGTCGCGAATGGAGCAATCGAGGACCTTGACCGCTGCGGCGATGAAAACCCAGCATCGGGAACAGATGTTGGCCTCAGAGCAGCAACGGCGGACGGAATCATAATCTGTCATATCGATATCGAAAACGAGCTCGCGCTGGAGCGGTTTAAAGGCGGCCGGCCGCACCGTTTTCTTGTCTCTCGGCTGAACCGACGTGGAATTTATCACTACAAACCCGGCCGTCGAAATGGATCGAGGTAACTCACCCTTGCACTGTACATGGGTCCGATTTCGAACCTAGTTGGGTTGAGAGTGCATACTTGCTTCTTCAGTTCATCCGCGTTGGCAAAGGAGTTATATCGAAGATACACGTCGCCCTGGAGGGTAAACGCGAACTCTCGATTGACAAAAAGTCTCGAGGGAGCCGGTTCGTGATTGAGCCAATGGAATATGGATTTGAATGGATACAAGCGCTGATAGAATGCCAGCATTGCTTCAGGAGAGAGACCGTCGTCAAGTATGGCCATCCTTGTTATGGGAGATGGGAATGGGGGCAAGTTACGCGAGGTGTCAGGGGTACTCACTCTTACGCGACGCGATTGTGACGTGGTGTGACGACTCGCCGGGTCGGCAAGTTAATTTTCAAATTTCAACTTTTTATAACAAGGCACAGAAGATGCGCTGAAAATAATCGAGTGAATTATCACAATTGCGCGTATAAATCAAGTACAGAACAACAACAGTAGAAAAAGCATAAAGAGAGTTGTGGGTAACTGTCCAATAGCGTCTACAAGACGAAGGGCGGAACGTTGATCAAATCATGGAGAGCACGTGCCTGATGGGATGGTTAGTCTACCATTGAGAGAATGCGTATGCAGGGTGACGACTTACGGGCTGGTTTGGGTTGTTTACCAGTCGACGTTCCTTGCTGCTTCTTCCTTCTTGATAAGATCGGGTTGCTGTACCTGCAGAGAACGAAGGGGATGAGCTTGTGGAGTGAGTTTGAGCAACGGTGAGCACTGACTGGAACAGCGATGGAAGAGGCAATGAGAGCGGAGAGGATGACAACGGCGGCGGAGAAGAAACGCATTGTTGTTTGGCTTGGAGGGAGGGTGGGAGGGGAATTTGTGAGGATCCTGTGTCTGACAGGCACCGGGTTTATATAGATTCGGGGGGACGAGCGCCAAAATGTCACGCGTGAGAACTCGAACAAAAATACACCCGTGCTTTCCCCACCCGAAACGAAGAGGTGGGTACAGCGAAATGGTACGCAATTCCAAGACCTACACTTGGGCCACCGCATGGGCCCTCATCTGCCTCCCAATTATCCTCTGGGACACGTCCTACATCCTGTTCCGGTCTGTTGTCTCACCTCCGTTTTTGTCACCCTCGCACTGACCTTCGTGTTCCAGTCCGAGATCCATGGCAGGTGGGGACCTCCACTGGATTTGGCCTGGCTATGAAATCTACCAAGAGGTCGACTATGTGCGTCCTTTTCGTATCACCCAAGGGCGCGCACCGCCGGCCTTTAGGCCCATCACCGAGGAGCTGAAGCGCTGACGCAATCGGTTTTCCGCAACTTGAACAGGTCTATGGTCTGAAAGCTCTCCAAAACGGCGACGGTTTCCCAAGTGCTCAAAGTTGGTATCCCCTCAACCACCCCATCCCAAAAAATCACTCACAATTGTTCCTTAGCTGCTCTAAATCTCGTGGAACTCGCTATCAACGCTCTTTACTTGTATTCCACCTATGTCCTCGATTCCCCCATCGCCCCACTTTTTGGTTTCTCTACAAACCTCATGACGCTCTCCAAGACCGTCCTCTACTTCGCTCAGGAGTATTTTTGCAGCTTTTGCAACATTGGCCACAATACTCCCAAGGATCTCTTCTTCTTTTACTTCTGCACCAATTCGTGAGCGTGTCCGCCTATCCCGCTCGAGTGAAACGCTGATTGCTTTCCCAGCCTTTGGATCGTCTTCCCCACCCTGATCATTATCCGGCTCGGTAAGGATATCGCTGCCTCCCTCAGGATCACCAAGGGTATGGAAAGTAAGAAGAAGGACAGGTAAACCGCTGCGTTACGATTCCGTATATAGTACTTAGCCATATCTACTTGTACGCACATACCTGGCACATACCACTTTGCTCAATATCAACCTCGCCTGCGATCAGCCCGCTTTGCTTGATCGCAACAAGTCACTGTCCCTCGCTCACACCCTTCACCCTCTCCTCCTCTCTTTCACCAAATCCCTCCATCGTCGTCGTCGTCGTAAGATGCTAGGAAAACTCGGCGCGTCAAAAAGTACGTACCAGTTTCCTCGAGCGCCCCTTGCCGTTCTGTGCCTTGCGTCGGGATCGCCCTCTTCCTTCCCGGCCTAAGATCGCCCACGGATTAACCGAGAACTTTCTCCCTAGAATCAAAGGACCACAAAGAGAATGGGTTCTCCAGGTCCATGACGCCTATCCCTTCCAGGTCGACGACTCCCAAACCGCCACATGATGAAGCAGAGTCCAGCTTCCGCTCTGGGATGCTTACCATCCGTATTTTCTCAGGTACGCATCCACAGCCATCCTCACTCTACCTCCCTGTGACATATTCTCACTCGCTACTTTATCATCTTCGTCTCGCCACCGTCCCCGATTACCCCTTTTCACCCACAACTCGTACACTGAATGTGATCGCGATTGATCTGACAACTACTCCTGACTCGCTGTGCTACTCGGAAACCATCCAGGACGAGGACTAGCTTTACCTCCAGGTCAAGAGATCCCGGAGGTGATCAAGAAAGCCCTAGAATCAAACCCCACTACACGAAGGTCCACCAGCAACAGGGAGAGCTTCCAAAGACTCCGATCTTGGTGGTTGCCCTATGTCGTTCTCGAATTCGATAAGAACGAGATTCTCATCGACGCTTTCGGGGGAGATATTTCAAGCCCAATCTGGAATTACCGAGCTGATTTGTATGTCAAAATACCGTCTTTCGCTCTGCTTATTTGTCGATTGCTGATCCCGCCTCCCAATCCCCTCCTATGTCTTGGATAACGCAGCGATGTTTCTCGTACTTCCAATATAGCCGTCAGCGCCTATCTCCGTACCACCCCTTGCGTACAACGCCAAGACGATATGGGCAACGACCTGTTGATGGCCAGGGTAGACCTCGTGCCCGTTCTCGACACACACGTAGGTCTCTTCCTTCCTTCTTCCGCATTGGACACATTATATCACCACAATCTCCGTCATCCTTACATATCGGACTCACATGTTTCTTTTCTTTCTCCCTGGGATACTAGCATGCATCCGACCAATGGTATAACGCAACCGCTGGGTCGGGCTCCTTCCACCTCAAAATAGATTATAAACCAACCCGCAACGTGCCCCTCACGATCGATACTTTCGACCTTCTAACAGTGATTGGCAAGGGTTCCTTTGGAAAGGTTATGCAAGTGCGGAAGAAAGACACCCAGCGGGTGTACGCTCTCAAAACGATCCGAAAGGCCAATATCGCCTCCCGACCCGGAGAGATTACTCATATTCTCGCTGAGCGAACCGTTCTCGCCTTGGTGAACAACCCGTTCATCGTCCCCCTCAAATTCTCCTTTCAAACTCCCGATAAACTGTACCTCGTAATGAGTTTCGTGAACGGTGGAGAGCTGTTTTACCATCTGCAGAGGGAGGGGAAGTTCGACGAGCACAGGAGCAGGTTCTATGCTGCCGAGCTACTTTGCGCCCTGGAACATCTTCATGGATTCAACGTCGTCTATCGGGACCTGAAGCCGGAGAACATCCTGCTAGACTACACCGGGCACATTGCGCTCTGTGATTTTGGTTTGTGCAAACTGAACATGTCGGAGACGGAGAAGGCCACGAGTGGGTCACTATCTAGTCTCTTCGCTGTACGGCTAACCGGACCGTACTCCCATAGCCTTCTGTGGTACACCGGAATATATTGCCCCGGAGCTCCTAGAAAGCCAAGGATATACCAAAACCGTTGATTGGTGGACTCTCGGTGTTCTGATCTACGAGATGTTGACGGGCCTACCTCCCTTCTACGACGAGAACGTGAACATTATGTACCAACGGATCCTCTCGGATCCCCTCAACTTCCCTCCTGACATCTCCTCCGAAGCGAAGAGTGTGATGACCGGACTGTTGCAGAGGGACCCTAAGAGGAGGTTGGGTAATCACGGCGGAGACGAGATCAAGAAGCACCCGTTCTTTGCTAGGTACATCGATTGGAGTCGGTTGATGGCGAAGAAGATCCAGCCACCGTTCAAACCCAGCGTTGTGAGTCGGTCTGATCTGTGGAGGAACATCTATTCTCATGTTTTTGCGCCCCATTCTCCTAGGAATCTGTGTTGGACGTTGCCAACTTTGACTCGGAATTCACAAACGAGATGGCGCAAGATTCGGTCGTCGAGGATTCACACCTTTCTGAGACTGTCCAGGACAAATTCAGAGGATTCACCTACAACCCTGCAAACGAGCACTTGAGCGAGAGTGTCAATCAGTACGGGACGATGGCTTGAGAAAGCACAAGGACTCTGATATGTGACATTTTCGTTTCTTGCTTTGCTAACCCCCTCCCCTTCACCCCACCCTCCATACAATTACTCGGCCTTTTTGAGCATCCCCCATACACACGTCCCAGCCATCTGATTGTCCTCGGTGTTCTTCATTTCTCCATGTACCCCCACTGTGCGTTGTACTTTTGGTTCGATGTAGCGCGGAAGGTCCGCGAGCGACTGTGTCGCTCTACAATAGTTGCCGTTTGTGTTGGTTTGACTGTTCATTACGCTCGGATCGCCCTCCCCACTCCTTTTGTTTCCTTCGTTACCCCCACCTCATACATATTTCTCCATTCTGAGAAGCTACCCGTTTTTTTTGTATGTATCGCCCATGTGTTTTCGGTTTATCGCAATGTGGAAGGTTTTGTTTGTATTAGAAACTTGTTTGTCCGGATGCCACGGAGAAAATACACACATACAGTGACTCATGCTACAAAGGAGGTCCAAACGCAAATCCACTATTCAAGTGGTCGCCCACATTCAGGACAAGAATGGAGACTTGCAATTCAATTAAGGGACACAGCAAAGGGAAGGACTCGGAACCAGCGATACTTGGTGATCTGAATCTAACCCAAGGTTTTTACTCCGCCCCAGGCAACGGTTTTGACTTGGGCAGGTGGTTGGGACTGTTGGGGTTGGCCAGGCTGTTGTTGCGGTTGGGTGTTTGCGGGCTTGATTGGAAGCGGGAGGGGAGAGTTCTTGAGACCGTCGTACACACGCTGAGCATGCTCCGTGTTTCGAATGAACCACCCGGCATAACGACGACCTACGGTCGACTCGGTGATGTGGACCATATTCTGCAGAGAACGCAAGCAGGGTCAGCGACGGTCAAAGCATCCATGAAAATCTTGACATCACCTCGTCAATAACAAAGTTCAAATCGTTGTTGGAGACGGTCGACCCGTCCAACAGGCCCTTCTCACTACCCATGCGTCCGATGCTCCTACTCGCCTGCTTAAGAACCATCAGCTGCTGGACCATCTCTTCCTCGTCGGTGTCCAAGAACCCGGCAAGTTTTTTTGTTCCCAACGAAGTGTACAGCTTCAAGAAACTCCGAAGAGTGGGAACGGAGAGTCGGGCCCTCACATCAGCGATGAAGTTTTTCAGATGTCGCTGGGCAGGGTCGATGTGTGTATCTTCGAGGTAAGCAGCCAATGCGTCCGCATCCTCATACGGTGGTGGATTTGCCGCCACAAACTTGGGGCAAGCGTACGTGAACAACTCCTCAAATGCCGGGATACCCTCCTCTCCCCTCGACATCTTAGTGACCTGCTCGCCGAATCGCTCCTTGACGATGTTCAAGATATTATCGTCCAATCTGCTGGGAGATAAGGCGTTGCAGATGGCGAACAGGGCGTACATCCTATCGGCAGTTTTGTTGATTTGGTCGTATTGGTAACTCCGTGTGTGGTATTGTCGCATTCGGAGGATCAAGTTCAGGATTGTCACGAATGTGCGCGTGGCGTCGGTGTATCGCCTGAGCATCATGTAGGAGAAGCCAACGTAGTAGTAGGTGGAGACGTGGCATGCCGTCACTCGGGTGAGTGAAGACTTTATCTGGGTCAGATGCGAACAGTCAAGAATCGTGAGACGTGAATACCTTTTGGTTCAATTCTACGTTCTCCATCGATTTTAGGGCGAGAGTAAAGTCACCCAACATGGTGTGGACACGGAGTAGACCAAGGATACTGAAATATCCGAGCATGCGGTATAATGGGAGGCTGCCAAACTCCCCAACTACTTCGCTGATTCACGCAGGTCGGTCTTAGTGCCAGGAGTGAACTATGGGAGACGTACCCTATCTCCTCCTGGGTCTTCCCCTCCTGGACTGCGTTGATGTATTCATGTACCCTGGATTTTTGGATAAGGGAGTATAACACGTTCAACACGCTGTACGAGGACCACGGCTGTTGGAAGGAACGTTCAGGTCCAATGCCTTGGTCGCTTTTTTATGGCATACCTGGCCACCATCTCCCAGACTAGTGAGCTCTTCCTCCGTTTTCGATCCGGCTTTGGATCTCCAGACGCTGAAGGACTGATATTGGTAGATAAACTCGTCGACGATGTCCCATAGCCATTGCTCGGGGAGCTCCAATGTTACTGGTCCATCGGAATCTGGCAGAACAGATTTAGGGCACAGAGCGCTCTGAGTTTCAGGAATTCGCATACTGAGCAGGTAATTGAACAGTTCGCAGCTGTTCTCATAGGAATGGAACCGATCATCAAGATTTGGCTGCAGTCGGGAGTAGACGTGCCGGTAGTACAGCTCCCGATACAAAATCAGGAAAATAGGATCTAAGCGAAGCAATGACATGAGTCGCAAAGAGAAAGGACGAGATGAGAGTAGGTACCATCGTTGACTAGGGGAGCGATGAGTTCAGCCTCTGGCCATTCTGTCTTGGCGTAGTATTTCTCCGTCAGACGGTTCCATCCACTTTCGTACGACACCGAGATCTCCGCAAGATTATTCTCTTGAACGGCTTGGTAGAAATGTACGATGAACTGTTGTGGCATCGGTACGTGAATCCGCGCGAAACACTCCCACACGTACCCTCTTCACGACGTCTGGTATTTGGGCAAAAGCTTGTTGCGCCATTTGCTGCTGGACAGCAAGAAGCGTGGTCTCGTCGATGTGCGACTTGGCTAGATTGCGAGTTTTTGGTTGCATTAACAAATGCATGGTTTTGTCTTTTAGACGTACCGTCTTCGTATTGGTCCGTTTGGCCAAAATTGCCGATAGCCAGGTTAAGATCTACATCTTCAAGGTCCTCGTCGACCTCGGCCTCAGCAGCCCAATAAGCAACTCGTTGACCGTCCATCGCCAATTTCAAGCAAGCCGTCGGTAGATAAGAAAAGTTTTGAGTTAGCGGAAGAGGGAGTCACGTGAAACCATCACCCCCGCTCGCGCCGATCGGCACCCGCCTGCCACCGACTTACGGACTAGAACTACACAAGGGAAACACCTAGGAGGTTTGTACGCCAATACGCTCAAAACGTATCAACTCTCGCGTGCCAGGCGTGCCGTGGCGTATCTTTGGAAAAGTAGTTCGCGTGGCTTCCAGACCATTATGAACCGTAGCTTGAAGCCCGATCACAGCCCAGATATTCGTCTCTTCCTCGATGTAAGCCCATTGTTCGACCATCTGAATACCATCTCATGTTGATCTCGTAGCATTTCAAACCTTCAGAAGCGGTCGTGCAAGCACGACATGAGCTCCTGGGCCACTTGGTCGAGGTAGTGGGTGAACGGTTCGGCTCTGGGTTTGATGTCGAATACGTAGGCCTTGGCCGTTATGCCAGAAACATAAAGCAAGCACCGTTTGAGGTTGCCATCATAGTACGTATTGGTTTTTTCTACTTGACAAGACTGACATACGTATTGCCCCGCAGGATATACAGAGTGAGCTCGGGACCGTTGGCAGAGACTACACAAGCGACCTTCCTGATATATACTGTCCTTTGTACGTTCGTTTCCCGTCCCACTATACTTGAAGTCGAACGATGCTTCCAGGACAGTTGCAAGAGCTTTGGCAAAAGAAGGATTCCATGGATACATAAGCAATCACTCTTTATCAAGAACCACCACGAGAAAGTTCTCAGCTGCCAAGGAGTATTTTCGTCCACAGACGGAGGATATCAAGGACCAGGACTGGCTCTGGTTAAACAGGAGAGGCCTGGTTTATCCGGAGCGTCTCCACATTGAACATCCCATTGCATTTGATCTGATTCTCCCTGGCCCTGCCACTGTGCCCCTCGTACGGATGCTTGAAAAGTACTCCGAACTCTCCCCTGCCTTTCGTGATCTGGTCTCGATTTCATACCTCTGGTGTCATTCCCTGGGGATGAACGAAATATCCCCCACATGCCTAGCGCTTTTGTTCGTCTCGTTCCTGCAGGTATGATCATCTTCCATCCCTTTTCTTATCATCTGAGCATAACCGTTAGGAAACCGCTGGGGCGCCTGGCATCACATTTCCCACAAGTGGCATCAGCGACTACAACAGCAAACAGTACCACCTTTCAAAAACCGGGTGCAAATGGGCAGTCCACGAAATCTCACTTGGTAATGGCCAATGGGAAGATGAGGTTGTAGCATTGGAGACGGATTTTTCGATAACGAAAAGCGCCGAGTATACCGAGCCGGATAAATCTCGTCTGCTGCGCAACTTCATGAAGTATGTACCTCATGCCGGTGCGCACGCGCCGTAGCTGACTGTCGACACCCAGTTACCTTAATCGTATCTCCAAAAACCACAAGGCTTCTGTCGTTTCCGTTGGCACTAGGAAGAAGATTCCGAGAGATTTGGCCCCCTACCTGGGATCAACAGTCGAATCGCTTCCCGATTTGCTGTCCAAGTTGGCAGACATCCCTTACGCTTCTATGCAACTTCCTCAGCTGTGGAAGATTCACCCACTGGTCGTCCAAGATCCCTTCATGTATACCCACGTCAGTGGCTTCACCGCTCGATACTGGATAAAGTTTTAACCATCCTGTACAGAATCATGCAGAGTTCGTCTCCGTTCACACCGTCGATACGCTTGCGCATAACTCCCAGGTTGCAACCGGAAAGATAGACGCAGGCCGTTCGCTGATAGAGATACTCGGAATCGAAACAAGCGGTCCGGCGGATGCCTTGCAGAGACTGATACTCCCAGACGAGGTAAGGTCCGATTAGCTATGAGGTGAGACCGCTAATGATTGACCCTTAGATGAATCCTACCAGACCTCATGTGATACGTGCAAGGTCTGCAACCATACGCAAGGTACAAGACATGGTCCTTCGGAGCTACGGTAACCGCTACCGAGTTGAACTCTTTGGAAGCACCGCTTACGGGGTGGATACCCCCACAAGCGACCTCGACCTTGTGATAGTGGTAAGGACTGGCTTTTAGTTGAGCCCATCCTGTTCATTGAACTTCAACCAGGACCTGAACCGTATGGATGGATTTTCACCGAGTCTTGATCTGACAAAATTACCTTGTAAGTGTATCCTACATCTTGTGGATCGTCTGGGAACCTGGGACTCACTCAGCTCGCAAGTTATCTATAATGTAAGGTCTGTCGCATCCGGGATCTCCCCCCATCGGAGGACTGAAATGCCACATTACAGGAACGTAGCTCGCGCACTACAGAGGGCCGGCCTCGAAAACGTTTTGCCGATACCAAGCGCAAACGTCCCGATAGGCAAGTCTCATCTCATTTTCCCGCTTCCCTAGTCGAACCCATTCTTCCCAGTGAAGTTCAAGGACCCTAGTACAGGGCTGGAGTGCGATATCAACGTCAATGACCAACTTGGCTTCATCAACACATCCCTGATGAAGCACTACGTGTCACTACAACCGGTATTGATCCCCCTTTTGCGGTTGATCAAACGTTGGGCGAAAAGTACAGGATTAAACTACCCAAGCAAGCGGCCGGCGTCATTCAGCAGTTATGCGCTTACGCTTATGACGATTGCGTGGTTTCAAGTAAGGTCGCCGATACAAGAACAGTTTACACCGGCTGAGTCCCGCACAAGTCATTAGGATGGCTCCCGAACCTCCAGGATAACGTGTCCACAAAGGGCGTTTCTCCCACAGACCACTTTTGGGTAAAGAATAGGAAGGGAGAGAGATTTAGATGTGATACTAGGTTCGAGAAAGTTGAAGACTGGTCGGTCCACACTGGAAAATCAGCAGGAGAGCTGTTTTTTGAATGGCTCGGGTACCGTCTATCTATATTCCTCTAAACTGGCGTTGACTGAGTGACCTTAGGTTCTGGGGCTGGAAATTTGATTACGACGAATCTATAGCGTGCATACGAAGGGGCGGGATAGTCCCACGCAAGGGAAAGAGTGCCCTACAAAAACCAAACCCCGTCGCCTCGACGTCAAAGCAGATCGAAGAGAAAGGGTTGTTGAACGATGAACAGGATGAAGAAGTCGACGAGGACGTTATGCCAGACGAATCGTTCGACGCTGACTGGTCCAAGAATATTATGTGTGTGGCGGATCCATTCATCGTCGCGAAGGTGAGGATCCTTCGATCGCAGTGATATTCGCTCAGCGCCCACTTGCTACAGAACTGCGCTGGTCAGATCAAGAAGTTTGTCTTTACTCGGTTCGTTCACGAATGCAGAAACACCGAGGGAATGTTGCAACTGGGAATATCCCTGGAGTCGATTCTATCAAGGGAACATCCAGTCTGGCACAATCCTACTGGTCGTCCGAAAAAGGCCAAGGGAAAGAAGCAAACAAACAACGTCCAGGACAAGCGGGAACAGGAGAAGAGGGTACCTGCTGAGAAACCGAATGTACGGCCTGGACCTGGAATTCCACATTCTGGGGTACGTGCAGGTAGCAGTAACGCCCGCCCGAACGGCCGAGGAGGGAGGAGAGGAGCACCAGCTATAATCCAAGCGAACCGCTCATAACATTAATTACACTGTACATCTGATACATGCTGTCGGAACATGACATTTCGAGGGTGGAGACCTGCCGACTGGCCACGAAACTTCAACGCAAGGAACACGAATCACGTTTTGAGGATTATTATCAACAACAACAATATCAGAATCAGGAGAGCGATTGTAACCGATGAGCCTGTGAGGATAGCGGTAAAATAAGCTCAAGCGGGAACATGTATTGCCATGCGAAACCAACCGTTTGCTTTGGCACCTCTTGCCACGCGTTCTAACCTTCTCCTCGCATTACTCATCCGGCTCTGAGTCCGGTCCAAATCGTGATCGAGTCCCTCGAGCAACCCGGTGTGCGTATCTAGCTCATCGTTGATCTGCAGCGAAATGTGATGTTGGCGTGATATTGATTGCGATAAGTGCTCCAAATGGCCGTCCTGCTCTGGGAGGTAACTTTAAACCATGCAGCAGAACAACACGTGGAGCGATTACGGACCATCTATAATGCGCCGCTGACTATGGAGCATCATCTCGTTTGATTCATAACCCGAGCCATCTGGGTCGTCCGTGTAGGGGGTGAATATATCACCTGGTGCAGGAGATGGTGCTCTTGGAGGTGAAGAAGCGGTGGGTGGTTCTGGGATCGGCCGTTCCAAACTAGACACGCTCAACACGGCTGATGGACGGGCACCGAATTTGAAACGTACACTGTTATACCATTGGCGTCCGCATCTGGGCCAAGCATGGCCCTCATACGGTCGTATTGACCAGATAACAGGTTCGCTGCCTCAGAGAAAGACCCATCGGTCTGGCGCAACTCGAGAATTCCGGCCCGCAGTTGCTGCAGGTTCTTTGTGATTTGTCGTAGATGTAATGAAGATGCGGATGCTCCAGGGGAAGTTGGTAATGACTGTATGCGCTGGCGTTCTAACAAAAGAGAAAGTGTTTGCGTCGAGAGGGAGGTGAGTTTCGCGAGCGACATGGTTGATGGAGACGGATGTGCGAGTGACGCGCCCACTGAGGCCGTAATGCTGTTCGGGGCGCACGACACATCGCACGTACATCAAAGCTCTCCCTGGAAGAGAATCTCTGCTTTGTTCTGGATTAAGGCGGGAGTAGAGAGCCTGTGGCTCGGTCCTTACAACATTTAGAGGTGGTTTGGGGGTGAGATGGTCATTTTCTGTCCAACGGAAGGGCCGCGGGTTCCCCGAGATGAACGCCAAAGCCGTTCAGGCCCTTTCCGCGCAGCCTCGATTAACTCTCTGACTGCTAGGCTTTTGAACACGCTTATGCTCGTCCTCTAATATTCCAACCTTCGGGTGCTGATGCGTATAACAAACAAATCGGTGGGTCAACCTTCCCCAATTGATCGAACAGCACACAATCAGTCTGGGCGTCCATGTTCCGGGTCTAGCCATGACTGAGACACCAGCATTCCGCCTTGCTCTCTTGCTTTGCGACACGCCCCTTCCACCAGTCCTTGAGGAGCACGGTGACTACCAGGCAATATTCTACAGATGGTTGAGAATCACATCCCCTCGCAATTTTACTCTCGATGCCTTCGATGTCGTCCATAAGATGGAATATCCTCCCGATGATGTCAAGTACGACGCAATCGTCCTCACTGGCTCTGGTAAGCGCAGAATCTGCATCGCCACGACCTTCCGGTCCGACGTCGTATCGCAGCTGCTACTGCATATGAAGACGTTGAATGGATCAACAAGCTGGTGGACTACACCTCGAACCTTCCACGGTCGAAGCCAGACGCCAAAATTATCGGTATGTCCTACCCTGAGCTTATCTGTCAGTGAAGCTTTCCGCTGATCCCCTTCTCAGGGATTTGCTTCGGCCACCAGATCATCGGAAGAGCGTTTGGTGGAACGTGCGTTCGCGGCTCTCAATGGGACGTCGGCATTACCGAGGTGCAACTTACCGAGATCGGCCAACGCATATTCGATACAAAGGCACTCGTAAGAATCGATGAAATCTATCCCCGAGCTCACTGGCGTGTTGATTGCGTTATTTGAAACCCATGACTTTCAGAACATTCAAAAGATGAACAGGGATCACGTACCTACGGTTCCTCCCGGTTTTGAGCTGCTAGGATCTACGGATATAAATTACAACCAGGGAATGGTCAAGTACATTCCCGATGAATCCGGGAAGCTCGCCAGGCCATCCGACATTCAAATTCTCACCGTACAAGGACATCCGGAGTTCACGAAAAGGATCGTTGCCATGCTGGTCGGAATTCGCGCCGAGAGGGGTATCTTAACGCCAGAGTGCGCCCAGGATGCAATCAAGCGCAATGAACTAAGCAACGAGGCCCCAGAGGTGGTAGGCCGGGCGGTTTGGAAAGTCATCGGAGCGATTCGTCCCGAGAATTAGAATACGAATCATGATGCATAACGGAGGAGATACATGGAACGTTGCAGGTCGGATAGGTGGCAACTGATAACAATCGTAGACCTCGGCCCGTACGTGGAATAGGGAGAGCGAATGCTTATCAGGTTTCGTAAAGGTCGCAACCAACGGTTCGTAACCATTTAGTACGATTTACATCACGAGGAGACAACGTAAACGGTGCAATACTTTTCTCTCGAAGGCTAGGCCCAGGAATCCCTTCTGATTGCCTTCGCCGGAGATTAGGGAGAATTTCGGGAAGGGTCTTGGGGTCCGAAGCGAACTGGAAGATACGAATACGTTGGTTCGCGGACAAGCCGTCGACGGTGAGGGATAGGATATGCAGCTGGAGCTCCGTGGGGAGGTGCTGTATATGGAGTGGGGTTCCACTGGCCTCGTCTTCGTTTCTCCTCGGTTTCAACAACAATGCCCTTGAGTACCGCAGTAACCGGAAAGCTGATGCGTGTGTGTGCCTCTGCAGAAGGTCATTCCTGGTAAGGGTGTGCCGTAGATCCTCCTCGAACTTTATGGCAAATGCAGAACTATCGCTGGAGGTACCTTCGCTAGAGTCGTCTTGGCCGCCCAGATGAGTGCGGACACCATACATATCCAGGTTCGTTATATTGAAATTGGTCCGCTTTATCTGTCCCACGACCCTCGAAGCTCCTCGCACGCTAAGGCTATTTCCGCTGAGTTTCAACGTCGCGAGGCGGCGGGAACGGGGTGAAGATAGATACTCGATGATGTGCGGCACGGCGGTGCGTGTTAAGCGGGTCGCTGACAATGCGAGGGTCGATAGATGAGGAGAATTGAGGCGAGGAAAGAACCTTTCCGCGAAGGCATCAGAAAGCCCAGCGCAGCTGGTCAGTGATAGAAAAATCAGCGACGAAGAATTGAGTGCTTCCGTGAAGGAGTCAATGACATTCGAGTCGCCAACGAAACTGTTCTGTAGATGGAACCGAAGAGTCAGCAGTGCTACGATCAGGACTACGATGAGTAAGGATGTTGAGGCTTACGTTCGCCAGATACAACTCTCTTAGCCATTTATAACATGTTAAAAAACTTCCAATGGATTCCAAGGCCACGTTCCCGAGGTTGTTGCCACCCAAGAGGATTCTAGCGACCTCGTGCCTTCGTCCTGCCTCTGAGCGGAGGTACTCGAAGAGTACGATACATCCTTCATCCCCCAGCTTGTTATGCCTCAGGTCCAAATGAGCGACAGTGTCTTTCTGTGAGAGTATCTCGATCGCCTTCCTTGCACCTGGTGGTCGTCCTGGATCAGTTGAGTGGGTGCAGAATTCAAACACTGACCATCCACGGAGATCAACCCGCCTTCCAGCATCGAAATGTTCTTTGCATAAGGGTCGTTCCGGGGTATGTATGGCAGCATGTTGGATACTAATTGGTATGCTGTGATCTTATCAACTTGGTCCGAGGAAGCAAACCTCGACTCGGATGGTGCCGAGAATCAACCGATCACACTGCCTATTGTATTTCTGATTCTATCATTTCTTCCGAGGGGTGTACTTAAGCCTCGTGTGTGACCCATCACATATATACAAAAAGGGAGTGAAATGGAACTACATGAAACGGTGTGCTACGCTTCGGACACGCAAAAACTAAAGCATCAATCCACCACTCAGTGCCAGTGACCGTGTTCAATGGAGTCGGCGTGACGCTTCACCACAGAACTGGGGAGGAAATCCCGGAGGGCCGACTGAGATACCGAGGTCGGAAATCTGTCCGTTAGAGATATCATACACGAATCCTGGGGCGGGTCGTAAGGTGAGAGAGCACGGTGGGTCGATTGCACAAACCATGGACAAACACAGGTCTGAGGGGCCCACTCTCACCCCCAGATCGTTTCTTGCGAGCAACAGGGTTGCTGCCACCTTTTTGTTCTAAGTTAAAAGAATCCCAATGCTATAAGGGCCAAGTGAATAGCGGCGGCAGAGGTTGAGATAAGGGAACAAACATACCGCCTGCATGACCAGATCATTAGCGATGTTGCAAACAGATTCCTTGACGTTCTCCTCAACAAGAGCCCGGTATCCTGGGTCCCCGAACTCAGGCTCCTCGGTAACGTTGTTGGCGGTATTGAACTCCCTCAATTTTACAATTTCCGGGCTAAAAGTAAGCGTGAACAAACCTGCGGACAAGTGATAGTGTAAGGGAAGTAGCCTACCGGGTCGAAGTCTGGAACAGGTGCCTGATCGGTTCGATCCAGTTTTGCACGGCACCGTCAGCGTAGCTGATATTTTCCGCAGGTCTCGCCAATATGGAAGCGCCAACGCCGCCGCATCCATAATGGCCCATTACAATCACGTGCTCGACACCCAGCTCAGAGACTGGGTACGACAAGGCGCTGACCGCATTTATATCGTTGGAAACAAACTGGTTGGCTATGTTTCGCTCTGTAAAGAGCGTTGAAGATGGTGCCCTCAGATACACGAGAGTCGCTGGAATGGGTCGAACGCCGAAATTGAATGTTCACGACCAGGGATTTCAGCAAATGGAACACACCTGCAGCCCAAGAACAAAAAGGTGGGACTCTGCCCTGCATCGGTCTGTTCCTTCAATAGATTTGGGTTGATGGAGCTGGCAATCGAGTCCCGGAAGCGCTGGTTCCCCTCTACAAGAACATTGATCTCGGGGAAGCTTCCGACCACCCCAGCAAGGCTCTCAAGTCGCACTGGTTCCTGCCGTAATTGCTTATAGTATACACGTCGAGTCACCGTGGGTCGACCGCTAACCGGAGCTGCGACGGCTAAGAAAGCGACGAGCGAAGCCAGAAAAATGAGAAACATGTCGGAATGAAGGATCAGACCGGGTGAGAAAGGGGCAAGAGTACGCTGCAAAGGTGGGACTGAGATAAAGATTGAGGGGTGGGGGCGATCCACGCAACCCAGAAAATAGAAGAAGATAAGAGCGGAGAAGGAAGGGAAACAAGGATGCGCCTGCCGAAAGCTTGTCCCTGGCTTTTGTACGCGTCCTGCGGACGCCATAGAAGTAAGTAATGTGGGGTGAATCCATAATGGTAGCATAGGCCAAGGAATTCTGGGCAACGGCCGTGCAAAGACAAGGACAGAGCATATCCTAAGCGTTCAGATCCCAGAGTCTGTCCTTTGATCAGCCGTCATTAGGAAACTTGAAGAGCGTAGGATACAAGTTACCCGCTTCAGACCAACGAGCAGTAGCCAAAGGATTTGGTATGCAGCCCCTGCGGTTGCAGCAAAACAGTATTTTGGGATGCGACCGAGCGCCACGTTCTGATCTGCTCCTCAGACACTCAAGACAGTCTTGGCGGTCAACACGCTCACCACTGGCATGCGCAGATACTTGTACATGGGCACATAATGGTGACTACTGAGATGGACCACAATTAGCGAACCCGAGAAACGATTCGATAAAAGTACTCTCATACTCATCTGAAAGGGAGATGGAATATACAAATCTGATTTCACTTTCACCGGAACTATTCGGAGGTGTGTCCAGAGCGTCAAAAGCAGTTGAGAAGGTGTCTTGGGAAGGTGACGCCTTATAGAATGCAGACTCGAGGCTGCGTAAATACGGGAACCGATGGCCCTAGAATGAAATCGGTAGGCCAAGACCAACACGCACTTTCACCGAACTAGCGGCAGGGGCTTTTGGGGCGAGGAATGGACAGGCCGGTTCGGAACAGCGCCATGATAGACGCCATGGTAAACGCTGCAAAATGGATGCACAACGACGGGGTTACCGCATATACACAGAGCTTCACCCGTCATCACGGGGACGAAGGTGGCCGTCGCGGAGGCAACGTTGATCCTCCCCTGATCGGTTTGACATCAATACTGGACCAGTGAGTCCGAATAAAATGCAATGTGGACTCGATCTTCGAGGTTTTCTGGTAATATGAGCGCTGAATCACATCACCTTGCTTGGGCAATCCTTCTAGGTTTCAGAGATCGTCTGCGCGTGAGATTTGGCGAGGACATTATATTGCAAGCCGGCGAGCGTTACGAGGGATATCGTATAGGTGCGTGAGTATCAATATTACGAAAGGAAGGGGAGGCTAGGGGGATATCAAGCTGCGATGACAACGCTCGGGTGAGTCCTCCAATTGTCTTCGTTGCAGTGTAAGGAGGGAGCGTAACCCCACTGCTTTCTTCTATGATGTTGGTGGCCAGAATCCGGGCTCGAGTTTGAGCTGGGCTCTGCCGGGCGGCGTTTACTGGATCTGCGACGCGGGGTCGACGGGGTATCGACCTTTGGCAACGAAACGTTTTCGGGAGAAGGCGACTTCCTTGCCTTCTTTGTGGGGGAGGATGTCTTCTTCGACTTGCTCGTCGGTGAGGAGGACCTGTTCGACTCGGTAGGAGAAGGAGATCTGCTCTTCGTCCGTCGTTGGGACTGGGGTATATATGCCATGACGTCAGCAATCCCTGTCTTCTGTTCGGAAGTCAAGGAGGTCTGGACAAGTGATGATTTAGAAAGCTGCAGCAACTCCGCGATGGAGTAGACTGGGGCTGGAACTATGTGGGGTCGAATCAGCACTCGTCGCAGATCGTGTGATGCATGATCGACTGCATTGGACTCACGTCTCCTGCCTTCGTCCAAAACTAGGGTTTGCCTCGTGGGCGAAGATGATGTAGGGCCCGATGATCTCTTGTGAACAGGCACATATTTCTCGGCATTGACACACTCTGAAATAGCAGCAGGGGAAGACATTGGCGAGATCGAGACTTCGACAGAAGAATGTACTGAGTGGACCGAATGAGTTGTTCCAGAGGAAACTGAGGAAGTCACTTTGACTTTAGCTGAGTCTTTATATCAGGATGACTGAGCCGTCGGGTCATCCTTAGGAAACGTGGCTCTCCAGGATGTGAGTTAGCCATCAGCAGCCAGAGGCTGCGCCGCTACTCGAGATCATACGAGAAGGCGCTGGAATCGGAACATCCTAGAACCTTCGGCCAAAACTCTGCCTGCACGTGAGTTTTTCTGGGAGACCACTTATTTCGTTCGCGTCCAAGTGAGGCCGGTGAGAGCGGATGCATGTGGTAAGCGGAGATTGTTGCTAATGGATTATACGGCGAAACGGGTAATGTACTTTCAGTAAATTGAGCAAGTGAGTTGGGGTCTAGAGTGGGCGCCCGGCTGTGGCCAAGCAGTCTTACGCATCAACGAATCCCTTGACCTTGCCCAGCCACTTGACGTATTCCTATTTCGCATCGTCAGATTTGGAATCGCCGATTTACCAAAGATTTACAAACCTTCTGTTCCTTGTGCTCAAGAAGTTCGGGGATAAACAAAGCAAGATCGTCGTTGACGCCACGTTCCTGAAGGTAGCGGATGAACTCTTCCTGAACGCCAACGTCCAAAGTCTCGAACTGTGTGCGCTGTCATTAGAATTGGTAAACGGCGTTACGGTGATTTGAAACAGACCTGAGGACCAATATAGAGACCGCGACGTTTCCAGTCTGCCTCGGCAGTCATCTCCGTTCCGAGCTTGCCATCAGCATAGAAGGAAATGTTCTCGATGACGAAGACACCCTCTTGGACCATTGCGTCAAATGTGAGGGCACCGGCACCGGCCTCCTAAATGCACCAGATTCTCAACATGAGGCCACGTCATTCTGATCCGCGCAGACTGACCTTGGTAACCGAGATGGAGCACCGAACCGGGTAGGATTGAGGAATGTCAGCTTCGCCCTCTTCACCCTCAGCACCGTCAAAGTCTTCCTGCTCGGGGTCATTTTGGAGGTCGGAGATTGAGAATATCACTCGGACACTAGTCTCGCGTTAGTCCGAATGGCGGGGGTGCGGATGGCTGGACAAGCACCTCTCGTTTCCGAATTTTCGCGTCAACGCGACCTCATCGCTGCCATCGATGCTCTCGACCTACAAGGCGTTAATATAATATAAGATGAAACAACAGATACTCGTTGACCTCCCAAACACCGCGCTTCTTGAATGCGGTCAAGAATTCAGGCTCCCCAGTCTCAGTGTTAGCCTCCTGCTCATACTTGAGCTCTTCTGTCAGCTTTTGGGTCAAAGCCAAGTCGGCTGCGTCAAATTAGCAGGGCAGACCACGAGTAGGTCACACCACTTACTTGAACCGTCACCCATAACCCGAGCGGAGGCGGAAAACCAACGAGAAGCCGGAGCCAAAGTCCGAGGGGTGAGCTGGGAGCCCAGACGGGGAACATGAATAGAGCGAGTAAAAGCCCGAGTCGAGGCTGTCCTCGAGGTGGAAGCAGCAAGGGAACGGAGGATACGGAAGGTGGTCATTTTCGGAACCGGATACAGATGGAAATTGAAGGGATGTGTTGGCAGCTTCGGCAGATCAAAATCGATCGCATGGTCGTGACAGCACGTGGCTTTGTTTGGCTACGGCCTGTGATCCAAACACACGACTTCTCCCTGCGGGGATATCGAGGTCCCTTGGAAGGATAGCCCCCCCCCCAGAGATCGTAACTATCCCTCCTCACTTACGAGATTCTCTCGGATCCTCCAGCCCACGAGTTATCCAGCTGACCGTAAGACGTGTACCCTGAATCAAACCGATCCCCTGAAAATGCAATCCGTCATACGACCTTCGGTGTTGGGCGCTAAGTATGTTCCGGTCACAGCGTGTACTATTTGCGATTCTCGTCCAGATGACAGTCACGTAAGATGGTCACACAAGGTGCTGGAGCGTTTAGTCGGGTGCAAGCATTAATTACCCGAGGGGTTGGTTGTGGGAGTAAGATCCAGGGTGATGTTGATTAGCTTGTATTAGCCGGTTCCTCGGTTCCTCTACACGCGGACGAGAACCTCTCGAGATGGGTCCTCATGCATTCACTTTGCTGTTCAAACTTCCCCTATCACCTGTTGCAGGGCTTCCGTAAAGATATAGGACGAAGGTCCTGTGATCCAGGAATCTATGTCATACCAATTCTAGATCGTCCAGAATGGGCCCCCCGAATGGATGTTGGATGCCCGTATTCATCTTCGGGATCAGGGATTTGCGCCTTTCCACGAGGGCTATCGTCACCAGATCGTTTACCTTTCCCCGATGACGATTATTCATGACGGTTAACTGTGACGGCGGGCACCTACACCGACGGCCACTTATTATTTTAGACATGTTGTCGTCATATATTTCCCAGTACAAGTAGCTGCACGCCTGTTTGCAACATCAGACTGATCGGCAACGCCAGCGGAATGTCCGGAAAACTCACCATCATTTGCTGAGCTCACCAAATGCTATTTGGGAAGCTTCGTAGATTGAGTCCCGTGGGGCATGAAATTTGAATTTGAAACTTTTACCAGTTGGCCGATATCTCGACGCCGGACGGGGGGGAATGAGCGTGGGCATGATTCGTGAATAGTTTCAAACTCATGCTACCCCGACTATCCACAACCCGAACTTTGTCTCTCCCCCTTTCTCCCATGCTTATGTACTTATCTGGTGCGATTGAGGATGGAACGTGACCCCACGAAGATCCAGACCCGTGGACGATCTTGCTCACATGGACATCCATCCCCTTTGCTGCGCGAGGAGGCACTTTTCGGGGCCACCCGAGTTATCACAAGCATCGGAGTTCGCCCTGGATTACAGCAATGGGTCGGGCGAACATCAAGGGTCAAATTTATCAATTTCGCTGGATTCAGAAAATATTTAGAGCCATCCTATCCGAAGTACATGTGAAAAAAAAAACCGTCGGCAAAAGACACCCCAAAAACCGCGCCTGGCGAGATCAATAGGGGCGAAGAGAGGATAATCTTCAAGATCGCTTCCTCACCAACGAAGGTTGAAGAAGGTTGAGCTTCATGAGCAAGTGATAGAGAACCCGCAAAACTGGGTAGGCATTACTGGTTAAGAGCCAGATAAATTTCTGGTGGCACGGTCCGTGTCCGGCCCGTCTTACAGAAAGTCACCAGACAGGTCGAGCATTACACTCATACCCCACATCAGGTGCATCAGATAACCCTGTCCTTCTCCTTCTCCGAAACTTTGTTTCCCTCCCCTGGTGCTTCCACGATTTCGAATTGCTGACGTACGAATACACCTTCACGACACCGTACAGGATCCAACTGTAATGGTAGATTGGATTGTCTGTGACACAAGGGTACAAGAGGAAGACGACACGCGGTTTTCGGCTTACGCCTTAATCCGACTACTTCGATCAACGCGGTCTAGACTTCGGACCTCACGATCAAAATGTTTGTACGAAACGGGCAAGGTGAGTTCAGGAGTGGCGGATCTACATTCACCGGCCCAACCATCCCTTGAGACGTGTAAGATACGGATACGAGTGTGAAAACGAGTATGAAACACTTACTCCATCGACGACCAACAGTTCACCACAAACGTATTGGCTAGCGTTACTAGCGAGGAAGACTATAGGACCTGCGAAATCTTTCGGCTGTCCCCATCTGCCAGCGGGAATCCGCTCAGAAATTTGTTGCAGCCTCACGGGATCGTTTAGCAGCCTCTCGTTCCTAGTGCGCCGGGAATGTGCAATGTTTTAGCATAGCCTCAGGGACAAGGATCGAATATTTTCCAGGTGATCGGCGGAACGGGCCGTGGAGCTTATCACACTCACATGGTGGTGGCAATATACCCAGGAACGATACCGTTGACCTGGACGTTGTGTTGGCTCCATTCGTTGCTGAGGGATTTCGTGAGCTGACCGAGGGCACCCTTGGCTGCAGCATAAGCCGGGATGGTAAGCCCGCCCTGATATGACATCAGAGAACAAAAATTGATGATCTTCCCTTCACGGAGAGGGATCATATGCCTGCCAGCAGCTTGACACAACAGCCAGACGGACTTGAGATTGACGTCGATGACCTGGGGGGAACACCGAACGAAGGGGTGGACAAGGGTTAATAACCACTCATCACGAGCCCAAGCAGTAATCAAGGTAGACGCACATCGTCCCAGTCCTTCTCCGAAAAATCTACACACGGCGATCGCCGTTGAACACCAGCACAATTCACTAGGATATGGATGCGACCGCCCATAGCGTCAAGCGCGCTCTGGAATAACAATCTCACTGCGGGTATATCACTCAGATCGCAGTGAACGATCTTTGCTTGCACCCCCAGCGCGAGAATTGCATCGCGAGTTTCCAGGTTCGGCGAGGCTCCATCTGTGGGTTCCCTCTGAACGAGACATACGTTGGCGCCAGCCTCTGCAAGAGCAAGAGCGCACGCAGCACCGATGCCTGGATCACAGGGTTGGCAGTTCGCACGCGTCAGCAACAATGTGATAGAAACTTGATCAGGGTTGTATCGAGATTACCTCGCGTACCACCCGTGACAAGTGCGTTCTTGCCAGAAAGATCAAACAGCTTCGGAACGGCCAGTGAAGGGGTGGGATCCATGCCAGACGAGGGAAGCAGCAAACGGTTCGTGTGTCCCTGAAGGCTTTATTTGTACCTCGCCGTTGTAATTCTAAGGCAGCGGGCAACCGAAAGGGACCGGGCTTTTCGCGCCGGAAAGCACTCCGAGGGATGGGTATCAGCGATTGACCACGCGCGGAAGCGGCACCCCATAATTTGTCACGGCTGTGACGGGAAATGCTTGGAAATACCTCAGTCACGTTCCCATCCCCCCACCCTCCACCGGCGAGTCGGACCGGGATTAGCTCCTGTTCAAGATCGTGGGGAGAGTTATGATACCCACAACAGTTTAAATACCGTGCTCGCCGTCGTAAGTTTTATCCTCAATTTCCCGTCCCCCCTATCATGTCTTCTCTCCTCCAGACACAACACGCCGCCGTTCTCTATGGACCCAAGGATCTCCGCTACGAAGAGCGTACCCTCTGGCCCCCACGTCCAAATGAGGCTCAGGTCAAGGTCGTCGCCACCGGCCTCTGTGGAAGCGACCGTACGTCTCCACCCTGCCCCATCCCCGTTCTTCTGTCCTCGGATGCTCACCTATATTTGTCAGTCCATTATTATGTCCACGGACGGAACGGCGACTTCGCCCTTCAGGCACCCTTGGTCCTCGGTCACGAATCTGCTGGCATTGTGACCGCGGTTGGTTCTGGTGTTAAGAACCTTGTGGTCGGCCAGCGAGTAGCCATCGAGGCCGGTGTCATGTGCAACTCATGTGGCTACTGCACCAAGGGTCGTTACAACCTCTGCAAGGGTCTCCGGTTTGCCAGCAGCGCCAAGACCTTCCCCCACCTCGACGGGACCCTCCAACAATACATGAACCACCCAGCCCACGTTCTCCACCCGTAAGCTTCCTCACCTTGTTCACCCGAGCTGACGGCTGATCGGCTCTACTTAGCCTTCCCGATGATTGTTCATATGAACTTGGGGCTCTTGCCGAACCTCTTTCCGTCCTCCTACATGCGGCCTCAAGAGCGGATCTACAGCAGGGGCAGACCGTTCTCGTTTTCGGTGTTGGCTCCATCGGCCTCCTGGCATGCGCCCTCGCCAAATCCAAGGGCGCTTCCAAAGTCGTGGCCATTGACATCAATCAAACTCGGCTAGATTTCGCTAAATCCAACGGATTTGCCGAAGAAGTTCATTGCCTCCCGGTGGGAGAAAGAGCGAAGACCGCAGAGGAGGGACTCAAACAAGCGAAAGAGAAGATTACATCCGCACTTTCGAAATTTGGTGAAGGGGAAGGATTTGATGTGATCTTTGAATGTACTGGTGCTGAGCCTTGCATTCAGATGTCTATTCATGTACGTTTGCTCGTGTTTGCGGAGTTGCCTGTCTTTAACCCACCGTTCACTCTGTAGGCGGCAATCACCGGTGGCAAGGTTATGCTGATAGGGATGGGGTCCCGCAATGTCCTACTACCTCTATCAACAGCAGCCCTCCGCGAGGTCGACATTCATGGATCATTCCGCTACGCGAATACATATCCCACGGCGATCGAGTTGCTCAGTTCAGGGAAACTTGAGAACGTCGAAAAACTGATCTCCCATCGCATGTCGCTTATAGATACCGCGAAGGCGTTCAGTCTTCTCTCACAAGGCAAGGATGACAGCGGCAATATGGTTCTCAAAATCATCGTGGGCTCTTCATGAGTCCCAGTTTCCCTCTTCCATACTGTGGACTTGCTTCATCTTTTTTTGTTGTATAGCTGTCGCCTCATAATCTTTGTCATTCCATCGTTCGCATCACGTACATCGTTTATCGCCCAGTCGCCTTATCGTACATCTTTATGCTTTGTGTTGTGCTTTACATACCCTCATCTCCCATAGATCATCATTGCCATCTCCGGAGCACCATTCGATGTGTGACCCTCTCCGTCGGTTCGAAGTCCGCACCTGGCTCGGCGCCAGCCCCAAGGATGGGGCGGATGGGGGTTCTGAACGGAGTTTGGTGGTGCCCTTTGCCATACAGAATGCATGACGTGTGACAACTTCAGAACCCTAAAGGCCCCGGGAGTAGATCTGGCCAGATTGTGATTGAAAATGTGGCGCTCCCGCCGAGGGTTTTACAGCTGGGAATGTATGGTGAAGACTTGGGTATCACCGTCACGTTATGGCCACAAAAAGTACGCAAACGTGGCGTTGAATTTCCTACGAGAAGGCGCTTGCATCTAGATTCAGTCACGGCAAAAATGAAGGTTGAAAGAATGCTGACCGTGATCGGAGGCAAGGGGGAGAGATACAAGTAAAATTATGAGGTATTAGCGGCCGTTTACAACACGTTGTTCGAAATCAATCCCATCGGAACAGGAGCATGTGCTAACTTTCTCGAAGCGAACGAAACTAGACGCCTTCATACTGAGAGCGAGAATGGCCACTTGACGCGCTTGTTGGACCCGTGGTGAGTGATTTAGTACGTGCGGTCACGCAGAGCAAGGCGATTAAATAATGCGATGAGCTCATTGATCCTAGTCGCACCAACTCTGACCCACACAGAGGCTAGGACCATCAAAAACCATCGACGAAATGACAGGAAACCGGCCAGCGGCGAGATAAGGCCAGAATTCTGTGCCGTGCACACGGCATTGAAATGAAATGATTGGGTAAGTAACACTGAGGGTCTGGAACCTCTCCTCCATTTGTATAACCCAGGCCAGGGTATCAACAGAATGCCGAACAATGGGACATCAAACTCATGGCCTGCCATGCACCGTTAGAGCGGCCACGGAGGCGATTCACTACGAATCAGCGACAGCCGAATTCCCAAACTTCCCGGAGAGTGGCTGCATTGCAAACAGGAATGATAATCGCGTACCCCCATCCAGTAAGACGTCCAGCGTCTGTCATGATCAGCTGAGAGGATGGCGAGTGTGCCACAGTCGGGAGAGCCGAGCGTGGGCTTGTTCCGTCCGATGGAGGCAAAAGAGGAGCATCGCCTGACCCTTCAGGCGCGGAGGCACGTTGTATCCGTATGACCCCATAAGCCTCCGGGGGGGAGGGGATTTAGTTACCACTGACGTCGAGGAAATCATTCAACGCGGCGACTGACCCAAAACTTCCAGCAGCGGTCGCCCTGTGTGATAGTGTGTGATGGAGTGGCTAGAGCGATCGGAGTCACTCACGTGGCGCGTCTCACCTGTCCGTTACCGCCACCACGACCCGCTGTTGACCCTTCCAGGACCGTATCTCTGTCAAACCAGTAAAAATGGCCGACGCTGGTGAGCTAACTGGATACATACCACGGTATTCTCTCGGTCCGCTCACGCCACGACTCTTGCTTACCTGGTTCAGGGTTCTTCAAGGGCACATCTGCCGACCAGGATCGTAGATTTTCCGACAAAGAGCTCAAACTCTTGAGAACCATGAAATTTCCGCCAAATTTTGACAAAAAGGTATGCAGCTAACACTGAACTATGGTCAGCCGTGAGGTAATGACGTGTTTTCTGATTTCAGGTCGACATGAGGAAGGTAAACCTCCCGGTCATCAAACCTTGGATCGTGAAAAAGGTTATCGAACTTCTTGGCTTCGATGACGAAGTGGTCGTTGAATACGCCATGGGTTTGCTCGAAGATTCAGCTCATCCGGTAAGTCGGCACTTCGGTAATTCCAACTCGGTCGCCTTACCATTCTGATAGATTCCAGATCCAAGGAAGATGCAAATAAATCTCACCGGCTTCCTGACTAGCTCTACGCCGGCCTTTATGGAAGCGCTCTGGACTCTCTTAGTGGAAGCCCAAGAAACCCAGGGTGGGGTACCCCGCACCTTTATTGAGGAGAAGAAAGAGGAAATGCGTAAGGCACGTGAGGGTGACGCGCGCGCCATGGAAGAAAGAGATAGGCGCATGCGCCTTGACGAGATCAGAGAACGGGAAAGAGTGGAGCGGAACGACCGGGGCCGCGGGCGCGGCAGAGGTCGCGGACGGGGCAGGGGCGGTCGGGGAGGAGGCTTTGATGACGATCGTGGTGGACGTCTTCGAGACAGTGGCTGGGGCGGCAGGGGCGGAGTAAGTCTCGAGCACTCTAAGCTACAACTAAACTGACGCCATGCATCAGCGCCCCCGGCCCATGTCACGATCTAGGTCCAGGTCACCGCGAAGGCGTGGTCCCCCTTCTCGCGAATCCCCTTTCAGCACAAGGAGTTCTCGGTCCCGCTCTTTCAGTCCTACCCGAAAATACCGCTCTCCGAGACGGCACTCGAGGTCACACTCGAGATCCCGCTCTCCCCCATCCCGTAGGCGGCAGCGTTCCGTCTCCTCCACCCCGCCTCGCGAACGCCAGCCCGCTCCTCGTGGCCAGAGACGCGATAGCCGCAGCCCACCTCCCCGCAGAAGGCGGTACTCACCGAATGACCGATCCAGGTCACGTAGTCGAAGCCCTGTTCGGGGGTCAAGCAGGCGCCGTAGGAGCCCCTCCCCTCCGCGGCGCCGAAAGAAGAGCGTCTCTAGATCTTCTTCCCCAGAAGGTAGGAGGCGCAAAAGAAGTCCTAGCCGTAGTCGCAGCCGCACTCGCAGTAAATCTCCCAGCGACAGAAACCGCACGGATGTCGATCGTGGTGGCTTGAAGATTAAAGGCCAAGCCCAAGCCGAAAAGGCAAAGGAGAGGCAAGGCCATGAGGTCTGTAATCATACTCCCAAAACTCGTCAAACCTAACGCATCGTGATCTCGCAGGGCCGTCGCACTGAACAGCCGCGCGGTGATAACCTAGACAAAAGAGAAAGCGAACTTAAAGAAAAGGCACTTCGGAACAAGGTCGTCAGAAGCAGGAAAACAAGCGAAAGCCGAGGGTGATCTGAATTGGTCTTGCACTTTCCACTCTGTCTCCCTTTCCGTGAGCTGATCCGCCTCTTCTATCCTGTCCGTTGTCCGTCGTTATACAGCACTCAATCTGAAATGTTCAGCCTCATCATGTCCCCCGCGTGCGAAGCGGCCCCCCTGACCCTTGCTTGGATACGCTCCTTCTAGTGTTTCTCGGTTTTCAAACCCCTGAGATTCGGGATCTTCCCGGGCGAAGGAGTATCGGGTCTGCACACTCTGTTCTCTTGCACCAGCGAATTTCTTTCGCGTTGGTTCCCCTTCTGAACGAGCTGGATTCGAGCATCACTCAATTCTGCGTGGATGACGTACATACCGCCTGATCCTGTGATTTTGGCCGCCGGTTGGGACTTCAGGTTGGCGCACTTGGGTGCTGCCGACGGTCATTTGATGCTCATTACAATCGTCCCTAACTCGGGATTCCGCCTACGATATTCGCTTGCCTCGTCATGATCTCCTTCCATACTTCTCGTATGGGAGAGGTGCTCACGGATCACAAGCACAGGCCAGATGGCTTACTGCGCAACTGAACGATCCATTCATAACTTCGGTGGCCCAGAGTTGGCACTGCGATGGAATTTTGATGTATTAGAATTTTTCCCGTTCTTGGCCTAGGCTGCCTTGAGCCGCAAGCACGTCCGACTGGGCTATCGTGCGAACACACCGATTTCTATACCCACGATTTCCGGAAGTGCATATGGCCAGAGTGAACGACGACGTCACCATACATTGCACTGCCGCAGATTCGTCCGAGGACCGAGGTGCAGATGTAGAGCGGGCCACCGTTCTTATTGACGTCATGACACCCCCAGGTTCCGAAATCCCGAACTTCCGTTCCGATCCTGTTCCCTCCGTCCCCCGCGCCGAACCACACTAATCTAATGGTCTGGGGATCTATAAGAGGCCATCACACGCGGATGGACGACACATATCCCATCGTTCTCCTTCACATACACCCATCCAGCTCACAAAATGAATACCAATTTCTTCGACTTTGCATGCGGCCCATTCCAATATACCCTTTCTCCGCCTCAGCATAGAAACAATGACGACTGTGCTGTCTGGTCTGCTCGCCCGTTGAGAATCCAAAAGTGCGGTAGAGAGCCTGCGATTGATGTGCCATTCGTACCAAATTTGGTGAGTTTCTTCTAGATGTCTCGCAGAGACAAATATTGAAACGGCTCCGCAAGGACGAGGTCTTCCGACGCGCAGAAGTGCGTGGTGAGCAGCGTAGGCTCAGAAGACTAGCCGCCCTTAAAGCCCGGACTGCAGCTTGTGTGAGTATGCCTGGGCAAAAGGTGTACTCGTTACTGACCATCGCTCAGAATTCGTATGAAGTGGAGCCCCCCAGTCCCACTGGTGGCTCGCAGCCTCAGTCACCATCACCTCCCTACACCACTTCCGAAGTCTACAACCAACGTCTCAAACCCACTAGTAAAGCTTCTTACCAAAATGAACCCAAAGGGGATCATACGCTCAGCACCAATTCCCCCCTTACTACCCCTAACCTCCCCCACCGAACCTCTACTACACACGATTCCCACACACCTTACTCCGAGTCGCGTGGGGAGCTCCAACGCCAATTTGCGATCAGCCAGCGTCCACTCCAATGTCCCACTGAGCCACTTCACTCCGTGGAGAGAGATGCTCATCTCGGTGGGCTTGGCGAGTTGGGATATGAGGACGTTCGCGCTCATGGCTTGAGATTCCATACCGACCATCCCGGGGCTGTTTCTGAATCCCGGGCGCAAACAATTGGCAAGGGCACAGCAACATACCCGGAGAAGCCAAAAAAAGTCCGATTTGCGGCTGTTGTAGAATGCTTCCAGTTCTGAGCCATGTTTCCCAACCCTTCTGATCTCTTATCATAATCTTATTCTGTGCCAGCCATTTACATATATCATATCACGCCATCTACTTATCTAGTACTTCATTGTTCTAACACAGCGCATGTCTGTTTACAATCGTGCCGAAATATACACGATAAACCCCAAAGGCCTGGACGATTAGAACGTGTACAACATGCGCGGTGGCTATCAAACAGACAATCTGAGCCCAACAAGCTCCTTCGGATGCTCTTGATGATAAGTTTGTGTGTTACTTTGACCCTCCCGAGTTTGCACCCGGGGCTGACCTTCTTTCGCATAATTCATTTCCCCTGAGACTGTTGAATGCGAATGGTGCCAAGTAGGTCCACCCTAACGCCTGTGTATCCATTTCCACATGTACGTGCAGCCTATTCACGATCTGATACAGAATATAGTTGACGGATCTGCAGGGACGGTCCTCAATAGATTCATCCCCTGTGCGGGAGATGGTGATCGCCCCCTAATTGCAACATCTCCCTACGGATGAGCGTCGATGCACATGCGCTCCAAGACGTGATTTCACCCTCGGGTGAACTGAATGCTACTGTAGTATCCGCCGCTCAACAGGGCGGCCTGGCCCATCGTATTGGTGGGTGAATCAATGATGTCAATGATGTTCTGTAGCCGTTGGTGCGAGTGATTTGCCCACGTGTCTCCATACCAATGGTGCTTTTCATTGGGAACGATAAATTTACCCCGAGCAGACAGCTCGGCGGGAGCCCGTGAAGCAATTCGATGGTATTTATGTGGGTGGAGACAAACATAGAGTAGGCGTGACGCGTTGAATCGTAAAAGCCCCAGGTTGAACCTTGCGGACGTGGCGATCGTGGGTGAGGCTCAGGGAAGCGTAGCAAGCGTGAGAATCCGCCGTTCGCGACCTTCCGGAAAACTGTACAGCACTAACGCACTCGATCAACACGACTGTACCTACCCCGAACGGACAGTAATAACCAGGAAAGTCCTCTGCCATGGTAAGCTTATGTTGCAAGGGTTGGATGTAGCTCACGGGGTTCGTTCTAGCCGAAGGAGATCCGCGACATCAAGCAGTTCATTGAAATCGCCAGGAGGAAGGATGCTTCAGGTGTGTGGATACCCTTTGGCATTGGAGGCAGGAGAGCTAATGACTACGACTGTACACAGCTGCCCGGATAAAGAAGGTCGCTCCTCGTGTGGCTGGTGGCAAGGCAAAGACAAAGTTCAAGATCAGGTGTTCACGCTATCTGTACACTCTGTCACTCGATGACACAGAAAAGGCGGAGAAGCTGAAGCAGAGTCTACCACCTGGTGCGTCTGTCTGCGAACCTCAGGCTGTGGCGTTTGTTGACCTCGCTCGTCTGTAGGCTTGAAAATAGAAGAGGTCAAGAAAGTCTCCAAGAAGTAAACCTCGACCCTCGCTGCGAATGTTTCAACTAGTTTGCTCTTTTGAGCGGTATAACCATGGCATCCCATGATGTAACATCCATTACGTTCATCAAGAAATACGTTAACTTCGTCTATGAACTGTCATGAGCGATACCAGTGGACCAAACCGAGTGTGGATGATGTTCCTAGCAGCACCCAAGTACTGACTTCGACCGAGCTTTTGATGAGAGTTTTCTGCCTTCCCCTTCTGCCACTCACATCCATATCCCTGAAGCCTCTGCCTCCGGCTTCCAGATCTTGAGCTTTCTCGGAATCCTGGAGTAAGTGGTCTATCGTGGCCTGCAGCACCTGGCCGCCGTCCAGGAATGAAAGCGGGAAGAGATTCATGACGAAGAGGGAGAGCATTATCGCCTTCAGGTAACTGTGCGTTGCGATTGGTAATTTTATGCGAATGAGAACATGGACCGGACGCACGACATGTAGCTCGCCAGCGATCGCGGTAACGACAGGGGATACACGAACGCTCGTGGACGAAGCTCGCCCACTTCAACTGCGTTGACCGTGAAAAGATGGAAACAGCGCGAAGGAAATTCAGTTACCCTGCTGCCAGACCTCCAGCGGAGGACCGCTCCAAAGGACCGTTTTCAAAACCTCGCCCTCGCTCACTCCGATCCTGAGGAGCGGATTCGGTGATGTATACGTCACACACGTATAATTACCTATGCAAATGCCACCGGAAGAACACCTTGCTTTGTCGTTCTCGGTCATTATGGGTATAGGGTCAAGGCAGCGATCCATTTTCGTGGTTGAATGGGGTGAGGAAAAACAAGCGACGCCAGCCATGCGCGGTGCACCGACAGAACAGCAGTCGCTTGATTGGCCTTGAGGGCGGTGAGCACAGGGGTAGACTACTTGCAATGTGAGAAATTTACCACGCAACCATTCTGTTTCAACGCACCATCCTGTTGAGGGAGACGCAGGGATTGTATCTGGTTCTAGAAAGTATTGGGACCACAGGTCCTGGTGGAGATCGGACCCCAAAGCGAAGTCATTTAGTCTCGTAATTGTGTCTCCTGGTACGATGTGTCCGTTCAGAGGGGAATCCTGTGGATTCCTTGTTCGTCAGACTCCTTCGGGTTGTATCTTGCTTGGCTTACGCCGTCAATGCTAATGACAACTCTCCCCAACCGGGAAACATCTTCGTAGCCGATGGCCAGTATTCGATGACCAAACCTCGTCCGCCCAAGAAGCGAGATAATTGCGAAGATCGTGATGTTGTGGTAGGCTCCAGCTGAGGCAATGCGTAACCTCCCCGCGGCAGGGAGTCGTGACATGGCTCCAGAAGAGATGGAGACAAATGCGGATGGGATCAGAACGAGCAATGACGCTCCTGTCGAGGTCAATGGGACGCTGTCTCTGTAATGGAGATTCAGTTATCGTTGAGAACATGGGTCGATCAAACGACTCACACTGCTGCAGCCACAGCGTGCCCGAATTCATGGAAGCATAAACTAATGAAGAGGGAGAACAAAAGGACAGGGAGATCGCTGAGAGGAGTGGTAACACCGGGCATCTGTGCGGTTGTAGCCGTGTTGGGTCGCGGATGGGAAAGACAGACTTACGATGAGGTAAAACGGAATTCCACCTCCCTGCGAGAGTGATGCAGTAGCATCGCGTTTGACCAGCCCGTCTCCGGTAAGTGGGGTAGATAGAAGCAGATACGAAAGCGTCCAAGTTGTCCATACGAGCATTCCAATCCCGCTGAACATTCCAATGACGCCCAGAACCGCACCGAAGCCATAAAAAAGCTTCAGTGCGTCCTTCGACGCCGGATTCCGCAGAAGGGCCCACGCGAACTTATCATGGGTATGGTTCAACGCGGTTGTTTCGATGATCAGATGGAGCGGTCTGAGTTTGACCTGATATTTTGCCGCTTGCGTTCGTGGGACACGGTATGCTGGCAATGAGAGACGATTGGAGGTTTCTTGTCGCCGTCTGTTCAGAGCATATATGATAGCCCAGAGCAGAGCAAGAAAATAAAGTAACCCGAGCATGGCCCGTAGTGGCCGTTCGCAGCCAAAACACCGCACAGCTTAGACCATCTAGTAGCTACCACCACCTATACTCTTCCTCTCCGCCCTTCATGAAAGTCTACTCTCTCTCTGTAATTCTTGCCCCTCCTGCTAAGGCCTGCACGATCCTTTCCACTGCTTCGGACTTGTCCTCGTTTCCGTTTTATCAAAGGGGATCTGTCGGGGAATTCGTCACCTTTTTCTCCAAGACCATTGCCGAACGAACACCTCAAGGACAACGCCAAAGTGTGCAAGAGAATGCTTACACCGCTCACGTGTACAACAGGGGAGGTGCTGAGCAGCTGGCCGGTTAGTCCGGATTGCCTACAGTGATGTGCCACGTTCGTTTGGGATGCTGACGTCGCCCTTCAATACAGCGGTGATTATTTGCGACCACGAATACCCCGTCCGACCGGCCTTTTCACTCTTGACCAAACTTCTCGATGACTTCACGGCGAAGATACCTCAATCTTCATTCGGGAATCCTTCTGCAATCGACTTCCCCGAAGTGACGACGTATTTGCAGAAGTACCAGGATCCAAGACAAGCAGATGCGATCATGAAGGTGCAGAAGGAGCTCGACGAAACCAAGATCGTTCTGGTGCGTTTCTCATCTTCAAGTCGTACCACCGCTCTGGTTGTTGACGCTAAACCATATAGCATAAAACGATCGAATCGGTACTGCAACGTGGGGAGAAGATTAACGATTTGGTGGATAGATCCCAAGCGCTGTCAGCTCAGAGCAAGATGTTCTACAAGACTGCAAAGAAGGTATGTTCATTATCGTATACCGCAGATAAGGAGTGCTCAACGCCTTCCGCGTGGACAGCAAAACTCTTGCTGCTTGATCATGTAATGGATGCTCTCTTGCTTGCCCTCCTTTCTATATACCGCAGTGACGGGGACTGTATCCCACCTTCACATGGGGTGGTGCTCCTTTGTTGAGACAGATAATTGCGTACTGGCCAATGGTGAAACTGTTCTCGTGATCTGTTCCTGGTTAGTGCAGGTCACCTATCGTCTTGCTGCAGGCCTACCTTGGCAATGAGCAATGCTGGACGTCAAACCCGCGGGTGAAAGATTCTCTAGGCTGGACAATTTCTCTTGTCATGTGCATGTATTAACGCGGGCATCTTATTCACGGTCTGGAAATGAACGCGGCGGTTTACCGATTGCGAATATGTTCGATTCTAAACATTTCGCCCATCTAGGATCGCGTTAGATTTACCTCTGTTCGTTCGGCTATATCAGCCTGTCTATCCTTATACTGAGCCGTTGTTGCCCAAACCGCAACTTTCCTCTCTTTCACCCATCTCTCCTTCCTCTATGCCTTCTCCACTGACAAGACTCGCTGGGGCCGCCAACTTCTCAAGAAGTCGGGTTGACCTCAATGAAACGACTGGGAGGCCCGTTCCTAAACTTCTCACCAAGGGTGTAAACGAAGTGGAAAGGGTCTGTCGAGGAGGTTCGCCTTTCAGTTTGAGTGATCTGGTGGGCGTTTATGTTGTAACATGAGATGTGCGATCACCTGACCCAGAGGCCTCTCCTACCAGCCCGCATATATAGATGCAGTGAAGAATATGAATGGAGTGGGAATCGACGATAGGAAGCTTTTGGTGGGGAACCTCCGCTTTTCTAGGCCACAAGCATTTTCTCAACACTAGATGGCCTACAGTTGGAGAAGTTGTTGACGCTCATGTCACGCCTTCCCAAAGGCACGAAACATGGGAAAATCATCGAGCACTACCTTGTTGGACTTCTATACAAGGATCTGCCGCATCCCCCGGGCCCATATCTTGCGTTGCCCCCCGCAGGTACCATTCCGTGGCCTAAACCCGCAGGAGTAAAGTATGCCTATCGGCCTGCGAACGGATCGTACTACAACCCCCTCATACCTTCTCTGGGGATGGCTGGTATGCCTTATGCTCGTTCCGTCCCAACGAGCACAACAATCCCAGCCTCGCATCTTCCCGACGCAGCTACGGTTTTCGACACCCTCTTGCGCCGGGACCAGTTCGTTGCCCACCCTGGAGGGTTATCGAGCCACTTCTTTGCGTTCGCTAATCTGCTAATTCACACCGTGTTTTATACCAGTCACGCCGATTGGTCTATCAATGATGCAAACAGCTACCTTGACCTCGGCCCCCTGTATGGCAGATCTGAGGAGCAGGTTAACTCCGTTCGACGACTGGATGGATCAGGAAAGATTTGGAACGATACTTTCGCAGATCCCAGGTTGCTATCTATGCCACCATCTGTCGGCGCACTTCTCATCATATTCTCCCGGAATCACAACGTGAGTTTCCCACTCGTCCCAGGAGGGTGTTCCTCATAACAGTCCGTAGCATATCGCGGACAAGATGCTAAGCATTAACGAGAAATCTACTTTTTTACCCTTACCCATCGCTGATCCTACCGCGAAAACTGCCCAGGATGATGAAATTTTCAATCGCGCGAGATTGGTGAACACTGCGTTCTTCATGCAAGTGATTGTGCGTGACTATATTGGCGTAATCCTCGGACTGGTTCGAGACGGGTCGACGTGGAGGTTGAACCCGCTGGAGGTGACTACTGCCACTGCCACAATGTTTCGCCAGCCATTGAACTCACTTTTTCCAGTTCGCCAGAGACTTCGACCATTCTCTCATACCCCGAGGCGAAGGGAACGTCGTCTCTATTGAATTCAACCTTCTGTATCGATGGCATGCGTGCACATCTCAGCAAGATACGTCGTGGACGGAGCAGGTTTTCAAGAAACTGTTCCCGGGTAAGGAGTGGGATCAGGTAAAAAGTGTCAGTCTTTTCCGTCATTCTCTAACCCGGTAGTAGATTACCGTTGCAGAATTCCAAGTAGCAGCAGGCAAAGCCATGCTGCCTGGTCCCGATGTTAAAGCGTGGACTTTTGGAGGGTAAGTGGTCTCGTGAACCACATAGGGTTCGTTGCTCAAGCTCCCCAGTCTCGACCGTGGGCCAGACGGTTCTTTCGAAGATGCGGACATTGCGAACTATCTTCAAAGTGCAACGGAGTCGGCTGCATCTGCGTTCAAGGCTCGCGGAATCCCCAGTGTCCTGCGAGTAATTGAAATCATGGGAATCGAACAGGGGAGAGCGTGGGGAGCGTGTTCACTAAACGAGTTCAGGAAGTTCGTTGGTCTCAGACGTGGGATCATTTTTTATCAGATCGCAACCAAACGGCTGACATGCCTGTGTAGCCTACGAGAGCTTCGAGGAATGGAACCCGAACCCCGAGATCTATCAGGCTGCCGCCAACTTGTACCAAGACATCGATCACCTGGAACTACATGTATGAGCACTCGTCCATCCCACCTCTAGTCTACTCAAGTGCTTACAGGTTGGCCTACAAGCTGAGGAAACTAAGGTTCCAATGCCTGGGGCTGGCCTCTGCCCCGGATATACGATTTCAAGAGCAATTCTCTCAGATGCTATTTGTCTTACGAGGGGCGATCGCTTTATGACGACGGAGCTCACTCGTACGTAGATCTGTCGACGTGCATGATATTAGACTGACGAAAGCGCCGTGTAGCGCCCAACTTGACCACCTGGGGATACAATGACTGTCAAGTCGATGAGAACGATGGTTCATTTGGGGGGATGCTGTCTAAGCTCCTCTTCCGCCATTTACCAGAGTACTACCCACCGGGCTCTGCATATGCTCATTTCCCATTCATGGTGCCGGAAACTATGCGCGAGTACATTGGGAAGCTGGGCTGCTCATCGGAGGACGATTACACTTGGACAAGGCCAATTAAAACACCCCTTGGGCTGGGGAGCATCGAGAATCGCGTGCAGAAACTTTTTCCTTATCCACTCGTCAGCGTACGTCCACGCAGCCGTGCTCCTAGATATCCAACTTACTGCGATATAGGTGAAGAAGCCATTGTTCTCAAGCAGGGAAGTGGATCACTCCGCATACTCGTTCTTCAATATTACGAACAGATTGATTGAGGAAAGGTTTGCGTTGGATCTCGAATCGACGACGCGGCATTTGAACATCGTTGGAGATGTTGTGAATCTTGTTCCAATTTATTGGATTACGGAGGAAATCGTGAGATTGTAATTTCCCAACACCTCCATGCCGCTAACGACGTGGAGAAGGTAGATCTATCTATAAGTACTCCAACAAATCTTAGAGGGGATGTCGATCCGAAGGATGTGTATAATGCCTTCTCAGAAGTTGCTGAGTACGTTTGACTTGAGAGGATTGGGCCACACGAAGCTGACCCAGTGACATTCTAGTTATATATTCGCGAACGTCGACAGTTCAAGGGACTGGGCATTACACAAAGCATCCGCTGAAACCGTCCACAGGTTCAGCTTGCTGATCGAAGTGCTCCTTCGGGACTCAGCGGACGGGCTGGTACGTGACCCTTCGCTCCTGTGCTACACCGACGCTCAGTTCCCATATCTCCCAGTTCAACGCGTTGAAGTGTTTTCCGAAAATAAACCCTTCGGAGCCTGATTCTCTGATGAGGCGTCTGAGCAGAGTGTTCGGTGGGCCCAAGAGCGTGGCTGCCAGCGTGTTCATGGAGACAGCAGCCACTGCCGCCTTATACTCAAAGGCAGTCGCTCTCGTCATCAATTACATCTTCAATAATTCGAAAGTGAACGGCGTTCACAAGAACCTTCATCCAAGGGATGTGAGGGGCGACGGAGAAGTGATTTCGTTGATCAGAGAAGCACTGCGTAAGAAGCTGGGATTCCATGCATGGCAACCCACTTCTAATCATCGTGGCTGCAGACCTCCAAGACCTCGGTCATTATTGGGACAAACAAATCCTCGGTGTAAGACCGACCGAGACTCCTCTAGAGGATTACGGGTAAGGTTTTGTCTTCTCGGATAACATGATTCTGACTCTTTGCAGGTTGTTGGATCCCGCGTTCTTCGAAAAGGTCCGTATCTAGGCATTCCGAACTTGATGAACTCGTGCGGATTTTTAAACCCCCTGTTTCAGACGACAGTTGAAATTCTCCGAGCTGTGTTTACCCGCGACGACCTTGTGAGACGACCCAACCAACCAGCCGACATGGGAAGGTGATTGACAGCACACTCCTATTTACCTGATGAATTGCTTCCTAACTGCACTACCGTGCATTAACCTTATAGCTTCAACAATCAGATCACGAAGAACCATGCCATACAATCGTACCTCGACGATCGGGGGCGGGTAACACCCTGGCCCAGGACCCTCATCATCCACTTTGATGGTCACCACGCGCCTGCAAAACGAACCGTCACATATCCATGACTCTCTGAACAAGCGCTTTCGAATGAACCTGGGACGCGAGCGACATTCATCATCCAATAATTCATTTTCACAACTGACGATTGCGTACAACTTACACACCTGACCCACATTTCGCGACGCGACACCCTGAATTGTTTCCTCCCTCGACGCATTCCAAAACCTATCACATCATGTATCTGAAATAGCGGACTCCAATTAGACCTGTTCACGCCCCTTATATAAGTACATGAGGAGTGAATGGTGATGGGCGAGTACTCGTGCGTGTCGAAAACTCGTATTGTAAAAGTGTCACTGCGCCTTTTTAGCCTCCTCTAAACGCCTCTGATCTCTGCGTTCTCGACCCTTGGTAATTAGAGCTCTCGGTTCTAAGTTGGCAAACAGATACTTGCAACCGTTCTCGATGAGCCAGCAACCGAGGTAGTCAACGACCATCATAGCGGTTAACTTGGTCTTGAACTATAGGCATAACAGTCAGCATGTGGTCGCACCCCGAGACTCGATACACTCACGTGGCCCTCCATCTCGACGATCTGCAACCAGCGGTTGAGCTCTGGCATGAAGTCGGTTGAACCAGAGAAGGCAACAGCGGCAGCTCCAACCAACCCCCAGTAAAGAGCAGGGTTCTCCCTGATTCCCTCACGGAAAGGTCGGCCCTGGTAGTTGATCGCAAATGTAGAAACTTGTTGCGATAGACCGAGAAGGTAAATGGCGGTGTTAAGCAGGGAAGGCTCGAACTTCGCCTCCAAGTCGATTATCTCTCGTCTGTGGACAGGGTCAGTTTTACGAACGGAAGGGTAGGGAGAAGACATACGGTTCCAGAAGATGTGACAAGTTGGTGATGTATACCATGGTCGCGATGTGGAGCGCGAACTGAAGCAGGACCGAAAGCAAGACGTAAAAATTGAAGATGTTCCCGAGTGGCCTTTCCCGTGATAACTTCTCTACCGGCTGAGGAGATATTCATTTAACGACAGTTATATGAGTATGATTGTGTCCTTACCTTGGCCCGAGAGATGCACAGGAAGCATACGGACATGAGCATTCCGGTGATCGTGATCTGGTAATCGCCAAACTTTATTCCATCGAGGTACTGCACGCTAAGACTGTACGCTGTAATCAAACAGTTCAAGGCGAGGATCTTGTACATCTGGATGGTGGCAACGAGGGTGCATCGTCCCTGCCTGATGATCGAAGTAACTGGAGAAAACAAGGTCAGTTTGGGTTCAAGATTAGCTTGATAAAAGCACAGAACGCACTCGCAGACACATTGGAAAGTTTACTGGTGAAAGGAGCGGCACAGGAAGCGTCACCAAGCTTGATTTTTGGGACTTCTTCGTCACCGTCCATCTCGGCGAGTTTATCCGTAATAGAGGCCATGTCGAATTTCTCAAGCGGATTTTTCTTCCTAGCATTTTGCTGATCAGCGATAGCTTTTTGTTGAGCAGCCACGACATCGGGGTACATGTGCGCGATGGCAGGCGGAACGGGAGGAGGTGGTTGATTGAATCGAGCAGAAAGGTTGAGTTGAGTCTCGTAAACCTTTTTGATCCGCTCCAGCCGATGGTGCTCTGCGATTTTTTGGAGGTCCTCTGGGGTGCCATCGAGGAGGGCAACACCAATATGGGCCTGCTTCAGCGCCCCGACGTCATTGGTACCGTCTCCAGCCATCAACGTGGTATATCCGAGGGCCTTCAAGCTCGTCAAGATGAATTCCTTCTGCGAGGGTGAGACGCGAGCATAAACCCAGCAGTTCTGAACGAGATGGTTCCAAGCCTCGGGTCGGGTTTCATACTGCTTGAGGGCGGAACCGGTGATACAGATATCGTATCGGTCAAAAAGGGTCAGATCGAGAGGCTCGTCGGGGTTTACTGTGATGATCTTCGTTTCGTCTACCGTCCTCCACTCAAGATCACCAGGATGTCTTGGGTTCTCTTTCAAGTCCAAAATCAGCGCATCTCTGTCCACGATTTCCACGTCCGTGGCAACGTGGACAGCCGTCAGAGGGTTATCCCCAGTAATCATGATGCACTGTTGGGAGCGTAAGTATCAAGGATGCGCCGGCAGGGAAGTTGAGCCTACCCGATGTGAGGAGTCAATAAGCATCTTGAGGGAATCTATAGCATCTGGTTTCAAGGGGCAATGGAAAACGAGGAATCCGGCAAACGTCAGGCCGCTCTCGATCTCATCACGAGCCAGTTTGTTAATCTGTAGATAGGTCAAGTGTCGGGCACTCTGGTTTAGAACACGTTTCACGCACTGCAGCAGTAGGTAAGGCGCGCATTTGCTTGAACCCGAGAGCGAGAACCCTGCTTCCACGTCTCATAAACCACTTATAAGTCTCGTCGTAGTGCTCGGGAACGACGGATAGCATGGTCTTGATCGTCTCGGGGGCTCCTTTCACGGCGCCGATTAATTCTCCTGAAGGTAGAGCGGAAACCGTGGACATCCGCTTGAGAGCAGATGAGAAGTGGAATCGACGCCGGATGGTCAATTTGATGCCATGTGGAGCATCACTCTTCAAGGGGGTAACCGAATCGCCTATGGGGGTTAGTTAGGCCTGGTGAACCGATCCAGGGAATTTGTCTTATTCACCGTTACCAACGGTCCACTTCATTGAATCCAAGGTAGTCTTCTCCATGGGATCACCAACGATAGTACCGTCATCGAGCTTGACGAGTGCATGGGCAGCGGCCAACGTCAGGACAGTCTCCCTTCCCACCTCCTTCACGTCAACCAAGACCTTACCATCGGGACTATGGCACGGTCAGTCAGAATTGAGTAGCACCTCTATAATGCAAATATACCTGACGCCAGCCACCCCCTCCAAGACAAGGTCCGTGGCCGTGATTGTGCCCGTCTTATCGAAACAACAAACATCAACTCTTCCTGCAAACGGTATCCGGAAAGGTTCTGTGCAAAAGATTGCTGTATTGGCAGAATGAGTGATGGGATCATCTGACACGAAGATAGAAACTCACCGAACTTCGACAGAGCGACCAGAGATGCATTCACAGCCAAGGAAAGTTCCATGGGAAGCTCAGGAGGAACAACGCTCGTGATAATCAGGATACAATCGAGGAGGAGCTTTGATTTCTTCAAGTTCCTTTCAAGACCTTTGACGACATAAGCGATTTTGGCGCTAAAAAAGGGTCGAAAACGCACCTTTTGTCCATACATACCAGCTAGCAGCGACAGCGAAAATAAGTAGGAAGCCGATGAAGAGGAAAGACTCCATATTATTGGCGGAAACCCGCTCGGTGGAGAAGATCATCGTACGGACGAGTTGACCCTGGGACGTTCCGAAACCAGTGCGTTGGACAACTCCGAGACATCCGCCATCAGGGGTCGACTGGCTACTCCTGGCCTGTAGAACCTTGGTACCGCTGAAGAGCATAGCGGTTTTATGAGCAGAGTCGACGTCGAGTTCCTCAGCTTCGTCAAGGAATTCTATCGACTCTTTCAAAAGTGGGGTGGACTCTCCGGATAACATAGCTTCGTTGACGATGCAAGTACCCCTGATAAGTAGGATGTCCGCAGGGACGGTGGTTTCGGTCTGGTGCCGTGCTAAGGCAGGATTAGGAAAGCCCGTAAGAGAAAAGGGGGGAAGCATCTTACCAACGGAAACTACATCTCCTGGAAGGAGTTCGTCGGTTTGAATGGTTACCCATTTACCACCACGCATACATTGGATAGGGAACGGGGCAACAGCCATGGTACGGAACTCAGTCAGGGTTTTCAGTCGCTTTGGAAGAAAAAATGAAAAAGAGAGAATTAACACAGGGTTCTCGGGTATCACCAGGAAAATCCGTACCTGCCACACAACAGTGCACTCAAACACGACGAGCATGAAGAGAGTGAAGAGGCTATAATACCAATACTCGTCCAAACACCAAAGGGCGACGCAGAATATTTGAAAGACAAAGAACGGTGCGGTGGCATGTTCCAAGAACAGTTCCGTGAAGGTAGGGATGGGGATATCAAACTCGTTCTTTCCAAACTGCGTGATAAGCTCTTCGGCATTCTTCTGCGTGAGTCCCTTGGGATTCGCGAAAGTAGAGACAGAGGGTTTGTCGGTGCACGGGTAAGCCAGAGGACTGAAGGTGATCGGGTTTGAGCTAACGACAACGTAGGTGTCCCTTTGATATTGGAATGTCCAGGTAGAAACGTCGGATGGATTCTTCTTGATCAAGGGGACAATATCACCCTTCCCTCTGTGTGGTGCAGGTACGATTCGTATGCAGTCTGCAGCTTGTGGTGTACTCGCCTAGAAATGGTCAGCGCATGCCAGAAATACATGAGTTTTCGCGCATACATTCGAGGAGGTGATCCAAGCCCGAGCAGCAGTACTCCATCTCGTCACAAGAAAGCTGAGAGCATGCCCGGCCCCGAGGGAAACGCACGCAAGGAAGGTCCACTCTTCGCTCTGGATCCAATCATCATACTTGACGTAGTATGCATAGGCAAGCAGTGGGTACAAAGAGAGGAAGGGGAAGGTATACAGATGCAGGTACCATGGAATTGCGGTTTGGAGGGTTGCCCAGGATATTTCTGACGACCGAATGTCGACGCGAACCCTAGACAGCGACTGTGAGAAGCGTTCAGTGAACGGCGAAGCGGAGGTTTACATTATGAGACTGATATAACACCCCACGTCAGCGGTTCGTCACGTCGATAGCGAAGGGGAAGAACACACTTCGTATGGAAAAATTAAGTTGAGATATGCCTCAGTGTATCATGGAACACGAGTCGACCTTGACTCTCTCTATAATCGTTGTGGAGGTTTGGCGCGATCTACGTGGTTTTCGATTTGGACGCAGAAGAGTGAGAGGCCGACCAGCCGCAACGGAGACACCTGGACTGTCACGTGCCGCCGCTGTCATTCTTCGTGCCGTGAACCGGCGGTAATCTCTCTTCAACCTTCGCGCTTCAATCGAGCACCAACGTCGAATGCGACCCTGGTCAGATCTTCGCCTAGCTCACACGTTTGCCTCACGTTTGCCTGGTCCCGGACGGCTTACGATGACGAACACAGCTCGTCACTTGCTGGAGTGCGGACCATCCGATTGACCCTCCCGACATCACGATGGCATACCCGTTTGTGACGGCAGTCAACCATGCGAAAACCTGCACCCACCAGAGCCGATTTTTTTTCACCGCACAAAACAAGTACAAAACTCCGGCGCCACCGGGAACGTTCCCTGGTATAGGACACACCGGTGGGTGATAAGAGTGTGCGACTGGGGATGCGAGAAACAGTAACCGTTTCTGGCTGCCTCGAGGTCGCAACGATGCAGGTTCCACCTGGAACGAGGCATGAATGATGGTGTGCGTTTACCCACACCCTGGTGTGATTGTTCTAATTTTGAATGGACACCATGGTAAGAACATAGCTACCCTTCCTCCCTCGAGATTTACATTGTGTTGTAAAGAGCTGAAAGGTGACCGAGAAGCGCTAGGCGGGTGAATGCGTTGATACCACGCGCGGCGTCTGCGCCCTGTTAGCACAACGTTCCTGAACGGCCGGTTGTGTGGTGACGTTCCCCCGACAGGCACAGGGCGCGCATCGTGTACAAACACGCCAACAAATTTCCGTTCCGATTTGTCTGATCGGCATGTCCGTGTCCCTCAAAAACTCGACCCACGGGAAAGTTGCCCCTCGTTCCGTCCATTCCCTCCCCAATAATGGCTGGCCACCTCCTGCTCGCTGTTCTCTCCTTCCTTGTATATTTTCATGCCGCCTACTCCGTCATCACAGCGCAGCAAATGTTGGGAGCAGTCGCCCAGTTCTCCAGTGACTTCACCTGGCCTCGCATAGAACAGATTGCGTAGGTACTCGGTTTTTAGGATTCGGCAGCCTCGTGTCTTACCAAACAACAGTGCTGAGATCAACTACACTGGGTTTACTCCTGACGGTATGTCCACGCTTCCTACACGGGGCTCGGCAGTTCTCTCACCGACAACATCCACAGTCATAGGAAGGGTCGATGGTGTGTTGGTGCCCTCCCTGATACGCGGTCGCACTACTGACCCCGAGAATTAGTCACAAATTCGTATGAAGGCAGGGAGTTGAATACTGAGGTTCACACTATCGTCCATCACTTACGTTGCGCGTTCTCACGCCGTTGCGTAGTATATCTTTGGGTTATTTGCTTCCGTGGGGAACATCAACACTACGAGGCTCCTAGGAGTTCCAGGGAATGCGACAATCACGTTGGCAATCCGCCTCTTGCACATCCATTGGCGGCGACTGACCTATACATTCATTACAGGGAATTAGCCATCAACCCTCCCATCATCTCGTTCAGTAGCCTCCGCAGCTTTGATTGGGGTCCTGTTACAATCCCCATCCAGACCGACGGTAAGGTGCAGTATCAGAGGATAAATCGAAAAGTTGTCTTACAGCGAGGCTACAGTGTGGTTCCTGTTTGACAATGCTTCTGGATTGATCGCCCAGTATGACATCACTTTTCGGCGCCTTGAGTGGGCGTGGGACTACATCAAACCGTTCCTCCAGCCCCAGCTGGAGCAAGAACTCGGATCACTTGCCGGCAAATGCAAGGACGTTGATGGCCTCATGCATCTTCGAGCAGCCATAGACATCTGTCAACAGCATGAAGTTTATTGCACTGGTTCTCTCCAGCAGTACAACTCTACTCAAGCATGTCTGGATTTTGTCTACAATCAAACACCAATGGGGAAGGTCTATGAGTGGGGTGGTGATACCGGTGAGTAATTACCCTTACCCTATAAAATTTCTGTGCTCATAATCATTCCGTGCATACATAGCCATGTGTAGATACATCCATAAAGGTGACATAACGCCCATAGTTTTCGCCAACGCCAACGTCCAATGCTCATCCCTCACCAGGCATGATCCCATATCGTCCCCAGGTCCATTGTCCGCACATTGGGTATGTTCTCATCAACTCGTCAGATTCATGCATTAATACCAGGAATAGCCCCTCAGGAGGTGGAATGTGCATAAAGCGCAATGTTTGTGTTCCCTTCTCGCTCGCACCCGGCCATCACACTGATGCCTCTCTCAACAGTACATTAACGAAACAACACAAAATTTGTATCCGATTCCATTTTTGCCATTGGCGTTGGGTTAGACACTCGCAACGCCCCTCTTCTCCCTCGCGTTCTCCTGCACTCCGTGAAGCTTGATGCTTCGGACAGTTTTCTTTATGATTTCTCACGAACATCTCCACGAACTCTAAGCACCCATGAGTGACTCTACGATCTCCAATGACTCGTGTACCTCGTAGCATCCTTGATCTTTTCTGTAATTTCTTTTACTTAGATAATGCAATCTAATCAATGAGGACCCTGGGCAGGTCCTCATTTCGCATCCGGGAGAGCCCAGGGCTGTATGGTGCTACGGTAGGCAGGATGGCCACGGCCGAATTCCGCGCGATAACCTGCGATAACTCTTGCATTAGGTAACGTGACCTGATTGACTGCGGCTGCCGGCAAAGTCCGATGGGACTTTCGGCCGTGCCTCCCCACTCATTTTTTTATTTTTATGGTAGTATGCACCCTGATACAGTTAGTTGATTTCCTGTTTTGAGTCACCTGAGAGCCTCTTCTATTTGTGGAATGGAGTTTTTCTCTTCCAAAAATTGCCTCGACGCCTGGTGGCGAGATTAATCGGACTTTAAATTTGGCGGCCGCAGGGTTTAAGGTCCGATCGGTGACAGCCGTGTCGCGCCGCGACTCGGCAACCCAGGATAAGTTCTCTGAAAATAGGACCCAAGTTCGAGAGTCCTATAAATATTTAGAATACAGATTTCGTACTGAGCTATCATAAAATTGGGTGGGGACTCTGGGAGACCAGGAGCGCGGCCGAAAGTCCCATTACTATGGCCATAGAACTTTGCCAGCAGGTTACCTAATGCAAGTTATCGCGCGGAATTCAGCCGTGGCCATCCCACCTACCGTAATGGTGCCATTGTAATTGTGATTACTCCACGAAGACTGCATTCTCAGCACGATAGGTAGTTGGTTTACCCTCACGTTGGATCATCCAGTGCTGAGCGCGAGTTGAAAGTTGATGCACGATGCATGATCTCTGGGGTTTCTGATCACAGTTCCGCCACATAAAATCCGGCATTGGCCGCGCCAGCGCCCTCAGCAATGGCGGCTGTGTCCTCATTATAGTCGCGCATGGGGCCTCGACTGCAGCTGTTGCAGGCGCCACAACCATACTAGCCCAACTTTGGTTGTGGCTATGGGCTAACAGGACTATTAGTCCTCCCAAAGCCTTTCTATGGCCCCCACGCCGTTTTGAGTCTCTTCAGACCCTGGAGGATCAGTGCCCAGACTGGATCCCTTCGGCTGGGCGTTGGCTGTGAAGTTCCAAGACACACCAGCCCCCATCGTCCCGAGCACCGGTTGGTAAGGTAACGTTGAGGTGGCTTACCGCCGAATAGATCGAAGCCAGCGAATGATCTCCTACGTATGACCCAGGTATGACCATAGCGCCACGTCCTCTGTTTCATGCCATTTTGCCAACGTCGGTTATCACGCTCTGGCGCCGTCGCAGGTCCTTGCTTGGAGACCGACAAGAGCCGTCGATGCCGTTAATCGTGTTCTCTGGTCCCCTTCGTTGAATTGCTGACTACCAGTGGTGAGTCACCGGTATGCTCACAGCGGTTTATGCATTGTAATGTAACTATCAAACACAGCGACAGGAAGTTTATGAATGAATGGACTCGCGATGAATGTCTCGTGTTTCGACAGGATATCTTTGGATGGCACACATGAAGAAGGCTCATGTATTCATTCGCGTGCTCACTGCAAAGAACCGGATGGATAATTTATCCGTTGTCACGAAGTCTCTTTGGGTCGAACGAAGATCCAGGTAACTGCTTGATAGGTCGTCATCAAGCACGAGTCAGCCACGGATACCAAGTGCACCGCATACCTGTCGCGGTCAACAGATGTTTAGAACAGTGATGCCGGCTGTGATGTTCAACCTGGGTAACGGAGGTGGGCGCCCCACCGACTCCCATTGATGGCTGAAGCACTTCTTTGACTGACGTGGGTGTGATCTCCATAAGAACCACACAGGGAAATCTAATACCCCTCAGATTTACCTCTGGGTGGGCTGTTCAGTCGCGTTCGTGGGCAAACGTCAGAGAAATCCTGTAACCGTTGGACCTTGACGTTGATCCGCCAAGCGCAAACGCTCATCTCATTCTCCAGGCCTCCAGAAATGACTCCCCTCGCCTGAGGCGAAGCTTAAAGGACCGCTGATTATGGGCCAATCTCGTCTTCTAGACCTGACCTCGATCGGATATAACGTTCCAGTCAGGCATCGAAACGGCATCTAGAAGAAGCACGAATGGAAATGTGAAAATCGCGAAGATTATCAATTTATTTGCGAACCGTTAGAGGGAGTGATTCCCGCTCATGGCCCACTTCGCGTTATGAAACCGGGTCCTCGTGTCCGAGAGTGGAAATGAATAATATAACCAACGAAGGCGAAACGAGAGCCAAGGATTAAAGGCCATTCATGGTGTGATGGCTCTTGTTGGTCTGCGGCGGTCGCAGACGCGATTTGCCAATAGCGGTGTGGTTTGGAGGCCCACCAGTAATCCAGGCATGCCCATGGTTTGGAGGGGGAAATCGATGCCTTTCTCTTGTAGATGAGCCCGTTTCATCCAAACGATAAGAGTTGAGGGATCTGTGCCATTGAAGCCCCTGAAGAGGAAGCGGGAGGACGGTGAATGAGGAATTTGATCGAAGCCACGTGGATCAGCATTTCTTCTCAAAGACCATCTTTGACGAACAATGGCCTGCGACGTGACGACGCCGATATAATTCGGACCATACGGCCATTGTTTATTGTAGTTTGCTACGGTCCCTATTTGAATTCGCTTCAAGATCTTTTGTCTCATCGTCCGCCCAGCCTCCACGCACTGAATCATCGATCATCCATTACGCCCTCACGACTACTTATAATAACCCCCCTGCCTTTCACCGGTCTGTTTTCATTGTACGCTTTGCACCATCCCCTTTACTTCCTCACAGTGAGTCTTGACAGTCTATCCCCCTCCATCCGCAACCTCTCACGCGCACATCCTTCTTCCATCAGCTTTACACAGCAGCAACTACCATGAGCCAGAGCTACTTGCCACCACCACCAACATCGAACCACCTCGACTTTAACCAAAAGTCCCGGTTAATCAAATCTACTAGAAAACTGGGGCAGGTCCTTGGTACCACACCCTATCTGCTTGAAACCACTGCAGAGATTCAGCTCTCGTTCCTTCCCATTGAGTCGCGCACCAGCTCCCCGACTCCTTCCTTCGCCTCCACCTCCTCAGCCGAGTCGGTCAAGTCACTCAAGCGGTCACGCCGCCAAGCCTCGATCTTTGGATATCCCGCGATGGTTCATTCGGCTTCATCTTCCACTTCATCCCTCTCACTCCCAGGCAACATGTCTTCATCCTCCGTGGATCTGCCTTCCACCCGCTCTATCCCTGCGCCTCGCCGGTCCAAGGACGTCCACCGTCCACCTCCCCTCGTTCTCCACCTCAACCCTGTGCTGGTATCTCCGGATGACCACCGTATCAAGAAACCCCAACTCAGCCCACTTACCTCTCCTCCGACTTTCGACATTGATGACTTTCCCCTGAGTCCAATGACCCCAAACTCCAACGCCCTCTTCCACCAGAAGAAGGAAGTGGACGCAAAACGTAAGAAGATGAGCAAGATTAACCGTACCTTCGGCGAAAACGTTCCCTCTGAACTCATCTTCCCCGTTCCGATACACCCTACTCCTTTGGCCACTGCTCGGCCAACCCCCGCGGTCAGGAACCGTCGCAGCATGTCCGTTAGCACCGCCCAAGTGTGGTCAACCGGTACACAGGGTTGGGTCGGAGAATGGAACAGAGGAAATATCCGGGAAGTCCAGGCACAGTTGAGACAGCTCAAGGCACGCTAGAAGGGTCCTAGTCACGTCCCGGTTCCCTTATGATCATCATGCCTGTTATGCCCCGTCCTCCACTTGGACCTCTTGGTCAGGCAGCGCCTACCGTCCGTTATGGTGTACTCCAGTGGTACCTGCGATACCTTGCTTATCCTTATTTCAGCTTGTAGCCTATTGCGCCCTTGTAGGAACCGTATGTAAGATAGTGAACACCCGTTGCCTTAATCTGTATGTACCTGCTATGTGATCGATGCTAACTTCAATATAATACAAAGATGTCTAGTCTATATGATGTCAAGGGGATACCTCAGCACAAACCTCCTGTTAGCGGAGGTGTCTTTACGGCGTAAAAGCTCGCGTTGCGTATCCTTTCTCCAAATTTCCAGAGTAGTATTGGGCTAAGGGCCTTCAAGTCAGGGGCAGCTACGATGGGGTCAAGGGAACTAATGTCACGCACGCGGGGACACCGATGACGAAGGCAACCGCCGCTAAAATCGTGTTGCCCAACCCATAGCCCAGGGATTTGTACAATTCTGGTGCAAATATGGGGAAACCGAAACCAGCAATTGACCGCAGGACGTAAACTGCGGCGAGGGCTACAAGCGTTAGGAAGCTCAGTCAGCGGTTCTTCGAGCGAATGAAGAAGCTGGTTCACCAGAAGCGGAATGCAGCGAGTACGAGTCTATAATGTACGTTTGAATGCCTTGGAAGACGAGAATGACCCCCGCCCCAACGAGGGTTAGACCCTACGTCCAGGGAAATCAACGGATTGAACCCAATAATCAGATCGCACCCACAACGTCCGCACCAATCCAATGCGCTTTATTCTCGACCGTCCATCCAGTGATCAATAACCCGAGCGGTATCAGGATTCCCGACGGGTAGAGGGCCACTGTGGCATCCAATGGGGATCAGGAAATAAGGTTCAGAGAAGAATGGAAGTTGAAGGGGAGACCTACACATCCGGAATTCTGGTTTCCCCGTTCCGTATTTGGCCTTCAATCTGGCGTACAGCTTATCCGTGACGGCTGCGGAGGTCTGCGATGCACCGGTGATACCGATTCCAAGTGCGATGTAATTCAGTCCGGCAATCCCGGGTCTCTCGTGGTACACCTCCCGGAAGATTGTCGGCAAGGTATTGAGGAAAAGATAGAGCAGTCCGTACACGAACATCGTGTAGAGACCAAGGATCTGGATAATCCACTCCCGGAAGAAGACGAACGGACGTGTGAGTGCCTTCTTGAACAATACTTTCCAACTGCCATAGCGCCGTGGTTATTGTCTAGAAAAGAAGCCCAGAAAGCGCTCGATTGACTTACTGTCTGTCCGCACTTGTGTAGATTGTTATGACTTCCTGTAATTGACACCCCTTTTCTGTATCACTGAGGACTTTTCTGATCATCTTCGCTTTGCGCTCCAACAGAACGGGTGCATACGCTACGAACGAGAGCAGTTAGTCACCTTGCATAATGTGGAGCTCGAAATACGTACTTTCGTTCAGGTACAGGAAACCTAATAGCTGGACAAAGCCGTCGAAAATGCTGGTCGACCAGAAAACCCATTGCCACGTCGACTTTTCTGCTATCCAAGAACCCGCCATCGGTCCAACCACAGGTCCGAGAAACGGGGCGAGGGTGTACAAACCCATCGCCATCCCCCGTTGCTCTGGGAGCCATGTGTCAGAAATCACGCCGCCACAGATCTATCAACCAACTCAACGAATCAGCTTTGAACAAAGCACACACGTGGGGTAATACGTACGGAAAGTGCAGCGCTGCCGCCTAAACCCGAGAGGAACCGGAAAGCGATCAACTCTTCTGTATTTCGTGCAAACCCACACCCCAGATTCCACGCTGTCAAGCGCAAACAAGTTAGTTGACCGTAATTCACATTGCCGAGATGTGAACGTTGAAAATGATATGAAAGAGAACACCATACCAAGATACCACACATTAGCGACTGGGAGGACACGGGACCTAGTTTGAATTGTCGATCAGGATCTGGTTTATCGGCACGAGCCGTAACTCAGTGACTTGCCTTCCGTAAAGCTAGTAAACATTTGCACAAAATCGGTAAGAGGTAAGCGTTGATTGCTGGCTGATAAACGTGTCCGCTGTCAGGATATATTTACCTCGGACATGGGACCAAAAACTAGTGGGCCCAGAGCTTGGTGAAACGACATCAACGTTATCAAACGATTCACTAGTAGATGCGTCCTACCTTGCGCCAAGACGAAGGCCGTTACGGTTATTGCGACCACCGGCTCGCTAGTTATCGCAAATTCTGCGGCAATTTGATTGCTGACTGGGGCCACCATAGAGGATGAAACGGGGCTAACGAATGCAAAGGCCGACACAATGGCGGTTGCACCCCATTTCTTTTTGAAGGACCAACTGCAATGAACGGAGGTCAGCCAACGACTGTCGCACGGAGGTCGTAAATCGACGGGACGAACTTACTTCTTGGGGTTAGATGGATCATCTGGGCCATCCCAGTCCACAATAAGCACGCCAGTATTTGTGCTTGGGGTGACGTTCGATGCGTTCGACGACAGCCAATCGTCGTGGTCGTGTGCCAGTGTATCCTTATTTGGCAACTCGCTGGCCGCCTCCGAGTTCCGAGAGGAGACGGATCCCTTTTGGTTGCAAAGCGTTTGGTCGCACATGAAAAGAGAGCTCCCTACAGAGGGGGTGAGAAGCAGAAGCAGCTGGGAAATCTTCTCGACCCAAGCCAAAATATGTGAATATGGCCATCATTCGACCTTGGATTTCGGCCGACAAGGACAGTAACAAGGATAAGAGTTTCTAGTTCCGTGAGCTCCAAACCCCTTGCCGTTTAAGCCTTCGGCCGACGAGGTAGCCGGTGAAAGACCACGATGTCCGAATCGAGGGGCGTTGGGTGAACTACCGAAAAAGCCGGGGGTCACAACTACCGCATGCTACGGAATCGGCCGTATCATGTTCAAGCCAGTCGCTTCATGCCCAAGTCAGTTGGGCCTCGTTCGAGTTCGGGGTCCGGTGGTGGCAGGGTTTTGCCGCAATCGGGACCCACTCTACTGCACGTAAACTGATCGGAGTTGAAATTCGCGGTTATGGATCCTTGTGGTTCGGGATCCCCCTTCCGATTTCATGAACCTGCGGCAGCACCCGAAAGCTGACCAGATCCCTCATCGTTTGCGCAAGTGCCCGATGACCGGAAGGAGATTATTATTATTTGAAATTACGCAGAGCGCCGAACTCAGCTTAATAATGTCGCAAAATCGTCTTTGGACCGGTTATTAGCGGTTTCGAAAGGGGTGGGTTTGCTCAACACCGAGAAAGTTTTGGGCGATGAAGGAGGAACGCCGCGCGGTGACTTTACTAGTGCACTTCGGGTCCCAGACGATGGCCACAGCCTCACAGATGCAATGAGGTCCAGTTGCGTTGATCACCGCAAAGATGGTCGAGGAGATTGCCGGCGCAAGAGATCCAGCCTCCAGGGGAGAGCATGAAGAATAAAGTGAGTCGTCAGACACTCTGCATGATTCCAAACGGGGATGGTACGTCCCAAGTGGCTAAATGGAAGGGAGAAGGAAATGGGTCGTGGCGTTCCTGGGCAGTTTTTACCTCGCATTAGGCCCGTGCTGTCATCCCGATAATGTTCATGGGACCGTGTCGGGTGTGGTCCGCAAAGGTGTGAGAGGTCCACGAGGAGATTCGATCACTTTCAATTTAGGTCATTCAGTCCTGAGGGCGGTCATCAATGACGTATAGCAGAGAGTGGCCTGTGTTTACCTTGACCGTGGGCGTGAAACGCGTTGGAGAACGAAACGCGCTTGAGGATGCCAGCGACGCAACATGAGCGGTAGCCCTAAAGAGTCTAAACCGGCAGGCAAAGGATCTTCGCGACGAGGAGAAACACGTCTGGGGAAAGGCAAATGAGCGAAGATCAGACTCGGCTGTTACAATGCAGTGGCTCGTTAACGTGCATTATGCGTTACACTCAACCGTCGTTCTTCGTGGAGATCAGCGTGTGGCGCGGGATCTCTTATCCACTGCTACCGCATCCACATTTGTAAATCAGGTAAAATGTATCACCGAGGCGAAAGTTTTCAGAAAAGAAACTATTCCGGAATGAAGGAGATCACAATACTGTCTGGCTAGCCTGACATTCGGATACTACCGAGTTTCACCCTTGGCGAGCCTGTACTTATTCACTCAGTCCATCCACTTTCTATTATGTGCGCGGTGCTGTGGGATAGCCGGTCTCCATTCGGACGGGTCCGCCCGGTCAGATTTGATGTAGATGGGCCGAGACAAACTAGGCTACTTCTTGTAGCTCGTCAAGGTCCTCGAAATATAAATCCCTTGACTATGCATTCCTTCCCTCACCACTCCTCCTCCTCCTCCTCCTCACAATGCCCAACGGGTGAGTTCCCTTCACCTCTTCCTCTTCCGCCGCTGACCACCTCTCCCTCCCCCACTCAGAAACGTATTCGTGCGTCTTTACCTCACCACTCCATCCGTTCCCCGAGCTAACGTTAGTCCGCTCGCAGTTCGATGTCACTATCGACTCCAGGCCCGCCGGACGGATCGTCCTCAAGCTCTATGATGATGTCTGCCCAAGAACCTCTCGCAACTTCCGCGAACTCGCGACTGGAGAACGCGGCTTTGGCTACAAGGGCAGCCACTTTCACCGCATCGTCCCCGAGGTTCGTCACCCGTCACGTCACTCGCTCTCCGCCGCTCACAAACTCCTCCAGATGATGATTCAGGGTGGGGATCTCGGTCCAGAGCGTGACGGCACTGGTGGCCATTCGATCTACGGACCCAGTTTCGAAGGTACAAACACCACTTCCCCGGACCGCGTGTGCTTGACCTCTTTCGTTTTTCCAGACGAGTCGTTTCGCTATTCACACAACCGCGGAGGGCTGCTCTCCATGGCTAACAGGGGCCCTGATACCAATTCTTCACAAGTACGTGCTACACTGTGACTCTGCGTTTGACTCATCGCTCACCCGCCCTCTTCTTCACTAGTTTTTCATCACCACCAATCCCTGCACATGGTGTGATAAACGGAACGTCATTTTTGGCGAGTGCATTGAGGGGATGGATGTGGTCCGAAAAATCCAGAGCTACGCCAGCGACGATATTCGCCGACGCCCAAGCGTTCCTTGCGTCATCGACCGTTGCGGTGTCCTCCCCGAGTGATTCCATGATTTGTAGAACTCATTATATTATTTTGGTCAGATTAACTTGTCATCCGTATCTATTTCCGCACTCTGTAATCCGGGGTACGAGCCTGGTTTGATGCAATTCATAGTTCTACTAGTTGTTCCCCACAGCCGATCGGTGAGCGTCGGCCTCTCGACTAGGCGTTAGAGTGAAGATTCCATCTGGAAGGTAAAATTGAACAGACGATTTGGTACACCTACACTGAGGTACTCTATCGGAAAAGACGGGTCAACACCGGTGCCGAAATGCGTGCCATTCATTATGTCGTCACATAAACAATGCGGTCGGGTCGCGGGAGCTATACAACTGAGACATAGACCGATAAGGATTTTTGCCCCAAATCACAGCTGACTTTTCCTCATCAGGTTCCGCCGGATTCTCCTCTTCCCCCCACCTAATCCTTCCGTTTTGCCCCATCTGAGGTACGGGACCTTTGTCATTTCGACGCCCGCCACGTCCCCATCGTTCTCCGCGCGGAAGTCCAGCATCCCCCAAACTGGTACCTCAATCTCACCCTTGATCAAGACTCGACAGCGGCATAAAACTTCCGGTGGGACTGGCGTGATCAATTGCATCCGCGTAGCCGAAAGTGATCGGATGAGTGCGAGACCCAAGCAATTTGACGAGAAAGGAGACGGAGGGGATGTTCCTTGTTGGTAGAGTGAATGTACGCCTCCGCCCGCCTTCGGTGAGTGTGTGACGTCTGCTTCGAGGGATTCAACAAGAGCGACAACGGCGCCATTGAGAACGTTCTGGATCTCTGAGACCACAACATCTTCCATTCCGGGAGTTGCGAGAATAACCTTATCAAATGCGACAGACGCACAGACGTCGTACGGGACCTTGGCGCAGAGCGGGGTTTCTGTTTCCCATCGCCGGGCCGCGTGGTTGTCACCCTGGACAGACAGGCGCACTGTGTGAAAATAGGACAGAAGAGATAGCGCTCTGAGCTCCGCTGGCGTGTGGGAACTTCCGGTAAAGGGCTGTGTGGGCGGCAGATGACGTCGACGTATCCCAGGGTTAGGCGTTGGGTGGAATGATCCGAAATTGGAATTATGATTAAGGTTTTCGAATTCAAAAACGTCAGAAGGTTCGACCATATCTTCGATCTTCTTGTTCAAGTCCGCTCCGAGGCCCTTCGTCCACCCCATGGTGTTTACTACAAGAGGGACGACTTCGGTAATCCGCGTGTCACCAGTCGGCGGGGCGGTGGGAAACTCGAGCTCTTGCTTGTACGTTTCAACCAACGCTTGTATTGCGCTCAAGTAATGCGTGGGAGAATTCCGTGGCGTGGGGGAACCGATGAAATGTGCCGCATGTGGGGTGATTAGGTGGGCGAATGAAGGGCCTAAGGAAATTCATTGACCTGAAACCAACTCGTTATGAAACCTTCACACACCGAAAAGGGGCTTCGAGATGACGGTCAATGCCACCATTCCACCAGGTGAAAACTCTGATTGGCCGAGGTCGCAGTCGAGGACTGCGACTTGGGCAAACCTAATAAAAACATATTTCAGTGTTGTGGCGATCGCGCAGTATCAGAAACCCCTACCGCGTCGTCAGTCTGTTCGACAACATCCTTGCAAACGTGCTTTTCCCAGAAGACTTTGGACCTGTGACCTGGCATATGATTGGCCGGAAAACTGCGGCGTTACCTTCTTCTAGGCGAGAGCACGCATCAAGGAGGTTAGAAGCTTCCTGGTCCCAGGTTTTTGGGAGAACGAATTGCTGGATGCTTCGTTCTTCTTGTGTCCACTTCCGGGTCATTGAATTTTTTGATTTTTGGAGGCCTAATGAAGCACGCACCATGTGGACACGTACACCGCGCACCCCGAGATCAGCAGCGGAATTGGACAGCTGGAACATGCTTTCGAACGTCCGCATAACACGACCTAGACCTTCTATTCCAGTGGGGTGGGCGCGAATCACTATAACAGCGTGGTCGGGTGAGATCCAGGGTCGTAACCTGCCAGGCGCACGGCTGATCAGCGGAGAGGCTGGGTCTGTGTTTCCAAGCGACTCAATGCAAGGGATAGGGGAGAGTTTGGGTGAGAAGACAGCGTGCGAAATGGCCGAGCACACCAAGGTTACACCCATAATCGTGACGGCGCCCTGTAGTACCGTTAGCTGATACACCCCTGTGAGGGTGATGTTGGAATGAGCGGGGAGGATTATGGCGGTGGCCGGCTCTTCAAGACCAACCAGCGCGAAGCATTCTTCGGGGGTAAGACGAAATGTGTTGGTGCCAATCTCCACAGAGAACGTCGGAGTCGTGGGCGCGGGAACAGAAGCGCTAGCAGCCTGGGCACCACCGACTTCTGTTTCCATTTCTTCGTCCGACGAATCGAGGAAAGGCTGGCTGGGCGACCACGCCCGCCGAGGTTGCACGTGTACCTGTGAGAGAGGCTCCTGATCCGATAACGAAACGTCGTCATCCGTTAACGAGCGCGAGCCAGGTTCTGGTACGTCGACCGGGGCGTCGAAATACCGAACTTTGTCCTCGATTTTTCGATCATCCGCCTTTTTTCGTCGTTGTTGCTCTGCATCATTTCCGGGAACAGATTCTGGTTTGCGTTTACGCGGTGAACGCCTAGGAGCGTGACCCGGTGCGGGAGACTGAAGATCAGGGTTGGCGGGCGTCAGGGATGAGGCAACTGGCTCTTGCACGCCAGAGGCGGCCGCCAGCCGCACTTTTCGAGCGTGAAACGCGCTCAACATGAGATGAGCTGTCACGTGATTGATTGACGATCTCCCTCCCTCCCTTCCCACCATCTTGGTACTGAGATGTCGACTCTACTCCCTTTCCATGTTTCAATAACGGATAAACTCTGCGACCCTGCAAATAACGATCTCCTGCTACTCGCACACGGACTCGGGTTACGCCGGATCGTCTGTAAATTGCTGCAGATCTACCATTCTTCTCAATCATTGGTGTGTCTCGTGAATGCTTCCCCGGAGGAGGAGAATGGCATTGGAGAAGAACTTAACCTTCTGGGGTGCCGGAGTCCTGGATTTACTATTCTCGGATTCGAGATAGACAAAAAAGCGAGGTAAGAAGGCCGCTCGTCCTCACGAACAACGCCAACATACGGGAAGGCAGGAACTGTATCGTCGGGGTGGGATATTTTCTGTAACGTCGCAAATTTTGATAGTGGACATGCTGCAGTCGACGCTCCCCACCGAATTAATAACTGGGATCATGATATTACACGCAGAGAGGTCTGACACCAGTTGACCTCGCGGCAGTTCGTAAACTAATCAGGGATATTAGAGTGTCAGCTTTATCACAAGAAGCGTTCATCGTCCGACTCTTGCGCGAAAGGAATGAGGCGGCTTTCGTAAAGGCCTTTTCTGATCAGCCCGAACACGTCACCAGCGGATTGGCTCCATTGAGGAACGTTGTCAGGGAGTTGAAAATACACCACGTGCACATCTACCCTAGGTATTTCCTCCTTTCTGGCTACGTCCTGTTCTCATAGTCTGCAGGTTTCATGACGAGGTCAAACAGACTTTGGAGAAGAAACGCATCGATATTATTCAACTGTTGCAAGGTCTGACGGAATCGATGAGGGAGATCCACGGTGCCATTATCCAGTGCATCAACTTGACTATGTCAGAGCTGAAGAGATCCCACACGAATGTGAGCGTCATCATTATCAATCAGAAGCGTACCTATCGGATCACAGCTCGACCTTGATGATCTCAATGTAGATAACGCATACTTCCGATCCTTCGACGCTATCGTGCGCAGGCAACTCGATCCAGTGTGGCACAAGGTCGGACCACGGACAAAACAGTTGGTCGCTGACCTTGCCGCTCTTCGACGCCTCCTAACGTGAGTTGATGATCATATGATCAAACCAGGACTGATGACGCTTCCAAGGTATCTGCTGACATATGACGCTGTGGCATTTTTGGGGTACCTTGACACCATCCAGGCTGCAAATTCAGTGACGACAGCCAAAGGTGCCGCGAACCACCAATCCCCTTGGCTCCTCACGGACCAAGCCGGAATAATATTCCGTGAAGGGAAGAGGCGTTGCTATTCACTTACCTCGAGTAAGGAGCCATTAAACACGCAAACAGATGAGGATGAGGAGGCCTGGGAAGCCTTGGATGAGATTCAAGGCATCGTCGGTGGTAGGATCGCGCGTGAATCAAACAGGCAGCCAGTGTGGCCAAAAGGTTTGGAACCAACCTTGGAAGAACAACCGAAGTGGGCTAGGTTGGTTGACATCCTCAATGAGATCGAAGAGGAGATTCGCTCCCTGCAGATCTCCGGGAGCTGGACACGTGAGGCCTCTCGTAGCCTCTCCCCCCCTGTAACTTTCTAATGATAACTTCCAGATACTCCCGGAACAAATACGGTTTTGGTCATGACAGCTTCATCTCAGTCGGCCGCCACAATCAGCGAGTATTTGTCTACTTGCGATCGGAGCCTTCAACCCGGTGAACGTGGCCGGGCAATGATGGAACGGAAACTTCGGAGTTATTTGTCGTGGAGAGCTAAACTCGAGGAGGTTCAAGGCTCCAACAAACAAAGTAACCGACCACATACGAACAAAGACGCTCGAGGGACAACCGCTGTCAGCGCGGCACTAATGAAGAAGGACCAAGAAAAGGCAAAGCGAGCAGCAAACAGGAGGAGGATACGTGGAGGGGGTCCCGATGCATCTGGATCCACCAGGACAGGCGCACCGTCTGAAGCCGCTGTGGAGGAGGATGTTGTGAACGAAGTTACGAGCATAGCTGAGTTGTGAGAACCATTCAAGCTGCTTCTTCATCGGCCTGATCGTCTCTAGTCTCGCAACCCAGATAGTTGCTGACGACGAAGAACTACTCGTCACAGGAGAGAATCCAGCAACGATCCCGGACGTCGAGTTCATTGGGCTGTTGTCGCGTGACCAAGACTTCGATACCAAGTACGGCCTCGTGCAGCCGGAAGAAACTGTCATAGTCCGCGCCTACTCTGACGACTCTGACGATATGATGCTGATGGAACTCCGCCCACGCTTTGTCGTTATGTTTGACCCTAGCCTAGAATTTCTCAGGAGAATGGAGGTATTTTGCTTATTTCCCGATCCGTACATCCTTCCCGAGAATTTGCTAGGTCTATCGAGGTTCAAATCCCGGGCTGCCTCTTCGGATATACTTCCTAATGTACGAGGAATGCAGCGAAGAACACAAATACTTGCTGGGGTTGCGAAGGGAGAAAAATGCGTTCACACGACTGATCGAGGAACACGCGGTACGTTGACCACATCTGACGTTGGACCGCTACCTGACGCCCGAAATATAGAGAATGCCGGTATACCTTGGAGACACTCGGACGGAACCGACATCTTCAGACCTTGTGATCAAGACCATCAGCACCCGATTCGCCGGTGGTAGGAAGGAAATAAGTCAGGTGCCGCCTAGGGTGAACTATGCGACAAATCACGCCCCTGAATACCCAATTCACACTTTTCCCTCTAGGTCATCGTGGACATGCGGGAATTCCGCTCTAGCCTCCCGTCGATTTTGCACGCATCGGGGCTGCAGCTTATCCCCGCGACGTTAACCGTTGCCGACTACGTTCTGACTCCCGACATTTGTGTGGAGCGGAAGAGCATTCCCGATCTTGTTTCATCCTTCAACAGCGGTCGACTGTGCATACATTCTTACACCGAGGTTGACGATGCCGCTAATCATCGAGGCCCACAGATACACTCAATGCGAGTTGATGTCTGTGCACTACAAACATCCGCTCTTGCTCATCGAATTTGAAGAGCACAAGTCCTTTTCATTGGAGGTAAATGGGGTTAACGCCAATTGGAGCCTCAGTGATATACATAACTTATTCAGGTTCATGTCACCGAAGCAAGGTCTTACGCAAAGGGGAAAGGGAAGTTCCCGTCTAAAACCCCTACCAATGCCTCAGAATACACACCCACTCTCCAGGAAAAGATCACGATGCTGACATTGGCGTTCCCGCGACTTCGCATCATCTGGTCGTCCTCCCCACACGCAACTGCTGAGATATTTAACGACCTCAAGTCGAATAACCCCGAACCAGATCCAGGTAGAGCGGTTCTGTTGGGCGCGGAAGATAACCCCGAAGTGGACGGGGGAGCAAACGCTGTGGCTGAAGAGCTATTACGATCGCTGCCTGAGATCACAGACAAGAACATCAAGCACGTAATGAGCAAGGTCTCGTCTGTCAAGGCCTTTTGTCAGCTCGAACTATCACAGGTCCAAGAAATCATCGGGGTAGGCCCCGGCAAGTTATGTTATGAGTTCATGCATCATGGTGACAGGCGCGAACCGGGTAGTACGCGGTAACGTGAACTCAGATATGTCCACGGAGGTTCCCAATCCAATGTAATACCGTACAGTGATTTACAGCATCGGAGAATTTACTGCATTCAGAACCCACCAAATTCGGGCTGTGACTTACTCCTCAGACTTCCCCTCGGCTCCCAGGCTTTCAAGTGAGAAACGTCTTCTGGACTGCCGAGATGTTCCGGTTCGATGTGCCCCCATGCTCCTGCTCCCGGAGTTTCAATCAGCAAAATATCTCCCTTTCCCATGAGGATCGTGGCCTTTCCCCCTATGTTGATTTTTCGAGGTTCGGGCTCGCCTTGTGTTCCTTCCGGATAGTCTCCGTCTTCCCTCCGAGCTCTCTTAACCCACGTGTTCCTGCCTAGTGCCCCAGGCTCTCCGCCATCCATACCATACGGTTGCCTTGTTCTCCTCTGCGTACCGAATGAGGGTGTGTATAGGCAATTGTGGTCATGCTTACCTCGGAGAGCATGGAAACCTGTAGTGACTGCAATACTTCGATCTCTCGGACCACACCATCCCCTCCCCTCCACAAGCCCTTGCCTCCGGAATTCGGCCTGATGCCGAACCGGTGAACCATGATGGGGTATCTCCGTTCCAAGAGTTCTACATCACCGATTCTCGTATTCGTGATGTGGGTGTGTACGCCGGACGTCCCGTGCCATCCTGGCCCCGCTCCAGAACCTCCTGCGATCGTCTCGTAATATCCCCAACCAGCAGTGGTCCTCCCATCCTTATCTTTACCTCCAGCGCCGAACGTGAGGTTACTGGAAAGTATTTTCGTGGGAGTCGTTCTCAATCCACATCAATTTTGAAACTTACTTGGTGCAACCTTGGCTAGCGGCGCAGGCGTGAAATGCCTTGAGTACGACATCTACGATTCTCTGAGAGGTCAACACATTCCCGCCACAAACCGCAGCAGTCCTCGACGGAGAAAGCAGTGACCCTGCGGGGATATTTACTGAATAAAGAGTCAGACATTCGCCTACGAAAAAAAGCATAGATACCTACTCTGTAGAGGGACCAAACAGCCCGCGTTCAACGGGATGTCCGTATCCAGCATTGATCTCATGCAATATATTATGGCGGAATGGACCACTGATTCGGGCGCATTAAGGTTCCCACGGATCTCGCATCCAGTTCCAGTGAAATCCATGACTGCGGATCCTTCCTTCTCGTCGATACCGATTTTAAGCTCAATCTATATCGCTGTCAGCACTGATACGTGATAGACGGTTCATTTCGTTTACCGGAGAGCCATCGTCCAGATAATCAATCGCATGGAGTGTGTTTCTGCCTGTTTCCTGCGCCACTCGTCGAAGCAAGTTACGTACCGATATCTCGGCATTAGTGCGGATATGGTACATGTACTCTTGAACCTTTTCTAGACCGTAATCGTCGGTAACTAATGGGGTTCAGTAGAAGTCTGGCGCCCAGGGATTCTAGATGCTGACTTGCATGAATCAACTGAACCCCCTTATGGTTCGCCGCGATTTGCTGGTGGATGAATGAGCTGAGGCATGAGGCATTGTGTGGGAGAACGCACAGCCTTTAAGTCGCTCTCCACATCGCGTATATTCCGGCACCCAGAGCTACCGGGGTAACTAGCTGGGATTTCAATCATGTACCTGTCTAGGCCCTTCTTGTCGAAGATGCCGTCACTGACGATTTTGAAACTCTCCACATTCGCTCCTTCTTCAAAGATTGTGGTTGAAGTGGGGGGCATGGATCCAGGCAGGATCCCACCAATATCTGCGTGGTGACCACGAGAAGCGGTGAAGAAGATGATTTCGTTGGTTTTTGTGTCAAATACTGGAGTGATGATGGTAATATCGGGGAGATGTCTTGAGAAGAGGTCAGATTCTAAAGGAGCAGGGCAGCATTTGGCACTGACGATCCACCCGCTTGAGGGGAATTCGACATTAGGACGTCTCCGGCTTTCAAGGTTTCTGCATGTAGCTTCATTTGATGCTTAACGGCGCTGCAGGAGGTTATCCATGCGATCGAAGGAAAATCGTGTCGGATTCTCACAAACTCATTGCTCCCAGGTGGATCGGAATGAACGGGGCATTTGCGACCAAGTCCCCGTCAGGCCCAAATAGTGCACACGAGAAATCGAGCCGCTCCTTGATATTCGTGCTGATAGAAGTCTGTTGGAGGCTACGGCCCATGGCTTCAGCTACACTCATGAACCGGTTGGCAAAGAGCGTCAACAGGATGGGATCGGGCCCCCTTGGTTCGCCCATCGTCGCGATTGTACGAGTGGAAGTATGGTGACTGGTCGAAGTGCCAGACCGCCCCCTCTTGGCCCCGATGGTGATGTCGTTCCAAATTCCCACGATTACAACGCTTGTTTAGCGCTTGCATGTCCACAGGCGCCGCAGACCATGGACACGAATGAACCGTGTTGCAGGCGCAATGATTGATACGAAACACCTGGGAGCGCCATGGGAGTTCCAGGATCTAGAATGCGGTTGATTTTCTATTCTCATACGCTGCGCAGGTAGAATAGTTAATTTTTCGGGGTCCGTTGTTAAAGGACAGATCTCTCCGAGGCTGTTAAATGACTCTACGAGAAGGGTGGTTTTACCAGCCATTTGTGACTGTACTTGCATGTTGTTGGGGTGCTCAACAGCGGACACAGATTTTGAATCTTGTGTCGCAGTGACAGTGGGGCTGTATGCTTTGATACTCGATCGGGGCCAGGCCAGACACATAACTCTATATGTCACGACAAAGTAGCCAATCAGGAGAGCACCCCCAGATATTCAACCACAAAAAGGGACGCGGCAATATTGTTAGGCGTCCGTAGGGGCTAAAACATATCCTCAGAGAAGAATCATTGCTCAGGAGGGTGCGATTAGGGCGAACGCAGTTTGGTTGTGTTCTTACAGGACTTCTATGTCTCAGGGAGCTTACTGGATATTCCCAGAGTAATGGGACCATGTGAATGGCACCAGGTCTCACTTGACGGCTTGAATTCGTAGTCATGATATTTGAAGACTGGGAGCCAACAATCTAGAGGTGGGCAGGTGGTGCGGTCGACCCTTGACTCCCATCTAAGGTGAATAACCCAGCAGCAATCAAGAGCCACGCATTTTTTTAAATCTCCTAACGCGTAAGCACTGCGGGCAATCTGGGCGCACGACCCGTAGTGTTAAAGTGAGAGGGGGTCGTGGGAAGAAAGGATGATGATGCGAGCGTCTATGGTGGCCGATCGCGTCACCGCTTGAACCACAAACATCTTCGACGCGTCAAGTTTGAGATAACAACGCGTCGAATACCACGCTCTCGCCAGCATGCCTTTGGTGAGGATTGAAGTGTGCGACTTCAAATCATACAGGTCGGTCATTCAGTCACGCCATGATTCTCTCAGCTGACGATGCCACAAGGGGACGTCAGACGATAGGACCATTCCGAAACTTCACCTCAGTCATTGGCCCCAATGGGGCCGGGAAATCCAACCTCATGGATGCCATATCCTTCGTTCTCGGAGTTAAGAGTGCCCAACTGCGAAGTAGTCAACTAAAGGACCTTGTCTACCGTGGAAGGAAGCTTGCCGCGCCTCCAGACGAGCCGTCCGAGCAAATTGACGAAGATGATGAGCCAGAATCATCGGCCAAGAAGGCATGGGTCTTGGCAGTGCTTCACGACGGAGAGAAGGAGTGGCTCTTCCAAAGAACGTGAGCATTTTCGGGTTTTGTTTCATGTTTGGTCCACTCACCTGTACATCCAGGATATCAACCACTGGAACTTCCGAGTACAAACTTAACGGCAGGACCGTCACTTACTCCGCGTATAATGCCGCTCTTGTCTCTCACAATATCCTTGTCAAAGCGAAGAACTTCCTGGTCTTCCAGGGAGATGTCGAAGCAGTCGCCTCACAATCCCCTAAAGAGCTCACGCGGTTGATTGAGCAGATCAGCGGCTCCCTTGAACTGTCATCAGAATACGAGAAAGCAAAGGAGGCTCAGGAACGTGCTACCGAGAATGCCACTTTTAACTTCACGAAACGGCGAGGTATCACTGGTGAAATCAAGCAGTACAAGGAACAGAAGAATGAGGTCGACCGATACGAGAAGTTGTGCCAACACAAGGTTCGAGCTACAACGAATGCGTTCCGTTCCGTTGCTCATGTTTTGGATGCCCCGAAGGATGAACTGATTTTGCGGCGAGCCCTATACAAACTGTATCACATCGAAGAATCTCTAAAAGCGAATGCGTCAGAGATTCAAAAGCAGAGTAGGGCTCTCAACGGCCTTCGAGAGGATCAACACCGACAACAGCAAGCTCTTGATCGTGCCCGAACGGAGCAAGCAAAGGCTAAAACCGAGGTCTCTCGGGAGGAAAAGAAACTCAAACGAGCAGAGAAGACTCTGGAAGCCAAGGTACGTGCAAGGTCCTGTTGTGAATTTCAGTCAGAAAATTCGTTGATGAGATTGGAATAGAGACCGGAGCTCGTCACCGCGGAAGCCCAGATCTCCCATGCGACTCGCAAGAAGGCCAACTCCGCCAAATTGAAGGAACAAGTCGCCAAAGATGTTGAGAGGAAACAGGAGAAGATTGCGTCTTACCATAGAGATCTGGAGATAGTGCGCCAAGAGGCAGACAGAGCACAAGGTGAATTTTCTCTCCCGAATCCTCTGGTCACATTCCAACCGCGTTCCAGAGGAACAACGTAAGGCTGCGGAGGGTAGTGCTTCACTTAGCGAAGAGAATCTCGAGGAATACCGGAGACTGTAGGTCCGGAACCCAACGTACCACCCCTTCCTAATTCTGTCACAGGAAAGCTAATGCAAATGTCCTCGCCGTTGACGAGCGGCAGTCGTTGAAGGCGTTGGATCGTGAATTAAAGACGGCAGCCCGTTCTTTGGACCAACTGAAAGAGAAGGTCAATACATTCGAAGAACAGAGGACCAAGCTCGACCGTGAGGCGGATGAGGTTCAACAGAAGTCTGACGATGTAAGCCCCGCAATCCTATAAGCATCCACTCAACTTATCCCTTTTTGTAGCTGGAAAAGAAAGTTAGCAACCTAGATGCGGATCTCAAAGGGACGAAACAAGAGTTGGAAAAGCAGCACTCCGAGCGTGTGCGGATCAAGTACGTTTCACAGCTCTGAACGCCAATCTCGCTGAGCCTATTCCCCTGGCAGACAACTCGAAGCCGAGATAAACGAAAAGTTGAACGAGATCTTCCAACAGCTCTTGCAAGCCAGTGTCGATCGGCAAGAATCCGAAAAAGAGGCAAAGCTCAAGGAAACCCTGGCTAACTTATCGAGAATCTTCCCTGGTACAGGTTTATTCTATGTTCCGGATCCTGCGACTGACCTTTCTCTTAGGTGTCCGTGGTCGTGTTGTTGATTTATGCAAACCGACCCAAAGGAAGTACGAGCTAGCCGTTGCAGTCGTCCTTGGTAGAAATATGGATGCGGTTGTCGTAGATGAGGAAAAGACTGCCATCGACTGCATTGAGGCATGTGATCTACATCTGCTGGAGTACAAATACTGAAGAGAGTCACGTACAGTATATGCGCAACCAGCGAGCAGGCCACGCGACGTTCATCCCTCTCGACAGCATTCAAGTGAAACCCATCAATGACAAGTACCGATCTTTCGCCAAAGGAGCGAGGCTCGCAGTAGACGTTATTCAGTACGAGCCTGTTGTTGAACGTGCCATTCAGCACGCCTGTGGTAACGCACTTGTTTGCGACACTATGGACGTTGCTCGTTATGTCGTGTTCGACAAGGGCCAGGAGGTCAAAGGTACACGACCCCCTGTAAAAGCGTCCTAGCGCCCTCTGACTTCAACACAGCTGTAACTCTGGACGGCACAGTGATTCACAAGAGTGGTCTGATTACTGGCGGTCGAAGCACGCGTGACAACGCAAAGAAGTGGGATGAGACAGACGTAAAGGGTAGGTCCGCCTATTTTCATTCAACGCTACCGTCTGAAAGATTGCGTAGGTTTGACTCGCGTCAAGGAGAACCTCGTTGCTCAAATGGCTGATCTCCAGAGCAAAAAGCCGAAAGGGAAGGCAGACGAGGCTCTGCTTCTTGAGGTCGAGCGCATAGAATCCTCCTTGGTAGTCGCTAGAGATGATCTGGTAGGTGGTTGCATCCAGAGACATTTGTATCCTGACCCTCCCCCAGAACGCTGCACGACTTCGCAGAACTGGAATCTTACAGCAACTGCAGCATGTAAGAGACCAATTGAAAGCATTGGCACCCCAAGTCGACGCTGGTACTGCCAGCCACGATCAATTGCGCGAACAAGTCGAAAGTCTTCAGGCTGTTGTCAGCGAAGCTGACGACAGTGTGTTCGCGGATTTCTGTCGAAGAATTGGAGTTACCAGCATCCGTGACTACGAGGAACGCCAACTAAGAGTCGCCCAAACAATAAGCGAAGCCCGACACCGGTTTGACACACAAATCGCTCGCCTCACGACACAGTGTGTATTCCATTTTCGTGACCGCTTCGGCCTCTCACCTGTCCCAGGGTGAGGTTCGAGGAAGAACAGCTCCGAGCTGCCCAGGCGAGGTTGGACGATCTCGACAGCGTCACTCAAACTGAGGAAGAAGCACTGGTTCGCCACGAGCAGATGAAACGTCAGATCGAGGCCGAAATTCGAGACACTGAGGCCAGCATTGAAGAACTCAAGGAGGACCTCGCTAAAGCAAATGAAGATCTGGATACCCGGACCTCCCAGGTTGAGCAGGCAAAAAGGGTGTTCAACAAAGCTGCCAAGGCGGTCGATCAGGTTCTCAAAGACATTGCAACCAAGGTACGTCAAACCATTGTTGAGTGTTTCGAAACCACGCTCACCACGCTCATTTAGAACGGTGAAATTGAGAAGCTCGGCTTAGAGCGTTCTACCATCTACAGGCGTTGTAGGATGGATGAAATCCAGATTCCGCTCCTGAAGGGGAACCTAAAAAATGTTCCCATGGAGGAAAACCTACGTGGTGAGGAGGAAATGGAAGTAGACCAAGATGAAGAAGACGAGAGCGAGGGCCCCCAACGGGTCCGAGACTATGGTATCGAGGTCGATTATTCGGAGCTCGAGGATGAAGAAATGGAGGATTCCTCGCCTGAAGCTGCAGCCCACTTTGACGAAGATTTAGCTAAGGTCGCCGCGGAGATTGAACGGATGGCTCCTAACCTCAAGGCCGTCGAGCGATTGGACGATGTCGAGGCTAGACTGGTTGAGACCGAGAAGGAAGCCGACAGGGCTCGAAAGGACTCCAAGAACGCTCGTGATCAATTTAACGATGTGAAACAAAGAAGGTGATACATATACACGCCGAATCAGTCTAAATCTAACGTCGATCGTCGCCTTTCCCATCCAGATATGACCTGTTTATGAAGGCTTACAACCATGTCTCGGAGAGGATTGACGCTGTCTACAAGGATCTCACCCGCGGGAAGGCAGCGCCAACGGGAGGCGTGGCGTATCTCAGTTTGGAAGATAGCGAGGTGCGTGGGTGAAACCTCTCCGATTTCTCTTCATCACGGTTTATGACGGGATTGACGCTGCCTTCAGGAGCCATACACTGCAGGCATCAAGTATCACACTATGCCGCCGATGAAACGATTCCGTGATATGGAACAGTTGTCTGGTGGAGAGAAGACGATTGCAGCACTGGCCCTTCTTTTTGCCATTCATAGGTACGAAACGTCTTCTGTACCCCTAGGCCCAGGGCCTCGTTTCTGACTTGAAGCGACCTCAAGCTTCCAACCATCGCCCTTCTTCGTATTGGACGAAGTCGATGCGGCGTTAGATAATACCAACGTCGCGAAGATCGCCAACTACATCCGTTCACATTCGTCGGACACCTTTCAGTTCATTGTGATCAGTTTGAAGGGGTCGTTGTACGAACGGAGCAACTCCCTTGTTGGGATTTACCGCGACCAGGACGTGAACAGTTCCCAAACATTAACCCTTGATGTAAGTCTCCTTTTGCGTTAATCCCCATTGTCTAGTCCGTCCGGAAACACATGCTGACCCCGCTCCATAGCTTACTCAATATGACGAGTGATTCACGTATTATTACCCTCTGTATCTAGATGTTCCTGAGAGATGATATCAGTTTTCCTCGTGTCCTTGAGGCTTCTCACACCACAAACCTGTCGCGAACAACGTGTTTGAGGTGACAAATACCCACGTGATCCGTGTATGATTGATCGGGGCCGTTACGCAGCTCGCGATCCTCCCTTCACCACCCCCTCAGCTTTCGACCGTAACCGAAATCATGTCCTTACCGCGCGCTGACTACGACCCGCGCCGGGTGTGTGTGAACCCATGCCCTAACTTAACGCTTGGAGTCGGAAGGAACAAACGCACAGCCGGTGTTTACCTCGCTGGTGCACTGGTGCGTACCTTTCCGATTCGCAAATGGATCTCGAACTCAAAACCGATTACCCTTTTATCTTTGGTTCTTTCCCTCTTTGTGCTCCCTGGGTGATCTTCCTCATGGGTCGGATCTTATGACTCCTATCGCCCGGGACTGCGTGTGCCTCGTTGGTCTCCTCGGGGATTTCGCGCCGCCCGAGTAGTTTGCCATCGCCGTTTGGACCTTCCTAGATGCTGCGATCCTCTCGGCGCACGCCAAACCTGCGCACGATACGGAACCTGTACTTGTACACGTCACGTTCGTCGACTGGGTCCCAGGCATCTGCTCTCTCCTCGGGATGCTCGTCGTCAACTTGATCGACAAAGACCGAGTGCGCGGCGAGGACGGGTTCGGCGATTCCAAGGCGGTCTGGAGGGCTCGATTATTTTTGTTCATCAGTTTCGCCTTGATGGCTGGCGGTCTGGCTGGGAGCGTCGTGAGTATTTCCCCATGTCATTTACCTGAAACCCTCCTATCCCCTCGCCACCTCGTGTTTAAAACGTGTCTGACGCGTGCAACCCTTGCTCGGTTTTGTTCCCCCCCAGTGCGTCTTGATCCTCAAGTACATCCTGAACGACTACCCGGAGATGTACAAATACTACGGGTACTGCAACGTTTCGCAGAACATCGGGTTTATGCTTTCCGCGGTTGTGCTTTGGATATCCCAGAGTAGCAGTGGAGAGTACGAATACAACCTGACCATCTAATCACCCACCCTTTTTCTCGAGACGTCCGAGCATCAATTTCCAGAGGCTCGGCGAGGACCTCTCTATCCCTCCCTTTTCCGTTACTGTGCTTTTGATTACCGCCGTATATATGTTGTACTCCGCGCGAGAACATCGGCTTATTCTTACTCCCCGAAATTTCTCCTGGTGTTGAATCGGCGACTTGGCTTCGAATGCATACCATAAATAACATTGCACGTTTACAATATGTGAAGCCTTCGTCATTCATTGACATTATCCGAGACGGAGGCGCTCCTCGGGTGGCTTCGAACGGTCTGGACAGATCGATCTGAGAAGGACGAAAGCTGAATTAAGATTAGGGACTATTGCAATGGGACCACAGAGCATGTGCAGAAAAGCTAAACACTAAGTAAGTACGTACTATGATGCGCAATGAGAGAGAACAGCTATAGACGAGAGAGAGGGAGAGAAATGCTACGAGAGGAATCTATCTATCGAAAAGTTCAGGAAAAACGGGGAAAACAAACGAGAACAAGACGGGGATGGCGAGATGTCCAGACGGCGTGTGGGTGCTGTGCGGTTCCGTCGGCCCATATGAAGAATTATAAATTATAATCTAGAATTTCTCTCTTGAATGGACACGCGTCTGCGTGTTGTTTCTAGCGGGTCGTGGGATTTTTGGAGTGCGGAAGAACAGAAGCCACGGGAAGAGATGGAGATGAGGTGGTGCCTGAGCGTTTGCCGACGGGGTTACCAGTCGAGGACTGGAGGGAAGAACTTTGAGATCAACCCTTGGTAATACGGCTTGAGCTTCTTGGGATCCACGGGCTCGTCAGATTTGGAGTACAGATCGTAAGGGTTGAACGCCCTGACGGCAGCCAACGCCTTCTTATCTGCCTCGTTGCACAAATGGCTGTAGGCCCCTTCTCGGTGCCAGCTGGAAACATGATGCCCAATGACATGAGGGGGGTGATGTATGAAGGGAAGAACGAAAAAACCACGTACGGGTAAAAGCTGTGGTACCGAATCATATGAAGGCCAGCCTCGGGAAGACTGCACTGGTTCTTCAGCACGTTGTAAAGGTACTGCAAATGACAAAAGGGAGGCAACCGATCAGCATCAGAGGACAATCGACGATCAGGGGTGCGAGGGAGGGAGCGTTCTAGCCACTTATCACAATCCAACCATGGTCGGATCGGAGATAGCCAAGCAATGGGGAAAGGAGGATATGGAATATTTTCTCCACTCACCTCGTCATGTCCCCAACTTAACATAACGTTGTCCAATCCACAGTGAGGCTTGTAGACCCCACACTCGGTCGAGTAAACGGGATCCTTAGAGTCTGGGTTGTTCTCGAACGTTTCCGGATAAATGACCTTATCCGCGAACTTGCATCCCACGACAAAGGTATCGCCAACGACGTCCCATTGACCCTGGGACCCAAAAAAGAACAAAAGTTTTCCCAGATCGTGAACGAGTCCGGTTACTTGCATCCATTCCGGCTTTCCATCCCGTCGAATGGCCTCTGCGGTTTGTAACAAGTGTTCGATCTGAGAGACGGTCGTCTAGGAGAAACACAGATCAGAAACCCGACCCGAACGGAGGTGGTGGCGGAAACACCCGGGTAACATCAGGAACGCTGATGCGACACAAAAAAGTGTTTCGAAAAGTAAAACAGGACGCGGTGCCCACAAGCGCGAAGGGGTGACCGCGTGCAATGTTGGGAGAAGGGGTCTTGGTCGGGAAACACTTACATCCGGATCTGAATCATCGACGAGCTCGCTAAGCTTCTCTATGGCTTCCCAAATACTCATTCGCGCCCTGACCGTTCGCTTGAATTCCTCACGAACTCGAAGATTAAACGCGACGGTTTGCTTCTCTGAAACAGCGGGAAGCAACCGAGCGGTCGGTGAGATAAGAGCTCTAGGCGACAAGATTTCGGGAGTTGCTCACCATGTTGTTCACGGTAGAACTCTTTGACACGGTCACAGGCCTCGTCGTACTGACGGAAGCCCGTTTTCTCCTTGGATTTGTCAAAGACGGACTCGTCGTCCCAAGAAGGAGTGGTTTTGGTGTAGGCGGCACCGTTATGAACCTTGCCCTTTAAAACGTTGACTGCACGCGAAACGAAGTGGAAGCGTGTGAGAAACCACGGCCCGCAAATCGCAAGCTTAGCGAGTACCTTCGTCAACGTTATCGGACAAAACGTCGAAAGCCTTGGCTTGAGCGACGGAAGGCATTGCAAAAGTTCTGCTCGAACGATAGAAAGAGAGCAACGGCCGGTTGTTGTTGAGGGGTGGTGGCAAGAGGAGGCGAGCTTCGCTGAGGATAGGCAGGTTGAGGAGACCATTAGAGCGCAGCTATGGATGCTTTATATAGAGGATTGGAAACGCCATTAGGTCGCAGGGTTTTTGCGTGGTAATCCTGGGAAAACGGCGACAGGCTGCAAGATATCATTTAGAGAGAAGTCGGAGGAAGTGAGATTTGAAAGCGACCGTTTGACCCGTTCCGTTATCGATTTCGAATTTCTGGCTGATGATTATCAAAATCCGGAGGCGTCTGGTGTACATCTGCTCAGAGCGAGCCCAAAATGGAGAAGGCGAAGGGTGGTGTGCTGTTTCAGGACTGGGAGGACCCTCCGCTTGGAGTTCTCGAAATCACCGATGATGGATGGGAAGAGGCTCCCCGGTTGTAGACGCCGACGAGTCTTAGATGGATGACCAATGTGCCCTCGGACCGTGCACTCAGTAGAATGCTATCAAGGGTGCGGCTGTAACAGTATTTCGCCACAAGGGTCAGTTCAAAATACAAATCTCAGTTCAGTTCGCATTCACTCAATTCTAACATTGAGTAGACGAAACGGATCGAATTGCGGGTATTAATAGTACGATGCAAGACACAGCAAGAGACAGACGAATTATTCTCGTGGCGCGGGTATGATTCCGGGGGTGCAAAAGCGAACGAACCGGAAACGCGGAAGATCACCACCGCCGCAGGGAGGAAACGACGAGCATTCTGGAGCTTTTAGAGCACGAGCTGCTTGGGCTTCTCCCACGTGTATTCGGGGTTTCCTAACATGGGTAGTTTTGGGTTAATTCCCGTCTTTCGATGCGAGAAAAGGATGGCAAGGGAAACATACCGAAGTGACCGTACGAAGCAGTCTTACGGTACACGGGCTTCTGCAGATCAAGCTGGCGAACTGAGGGGTAAAACACGCGTTGAGAAAATGGCGATAACGCATGCTTTGTCACGAAACATACCAATCACACCAGGTCGGAGATCAAAGTTACTGCGAACTACCTCGACAAGCTCCTCGTCGGTCCTCTTTCCGGTGCCATAAGAATCAACGAAGATGGAAAGTGGCTCAGCAACACCGATAGCATAGGAGAGCTGAACAAGAACTCGCTGAGCAAGGCCCGCGGCGACGAGTGATTTAGCTAATGATTGCAGTCAAGACCGATCAGTCGTTTAATAAATAAAAAAACGCCAATGAATTCAGCTCACCGATCCAACGAGCGGTATATGCGGCGGACCTATCAACTTTCGAGAAATCCTTGCCAGAGAAGGCGCCACCGCCGTGTGCGCCCCATCCACCGTAAGTGTCGACGATTATCTTGCGACCGGTCAAACCGGCATCACCCTGGGGTCCGCCAATAACGAACCGCCCTGATGGTTGAATCTTTTGGGATCGCATGAGGGTCAGCGTTCCGGTAGAGAGGGCCGGTTACTAACGTGGTAAACGGTGTGCTCGTCTCGAAGGTCTGCAGGGATGACTTGTTTGACGATCTTTTCCAATATTTCCTCCCTCAGTCCTTCGGTGGTGATATCGTCGGAATGTTGGGTCGAGACGACGACGGTGTCAACTCGAAGGGGGATGACTGCACCACCATCGCGCTTATACTCAATAGTGACCTGGGTCTTGGTGTCTGGGCGAAGCCAGGGAAGGGCACCGGTCCGGCGGGCCACGGAGAGGGCCTTGTTCAATTTGTGGGCGAGAACGATGGTAAGCGGCATCAATTCTGGGGTCTCGGAGGTGGCGTATCCGAACATCAGACCCTGATCACCAGCGCCAAGGCCCTCGAGGGAACCGTGGTCAAGACCCTGAGCGATATCAGGAGATTGCTGTTCAATCGCGACGAGAATATTGCAAGTCTTGTAGTCAAAACCCTTTTCGGAATCGTCGTAGCCGATTTCTTTGATGGTTTCTCGGATGACCTTTTGGTAGTCGATTTGGGCCTTGGTGGAGATTTCACCAAAGACCATGATCATACCGGTCTTAGTAGCGGTCTCACAGGCGACCTTGGAGAACGGGTCCTGCTCCAAGCAGGCATCGAGCTGCACAAGATTGGTTTATCAGAGTGATTGGCGTGGAGAGATGACCGGAGATACGCACAATAGCGTCAGAGACTTGATCGCAGATCTTGTCTGGATGACCTTCACCAACAGACTCTGAGGTGAAGAGGAAGTGGCCAGTGGCGAGAGGTGGGCGAGTGAGAGCGCTGCCGTTGGAAGTCATTTTGTGAGTAGGTTGTAAGTAAGAGGAGGAGGGTATTTTTGAAGAACTGACGCAGTACTCGAGCCTTTTTGTGAGACAGGACTGTGGTGAGGTCTTGAGTAGGCTTACCTAATTGTCACGCCATCTACCCCAGTTCGCGTTCGTAGGAAATGCAACCCGCCTTGGCCCCGCGTCGGCGCGTCCAGAGCACTCGATCACTCTGAGGCACTTTTGCAAGAAATTCCGAGTTCACGCTACGTGTTTGTCTATCGAGTCTGGTGTGCAAAAGTCTAAAGCAAATCTGTTTCATATCATGGGGACGGAACTGGGCGCGTGGAATTACGGGTGGAGTCAAAAGTCGGCAGAGGGTTGCCGGCCCCATAGAAAAGAAAAGAAAAGAAAAGTGTGTGCAAGGATCGTACGGTGAACCCAGGGTCGGCGTAATCCTTGCGAATATGACGGACGGCCGTCGAAACAGCGATGAGGAGGGAAGCACATCCAGCTGACTGCCGGATGTTCGGTCACGTTCATCCGAGGTGCCTACACGGTAGCTTTTCTTCGAATTCGTGCGCGGACATAAAAGTGCGGCGAAGCGTAACTACCGCGCCCCGTAGTTCTCTCTGGGACACAATGAGATGAGTTGCGCAGAGAAATTACCCGGGCCTTGGGTCCCCGTCGACCCACGTTTCTTCCTCGGTCGAGAGGGCGCTCTGTCGCCATTCATCGACATTTCCAAGTACGATGGCTCGCGCGAAAATTCCCTTCTGGCCACTCCAAAATCCCATGTTTCACCGCTGGAAAAGCACCGCCAGAGACTTCGTTTTTCCTGTCCGTCACTCGCGTGGCTGGCGCCTTGCTTGGCTATTCACAAGGAAAGGTGTGTTCTAGACATGCCCTGCACGGCCTTATGGGACTCCAGGTGATGAGCATCAACATTGCATGCGGTCGATGCATACACTTAACGTTCCTTCAACGCCGGCATTGTTGAGACTGAGACAGCTGATTGTCAGATACACCTGTTATTGCTACGTTCGAAATCCACCATCTTCCTTGTGCCTAGCCTCGAGTGGCTTGTCCTGAGACTGAGCCGAAGAGAGAAGTGAACAGGTAGCTTGACCTAAGCTATGGGACGATTGTTGGTTTCCGGAAATCCACCAAGGCAATTTGATCCGTAGCGGAACGTCACCAAATGGCTGTGGCCAACTATGAATGCGTCCGCCCTGCATCGACCGAAAACCGCAAAGTGAAACGCAATGACGGACGCTTTAGAGGTTTTTGAGCCGAGTACTGTGGAAAATCTGTGGATCTTAGACTCATGGATGCACAGGAATGGCTATACCACAAAGCTGCAGGGGGGCGCATCTTCTGGTGGGTGGTCCATCTGGTAGTTTACTGACGTCTCTCCATTCATTTTGGCTTCTGCAGTTGTAGTTGTATTCTCGTCCTTGTCGCTGCAAAAACTCCCCCCCAGCCTTGCGATCGATTCACCCACGCGGTTTGTTCAACCGTCCGCACCCTCCACACGCGTTCCATTAACAACACCGCCACCATGCACTCACTCTTAAACCGAATATGCCACAATCGTGTACCAGTGCGGGCTCTTATCGTCGCTCGCACGTGCTAGGAATCCCCGTTCGAGCAACTAGGACGTTGGGGGTCAACAGCATATAACCCGGGCGGTGGAGAGCTAACTTTGACTAACATCCCCCTCCCCCCTCCGACACCTGTGGCCCTTCCGGTCTCCTTCTCAATGATGACCAATAACTACAACGCAACCATCCGCCGCCGCCCTACAACCAAGAGGGCTTTGCTCGTTGGGATCAGTTATCGGAATTGGGGCGGTCAAGAGTGGGGACGCCTCCCGACGTCTATCCCAAACGTCAAGAAGTTCAAGGATTTCCTCCAAGGTGAGGGTCCCTCTCTGACCACTGTATTCGTAACTCACGCAGTTTCTCCATGCTTTCCAGGACATCGGGGGTATGCTGATGCCGAAATTACTGTAATGACCGACGAGGATGGAGTTGAAGAGAGATTGCAACCAACAAGAGCCAACCTTGTTCGTCCTTTCCCTCAATCGCATCAAACGTTCACGTATTCTAACGGCGACTTCCTCCAGAAACACCAAATTGAAGCTTTACGTCGCGGAGTGAAACCAGGAGACCGTCTTATTTTCTATTGTATGAGCCTTCCCATCCCCCGCACTCACCAACGACACTGATACCACCCCTTCCAATCAGTTACTGGTCATTCCAGCCAGTCAATTTGCAGGTCGGGCAGCGAAGAAGATGGATTGGACGAGAGTGAGTGCCTCGAACCCTCTCATATCTCTACGTGTATTGAACCTTCTGTCTCGCCAGCCCTCGTTCCACTCGACGGATTGGAGATCAAGGACAATGTTGGTCCCTTGAGTTACACAGACCCTTACAGCACAGCGTTAACCCTCCCATTCAGGACCTCCACGAGTGGTTGGTGAAGGACCTTCCAAAACGTTCGGCACTCACTGCGATCTTTGATTGTTGTAACTCCGGTACTCTGCTGGGTAATGTCTACTCGAGATATATCCGCCATCTACTATTGCTTATTTCTAGGCAGATCTTCCCCATTTCAAATGTAACAACGTATATCGGCCGTGGGTCAATAAAGGAATACGCAGCAGCAGATCACTCTGTAACTACAATGGTGCGTCGCTGCCATACGCCCGTCCCGTGCACCTGCTCGTGTCCTAAAGTCCTGCATGCACAGTGAGAAAGAACTGCAGGGGCTCTTTTTTTGGGTCCTCGATAGGGAGTGGCGACCAATTCCCCAGCCTTACCCAGGTCGTACGGGCGATGGAGAGCCGTCAAGCCCGCGCACCTCTATCAGATGAAGCCACCGGCAAGCACCTCGGGGGAAGGTGTGCATCGCCGGAACGCATGTTTGAGTGTGATGGGTGGTGTCGCAAGCGGATGCAAACAATAGGGGCTCTTCCGCATGCTGACGTGGTGCGTTGAGTTCCAAACCGTACCTCTACTCGCAAACTGACCATTATGGCTTCGGTAGATATCCATCTCGTCGTCCGGCGACGGTCAAATCTCTTACGACGCAAGTACACGCGATGGTGGTAGCCTCTCAATGACAACTGTGCGTCTGTACTAGCTCCTGGCTGTCTCGATGATCGCTTACACCCAATTCCACAGTTTTTGATTGATATCCTTAGTATGTCTTCCTCTCACCTTTTCAAATTTTAAACCCGCTGAACACGCCTTACAGCAAAAGACCCGCAATTAACCTACTCTCAGTTGATGACGAGTCTCAAGTAAGGCCCTCTTGCAAGTCGATCGAGACGGCTCTGAAGGATTTTTATAGTCACAAGGTTTACTCATTTACGAGGGGGATGCACAGCGTAGTTCGGCAACAGAGGCGTGACCGTCGTGAAGCTGATAGAAAGAACCCAAGTTTCAAGAACGCAGTAGCACCTGAAGAGGACAAGGGGGAGATGGATAACTTCCAAGATCTCCAGCTAGGAAGTATCACGCCACTCGTACGTCCTGAGCACGATTTACTCTCACCTTTTTCTGATTTGGCCGCTTTGCGACAGGACATGGACCGCATTTTCATGCTTTGACACTCAACTCGACTCTGCCTACGAGTACTCTCCGGCGAAACGATACCCCCAACTTAAACTACCCATGAAGCTTGTCGTCTATGCATATGCCGTCTATGTCCCAAGGACGCTTTCTATCATATACTATCACGTTAATCTCCAGTTTCGATGGAGCATATACCTCTAACTTATCTATATTCATCCCTGTATATTACGACACCAACCTGTAACCCCACCGCAACTGAGCTGCTTTCGTGACTTCTTGGAGTGCATCATCATGTCGGCCCAAATACTTGCCCTTGAGCTTCTCGCGATCTGGCGATCCGGACGAAGTGCTCTCTTGATCGATATCTGACGACCATGAGATTACGGATTCTCCAATAAAACCTCTATGTTCGCCTCCCCTACGAACAATTACGCCGACTTCCGTGGCTCCCGCTTCCACGACGCGCACTCATCGTTCGAATTTTGAACCTCCTGGAGTTTTTGTGGGTTTGAATCGGTTGATGCGGGCACCAGAGTCGCCAATGCTGCTGCGCACACCTTACAGAACGAGTAAAGACCGATGCCTACCCAGGACTCGGATCCCCGTCGACCCACATTACTTCTAGGCCCTGTACAATGACTCGCGCGATGCATCAGCGCCTTTCTTATCTGTTTGACTACGTTCCATGCCTCATCACTGAGCACTGAAAAGGCACTGACAGGGCCCTACACGCGGTTCGACAGTCCTCGCAACGCTTTGTTGAAAAGGCCGCCCTGATTCGAATTAATGTGACATAGGAACCGGGGTTTTCACTCGTCACCCGCGCAGCCGACGCCACGCTTGGCTATTTACAAGGAGAGGTGCGTTCTCGAGGTGCGCTGCACAGCCTTGTGGAATCCTGCCAGGGATTTTCGATATGGGGTATGCGCATCGCGTGTGGTCGATTCATATGCTTGATGTTGCCTCTCGCTCCGTTGTTACGTTCGAGATGCAACGTCCTCGCCTTGCATGGTGCCAAGGCTCAAGCTGGCTTTGTCGACGCTGAGGCTGAGCCGAAGAAAGAAGTGAACGGGTATCCATAGTTACATTCACCGAAACCAAGGACGTTTGTTGGTTTCCAAGAATCCGCAAAGGCGAGTCGATCCACGGCGAAACGTTTTCACAACCGCCCCGTATGGGTCGATCACGAAATGAAATGCTGTGAAGAACGCTTTGAAGAAGGAAACATCGAAAATCTGTGGACCTTGAACCCACGGATAAACAGAGGCGTATTTTCGAACGGAACTTTCGCCCAGTAGTTTATCCACGTCTCATTTGGCCGTTCCGCACATCTTCCGAGTTGTGCCTGCGCATCCGCTTATCGCTGTAAAAACCCGGCGTTGGGCCATTGTGATCGATTCAGTGTTCCGCGTTTCCATCTCATCCTCGCAAAAGTCTCGACGTTGAAGTCGACACGTCCCCAGTACTTCAGTCCACATCATGCACCAGTGCAGGTTCTTACTCCGCTCGCAAATGCCCGGGGCTTCCACCTCGAAAAACTAGGACGTTCGGGGTCAACAGTATATAACCCGGGCGGTGACAGCATAGCCATACTTTGACCAGGATCCGCCTCCCCCTTCCCTCCTCTTACACCCGCCGTGCTTCTACAATTTTCTTGAAGATGACTGTTGATTACATCGAAACCACTCGCGAGCCCTCTACCACAAAGAAGGCTTTACTCGTGGGGATTAGTTATACCGACGGAACACAGGTAGACGGCTATGTGTTGGATCCCATCCCTACATCTACCCAAAACGTCGAGATGTTCAAGAATTTCATTCAAGGTAAACTCTTTCTCTCAGCTCACTATATGCACGACTCACCCAGTCCCTCAATGCTAGAACGTTGGGGGTATACCGACATCACTGTGATGACTGACGAGGCTGAAGTCGAGGAGAGATTGCGACCAACAAAGGCCAATCTGGTTTGTCCCTTCCCCCAAAGGTGCAAAATGACAGCGTGTCCTAACGATATCATCCTCTAGGAACGCGAATTGAAAGCCTTACGTCGCGGGGTGAACACAGGGGATCGTCGCGTTTTCTATTGTATGCGCCTTCCCATCCCCGCATCCACCACTAATACAATACCCCTTGATTAGATGCCGGTCATTCTGACCAGTTACCTTGCCAGACGGGTAGCGAAGAAGATGATCTGGACGAGAGTGAGTATCCCCAAACCTCTCATATGTCTACGTATCGAACCCTCTGCCATGCTAGCCCTCATCTCAGTCGACGGGTTCAAGATCAGGGACAATGTCAGTGTTTCGTGTCACACCTACCCTTCCAATACGGGAGTTTTGACCCCCCGATTCAGATGCTACACAATATTTTGGTGAAGAACCTTCCCATAGGATCCACGCTCACCGCAATTGTCGACTCTTGTCACTCTGGTACCATGCTTGGTGACGTCTTCCCCCTATGGATCTGCTATCTGTTCGTCACTTACACCTGGGCAGATCTTGGACATTACAGGTGCAACTCCGTCTATTACCCTTGGGTCAATAAGGGAAAACGCAACAGCAAAAGCCGTTGTAACACCGTCGGTGCGTTGGCACCGTGCATCCATTGCTTGCCCACTGACTCCCTCGCGTGTACAGTCAGAAGGGACGGGATGGTCACCCGTCCTAAGGCCTTAGACCAACCCCGCTCTAGGATGGGGAGCGGCGAAGGCGATCTTCCTTCTCCAAGCATCTTCGGGTTCATGCATAGCGAGATACCCCTATCGGATGGGGATCTCAACACGTACACCGAACAAAGGTGTATGTCGCCAGAGCGCCAGTTTTGCGATGGGTGGTGCCGCGACAGAAAGCAAAGGAAGGAGTCCCAACACGCTGAAGTGGTGTGTCGGGTTTCAGAGTATTCGATATCCCTGGTTTTTACTGAATCGGCTTCGGTAGATATCTATTTCGTCATCTAACGACCATCAGATTTCTTGGGACGTAACGCGAAACGGAGACGTCGTATCAATGACGAGTGTGCGTTGATCATGGCTGCCGGGCCTCCCGCCACTATCACTCACGATCCGTTCTGCAGTCTTTAATCGAGATCCTTAATGGCTCTGTTTCTCCTCCATGGATCGACATACCCGTAGAACGTACCTCGTCGGAACAACGCCCACAAATAACTTACGCTCAGCTGATGACGCGTCTCAAGTAAGACGACTCCATTGAAACGATTCTCTGAGGGATTTTCTCACCGTTTTTATAGCCATAAAGTTCACTCGTATACGATGGATATGCATAGGTACTATCGGGAAAAGAGACGTGTTCATAGAGCTGAGGGTACAAAACCTGAAGATGAGTACGAGATGGATAACTTCCAGGACCTCCAGCTAGGAAGTCTGTCGCCGCTCGTACGTCTTGAATATCCCGACCTGACATTTGCCTCGGCTGACCGCTTTTGGAAGGACATGGGCCGGATTTTCGAGCTTTGAAGTTCGACTCGACTCCCCTTATACGCACGCGTTAGCGTGACGATGTCCCAAGGTTATACCACTCACCCAAACAGTTTATCATTTATGAATATGGCATTTATCACCCCCGGATGTCTTATATCGTAGCACCGCACTAATTTCCAGTTTCAAACGTCTAAACTATCTGTGTTATCTTTGACATACTACTTCTTTGATGTGGCTGAGCCGGTTTTATGACTTTGTGCGTTTCCGTGTGTCGGCCGAGATGCTCGCCTCAAGCCTCGCACGGTCCGGCGGCCCTCACTATCGATCCAACGTCCATGAGTGAATATGCGATTACGACAACCAACACATCTCTATCTCTTCGAAAAACCATCATGTCTGCTGTTTTCATAACCCTGACCGTTCGATGTTCGACCTTTGTATCGCCTGGGGCTTTCCAGGATTTGGATCGATTGGCGAAGACATCGGCGGTCTGAGCCTGGCGAAGCCAATGCTCATGGGCACATTGAGATACGGTATGGTTATTCTTTGCACGCGGACATCATAACACAGCGACTCGGAAGCGTATCAACCGCACCCCGTACTTCTCTCGAGCTCCGCGGTACAAAAAGATGAGTCGCACAGCGGTATTTGTTCAGATCCCGGATAACCCACATTACTGCTAAGTATAGTGTGAGGACGCCTTTTCAGTGTTCACGGCCATTCACCCAACGCAAAACATTGCCACGCACGACTGCTCGCACGGTGCTTCGGTCGCCTCGAGGCGATGCCTTTCTTACCCCTCCAGCATTCTATGGTCTCAGCGCTGAAAACGGAAGAGCACTGCCAGTATCCTACACGTGTTCCGGCAGTCCCAGGAATAGTCCGTCAAGAAGGGAGACCCGCCTTAAATTGGATGTGACACAGGATCCATCCTTCTGTCCATCGATCGTGTGGCGGACACCTTGGCTACATATTCACAAGGAGAGCTTTTGTCCTTGACACGTGCGGCACAGCCTCATGGAAAAAGTGTTGGATATTGAGATTGCGTGTGGCTGATGCTACATACTCGGGGCTAACTTTCGATCGATATTGCCGAGGTCGAGACTGGTTTCTGGGTGTGCTGGTCGTTGTCTCGTTGGAGATCCAATGTCCGTTTTGTGCACCACGCCAAGAGTCAAGTGGTTTTGTCCTGAGCCGAAGAAGGAAGTGAACAGGTATCTGCAGTCACCTTCACTTTGGGGCGTTAATTGGTTTCCTAAAATCTGCCAAGACAAAACGATCTGTCACAAACCAACGTGGCTCTGTCTGACCACCTTGCCCCCGTGCTTTGGATGTGGCCAGCCTGAAATGCTTCCACCCTGGATCGACCGCAAGCTGAAATAGGGGTTTGCTTGGCTGAGCAACATAAAAATCCGTGGATCTCGGACTCACGAATTCACAGGTATGATCGTAGCCCAAAGCTGCAGGGAGAGGCGTGTTTTCTGGTGGAAAGATCCACCCTTGTGTCTCATCTGACCATTTCGCACAGCTTCTGTAGTCGTACTCCATTTTGTAACTCATGATTACCGCCGCAAAAACCTGTTCTGGTCTTTCATCGATTCAGTGGTCAGCGTTCTCAATCTCATCCCACATGATACGTTCGACTGCCTGCAACGTCCACGCCGGTACTATGGGTTTACACCGCCATTGTGCACTAACCGGTATATAATCCGGGTGGTGGAGAGTCTACTCTGACCAACTTCTCCCCTTCTCCTTCTCCTTCCCCCCTCTATTATCTGCCGCTCTCCCACGGTCTGCCTCTTGATAATGACTGTTGAATATAGCGCAACCACCCGCGGGCGCTCTACGAAAAAGAAGGCTTTACTCGTTGGGATCGGTTATCCCAACGGAGTAGAAGGAAACGGCCAGGCGGTCTTGGATCCAATCCCCACATCTATCCCAAACGTCAAGAAGTTCAAAGAATTCATTCAAGGTGAATTATTCCTCTCAGTCCACTGTACTCGTAACTCAGACGGGCCTTTCGTGTCTTCTAGACCATTGGGACTATGCCGACGCCGACATTACAGTGATGACTGACGAAGATGGAACCGAGGAGCGGTTGCAACCAACGGAGGACAATTTAGTTCGCCCGTTCCCTTGATTGGACCAAACATCCTCGTACCCTAACCTTAATTTCCTCTAGATGCGCGAAATTAGAGGTTTGTGCCGTAGGGCGGAACCGGGGAATCGCCGCATCTTCTACTGTACGCGCCCCCCTCCCCGTACTCACCACCATCGACACTGACACTATCCCCTCAATTAGTCAGCGGTCATTCTGGCCAGTTGCCCTGCAGGACGGGCACCGAAGAAGACGGTTTGGACGAGGGTGAGTTTGCTCAACCATTTCATCTGCATCTGGCATTGAGCCCTCTGTCATCCCAGCCCTCATCGCATCAAACGGAGCCAAGATTAGGGACAATGTTAGTCTCTTGCGTCTCACAAACCCTTGCAGCACAGCATTATTGACCTTCGCATTCAGGATCTCCACGAGTGTTTGGTGGATCCTCTTCCTCAAGGTTCGGCCCTCACTGCGATTTTTGATTGTTGTCACTCTGGCACTCTGTTGGGTAATGTCTTCTTGTACACACCCACGCACGCTGTTCCTGACTTTTAGGCAGACCTTCCTCATCACAATTGCAACAATGTATGTCGGCCGTGGGTCAATAAGGGGCCACGCAGAAGCAGGACCCTTCAGAATTGGAACGGTACGTCGCCATCGTAGTCCCATCGCACGCAACCGCTCATTCCCTGGTACCTGCCTACATAGTAAGGAGGAACTGCAGGGGCACTTTTAATCGGTCTCTAAGCCTTCCCCGCTCCTCGGTGGGAAGTGGCGGCAGATTCTTCAGTCTCGATTTGGCCGTACAGACGATGGAGAGCTCGTCTTCAGTGGGTGAAGACACCAGCTTGCTCCAGGGGAGAAGCTGTACATCACCGGAACGTTTGTTTGAATGTGATGGGTGGTGTCGCAGTCGGATGGAACCAACCTCGGGGGCTCTTCCACATGCTGACGTGGTGTGTTGGGTTCCAAACCATATAATCTACACCTTACCCCCATGGCTCTGGTAGATATCCATCTCGTCGTCCGGCGACGGTCAAATTTCTTGGGATGCAAGCACACGCGATGGGGATAGCCTCTCAATGACAACAGTGCGTCTATACTGTCTTCTGGCTGTCTCGACGATCACTCACACCTGATCTCACAGTATTTGGTTGATATTCTGAGTGAGTGGTCATCTCACCTTTCCAAATTTACGCACCCGCTAGACACACCGTATCAGAAAAGAACCCACGATTAACCTACTCTCAGCTGATGACGAGTCTTAAGTAAGTTCACCTGGAAGCCGATCGAGACGGTTCTGAGGGTCTACTCCCCCGTTCAATAGCTACGATGTTCACTCGTTTACGACGAAGATGCACGGCGCCGCTCATCGAGAGCATGATCGTCGTGAAGCTGATCGAAAGCACGGGATCTACGAGGACACGGTTGTCAAGGAGGACACAGGACTCGAGATGGATAACTTCCAGGATCTCCAGCTCGGAAGCATAACGCCACTCGTATGTCTTGGAGGCAGTTTATCCTCACCTTACCCTCATCTGACCGCCTTTCCACAGGACATGGACCGAATCGTCGTGCTCTAACATTCAACTCGACTTCTCCAATTCGCACTCCACTGCAGCATTGAACCCACGAGTTTTACCACCCATGCAATTTGTTATCTATGCATATGCCATTTTTCGCCCAAGGACACTTTATATCATACCGTCACGCCAACCTCCACTTTCAATGGAGCTTATACCACAAGCGCACAGCACCTCATGACTTATTGACATTTATCCCTGCATGTCGATCTCTCTTCGATACTTACAATACCATCCTGTGACCCCAAAGCAACGGAGCTGTTTTCATGACTTTCTGGGCGCGCATGTCTGCTCGAACACTTGCCCTTGAGCTTTCCGTGGTCCGGCAGTCCTACGGGGCGAAAAACTTTTGGTTCAGTAGCAAGCTGGGGATCCATCAAATAATTCCTTTTTGCCCTCCACAGACGAAAGGGAGTAATTGGTCACTCCTTCTCCAGAGGCACTTAAGCATGCCGCCTTGGATTCGGCAATTGAAGCTGAAGAAACTGTAACACAAACATCAAATCCAAACTCCACGTCTTTGTTGTACATCGTCTGTCAAATATATGTCTTGAATATTATCGAAAATGGCGTCGACCTTGTGGTATGATCGTTCCACGCGCGGCAGAGTGGAAGCCAGCTTCGTTCTCTTCGTGATTTCACCTGCCATCGTTTTTCGACGGCCGTCAAAGTCCTTCGAAAGCAGACTTCAAGACCTTCTCCTGCTGAGCCTTGTACACAACTCCCGTCCCAGTCGCAGGAACAGCATCCTCATCTCTCCCTCTGTAGCCGATCCTGAACTTCGTCTTCAGCCCCTCGGCCAACAGATTGTTCACTCTTGGCTCGATGTACGTAAACGCTCCTTGGTTCTTAGGTTCTTCTTGCACCCATAAGATCTGCCTAGCTTTCGTGTACCGCTTCAGTGCGGCGTGGAGTTCGTCGAAGGGGAACGGCGATAGTTCTTCGAGACGGACGAACGCGACTCTGTCAGACAGGTTGCGGATTTGACGTTCTTTGACGAGGTCGTAGTAAAGTTTTCCGGTGAGGAGGACTACGCGATCGACCTTGGATGTGTCGGCGATAGGGTCGTCTAGGACGGGTCGGAACCGGGTGTTGGGAGCCATTTCCTCGAGCGAGGATATTGCAGCCTTCCGGAATCAGAGACTAAAAAATGGTCAAAACACGGGGAGAAGTGACGCACCGGCAAGCGAAGCAACCCTTTCGGGGACGCGGCTACAAGTGGTTTCCGATAGTTCCTCTTCATCTGCCTTCTCAACAAATGGAAATATTGGGCAGGCGTCGTCGGGAAAGTGATGTGCATATTGATGTTCGGCTCTTCCTGATTGGGACTATATCGGTCGTTCGATAACTACGGGGGTATCACAGTCAGCACCAACGATCCATCGGTCAACGGTATCCCCACCTGTAACATCCGCTCCAAGCGGGAAGAAGAATGTTCCGGACCCGCGCCATCTAGACCGTGGGGAAGGAGTAGCACGATACCGCTCTGACGAAGCCATTTCGCTACGAATCCTCTATTGAGCACGCAGGGTCGGCGAAGTCGAGGATGCTGAACTTACTCTCGGCTGAGGAGATAAAAGTGTCGATGATCACTTGCGCACCATTGAAGAAGTCTCCGAACTGTGAAGTGGAAAGAGTCAGAAGCCGTTCGTGCCCTTGACGCATAACCTTTACCTGCGCTTCCCAGATAGGTAGAATGGTCGGGCGCTCCCAACTGATGCCATACTCGAACTACCAATTTCGCACGTAAGCCACACCAGCCTCTTCAACAACACGAGCAATGACTCACGCCCATAACAGCAAATTCGCTCAGAGAACTATTCGCAAGCTCCAGCTTCGCGTCGCACTGCAGCTCGGTATTCAAGGGAACGATGACAGATTCATCCTGTTGGCTGACAAACATCGCGTGCCTTCGCAGGTAATGAGCCTCCTGATATCAGGAATCTCCACTCCTCTGCGCACCTTTGCGAGAAAGTCCCCCTTCCTACGTCTTGTCCGGATATCCTGACATCATAGCCCTCCAACATGAGAGATCCAAATGCCATGGCTTCTGCGGTGGCCCAATCGAGGCCACTTCCGGCTTCGATCTTCTCCAAACGGGCGTTGACGTGGCGTTTCAAACGAGGATGGATTTCCTAAGTCGCGATCATATGAGGATGCTGCGGGCAAGGTGATCGAGAGAGAAACCCCACGAAGCCTTCAGATGATATCGTGACACTAGCTTTTCCGACATCCCTGAGGGTTTGTTCGTTTACACCGGTCTCAGGGTTCTTCTCGGCTTTCTCACTAGCGGGCCAAACCATCGTAGACCATAGGCCGTTGGGGGTTGGAACGGTAGGTTGGAAAGACGGGACAGCCGCAAGCTTTTCTTCAAGCAGCGCTCTATGGACCTTGCGAACCTCGGCTATCTCCTCCACGGTCATGATATTATCGGCCTTGGGAGAACGGGAACAAGGGGATTATTCCCTCGTGTCATGACTTCGTGATGGGATACTGCAGACTCACAACTAGTTGATCCTCATATAACTCTGGAACAGACCTCCGGGACCGGATCTTCGAGTACATAAGCGGTTGAGTGAATGCTGGCTCATCCAGTTCGTTGTGTCCCCTATGCAGATCCAGGCTTTAGCTGGAAAACGGAAGCACAGGACAATGTCTGAAACCACTGACCAACGGCGATACACGATCAAATCCACGATCACATCCTTCCTGAAATGATTCCTGTACGCAAATGCTGCCTCGACCGCCCGAGCGACATCTGAGCGACGAGTATGATGGTGTTATAGTTAACCCGCGATGGCGTTAGCGGTGATCAGCAAAAGAGACTTTTAGCTTTAGGGGTTTTCACCTTCCGAATGATCGCCGTTGACATGAAGCACTGGCGCGTTGATCATCTTGCCAATGTCCGAACTGTAGAGCGATGATCGAGCACCTGCAGCTGGGGTTGTGTAGCCGATGCTAGACGTCTAGGTTTAGTGAGCATTCAGGGGGTTCCCTACGAGCCCCACCTGTTACTGGGGGCGGAGCGGGGTAAGTACCCATCCCGGGTTTCGGGTTGACACTACGAGGGCTTACTTGACCACAATATGGACGGTCCCACCGGTGGTGTAGTGAGGAAGGTTGCTCAGTCCGAGGCTTTCCATAATGACACCCTGACCAGCGAACGAAGCGTCCCCGTGGAGCTGCACACACATGACCCTATCGCCGAGTTTGCAGTCTTCGGGAGACGTCCTCAAGAGCGAGTATTGTTTCGCTCTGGTCTTGCCGAGGGCCACGGGATTCACCGCCTCTGTTTGTGAGAGTTCAAACTACGCTGTGGCGTACAGTATGCAAACTAACCTAGATGGGAGGGGTTCGGTAGGAGCGAAACCTTGATCGGTTCCGAGGACCCTTCGTAGTGTAGGCAAGGCGAGGCAACTACATCTCATCATGTGAGATCTTCAATAAGGACGTCCAGCGAAGCCCAAACACCCACCCAAGTGGCTTACCGCGTCCCCGGAAACCTCCAAGTTCGCTGGGAACTCACAGTTTCCCTTGATCTTGTGGAAAAGCGCGGTATGGGAATATTCGAGTAGTTCGGTGAGAATGTTCAACCTTCCACGATGAGCGCTACCCAACACGATGTTCCGGATGCCGGCTAAGAAGGTTTGAGAGGGATGTTAGGCGTATTATACAAGGTGACGAACTTTGGGCAGCAACAGAGAACAGCGTATCCAAGGCAGGCAATAACGATTCACCACCTTCCAACCCATACCTCTTCAAATTGGGGAACTTTGCCTGCATGAAGTGATCAAAGGATTCGCTCCTTGCAAGCAAATCGTGGATGCGTTTCTTCCTCTCTGGTGGAAGCTCGCACTGATCATCGCATTTCCTCGACTCGAGGTAATGGGCGAACCAGAGTGCCTCTGCGTGGGAAGAAGAATGATTGAACTCGTATGCTAGCCCTCCGACGTAGGTCGCGTGAAGGTGCTGAGTTATCTTGGAAAGCGTCCACCACTCGTCTTGGTCTTGGTTCGATTCAACGGGTTTGGTCCAGATGATCCCGTTTACATTGTACTCCTTGCTGAGGTCCGTAAGGTTATAACGTGCGGGATCCAAAGCGGGGACACGTTCTCGACGGAGTAGCTCGAGCGGGTCGATCTTCGCAGCTGCATGACCGAAGGTCCGGAAGGCCTCGACGTATTGTAACAATGGAGCGTTCTCGACGCGATTCTGTAACTGTTTCTCGTTATCTGGTTCCCGAGTTTAGGTATGATATCGCCAGTTCCAGGGGGATTGGAGAGGGACTCACAGTCAGGGTGGGTGAACGTCCGAGGTTTTCGGAACCCGAAGGATTCGTCATGGTACGAACGAAGTGGGCCGAGGGTCCTCCAGATGAGGCCAGATGGGGACCTTGAGATGTTGACGTGTCTTAGCATGTGTGGCTGGCGAAGATAAGGAAGGACAGAGAGATTCACCGGACGATAGCGAAGGGTTTTGATGCGTTAAAGTGTAATAGCGCAGCTGTAATTCACATAGCTTCTGAATGGGTGCAAGTTCCGTCCTGCCGAGTGTGAGGAAAGTAAATCAGGCGCTCGACCCGTGTGATCGACCTCAAGGTCACCGTGATCCTGACACTTCAGCTCGTGCCACCTACCCCTTGTTACAGGAACCCCTGTTCAAAGCCATGTCTGCCACGGTCACCCTCAGCGCTGTAACGGTGATGAACTTTACCAGTCTCATCGACGGCCCCACCTCGTAGACGAAGCCTGGACCTATGTAGTACCGCTCGAGCCTTCATGCGTTCTGTGAACGCGGATTGGGATCGGCCACTTGAAGCCATTCGCCGTTGGATCTCTTTGTTCTAGGGCCAACGCCCGGTCCCTCGTACCCGGGTGTGGAGTGCCACGGCAGCGCTTTGACGCACCCCTCGACCCTATAAATGGAGGGGTCAAGTGGGGGTTCCTCCATCTCCCTCGTCTATTCTCGCACTCCAAGGAGGTATCGACAAGGAACAAGAACTTCAGTATGGCGCCACCCAAACCAACACGTTTGACTTGCGAAGAACATTCTTTCTCTGCCACAGACAGGTAGGGTTTGTTTCACCTTTTCTCTTTCACAATTCTAGTGATATCCACAATGTGATGTTCCATGTGAACTGACTAGTCTTCTATCTGTCTCATAGGCCCATCATAAAGGTGATTCGACCGACGGACCGAGTCGGCGTACACCGCCTACTTCAAGGCATTGATGCAAGGCGAGCGCTGTCATGCGTGGAGTGCGATTCCTAGACCCCCTCACCAACGAGGTATTGTACCCAGACCCTCTGCCAGAGACGCCCCGGCGGAGCGCCGTCACACCCAGTTTGGAAACAAGGCGCCCACCCGCTGGATCCCAGCCTTTGAATTTAAACAACACTTTGATTCCCGCCGGGGCCGCCCACCAGTGGGACGTCAGGCGTCCTTTCGGATCTATTGTGGAAGATTGGAGTGGAACGACAACGGACAGGCTGGCAGAGTCAGCGACCAGCCCCCCGACATCGCGACTGGAACTGGTGTCCCCACAACTTCCATGGACTATCAGCGTCCTCCCGAAGATACCAAACGTCTTCATCACTGTGTTCGATGTGCCGGCCACGATCCACGCATCGTTGAGGGCGGAGATCACTCCTGGCGAGTGGGGGGAGTTCACCGAGGCGCAGAAGAAACTCACCCTCCACGCAAAGAGGCACCGGATTCAAGAATGCGAGCCCAATCGTGCTCTGGACGAACGCTATCACCACCCAAGGCGGGTCGACACCCTCGGCGAGGTCTCCGAGTTGGCCACCGTTGCACAACAGAACAAGTGGGACAACAGTCGACTGGCAGGAGAGTGGGAGCGACGTCAAATGGGTGTGCTTCAGACGGAGCACAACGATAGCCTTGCGGCGACAATTGAACTCTCACTCACCTCCCCGATGTTCAGGGAACTCGGCACCGGGGCCCGAGGGCTTCTCGGAGTCGTAGCATTCTTCCCGCAAGGCATCGACGAGGAGAACTTCGGCTGGTTGTTTCCAGCCATCCTCGATATCAATGCCATCTTCGACAAGTTCTATATCCTCTCCCTCGCATATCGCAGTGGCAGTTTTGTCACAATGGTTCGCGGGGTTGGTCCCTGCCCCGCGTCGAGGCCCACTTCACCTCTACCTGGAGTTTGCGCGGAGGCGTTAGTTGTATACTCTTTCCCTCTTTTTTCACTCCCTTGAATACTTCACCTTCCCTTCTTTCACGACTTACTTTATTCTTAAGTTAGAGTGTCTGTACCCCCCTTGTATTCACGGCAGAGCCGCCCTTCATTCGCGCTGTTCCGAGGATTCTTTGGTTTTAAGGATAAAGACTCGGAGTTTGAGATGATTGCAAGGGCGGAATAGTTAAAGGACGCAGGGTCTACTTAACGATAATCGGTTGAGGTATTATATCACTACCTCGACTATTTAATTTTCAGCGGAACTACGTGGTACACTTGGAGTTTTCCAGTCGTGAACCCACAGCTATCTATCTTACGCGCATGTAGTAGGCATTCTATCTCTATCTAGGCTTTAATAATGCTCAGCGCTTCATCCACCCCCCTCTCGCCTTTGACCACGGATTGAACGACTGGCAGTGCTTTCGAGAAATCGGTGAACAGGATATGTCGAATCCCAAGCCTCGTGCAGTATGTCGCCAAGTCATTCTCTCCATCATCCTTTTGCTTCACGAAAAGGATATCGGCGTGCTTCGCAGCAGAAATGTCTGTTTTGATCGTTCGTAAGCGCTCCGCAGGACCATGAGGGCAGTCAAAGCGTGCACACCTGATACGCCGTCTCCAAAGAAAAACAGAGTTGGTGGGTTGGGAAGTTCCCTGTATGGCAGGATCGCTCTGGACTTGTCGTGGCCGTAGTCGCTACCGGGAGGGTCAATTTTCATTCCACCAAGAAAGACAACAGACCGTCCCACCTTGACGGATGACGGTACTTGATTTGCCACTTCCCGCTAGGTTGTATCTCGATGTCATTCGAGATAATCTCAATTTCATTCGCCTCCTCATCCCCGATGTGCTTGGACAGAACGGCTCGGATAAAGGGCGCCATTCCACTTGACACCAGTCCAGCTATCCGGTCCAAGATTCGGAGAGAATTGGACACACCTCGACACGACGATGACTGGCACATCATTAGCCTTGCACCAGTGATAAAACTCTCTGAAACTCTGATCCAGCGTTATAGCTAACCGCAATCAATCAGCCCCCCAGCATAGTAAACGTCAACAAGCGTACATTTCTTCAAGAGCTCCTTGCATTCATCGAATGTGTGCCCATTCGCAACCACGCTATCCAGCATCTCACGGAAAGCATCCCTACGACGGCGGTTGAAGCAATGACACATGCCTCAAGAGCGTCACACACACCTAAAGGTTGCTTCTCCGGCCAACACCTTCAAGTTCCCTGCCCTCCGCTTCTCCTTTCCGTACCCGATATTATCGGTCATGTCTGTCCATCAGAATCAGAATCACAGGATCGTAAGAGATGCATGAGAATGATCCACAGTCGTTTGAGTCATAGTTGGTGATGGTCCCATCCCTGCGTTGCGGACATCAGATGGCCACATCACGAGCGAGTGAAAAGGAAGCCAGATCAGTGGCTGGTCCGATGGGATTATGAACGAGGTCGAACCGACCAATCAGTCAACACCACAAACTTCTTGTCTGTGTGGATGGGTGGGTAGGGCAGTGTGCTCTCTGGTATCTCAGACATCTCCGTTGTCGTCGTCTGTTGAAGAGAAGGACCCGGATATGTTGGTTTGCACGGAGACCTGGAACGGGCATCACCGATCGTGGAGAACGGAAGGACTTGTGCCGAGAAGAGGAACCCAAAGGCGCATGATGTAGGGAGGACCGCGAGAGGTGTAGATGGATCTCGTCAGTCCCCTAGTAGTTTACAACATGAGGTAGTGTAGTTGCTGAGTAGTAGGAACAGCGCATGGATTCAGAGCCCGGTAGTGTACGCTAACAATCGCACCGGTACTGTGAAATCGCTGCGGGAAGTTGAAATATGAGCAGAACGATTTTGGAGAACCCCTCAAGGCGGCCGAGACCTTTGCCGTAGTAGGTGGGAAGGTTAGTGGAAGCCCCCGCGAGGCGGAAACGCTCAAGAACAGGGACGGAGAGGAAAACGCAGGCCCCCGGCCAAAGTCTGGATTCGCAGTAGGAGAAAGACACAGTACCGCTATCAACGCTCAGTTTCACACGTCGGCGCAGGCTATTCCTCTTCACGGCAGTCCGCTCTGTTGATCATCGAGTCCTACATACATCAGCAAGCAACCGACGACATGGACATCCCCTCTGATTGTTGGAAGAAGGTGGAGCTCATCGCACCCTCGGTTGATTTAGAGCCCATCGCACTTCTCGAGGGAAAGCAGTGGGATGTAAAGGCCGCGAAATCAAAAGCCCTTACTCGGTAAGCGCGGTTAAACCGAGCGCCTGTTTCGCCGTCCTCTGCTTGCGAGGTACGCACCACCACGTAGTACACTCATTTGGCGGATATTCCTGAACCACAGTAGTTCGCATCTGAAAACGATCACCTGTGGTGGGCTACCGCGGAAGGCGAAGTTCATGCCGCCGCGGTCCCTCACGGGTTGGGGAGCCAGCGAGACTTCAATAAACCCCTCCTCCCTCAATCAAACTCCGCTTGCTAACGCTATGTATCATACCGGCTGGGCTGTGCGCGGGGTCGTAGGTCTTGTACACCAATGTACGATCGTCTGCCAGCAGTCTGAGCCGCGGGTTTTCATAAGAAACCTGCAGGGATAGGACACCAAGAAATTTGTTTCGTTTGTCTGCAATTAGGAGGTTGTCTATCGACGGTTGAGGGAATAGTTTATACCGCCGCTGTGGCGCTTAGGTGGGCCATATGGATAAATAAAATCACCCTGATCTAGTCGCTCTGAGCTCGTCGCTTAACATTGCGACCGCGATCGTCGACAGGAGCAGCCTGACTCGCCCCCGCAGTCTCTTGGTCGCTAGGTATAATCAAAGCCTCTTGCGAATCGGAGATGACCTTGCCTTCAACGGCGTTATGAGTGTCACCCAGGAAGAAATCCTTGGTAAAGAAGGCAACAACAAAGGGCACGAAACCTGCACGATGATCAGACATCATCAGTCCTTTGCACACCCGAGTGGAAGACAGCGACACTTACACAAGATAAACGCGGGCAGGTACATAACATACATGGTGTCGTCGTAGGCCTTTATGACGCCAACTCTGATTTCTGGCGGGGCCGTTCTGGCGTTCCTGATAGACCCAAATATCTTCAGGATTTCCTCAGCACTGAGTTTGTCACCCAGGTACTTGTCCAAGTTCTTTGGCATATTTTCGCTGCGCCGGTTTTTATTAGGTCATATGGCACGGGATGAGGCGGTTGTGACTTACTTCCAGATAGCGGTGGCAACGGCACTTCCAACGGCTGCACCGATCCTCGTCCAGAGAGCCATCAGAGCGATGACGGTCGCTAGGTCCTGGTGAGGAACGGAAGCCTGGGTTCCTACACGGGAACCAACCACGATGAATGCACCGCCGAGGGAAATGAGAATTTGGATCGAGACAAGTGCGACATCACTGTATCAAACGCCGTCAGCGGTCCGAAACTCTCGGAGGAGGAATGACAAACGTTGCGTTCTCGCCGCGGGCATAGAAGAGAAGACCGACAGCGATTATCTTGATTCCAAGGCCGAATATCTGGAGGTACTGCGCGGAAATTAGAAGGTTACCCCCGCGATATCGAAAGCGCTTCTAATTCTACCTTGTAACGATGCGTCGCACGCTGGATGGCGCCGGCAAGCAAACCGAAGATACAGAGGCCGACAGTTGAGGAATTGTTGAAGAACACCCAGTTCTGTGTGGACCTTAGCACCGAGCGTAAGTCCTACAGCGTTGATCCACGTTGGGCCTGAAGCCTTACCAGTCCTTGATGACATACACCCAACTCGAGAAAAAGGTTGAGCGCAAGTTTCCGGTGATGAAATTGAAGACATCGATGGTCACACAGCACAAGAGGGTACGGTTGAGGACCCGGAGAGGCATCAATGGGTGTTTGGCCCATTTCGTCTCGTAAATGATGAAGGAAACCAACAAAACGCCACCGATAGCCAACATGACAAGGATCGAATCTGAGGAGGGGGTTGCATCGAGACTTGAGAGAGATTCGGACGGCACGTCTTACCGTTTCCCCATCCCCCCTCGGCGCCTTTATAGAGCGTGAATGGAAGGAGAACCAATGCCCAGCCGACTCCCAGGAGGATAAGACCGACAGCGTCGATTTGCACCCACCAGTTCCTGGTGAGTTGCCACCAGGTGAGACGTTCCTCCTTGTTGTTAATGCGTCCATCGTAAGAAGAGGCAGCGAGCGAGAGAACTCCCAACTTCTTGGCCTTGATATCTGCCCAGAAAAGGACCATAAGGGCAGGAGCCATAACTGTGGGCATGATGATCTGTAGAACGAAGTCGGAAAATGGTCAGCCTGAGGGAGGTGCGTATCAGAAGACACCGACTGCAAACATGCCATATCCCCAACGCCAGCCATCCTCACCAAGGCCCTCAACAATATATCCTCTATTTCCAGATATGAGCCACGTTCATAGGCGAATAGGAAATGGCCGCACTCACGAAATGAAAGCGTTGACTATGTAAGGGGAGGCCGGGAGGGCGGTCATGAAGCCCCTCCATTTCAACGGGGAAATATCCGCTACCAAGATGTGGGTGACAAGATCGATGCCGGTGTTACCGATTGTGTACAGGAGTTCGCCTGTAGTTGAATTTGGCGCAGATCAATACAAACCCACTATGTGGCGCAACATTTGATTAGACACACCAGCCGCCAGCGCACTGACATTCTGAGCGGAAGCGACGACAATGAAGCCGAGGACGTAGAAAATGAGGGAAACCAAGTACGCGGTCGGACGAGAGGTGGTGTCAGATAATTTGGCGATGAATGGCTTGGCTATAAATGGGTCAAACGTCAGTTACGCCACCGAAAACGTTTCCGGGGTCAAAAAGTCGCGCGTACCAACGGCGCCGAGGACGTAGACAGCGACCTCGACGGTCCCCAGGATAGAGTGTTTGCCAAACGCGGAAGTGGCGAAGGAAAAGAAGTTTGAAACGGTGTTGGCACTGAGTGAGTAGGCGTATGAAATGAGACCGATGGAAACGTAGAAGAGCCAGATTGGTGCTTTTCCTTTGCCAGAGCCGAATACACGGTAGAGAGTCTCAATACGAGTGACACCGATATCTTGCTCAACTGGGGCGTCCTCTGTGTGGGAGTCCGCTCGAGCAAGGAGCGGTTTGTAATCAATAGAGGCGGCCCGTTCTCCGGAATGAGTGGACTGAGCGTCATCCTGCCTGCAGCGAGAACTCGTGGCGACCGTGGAGGAAGGGCCCGGGGTAGAAAATGTACCATAAGTGCCCGTCATTGCAGCCAAAGTGGTGAGGGTGTTTATCAGATAAGATGGTCGTATTTGTAAGCTGATGGTAGAGGAACCTGACTTGGGTCACACCACTTGGAAACTCTGCCGAGTCTGCTCACGCGCCAAGGGGGCTCAAGGAAGGTACTTTGACATCTTGAATCGAAGATAACATTTCTTCGACTCGTCCTTAACTCCGATCCAAAGCCGAGGCGTTGGTGTCTTTCGTTTCGATCACCTCCTTTTTGCCTGCCGCTTGGATCACTCTCAGATTTCCTGCGCCCAGCTTGCGCTCACTTACCGGGCCCAACACACCGACGAGTTAGCGTCCAACAGAAGCCGCGTTTCGATACAACCGGATAGACCTGTGACATGTGGACCCCTGCCCGCGTTTTCGATCAAAATTTCATTCTTCCGACAATAATTCACTACCGGCATGTCCAAAGAGATCAGTCTGGACACCCGTCGCTGCAGATGTTCTATGCACTATGCAGTACAATTTGTTAGAAGATTCCGGGTCTCTCTGGAATATCTTCACCTACGTCATTCAACCGATTTCGTGCAGTCACTACACGATGGCAACGTCGCCCTCTGGTTCAGGATGATTCAACAAACCGCCGGAAATCTGACCTTCGCCAACGAGCTTCAAAGAATCAACTGCACAGTGGGCCTTTTGGGTATTCGCGTATATTCCGGAGGTTTTTACCACAGTACGGTCCATGGACAGGAACGGACCTCCCAGGTTGTTGGGATGGTTTTCAAGTCGCAGTTCGAGATGCGCGGTTCAGGATGATTCAGACACCTGACGCAACGGACGGGGTCGAGAGACGGCTCCCTTACAAGGCCACGAATGTTCCTGTGCACACTGTCGCAGCTTTGCGGATGGCTACTTAATGAATGAAAATGTGATTAAAATACACGCAATTACAATCGATTGTCATTGGGAGAGACATGGAGGCTGGAGCCCCGTTCCGACATTTGCTACTGTCGCAGTTGCGAGTTTCATGAGAATTCGAGTCAGGATTTCTGGAAGAAGTCAATGTAGTTGGAAGGCGCCATTGCAACGTACGGCCGCAGGAATTGAACGGGCGTGTTGCGCAGTTTGTGACCACAGATAACCAGGAATAGCCATGCGCCTTGCGGGGAGATGCTCAAGCACCCGTCGAGGTTATGGAGACAGGGCACAGGACTCTTTGACTCTTCCAATTGCGCGTATTTGCGTGTGTTTTCCCCGGCATAAACGGCGCATGATCCGGAGGTTGCTCAATCGGGAAAGACCGGATCAAAATTATTATCTGATAAAATTTTAGTCGTGTCATTCAGCCACCACTCCGGTTTACAGTTACGTCCGAGGCCCACGACCGAAGGCCCAGTTATTCTCATCCTCTCCCCGCCTTCTTCCCCCAATGCATCAACCTACAAAGACCGTCGTCGTACTCGGTGCCTCCTACGGTGGCAAGTCCAAAACCTGCCACGTGTACCCTGCTCATCCAACTCATCTCACCTCCTACGTCACATAGGACACAGAGCAGTCCACCAACTCGTGGAAAGGCTTCCTGAGGATTGGAGGGTCGTCGTTATTGAAAGGAACACGTACGTATCACTCACACCACCTCTCGCGTGCTGGAAACTAAATTGGACGTTCTAGACACTTCACCCGTACGTCGGATCTCGCCTGATTCACTTTCTGCCTTTCTTTTGATCCCGGCCCTGACAAAATTGTGTCCGCTGCCGCAGACTTGTACGCTTTGCCGCGTCTCGCTATACTGCGGGGTCACGAGCACAAACCTTGTGCGTAACTTTCCGTCAACCTTAACCGCAATCCAAAAATCGACTTAATTACCTTAGTCATCCCATACACGAAATTATTCAAACCAAAGGCTTGCCCTGGTCGTGCCCCCGCCACTGACTTACCGGAGTCGGTCAAAGGTCATGATTTTATTCACGCCAACGTTACGTCTGTAGAGGCCCATAGAATCAACTTTACTCGACTGTCGACCCGACCCTGTGATTTGGATGCCCCATCATACGTGGATTTCGACTATCTCGTCTACGCACTGGGCTCACATCTCCCTGCCCCCATCAATATCTGGTCACCCAGCCGATCTGTCGGCCCTGGTGTTAGTGGTCCTCCTCACACATCACCTTCGAAGCTGACACAGAGTTTCAGACACCAAATGGCTCGCAGGACTCCCTCCTGTTGGACGAGCACGACGGTACCAAAACAAAGTCACGACAATGGCTACGAACAGCCCACTCCAGGATAAAGGCCGCGACTTCTATACTGGTCGTTGGAGGTGGTGCTCTTGGTGTCCGTGAGTACAACCGATCTCCCCGCTGTTACCAGCCTCTCTGACACTTCGACAGAGTTTGCGACCGACATTGCAGACGTCTATCCAAACAAGGCGGTCACTCTTGTGCACTCACGAGACCAACTGCTTCCTGGTTTCGATAAATGGATGCATGACACAAGTACGTCCCTCATAACTCATACCGCTCATCCGGCTGCTCACAGGTTCCATGTACCAGTTACAAATCGCCTTCGCGAGATGAACGTCCGTCTATTGCTCAACACCAGAATAGATCTGAGCTCCTTCGAAATCCCTGCTTCCAGTCCTTATGCATGCGGTACACCGACGAGTGAAGGCACATGCACTCCGGATCTATCCCCGACATTGTCATCGTCAGACCTGTCCGAAAGCCCATGCCCTACGCCTCCCCCTGCGTCTCCCCACCTCCTTTCCCCCACTCTTCCACCTCCTGTTGCCCAAACAGAGGATTCGCGCGTCACCATCAGTACGACGGATGGTAGGGAGATTCATGCGGACCTAATTGTGAGACCCCAGTCGCTGTTCATTAATTCTTGCTTCTCACGTTCCCCTAGCTGTTCTGTACAGGCCAGACGCATAATACTTCGTTTCTGAAGATGCTGTCACCCGAATCAATTAATCACAAGAGCGGGTCTGCCGCGTATGTCACGCCTTCCCTTCAACTCGGGGTCAAAGCGGATAATGGAGAGGTCCGGCTCTCTGGTTACCCGCACATTTTTGTCGTCGGGGATGCAGCCGATGCTTTTGGGGCCCGGAAATCTGGCAACTCGGCTTGGTACCAAGTAAGCGGCTTACCTCATGCCTCCGATGTATCTTTGTTCATGCGCCTTCTGCAGGCCGAGCATGCTGTCAGGAATGTTGTCCGACTGATCGAAGGACGAGACTCTGAGCTAGAGTCATATACTCCACCTCCTGCGGCGATCAAAGTCTCGTTGGGACTGGTGAGCTTTCTCTAGGATTGTCTTTGCTCAGGATTAAGGCTTACGTTGAAATCCCAAGAAATACGCCATCAACCAGACCAGCGCGAAAACCTTCCAGATGAAGGAGGATTGCTGTGAGACGTTGAACGTCAACAACATGTGGTCTCGGCGAGGTTTATCGTCGGATGACCAGACCGTGTAGTATACCCTAATCATCACTCCTCTGACCGGGGGGAAACGACTGTTTTTTGTAGTGCCCAAGCTACGAACATGAATACTCTGTAGGGTTGTCTGACGTTTTGATACACCGCTTTCTTGGCTTTCAAACATACTTACTAATTAGTACTATATAATCTGGACACTAAACCAAGATTTTGCAAAGGTTCAAGTGTAGGAAATAGAACGGATGTCGCGTCCCCCAATATCAATGCCGTGGGTTCCCCGGGGCCGAAGCCGCAAGTTTTCCTACGTTCTGCTTAGAATCCTTCCGGCACTGCCAAGCTGTATTCACTGCATCATCACGTAGAAGTGCTACCGAACAGAGTTCGTGCGTGCACGCAGAGCAATCCATCATCTCGCGAGCCTAAGGCGCCAGGGTTCCAATATTACCTCCCGTTCGTGTGAAACTCGTGGTCCGTTCGCATCAGCATCCCGGGCTTCGGATCGCACCTTTAGTCTTTTGAATTTGAGTACTTGGGCTGCGGAACACGATTTAGGTTTGGTCGGGGTGATGAAGGGCTAAATCCTGCTCGTTAACTCACCGAGGGTCGCCCGTTACTCGACGCGCATACGATTGCAACGGCCGAATCCATGATTCAAAAGGCACCCCGTCGTCGTGAGGGGTTTCGCGAGTGACCTAGCGTCATGGTTCGCTTTTCCGGTATTCTCACAAGTTCGGTCGATTTAGATTATTGAATATCAGCCGCTATAGTTTTCACAGTGAACCCGGCTGATATTAATGGACCCAGCTGTGTCGCGAAGATAAGAGAGCCACCATCCGCAATGTTGATGAGTCTGTTTTCCGCCCGTGACACCTGGAATGCCTGGAATACAACTAAAGTTTGTCCCAGTATCCATCTTAACCACATTCGGTACGAAGTCCCGTCGTGAATGGGTGCAATGAGGATCACTCGTGGCCAACTATCCCGTCCTGGGAAGGCTCAACGTTCACACGCCGCACAAGATAAGTACCAGCTTTATACAGTCTCCAGTCACACAGCGGATATCTGACCCACCGCCCTAGCTCTTGTGATCACCCCTATCGCACCAAGATGAGTGGCTGCACGCTCAGGTTCGAGAGAAACTCTCCCCTCCGAACCACGCTCGTCGATGAGGCCACCCGACGTGCCAAGTACAGAATCGAAACCCCCGTGAAGGTCGCTCGAAGCGTCACGCGGATCACCAAGTTTGAATCGCCCACCCCACTTCATCGGGATGAGGAGGCCGACTCTGGCTGTGGAAAAGAACAAAATAAAATCGAAACGGAATCGCATGAGGCCGGTTACGAGATAGCTAGGATTTATTGGAAGTGGTTCTCACCGAATAGGATCATTTTCAATGGAAAGGTGACCACTCGGAGGGAGTCCTTGCCCAGGTGTGGCAAGTTGAAAGGGTGAGGAAATCTTCCCTGGGTTTCCCGTCGATATTGCCGCTGAGCCGGATTTGAGTACTAGGAGCTTCATATTTACTGGACCAGATGGTGTGCAGTACAGATGGGCACTGGGCGCAATGGGGTTGGACCCTTCCAAGGTGGGTGTTCGGTCTCCGAGTCACCGGTGTTCTCGACGCTGAACGATGAAGTGAAGTTGGTCACCGCTGACGAGAAGAAGACGGTGATTGCTGAGTTTCACCATGCGCAACACTATATCAACAAACAGAAGGCGAAACTAGAGGTCCAGTCGGCAGGAATTGACATGTTGGACTATATCATTTTGACGTTCGTAATTGTGGAGCAGACACGTAGGGAACGAATCGGATGGTGGGCAAAGTGCGTGTGAAGTCCCGGGCTTTGGATTAGATTATTCTTTAGTATCTAAAGAAGGGGGACACACTCAAGCGCGACTTGGGCGTGGAGTCAGATTGTGGAGAGGTTGCTTCGGTGAAGTTGCGAGAATGCTTAGCTCGGATGTAGTGCACGCATACATTCGCTATAGTCCGCTGAGGACTTCCGGTGAAGGAATTGAGCGTGAACTCTCCCTAGTCATCGACAGGGCTGGGGGCCGGCGCTGTACGGGGCGCTTTAGCACGCCACTCGAGAGTCGACAGGACCTTGCTCCTCGATCACAAACTCACGGTTGGGTCGCTTGCGGCGACTTCTCGGAGGAATCACAGAAACACCATGGGCGTCGACCTGCATGAGCCCTCAAATTTGCAACGTTCACTTGGTGAATGTGAAAGAGCGCGCGCCAAGCTCCTCACACGTGGACAAACGACAATCGCCTCCGCGATGTCATACCTATCGGACGTCCCGAGTTCAGTTGAGGCGGTTTGTCTCTGGAAAACTGAAGTGGGAAGTCATTTCAGTTTGTGCGAGACGGCCGGAGCGAGCGAGTCGAGCATCATGCATCAGAGGCAAACGGGTCGGGTTCGTGGCAGTGGAGCAAGTACTCAAGGAGTTGATGAGTGAAGTACTTACTCAAAGTCGGGACCGCAATGAATGTCGGAGTAGACGACACTACAGCGTGCACGGCAAGTGAAATTTAAACTTGTGGTTTGGGCACACCATTAATGCTCGGCCATATCGTGACATGGCATCAACGCTAACTTCTACCTCCCATCTCGACCCAAATTGATTGGTTGGGGTGCTTTACATCGTGGTTGGCATTCGGGGGACCGGTGATACTTCGGGTAGGGCAATTTCGCCATGTGACGAACCCATCACACGCAAACCCACACAAAGCTGGTAAGGTTCGGGATGTCCCTGTTTCTAGAGACCTCCACAAACTGGTCTCCCTTCCCAACCCTCTCGAAGACCACGACACCTCCATCCCCAACAACACCACTTGCGACGAGGTATCTATTGTCTGGTCCACCGAACTGCATTCCTCGAACTTGATTGAGCCCCGTGAAGAATTGGTTGATCATTTGGAGTGTCCCATCAGGGGAGAGACAGAGGACGGCAATCGAGTCCCCTCTGGTGTCAATTATCGTGCCGGTATTACGATTCGAGGCATAAACTAGGGTGGAGTTGAAGACCAGATTCGGTGAGGGGATCAAGACCTCTGCGGCCGCGAAACTGGCTCCTGCCATAGCAGCTTGATCCAAAGGAACGATCGAAAGGTTGGAGATGAGACCCGAGCTGTTCTGGCCCAGGGGAGGGATCCGCTGTGAGGTAATGGTGCTTGAGAGCTCATGAAGGGTGACCAGAATATCGCGATGAATTGCAGCGTGGCGTGGACCACTCCCGGTAGGCTGTTTGATCTCTCCTCCGATCGAAAAGATGCCATCTGCGTTGGGGACAAGCCTCCAGATGGTGTCACCTCCCTGAAACAGGATTTGTTGGAGAATTTACAATATTAGAGGTTACTACAGACTTACTAGGTCCGGCACGAGAAACTCATTCCCCAACTGGAGGGTCTCGTGTGGGTGTGCAAGGCCGCTGGATCCGATGGGTGGGAAAGTGATGAAGGTCGAGCCTCCGAAATCGCTCCCGTTGTTGGTCGTATTCACAATGGCTCCAGTTCCTCCTGCATACTGATTCATTGGTGGTCAGCCAAGGTTTACGGGTCCGAGTCCCAAATAACTTACGTTCATGGAAGCTACCTCCCCACATGGCGATGCGAAAACATGCGCGGGACCATTTCCGCCAGAGCTCGTTGAAGCAATCGCGTCACTCAAGGTGCCGTTGTTGAATATTGTGAAAGATTGGATGACTCCAGCTTCCACTTCGTTGACAGCACTGTGAATTCGGGGTATACGTCAACAAAGTCGGCAAATGTGGGCAGACCGCGCAACATACTAGAGGATAGAGGGATTGATAACAGATCTCTCAATCCAAGAAGTGTTCTGTCCCGACGGGTTCTTCCGGATCAACGTCAAAGTTTTGTCGACGCTGTCGAAGAGGTAGGAAACAATGAAGGCGATATTCCCGCCTGCGAGGATATTGAACTTGACCATGATTCCGGGTTACGCCAGGGCAGGGGGGTTGTTGGTAGGGGTGACGAGTGTATTTATGATTCTGAAGTCCTTTTATACCATGCCACGTTGGGCACCGAGGCGACAGGGGAAGTCAACTCTCCCGGTCACCGAAGAAATGTATACATCCTACCGCCAAGCCCCTCGATTGTGAGCAAATTGAAGCGGCCATGGGGAAATATCCCTGAGGTTCCTCGCACCCGTCGGCTTTAGATCATTTATCCTGATGCCATAGGAATGATCCCGGCACATTGGAACCTGCGAGTTTGAAGTTTGAAAACGCGTTAGAAGTGGTTGGAGGGGGTCTGGCGAGAAGTCAACAACATCAGATTCTCGATAGAGTAGTGCTGATATGGAAACCGACTCAAGAGTCAAGCCGAAATCACGATCGCGACCGTCCGGGCGGAAGGATTTGCGTGACGTGACTCAATCACTGTCACTCGGCTTCGTTCCGCGCTTCTTCGGGACGATCCTGCCCAGGCCTCCTCTCACGTACGATTCAGTTGCACCAGTGAAGTCTCCTACTCTAGAGCTGGTCGTTACGCCCAAGGTGAGTCTACCCCCACATTCTCTCTTTTCGTTTCTTTGACGACATTCAACCGTTAGATGGTCTGTTTCAATTGCGGGGAAAGCGTTATCGAATACGATATGGCCGCAGGCAATGGCTATTGCACAAACTGTGGAACCGTTGTCGAGGAAAACACAATAGTAAATGAAATTTCCTTCGGGGAGACCTCTACCGGCGCGGCGATGGTCCAAGGCTCATATGTAGCCCAAGGTGCCAGTCAGTCACCTATATCGTGTACCAGCTCTGGTTTGCGGTACTTATCCTGAATATATAGCGCGTGCTAGGCTAGGAGGACCGTGGGGTAACCGTAGAGGGGGTGAATCTAGAGAACAGACGATAGCGAACGGTGGGTATGCGTCCTTTCTGAACCGTGAAATGAGTTGTTGATGTATGCGCAGCTTCCCGCAAGATTCAGAGCGTTGCAGTCGCCATGCGTATCTCAGAAGCTGTAGCTACAGCTGCGGTCCGGACTTACACCCTCGCAGTCGAGCATAAATTCACCAAAGGGAGGAAAAGCACGCTCGTGGTCGGTGTGTGCCTCTATGTGGCTTGCAGACAACAGACCACCCAGAACCGGTTCATGTTAATCGACTTCGCAGACATCCTGCAGGTGCGTCTACCACTCGATATTTCTAAACCACGCCTAACAATTCCTAGGTCAATGTTTTCGAACTTGGCCACACCTATCTCCAACTCGTCCAAACCCTCAACCTCCGCATCCCTTTCTCCGACCCTTCCTGGTTTATCAACCGCTACGCCGCTCTTCTCGAGTTCGGTGATGAAACCCAACAAGTCGCCGCGGACGCCACACGCCTCGTATCCCGATTCAACCGGGACTGGATGGTACAGGGCAGGCGCCCCGCCGGTATATGCGGTGCATGTTTACTCTTAGCCGCACGCATGAACAACTTTCGGCGTTCGGTCGAAGAAATCGTCCAGGTTGTCAAGATAGCGGACACCACGCTAAAGAAACGACTCGACGAGTTCAGAAGGACACCTAGCGGGAAACTGACCCTCGCAGACTTTCGGAGAGTCTGGTTAGAGGAAGAGCAGGACCCTCCCGCGTTCACGAAAGGGAATGAAAAGGAGGAGAAGGAGGGAAAGAAGTTGAAAGGGAAGAAACGGAAGCGAGAGAGGCATACAGAAAAAGAGGAGGTGAACGAGGCGCAAGACGTGGAAGCCGAGGTGGAAGAGTCTATGAAACTGGTCTCAAAAGACTTCGATCCACTATTATTCGGAACTGGGATGGGTGTCGGCCAAGGACTCCCGCTTTTCCTTCCGGATGTGGAACTGGATGCAGACCGAAATATCGACCCTGCGCTGCGCGAGAAACCACGACCATCCTCTCTCGAGAAAGTCGTGGACGAAGCCGTGACTGAGGAAGTCGCTTCGATCTTGCAAACAGATCGAGGGCTGCAAGTCACTAAAGCGCTGAACGAGGCTGAGAGCCGACGGAATGCGGCTATTGCGCCCGATGAATTTGCGGACTTGGATGATGAGGAGTTGGATCAGTTCATACTCACGGAGGAAGAGGTAAAGACGAAGGAGAGGGTTTGGGTGGAGATGAACAAGGATTACCTTGAGGCCATCGCTGGTGAGCCGCACACTGACTGTCCAAACCCTTTTGTGGGTATCTGACGAATTTGCCCCATATATCAGCCAAAGCAGAATTGGCAGAGAGTTCAGAGAGCAAGGAGATCAAGAACAGGAAGGTGTGTTTGTCAAGAGACTTTAACCGCTCAGGAAAAAAATTCTCATTCATTCGTAGCGTCGTAAAACCAGCACCAAACCTCGCGACACATCAACTCCCCATGGGACCACAGCCGCAGAATCCGTACGGAACCTGCTCAAGAAAAACCCCAAGTACAGCAAGAAAATCAACTACGCCGTCCTGGATCAATTTTTCAAACCCGAGAAAAGTTCCACCCCCGATGATGGAGATGAGCAGGGTGAGGAGGAAGGGATGGAAGAGGGTCTGTCGTATCAGGTGGACGGAACGGAGAAGGACGATGGAGAAGGCGAGGTGGTGGTTGAGGAAGGAGGGGAATATCGGACTCCTTTACAGGCAAACTCCGGTTACGAGGACGATGAAGACGATAAGCCAGAAGAGTACGGAGGCTGGGAAGAAGTGTTCGAACAAGAAGTGTAATGGTTATCATCCGGCAGCTCTGCCATGTATTAGTAGACAACACATTGATTCGCCAATTTGCTCCCCGAATACGGAACGGATCCTGAAGTCTGCAAGAATGGAAATGTCAAGAAAATAAGCTACCACAAAACCACGGCAAGCGAGTACAGCTACAAACACTTTGGAAATCATAACGCCAACGTTGGCCTCTATGGAGCTGGAAACAGCTCATAATTAATACAGCGCTCCTCTCAGTCCTCGTCGATGTAGCAAGACTTCATTTAGAGGGTGGCCCACTCGTATGCTACCTGTATTTGGTTCCATCTCCTGAGCCCTGACCAGCGTTCGCGGAAGAAGAAGGCTGGGTCCATTGAGTTTGTGATTCAACTTCCCCAGTTTCAGGATACGAGGGTCCAGGGACAGGGATAGGCTTAATGCAAACCGTCAAAAAGTCGAAAGCAGCCCACGCCCTGGCCCCCTCCTCTTCTGGATCCCAAGCTTCAGTAGCCTGCTGTTCGATCCAGGCCATCACGTTTCCACGAAAACGGTCTTCTCTGTTCTCACCCCTCCTTGGTGCTGAGTACCCGTCTCCTTCTGTCACAACTCCGGAGGCTTGCCGCAGGTCCGTGGCGTCCAGACGAAGGTTGTTGTCTCCATTCCCACTCCTTCCTGGCGCCGGAAACCTGCAAATACCACGGTTGAGCACATTCTGCCCCTGATCACTGGAGGCTGGATCCAGGAGAACCAAAAAAAAAAAACGCGCCGCACCTTGCGCCGAGATGGTTCAGAACCAGCCTCCGTGCCCCGATCTCTTTGGCGAACTTGCCAGCCATGTAAGGCGTCGAGTGACCCCTCTGCAACGAAACATCGCGTACGCTATCTACACTCCTGTTCTTCCCGGTTTTTTGTTGCGGGTCAACCTGGGTGGGAATGTAACAGTCTGTCGATTCGTGCACCGCGAGAGCCACGTGCCCAGGTGAGGAAGTCACGAGCGGGAGGATCTCGTCTGGGTCGTTCGTATCACCGAGAAGGACAAGTTTCCTCAAGCGTCGGAGCCTGGCAGTTTTCGCTGCTTCATCGTTGCCTTTGACGTCCCAGGACATAGGAGATTCGCGAATGACGTATCCTAAACATGTGACTAGAAAGAGGTGAGCGGCGGGGGATTGTCAAGTTCTCCGAGCGTGGTTTACCTCGGTGAACGACCTGTCCGACATCAACCACGATGTCCCTCCTAGCGCGATTACTCCACACCCTCAAGCATTCCCTCCAATACCCATCCTCCCCGCATACGATATCCCGCCCCTTCGCCTCATTCTCTCGCATCTCATGGGACGTACAAGGAGCAGAGGGCTGTTCTCCATGCCGAAGGAGCTCATGGACGACATACTTATCCTGACATTTACTGTCGGTCATGTTCAGGATCGTGCGAATGAAGGCTCTTAGACCAGCTGGACCATATAACTCTAATTTGACAACCTGCGCCACGGATGAGTCCAGATAGTCAGTAAACGTGCCGTAGATGCAACGTAGTGAAGAATCGCACTGACCGGTCTAATCCCGGCTCTGGGGATACCAAGTTGCGCTTTCAAAAACCCGATTAACCCCATGATGTGGTCAGCTTTCCTTGCAAAGAAAACCGGTCAACGATTGTCCATCTCATCGAACGGCATGATCGCGTTTACCGTGCATGTGGGTGACGAATATGGTGTTCACTTTGCCCCTTCTAACCCTGTGTGGAGCCGGGGGTTGCGGAGGCTGCATTTCAAACTGCCTTGTCGTGCCCTCCGCGCAATCGACCACTACATGATTGGCGGAATAGACAGAAAGAGCATGTCAGCTTCTCTCGTTCAGATCGCATGCGCAAAAATAGGGGGAGATAGAGGTCAAAGAGGATGATACGCACTCCAGAGAGTCCCATCGCCCAGCATATCCACTATCAAACTCGAACAGTTCCTCGTTCTCGTCGGCCCTCCTCCACTGCTCGTACCCAAAAACGTCACTTTGATATCTTGGGTCATCCTGTGATTCCTGCCAACGAGACCGTATTCCGCGTTCTCGTAGTCAAACCCCTCTTCTCCTTCTTCAGGCACTTCGCGGAGCCCACTGCCGGTTCCGTCGGTGTCTCTAGGCGGTGCGGTGGGAGTGTTGGCGCCGGTGAAGAGAGACGCGATTCCTTCATCCAATTTCCCCTTCTCCGACGACTCGCCGTTCCTGGTGCCTAGACCGGTTGGTGATCGGAACGGGACCTCGTCGCTCCCACTCGAGAACGTCCTGCCCACGAACGTGCATGTGGGACGCGAACGCCGGAGAAGAGGGAGGAGATAAGCACGGGGATTTCTGAGGAGCAGAGCCAAGGCTGAAACTGAGACCTCGCCGGTCAGTTGAGTTGTTCCGAGTGGGAATTGGCCACGACGGGGTCTGTGAGTTGGACGGGAGAGAGCGAGGCGGAGGGTCTTCGAAGGTGCTGGCTGTCGGTGGTCAGACGACCTTGATCACCTGGGATTTGGGGCAGTAATTAATTGAAAGCAGATGATTTAGGCGTCGATATTCGCCATTGGGTAGAGCTTGGGTAGAGCTTACGAAAACGCGATCGACCTCCTTCTCCGACCAACGACAGAGTGGGACATGGCGGGGGAAACAGAATGTTTTAGGCCTATAAACTAGTAGGGATACAGCAGGGGTGGGCTAAGAAAAACCCAGAAAGTTCAGGGATAGAGGGTCCGCTAAAAGATACAGCGATGTGGTATTAGTCGTGACTGTATTCGTATGATCCGAAGGAGAAGGGAGGGTAAGGGGGCCACCGTAAAATGGTATATCGAAAACAAGAAGGAAAACAAAAAGGAAAAATGAAACGTAAAACAATACGACGATTCTACGAAGTGATACTCGGTTGTGGCGTGTGCTGATGATACAGATCCATGTTACGGTGGCCAAACTCAGGGGTACTGGTCCCTTCTCTAGATGAAATATCATGGGGTCCTACGGATCCTTGTTCGTAGTATGAGGTCGAAGCGCCGTTATATTCGGTAAACTGGTAGCCACCAGCAGAGGAGAGGGAATAGTGGTTGAATTGGATCGCCTCGTGCTTTTGAAGGTCCGCCTCAGCGAGATCGAGGACAGGTGGTGGAACATGGGTATTGTCGAGCCGGAGTGGCATGATCCCAGAAGTGACAGATTGTACCCCGTACGGGTTTAGAGGGGAAAAGGCAGAGATGTCGTTCATGTTTGGGGATGCAACAGAATCGCAAGCCGTCAACGGATCTTGATTGGAATAGACCTCTGGAGAAATTGTCATCCTCAACGGACTCGGGTTATAAGTCTGCGTGGGGATCTGTAACGAAACGTAAGCGTGCTGCTTCGAGGAGGGAAGCAGCAGAAAGTGGACGCACATCGTTCCAAGCATGAGTCCTCGGCGGCGCATACCCATAGTTGATCCCAATATCATCTCGGCTCATCCTCCTACCCTCAAAGACAGTTGAATGGCCATAGTTAACCGCCGAATCATCCCGACTAGCCCTCCGCCCACCATTCTCGCGAACAATTCGGGTCGCTTGTGGAAACGCGCTCATAAAATGCATATCGAGATCATCCACCGACCTCTTCCTGTCCCAGCGGGGATCCTGCGAGGCGTTAAGCGACCACTGATCCTGGACTGAGTTAGAAGGAAGCGAAGGCAGGGTTGGTTGATGATGAAAGGATGTCGGTTCATACGTGTGGTAATTGATGAGAGAGTCGTCTTTGCTGACCCGACGGGAGAACGCGTTGTAGACGTTTTGCGAGTATCCTCCTTGTTGGTCGTAATGGACTCGGAAATCGTCCTTGCTGCCGCGGCGCCAGTAGAGGGGATCCAGCCCTCTCTGTTGGGGGTTGTCTTGCGGAACAACGAGTCCGTTCGACCACGGATCCGTGAAGATGGGAACTGGAGCAGTCTCGCCATACTGTTGCTGCGGAAGCGAAAACGGGGGCGGCATAAGGATATTGGACGCCGACCATCCATTATGAGGGACGGCGGTCGGGGGCGGGCACGAAGATGAGCGACGAGGGGGAGGTTGGAGGGTAACGACCTCGTCGACGATATTATCCTGCGTATCAGACGCGGCGCTTGACGGAGGTGACTCGCTTCGCTGGGTCGGTGGCTTGACTTTGGGACCCCGTCTGTATGGGGGAGCGCGCTCTCCCGGGGAATACTTATAATCTGGATAATTGATCTTGTGCTGGGCTTTATCGGCATCGGCGAGCTCTTTGTATGGTGCCTTTTGCTCTTCAGTCATGCGTCGCCAGGCGTCACCTGCAGCCTTGCTGAGCGCTCTGTGGTCTGTGATGGCTAGCTGGGCGTGAGGATTGCCGGGATCTTGTGCCCTGGGGAGCATTGAGTTCCACTTGGAGTACATGGTACGAAAGATGATGAAGGCATTTTTGGGGCGAGGGATGTATGAGGCCGGCTTCTTTTTCGCATGCGATCTTGTACCCGGGGGAGGAACGAGATCCTCTTCCCTGAACATGAGATAGAGCGCAGGTATTGGAGCCTGGCCATCGATAGCAGAATCCAAAGCGAAGGACATGGTCGTGAGAGCGGGAAGAGGGAGGGGGTGTACGGGAATAAATGTAGAGGGAGGAGACAAGGTTTTCTATCCGGGATCGATCACCGGGACGTCCGCTACTTAACGGACTATCGGGCACCTTCCTTATTTGGCCGATAGTTTGTCCCACTTCACGCCTTTCATCCTCCTCCGGGATGAGCGCTGAGCGTACAAAGGCACAGCGGGTGACTGTATTTTATCTCGCTGCTCAATTCGAGTGGATCAGAAGGATCTCAACTGAACAACATCGCCCTCGCACGCTCAAGGTCCCCTCTGCGAAATAAAGGCGATTACTCTCTATTACAGAACGCCTCCGAACCATCATCGGGAGGTAGAAGACCAAGATTGGCTTCAGTTTAGGCTATTTGGACAGCGGACACTACAACTGATGCCGCCCTGACAACGACTTTCCCTTTCCCTGAATAGTCTCTCCATGTTCTAAACTGACATGCTTGTTTCAACAGTGGCGTCGTACGTCGTGCTATAATCTGGACGTCCCAACTTCGGACCGGCGGCAGTCGCTTCCTGTCGATAAGCTGGTGTAGTAGCACCGCCCATGGCCTTGCCGCTCAGTAGTCATTCAGCAAACAAAAGTGCGTGAGGTTACTTGATGTTTCAGCGCCGTGTTCATTCCAGTGCCCCCTTACTGAAACCTGTGTTTAATCCGTTGTATTGGCCCAGACACCTTGTTTTACGTTTCGTGTTCCCCCTAGGCTTACTATTCTTCAGTTCTCTTGTCGGCACAAAAGATGGAACCGTGCAGACACGTGTTCAAACTTGTACAACTCCTTGAACACTGGATCCAACTCGGCACCTGCAATCTCCCGGACAACGCTGCATCCCTGGAATAAGTTGGGACCCACAATATGTGGCATACATTGTACATGTGCTCTCCTTGAGGGAGCACGCTTTGATCGGAGGATCATCGGGGGGTATCCGAAAGGCATTCCCCCAGGTACTTTGTTTGTGTTCCAGAGGCCATCTCTTTGTAGGCAGGCTCTTCCTTTCCACTGTTCCATCCAGGCGCTTTGTAGTGCCGCGTACCTCAGCCGTCAGCGGCTGCCATCTCTGCAAGGAAACATGGTTAACATGCAAATCGAAGCCGGTCTGACTTAACAAAGCACGCACTAATACCTATTTGTCACTACACACGATTTGGCGCCGACATTGCCTAAATGTTCAAAGACTCACCCACGATTGACACGCGAACTCGGTCTCCCGTTGGTTCGGTGCCCTTGAGCGAGCCGTATACCGGAAAAACGAGAGTAGTGAGGGGCACACGATGAGTAATCTCGACAGCTTCAACAGTCAACCGCTCTCGCAAAACGTCGGCGGCGTGTTGCCCACATGAACCTGGCGGGTTGATTTTCCTTTTGCTGATGCGCAGGCCTCCACCTTTTATCGCCCAGAACTTTCATGTGGGGCCGATGCCAGTAACTGCAAACTAGGACCTGCAGCGGAATGCGCACACCCTCAATAAATCTCATTGTCGCTTGGTTCTTAGAGTCTTGATCGCTGTTTCTTCTTGCCTAGCACGAATGGTTTAAAAGCTGCAATACAGCATAAACATAAACCTATGAACCTGCAATTCTATACTTTACAAAAGAGAACAATGTGTAATTTCCATCGGAAAATACTATACATACATCATTGTGAAGGATGAGCTAGCTCAAATATTCGTTTTTGTGCGCGGTGGCACCTTTTGCCCGTAGAAATGCACCATCATACCCTCCGCATGTGTGTTCGTCAGGTTGAAAACTGGGTGGGTCGCGTTCTAACGCGCGACGTGAGTCGAGAGTCATCGAGTTGAGGAAATGGTGCATACCACCCTGTTTGCATTCAATCCTACCACCTTTGACCCCCCATCTTCTTCTACCCAGGCTAAAGCGGAAGAGAACGCGTTCTTACGAAGCAGGTCTGTAAATTCATCTGAAATTCCCTGGTCAGGGCGACACCACCGGAGATCGATAACCTGACGGACCGGCACAGCCACCTCCGCTTTCCCACAACGCAACGATGGAGCGTCGTCTTCCCTCTGACACAATTGTACGGTGCTGAGCAGACGATAGCCCAGACAAACAATAGCATGTGTGGTATGCATCGGGATGCCTTCACGCTCATGGTGAGAAACTGGAAGGCATCTTATCACCCCGCGAAAAACCCTCACTTTGGTGGTTTGTCCCTCAGCCCACCCGATGGATGTTGGCTCGCCCATAGTAAGTACTCTTGTAGTCCCTGTCGACTATACAACGAATCTACGGAGATATCAGAGCTGCAGAACGGATGATTTATCACTAGACACAAACCATCTGCGTCGTGCCATCCCTCTTCACTATTTAATGACTGGGCGGCATCCGTTGCTGGTTCCACTGCAATCCCGAGACTCTCCAGGAGAGGGAAGCACCCTCCAACCCACCACGCATAGCACCCGTCGACCAATTTGTTTGTTCTGCCTTTGAATCCGCCGAGATCGAGCCCACCGCCCTGCATATTGACCATCCACCTGAGCAATGATTTGAAGTTTATCCTGACTGACGCTTTTTCTGATTCCCCGGACTCGCGCAGCGCGGCGAGGTAAGGCTGGACCAGCACCCAGCTGGCGAGGCAGGAAAAGGTGTAGCCGCCGTGCGCTTCTCCCAAACAGGACGTAGGAAACCTAGATGTGTCGGTACCACCAAAGTAGGGCAGAGATGCAGAAGAAAACCCTCCTTCATAACTCTGACACGCGGCAATGAATTCCGGAACGCTCTCGAGTAGCTCCGGTGTTAACAAATTAAGAAGGGTCGCCGTCACGAGGAGACAGTAGAGTCCCCTAACGTCGACTTCGGCGTCATGCGAGACAAGGAACGACCCATCTGGCTGTTTGAGCGATAGAAACCATTTGTACATCTTATCCCTTCCGAACGCCATCACATTTGTTGGTGACCAAAGGTGAAGTCGATGTGTGCCACGTACCGGTCAATATCATCCCAACCTCCGCCTGGCCCGGGTCTCCCGGCAATAGCCAAGGCGCACACGGCTGCATAAGTCGGTAACAGATGTGCAGACTGCGCAGGCCCACCGCCAAACCCACCATCCGGGTGTTGGCAGGCGAGCACCGTGTCGATTGCCCTGTCGTCCCCATCCATTGAGATTGACTCCCTGAACATGTGAATTGGATCTGACCGACCTTTGTTTATTACCCGGGTCTAGTCCGACCTGCAGGATGCTAAAACTCTCAAGGATCCAAAACATGAGCCAGGGCTGCGAAGCGTCCTGGCTTATATATTTCGACGGTAACCCTTGGAGCATTGCACGGGCAATGAATTGGACGTGTGTGTTCTTCTTGAGTTCATGATTGGCTTCTGTCGTGTTAATCGGGACATGGGATGCGAGGATGCGTTCAGTTGACTCTTGAAGCGTCGAGGTGGGAGTTGGATATGAATCGTTAGGCGAGTGTTTGCGAACTGTGTCTCCCATCACGGTGATCTGGAGATCGGCTATCACGTTGAACTGGAGTGGAATCGCAGCTCTTCCTGTGTCGTACCAAGCTGAGGATGTCGCAGTGGTCGGCGGAACGTTTCACAGTGAAAAAGGCGGAACAATAAGGCGGTATGACCGTCGAATGACGTCACGTGAGAGGAAGTCGTCTCAGCTTTCGATTTGCCGCGTGGATGCCCAGTTTCTACGCTTGAAACAACCAGCGACGCGCCGAGGGGTGATGTGGTCCACGACCAACAGCGGGGAAAGCGCTCATCAAGGGACGGCCCTGCGTGTTTGTGTTTGGAACAAGTGCGCCGAAAGCTTTGGCACTAACACCACAAAGATCCTTAACGTCGAGCGCTCGAAGTGTTGAGCACCGACTTGACCAGCGCGAAGAGACGTGTGATCGCGCCCTAGTCATCCCCGCGCATGTATGGTGACGGTGAGTACCGCTGCAACACCCACGATTCAACTCAATAACAATTCTGCTGGATTGTCCACTTCCGCTGTCCTGCATGAAGCCTAAGGCGCAGTGCCCAAACCGAATACAGATTACCCACATGGTTTGGACGTTTTTCCGCCCTAACTCCCACTCAGTTATGAATGTGTGCGTATAGCACGAAGGGATGTCGCTTCCAAGTTGGACAGGGGACTTCCGAAATGGTGTTTGGAATTCCCGCACCGGGTACTCGGCACTCGGCGGTGGTCATGCCTCGAGGTTGACCGTGGTTACATCCTCCAAAGTTGATCGTCAATGGGGTTACACGTCAGATGTGTCATCCCCCGATAGTTCCTCACGGGATGTCAATAAGCCGAGGAACGACTCCGTTTCTCAGCGAGGTCTTCCCCCGCAGGAAGCGTTGCCCAAGCTCCCGGCCCTGATCTGACGCTAGTGCCAATGAATGGACACAATTTGACCTAGATGATCAGCTAGCGCCACGAAGAGGGCAGATTTTGCGACGCATTCTTGTGGAGAAGAAACGTCAACCTGGGGGCATTGGAAGACGATATACGGGAATCCTCTTGTTCTCGTGTTGTAGCCCATGCATGCAATACCCTTCAGTTCAACGGACAGGCATTACCAGTTCCTCAATTCCTCCCATCAAGCTCCGCGATATTCTCCCTCCACCGCTCCCCGCGGAAACCCCTTTCCCAGTTGCACAAATCTGACTCTTGGAGCTCTGGTCAAATATCTACAACGCCCCACATATCTCGCACTCCTCGTACGTCATGAAGAAAGAATTTTTCGCCGGGTTTCTTTGAGCGGGATATTATGAGTTGAGGCAAGATTCTTCCAATGGATGGGCGCATTGCCACTCGACGTTAACAATCGCGTAGGGGGGAGGGGGGCAAGTGGCCCCGCGCGCCCCACACTGTGGCCATGTTATCGTTTGCGATGAGATCCACTGCGATAAACCTAGAAATTGCATCCATTTCGTCGTCCTCCGCCACTGGGTCATCTCCTTCCGGTGTCTAATGTGCTCCATATGTGGGTATGTCGTCGGTTCCTACGGAGGCCGACAGTCATAATCATCACCGATAAAGCGATACACGTTGCGGTCGTCAACTTACTATCCAGTCACGGTGTACGAGGGCAACCGAATTTACACTTTTGATCGTCCAAAACTTCCAATGGGCCGCCCCGAGTCCCCGCGCTCACGATTTTTATTCGACCCGTTTTACATACCGGGGACGTTTAAAATGCCATCGGGAATTCATCAGGAGTCGGTGGACCGCACAAACTTCACTTCAGGGGCCAAGGAAGGCCTCGGGTTGTGGGTAGTAATGGGCCTGTTCTATGGAGCGATCGGAAATGTTCATTGCGAGCAGGACGTCGAGGTTGGGAACACCATCGACGAAGGACCATTATGACAGGTCTTAAGTAAAGGATCCCGAAAAGGTAAAAGCTTGCTGTGGTTGGGACTCTTTCTTCTATCTAATTTGTACATATCGTCATTCTTGCCCAGGTAAATCTAGAACAACCACCAGAAGATATGATGTGCATCGACTTTACAAAACCTTCTCGACCATCTCGATACGTTCTTCCTCCAGAATCTTGCGAATAGGATCACAGAGCTCCTTAGTATACGGCCGCTGTACACCGACCTGGTTGATGACACCGTCGAGGACAAGCTGAGAAGCAATCCCACAAGGAATGCCGACGGTACGAGCCATGGCGGAGTGACCGCTCGGATCACCGTATACCTCCAAGGTTGCAGTGATAATGTCCTATGCATGCACGGATGTCAGCACTATACTGCGAGAGAGCAAACAAGACGTACGGTTTTCCCATTTTGCCATTCAACGACGAACTTGTGTTGCAACATGACCAGGTCACGCTCTCCCGTCTCATATTTCATTAAACCTTCCAGGCGAGCGCAGAGCGTATCAAGAAGGTTTCCAGCCCTCGGTTGCACCTTCTCAGAAGAAAAGAAGCCGATCCACCGGAAGCCAGATATAATTCGGCTTGCTTCAAGTTCGTCAGGAAACTTGGCCACCTCCTTGATGCGTGCGATGAGGTCACTATGGGCTCGTGAGCTTCAATCCGATGAACGTATAAATGCTTGACGCACACTTCAGAAGAGGAAGAAGCACCAATTGCCTTCTGGGTAACTTCAGCCCAAGTCAAGTCGCCAGTCAACCACTCCTTCACGGTGTCATCGAGCCAACCGAGGTCAACAAGGGCTTTGATAAATTGTGGGAAGCCCTGATACCTGAGGGTCCCGCGAACCACCGTCTCAGCCTCGGGGATATTGTACCACTCTCCGAACGGAACCGAGTTACGATTTGGGTAGGCGACAAACGCATAGGCGGGAGAAATGAAGTAGGGCTTGGCAACTCCCATGAGTTCGCTGCCAAGGATGTCCAGTTGCTTCCCTCCTGAAATGTACGATGCAGAGTTCAACAGGGCGAGCAAGACTCCCCGAGAGGACCACGAGAATTTATAACCAAGGGGGTTGCCGGAACACTCTGGGGCAGGGAGGCCACCGCAGTACGACAAGAACTCCTTGATCTGTCAACGGTGTGAATCTCGAACGCCCATATGCCCTGAGAAAGTAAAATAATACCTTTCCACCCTTCGAGTGCACTTCATCAATGGTCTTGACGGCGTACAAGTGATCAATACCGGGGTCCAAACCGATCTCGTTCATGACCACGATTCCAGCCTTCTTAGCCTCTTCGTCAAGCTCCAGCATCGAGGGCGAAACATAGCTGGTGGTGACGACATTAGTCTTGCCCTTGATGGCCGCTTTGATGACATCCGCATGGTGGGTGTAAGGGATGAGAGAAATAACGAGGTCGTGATCGGCGACTGCGGCTTCCAGAGCATCGGTAGCCTTTACATCCAACGAGATAGCAGTGGCGTTTGGAAGACCCTGAACCAATTCCTGCGCACTCTCGAGGGTGCGGCACGCAACTGTTAAATGATTCTCCGGTCGGCGGGCAAGATATTCAGCGGCTGGGCGAGCGACGAAACCGCTACCGAGCAGGAGGATCTTTTTCGCTTGCTTGTTGGCAGATGCAATCTCCAAGGCTTCTCGGCCAAAAACTGGCCCAATCTTCTTATCATCCTCGAACAAGCTCCTGGCAAACTCAGGGAGGACAAAAGCGGCCTTGTGGACGCTCTCGTTGTAGTAGATAGTGTTCGGGACCTTCCTCACAGGAGTCGTGAGATCCCTCTTCTCACCCTTGGCACAGACCATGAAACCGATCTGACCGCTCGGGTAAGTGGGGATAGTAGTGAAGGCGTACTCGGAGACAGCGAAGATTCCGCTAGTGGATTGTCTCAGCTCTTTGATAAACTGAGTGTGCAGCCAAAGGCATTCTGCCTGGGTGGAGATGTGGCCTCCAGGAGTAAGTGCGTCGTGAAGAAGCTGGAAGTACGGTTTTTCGAAGAGGGAAGCAGCGGGTCCGACGGGATCAGAGGAGTCGGTGATGATGACATCGTAGGTAGAAGTGTTCTCCTGCAAGAACTTGAAGCCGTCTCCGATGTGCACAGTGACCTTTGGGTCGGAGAGTGTTCGAGACATGTGAGGGAGGTATTGTTTGGAGACACGGACCACGGCCTGCCAACCGAGTCAGAATCAACATGCTCAAGAAAATATCGAACCATTTGACCTCATCGATATCACAGAGGACAACTTCCTCGACAGTGTCGTGCTTCAGGACCTCCCGAATGACACCGCCGTCACCACCACCGATGACAAGAACTTTTTGGGGGTTTGGGTGGCTGGAGAGTGGGATGTGTGCGATCATTTCCTGGTACCTTGTACGGATGGAGTTAATTTGGGATGAACCGAAACGCCACCACTGGAAGCGTACGAGAACTCATCGCGCTCGGTGCACTGAATAACGCCGTCAAGAACCAAGACGTTTCCGAAAGTCTCTGATTCAAAGACAAGGACGTCCTGGTACAGACTTTTTTCGACATGCAGGATCTTCCTGACCTGCAGGGTCATCGCCTGGCCGGGCCATTGCGACGAAATTTCACGGAACCAACCATCTAAAGGAAAGTCAAATCAAGCACCCAGGGACATGCACGTTGTGAAGCACCTCGAATAGAGGGATGGGTAAGGACCGACATGGTTTTTTGGATTGGAAGAAAGAATTGATCTGAAGATCAGTGGATGAAAATGCTCTTTAGATAACGACCAACCCGATCTGGAACCCGTTTTCCACGATCGCTCACTATATCTCTCCCGCTGCGACTATGCACCCCAGAAATCTGTATAACCAACCTCCGGACTTTCTAGCCCTTGCAAACAGTCATCCCCCCCTTCTTCCTTAGTGAGCTTAGACGCTTTTTGTCACAGGGAAGGATATTGACGAGATTCAGCATAGTTCAAACTGCGAATGGTCCAACGATCGATTTTAAGTCACAAGATGCTCTGAGGTACTCTTTTCTCGGGGCCGGTAGATCATCATCCTAAGCGGACATTGGTAGCGTAGGCATCTTACCCAGGCGTTGCTTTACAAAGACTTCTCACTGAACGTGCAACTCCCTGTTGATCGGTTGTGCCCCCCGATACCTAACAGACTAAATTACATCCTCTGGATCCAAGATATCCTGGATCCATTCCACTCCGCACCCGCGATTGCAGTGAGGGGTATTGATATGTACGCTTAATGATAACTTTTGGGGCCTGTTGTTGACGCGTTACACAGTGGCACGGGGGCTTCGTGCATCTACCCACTCCTGGGATGTCGGATGTCTCCATCGTGGAAATTCATCGCGACAGGTAGGATAGTCCACGTACGTACAACCATCAGTCCTGATTGTGCGCTCCCCAGAAATCGATCCACTCTCCTTTGAATGTGCAAGTGTCAACGTCGCCTCCAACGAACTCCATTCGCGGATACACCTCCACAAAGCGTTGCATCACGAACCAATCTTATCTCCCCTACTCGGCTCCGACACATTCGATTTCACGATGTGCAACCCTCCTTTCTATTCAAGCCGAGAGGAAATCGAAAAGAGCACCCTTGAGAAAGAGTTTTCTCCCTCCGCCGTTTGTACAGGCGCAGACACGGAGATGATTACGCCAGGCGGAGAGTCTGCATTCGTTCGGCGGATGGTCACGGAAAGCCTAACATATAGGACTAAATGCAGGTCTGTCATCGCTTTCGGTTACTTCTTGCCTGGGTGCTAACCGACATACAATCCCCAGGTGGTTTACGTCCATGCTGGGGAAACTCTCCTCGCTGACGGATGTTGTCAATTCGCTGCGAGAAAACAACGTACGTGGATGCTTACATCCCTCGACCGAACTCATTTTACGATCCCACAGGTAGAAAACTACGCCATCACAGAACTCGTACAAGGCCAAACGCGGAGGTGGGCAATCGGATGGTCCTTCGGGGACGAGCGGTTACCTGACGTAAGTTTATTTGCCTCTCCCGTGTATATGGTGCCAACGGCAAGACCAGAGCGTTTCTCGAATTTCCAACCAGTCACTTCACGGTCTCATGCCCCCTCATAACACTATTCGCCAACCGCTGGGTTCTGCAGATGGAGCGGTTGCGCTGCAGAAACTTAGACAAGCCCTTTCAGCAACCGAGGGGATCATTGCCACCCAAGAACGCACAGATCCGGATCGGGTGACGATAGGACTCGCGGCAACTGGGAACACCTGGTCCAGGGCTGCCCGACGGAAGAAACTCAAGGCACCATCAGGCGATACATCCCAACGAACGACGTCGCCTCCCGTAGCACTCATGTGTCAGGTTACCCTCTCCCACGAACTCGAGTTCAACTGGGTCCGAGGCCGGGACAGGGCCCTGTTCGAAAGTTTCTGCAATCACATCTCTCGCAAGGTCGCTTCGAAACCGAGTTCGTGATATTCATTTATATCGTGGTGGATAATGTACGAAGTGCGTGAACTATGAGAAGTGCGTAATAAACACGTTGACAATGGGACGTTATGGAACGTGGGAGAGTAGAGGGGTACATCGAGGGGAATGGGAAGGGGACATAACACAGTGTAAAAGCAGAAAGCATTAGAGCATTAGTGACAGCAGGGCAAGCATCAAACATCGAATATCAACAGCGCGTGAGTGGGGCAGTCAAATTTGTAAGGTGAAGAGATGGTGGGAAACAATGCAAAAAAAGAGTCCAAGGGTGCAACATTCTGAATGAGTGACTTGAAAGAGGGAATAGAAAAATGGGGTGTCGCAGTGTCAGATACCACTTAGTTTAAGTTCTCTAACATATTGAGTAACGTCCTAGCCTCCGCGACGCACTCTTTGCACCTCAGGAGAACTTCTCGCGCGCTGTCGAGGAGTGGCTTGATGTTCTCCGGAGTCATCGCAAGCTTGGGGTCTGGCATACCCTCAGCGTGCTCTATCCAATGGGGAGTAGCCGACCGGACGGACCCAGTCTTCCCCCCGCGCTGAGCCGGAGGAACTCCAGAAAGACGTTTACCGTCCGTCCGGGCGAGCAGTTGCTGTTGGCGTTTCTTGGCATCAGATGGGCGACGTTTGAGACTTGCGCTAGGAGAGGGGACAAAGACCCGAGAGGGTCGTTTCGCCGGACCACGTTTCATAGGAGTGGCACCCTCCGCAATTTCCTCGACGTTGGACAATTTCGTGCCCCTCGACCAGGTCCCCTCCCAAATCGAGCTTCGGGAGGCTTCTGGTCCGGGAAGCCCTCCACGTAGAGGGGTAGACGGTTCTGGAGGGAGGTTTTCCTGGAGCGTCATGTACGGCGACCTCTCCAATTGTCCTTGTTTTGCGCGTTTGGCCCGGAGTGTTGAGGAATTATCGGTTCCACCAGATGTAGACCTTTGCGAATTAGGAGAATGGAAATCCAGGTCCGAGGTAGAGTCATCCACGCGGTCCCAGTCCTCATCTTCCATCGTAACCTGGCTTCCGGTCCCGCTACTACTCGGAGCATTGGGTTGCCTCAGAGCCGAAGAGTGATCGGTCGTGCTTCCCGAGTTATGCTTCGACTTGCTCTTGTTCGCGAAGCGAAATATTGATGCGAGGGATGGACGACGGGGTGACTTGTGTACGCCCGAGTTAACAGTGTTGTACGGAGACCTCGGATCTCGGCGACTGTGCGGTGCAGGGGACTCGCGGCCCAGATCGGAGCCTTGTGGCCCAGTGCTCGTCTTCGCTCGTCGTCGAGGAGCAGGCCGGTCTGCCAACCCGACGGAAGACTCCGATGACAGCGGGTGAGGTGAACGTTGGTGCTGACCCTGATTGGCCTCAGTCACGCTCCGCTTGATGTTCCTCAGCATCTCTCGAACGGCATTCATCCCCAAACGACTTGTCCTCCGCTTCTTTGGACTTCTGTCATCGGGGTTCACCGTGCGGTGATGGTGGGATGACCCTTCACTGGGAGGAAGTGTGATGGTGCTCCCCATCGGACCACCCCACACCCAATCGCGGTTGACTTCAGAATCAAGGATCCGCAATCTCTCCAGAACGCTTTGTGGGTTATTTTCGACGTCCGGGTGGCTCAGCATCTCTCGCAGTAGAAGCAGTTGCCGCGGGTTCAGATCGTTCTTGCTCGGAGTGTTGCTCCAATCGCCAGAATGTCGAGGAGTGGTTGGCATTGTGTTCGCCTTCTCTTCGTTGGCCGGTAGAGTTGGTTTTTGTTCGTCACCACCAAGGGTGATGGCTCGTTCCCTCCCCTTCTTCCCGATGCTATTCATGAGCTCCGGTGGGGCTGAGCTGGAGGTTGGAAAGGCCTTCGAGGTCAAGCTCGATTTGCTCTCAACCTTGGATATCCTCGAAGGGACAGTGGATCCACCGAGTTCGATAAGTAGCTCCGCACACTCCCAAGTGATAGCAAACTTAGATCGCAATTGGGTCATCGAAGTTGTGATGGTGCGAATTTGGGCACTAGGAGGCATCGTAGTGGCGTTGGACCTGGAGCGCCGTCTGGTAGTGAAGAAGACTGTGGGAGACGTTGGACGAGGAGGAACAGCGGGAGTCATTGGCCGGGACTCTGCACAGAGGATGGTATGGATCGCCAGTATTAGTGAGCAGTAAGCTTCTTGTAGTTCCTTGAGCTCTGTATGTCGGTCAGATTACTGACAAGAGATGTACGCCCAGATTTGGCTCACGTTCTACATTCTTGGCGAACTCTTTCACCAAGGTAAGATCTCGTCGTAGGCCGCTCTGCGCTTGGGTAATCCTCGCAGGGATCCGAAGGTCGTTCAAAGAGTTCCTCCGGGGTACTTTCCCATCTACGTCTCCCTGATCAGGAAATAGCGAGACAAAGTCGAACGTTCGTGAATAGCTACCTATCGGAGAAGTGTCCGTGCGTTTAGGTGGTTGACTGGACCTCCCTAGCGAAGATGCCTGTTGGGGTGAGACAGTAGGCTTAACCAGTAAGTTTGATGTCTCCAATGACTTCCGCGAGGGAGGCAGTGTGGGCGGCGTGTCCGAAGTCGAGGGACGCACATCCAAAGACGGGCGGGGGAGCGATTTTGCCGGTCGTAAAACGGCAGCCGGCAATAGTGCAGTTAAATTCGATGTCGGTTCGAGTTGACTTTGGGGAGGTGGTAGGGGAGGATCAATAGGGGAAGGCGGCAATAAATGCAGAGGTAACGGCAGCATAGGAATCGCTGGTAGCTTTGGAGGGCTATGCGGGGCGACTCTTTCTGTGATCCAAGAAGGGCGTGAGGTGTCCATACTCGAGATCGTGTTGCTCCTCCCGTGCCGGTTACCCTTCCCCTTCTCCTTCGGCGTTGGTGTACTTGTAAGTTTGTCTTTGCCGGGTTTGGGTCCTTCGGTGGAGTTGTTGCTAAACGATGGTCGCCTGATATCCCCCATAAATACACGTTTGCCTTCTGTTCCATCGTTTCGCTCCCGCTCCTTCCCTTTGTGCTTCTCCCTGGAGACTGACCGTACCATACGGTAGGTCAAGTCCTCCATACTGGCTGAGAAACTGGTGCGCGAGGCGGTTGCAGAGCGATTTCCGCTGTTGAAGGTGGCGGTTGAAGAAACATGCCTAGGCTTCCCTCCAGAGCCGCTGCTCGAGCTTGCCACCATCATCGAGCTTGGACGCGTAGAAAACGGCGAGGGTGATGGTTCGCGATTAGGCCGCCGTTTCTTGATATGCCTTGGTGATGGTCCCAAACCTAATTTCTCCATGCTCTTCCCCGACTTCAGCTCTTCCCGGCCAGTCGACCTAGGAACCACAGGAACCTTGTTGCCGTTCCCATCTGAAGGAGTTTGTTGTAATTTGGCTAATACGCTGGGAGGTCTTGGAGTTACCTCGGTGTCATGTTCTCGCCTAGCATCTTCGACGTCTTTAGGATCGGTGCTGAGACGTTTTCGGCCAGGTCTCCACTTCTTAACGGAGCCTATACGTGAAAGGAGGGGGGTCCTGTTTGGGGTGGCGGCAGGAGGGTTTACATGTTGGGGGGTTTGTGGATTAAAATCGGAAGGATATGCGTCAGAAGGTTCTGGAGTGCTAGCGCGTTCACAGGTTTCGGGAGGCGTGGGGGACGATCGGTCCTCGAGTTCCATCACGGTTCCATCCATTATTGGTCGGGATTTTTTCCGCAGTCGCCTCCTTTCGCGAGTTGGAGTGCTCGCTGGGAGGGCTGCAAACCTACGAGCGGATGATGGGGCACCGGTAGGCCAGAGAGCCGCAACGGATGTAACCGAGAAACCGGCAGAGGATTCTGGCCGTCCGATTGTTGTGGGCAAGGAAAATATAGATTGCGTAGGCGAAAGGCGGGGATCGTGCATGCGTATATCATCTGGAAGAGGCGGAACGGGAGGAGGGGGGGTCGCGTGCGTAGACCGAGGGTTGCGCGTCCAGGCGGTCACCGTCCTGTCCTCCTTGTCAGCTTGTTCCTCGTCCGAGGAGTGCCCAAATTCATCGTCCCAGCTTTCTACTGGCGGTTCGTTGGCAGCAAACTCCTCGTCCCAGTTCTCTGCTTGGGAAGGGGCAGTGCTGAGTCGGACTGGGCGAGAGGCAAGTTGATCGTTATCTTCGAAATCGTCGTCCCAGTTCTCGGTAGGATCCCTTTTGAAAGGGCTGGTATGAAGAACAGGCTGCTGTTTCTTGGTGGGGCGAGGCGAAGTCCGTGTTTGATCAACGAAGTCATCGTCCCAGTTTTCGGTCATGTTGCTTGGTTTGAGAACACGGTTGGGAGGCGGCATTCGCGAATTAGCACGGTGGAAGTCGAAATCCTCGTCCCAGTTCTCTGCATTGCTGGCTGTGGAAGTTTCAGCGAGGCGAACGTGTGGGTAAAACTCAGGCGGAAGTGACGGACCGACGAGGGTTTGGACCGCTGCTGCCATCTGTGCAAGTGAGCAACACGCTAGAGATACCTTATGGTCGCTCTAGCGTGGGGATGTTCTACGCTTGTTTCGCTGGCCGTTGTGGGTGGTGGTGAGAGGTGGATGGGTTTAGACGAAGGGCAATGGTGTTGTGAAACGGAGTTTACGCGACGATCACTGTTGGTGTCACCGCGCCCTGTGAGAACAAAGTTAGACTGGTTGGATATCCACACGCCTCTCGTCCATTGGCAACTGCTTCCGCTGGAGCTAAAATGGTGGACTCCGGAGGCAAAAGGGATTGAAGTCAACCGGCGATGGGATTTTCCTGCACAACTGTAACGACGAGCGACATAGAGGGACGAAATCCGGTTCACATGCGTTCTTTTCTCGAAGCTTAATTTACCGCCCTGTGCTCTCTCCGACAGAGTCAAATGCATTCAAAACCGGCTGTTGCATTTTCCCGCAATTCCTATGGCCATGGGTCGGGATCAAGCGCTGTGCTTTTGGGCGTTCAGTTCCACCCACAGAATAAGGGGAAACCACCAAAGCCAATCAATTAAGACAACCTCCCCTCCTCTGAGTGTACCAGGCCAGTGGTCCAATCAGTGCTCGCAGGCGGGAGGCAATTCCTCGCCCTTCTGTGCCTGGTAAAAGATAATCCGGCGCAGGCGTCCTGATGTTCCCTTCCCCACCAGCAGTGCGTCATCCTTTTCCTCGAAGGCGAAGCTGACACTACCGTTTCATAAGCTGTTCCTCTCACGAGACGTTCAGACTTAGCTAATCTCGGTGCAGAGCGGGCACGGAACCTCTGAGGGCCATCATTCAACGTAATCTTGCGGTGACTTAAGGCGCGCCCCCTGGGGCCCCGGCTAATCCAGGAGAACAGTCCCGCAGCCCCCACAGCGCTCCGGCGGGTTTGTTCGGATCAAGCTCCCACCCACGCCCATTGTGACACCCCACCGAGGAGTGTAACGCGGTATGATGTGGACACGGTACGCCGGGGTCAGAGTCAGTCGGTAGTACTGCTGGAGACCACGGCTCTCGTGGAAAGAAACACACAGCAGTGATCAGATCTACCAAGCCGCCCTGGCTTTTCTGGCTGGGTTATAAATCAGCGTTCGAGCCAAGACCCCGTACGGTGTGGAATATCACGAAACTGTTCATAATCCAGGTGCCTTGACGAACGGTTACAGCCACCCTCGAGCTCAGAATAAATCGCCCAGCTATATTCACGAAACCCCTCATCTTGTTCCTCGATCCCGCCGCTTTTGCCAGTGCCACACCCACTCCGTGTACGTTCAAGCTTGCGTCACGTTTCACTTTTAGCTTCCCTAGTTCAAGTCCCCAGATCCGGCCCACGACCCGGAGAATTTTGTCTGAGGTACAGAGAACTTGTCGTCTGCAATGATCTCCGTGTGAGTTACATAGACCCGGTTCTCCAGGCCCTCAGAATTCATGGTATCGCCAAACGGCAGCCACCTGATGTTCCGTATACCGAGCACGGTAGAGAAGATCACCAAATCGGCGGACTAGGCTTCGTGTGGGAATTTTGACCGTAGGATATCCAACTTGAGTAGACGAGCTCAACTCTTTCCCCCAAAGATCCCCGTGAGGTCCACGCGTAAGTCTTATCCTGGGGCTCTAGTTTCCCAGAATGTCTAACCTCACCTCTCAGACTGTCACGCATAACTTCCAGCCCGAGTGGCTCTGTATGTGACAACCACCTTCTCATCACGGTTGTTCTTGTAATGGACTCGTCAGCTTCAGGCTCCGAGTTGCATAAATTAACAACCCTTTCGTCGCAGCCTACAGTTTGAGTCTCGTAGATCACCGCAGTGCCAAGAGTCGATTTATTGCCTCGGGGATGGCCAAATACAAAGCGTCATCAGCGACGAGAGTATGCCATTCCATAATATACGAGATGCAGTAATCCAAGTACAGACAAAATGGCGGGTACGGGGCCCTTCTGAGCGCGGGGTAAACTAGATCCAAGCAGCACGACGGTTGACACTAGGGAAACTATGAATGATCCAACGTCAACGTGAACGAAAGTGGGCCGCGCACCAAGGACAGCTCTTAGTCCCGCCAATCCCCTGCGGTCGGTCCGGAGTAGATTCGCACTGTAGATATATAACGCGCCGACTCTGTTCGGAAATAAGCAGGTGGCCAAGAAGTGAAGTCCAGCACCAAGGTCTAAGAACTGGGATCGACACTGACAGCACGCCACCAAGGAGGGACGGGAGCGATCCCTTGCGAGCATAACCGATTAAACCCCCGATAATCGAGAGGATTCCAGTTGCGAGTGCAGGATATTCAGACTGTCAGATGACGTTCAGCCGGCCGCTCTGATACCTCCATTGGAATCGGTCGTGGACACACCATAATGGAGGTGAGCGCAGAGTGCAAGATGTTTACTTCTGTTTTGGTGTTTCCCGTACATACATATTATAATAAGCAAACACCCTGATTGCGCACTCACATCTTAGCATGAATTCCCCTCTACGAACAGGATTATGCCGTATGGCGGGATACATTCACGTTTACACTCCTGATAAGTACTGTACAATACATTCTGTTTGGAACGAGGTAATGGACTTGAATCCGATCAAGACTGCGTGGCTTGAACGAGATCCGGCCTACACCTGGTCTACGTAGGCCAGCCCATAGTAAACAGTGGCGCAAGCAGATGCCAAGCTCAAAAGCTTCGGAACAGTGCCCTTGAGGAACCTGGGTGCACTGGACAAGAGGAGAAGAAGCGACGAGCCTGGTCACCGCGTCAGCTGCGCGAAACATGATAGCGTCACCGATCGGTCAACCTACCCAGAGCACCTTCAAGTCCATATGGTTGGCCATTCTGTAAGGCGAGACCGCTCCAGATGTACAACCCACCGACGCTGGAGAATTGGTCAGGAACTGTGAGCTGTAGAATGTGGGCAAACTGCGCACCCTACACCACCAATGAGAGAGGGCACAGAGCGTTTCCTGGCGAATCCTACGACTCCCCCGATCAACGACAACACACCAGCAGTAAAGGCAGGGATTTCAGACTGGTGGGAATGAGAGAAATTTCAAGACGATACCGCGGAAGACTGACCATGAAGATGATGTGGAAGAGTTAGGTGGGGTGGTGGTCAATACGAAGCTGGGAAGTTGAATACGCGAGTGCCTCCGACTTTGATGATCTCCGCCATGCCGACCCTGACAAACGTGCGGTTTGTACGCACCAGTCGCAATTGGAGGAGTCAACCTCCTGGCCGCAGGTGCATATCCACTTTGCTACCGCCGCGAACCCCGGCTTTCGTTTTTGATATCGTGAGTGTCGGGCCTGACGACCGCACGAGTCAGGGTGGCTGAGCACTTTCGGAAAGGATGGTGTATTACTCCGAGGCGAGACAGTTCTAGAGCCAACGAGGAACGCGTTCAGGATCCTCCACGGTGAAAATCCGTTCAACAGGTGGCCCCGCATGGGCATACGAACGCTTCAAAATGTCCTCACGTTATATTGCACAGGAAAATCCCGTACATCTTTGTGAGAGATGACTTTGACGGCCCGATGCCCAGCTAGAAAGATTGACACCGCAACTCCCAGCTGACCAACGGGGGTGGAGTCAGTGAAGAAACCCGATGCCTCAACCTCTCCAGACAACTGGGCTTTGACGTGAGTTCAACTTGGAAAACGCTTTACAACTGTGTGCTCATTCGAGACGAAGATTCCGATAAACAGATACATCCAGTCTCATACCATCCTGAAATCTATTGCGCATCGCTTTCATGATAAACACGTGCTTGTACTTGGTGGTAGAGGGAATACACTGAAGAGTGTTGCCCACAGGTGGGTTCGATCCAATCTCGTTCCGCAAAGCGGCAAGCTGACGAGGACCAGTTACGGATTCCGGAAAGTTTATAACCCTCTTGATATCCTCGCATGGAACCACGCGTAAGCCTATCCGTAAAACAAACCATAAGTTTATGCTGATGACCCGTAGGATTTATCCGTTTATCGATCTCACTGAAGAAGAAAAGATGATGCACGTAAGTCTACAAAGGAAATCCCTGGTATCATACATCACTAAGTGTCTTTCCGATGAACTCAGGGAACCCATCAAGACCTTTCCAAGGTCAAATTCCACGCGATCTTGGTCTTCCATGACCCTCGTAACTGGGGGTTAGACATTCAGGTCATGTGTGACATTCTCCGCGGGAACGGTTTTTTGGCGGAGCCCACATCGATTCACTCTGCTACTGATGTTGAGGTCATTTTCTGCAACCCCGACTTATTGTGGAAGAATGAATGGGAAGGACCGAGGCTTGGCCAAGGAGGGTTTAGGAAGGCCTGGGAAGGTGTCTGGTCGGTGGGTCACATTGTTTTTCGGTTACATTCGGCAAAGGCTTATCTTTTTGGGCAGCATTTAAAGATGGGCCAGAACGATCCCGTGATAACCCAGCTCGGAAAGCCTACAAGGGAGACCTATAGTTTCGCTGCAGATGTGCTGCGTGAGGTTAGCGACGAGCTTGATGTTAAGTTGACATTCGGATCAAGCGATGACGTCGGAACGCTCGGGAGATCCTCAAGTAACATGTACGTGCGTATCGCCTCCATCCCCTGACCCACACTAACGGGTTGACAGCTACATGATTGGAGGTACGTGTAACAATGTTCCTGGTGATCTTCTGACATGCTAAAGCATTGCTGGCTGCATCCAGACAATCCCGAGTCTGGTAAGTCTGCGAATAATGCTCTTGCATCAGCTAGCTTAGAGGGACTACGTCAGACATCGCGGGCGCCAACTTGGCGGGGTGGAATTCGGTTCTCGTTCACACGGGGGTCTACGACCCTAGACACCGACCGTCGTTACCCGAATCTAAGAGACCAACCCTGGAGGCGAAAGACGTAGAGGAAGCGGTCAGGCTTGTGATCCATGAAGAGATCAAATTCACTCGATAGAGATGATTCCTAGATGTTCGTACACCAATACTCCCACTATTTGTGTCGTCCACCGACACGTTTTATAGACTAGTACGTAGCATCATCCGACGCAGATTCACATGACTCGATTACCAGAGAACTTGACGGCCTCTGAAAAGACCCCACCCATTTGTACTGCCTTCGTGAGATCGGCAAACTTGCTATTAGCGAGTCCCACCGCATCCTCGCCCAGAGGAAGTCTCAAAGGGGGGTTCGGATCGCACGCAACTTGGGAGTACACGACTTCGGAGAGCTTCTGAGGATCGTTGTCCGTGGTGATCAACGGCAAGAAATCCCGGAGCTGTTTGGACGGAAGGCAATCGTCCGAGTAAGCCAGATGAGGGGGCAGAACCTTGAGATTTTCCTTGATGGCCTTGGTACGGAAGCTCCCCGGCTCGATGATTGTGATCTATCTCGGAACTCAGGCAATGACTCGCGAGACAGGTGGCCGACAACGCACCTTGATGTTCCAAGACGGATGTAGCTCCATGCTCATGGCCTCAGTGACACCTTCCAATGCTTGAGTGAGTGTGAGCAAGCGGGACTTGATTAGCGAACAAAGAGGTCTGACCATGTTTAGACGCGGAGTAGAACCCCGTTCCAGCCATTGGCTTGAGGCCGACTAAAGAGGTGATAACAAAGAGGTGGCCGCCCTGAGGCTTGTTTACCTCTCTGAAAACTCGTACAGCCTCATTCGAAACCCGGGTAGCCCCCCAGAAGTTGACGTCGAACAAAGCCCTTGCGTCTTCTTCTGGAGTGCCCTCCACCTCCGCAATCAAACCGTGTCCGGCGAGGTTATAAACGAAGTCAATGCGACCGTACTTATCCGTGGCAGCCCGGAAAGCGTCCTTGACCTGTTCGGCGTTTGTTACGTCCAACGGCAACAAGAGGAGGTGGCTTTCGCCGTATGTCTGTCTGAGGTCTTCCAACGCAGATGGATTTCGGAGGGTTGCCACAGCAATATCACCCCCTTTCAGGATCAGTTCGACCAATGAGCGGCCGAATCCCCCAGACGAGGCGGTCACTGCGATAAGAGTTAACACAGGAGCCATCGAACATAGACGTGATGAGGGCACTGACCAAACCAGACTTTAGCGGTGTGGGTCATTGCTCCACTCGAAGACACCAGAAAGCAAGATTATGGAGGTGATTAAGAGAGTCGTTGGGGAGCCCCGCCGGGCTCCTTTTTATGCTAAATTCCCGGAAAATTTGTCTAGGAGCGTTCCAGTCGGCTGACCCTTGGATTGACAAGCTTGTCAGTAGGGCGCTTGATCAATGTCTCGGATGCAAACGCGGGTGCTGAAAACGTGCGGTGAGGTATACGGACTCGTAAGAACCTGTGAGGACGCCAAGGAGCAAGACCGTATTCTTGAGCTCTCGAGCGAGCCTACTATATACTCCTATCCCCCTTTACGCACCGGAGGGCGTTGACTCGGTGTTGACTCTGTCACACCTGATCATAGAACACACGATGGAACTGCAGCGGACTGTGAAGCCTTGGCAAAGCCCTACAACTAGTACGAAATCCACCCGATAGCCAGGTAATTACGCCAGGAAGTCTCCTCCGCCGATAGGTGTTAAAAATAAGCCTGTGTTATTCGCTAGACGTGCTTACCTCTAATCATCGGCATATCCGATCGGCGATACCGGGAAATCCTGGGAAGCCCGAACCAATTGTGGGAAAATAGATATATAGCACAACCGGCCACTGCCGTGAAAAAACCTCCTCGTGAGCCAACACCATCCCACCAATCATCTCGTATGGATTCGACACCTAGGTCGCTAGCCATTCAGCAATGAATCGTCGTTTCGCCCCTACTGCACCAAGTTGTGCCCGTTAACTGAACTTACCACCTTCCTCCGCCCCCAATACAAATTTTCGTTAGCCCGGGTGCGGTCTTCCGTGTGATTGCTTGGTCGCGGTTCCCTCTCCAGCTTGTGAAGCCCAATCGTGAAGGATGCCCGGGAGTATTGATTTGATGAATGATTCTGGGAGAGATTAGGTTTTGCCGCTGGGGTTCCTTGGGTGGTTTGTAGGTGCGTGACCCATTTGCTTACTTGTTTTCCGACAAACGCCAATCCACCTTTAATAGATTACCGGACCCCATATTTGTATGACGACCTGTACCGTTGCGAACAGTCCAATGCCCACCACTTTGTTACCCTCACACCAACTACTACAATGGGTCCCACAAAACAAAAACCCACCTGAGAAGTTTCAGTTCTCCGAGCACCCATACATTCCTCTTCACATGGAAGTCATGAGGCCTACAACTACAACCCTCTTAAGTGGTCCTCTGGGTTTATCTGGATCCTTCTTTTGCAGGCACGTCCCCTCGGCACGCGGAAGGGCTTTGAGGGCCACGGTGATCCAAAAACAGAGAAAACATCCAAAAAAGGGAATAGTGGGGCCCGAGTACCTCACCTCTCTGACTCAATTTGCTTCACACCGCCAGCGACCGCCTCGAACGACTCCTTCAGCAGCATCTTTAAACCCGCTTCGCAAGATACTCTCCCAATCGTACTCTTCGTATTAATCTTGTCCTTGCATTGACTTGCCAGGACCCATTCATCCTCCGCGTCTCCGGTTATCTTTGGTCCGACGTTGGCTCTCTCCTTACATCCTCATATCCTAGCCCAGCTATAGGCACTTAATGCCTGCTCGCGGTGTACACAGTGAAAATCGCGAGCAGAAGCAATCCTTTATCACCGACACTATACATCCGCCTTCCACATCCCCCGCTCCTTTCGCCACTGAACTCGACCATCCTCCCGCCCTATCAGCCTTCAACTCTCCTACTCTGGTGACTCACCACCTTTCAGACGCCGAGACAGAGGATGCAAAGGTTACCAGAGGAAAGGTTCAGGAGGACCTTGAGTTCAACGCCCCCCCGCTCCCTCGACCGTTACCTGTGCAGATCTCCACTCCCTTGCATCGTAAGCCAGAATCTCAGACACCCGCCACAGCTACTGGCCATACCAGAGCACCAGTTGTAGTTCGGTGAGTTCTCTTTGTGAAATTCGTCCTCCTACCCCCTTTCCACTGGCCCATCAATGCGGTCATTCCTTCGCCATGAATGGGTCACTACGGCCCACTCGAAAGAGGATGTTTTTCCTTCAGAATTTATCGTATCTTGCACACCCCTTTCTGGGGTTACCCCAATTGCCTCTCGGCGCTTGCACCCGATCACCACCGAGACCCCAAACCACGAGGGGGATTCTTTGTGTTGGTCATCACCACCTGCCGTGGTCACCTGTTAAAGAGTGTGCTCGTGTCCGAGGACGATCTTCGGTTTCATTTTGTCCCGTGGTTATAGATTTCCCCCTTGCGACGATCCCACATACGTAGTACCCGTCGCCACCTGACCCACTGACCTTTCTTCGTGGTAATAGGGAACCAACCTCCTTGGAAAGCCTTTCGCGTACGATTTTGAACTACGTCCCGAATTCCATTTCGATCCCCGGTGCTTCTTCGAGACCACCCCACGTCTCTCGCTCAATCCCTGAGGGGAGGGTGACGAACTGTCCCCAGGGAACTTCCGTCTCTCGCGTGAGCAGCAATCAGAGCGACAATTCTCCTCAGAGACACCACGCAGTTGATTTGGATAACGATTTCCTTGGAATATCGCCCCAGCACCCTCACTCGCCTAGTGATGGCTTGACAACTTATCCTGGTTCTAGCTCCGAGGAGGATGACCAAATAATCTGGTCAGGGTGGGATTCACTTGGTTCTGGGCCTGCTCTTCAGTAAGTTAGATCCGCCCTCCGGTTAGAAAGCCCAAATTTTTATCATCTTTCCCCATGAGGCGCCTCCTCTTATTAGGATACCTACGAGGCTTCCAAATCTGGGACTGTACCAATCTTAGCACCGTCTGTGAGGTGGTGAATGTCACTTCGTCTGAGGAATGGGGCGCAGTCACGTACGCTGCACTTCTACCTACCCCTCGTGGGGAGTTGGAGGGAGTGAAGGCAGGACAGAGACCATATCTCGGTATTTTGTGAGCGCTTCTCTGTCTTCATACCGGTAATGTCTCTAACTTTTGGTAGGTCAACATCAGAAGACTCGTCCCATTTATTTATCTATTCTCTGCGAACCCACGAAATCATCGAGAAGCTCGCGTTCCCAGGGCTTGCATCCTTTGCTGCCACTGATAAGTTTATCGCCGTCGTAAGCCCACATCACCAACTCGTGTTTCCTGTGTTCAACCCCTCCTAGAGCACGTCCGTCCCTGCACTCCACATCATTTCATCTTCGAACTTTGTACCTTTATTCACCGTTCCATCTACCTCTCTTGTGTCTTTTTCGCATTCTACAACAACATCATACACCAACAGCAATAACGACAACAAATTCAACGATACCTTTGTACCAACACATCCTTTAGACAGCCCTGCAGTTAAACCCTCTCCGGTCTTTGCTCTATCCGGACGTCTCCTAGCATTTGCATCCTCCCATTCCTCAGCTGACCCATTGCCTGGGTTGGATTCTCACTCTGCGCAAACCACCGGCGTTCATCGGCCATCAGTTACTCCAGGTGATGTTGGACAGGCTGCGATCAGAGTCGGAGGGACCGTGCTCAGCGGGGTCAAGGCGCTTGGGGGGCTCGCTTTCAATGTGGCAAAGAATAAGGCTTTTGGCGGCCCGTCTCCTTCCCGAAGCCCCGTTTCGTCAACTGCACCCACGGAAAGCCCTGGAAGCGGGCTTTCTGCGTTATTCAAGCCAACTCAGGACAATCGTCGCCAACGAACAGCATCTCCTATTGAGGCTACCGAGGCGACTACGATGATGCAGTCCGTTCTCACCGCGTTGCCATCTCTTCCCGGGTCCTTCGACAACACCACTCGACACATCACGATTATCGACCTCCTTCCTCTCCTGAGGTCTGCTGGGCGACCCACAGAACCGGAGGTGGTCACGGAAATTGTTGTGCCACGAAGCCAGCCGATTTCCAAGTTGTCGTTTTCAAATGACGGGACGCGGCTTGCCGTGTCGTCAAAGGATGGACATACGATCAGAGTTTACGACATCCGCCTGACCTGCAGGGTTGTTCGGCGAGTTCTTGACGGGCCACGGAGTGGGCCGGATTCTGGATACGTCGACAACCTACGCAGCTTGCTCCACGCTAGTTTGCATACCGGACAATCAACACCGGCTCATCTCTATGACCTACAGAGAGGGAGAACGAGCGCGGTGATCGAGAGCGTTTCATGGAACGACGATATGAGATGGGTAGCTGTCGGTAGCAGGAAGCGAACAGTGCATGTGTTCCCCCTCAACCCATACGGTGGTAGACCGGACGATGCCAGTCACTTGGAGGGGCATGTGAAGAATGCCACTGAATTTGTAAGTTTTAAGCAAGAACTTGAAGAGAAGCTGTGACCTCACTCATGCGCTCTTCTAGCCGCTATACCCCACCGAGATCAAGTCCCTGGTACGATTATACGAGTTCAGGAATCCTCCCGCCAATTTCCCGTTGGCCCCAATCTCGTTCACTTTCATCAAGTCTACGGAATCGACCATGCCGATGAGTCTCTTACCTCCGGCTACTCCTTACGGCAACCTGTCGTCCACAACACCTCCAGTCGCTTCATTCCACTCCTCCCCTGGGATACACACCAAACCATTATCCCCAACTCGTCTCCAGAGGCCAAGGAACTTCCAAGACATCCTCTGCTTTGATCCGATGAGCGGGATCCTCTCCTTACGACGCATCTGGGTTGATCTACCAGCTAGCGACAGAACCCTTCAGGTATCAAACGCGATTCCGACGCTCGGTGGAACCAGTATTTCACTTCCTGGGACCGGCCTTGCTCTCACTTCCATGAGTGTCTCTCCTCCTCGTCAATCTGAATCCGCAGGTCGAAGGGGTAGTTCGGTGTCAGCGTCTGGAAGATCGCATGAACGTTCCGCAAGGCTTCTGGGAAGAGAAAGTGTGTTCGCGACTTGGAGCTTACGACGGGGTAGCGACTGGTCGTCCGTGAAGCAAATTGTGAAGGATATCACCAACAACGGGAACAGCGTCATTGGAAAATCTAAGTGGGTGTTCACAGTATCGTCTACCTCCAGATCGCTGAGGGATACATATAGCAATTGGCTTTCAGAAGCTGAGTTGTCGACCAGTTCGCGCATGCAACACTTGCGCACCCGCTCGATATACCTTCACCACCAATTCTCTTTCTATGCCCTTGGAGAAGACTATCACGCCTTGGTCCGAAGTTACCGTTTTGATTTTCCCGTCAGTAAACTCGAGGTACGGAAGGCGGTTCAGATAAGTGCCTACACAACCGGCGAGGGGGGGTCGTTTGGTGGTGCCTTGCCGATGGATATCCGTCAATCATCCACTTTTGATGAGCCCTTGGCGTCCGCGATGTCGATCCAATTGGGCGAATTTGCGGCACCATCTCCGAAGATCCTTCCGATGCTTCCAAATGGGGTGCCAAACCCTCGGTTGAGAGACTCGATTCCAATCAGGAGTGTTGCAGCCGGAATCACTGATGGTGTCTCTGAAAGCCTGGGGAAGTTGCGGAGGGAGATCCACAAGGCGAAATCACCGAAGTTGAAGCCAATGCAAGCCTTGGGATCTAGCGTGACCTCACCATCGCGGGCGCCGCTTGTGTTTGACGAGGAAGATGAGGACTTTTTACTATCCAACGATGACCCAGTCCAGGAACCTGGGCCCTCAGCCGAGGGCGGCGCCACGTATCGGAGCACTTCCAGGGACGCTACCTCCATCTTAAACCCGTTGTCAACCCAGCCGGACTTTTTCGACCCGCTAGACAACGACTACGGCGGCCTTGAGAATTTTGAAGATGAGAGAGGTTGGAGTCGAGAGGACAGACAGGCCGTTGAAGACGCCGAGAGGTTCTATGAGATTTCTGCGGCCGGGCTCATGGACGAGGAGCAGTCAGCGAGGTTTCCATCTGAGTTGGGGAAGGAAGCGAAGAGCAAGAAGAAGAGGAAAGGGAGGAAGTAGGTGTAACAACAGTGACGTAGGGCTTGCGCTCTATCAAGAGCAGTTTTTGTAATAGCTTGAGACCCACGGATGAATCTACAGACGATTTAGACGTGCTCATTGCTGGGTTGTGTAGCGGTTTCCATCGTCCAGTTCGATCAGATGGATTGCTGAGCTGCCGATCCCGGCATGAAGCCGTTTCGGCACATTCATTCCGGGATTCCTGCCAGTTAGACTCAAACGTTAGGCCCTAAACGTTCTAAACCACGGCCAGGCGTGGTGCGTCGAAACAAGAACTGTGACGCCACGCAGTGACACCGGACACAATTCTGGTATTAGTGACTAGTCCCTATCAAACAGGGAAGATATGTCAATTTGGGGAAACGTTCCCTCAGCTCGAACTCTTGTCGACTTTTTGAGTTCTCCGGATAGTCCCCACGGTGTTGAATGACATGTAATGGAGATCTCGACCGCTGGTTGCCTTAACTCTTCTCTTCTGCTCTCTCTGCTCGCTGGTTGCACCATTCCGTCAAGCCTCCTGATGGCTCGATACGATCCTGTGAAGGAATGTGCGCAGGATCGCATAGGGTGCGTCTCCCTCCTCCATCGTTCCGCGCGTTCAGATCCTCAGTCAGCTACGTCCTACAGCCCAAGGATCACTGGAAATGGCTCCGCCACTTGCTTCGGAGACGCAGACATAACTTATCCAGTTGCTTCTCGCACTGACTCACCTCCGGTCGATGAACGGTCCGTCAGGCGGTGAATGAGGAGTTTCTCGAGCTCAATCGACCTTTTTAGATCCTGGCTACCCAGTCATCAGGCTGGCGATCCCTCCAACAGCAACTCGTCAGCTGATTTCGATACACCTGCGCCAGCACTCCCGAGCAGGGGCCATCATCACCGGTCATACGCTCCTTACCAAACTCCTACGTACGCTTCCGACATGTTCAACTCAGCGATGAGGCTGCTAAGTTGTATGGGATCCCAACAGTTCATCCTCCGTCTCTCCCTTTTCCCGCTCAGAAGGCCGCCGAGGGAACTTGTCTACGCAGAGGTCGGCATTGATATGTCACAGTTGTCATGAAGTTGGACTCATGTGCTAACTAGCCACTATCCAAGCCGTCCGACCACCCCGTCAGCAGGTGGACAAGATGTCCCTGGTCCATCGTGGACGTCTACCGACTTCACCAGCCCGGTTCCTTATCCGAGATATCCTCCATCAGCGGATTGGCATCATCCACCATCGATGACTGAGGCTCTTCAAACCCCTTCCATTCCTAATCGTTTCGGCGTCAGCTCCCTGTCCCCTCTTCCTATCACCCAGATGGATCCAGCGTGGCAGGACATCAACTCCCCTTCAATCGGAACCGCTACCCATAGCGCTTCTAGCTCGCCCCGTCACTCCCCGTTTCGCGACACGCCCGCACCAGCTGACCAGTCCTCGGGTGGATCGAGAGGAAGGAAGCGTTCGAGAGGGCGCTATCGTAAGGAGGACCCCGCAGACAGGTACTTACGAGAGAACACGGAAGACGGGAATCGCCTCTGGACTTGCATGTGGATCGAACCTTCTCACGGCCCGCCAAACTCCTCGACGGCCCAGAACATCTGTGGACACCAGGCACCGAAGTCGAACGCCAGACAACATGTCAAGAGCCGCCATCTAAAACTGCGGTGCGTGGGTTTTTTTTTTTCTTTTTTAAATATTTTCTTATCTCGGTCGAACAACCGATACTCACACACCTGTGCCCATACTTCATATGACACTCGACCTCGCCAACTAGGCCGTACATCTGTCCAGAATGCGGTCGAACTTGGCGCGACCAGGGGGCGCGGTACAATCATAGGGTCCGCGAACACGGTTATGTCCCCAAAAAACCTAAAAAGTGGCTTGACGACGACGAAGGCGGTCCTTCGGATAACTCGCATCTGAACGTGTCATTCGTAATGGAGTCTATGGGTCAATGACACCGCGACCCACACGATGCCGCGATTACCTCTTGGCCAATGCGGCTTGTGTGGAGGGAAGGGACGGCTCGCTTTTGTATTCCTGTACGTTTCACTTGTCTGTTGGCGATATTAGCTTCCGACACTTTTCTCTGAGATTCTCGAAACATCTGGATCAGCGACGAGGTGCGCTCACGACCATTGCGGAGTAGCGTATATATATATTATATTGACCCTGCGATGTGGGCGGCACCTGATCCAATGTCAAATCTTGCTGCTAATGTCTGTCCTACTCGTTTGAAATTTCAGCTGCTTCGGATTTGTTGCTGCCGTGAGTGTGATTGAAAAGCGCACTTCGGCCACCTCGACCCCCACCGTTACGGCAGAGTGGGTAATCTACAGATAATCATGGGTCAATTTTACTTCAATAGGTGAAGACACCACCTTCGCTTATTTCACTTTTCACCACGAGCCGTGTTTACGTGTACACACTCAGTTTTGATACGCACTCTTCCCGACAACGAGTTAACGAAACCCAGCTCAATGGAAACCAAATCACAAAGGCTTCGTTTCGGTATATGACATTCGAACGTGATTGCTTCGTCGATATCGAGCCGGTGTCTATCTGTTCTAGGGACACGAGGGAGTCAAAACCTATTTACAAGGAGAATTGAAATCTCGGGCAGGTATCGCGTGGAGAGCTGGGAATAGGATCGGGGTAAAATAAGGATAATGAGTGTTGAAGAACAGTACTTGGGTAGCGCGATACGTTACATGGCATATGATACAGAATTCATACAAATCGAATGAGAAAGCTAATAAGGAACAACAGAGAACAGACTGGGGGATCATAGCAGGAAACAGTGAATGACAAGAATGGAGAGGGAGGGAACAAGTTCGCCGATTCAAGCTAGGATCCGCGCCTCCAGAAAGATACAATCTTCAATGTCCGCGCACCTTCGTACCAAGGTTATGGCAGCTGTACAGGCCTTGTTGTTTTCATCTCCCAGAGACCTTCCTTCCCTTTCACCAGGCCTTCAAAGATGACTTTTCCCATCAAAAAGTCAACCCTTCGGATTCCCTTCAGAGCCTCGGTCTGATCCGATCCAACCCTGTGCCGATACGCGTGAGTGATGCGCCTCCGTTCCTCGTCGTCCACCTCGTCGTTGTTGAAATCGGCATCGATAATCTGCATTTGCATGACCTCGTATATGTCATTGAATAGATCCGCGAACGTGACACCGACGGGATTGCTCAAAGCCCGCACGTCAACGTACCACGGAAGACGAGCGTGGTATATCCGCATTAGCCGCGCTGGCGGTTCGCACACGAATCGGGTAAATTCGCCAGTCCTCGGTGGTCTTTCGAGGTCACGGAAAAGGACGGTTGCTGGTCTAGTCTGGATGTCCCAGTATACGGGTGGATCCTGTCCATTATACCGTAAATAGGGGGATAGCACCACTTTGGGGTTGTGCCGAGCTTCACATCATTTGCGTCAGACAATGATCTCAGCGCGCAGTGACATGTATTTACTGACCTGGGTATGCTATGCTACGTTTTTTACGATGCACGAGGGCGGAGATACCAGTGCGTGGCATCTTGAAATCGGCTCTCCACTGCTGCGGGGGGCGACCGGTCGCTAGAGCTGGTTCGTGTTGGGAGTTTTGCACGGCTGTCGTTGCAGATTTCGAATAACCAGAACTGATTGTCGTTACCGAATCATGGCGAGAGAGCGTTTGGAAGGGGGTCAGAGCGCGATCCCCTGGGGAATCCCGGGAATCGGGTGAAGATTGCACGGAAGAAACGGAGGATCGTTCGTTCCCTTTCGCCCATTCGCGGGCCCAATTCCAAGGATGCGAAGGAGCGGTGCCTTCTGATTGGGTATAACCCGTGAACGCGGGATCGATGGGAGTACGAGTTCCAGGGAAGGGTGTACCATGCCCGTGCCATGGGGAGGCATTGTAGTTATTGGCAGGCTGCGAAGGAACGACGGTGCTGGTTGTCTGTGAGGGTGAAGCCCAAGGTCTACCCGAGGTTGAAGGCTGATGCCATCCAGGGTTGAATTGGCTCAACGGACTGAGAGTTCCAGCTACGAGAGGGGTTTCGTGGGCTGCTTGGTGAGGCCAGGACTGACTGGGGCCTTGCCAACGTGTTATGGGGCCGGACGGGAGGTGGTTTTGATCGAAAAATGGGACCATCGGTGTCGCCTGTTGCGACACCGGCTGGTGTTGTCTACTGGATGGGTCACCGACGGGAAAGGGAATCACAGGAGTCGAGTCCATCGGTAAAGAAGTTGCGTAGCGGACGGCTAGGTCGCCTCGTTGAAAAAAATCGTGATAAGAGACCGCGGTGGATGATGCGGCCTCGAGGCGTCGAAAATGACGGGAAATGTCCGGACCTTGACTCGGGAACTCGGCGAGTTAAAGGTGTTGCTGCGGCTCTGCCACGCGGGACACCCCTGTGGCGACGACGAGGAAGGTGGCAGTGAAGAATAAGGAGAGGCTACACCGCCGGAGGACGGCGTCGAGCTTGAGCTTTCTGGAAACGCCCCGCTCAAAACTTTGGGTAGGAGGCGCTAATTTGGAAATCTGCTATTCGGACTTCCCTCACGTGCAATTTCCTTCCCTTTTTGCTTCCGATTCGCTACGGATGGCTAAGACTTGCTGGGTTCCCAAATATTAAAATCCTCTGCAACAACCGCCTGGAAAGAAAACAACTATAACTCTATTCGTGTGCCATACTTGCGCGCGACCCACATGAGGCACAACCCAAGTGACCATCTCTGAGGCAAAGCCCATCAAATTGCTCGGACCATTTATTAGCGTCTACCCCTGAGTCAATGCAGGGTGAAGAGGCACAAAGCGTCAGGTGATCCATTGAAAACGGCACGCGAATCCCCTGGAATCGCAAGTCCCCGCACCGTAATAAGCCGGTACGAGACGGTAACACGGGATCGTCATCGGCAAATGAACATGGCCCAGCAGAACCGGAGCACCCACCTAGGAAATTGAGCGAATCAAATCTCCATTTTGTCCTCATCACCTCCATCTCCGGGCAGGCGGCCCGTGGACTCGGCCTTGACCTCACCATCATCAGATCTGCGTACCCCAACGGATCCTATGCTCTCCTTCATCAACTCCCATACATGTCTCGCCCCCTGTTGAGCCAATTCCCGTGCCCCAAACATCTCTGCAACATCAAACCCGAGCGACGATTGCCAATTTGACCAAACTTCTGAGGCATGCAGCCGATCGTTTGACAATTCAGCCGTTGTGAATATGAATGCGAAGCAGCCTGAGGCTGTTGACGATACCAGTTGATCCGCGGTGGGGTTCAGAATGAGGTCCTTAGAGCTCGTTCGTGCGATCGCCACAGCACAGACGACACCTTCCATGGCAACTGACGCGTTCATAAGAGCCAGTGAGGAGGCGTTGATCGATGCAGCAGCGGTGCCAGGGTGAAGAGAAGGGATTGCCTTTGGTGAACCCACCAGGGAGGGAGAAAGGGGTTGAACGACCAGTTGGATCAGCGTCCGCGGGTAACGAGTTAACAAGAGAGATGGCGTGAGTAGAGATTTGATGGTCGCAGCCAGAGCCTTGGCATCCGTCCCAGGAATCGCTGCCAAAGGCCTGACGGAAACCTCAAAGGTCGCCTTTGTGGAGTTCTCTACCGCCAGCCTAACTTCTATCGGGCCAGACACAGACGCCAGGACGCCTACGTCGTCTATAGAAGATGGGAAGGACATCAGAAAGGCGACATACGAGGACGTTTGAGCGGTGTACCAAACCCAAAACGCGCAGAACCGTCCACTCGTGAGAGTAGCTCGTACTCAATGGAGACTCCACGTCGCCCGTCCCAGCTGGGATGTTCGACAACATGAGTGGACGAGTCCGTCACCATGCTTATCTGGTATCAAGTGAGGTGACTGAAAGCTTTTACTTACCCTTTTCTCTCTCGATCAAGTGACGCAAGTGATCATCACTGTCCTCTCCCCTTGAATATCCCGCCATCCGATTTCCAACAGAACACACCGCTCGCCGACTGATTTCGTTGCGCTGACATCGGCAACTAGCTCAAGGGGCAAAGCTCGGGCCGTCTCTTATGAGGAGGGCAGTTGCTACTGAGCACTGAAAGTGAAGGGTTGCTATGACTGGCTCAAATGCTTATGCCAGAACTCATTTTAAGCACTTCGAACATCGTTGTCACTGGACTGGTTCTGTTTGGCGGTTCGGGACGAGCCAATCTATCCTTCTATGGATGTTTCGCTGCTGCTTGATGGCTGGACACATCCCGTGCGAAGGGCCGAATAAGATTGCACGATTATCTCCTGTTTAACCTCCTGCTCGCATACTGCAGGAGCCCCTTCGGTGACCATACAATGGCTCTTACCTGATGTCAACTGGACCAATCTTTCCCACTACCACCCCCTCTGTCCTCCAGGCAGCTCGGCACACCCTTTGCTCCCCGTCTAAATTTCACACCATCCCTTATCTTACTCTCACGGACTTTGCGGCGGAACGACCGAGCAGATAATACATCAGCCCTTTCGCCGCTTGCCGCTAGCAAGGTGTTGAGGATTCAGTGCACTAAAATGCGGCGCTGATTCTGACTGCTATACATGCGGTGCGCCACCTCCAACACGTGTCAAGACAGCCAGTGTTCACCGTCAGACTGGGCTTAGACCAACTCGAGGTTAGGTTGTCACTTAACGTTAACGACCATAATCCCTTCGACGGACTCTCTGCGGAGACTGGGGGATGGGAGGTCCCATGCCGTTTTCTCGTGTGGGAAGATTGAGGGAGGCGAAGATTGCACCCCACGCTACACCCTTTCAATACTTCTTAGGCCGAGTCTTTTTGCGGCGATAAAACACACAGAGATAGTGCTCAGACTGCCCTTTCATCCCAAGGGGCGTATGGGAAACGACTTGACACCAGACCTCGGTGATAAGATTTCCCCCCTGACACGAGGGGCCCTCAAAGGGCTCGAGCGGTTAGGGCAGGCCAATGTGCGCGTGTCGCAGAACCTTAATGATGAGGAATCTGGAAGAGAACGGTCCCTCAAGCTGAATTCTAAACGCACGATGCAAACTTTCAGCTGTGGGAGTGTTATCCTTACGTTGACCAATTATTTCTCCAGGTCTAGCCCTAGGAAGAATTGGGAAGCGTTTGCACCTTCCGAACTGGTTCCCGACGCGGGGTGGCTTCATAGACCGTCGGTTATACGAGACGGCGGATTGTAAAGTCCCCGGTGAGGGACAATTCGTTATCGCGAGCGACCATCTTGTCCTATCTACTCGGTTTACCCACTCCTTGTCCCCGAGTCTGCGCCCTGGATATTTCCCACTACTGATATCGGACCGTGCGTGGACGACAAGTGGACGACCTCGTGTATCTTGAACGTGAGGCCGTGTGATTCGGTAATGAATGGTCATGTGGGCGACTCGAGGCAAGGAGTATCTCAATTGACGGCATTTACACAAGATGGACGCCCTACAAGCGACCGCCTCCCGGGACTCATTGGAACTAAACCTTGACATGATTCACTCGTTCCCTCTTGCAGAGCTTCTACTGTTCCCTTCTCTTTCAAAGTCAAGGCCGATGGTTCCTTTGAACTTTCATTCCAGAAGCCTGGATTGTATTGCAAGAGCCGTAGCTCAGATGACCTTTGCGCCACAATGCCGTCTTTCTCTGTAGACGACCCGTAGGTTCCGACGCCTCCCCCTTTGTGGTATGTTGAAACCGGAACCTCATTCAGCTTTCATAAAGCCCCCCCCCACTGAACATGTGAGACGAAACCTAATGCCCATACGTTCTTTCATTCGACGCTCTTTCTATAGCTCTTATGACTCACTGTACGTACCTAACAAACCAATCACCGAGGATTATCTCCTTCCAGAACGGAGGGACTCAACTGAACCTTTTGCTCCCAGCGAAAGTCCTTGCGCGCCATGTGGGCGCGTTTATGCGAATGGGGTCCATTTATTTGCCTCTCACTTTCCCATGCCTATCGCGTGATGGGGTGTGGGATTTGGGGGATCGTCTGCGGTTCGTCATATTCAAACTTCGCGGTGACCAGATCCGAGTCCGGTCAACCGGAGTGGGCGGGGGGCATGGTTGCATCACCACTAAATCAATATATATTATATGAGTTAATGATGGGAGTAAAAAAAAATCTAGGGTAAAAGGCACCGTTCGGGGATAACGTTATATGCTATTGCAGATAATGTACTGTAGTGACTGTCGAATCCAAGGCGAGGCGGTATGACGGGAAGGAGGTCAGTCGCCCGCCGCCAGGATAGAGAGATCTTCCGGCATCCATCGTTGCCCGTGCTTATATTCCCCCTCCACGAGAGATGAACGGATGACCGGACTTAAGAGGTAAGGAAGTGACACAAACAAGTATATACACAATAAGAATATGTTACGAAGGTAATAACTGAACGGAAACAGTAAACGACAAAATGAATGATGATGGAAAACGCGAACCTGATGTCGCGGTAGACAGAAATCGAAGAGAGAAAGAGAGACGGAGAAAAAGGAGCGTGAGTATCTACCTGTATACCGCAGGAACGAGGATTCTTTCGGATGATCGGGGGAGGATAGGGTGTACCCGGGAGAGGTGGGGAAAAAATACAGTTTCAAGGACTTCCAGCGACGGCGCGGCTAAAGATACAGAGGGGAGGCGAGACACGAGACAAACATTTAGAGGCCGAAATTGATAGATCTGAACAAACGAGGCCGAACAGGGACAGCGTCCGTGCACTGTGAAGGGTGTGATAACGTTGATGGGATAGGGATACCCGTTAGGCAGTATATGTCGGTTGCATGAAAACCGAGTAATCCATATGCGAGGGATATTGGAAACCGTCCTTCAGTGGTTGTTGGACATCAGAGTAGTATGGGTAGACCGAAGGCGGCGACGGGGACACGGGGCTAGACATATTCGCGTAAGGATACCCAGCCGTCTGCGTACCATATGCGTATGATTCCTCGCTTTGTTGTTGTTCGAATCCGCAGTGAGTCTGTGGGAAGCTGTCATCAAATGGTGTGATCGCCTCTGACGGGCTCGATGCGCCTGATGAATAGTAGGCGGGGGATTCGGGCATGCCTGAAGCCGGAGACGACTGTGCGTTGATCCAATGTTCGAGGAACGCCGTCGTAATCGAGAGACGTGTGAACGACTGTTTGCGGGGGGAAACGAATTGGCTGATGCCTGCGAACTCGTTCGGTGGGGGAGAAGGGGTGACGCTTGCAAATGAATGTGAGAACGAATCGTAGGTTTCGATAGCAGGGCCGCCAAAAGAGTAGTTGCTGAAGTCCTATAGAGCGAATAAAGTTTGATTAGAGGGCCAAAAGACCCGAATAAATGGTTAAATTGGGGGGGGGGGGGGGGGGGGGGGGCTTACAATATACCCATCTCTCTGAGGAGTTGGGGTGGAATGACCCGGAGTAGAAGGCGAAGAATCAAAGCAAGGGACCGAATCGAACTGAGCTAGACCCGACGTCGGTAACTTGATCTCCACCGCAGAAGAGAGATCCTCCGGTTCGACGCTCGAAGACCGCTTGCGTTGGGGGAGTGCAGATGGCTTGAACGACTGTTTGGATTGTTCGTAGTCGGTGTCTGGGAGGGGCGCAGAAGACGATCGGCGGTAGGCACGTTCGGTAATGGGTACCTCGAAGCGCGCGACGAACTCGGGGACGTGAGACTTGTCGAAGTCCTTCACGGCGTGCTTGAGCTCGTCACCCTTCTTGCCGTTGCACAGTAGTTCCACTATCTTCTCGCATCGCTTGATATCCTTCGGTTCCGTCTCTCGGACGCGCCGTTTCTTCTTCTGAGCTTTGTTGGTGACCGGCCGGAACGAATACTGCGGCCATTTACGCTTGTGCTCCTCCTGTGCCTCCTTCGCCTTAATATGCCAGGCCTGGCGTTCACCGTTGGGAAGATTCTGCCAAGTCATACCGATGATCTTGGAGAGTGTGCTGTGGTTTGTTTCAACGTCCGAGGTGACGTGCTGGCTCTTGATAAAAGAAGAGCGGAAGAGGATGAACGCATTTGGGGGGCGAGGGATATATCCGGAACCTTTCCTGCCTCGAGGCTTGGGGTTGTCGTTGGTGAAAGCTTCACCTTCGGGAGGAAAGATGTAGGCGGTCGCGGGTTGGAGGGGTGGGGGACTATCGTCGGTGAAGGTGGTGGGCGTAACGTTGGGAGTGAACTCGATTGTCTGTAGAGTCGCCTCTACAGGAGGGGTCCATTTCAGATCGAAATGTGACTGCTTGAAGCCTGGGGGAAGAAAAGAATGCAGATCATCTCAGAGATGCAGGCCAATAGATGTGACAGCCGCGAGGGCGGAGTGAAAGATACTGACCATCGTCTTGCCGACGCTTCGGTCTGCTCTTGCGATCCGCGGGCATGATTGACTTGAAACTGGGGGGGAGGTGGGCTTTGGAACGAGTTTGTGGCTTTATGGACGGAGTGTGAACTACGAACGGAGAGCAGGGGCAGAATGAAGGGAACGCCCAGCTTTTATTCCATGCAGTAATCATCGATCAACTGCCTTTGGAGTTCGTCAATTCCATCAATCGGATGTCCCGACGCTTGGAAATAACTGCTCAGTGCGACCCTTCTGATGGTACCGACCTGCTTACGTCTTTTCCTTTTCCTTTAATTTTAATACCCGGTTTACCGCGACCGAACCAGCCATCAACCGGTTCGTTTCTCCTTCGATACCGAGCAAGCTTGAGACATACCAGAATCCCCGTCGACACCAAGATAAGCCATAGGAGTGTGAGGCCACCCTACTTTTCCTTCCCCCATGGGAGATATGTAACGCACTATTCGGAGGCAATCCGGATGTTCCAAGTTTGCGGCCTGAAGGTTGATGGGATGTGTGTGGCCGGTCCGGCGCGCCTTTGTTTTCATCGCAGTGTTCTGCACGGTTGGAACCCTGGGTCATAAACGCGCGATTTCCGTAAAGGCTCACGACGCTATGACAACGTCGTAGTCCCTCTCCATGTGCCTTTGTCCCCGTCTTCCTCGAACAATGTAGCGTAGACTGCCCTGCTAGATTTGCTTCCGTCGAGCCCATGTCATTCGAGGCTGATCGAGCCGATCAAGCAAACCAATCCGAACCGAACAATCTGCCATCCCCGTCCCGACTGCTCCCGGGCTCAAAAGAATCAAATAAAGAAAATTGAAGGGTACCTTGGCCTTTGAACTCGGAAAACTACACGGTCACACTTCTTTTTGCCTCAAGTCTACCAAAAGTACCCCTGAGCACTGAACGAAAGGACAGGACGGGCATGAGAGGGAACCCCTAGGCAAAAGATTGGGTGCGGACCGTCAAGTTTTTTTTTTCACACCCACGAGGCGAATAAGTGGCCATTCACAGAAGCCCTGGAACCGTTCGATGCAGGATCCAAACCGATTTGTCATTCCGGTCAGCCTGTCAGTCATCCTCCCGCCGATCCTTGAGCCGGCCCGTGGGTGAGTACCGCCGATAGGCGAGATCCACGCAACGTTCACCCCTAGAACAGCGAAGACCTGTCGCCGCGAACCGTGGTTAGACACGACACGAGGCAATGAAACGCTCGGGTTTACCAAATGCGAAAACTGGCGAGTACCCCACAAAACATAAGCCCCACCACGTTGAGAGACATCATCGCTGACACCATCCCAGACAAAGGGGAGAAGCCCGCACGATCTAACTCAGCCAGACACCCTGTTAGTTCGGCGCTCTCATGGGGCGATATTGATCCAGTCAGGCAGATCCAACTAGTTCGCGACCGTAACATAGTATCGGCAGTTCCAAAGAAAGGCGGAATGTCAACTCCCGCCCCTCGATCAAGGGAGAGCGAAGCACATCTGGGAAAGAATCACCGCAGTGACCGTTGGAAAGCGCCATTTGATCCTTCTCGGTCGTAAGGTTAGAGGGCGCAAAATTACACGGCGCGTAAAAAGGATATATCGATTTTCATTTCCGATACGCCCAGGTCGGTGGACCTGCAGATACCGACCGTATAGCAGCGTCAATGAGGCAGTCAAATGCGACGAAGGCTCTACCATTTGAAAAGCCCTCGGTGGACCCATATCGCCCTTGGAGAACCGCAAGGGCGTGCTCGTCACTGGCCTGTCTTGGTCTGAGCCGAGATCAAGTGAGATCAACCTCCCATGGGCTCAATCCAAACAGCAACTGTGGGAATTTGTGGAACGGAGTCGAATTTACCTCCATATTTCCAAAAGGGGGTGAATGAGGATATTTGGTGTTACTGTTAGGCGTGCCATCAGGATTTCGGATGTTTTTAAGCCAAGCTGACCACAAGTCCGGGTCGAGGGAGTCGGTGTCTGAGAAAGGGATGGGTGTAAACTGAGACATTCGGGCCAAGATCGCAGATGTGTTGGCATTTCTGTTCCAAATGGGGTACGGATCGACACTACAGCTCCGATAACGTCCCACCAAGACTGGAATTCCCGTCCCAACGTTGACGCTGAAAGCTGCGTATCGGCATCTCAACCGGTTGGACGTTCTATCAGCTGTGCAACCCTCAGCGTCAGGAGATTTGACGGAAGAAGCAGCAATCTACGAACATTGGCAAGGGGAACCGCCCAATGGTGCCCGGACGACTCGCAGTCCAGTGGCTGAATAAGAAAGCCAATCACCCAACAAAGAGGCGTATCTTTGCCTCATGATGAAATTTTGAAACGTTGGGCAGTTGCGAGGAAGACTGGAACATCCAATTTAGTTGTGAGCTATAAGCGACAGGAACGCGCTCCATACTCACAAAGGAATCTTGAATGGTTACGGCACGGACGAAAGCACACAAGGGTACTACCATTCACGGATCCCATTGCATCGCCGATGGAACCCAATAGAGGACTGTGTCGCCTTCGCCCTGCTCGTCCAGCCAGCACAAACCGTCGCGAAGGAGCATGTTCTGCAAAGCCGCCTTCGCTCTTGCTTCTGTCCAACCTTTCTCTCGCATCAGCATCTGCTCGTCTACCATTCCACCATGAACCTGTGCCACGGCAAGGACGACGGTTTGGTCCTGATCCAGCTGCTTGACCACACTCCTGACCATCTTCTTCCCCCCATCCATCTCGATGACCTCGTACCCCGCGCCGAGTGGTTCAAGGGTCTTGATGCTTCTGACAACGTCCTCCTCGGTTATCGCACCAGCCTCCAGCCCTCGCAGCTTTGTCAGGATCCTAACCAACTCGTTTACTTCGATGAGCCCCCCGTTGCGTTCACGAGTGCTGACGCAAATGTCGACGATCTGAACGCCGAGCTCGTACTGCCAGTCCCCCAGATCGAGCGCCTCAGCCCACCAACCTCCTTTTCTAGGGCCAGCCAACGGATCGACTCCGATATTGGAGCACATCTGCTGGAAAGCATGACGGAAGTTCGGGTCCTTCTTGATGTCTTCTCGGTGTGTGGAAGCGAAGCGAAGGAGAGATTCGCGAAACAGGGTCAATTGCGCCTGCAGGTTGTCGACCTGGGTTTTTGATAGTTGATTAGATAGCTGAGCGTACGACTGAGTCGAGAGCTTCTGTCTGTCGAACGCAGCGATTCCGACCCCTCCTAGACGATGCATGTCTTGCCAGGCTCCGATGGGGAAGTGACCGTCGTAACCAAACGGAATGACCGTAGCGGTGACTCAAACAATTGGACACCGGTGATCGACCAGGGACACACTCTGATTGGATATGATTGGCAACGATTATGTAATCGAAATTTCTTTCCTCGATGCCACACAAACGTGCAAAACGCTCTGTGCGCGAGAAAGAGCGGGCCGAGAGGTATGGCTGTCGTGTTACTCGGGTTTCACTCCGACAACGTTGAGAAAAACTTTCTATCAAAAGGACCACGGATCAAGCACCCTCACAGGCCTCACGAAACCTCCGTGAGGAATCGATCCCAAAATCCATCGCCCGCGTCTTGAACGCGTCCCAGATTCGCTCTGAATGGAAGCAATCTCTTGGGAAGCGAAAACGGGAACAGGGTAATACCGAAGCCGTTTCTCAGCGTAGATCTCAAAAGAAGTCCAGAATAAAGGGATCGGACGCTGGCGCTGCTTCGGAAGACCTGAGGCTCTCACAGATGAGGATACAGCCAGGCGAATCGTTGGCTCATTTCAACAAGTTGAGTTGACGCTTTCCATCTGTGCCCACTCTAACAGCAACACAGGCGCGTCGAGGATAACATGCGTCCTCTAGTCAAGTCCGCCGTTCAGTCCTCTTCGGCCCATATGCGGAAGTTGGCGAAGGACGCCCCAAAAACGACTGACAGAAAATCTCAGAAACCTTTGAACTCATCCGATCCGCTTTCATCTACCAAGATGAAACAACTTCGTAGTGGCACTAAGCCCGATCCTGACCCCGCCCAGGATCGAAACCAAAGTGGGAAGCCTTCAGTAGACTTTGCAAAAGCGTCTACTTCAACACCAAAAAGTGTCAACGATATCGTTCAAGCCCCGCCCCAGATCAAGCATCTCCCGCGGAACGCTAAGAAGATCTTGGCCACCTCAGGGAAAGGCAAGAAATCGGATGCGGTCGTTTCGATGGTTCAGAAGGCAATGATGGAAGCAGAAAGGGAGAACGCGATACAACGGTACCGCGAGCTAAAGGAGCGAAGGCTGAAGGAGCACCATAATATTATCAATGCCGATTCATGAGTCAGGTCAGCCTCTCATGAAGTCATGTTTCTTCGTGTCCTTTGTGCCCCAACTTCACCTGGCGTATAGTCCGCCCGGTTCGAGATTCCCATTGACATCATGCCCTCAATTCATGGAGATCTTGAACGTCATTCAATGCCTGCCAAAACTCCCGTCTTCTGCGTTCCTCGGAGGCGAAGAGCTGCCGTAGGGTGAACCCACGGCACCGGTTCGATCTGAGAATACAATGGCGCAGTGCTTACTGTCTAAGCCACATTCCCAAATTAGACAAGTGTGTGTGTGTTTCCAGGAGACTCGTTTTTGTCAGGTGGTGGTGAGCGTCTGACAAACTTTGACTAGCGCAGAAATTTGCGGGGGATGGGTGGCTGTCCGCCGGGAGACCCGCTCTCATCCGAGGGCCTCGTCAACTGCCAAATCATCTTCGAGAGTTATGCTCAGATTACCCCAGGCCAGCGTATAAACCAGTGTACGATGAACCAGTGGGTGGGTGTATATCCGCATATATGTTCAAGGGACGTTAAACAAAGTAGAGATACAAAGAGGAAAATACGTTGTGCTCCTTTAGTGGTCAGACCTGACTAGCTTGACTAGTGACTTCCAGCAGTGCTGGAAGTGCGATCAGACATCTGACATCGTGGCGGGATTTTCAATCCGACGGTCAAATCAAGTTCAATGGCATGGACATACCGATTGTTCCGCACCCCTCGCTTCGCCCGCGACGCCCATTGCTAATTTATCAAAGAGGCCGTGGGTTTTCGCTGCAGGAACATCTATCATCCGCAGGCTCCGGATCAGGATGATGGACTTTTCTGCGTGGTGGTGGTGCTCGATGGTGAACGTTTGAACTGTTGAACGTTGGTGATCGATATGGCCACTGTCATCAAGGAAGGTGTCCTCGGGATTGGCCCTGAGCCTCGGAGAGCTCTCCGCGACCAGCATCGCCAAGGAGCTCGTTCTCGGGGTTGACCTTTGGCCTGGTAGAATCGGCAGCGCCGTTTGGGATGGGTTTATTGGAAGGCATGGCGAAAGTTGAGGTGTTAGAAAGCGTCGGTGATGATCCTCGTTGTACTGCACGAGCCCCATCCTCGTCATTAATATGAAAGAATGTATATCCAAGTTGTAGAGCTCATAACCGCGGTGACGACAGGGATCCACTTCAATTGAGATAAAGCAGGATAGAGAACCGCAGGCGTGAAATTGTCCAGTGACTAGTGAGGCCTGAGGACTCGAACCCCAATCGTCTGAATGAGAGCCCGGCTCGACACATTGGCTTGCGACAGTGACTGAACTGTGCTTCCTGGGCGACGCTAGTCTCCTCAAGCAGACCACGTATTACGACCCACAATTGTAGAGGCGTGCCGGTGGGTGAATACAGTCATTTTGGTTCGGATATTCCGCGCTTGGCCTTCATCGACCCTCATCACGGCCTCTGGACCCAGGTGTTATCGATATATCTTCGGGGCCACCAGTTCATAGCATCGTGAGGACCAAAGAAGGCAAGAGAAGGTCGAGTTTGCCGCCGATCATCTGTCTCACCGATCTAGCAGTAAAGTCTCGACGATGCCACTCGTCTTTCCGATACCGCCACTGTCGACCAGGGGCGCGAACCTAGTCGCCTTTTTCTTTGCTTCATCATACGTCGTCTCGCTCTACCTTTCGAAACGTTCCAGGCTAGGGAGGTCTTCAAAGCAGAACGATTCCAATGCCAACGCATCCCAGAACAGGACAAGGGACGATCCGAATGTGATTAAGGCGAGGATGCTCGCAGCTTCTATAAGCACGATTCTGAGCTGCGCTGTCGTATTCTTACTCGTCTGGCACATCGTCGACGATCTGGATAATGTGAGTGGTGCAAACCCGGTAACCACCGTGCCCAGCCAGAACTCATCTTCGTAGAATGCCAGTCTGGCGTTCGATTCGACCCTGGCCCGTCTAGGTCTTACGTTCTTTGAAGATCATTCGCCGCTACCTTACCTTGTGACTCCGATCCTCTATCTTGGGCCCTTGTATGCCACGTTTCTGGGATCCAAGCTCCCCTTCCAATCAAGGTGGTCATGGGACTACGATGTGATGCCGGTGTTCAACACTTATGTCGGTTTCCGTAACTATTTCTTTGGTCCGATTACCGAAGAATTGGTGTTCCGAGCGTGTGTGCTTTCGGTGTACCACCTAGCGGGATCATCGAGGAATAAGATGATATTCTTGTCTCCTTTATTGTTCGGCCTTGGTGGGTATAAGATATTCTTCCTGGGGTCATGGTTTGAATTCATGTGACACAGCCCATCTTCATCACGCCTGGGAGATGTATAACAACGAGGGGAAAACGGTAGCCGCAGCGAAGCAAGCGCTGCTCGTTACATGTGAGCTCGTTTCCCAAATGTTGAAGATCCGGCTGACGTGTGAGTTTGTGTACGTACAGTATTCCAGCTCGCGTATACCACGTTGTTTGGATATCATTGTGCCTTCTTATTCCTTCGGGCCGGATCGGTGTACCCTCCGTTGTTCTCGCACATGTTTTGTAACTTCATGGGACTGCCACAGATCACATACGAACTGCAGGCATTGCCGCATAGAAGAGCGAGTGAGAGTCTTCATTTGCGAGAGCTGGATGGCCGTGACTGAATTGACCCTTTCTCAGGCATCATCTTCATGTATCTGCTTGGTATCGTAGGGTACATCTACGCGATGCGGAATTGGACGTTGGATACAGATAGCTTGTATTGGCAAGACCATCTCAAGAGGTATTAGGATAGGATAGAACATCTAGTATAGGATGTGGGCGATATCATGGAATTCAAAGCGGATGGGAAACCGGAGCACAGCCACGCGGGAGTTACCGGACGGGCCGAACTCGGTGGGCTCCGTCAATGGGACCAGTCAGACGTTGTCCTCTTGCTCCCGCCGACGCCACTGTCGTCGACTGCAACGGCTCTGGAGGACGGCCCTCGCTATTTAGAAGGAAACGAGGTAGGTGAGGCGCAAATGCGGCCAATTCTATAAAGATGAATGCCGAGAGTTGTCATTGACCATGTGTTGTGCGCACGCAGGGACGCCACGCCTCGTCGGTGTGATTGCTATTTGAGCTTCCTGCCTCCGCACGGCCTTCCGTTCTTTCCCACTGTCCATCTCCTTCAAGCAATCTTACTCGGCCGTCATAGTGTGAGTCCGCCCAGTCGGTCGTAGCCGGTTCCCCAAAGTCTGTGACGCACGCTCATCGGGTTCTTTCCAAAACCAATAGATACCCTAAAGTTGTTGCCTCGTTTTATCTCACCCCCCCAACTCTTTGCCTAATCGCCGCACCATCTCTTCCTTTCACCGCCATGACAGAATACGACTACTCCCCCGCTGCCTACGAGAAATTCATGAGCACCCAGCTTAGAGTATCCAACTGGGTGTCCTCTCAGTCGGATCATACCCAAAACTATGGCAATCCATTCATGCCATCTACATACATTCCTGCGAAGCCACTCCCCAAAGAACAGAGCTCTCGGAACCCAGTTAAGAGCCCCCCTAGATCACGCTCATCTACCACCTCCGCCCCATCTTCTACTACCACCCCAACCAAGTCCGCACGTCAGCCTCCTGTGCGATCTCAGACGACTCGTGATGTCCGCCCAGAACCACGACACACGCAACCTCGATCAATGACGATGCCCGCCCATCAGGCAACGATTGTGCATCCTGTGAACGCTGGCCAAACGGTCGTCCTCCCCAATTCATCTCAGAGGAGGCATGACAGACATGACAGCCGTCGCTCCTCGCCGCATCGCTCTTCATCTAACAAGTCTCCCTCAAAGTCCTCCCATTATTCATCGCGCTACGACCGTAGCCATCACCATCGATCTTCCTCCACCAGCCGAGCACACACGACAGACAGAGACGCTCCTGGCAGGAGAGTCGTTCGCCTAGAAAATGGTTCGCACGGCAGGGTCCTTCACCTACCTCCCCCGCAGCATGGAGAGCAGTACGTGATTATTTCGCCACCGGGTGAAAAGGTCGGATTTATGGTACGTTTCCTCTCCCGCCGCTTATTTGCCGTGTATCACTAATGCCCACTTGACGCTTATCAGAACCCGCAAACTCACAAAGTGGAGTATAGACATGAACCTGCGAGGGATAGACCACGGCATCAAGAAAAACAACCAGAGCCGACATTCCTCAAACGAATCTTTGGCGGCTTCGGCCTCACCGGTGGCAGCCGCAACAGCTCAAGATCAAAGTCACGATCGAGCTCGCATCGGCGACGGAGCAGCTACTGATTGTCGACATATTCCCCGTGTTTCTCCTTCACGCTTTGGTTTCAGATAACCTTCTCACAGCCGTTTTCCCAGTCGTTGTTCATCCCGCTTTCACCCGCTTTCCAACCTGTTCCCGTCATACTTTAATCCGCGGATTTTTATTTTATCACAGCTCTACCGATACCTCCTCCCCTATGCGACACCTGTTTTTGTTTCTCCTTTGCGCCTTCAAGCTTCACATACTACGTGCCCTCCCTCTGAAGAGTCTGGTCTGTCCATTAATTAGACGATGCACTTACCTAGGTTTCTCCCTCCCAGACTTTTTGAATACCTGCGCTATACTCATCATCTATTGGGTATGCGCAAACTGGCATGAGTGTACATACTTGATGCATATGTCAATTTACACTGTCTATGATTGTCTATGTGGATTATAGGTCTCGGAAACTAAGGAAAGAGTGTGCGACATCAAAAAACCCAAGAAACGATTTGCATACGGAGGGGTATTTGTTAAACGAGGAATCGCGACATAAAACTGGTCTCAAGCATACGGCGGCATATGTTTTGGTTAAATGTACAACGGGGTTATTTGGGATTGTTCAGAAGACTACCTTTAACTATGCTCAACGCCTCGAGCTGCCGAAAGAGTGTCGACGGAGGCGATTTTGAGGAGGAGCAGTGACAGTGCGCAGATCCTTATCGCTGTCGTTTCTGAACCAGCGGCTGAAAAAATGACGCTTCATCGAGCCAGCCCCAGTGGAATGGGCGGGGGGAGGTCCCATCTTTTCTGGGCCCTTCGAACGGATAAGCTTACGCAGCCCTGTTTTAGTATAGGAAAAACTCACCGAAGACCTTGGAGGATAGTAACCGCTCGATGAGGAGGTGGTGCGGGAGCGGGAGTGAGTGAGGGGAGGAGAGTTGGACGTTTGAGAAGAAGTGCGTCCACGTCGGTAAGCTGCACGTTGTTGCTCCTTTTCCCATTCTTCGTCTTCATCAATCACGGACCAGTTATCTTCGATGGGGCCCCGCGAAAACGCTCGGCTGCGACCGTTGGCGATCGTGTTTTCCTTAGTCAACAGTGACATCTGTGAAGAGGGAGATCCGATGACGGTCGGTCTTGGGGGCCTCGACGACGAGTGAGAGCGGTAGCCGTTGGCGGAGTAGTCGCGTGAGGGCATGTCGTATTTCGAAGGAGGAACAGAGTTGGAGAACATGATCGGCTGAGGAGGACCGTACTTCCTGACCCAATCATCATGATGTGGGGCATCTGGAGAACCATGGTCATACGCCTGACGTGGACTGGGTGCCAGAACGGATGAGGTCCGGGGGTGGTGTCCTTGGGAGGACCTCGAACTCATGTACCCGGCTGAGTTGGGTGTCATGGACCGCTGAGCTGGTCGAATCCGTATCTGCTCCGGGGGGCGGATGTTCGCGCTAGAAGAGCGGGGTCTGGGGGGGTGCCCTTGAACCCTGGGGTGGCCCCCGGGCGGGTGCAAGGAACGTGAGTGGTGACGGGGCGGAGGGGGTCCATAGTTCACAGGGCCTGAATTCGCCCTCGACCGGACATCCCGCGAGGACGCGTTTTGGTTCGTATAGTAGCCGCCCGAAACATCCTCCTCTCTCCCATCAGGGAGACGGTGAACAAAACGTGGGGGGACGGAATGGGAGCTTTCTGCGTCAGAATCCGATGAAAATATCGCAGACTCCGTGTCTGACGGCGGCATTTCTGTAAACTGTGCCGCGTGCTCGCGAGAAAGGCGACTGACCCAGGCTGAGGTGGGGTCACTGGTGGGTTTATAGCTCCGGTGATATGATTTCGGTGATCTCTCGTAGTCGGCCATGGCTTTGGCGTTTCACAAAACGGCGGTGGGGGGTGAGGAGGTGGGAGGAGGTGACGGGGATAACGAGAAACAAGAGTCTGGTCGCCTGTCTTGCTTATAGGCGTCCTGTGACAATATTTGTTTCCTCATCCGGTGGTCCCGGAATGAAATTATGATGGGAGTGGGGGTATGAGATGGCGGTGTGCCATTGGCCTGACACCGAATGACCAAACCCAGGCAGGGAGGGACCGTCTCGTGGCAAGTCCCGGTCTCTCTAGGAGAGGTCCACGAGGGAAATATTTGTAAAGGCAAGCGTCTCACGAGAGGGTAAAAGGAAGCCAGAACCACGGTACGAGGCTGATTGCCCTTAATCTCGGTAGGCTGTGGTGACCGTTGACCGCAACTGCCACTCGTGACTTGTTCTGAAGCTGACTACGATTTCAATTCTCTCCAGGGAACAGCCATGGTCTCCTTCTTGTGTTGCCAGTAGACCCTGGATCTCATTTAGCAAAGTTGAGTCGACGAAGCACTCAACCAAGGGTCAGCTATTCTGCCAGACGCATCCACGTACAAATTCCCAGCCCTCGGGAACCCACTCGAGCCGTGGCCAGACCCTCTGCGGATCTTTCTCGCCCCGGTTTACGTTTTCAAGACTCCAACGCAGGCCAAAACAGTCTCTTCGTGGCTTGGTCCATTGCCCCCATTACACTTTCATGACACATACACAGCTGCGCCGACGCGCAGCGCCCATCTACTTGAGGGCACTGTTTTATCGTATTTTATGGGATTGGCATGCAATGCGCGGTTCTTCTCAGCGAAACTCTGTTGTCGCGCGACACCGCTTGACATCTAATCTGCCTCATTCCAAGAGACTGATATTTTCACTCAATGCTGGCCCGCAAATGAAATCGCGAAGACGGGAAGTCAGCAAGCCTGGGTATCCACCGAGTCAAAGTCGTTGCGCGGTGAGATTCTGCCCTCGCATCTTCCCGGTATTTGCTGAAACCCGCAGCCCTACGCGATTCCCTCCCACAGGTCCTTACCATCTGAATTCAAACCCCCTACTAGGCATCAGCCTCAAGTTGTTGGGGGTAATGGCATCAGCGTCCTAACCGCGTTGGATGTCCTCTTGTTTCTGCGATATTATCGTGGGAAACCAGGCTAAATCCGGAGTTTTGTGAACGAGAGTTCGGCCACTCCGCCTTTTGTCAGAGTCCTCCAGCATGGTCCTCCCCCTTCGCGGCGTGAGGTAATTCTGTCTCGCTTGTGCTCGCACAATCTAACGGACGTTTTCTACAGAAATAGTCGAGTACCTCCGAATGCTACGTGGCTTAACCAGGGGCCAAAGCTACTAATTGAGCGTCAGGTCTAGCCCTGATGTTCATATACTTTGATCTGCTCTAAGTGGAGCCATTACACGAAGCGGAGGAGGACGACCACAAGACTAGCGTCTGGTCAGTTGGGTTCATGTTACCTATTCTATTGATCTACAGCCTGTTAATATCGCCTCGTTCGACGTTATCGGGCGTACAATCACAGGCGTTTTCTCCCCTGCGCTCAGATCTGACCGTCTTGACGTGCGTTAGCTCTCGGCCTAGGATCCCTTTCGGAGCCGCAAACCCACCAAACCGTCAACGTCGCTCAAAGACGCGCCGACAATAGACACGATGTCTGCGGACGCCCAGTCGAACATAGCCCATCTCCCCCATTGTCTGCCAGAGACCGTCCTGCTCGTCGTTATTGTTCATCTCACATCCTCCTAACGGCGTTTTCATCTCCCTCTCTTTGATTTGGTCATTTGCTCGTCGCTCGTGCCAGCACCTACCATATCTTATCGCGAAAATCCCATCAAGCCTGGACCGCTAGCTTCGAGTCCGCAAAATCGCTCAAACGGGTCAAATGGGACGAGAGACAGACCCCTGTACCCACCTCCGTTGGTCCTCGGGACCACAGGACTGCCAAACTTGACATGATCATGATCAGGTTTTTAATCTGGTTCCTATTCGCCCTCTCTTTTCCTGCGTCGTGACGACAGCTTGTCATGAAAGGCCCTATTGTACGTATTCGCCGGCGCAGCGCGTCATAGTTTCCAGGCTTTCTCTATCAGCCTTCGTCATCTCTACAGAATTTGACAGGATAGATTTGGGTTCATTCCCGAGCCATTGCATGCGAGACATAGAAAAGACATCATGCGATTTACGGTATGGCAGTTCTCGGTAGCTGATTGGTGTTTTCCTGACATCTGCCACCTCAAAAGGGGTCGTGACGCAACCAGACGCGTTCTTTTATCTCGCTTTTTGCGTTTTGGCTGCGAGTTGCTCGTACGTATGGTTATTCATGGAGGAAGTACCAGCCGCCCGAGAAGGCGTAGCATATTGTCCTACACGCGTTGTCCACGCGAGCCCACAAGTTCATGAGCTGGCTATATGTTCTGCGTTCGTTGAAATTTTCGACAAAACGGCGATAACGTCAAGAAGCGACCAAGATTGTGGGCACCAAAGTTCTGCCTCAGATCTTTTAGTTTGGTTTTTTTTTTCTCGAAAGAGGTGCCACGCGGATCCTTCCTATTACTCTGTGACGCAAGTCTAGCCCCTCCTCCTCTCGCGTGAGCTTGCCACGAGTCCGAGTCCGCTGACCACGTTTACTTCATTGCCCCTTCCCAGACATCACTCTGATGGACTTGATGTGATGTATATGCGGGTGTGGCGCCATTGTAGACGAATAGACATGAATCCCAATCATCGCATTTTGATTCTGCCCACACGGATATACAAAATACATATACCGCGTTGCCACGTCGGACACGATGCATCCCTATCACGTTCACCGGTTAGGGATCCAAGTGTCTCCAATTCGTCGGTACGCGTACGCGCTTCGATAACCACAAAGCTTAACTTCTTTTGCTTCCGCGCAGTAGAGGATTACCACAAGGCTCCATCTCGGGAATGGCTTCCTCGACTATCCTGTACGGATCGGTTCAAAAATAATAGGCCCGATTATCGCGATTATTGCCCTATTTTCGCCATTTATAG